>JAZGTN010000005.1:1468323-2936646 GCA_037783415.1 Leptasterias polaris | reverse complement strand
GTGATTATCAAGGACAATAAGTTCTGGATGCAAATATTACCCATCTGCAATGGTATCATTTGAGAGGAGTGGGACGATTTCTACAATCTGAATAATGCAAAGGCCACAAAAACAAGCCTTTCAAACCCTAACCCTACCCCCCCCCCCCCAAAAAAGAATCTTTGTACAAAAACATTAACTGCATGCGCTGACCAATTTGTTGTTTTATGCATATGTTGGGACACACCGAGTGGGGATACTGGTCGTTGACAATTACCAAAAGTATACCCTGCCTTCAAAACCCAAGTTCTTTCTTGTTATCCACACTTAAGGCTCTCGAAAGCGCTTGAACAAACAGAACATTTTAAGACAGATTTTATTAATTTGTTGAAGTATGAGACCAATTTATGTAGCACCTTAGATGGGTTTACAAGGTGCTGAGGTGCATTCAGCAGCCACTATAAACATAGGGGGAAACCCCTTCTCGGAGTGATAAGTGCAACTGGGTTCTTTAACAAGCATTAGACAACACACAAGACCTACGGCTTACATCCCATCCGAAGGACTAAGCAACAATGGTTCTAAAGTTGTCTTGCTTAAGAACACAAGTGTCAAGACCAGGACTCGAACCCACACTCTGCTGATCAGAAACACCAGATCTCGAGTCCGGTGATCTTAACCACTCAGCCATGACACGCCATAAAATCAACATGCCATCTTTAGGCCTACGCCATGGGTTATAGTGTTTTATATACAGCACCCAAAGATCATTGTCGTCTGATTCGTGGAACATGCGTAATCCTTTAATTTACCATGCACACTGCCGCGATGCTCCAAAATTTAATATAGGAGTCATATAGTCCTATATGGATAATTATAGGACACTAAAGAAGTTTCACGGTTTTGTTTCAAAAGTAACTGTACCCTACCTGTTTTTTTTTAAACGAGGCAAGGTCGGGTCACTGTAGAAGACGAGTTTGGTGTCTGCACTCAGCATGGAGTCGGTCTGTATTGTTTAGAAGGGGGATTTTAGAATGTTCAGAGTGTGTGGTGGTCAAGTTTTTGTGTCTATTTTGTGTTTATTGTGAACACATACATTTCAAATGACAAGAATCTGTGTTCGAGTCATCCAATAAATGTTGAATGCATTTCATTCCTGCATTATCGTAGACTATAATCACTCAGTGAAGTCTGGATTTTCCATTTCACTCAGAGAATTGGAATAGCCCCGTGAAGAAAAACCTTTGGCAGATGAAGGTTTTGTGAGAATCCTAGCGTATGTGTCATGTGAAAACCAGCCCTTACAGGATTCACTGACCTTAATACCCCTCCGAGAACGCTGCCTCAAGGCCTGGTACAACAGAAATAAAGATGCCATTGATATGTTTCTGGAAGAGTGACCTTCATTTATGCATTGTTATTCATCAATTTTGCCCTTGATGTACCATTTTTACAAACTATAGATGTGTAGTTAATGCCAAGTTTGCTCCTCCTCCTCCTCCAGTGGCTTGTTCTAGATTGCAAGATCTGAGTCAAGGCCATGGATACAATGTATGGGAAGCAATGAGAGCAAGCTTGATTTTTGTATACATAGGTATAGCTTACACCAAAGGAGAATGCCTTTTTGCCTGGTTAAAGGATGGGGGGGGGGGAGAAATATTCTACCCCCTCCAAATTCATACTGTTGACCTTTTGCTTGACGCACAGTGAACATACGCACCTATCCTGTACCCCAATTTTTGAGTAAAAATGTACACAAAGGAATTGACCCCCAAAATACTAGGACAAACTTTCCACCAATCACTGCATCAGCGCGCCATACTGCAGTAGAGTAAACAAAGCTTGGATATGTACGCCAACAAACGTTAGTAAAATTTGACGCATTATTTGTCAGAACCGGGTAGCCTATATTTTTAGCATTAAGTGTGGAGTGCTATTAGCTCCATTCCAGATGGGCATCCTGGACAGATTTGCAACCAACCGCATTCCCAGTGGGGCATTCTGGACAGATTGGCAACCAACCGCATTCCCAGTGGTGTACGATCTCGCTGCGCCATTTTGTTTCTTTCCCAGAATACCTTTCTCGATCGTAACCCTGGAAATGTGATTTTGAAATAACCAAATATATTGGATAATTTAATTAGTCCTGTGGTTGATCCATTCTGTGTTAGAGACTACGCACTGTCAAAAGACACATCAAGTATCTGAGCAACTGGCCCCCTCTCATTATTTTTTGATCTTGTGATACGTTTAAAGGCATGCAATTAAGGATAACCATGTAAAACAACATGGTTCATTTGAAGTGTACTACATCAAAATACCTGCATTTTGATACAAGTGAACTAAGTGACTGACAAGTGCCCTACATGCACTCGAATGTTTTTAACAAGTGTTTGGGCAAAGTAGTAGTATTTTGGTGAGCCAATCAGCATTGGGAGGTTTCCATACAGTGCACTGCCCATGGCACTGCCCATGGTACTGCCCATGGTAGCAAGGCTGGTTTGCGACATATACCAGGTTAAAAAACATGTACTTGATTATTATCTAGTACCTATGCCCTGTTAAACTTGGTGGCAATTTTATACAGCAACAGAAAGCTGGAAACAGAATGGCATTCGCAGTATTGCAACTGGCCCCTCTGAAAATAGAACTGCACATGCAGAGTTTGGAAGTTCCCCCTGGTAACAGCACAGCAAATAAACAAAAGCTGATAAAAAGACTCGCATAATCAAGTTCAGATCAAAACCTATCTGAAAACAGTATGGCACGATAATAATAATTACAATACGCAGCTCTTATATATGAGTGTGAACTGAAAGGTGTTGCACTTTCCCTCTGGCAGCAGAATGGCAATTGTGCCACCATGAGAAACTTGCCAACAGAGCTACATGCATAACATGTTGTGAAACTCAAGACTCAAACAGATCCAAAAACACATTGCACATACAGCTATGCTGTATTAGGTATACCCTCCCCCCAAAAAGAAATAATAACAATAACTTTTAAAAATTTAAATGAAATAAAAATTGGAACAATAATTGGCTGACAACAAAAATGCAGAACAAGCATCACATTCTGACAGACAAGGTGTATGCAGATGTGTACCCCAAAAAATACCTTCAGCAAAATTGCTGTCAAACATCGATCAATCTCACGCAACCATCTTTACTTTCCTTCAACTCAACTGGTTGTAATCAAAGTGAGGCTTGTAAAAATTTATAAGTCTGGTACATGTACTATGTAGCTGTTGATAATGTATAACAACATGTAGAATAACTGACTGTGGTTTTAGTGAGAGAGATTCACAAGCATTTCAATCTGTGAAACGTTTCACGCATGAAGCGTTTCTCAGATTGTGTATTCTAATTACGGATTATTCTTCCTGCAGGGACGTAAAACGCTCCAGATTGTTGACAATATTTCAAAAACGCTACCACCTTTTCAAAAGAAATTTTACAGGCCATTTTTGTTGTATATTATATCTACATTTATAAAAACAACGGACTAGTCCTTAAAGGGTATGCATAACATTGGTAAGAGTAAAAATATAAATGTTCACAGATTTGCACACAATGTACATGGTATAAAGATGATCATGGTGGAAAACTCCTTTTGAAATATTGTTGCTAGATATGCTAGTTCGTGAAAAGCAAGTAAAACAATTGGTTTTGACCTTGCAAGTCAAAAACTCAATGTTTGAAAACAGTGAAAACATTAACAAGGTTTGTTTTAAATTTTTGTTTGTTTCTCCAATGACTGATTGAGCTTAAACTTTGACAGAGGCCGTTTGTTATTTCATGTTTATGCTGGGTCACAAATGTGGATACTGGTCTTTGACAATAACCAATGTGACACATGTGCTTAATTAAATCCACCAGTTGTTGGCATGCATTATCTTCCCTTTAATGCACACCTTGTCGTCCATTTATGTTCATCTTGCTTACAACATAATTTTTTATTTAATCAGGTATGTTCTATGAACAGCCTTATATCGGTTTGGGAATATCTTTTCAATATTTCTATTATCGATTCCATCCTAAGGATTTGTTATTTCCCAATCCATCTCCCATATTGCGAAAAAAAGAGATTGAAAAAAATAATAATAATCTCTCTTGAGGCAAGGCTACTTCATTAAAGTTGAACAGTTTTCTTGGTCGAACCATTTTATTATTTCTCTTCCCCAGAAGGATGATCGCAACCTGAATGAGAGTGAATGATAGTTGCCCTTGTGTACCAATATTACAGATGGTAAATTAAGGCAGTGCCTGGAGTGATATTGCAGGCCTGCTGTGAAATGAGAATCTTAGAGAGATAGGAAGTCTGTGGCATAGCCAGGAGAATAGATTGTTATGTTTGTGGTGGTGGTGGTGGTGTAAAGATGGAAGAGGGAAGAGAGGAAGTAGCTTGTTGAAGAGTCGATCACTGGCCATCAGAAAGGGGTTTGAGAAGGGGTAAGAAAGGAGAAGGCGAAGGCATAGGAAGGAGGTATGTCTTAAGAATACAAAACTTGATGTCATGGTATAGAAAAGAAACAATTAACAGACATGAAAATTTCATTTATTGATAATTTAAAAAAATAAAAAACCTAAAACAAAACAAGAACAATTAAAATCTTAAGGGCAAATTGGAAATTGTCTACAATAAAGTACAAATTTTACAGTTGGCAAAACCAAATCTATCCATTTTGTAGCCACTTGTTTATCCTGGGACAAAACTAAGCAAGACTGATGGGTGCGATTGACCTTCAGTCAATCTAAACAAACATTGGGGGGTGGGAGGCCTCAAGTCTATCTCCCAATTGATTGATAAATCTAACACATTTCTGCAGTATTTGGCTTGGCGGTCTACCACAATACCTGGCAGGGGTTACAGCATGTCCATAGATACAACATGGATTTCTTTACAAAGGGCTCTCTCAGCGGGAATGATTCAACATTGACATTGTGCAAATTTGTAGATTTCATGGGAAAAAAGCATTTTAAATTACATGTAGATCTAATCTTACATCCCCCCTAAAAAATAAAATAAAAAATAAAAATTGTGATTATAACATTTCTGAATTTAGCGGTATATGAAACTTGGGGTGGGTCATATTTCACTAAAAGCAAACCGGATATTCATTTGTGTTTGTATTTATTTATTTTTTATTTAAAAAATAATAATAATGAAGTTACTGCATGGAAATCAAGCTCAGTAGAGTATTTTTCTTCTTTGATAAATTGTAATCAAACAAAAACACACACAAAAGAAGAGAATTCTCAGCTGAGAAGTTTAATATATTTATAGCTTGAGAAACTCCTGCACTATTTTTACCTCTGAATAGCTTGATTTGTTTTGTTGGAAGGCCAAACAGTGAGGCAAAGACTCAATAATCTTGACAAGGTTTTATATCTTTAATACACAGCTCCTTATCTCCTCTCCTCTCCTCTTTCCATGGGTGATCTCCTCAAGAGCAAGTTTGCCTGTCTGGAGCGCGGCCACCCAGAATGAAAAATGTGTTCACGGTACCAAGGGGAGGTCAGAAAGGCAGACAGCATGTGTATTTTTCACACCACTTTCAATACTTGTTTTTGTTTCCTTCTGAAAAGGAAAGTTATAAATACAAAGCTCTTTGTAAGTTGTGAATGATTTGATCATGAGGTTTGTTCTGGTAACAGAAAAATATTAAACCATTTTGATTCCAAAAGCTTAAAGCAATAATGTCCGGAGAAAACAACATGGCAACCGAAATGACATCATTATGTTGAAATGGCAATGAAAGAGCAATAGTCGACATGTGCTTCTGAGGAAAACTGCCAAATTTTACTTTTTGACTGAGCTTAATCCAAAATATTCACACATAGCCTAATTATGTAAATGGCACAATATCACGGATAAAACATTCAGGTTGCTAGAAAACATGGCCGAGAACATTCAGGGCTCGAATTTTACACTGGACCACAGGCCCGAGGCCAGTAATTTTAGTGTTGGGCCAGTAAACTTATGACCTAACAAGTCTGATGGTCTTGTGTTTTTCAATTGAATAACAGAAACAAATTATGTTCAAGTGTTGACTTTGGGTCTGATAAATTATCTTTCAAATCTATGAGTAATCAAGTATACTCTTCTTTTGTCTCAGTTCGGGTTCATATAAAAGCAGTCAAATGCATGTTAAACTGTGTCAGCAATTTTTTATTTTCACATTTTGAATCTGGTCTTGTAAAAAAATGTCTGGTCCAGTAAAGATTTTGAGCTACAAGCCCTGTAGCTGTAGTCTTGTGGTTTTTCTCCCCAAATTCGAGCCCTGACATTATAGCTACCTTCTTTGATGCAATCCACTGATGCTGGTTTGGTGTGTTTCCTGGAGACAACAGGACTGAAGATGGTTTTTTTTGGAAACAAAAACAACAACAACAACAAAAACCCACAAAAACACAATTATGGACTGAACCCCCCCCCCCTTTAAACCCCACTTAACAACCTGAGAGTGAACAAAATAAATAAAATAACAAATAGGAGGGGGGGGGGGACCCTGTTAAACAAGAAGTGCTTAAATAACCCTGTCTGCAACCAAAAATGGCGTCAAGGATGTTTATTGGTCAATTCATTAGACAATGCCATATTGTACGAAGAAACTCGGCCTACCAAAATCCTTTTAAATAATCAAAAGCAAACATTGGTAGAAAAACAATTTCCCTCTGAAGCTTATTGATTTTTAACATCAACGGCGTTACATCCAAGAAGCTGGAATAATTACATTTCTCCCCAAACCCACTATCCCCCCCCTTAAAAATCCCCTCCCACACACAAAAATTAATAAATAAAGTCATTAATTACAAGACATTAAACCCAGCAATATGGTTCCTCAACTTCTGAAAAATAAACATGATAAAAAAGTATCGCCCTCACATTATTGATTCCTCAAACCCCCCCCTTTCTTGAGTAGCACCACTGTACCACAATTACGGCCTCTTATGCCATGGACATTTATTTCCATCCGTGAATCTATAGCAATTAATCAAATATTTACATTAGCAAATTAAGTTGGTTGTTTTTTTTCTGTTTCCTTCTGAAAGGAGACTGGTTTTTATTACAACTTATTGTCTGGGATCTTCATTGATTTACACAGGCAATGTCAGACAAAACATTGTCTGCTGGATGGCCACCACAAAACTAACGCTTGTTTCTCGTAAACAAAGTAGAGCGTGATCACTTCAGGACAGCATCGCTTTATTGCAAAAACCTATGCAGTCACTTTCTATCGGAGGGGTCCAGCGAAAACAATAAAATAATAACTGTTTGCAAGTCAAAGGTCAACAGGGTACCAGTCACAAATAATGCATTGAATTTAATCAGGTTCCTTTTTTCTTTTCTTTTTTAAAGCTATTTTCATCCATGCTAAGCAACTGTACAAATTCCATCCATTCTTAAAAGATTGCTGAGTAAAGTAAATGTTTGCTTTGAATATATTACACTTAACAGGCAAAAAACCCCACCTCCAAACAAACTAACAAACAAACAAACAAACAAAAACAAAAAGCAACATGAGGCCACTGTTCATTGGTTTGACCCGTTCCCAACAAATGAATGTTGTACACAGTAGATTCTGCTATATAACCATCCCTTTTAAATTATCATTATCATTATTATTACTACTACACATTTCTGGTAATAAAACCGAGGATGCCTCATAAGTGAACTTAATCACTGTAGCTCGCAAGCCTGAGGAAACCTGTAAACAAGGGTGCTTGCTATGTCAACCAAAACTGAAATATGCGAAATGTTATTCTATGCTTTTCATACGTGTGCATGGAAAAATGCAAGCCGTCTTTTCTGTTTTGTACGTCTGGTTGTCTCCCATGTTATACTGGTTGCTTCCCATTTCAAACTACAGCAACGAAAGTGAGGCGAACAGGGAAAACAGTCTCCTCTCCTCTCCCCCCCCCCCAAATGCCCTCCTTTTATATGAGGACCGTACCATGAACGATTTTAGCTACAATACATGGGCAAAGAAAGAGGCAAAGTTCTTAGAGGCAAATTTTGAAGTTCTTGTGCACTCTGTTCACAACAGAGGTGACATAAAGAAGGACTGGCCACCTGCCCAGAGTAGGTTGAACAACAGAGGGCCTCCTTCAGTATCTCCGTGGACACGATGCAGCATTGAGTTCGGGGGTTGGATTGTGAACAATAGTATGTGTTACAATAAAACATTTCTCCACAAATTGATGCCCATAAAAACTTACTTGGTGACAAGCACTGCAGCTGTTGATAGGATAAACTATTTTAAGAAAGCATTCACTTCTAAGTAAAATATGGTTCGGATAATTTTCCACTCAAAGATATTTGAATCTGAAAAAAGATTCATGCATGAATCGTTTCTCAGATTTCTTGGGGTTGGTGTCCAGTTGCGAATGCTGCAGCCAGAGATGCTGTTGGTACCTGCTGCCTCGCTAAACGTGGATGGATTCATTGTTCTTGTGCAATTACAGTTACAGTTTTTCGCTGTTTTCTCAGACACTGTATTCAGCTGAAACTTTCACATGTTACTTTTGTTGTATCTTTCTTTAAAATTTGGCCTAGCAATAAGCATTTTGTTGATAAAAACCAAACGATAACCCTACCATTAAATATGGCAAAACCCTTCATTACATTAACTGCTGGCTGTAAACAAAGACTGGGCCTGATACATCATCATCAAACTATGCCGTAAAGTAAGAAACAGTGCCATCAGCTTTTAGTTGGTATAGGTTCAGAGTGGGTAGCAAGTTTAAACAAATTTGCAACCTGGCCAAATAAGAAAAATTATTCGCAGAGCGAAAAAACAAAATGGTTCTTTTGTAATTCATTGCCTGTGAACCATAGCAACCATAGCAAATCAGGAATATACCTAAGAACTACCAGCTAAAAAAAAACAGATAACAGAACAGCTCGCCTAGAGGTCAAAAGGAAGCCGTTCATTGGCCAATCCTGTGCGCCGTGCGTACAAATCAGCGCGTTTCCATTGTTTCATCATCAGTTTACCTCTAAGATGGCGGCTTGGTGACGTCAATGCATAAGGTCTATTGAAACATTTCAAGGATCAACAAAAGGCATGGAGGCATGTGAAAATAGGCTGTGTAAGTTTCACGCATATTCAAACTTCCGGGACCAATTTGGTCCCAACCGTATTGAGTTTTTTGTGTGCGCGATTCTGTTTTTTGATTCTGTGTTCGCGATTCGGACTCTTTCGTTTAACATAGTTTATGGCTACAAAACTGATATCCTATTGTTGTGAAATTAAAGTTTAACCATGAAATGAAAGTGAAATAAATTTAACAAATCAACCTGAGAAAAAGACTTGACCTCTGTTTCCAGTAACTTTTTGCACAACTGACGTTTGTATTATCATTTAACCTAGTAAATGGGTTGCACATATTCAGGCTTGATTGGCAAATAAGCACCCTCCTCCGAAGTTATCATTTTGTTTCTCAGTTTTAACAACTTATTTGTAATAATTCAAATGTAGAAATTGAAATTGTATTCATAACCAATTGCTATGTATTTTTTATTTTCAAGAATGTTGTATCTAAATAGAAGATTTGATTTCATAGAAAAAATATAATCTTTGTTTGAGTTGTTTGTCTCCTTTTCAATACGCAGTCAAGACTTGCAGTCTGTACACTGTCTAGGGCCACCTCAGCTAACCTGTGTCTGAAAGTACAACTCCAGCAGTCCCTCCCCCCCCCCCCCCCCCAGAAAATAGAAAAAAGAGAGAGAATAATTTATGATGCAACACTGACTGCCACTGATGGGAAACATTCTGGGCGGGCACACATGAAATATGACTTTCAATTAATGAGATTATTAGCGTGTGTCAACAGGATTTACTAGCCCATAACTCTATACCTGAAGCCCATGTCATTAGCTGAGAGGAAAGGAAGGGGGGGGGGGGGTGGTATTGATTGGTTTCTGATTTATGTTGTTGTTGGATGAGTAGAAACAGCATATCGCATCAGAGAATGGGAGGGGTAATAAGATTAAGAGGGGTGCAGCAGGGGCGTGATGAAATATCCTGAAAAATGGGCAGTGGTCTCCTATTGGTCTGGAGGGAAAACCCCCCAGAAAGTCAGAAGAACAGCACATAGCATCAGAAGGAAGAGGGAAGGGGTAAGGGTAAGGGGAAGGGGAAGGGGTAAGGAGACAGGGCAAGGAGATTAAAATGGGTGCAGCAGGCCGGGGTGTGATGAAATATCCTGGAAAATGTGCAGTGGTCCCCTTTCGTCCAGGAGGGAAAACACACCTGAACAGCCAGGGCTTCGGGTTTTAGAGTACAGTGTACATTTATATTCCCACAATTGGAAAGCTAGACATACACTGAGCTTCAACTTTCTTCTCTGGATGGTCATTATCTTTCAAAGAAATCTTGATGGCGAGGTGAAATCAGTAAATTAACTCGACTGCCGTAGAATGCAGTGAAAGGTTTGGTGTGGGGATATGCGGGGAGGGTAGCTATTGGGGGGGGGGGGGGGGGGTAAAGTGTGTTTGAAGAAAATGAATGGCTTGGAGTGTGGGAATGGGAAGGAAAAAGGTATAGAGGAAGTATGGAAAAGGTAAAAGAAGGACAGGGTACAGCTGTGTGTGAAGAGGTACATGTAGGGGAAAAGAGAAGCAAGGTGGGGGTGAGGGGGTGAGGGGGTGATAGGAGAGGATGGAAGCCTTGGGATGTGGGAAAGGTATGACAAATCAACCAACGTGGAACTTAGGTGAGACTAGTACATTCCTATCTTATTGTTGAAGGGAAACAGAGGGCGATGTATCCTTAATGACAGTCTTTGCCACAGTGCAGACCTCAGGAGATACATTTGGAAGCTCTTTATTGAAGGTTAGTGTACTTTTTTTAATCATCATTTCCTTCACCACATCAGCTGTTGCCAATTAATTACATCAATAACTTTAAATGTCAACCCTAACCCCGTTACAATCTGGCAAATTGCCTGTCTGGCGAAAAACAGTGCTTGCTTACAACATCGAAAAGTTCATTGCTGTTTATACCGGACTTGTTTTTGAAAGAACATGTAAACTTGTGCACTTTATCTTTTAAAAAGAAGACTGGTCTTGCAGGTTGTTAAATATCCAAACGAACTAACGCTTCCAGGGCACCTGCACTACACTGTTTTGGGGGGTTTCCTTGCTGTGAAACTACTCATGTGAAGTCAGCCCTATCCCCTTTAACATTTAACTGGGGAATGCACTTTTAGAAGGTAGTTCACCTTCAGATATGTGGGCACAGTTCGTTGTTGTTGATCTACAGATGCTATGTTGTGTTTTTTTTCTTTCGATATTGCAGTCGGACTGTTGGACTAACACATGGATTTTTGCTTCGTTACAATTAAAGACACATTTTTTATTACAGTACACAACTTGTTTTGGGATTCACGTTTATTCAGGGATGAGTTTGCCGAATGTGGAAATTCCTTTAAAAAAATTAAATTCCAGGCCTGGGTTCACCCTTATTCTAGACTCGCGGCATTTAATACGTTACAATTCAGGAGGTTTGTTAATCAACAGAAATACAGAGCTGCAGGTTTGGACACAATGTGCACAATTCCTTTCTCCCTTTGATGACTGCGTTACTTCTTTCAAGAAAATTTCAAGACTCAAAGAGGTTGACGAAAAATCCTGAGAAATCACATGCCTGGTTTATTAATAAGGAACAAATATTAAGTAGCAGTGGCACATAAATTTATTTTTCATTTTTGTTCATGCAGCCTGAACCATACTAATCTCTTAGCTCTTGAATTTCACCATTGACTATGGCAGGCCATGTCTTCGCTGGTCTGGTGTCGGCCTCACTCATATTTCAAAATTTTCTCAACGACGTGTGGCCCCCTACAAACAGATTTCACTGAAAGAAATTTTTTCACAATTGATTTTTACACTGTTGTATTACCCAGCTGTTAGACGGAACTGCTGGCAAGTTATCAATACTTTAACTTTTTTTTAGAGAGCAGTTTTAAAGGGTAACCATTCAATAAGATATTGGGCAATGGTTAAATTTTTCATCAACATACTTTCTTGGACTTCTCAAGTGGGGGTGCTATTTTGCAACATCACAACGGGAAGTCAATGAGCAGTGTTGTAAGTCTTGATTGAGACCTGGGCCCAATTTCATAGAGCTGCTTAAGCAGAAAATATTGCTTATCAATTGTCTGCTAAGCAGAAATTAGCAGGATACCAGTCAACAATTGTAAATGTGACATGGTAGTTTGGCTGGTAACCTTATTCTGGTAAGCAAAATATTGTTGTGCTTAGCTACTTTTTGTGCTTTAGCTACTTTTTGTGCTTAAGCAGCTCACAAAATATGCTTACTGGAGTATGGTTACCAGCCAAGCTACCAAGTTAAGTGTACTATTTTTGACTGGTATCCTGATTAATTCTGCTCAGCAGAAAACTATTAAGCAATATTTTGTGCTTAAGCAGCCCTATGAAATTGGGCACAGGGGTCGATTTCACAAAGCACTAAGATTCATCTTAAGATGAGTTGTCAGTATTACCATGAGTTATTTGTATTGTGACATCACTCTTTGCTAAGCAACTGCGATGGATTTGCAGTTACGATCAATCTTAACTCTTTGTGAAATCGAGCCCAGGTCTAGGTCTCGAGACCAACTCCCCACCCTTTTTAGTGGTCTTGGTCTCGGTCTCAGCCTTGGATACCATGGTCTCTCAGTCTCGTATTGCAAAAGTCTCGATCTCAGAAAGGGCTGGTCTGGGACTCAGGCCGTTCTAAGATGTCTGTGAAACGAAACTCCTTGGGCAGCACTTAAACTTTAAGTGGTGCCCATGACATGTTTCTTCTTTTTACTGGATGCAAATGTTTTTATTCAATAACAATAAAGGTCTCCGGCTTCCGGGTATAGACTACAATACTGTTAATGAGTACACCATATTTATAAAACTTGCCAAGGAATGAGATTTGATGTCTGAAAATTCCCGAAAATGGCTTGCTGTTCTGGGTCCCCCCCCCTTTTTTTTTACCAGGAACCTCCCAGATGTTACAATTTAGGAGGTTTACAGACTCTGTGCATCACCTGAAATAGATCTACAGGATTGGGCACAATGTGGACTATTTCTTTCAACTTTTGGTGGTTGCTTTACTTTTTTTCAAAGAAAATTGTAATGTAGGATGTTGAAGTGGATTTAGAGAATATCCTGAGCACACACAAAACAGAAGGTGTTTTGGATGCAGCCCTTTTAAAACATTAAATTAATACGTACATTTAATTAGCATAAAGGGTGAACAAATATTCAGGATAGCATCCAGACTTTACTCATTAGCATGTAAAACAAAATGCCAATTGGTGTCGAGAAATAAGGAGGAAAAAAACATTAAATTTGTTCACTGTTTTTGACTTGCGAGATCAAAGCTAATTGTTTCACTCATTTCTCAAAAACCATGGCATTTCAAGCAAAAAAATTTCAAAAGGGAGTTTCCCACCATGACCATCTTTATACCATGTAAATTATGCGTGAGTCTGTGAACATTTATATTTTTACTTTTACCAATGTTACAAACACCCTTTAACAGACAGGGATGTGAAAAACACACTTTTTAAGAGTCATAAAACCGCGCAAAAAAAAAACTGTCTGGGTTTGCTTGCATTAACAACAGTCACGACGCACTCTGTCTCAAAGACCCAGCTCGGTTTACTCGGTCTACTTGAGTACGACACATTGACATTTTTGAGAAAACGTAACACATCCATATCGACAATAGAATGCAGACAATCATGACATCGAAGGAAGTGGGGGGGGGGGGGGGGGGGGGGGGAGGAATGTTGTTACAAAATCCACTTTTCTTCCGAATGATACAATGAAAGAAGCCCAAACTTGGCTTGGTTTATACATGGCTACATTCTGATCAATGAGAGATGCACTTTTTGGGTAGTAAAGCATCCCTTTTAAGTCCGCAAACTAGATCACGTTTGGGTGAATGTAAAAGTACATTGCTACACTGACCGAATTGAAGAACGATGCAGGGCAATGAAGGGACTGCTCATGCGTACCGACCATTGTTGCCGCAAAGATGAAAAAGACTTATGTACAGAAGAAAAATCTCAGAATTTGTATGTTACTTTTTACAGTTTACAAGGAGTAGACCCTTTTTATTTGTAATTGTATAATACATGAAAAGTGCCTTGTGACATCCTAAATGCATCATCGCAGAGCTGGCTAAGCATACAAATATTCTTAGCATAAATATGTTGCTTTTGCAGCTGGAGATAGGGTTACCAACTGCATTCCCCAAGCATATTTCTTGTAGGGAACAGGGAACATTGTTTGAGTACAGGGTTTCAGTGAAAGGGACACGCTGCCTTGGGATTGGGCACTTTTGGCTATAAAAGCGTTTGTTATGAAATGAATATGGTTGCAAAGATGTTTTAAAAGTAGAATATAATGATTCACACAAATATCCCTCAAAATTGTGCGGTTTCCCTTTACTTCGTGAACTACAAACGGTCTGCCATTTTGTGGACTTAAAAATTTGGTTGTACAAAATGGCGGACAGCGTAGTTCACCACAAAATTTCAAGGTATATTTGTGTGGATCATTTTCTACTTTAAAAATATCTTTCCAATCGTATTAATTTAATCAATTTTCCCAAAGCGCCCAATACGAAGGCAATGTGTCCAATTAATACAGCAAACTTTCAGGTTATCATTCTTTTAACAAGACCCCTTGAACATGACATTGCAAGCTCGAAGAGCGCCCTCACTGAGGTCAAAAGAAGATTTCTCACTGACCGACAGTTGTGCCTCAGCAGTTGTTTGACCTCAGCGATGGCGATATATGCAAGGGGCCTATTAGTTTTACACTAATATAAGAAAAGAAAATTAGTTGATCGAGTGAAAAATTGTAAGCCTGCCTTAGAGGTGTCCCTGGAGAAACTCTTGTTTTCTGATGGTCTTCTCAGCAAAAGATAATTTTCCACTATTAACACATTGTACAACGAGCAGCGCACTTACACGCCCTTATCCTGTCTGTCATTGTGGGTGTCAAATGTACACAAAGGAATTGACTCCCCCAAAATGGTGGAAGGGTACACGCACGTTTTGTGGAGATGCATGTTCCGCATCTGCCAGGGGTCAATACACATGACAGACATGAACTCTGTATGTACTCCTTTATTTATTTCCATATACGACAGTTAGGACAGCCCAGAGTCATGGCAGTAAATACATGGCAAAATAAAGCATTGCACGTGCGTGTTGGTGTTCCTTCAATCAAGTGACAACGTATTGACTCCCCCAAAATGGTGGAAATGGTAGACATGCATTGTGCGGATGGGCGTTCCTACTACTTCTACTTGGTTACTCGGCAGGCTCCATAAGTTAGGACATAAACACCAAGGAACAATTATAGTTCAGTGTTCTTGCTCAAGAACACAAGTGCCGGGACTGAGTTTCGAACCCACATTGTGATAATTCAGCCACCAGAACTTGAACTCAGTGGGCTAGACCGCTTGGTCACGACACGAAATACATGGCAAAATAAAGCATGACATCTGACACGTGTTCCATCAATCAAATGACAAGGAATTGACTCCCCAAAATGGTGGGATGGTAGACGCGCATTGTGCGCAGGTACATTCCGGCCTGGCTACAAGCAAATTACCCATCAGATAGTTTTATCAATGTATATATCTTTCCCCTTGTGTCATTAATTCCTTCAGCTTTTAGTTCAGGCACGAAAAGTAAAACATAAAAATACAAAAAACACAAAATAAGATCTTTTCATTTTGTGTAGTAATCAGTCCCCAATGTGAGCGAATAAAAAATGTGACCTATGAAAAATGACATTATGCGGGTAATGACTTACCTAAACTACCCATTTTTCAAGTCAATTTGGAGAAGAAGAAAAATGATCAATGCCGGAAGAAGTAGCCAAATGACAGGGAATAATTTCCATAAATTGTCTGTACTTAATGCATAAATACATGTACTTTTTAATGAGTTTAAAAGACATTCAACGTTATCTGTGAATGGTCTTTAAATGCAAACTTTACAGACCAAAGTTAATAGTCAATTTATGAGGTTGTATTGCTTCTGTTACAGTGCCATTAAAATCCAACCAAAGATTTTTCTGTTTTGTTTTTATCGAATTCCAACCCCAGTAATATGCTTGGTGGATTTTTTTGTCATAGAACTTGGGAAAGTACCCTTTACACACCTTGGTGTATGGGTAAAACGAAATAATATACTTCATCCCCCGATGCAAATTTAACATCTACTAAATAGATAGGTTGCAATATGACGTAAATCGGCCATCTTTACGGGCAATTTGGAACACACAGTCATGCGTTACGCGTGAGAACGGCGTGCAGCACGCGCACATTTCACAAAACTCATTGCGTGATTGGTTAGTGAACGACGCGGCTGCGTTAATAATTTGAGCGCTTGGCGCGCCTGCAAGCCAAAATGCGATTTGCCCGTAAAGATGGCGTCTACTGGGAACTATCTATTGTGGCTGTACCTGCTGCCAAAATATAGGATTCAAACTGCCTACTAGCTGACAGGCAATCTCGGCGATCTAGTGGTAAGACATCTGCTCTAGAAGGCAAAGGTCTTGGGTTCAAATCCCACCCAAGTAATATGCCTGTGGATTGTTTTCACAGGACTCAGAAAAGTACTGAGTATACAGTGCTTTACACACATCGGTGTATGGGTTTGGTTTTTGTATCTCCAATACAAGTTTAACGTGTTTTGTTTCTATCTCATTCCACCTGAATCTCCTAGTACAAGAAGTATTCTCCCCTTAAAAAAAAAAAAAAAAAAAAAAAAACTACTTCATTTAATTTTGAAACTCGCTATACAGGAACAAACCTAGCACCTTTTGTAATGTAGTCTTAATTAAAAGACAACCAAGCTTCGCCTGCTAATAAGGGGAAGGTTTTAATCATGTCACATTTAAAATCTGTTGGCTTTGAAGACCGTGTTTCTTATACTAGGGACTCTTTCAACTGCCAAATAACTTCTAAAGTTATAGACCATAAAATTTAAAAGTTCCGAGCACATTTTCATCACAGCTTAAGGTCAGTGGAGTGATTTTCTTTGTTGGCTTTTGGGTGCACAAGTCAAGTAGAGTCATTCATCCAGACAGCATGAGGGATTCTCTCTAAAGGGATTTGTTGGCATCATCCCTGCCCCCCCCCCCCCCCCCCCCCTCCAGTATCCAATGTCCTCCTGCCCACGCCATCGCTGTCTCCGCATGCAAACGACCGTGTTAACAATTGAAATAAATATGGTAGTCTTGGGTTTTTTTCCTCCAGAATGTGAGAATATGTCTGTCGCAATTACCAGACAGATGCGGCTTTTCTGGATAACTGATGCATAATAATGAACCGATTACCCGCCATGTCTGAAGGACATGCTTACCTTATCAGGAATGGCTCGTAAAAACAAAATTGACGTAAATGTGTTCAACGTGAAGGGGAATGGGGGGTGTCCTTAGGGGAGCAAAGGAAAAAATTTAAAAATTACACACAAACACACACAAAGCGGGGAGAAGACGTGGTAATGACTTTGGCGACACGGAAAATGTGCCGTCTGTGTCACCCCTGGGCTGATAATCTACTGTAACGCTGTTAATGTGAAATATCAAACTGAAGACAAGAGGGGGGAAATAACATTTTCTTTCTTTTTATTAGGACAGGCAAACGGGGATGATAGTTCTTTTTTCTTCCCCTGCTTGCTTGGGAGGATTTGGAGGGATGCTGTGGTGCACGTTTGGCTGGTAATGGCAGACTGGAGGGGAGTAGAGACGGCAGAAGGGGGGGGGGGGTGTGAGAAACAAGATTTGACAACGGGGAGAGTAGGTTGGGATACAGATCCTCCTTCTTGAGGCCTCCGGGGAGGGGAGGTGGGGTGAGATAATGACAAGAGCAGTCGATGGGATGAATGGAAGTAAGGATTGTGTGGAGAGGCGAGATTTATGTGAAGTGACGTGCATTGTAAAGTAGGCAGAAATTAGCTTTGTACTCCACAGCTCCAGTCGTCGAGCAAATGTCTTTGTGTGCAGTGTAAGCAAATTATGCATTTTGATTAAGATATGATGGTTCCTGTGGAACGGTTTCCTCTGCCAGGCCAACCACTCACTATGCAGAGAGTGAACAGCCTATTGAGAGAGAGGGGGAGACTTGGGGAGGTCAGTGGAGAGAAAGGCAGTTAGAGGTTGCATACGCACCAATATGCACAAAGTGTGTGCAGATATGCGCAAATTATGGCAGATTTGGAACAAAAAATTCACAAACATTTTACAAAAAACATCAAGAGAAAACTATATAGAATGCTTCAGTATGTACAGTAGGGCTTTTAAATCAAGATAAAACAGGTATAAAACATTTTGAAGACCTTGATTGAATTCAGCGTGCTTCGGCCAAACATCCAACAAATTTTGTCAAAAATGCCCCCCAGCTAGAGAGCCCTGGGCTATAAATATAAATGAAAAGGCAAGTGATTGGACAAGGGTGGACAAATGAAGGTGACAGGCTGCAAAAGAAAACCAGCGGTGGAACGACAAGAGTCGGCGATCAACACTCTTGGACGATTTACACACCAACTCTCTACCACACTAGCTGCCTTCATCAGTTCTAAAACATACACATTGGCATTTCAGTCCAATTTTGAACCAACCAACCATCAATGACAGATGAAGAAGCCACTGATGCTCTCATGTAATACTATCCCCCCCCACTCCCCTCCCCGTGATATGACCAGCAGAGAAATGTTTCCATACATCAATAGTAAAGATATTTACAGATCAATACGAATGTTGGTGATACAACAATCGATGGCACTGAGCAGAGTGCCCCCCACACAGACCCCCCATTACCGACACAATTCACATCACAACAAAGGCATAAGGAATAGTTTATCAAGAACAAGGGCTGACCTATATGTTGGTATAGGCTTTGATGGACATTTTAGGCTACTTAATCTCAATTTTTCTGCAATTTTTTTGAAAGGCAAAAAAATAAATTATACAAATCGGAAATCAGACTAAAGTATGAAGAATAATATACCAGAGAGCATTACATCAGTTATTCAGTCACACTTAATGGAGAGACATTGTTTGCCAAAAGCCTGCTCAAAACACGTTTGTTCGGCATTGCTTCTGACTGACTCTATTCGTGTCTATCCACTTGTTTTTTTAATTTTTGCTGCTAGTGTGAAAATCTCTCTTCATTACATCCCCTGTACACTTTGATAATCTAATATCTTATGTTTGCTTTTCTGAAATTTATCTTGATGGCCATAGATAGTACGGCACTTAACAAGTCTCAGAATCAAACTGATGTTTTACAAGTGGCAAGCTCTGGCAAACTATTCAATAATCCATTAAAAACAAAACGTTATTATTGCCGTATAAACTCAAAGTGGTATGGGTGGAGATACAAGCACATATTCTACCCTGCACAAGCAAAGCCACAATGTACACAAATGTGTACACATGTATGTTAACGACCCCTTGTACAGTATGTATTTAGGGAATCAGACATGGTTATGCTGGTGAAAGGGACAAGGGAAATTATGTGGGACATCCATCTAGTCCACACGGACATTAAACCTAGTCAAACAGTGTTTTTCTTCCTCCGAACTCAATATAATGTTTCAACTGTAATTTGAATTTTACATCTTAACTTTAATTTATTTAGAGAGACAGAAAGAAGGGGGGGAACGGAAACGAAAAAAAAAAAGGAGAAAAAAAAAACAAAAACAAAAACGAAAGGCAGCCATTAACAGACAAGATGATTTCACAGTTGAGGGAAATCGTGATACGAGGAACGGCATGACAGTCCCCCCCCCCCCCCCCCCAATCGCTGTGGGGCAGGAACCGTAGTAATTGCTCCCGACCATTAGAGGCAGGTGGGCACATCCGGCGATGATTTCCAGTTCATGGAATGGGACCACTCTCCGTCTCATTCCTCAGAAAGAAAGACAAATCTTGCCTCTTTTATAAACAAGGCAGCGGCGTGGCGACACAACTTTTCACAGTGCAATGAGTGGAGCGTTTCAGTTCGGCACGGGCTGTCTCCGAGTTGATGTGGGGAACGTCTTGCGCCTAGACTTCTTTACCAATGGAATTGATTGACATGATGTGTTGGGCCTGCACGTATACAGTTCATTGTCTTTAGATCTCCTTCTCCAGACTGCACTCTGTAACTATGGCAATACCCTCTAGGGCAGTTGTTAGGGTTCAACCCATCTACAAGTAAAATTGGCCAATACTCGGGTTTTTGTTCATCATTTTTTCCCCCTGAAGGATTTTCAGCCAAAGTACAGTTTCTGAAAAAGGGGATCCAATAAAAAAGAATACCAACAAAGAATCTGATCGAGCAAGTAACATTCAACATGCATCAAAAACATTAAATACAGGGTTTACAAGTTAGTCTTCCAAAAGACAAAACAAAAACCAATCATTTACAATTCCTTTAAGTACACCAGTACATTCACGGTAATTCTGCAACCCTGCTCAAGTTACACTCTCAACCATCCACTGCCTCAAAATCCTGCCCCGCATATAATACTACCTTCAAAATGATCACACAAGGTTATGTTATACGAACACTTTCAAGTTTCATGCGTGTTCCTCACACTTATCCATCGTCCTCCTTGAATCTTCAAACCCTAAACCTTCCCTACAAACAAGTCCCTCCCGCCGCAGGAAAATCCTTACAAAATTACATATTTCCTCCCTAGAAATCGTTTCCAACAATAACCCGATAACCACACAAACACACTCACACGCACAACCTCCCCCCCCCCCTCCCCCCCCCCAAAAAAGAAGGGTTGGACAATGGAGATTGGTGCAGACTGATCTGACTGCAAGCTCTGGTTACCGTTCCCGGCGGGGCTGGGAAAAACCTTTGCGCTGCATCATCTTTTTTACATTCCTCTTTTCAGAGCTCAAGAAAGGGCAGAAGAAACAGGGAGACGAAGAGAAAGAGGAGCAAACAGGAAAAAAGACGAGAAAAAAAAGTGAATCAAAAGACATTCCATCCTATCAGGCATTAGTTAAAACTAGAATTGACACAGGATATGGACTCAGGGTATGGAATATTATAGCCCCTATGCACTGCCTGGATTTGGGTTAAGCAGGCGGAGGGACATGCGCTAGATTCAAGTCAACAAAATCTTCACAAGATGATTAGAGATACAGCAGTGGTAATTTTAGTGTAAAGAGGTGAAAATGCTAAATTGTTACGATATTTTAATACGATTTTGGGTTGAACAAAGAAAAATTGACTAGAGCGGGATTTGAACCGACGACCTCCGGTTTAACGTGCCGGTGCTCTACCAACTGAGCTATCTAGCCCTATGTTGGCGGTCTCCCTATTTTGTCAATATCTTTGTTCGGGGGGTGCCAGTCAGAAGCCATTCAACCGTAAACTGCCGTGTAGCCAGGGATCACACCCAAGTATACGATACAACCTGGGAAGCGGCAGCCAGGGGATCACCTAAGGGGATGTGACTTTTTATATCAGATATCAAATAATAAACCACAAGGGAAACTGACTGGGTAATTTTTTTTAATGATTTTGGGTTGAACAAAGAAAAATTGACTAGAGCGGGATTTGAACCAACGACCTCCGGCGCTCTACCAACTGAGCTATCTAGCCCTATGTTGGCGGTCTCCCTATTTTGTCAATATCTTTGTTCGTTTTTAATACTTTGGAGGGAAACAAATAATTTCTCATATCGAACAGTTTGGGTGAGATTGTCTCACCTTTTTGCAAAAAGACAAGTCATCTTTGAGTGTCGCACCTAAAGGCAAAATTTCATAGAGCCGCTCTAGCACCAAAAAGAGCTAAGCACAACAAAATGATGCTAACCAGAATAGGGTTACCAGCCAAAACACAATGTCATATATACATGTAGCATCTGTGGCTGGTATCCTGCTTATTTTCTGCTTAAAGGCAGCTCTATGGAAGAGGGCCCTGATGTTCTTGTCAGAGCGTTTTGGACATTACAGTGGGAGTTTATTGAATTGAAGTCAATGGTGAGGTATCTTCTGACCTCAACCATTACAGTGGGAGTTTATTGAATTGAAGTCAATGGTGAGGTATCTTCTGACCTCAACCATTACAGTGGGAGTTTATTGAATTGAAGTCAATGGTGAGGTATCTTCTGACCTCAACCATTACAGTGGGAGTTTATTGAATTGAAGTCAATGGTGAGGTATCTTCTGACCTCAACCATTACAGTGGGAGTTTATTGAATTGAAGTCAATGGTGAGGTATCTTCTGACCTCAACCATTACAGTGGGAGTTTATTGAATTGAAGTCAATGGTGAGGTATCTTCTGACCTCAACCATTACAGTGGGAGTTTATTGAATTGAAGTCAATGGTGAGGTATCTTCTGACCTCAACCATTACAGTGGGAGTTTATTGAATTGAAGTCAATGGTGAGGTATCTTCTGACCTCAACCATTACAGTGGGAGTTTATTGAATTGAAGTCAATGGTGAGGTATCTTCTGACCTCAACCATTACAGTGGGAGTTTATTGAATTGAAGTCAATGGTGAGGTATCTTCTGACCTCAACCATTACAGTGGGAGTTTATTGAATTGAAGTCAATGGTGAGGTATCTTCTGACCTCAACCATTACAGTGGGAGTTTATTGAATTGAAGTCAATGGTGAGGTATCTTCTGACCTCAACCATTACATTACTCATACTTGGGCACATTTTGAACACACATTATTTCTGGTGTGTCATGGCCAAGCGGATAAGATCCCCGGACTCCGGGGAAATGGAAACATAGGTTTTACCATTCAGTATGCTATACAGACTCCAAAAATGTGTAGCTTTGCTATTCCCCAAAAAACTGGAACGAAAATACACAACAGACCAGACTATTTATGCCTTTTTTGCCTTTATACTTATTTTGCCTTTTTGCCTTTATACCTTCGTGCCTTTTTGCCTACATGTATATGCTTTTTGGCCTTTATACCTTTATGCCTTTTTGCCTTGTTTGCCTTTTTACCTTTTTTTGCCTTTTGCCTTTATGCAATTATGTATTAAGGCGTTTAGGCGATTAGGCATTTAAGCATTTAGACATTACAGCATTTAGGCGTTTAAGCATTTAGGCATTTAGACATTTAGACATTACGGCTTTTAAGCATTTAGGCATTTAGGCATTTAGACATTACAGCATTTAGGCGTTTAAGCATTTGGCATTTAGACATTTATGCATTTATTTATATATTTATTAATTATTTATTCAATTAACTAATTAATGACTTTTTGGGGGGTTTCAGCTATCCGCCGAAACCACCTTTGTTTCCGTCGAGATTTGTTTTTCTTTTACTTCTTTCCGAAAAATTCTCCATAGCATTTACACGTGAAATTTGTTATGGGTTTATCTCAGGAACTAGTCTTAAAAGACACAAACAATACATCAAATGAAAGCATGTGCTCCAACTTAGATCCAGCAGCAGTTGTTTTGAGTGTTTTTTCTTGACGATATTACCGATTTAAAAACGTATTTTTGAAACAATTGCACGATTGTCCCGTGTGTGATCACACGTAAAAGACACTGTAGGTAGCATACGGTCCCGTCACATAGCTATGTATAAAGCTATCTATATAGAGAGCCCGTCAGTGCAACGCGATATCATTCTGATACTTTGGGCGGACCTTGCAGGACGGTGAACTTGCATAGCGCCCTCTTGCGTTTGGGGATTCGGTGTTCGGATCGACTTGAGCTGTATGGCCAATCGAAATCCGATCCGATAAATAATTTGGCAATGAGAATGTACTTTAGGAACTGTGCGTGAACGGTAAGCTTTTTACACAACAATTTCCAGATCTCGCTACAAAAGTACGAAAAACAATACATTTTGTCAAAGCCAAAACCCCAGTGTTTGTTCGTAACAAACTCATGTCTAGTTTATTTTTATTATTATATTATTTAAAGATACTATTTATTTATTTATATTACTTATTTATTTCATTTTATTTCTAAAAGTTTCTATGATTATTCTTCTTCTTCTTTTAATTTGTTTGGGGGGGGGGGATGAATCTCTTCAGAGAATACATATGCGATGTGTTTTTAAAGATTCATATTGTCCTTCTTTTTGAAGTATTTGGAATGCAATTGTCTACATTATTTGTGGTGGAAATTAAACTTATAGTAGAGCTTGTGTATAAGTATCGTCAGAACTTTTCAGAGAGCAGAAAGTCTACAAGAAGGGCTGTCAAACACTTGCCATCCAATTTGTCATTGTTGAGAAACCTTGAAAATTATATGCAATTCAAAACGGATCTTGTTGACAGATTGAAATTTGAATTCCAATGTTCACAGGTTTTTCTCTTCTGTACATACATTGTACAATTGCACACAAAAAATAAAAAATAAAAAAGTAATTATCCCACAGATTTTACACCTTTAAAAAATAGGTTCAAAATATGTCATAATTGCTTGCACTTTCCCCAATCTAGAAGATATGTTCCTCTTGCATTCAAATATACAAGTATCTAAGATTGTTGTGATATGTCGAGACATTCAAAGATATCTTTTGAATTTCCAGAAATGAGCGATTCACAAGGGACAGGTCATCATTTAGAAATCCTTGATCTAGAGTTTCAGTGTGGCTATTTGGCCATGAATTGCGACAGTGAAATGGAAGCTTAGTTATAGACAGACACCACAATGCAATCTCCTCGGCCTTCCCATCCTTTACACGAGGTAGCCGGCTCCCAACAGCAGACTCTCTGTGTCAATATACATGTAACAACAGGGCTTCCGGACAATTTTGAGAGTCTGACGCTTTAGTTGGCCCTCTATTGAATTCAAATGTCTGAAAATACCTCTCTTAGGAAGAAACTTAAACCTCTTAATGACTGACCAGTGAGACAGTGAACTTCCAAACAAGAACAGCCGCACAGAAATAACTTTAGGCATATTTCGGAAAGAGAAGATTTTTTTATATTATTTTTAAATTGAGTGCCTGTGAATAAGGCATTCCTAAAGTGAAAGTGAAGTCTGAGATGGGTCATCATTGAGGGATGATCCATTATATTTCAGTTCATGTTTCCCAATTTCACTATAGCAGAGCAATGTTATAGTGTTGGCTGACAAAAGGCGGGAGTGTCAATGACCGCATTTCTTTTTTCTTCACATTTTACGGTGTACTCCAGTTACAACAACCATGGTCGTGAGGACATAAATGAATGTGCCTGTATTTCTAGCAAAGATTGCTTTTTGTCGCGACTTGATAATGAAGAAAAGGAAGAGCATGAAGGTGAGAGGTGAGACTTACATGAACTAAGATTAAAACCGCTCCCTCGTACCACATTAAAAATTGCAAACCAGGGTTTAGTTTCAAAACGAAACGAAGACATTATTAAAACAAAACATTGCTATACATGTGTTGCTGAGGTATATGTAGTAAATTTATAGGACTGGTGTGATTGTCATTAGGCCAAGTAAAAAAAATATACCAGTTGATCGTCCCCGCACGCATCCTTTTTTGAGGCCGCATCCTTTTTTTTTTTTTTTTCGATTTTTCAAAAAAAAAAAAAAAAGTTTGTATTTTTAATCCACCCTTGACATATATATTTTAATTTTTGATGTAAACTTTCCTCATGCAACAAATAGATATAAAGAAAGTTTGCAGTGATTTCAAACTGAAGAATTGGTGGCCTGTTTGAATTGAAATACTTGGCAGCCATCTTAGAAAAAAAATAATAAATAAAAAATAAAAAGGCCCTCATCCTCCTCTTTTTGGAAAAATCAGGACGATCAACTGGTATTTTTTTTTATTTGGCCTTATTTGACAATAAGGGGGAAAAAAGCGGTAATTGTAGTCTTTCCTCGGAGCTCATGTACAAGATGTACATTTAATAATGACAACGAAATTTAACTGAAATGTAATATCAACGCTGATAATCTATGGCTAGACCAGGCAGAGGATGTATTTCCTTCATAAGCTCAAAGGCATAGTATACCTTCTGGCTTTTGGAACCATTTGATTGTGTTAAAATTTAATCCAATATAAATGTAGATACAATCAAACTAATCCGTGAAACATTTGTTTCAAAGAATTGTAACGTTTTGGGGATATTGCCGAAAGTCTGGAACAAAGTCTGGGGGGGTTATGTCCACGCAGGAAGAAAAATCCATTAATGGAATACACAATCTGAGAAACATTTCATGCAGAAATGATTGAAATGTTTTTGAATACCTCTCTCCAAAACTACATTCCTTTTGAAGGGAATTGTTTCCCAAAATATTATACATTATCAACAGCTGCAGTGCTTCTTACCAAGTAAGTTTTTATGGTCACTCTTTTTTGGAGTAATAACCGAAGGTATACCCTCCCTGTAAAGACAGGTAGACTTTGAGAGAACGACTTCACTTTTACTTTATCATCCATTTAATATGCAGGGCATTGTCACTTTTAACACAGTTTGCGCGTGTGCCACTGTCACTAAATAAATAGCGACAAGTCTGAACGAGTCTGCAAAAAGACCAAGCCCTCAGTAGGCCTCACTTTGCCAGCATTATAATGAAATCATCAGGGAACAAGTTATCTAAAAGTACATTCTGTCAGAACCCATCAAACCTGTTTCGGATTGCTTTCTTTTAAAGGTGCTGCATACGTTTGGTAATTGGAGCCTACTGATTGTGTTAATCCTATATAAATGTAGGTACATACAATAAAACTAACCTGTGAAAATTTCACTTCAAAAGGTGGTCGCGTTTTTGAGATGTCACCGAAAAACCGGAGCGAATATTTCCACGCAGGAAGAATATTCCCCATAGGAATACACAGTCTGAGAAGCGTTTCTGACAGCAACGCTTCTCAGATTCAAATTTGGGGGAATAAAAAGTGATATATTTTTCCATAACCGTAGTTCTCAAAATTCATTATACTACCCAAAGCTGCTGTACTTCTTTACCACGAAGTAAGTTTTTATTGCCATTAATTTTCAGAGTCATTACCAAACGTGTACTGTACCTTTAAACCAATCTGGGCTTAATTTCATAGAGCTGCTTTAGCACAAAGAGTAGTTCAGCACAAAATAATTATGCCCGAGCACAACCCTTTAAGATGCAGACTATAATTCTTTTAAGTTATGATTTATGCTCTGGTTGTGTTACATACATGTTACCCAAACTAAATAGTTTATTAGCAATATGGTTTTAGGATTCATGAAGGCATTGACTATACTGATGTATAGCCTATACACAATACCGCACACCAAGATCCTTGTCGTTTGATTGGTGGAACACTAGTCACGTGTCATACTTTAATTTGCCATGTATTTACTGCCACGACATATGACGCTCAAAAATGTAGTATACATGTAGGACTGCTATATAACTTGAAACACTTTGCAGTGATTCTTCACAGCGACAGTTAAAAAATAATCGTTCATCCCAGCTAAACTTGGTCATTTCACGGCATGGTGTCCAAATGGAGTCGTCCACATTGTTAAGAAGTTTACATTTAAACATAAATTATCGAAGAGTGGGGTTGGACGATTTTCTGTGTCTATTTTGTGTTCATTGTGAAACAAAATTTAAATGACAAGGATTTATGTGTGCGTTATATAAACAAAATAATTAATGCATTTCGTTTTTGCATTGTCACAGAATATAATCACTTGGTGAAATCTGGCTTTCCCATTTCGCTCGGCTTCTTCTCACAAAATGGAACAGTCCAATTCTATGACAATGCACTCACATGCATCCATATATTCCATATAATATGATGCATGTACAATGACGATGGGCAATAACTGAAATTAATAGTCAGTACAAGTACTTCAATAAAATTAATTAAGGAAGAGCAATCTGCCACTGCCCTTG
This sequence comes from Leptasterias polaris, assembly GCA_037783415.1. Lineage (NCBI taxonomy): Eukaryota > Metazoa > Echinodermata > Asteroidea > Forcipulatida > Asteriidae > Leptasterias > Leptasterias polaris. The sequence continues at coordinate 2,908,831 of JAZGTN010000005.1, read as the reverse complement.
GTCACTGACAATTCCTACCCTAGTTTACTGATCTTCAGACCTCTATATTTTTTAGTATTTTCAGTACCTCAATATTATTAGTCACTGGCTGGTCCGGCTTATACCTTTTTACTTGTTATGAGGGTGTGTTTTTAGAATTTGTTTTTGCTTATTTGCTACCGTTTTTATTCTTTTCATATGTGTATGTGTTTTCTTGAATTTTAACTTGTCCTTATGTAAGGCGCGTTTGATCATTTTTAATATGGAAAATGCGCGGTATAATTATCATTATTAATATTATTATTATTGTTTGGTTATTGTGCATCCATCAGAGAGACAACATTCATGTCTGAAGTTCTCACTCAAAAGGAAACTAGACTAGCCAGGGTGGGAGTCGAACCCACTCTCTGATGCCATTGGAACTTAATTCTTATGTACCACACACCATGACCATGAGATGCCACTCAATACAAGCACAATCAAAACAATAATAGTAATAATAAGCTGGCATTTACAGAGCGCCTTTTCCAGAGGTTGAAAAATGCTAGGATGTGTCCAACACAGGTCCAAAAAGAGGGCCCCTCCAAAAAATAAAAAAATTACTGTCGACAAAGCAAGTGTGTAGGTCTTCAGCAGTTTATTGAATGATTCAAGTGAACTTGCTCTTCTGCAGCTATCTGGAAGTAAATTTCACAGAATTGGAGAAGGCTCAGTCTCCTGCTTTAGTGTTTGTCTAATGAAATGAAATCCCCCAAATCTAAGGTGATTTGGAAGTGAAATGTTCACAACTTTAATTGGAAATTTTACAGCTTGCAATCAGTTAACAACTTTCTACTAGCGCAATCCTAAAAATTAATACCCCTCAACAACAAATCAAAATAGGATACAATTACAAGCAGACTATAATTCTAGACAGGCACATCAGACAAGTTAGACGCACATAATTAAAGACAAGTGTCGGATGAATTTGAATTTACAATTTGTTTCCAATCCTCCACTGAGGAGACATTCGTACTAGGGGAAAAGACAGGATGACGAGACCACTGTAGATAACTAAATAAAAAAACGACTGATCAGTTCATGAGGGAGGGAAAGTATGCTTGCTGTTGGGGCAGAGAAGATGCAGGGGGAAAAAAATATATAAAAAAATAGGAAAACAAATCATAGAAGAAAAGGACTAAATAATTCATCTTTTTGACTAGACACATCAGGGCAAATTGACAAAAGGTGAATGACAAGATTATGCACTCAGAGATTTAAGTATCAATTTTTCAAGAAAAACTGTCTGCGAGGCAGGCACCGACAAGCCAAACATAAATGATACATGATAATCTTTGGCATGACCCAAATCTGAAACTGTAAGTCATCTGCACGTCTCATTGCTCAACGGAACAATGCTGCGGTGTTTTATTTATGCAGTCAGTGAGAACTGCTGTCTACACTAGGTGAATCGTCTTGACTCTCCCACAATGAAGGGTGGGGGTGGGGGGGATTGTTTTCCTCTAAGGAAAGGAAATAAATAACATGAATAAATAACTTTTAAAATCCAAGCCCCTATATTTCACAAAGCACTTAGCTTTGTCTGTTGATATATATTCATTATTGCTTTAGAGTTGCTCAGGAGACAATAATGCAGATGCCTTTACCACTAGACTGCTGAGAATTAGTTGCATCGGGCAAAAAGAATATTGTTCTGGGTTTTTACATGGGATCTATTTAAGAGCAGATTAAAGAAAGATTTGCACACTAGCAAAAAACAAGTGGATAAACACATTATATAGAGTCGGTCAGTCAGTCATAAGCAATGCAGAACAAATGTGTTGAAGCATGCTTTTGAAAATGTCCAGAGATTCTGCAGCTCCGATATTTAATGGTTGAGAGTGCCACAGTTTTGGAGCAGATACTGAAAAGGCAAGATCGCCATAGGATGTGGTTGTTTTAGGTACAGTTAGAAGAAGTTTGTTTGCAGATCAAAGATTGCGACTTGGAGTATGAGGTGGGAGAAGTTCCTTGAGATACAGTGGTGCCTTGTTGTATATATATATGTATAATACAAGTTGGAAAAAAATAAAAATAAATAACTCGTTCATCGAAATGCATAATTGACTAAAGGAGTTTCGTCATTGGCTAATTCAACTTTGGATCAACATGATGAAGAGGAAGTCGGACAATAAAAAGCTGATGACAGCTGCTTGCAGAGAAAGCAATGACATGGGAAAACAACTAAAGGAAGGTACAGGATTGTCTTTCTAGAAATCAGACCCTTTAGTTTATTAGAAACATGCATATTGGACAGAATGCATGGTAATATGTATAGTTGTCTGCTTTCAACCCTGCGGAGACCATCGCAGCCGCAAGCAGCTTGTATTAAAAATGCCCACAGGGGCTGCAAAAACGCACCACAAGATTTTGACCTACTTCAACTCAACCAAAAGGGGTCAAAGTAAAGGCCATGTCCTGAATTGACACTTTCCATTGTCTGAAATGTTGGCATAATATTTACGTGTACACTTCTAAAACATAACAACATTTCTGTTTTACATAGTTTTGCAGAAATCTTTACTGACCCAAATTTAGAGAAAGACTCTGCTGGGGTCGAAACGTCAGAACATTAACTATTTTTTGACAAACATAATTGAGTTAAGTTAATATTTTTTTTTTTGGAGCTGTGTCTGGGTGGTGCCATGTAGTGATACAGAAATGATGGGTACATGTAGATACATGTAAAAGGGTTTTACCTATGGGTTTTCTCGACTGATTCTGTAATGATAACAATTGATGAACTGCTTGACGACGCAAATGAACAAAGGTTGTAGTTTGATTTATGCTACCCAATATCTGGTCAATTACTGGATGAGTTAAACCCTATGCATGTATGTTTGTCTTGTACATCAATGACTATGATACAGTTATGATAATGACAGCACTGAGTGAAAAAAAAATTGACAAAGAACCGAGTGATAATTGAGAACAATATTGAAAACACAGGGCTTGAATTTTGGGGGAAATCCACAAAACTGCAGGACTTGTTGCTCATAATTTTTACTAAACCAGAATTTGTTTTACGAGGCCAAGCCTCGAAATGAGAAAAGACATGAGAAGACCAGAAACAAAAAGAGTTTATTTTAATTTTTTTTAAGAAGAGAAGACTGACCTTATTTGTCTTATGAGTATTATAGTAGACTTTGATATTCAACAAAATTGAAAGCTATTTATCAGCCTGAAAGTCAACATTTGAACTTCATTTAAAAACACAAAAAAAGATTTAATTGAAAAACACAAGACAACCTGACTTGTCCAGTTGTGAGTTTACTGGCCCAAGGCTAAAACCACTCGCCTCGGGCCTGTGGTCCAGTGTAAATTTTGAGTCCTGGAACAACATTGAGTATTCGCTTTGGAGGGTTAAGGGTTCAAATCCCAAAAGAGTACAGTTTGGATTTGACTGGCACACCCCCCCCCCCCCGAACAAAGATATTGACAAAATAGGGAGACCGCCAACATAGGGCTGAATAGCTCAGTTGGTAGATCGCCAGCACATTAATCCAGAGGTCTTTGGTTCAAATCCTGCTCTATAGTCAATTTTACTTTGTTCAACCCTCAATCATTAAAATTACCCAGTCAGTTTCCCTTGTGGTTTATTATTAGACAACATTATGTTCTGAACAATCTTGCTTACTAGCTAACTTACAGATTGCTTTAAAGGGACAGACTAACATTTTAGCAGGCACAAAAACCATGACAGCATTTTGCCCTAAGACATGGTAGTCGTCCTGTTTAGGACAGCGAAAATAAAAACGCGTGATAGAATCAACGTCAAAGTGGCTTATTTGTGGAATGGCCAGTAGGGAACAGTTTCCCAATCTCATTTCCCAGCCAGTGTCTTGTTTCCTCAGACAGTGAAACAAACTCCTGACTTTTTATGTCAAGAGAAGAAAAAAAAGACCCCCCCCCCAAAAAAAAAAGGGAGGGAAAAACAGCTTTACTCAATCATTGTAGAATTATAAACCACTTTGGTATGCTGGTTTTTTCTGCTTCTTCTTTCTTTCCTTGCCCAGGGCTTGAGCAGAACCTCCAGACAATGAGATTTTCATGAATTAAAGCCCAAGCCACGAGTGAAGAACCTTCCTCTTTTGGGAAACGACGTCTCGCCTGGATGACGCCGGTCAGTTGTTTGTGGCGGGGATGGCATCGAGACGACGAGCTGCTAGTGCAATCGGCCGGCCCCGACCACCCTCGTGGGGTTTGGGAAATGCATTATATGCGTGTCTGCGAGTCAACATGAACTGCAATTTCACACAATGTTCTCGGGAATTTGTTTGGGGGGGGGGGGGGGGGGGGGTTTGAGGGAAAGTGTAAGAGGGGAAGAAAAAGCTGTTGTTGTTGAAGGAAGCCGGTCAGGTTCACGTATGAACTAAGAAGTTGAAACAACCCTTTCCAGTCTCTGTAAACAAGATACCTTAACAGGAGAATTTGCAACACGATTCCTACATCCTCAAATAGGGACATCAATAACATTTTGAAAATAACAGCAGTTATTTACAGTATGTGTGGGCGAATGTGATTTATTCAAAAGCAGTGAAAGCAATTTCATTTATTTTTTTTTTTTATGAAATTATGAAGTAAGATAAAAGCAGTGACTTTGGAAAGTATGTGTACTTGTACAACGTATGTGTATTATATAACTTAAATATGCTGAATATGAAGAAAGTCAAAGGCAAACTATTTAGTACCTACAATGTATGGCCAGGCATGAGAATCAGGGGGTGTGAGTCATTGCTGACCAAAAACAAATCTGAAACTAAGAATCACCCCTTGAGTTGCAAGGAGGTTCTGGGAACAGTATCATAAGAGCTAGAGATTTCTTTATATCAGAATATCTGAGGAGAATAAGAGCTATAATTTTCCAAAAGAAGAAACAAAAATTACTGATTTCAAGAATGCTGCAGATTAGTCAGACGTATTCCTTAGGTGCACCCGACGGCTAGTCCAAATACTGATACTTCTTTGAAATTGAGATCCAATAGTTGTACGATTTTTAAGGTATTGTGATTTTTGTATACATTTTTTGCTTTGATAGTGACCGCGACAGACATTAATGAGTTCAGTAAAATTTGATGGAGGCTAGTCAAATACACAGCTGACTAGCCCAGAGGATTTGTCAAGAGAAATAGTTAGCCCCAGGCCTGGCATACATACAAATATGTTCAGGGTTTAAACCGGGGCCCAAATTTTATGAAGCTCTTTATAGCACAAGATATTCGCTTATAATAGTCCAAAAAGAAACAGGTATCGTACAAAATGTAATGCTTGGCTGGTACCATGCTGTTTTTCATTACACAGTTGGAATGCAGAAGTATTTTTGCAATAAATTCTGACTTAATTGAAGGTATGGTCATCGTTTGGTTTTTGTCAACATAATACTGATTTGTAGGCAAAATTATAAAGAAACAATAAAAGTCACATGTGAAAGTTTCAGCTGAATAAAGTGTCTACTTGTTGAGAAAACAGCAAAAAACTGTGGCAGTTCACAAAAATGTAGAATCCATCCACTTTTAGTGTAAAGTGACAGCAGGTACCAGACTCAAATGTTTTTATTGAGTTCTTAAAATGGAGGCATTTCAGACAAAATCATTTCGCAGGATGCTTATTACCCGTCTACTGTTACCATCTTTATAACAAGTAAGTTTTAAGATAAAATTACACAACTTTTCTTTGTGGTCATAACCAAAGTATGACCGAAACTTTAAATGCATGGCCCATATCTTCTATAACACTAGCATTCTGCAACTTCACTCTAGTTCTGTGCGAGCAGGGCCCACATTTTCCTTATTAAGGGTTTTTTCCTCCCACACCTATAGAACTCAACATTTCATTGTTTCTCCCTTGCAACAGTTTCTTCAGACCAACAGTGGTTTCGTACACATTGTAACACTGTGATAATGATCTAGACATACTGCTTAGGGGAGCTCCATGACAGGCAACTTGTCTTCTCGTAGTTTACATGAAATTGTAAAACAATACACTCAAGCTGTATTCTTTACCGTTAGTCAATGCCACACTACTTCATACTAGACATAATGCCCTACAGCTAGTGACAACAGCCAACATCAGATATCGTCTCCTCCCCCTCCCCTAACCACCACACAGGGGTCACGAGAGGTCAAGTTGTATGTTATCGCAAAGAATAAATAAACCATAACCGAATATCCTTATGGATTCATGGACAGTGTTTAAAAGCTTGCCTGTGAGTAACGAGTATTACCCTAAATGCAACATTTCTTTACAGCATTCTTATCAACCAAGTGAAATCTGAGACATGATTTATAATGTTGCTACCCCCTTTAAAATAAAATAAAAATCATTGACAACTTGACTCAGAATCTGTCTGAATAAGGGTACCTTAAATGCCATGGGGGGTACAGCAGAAGAGGGAATAGCTTGGGTCAATAAACACTCGCGGCAAACATTATTTCGTCTGAGTATTATCAGATGCAGGGAAGGTGCTTTTTACGGGAGGGAGTAATATTTGGGCAGAACTAACAGGAATTGTAAGCCGTTAGCCGGTTGACTAGAGCCACCTGTCTTCTGATGCCTGGTGGCTTGTCGAAAGGTAACCCCGCCGCGATTGTTTGGGGCTTAATAAAAAACTTGTGTGGTGAACATTGTGTTTTGATTTATTAGTTCCAGTCGGAGGGGGGGGGGGCAGTTGTCTCATTTGGGAGGGTGACGAATTCGTCGAGTCACTAGAGCTGCAAATTTAACCCTGCAGAATGGCCCCAAGGTATCGGTTGGTTTTTGGTACTACACGGGAAGCGTACATGTAGTTTGAGAGGGCAGATCAAAATCTCATGAACAAAATATGTTATGATCTTAAAACTGATGCGTCCAAACTGAAACCAGTATGGAAATAATTTACGGTCCTTAGTTTCCTGACCTGCGAAAATTGATGATGCTTTTTGCAATGGTTGGGTTTCTTATTTTGGCGTGTCGTTGCTGAGTGGTCAAGCACCCTGGACTTAAGCTCTTGTGTTTCTAAGCAGAGCGAAGGTACGAGTCCTGGGGTGGATTTCACAAAGAGTTAGGACTAGTCTTATCTCGAGTTAGGACGAGTTTTGTGAAATCGATCTTAGGATCGATCTTAGCTAGGATCAATCCTATGTCTAGGACTAGTCCTAAGTTAGGACTATCCTTTGTGAAATCCACCCCTGGTCTTGACACTTAAGTAAGACACTTATATGTTATTATTTTGTCCTTCAGGTAGGACATACCTTGTAAAGCCATAGGTCCCGTGCATTGTGTAATTCATGTAAAAGAACACAGTTACACTTATTCCCTCGACTAGAGCAGGACTTGAACCTGTAACCTTAACACCAACATGCAACATGCCGGCCCTCTACCAACTGAGCTATCTACATGTAGCCCTTTTACATGTATGCTGGTGGTCTCCCTATTTTGTCAAAATATTTTTCGGGGGTGCCAGACAGAAGCCAGTCAACCTGTTAATTTAAACGTCTCTCAATGACCCTTTTATATTACACACACAAACTCTTGCACACATTTCAAACTTAATAAGGGGAAATAGCACACAGATGGACAGGACTGGTCATCAGACAATATGTCTGGCAGAGGTGAGTGCACAATACAAAACAGTTCTAGGAAAGGTTTTTAAAAGGTATGGGTCATCGTTTGGTTTTTGTCAACCTAATGCTGATTTATAGGACAAGTTATTAAGTGAAAGTCACCTGTGGAAGTTTCAGTTGAATAAAGTGTCTACTTGTTGAGAGAACAGCACCAAAAAAAACTGCCTCTGTATTTTCAACAAGAATGTTCAATCCATCCACGTTGTGCGGGCACCAACCACATCACTGGCCGTATTGAGGGCAGCATTCAAACGAACACCACGCAAATTTTGAAAAGTCACCAACAGGCGACCTTTGACAAACTTACATTCTTCTACATAATTTTTTTGATTTACAATCAACAGGGAAACTTAAATAGTTGAAGGGTTTTCAAAAACAAATTACACAACTTTCTTTTTCGGGGTCATTACCAAAGTAATCGGGGTCATTACCAAACCCTGCCATTTAAAAAGCTGTGTAGTCATGCTCAAATACTGTGGCTGTACATGGAATTATTAACTCTCACCCAGTTACTGCACACATGCACGCTCTCTCAATACACCGATCCAGTAGGCCACGCCCACCATAGCAACTGCCTAGCAACAACCGAATGTGTCGCGTGTGTGGCACGTCGTTGTGGATTTGTACACAGCCAGACGAGTTTTCAGCACACCGCACGCACACACTAACCCAGGGGATACTACTTTTCTCTGTCTTGCTTCGGAAATGGCCAAAAATATACATTCCCTCTCTTGTCAGGGTTTCGGGAGTAGAAACTTCAATTAGGATATGAACACCGCTTGACCATGATTAAGGATAAAAAACAAGTTTATAAAAGAATAGCCTTGAACAAATGACACAAAAGTAAATTCGACGAAATGTGTGTAGTAAACAATACAAACAAATCAGAATTTTGTCTGACAAAATGGCGGCAATTTGTCGGACCTTAAATCACGCGTTGTGATTGGTCAATTTGTCAAGGGGCGTGGCCTACTGGATCGGTGTATAGATTGATAGGGGGAGGGAGCTTGTAAAGTCAGTTTTTAATACTAACTGGAAAGTTGTGTTCATAACAAGTCTTTGTCTTTCAGGATTGAATCTTCAGGCGAAACTCTGACTGATAGTTTCCCCAACAGGGTCTACATGTGCATGTACGTAATGATTATTTAAATTAGACTAAACAGAAGTCCCCATAAGAGGGCAAAGATGCACTGCAACCATTTAAAATGTGAAAACACTTGATTCCTGATATCCTACAAGGTGAAATCGAACATCTTGTCACCGAGAGATAATTCTTTAAAAAATCTAACATTTTGACAAATAGGTGTTTTTACACATTGGGGATGTTATCAATGACATCAACGCTCTGCCCAAGTTTCAAGCATTAAAACATAATTTGGTTATAACACTCATTAGCACAAGGACGTCTTTGTAATTAGTGGACTATGGTAAGCACACATGTTTACCTAAATACAAATAAATATGCCATGCAAGTTTTCAAATATCTCCATCGTGCTTCAGCTTCGGCCATCTTGGTTGGGTTTCCTACATGTTTATCCCAGGATGACAGCTGCAATAATCAATATGTCTCAGGGACCAGCCTACTACAGACTGTGCAAGTTCTCACGCATATTTGAACATTGTGACCCGTTAAAGTGCGAGAGTTCGTTTCCTTCATGTGTTCATGGGACCAAAGTGGTCACAAAAATGTTTGAATACGCGCACGGTCTATTTCTCTGCTAACATGTATTTCAGTATTCATATTTCAAAGGGGGAATTAACACACAAATTTGGTATGGCAGGCCAGCCAAATTTAATGCTTGATAAATGTTATCACTAAGCTGGGCAAACTGTCAAGAACCAGTCGCAAACAATATATATTACATGACATTTTGGCTGGTACTCTGCTTCTGGTTAACAGTTTGACAAGTACTTAACAAGTTTTCAATTCGGATGCAGTGTTCTCCACACACGTATTTTGGGAGGGCGGGCCGCCCTCCCAAAGTTTAAGGCCGCCCTGCCAAAGAATTGGCCGCCCTGCTAAAATAATTGGCCGCCCTGCCAAAAAAATGACAAACAGACTATTTTTAGCCTGCACTTAATACGATCAAACGAGTAGCCGACGAGCCAATCCCGACTTCTAAGCGGCAGCATTGGAATTGCGATCGTTCATTTTAGTAGTATACAAACGTTAAAACACGATGCACACACAATCACATGGTTCTGACTGCTGAGTATCCACCGCTGCACGTGCATCGGCCCAACAACGTTCGGTCGGTAGTCCATGCATAGCGCATACACAACACACACGGTCCAAAGTCCAAGCTAACCAACATTCCGCACGCTGTGATTGGCCGTTGATTACCATATTCATAAGAGAGCTTGCTAGACTCCAACGCAGTACACGTTCATGAGCCGATAAAGAATTGCAACACACTGTGCTGCACGCCTGCAGATTGGTACAATGTACAGCCTTGAAGGATATTCAAACATTGACAACTTTTGCCGATAGAGGGCGTTGCGGGGCAAAGTTCATTGAATTTGTTCTTAATGTGCGTACCGTGCGTTGTTTACCGATCGTTGAATCTCGACGATTTTATTGAAAACTAAGTTCTAAACAACGGAACCTCTAATCACAAATCCATGAAAATGGTTGTTCCAACACTGAGCGGCATATCCCTCTGATGTTTTTGGCGCGACGCACAAAGCAAAATGTATAACAAATTGTAGGTTTTGAATTAGTTTTACAACAAGGTTGTTTCGACAGAATGAAATGGATGTCAATCATTCTCCTTATTATAGTGTCTGGGCCCGGGGGTTAATAAGTTTATTTTTAAGAAAAGGATTATCTCGGGTGTTTTTTCCTTTCACGTGCGATGACGTCATAAACCAACGGGCGCCATTTTGATGACGTCATATCGACGGGCGCCATTTTGATTACGTCATGCCGCCCTCCCAAAGAAAAAGTCTGTGGAGAACACTGGGATGAATTACAAGAAACACTTCTGATTGCCTTACTGTAAACAATCCAACAACGGATACACGCCTAATTGTTAGTCAAAAACACAGACATACCCACGGCTATGTCCCCGTTCCCCAAACATTTGTTACATCACCACACATCTTTCCAAGATGTAACAGGAGATTTACCCGATTCTCTGAATCGAAACACATGCAACTGATGAGGAAGCGGACATAACTTCAGAAAGCTAGCTATTACAACCCAAAGGATCTGAACAAAAAATAACCTCCATATCGAAAACCCCCGTTCACTACTGACCTGCATGGTCAAAAGGTCACAATATCACGGTTGAACTAATTCCCCATTTCCCCATTAAAGTAACCCATCAGTGGAAATGGTCCAGCACAGTTACCATATTTGGATCTGTATTGTCACAAATACATTTTTAAAATTACAACAAGTCAACAAATACAGCGTCACTGGATGGGATAGCACCAACATCTATTATCCTATACTGGTCTTTGACATTGGAAGGTATTCAAAAGAAGTTTTACTGACCTTGTTGAAAACATCGCAGGCGGGGGCGCTGTTTCACGGAACGTTTCAGACGCCGATACCCTCAAGCCGTGACAAGAGGTTATGGTGGCCCTCTAGAGTTATGACCAGTGCAGCCTGGTGCTTGCCGGGCGCAGTGGGCTTGAAGTAAACCGGTAGCCTGATGAATCGTTTGGATTGGATGGTGTGCTTCTGGTGGCGGATGGAGAAAGGCGCTTGGGGGCTGACGAACTTCACCTGCAAGATGTATCAGAATCAAGTCAAGGGTATTTTATACTCATAGGTTTAAGTCAACCACTTATTATTGTTTGTGCTAATGAGGTGTCGTACCTTAATATTTTTAGTCACTCGCTGGTCCGGCTTATGCTTTTTCACTTGTTATGAGGGTGTGTTTTTAAAGGCACCTGGCAGTGGTATTTTTTCAAAATAAAGCTTTTGTCATTAATATATACATTTTTATGAGTGGAATGTGAATAAACAATTTACTAAGGTTAAAAAATTGTATTTTTCTTTTAATTACAAATTAAAAAATAGGCCCCCCTTTACATGGCGCTGTTCGTGACGTCAATCTGAGGCAGGAGAAAATGTGTAGTCTGGCCCCGTACATTACATCTGGGTACCTGATCAGTATGATGCATTTTCGTATTCGGACGTCACCACCCAATGCAATCCTAGGACAGTGTACAGTCGACTAATACGAGACGCCAGTTTATACGAGGTTTTTCACCGGTCCCGAACTGTCCCATGCGCGTTTCTATGTCTTAAAAACGGAAGATACGAGCATGGTCATAACGAGAACACGGATAATACGAGGTATTGTTTTTCCACCAGAAACATTTCGCTGGTAACCTAAGCTTCACTGCAACTTCCCTTGCACACTACTACCAACGAAAAAATCCCCGGGCTATCCAAGTGTTCGCTGCATAGCTCTGAAAACGACGTCGGACCGGACCACTTTGCCCTAGTTAGCCTAACTTTCGATGCCCGTAACTGCCTATATTTGGGATCTGCAGGAAAAAAATGCTGGCTGACCCCATCTTTAGTCGTTTTGCTGCATCCAGCAGCAATTTTCGCTGGAAAAATGCAAGAAAAAACCCCCTTTTGGATAACCAAACGAAACGTACAATCTCACTACTTGCACGTGTATATACAACGTAAATGCAGGCAGTTCGAGTGGGGTCGATGTTCAATCGAGGCGAAGTCTTCCTCGATTGACGTCACAAAAAGGGATGGGCGGAGTCACCCCAAACAAATTTATCTATTTTTTTAACATATAAATACTGACAAACAATTACTCAAAAAATTGTTTTATTGTTAATATACATATACTCTTATATTAAAAAAAAAAATAATTCTATTTCCAGGTGACTTTAAGAATTTGTTTTTAAACTTTTGTTTACACTTGGTTGCCACCGATTTTGCTATTTTCTTATCTGTAGGTATTTTCTCCCAATTCTAATTTGTCTGATTTGATCATTTTTAATATGGATAAATGCGCGGTATCATCAACATCATTACTATTTTAAAACTTTTAGAAGCAACACAGCACAAGTCCCATTTTAAACACAAATACACCCACTTTTGCCAATTTCAAAGAGTCAGTTGCTTTTCTGCTAATTAAAATTAGCTTACTGCTCACAAAACATGAAGCAGCAAATTTATTTGCAAGGCAACAGTGATGACCTTTTTCAGCTGAGGAAGCTGTTTCTATGCTTTCTGAGCTGTTTTTCTGCTAAGCTTGTATATGTGCCCAACGACCCAATTCAATTGGACCCAATTTCATAGAGAGTCTTCAGCAGAAAACATTCCTTAACTTTTTTTTTTGCACAGCAGAAATGAGCAGAATACCAGTCACAAATTGTACATGTGACATGGTAGTTTGGCTGGTAACCTTATTCTGGTAAGCATAATTTTGTTGTGCTTTCTCTTTGTGCTCAAGCAGCTCTATGAAATTGGGCCCTAACATCATAATCTTGGTTGCGACATTTTGTGAGTTGATGTCCCTGTGTGTTACCCAGTGTTGTACATATTTACATTGCATTTACTTGCTTCCCATAATTTGTGCTTGCAACTTGACTACCAAAATGGCGTGCTTTGCAGACAGTGGGTGCGTGTGAGACATACATGTAGGTGCAAGGGGGTATAATCCGTTTTATGGTACATGTAGTTGACTCTTGTCATTTGTTGATGTCTTCTCCTTTGAATAAACCTTGTGTTGTAATTTTCTTGCCTAATTTTTTTTAATGGGCGAGGTCCAATTTTGTATTTTTGGTCGACTGCCCTTTTGGTTATTTTCTTAACTTACTGGGACCAGTAGATACCACTGAATGGGCAACCTGGTTTAACACAAATTTTAAGAATGAATTTTTGTACTACTAATCATGAATAGAATTTTATCTTGACTTACAGTGTGTGTCTGGTAGGAGCTGTTTTGCACCTGGACCTTTAGCATGGCTGCCGAGCCAACCTTAGTCTGACAGAAAATTAGATGGTCATCGATTAGAGTCACCCCTTGGATCGAGGTGGAGTCCGGACTTCTACTGGCTGCCGTTTCTTTTTTACTGTCACTGCCGAGGGAAAATAAGACAATAAATAATAGCAATCAATCAGCTGTTTTGGGAAGAGTAAATTAATTCATATCTTCTAGTTTTCAATAAGCACACCATACAAATTTGGAGGTCACATTTTTAGTGAAAAAAGAAACAAAATCTGGTTGTGTTTTGTGTCAGACTATATATAACAACAATAATGATAAAGCATTCATTTAGCGCCTTGTGCAGAACTTAAAAGCACTTCACAAAAATTTAAAATCAGAAACTATATATTACAGAAAGTACACGCATACAAAATTATCCATTTGCAGACTAAGCAATCAAAATACATCAACAATAAAAATACATGATAATAGTAAAAAATATCAATAAAAATCATACTTTGTGAATGTTTATGTCAGGCTTGTTCTGATTGCGGCAATCCAAATAAAAAGCAGTGATTAACTCTTTCAGTGCCCGCTTTTGTTCACGTTTTGAACCTAAAGTGCTCAGCTTTTTGAGGTTTTTCAAATTCTGTATTAAAAAAGTCTTTCTCACCAAACCAAATCGATCTTGCTGTTTTGTGTTTCCTTGGTACATGTACATCCCAAAGTCAATATTCTTTCTTGAGTGATAATGCCCTCTCGTAATAACACATGTATATCATTGGTCATACATGTACGATACGATTGATGACACTTTTTGAGTACATAGAAATATATCGTACATATGTACGATATTGGCACTTTCAGAATACATCAAATAGATCGTACATGTAAGACCTTGGCACTGAAAGAGTTAAGGGTCTTCAAATGCAGTTTTCTCATCTTTGACAACAGTTAAGACAAAACTATTTCTCTGGTGAACTAGTTCTTCATTATTCGGTGAGCCTTTTTAAATTGAACCAATTACCAAACACGTTTTTGTGTCTTCAAATCAAGGGATACACTATGATCACTTTTGGGTTAACTTTCGGGTGAAAAACTAATTGGTTTTTAATACCCTTGATGTGTCACTCTTTCAGATTTTAATATATATATTTCTAAACCAGACGCAAAACATTATCTACTTCAAACCAATAAGTTGAACCAATAAGTCAAGAAAGACCAAATGATTATACTCCTTTCAAACCAATGGTTTCCTAATCCCTTTGAAGAAAAAACTGTGACAAATGTTAAGCCTGCTCATAAATCATTGTTACCCTTACATCCTCCCCACCTTGTTCCCAGGGGAAATGTCCACTTGGTGCAGCTCACTGCCCTGCTTCCCAATTGTTTGAGTCATTCTGGGGTCAAGTTTGTACAGGTCAGACAACCTCATTCCTCGTGGGATAGCAATAAACATGTGTTGCTGTTAACAACACCGCTTGCGCCATACCCTCCAGCCTGTAGGTTGATTTACGAGCGTTAACGAGGGACGGGAGGGTGATTTTTAAAATCTTTTTTATGGCGGGTCAGGAACTGTTTTCATTGTACCACATCATTGTCTTTATAGGCTTCCCCACCTCCCTCTTCCTTTGGGATAGTAGTTTGTTTGGACCGACCATAACAAAGACAGACTCTCGAGGGTTTAAACATGTTTTAAATAAATGGGGTGTCCAGTTCCAGACAGTGAGTGATTAATGGATGGTGAGGAGGGGGGGGGGGGATGGTGAGGAGGGGGGGGGGAGAGATTTATATCTGGGGGCAGACGTTCATATTTTTACAGGACTGCTACTTAAGTTTACTGATACAAGTGATAGCATAAATAGACATGTGCCATCCATTTGAGTTTTGTTTTCTTCTTTTTTTTCTCCAGGTGGTCTCTTTCTTAAAACATTTTTTCGTGATTGAATTCATTGTTTCAGACCAAGTGAAAGGAAGGAAATATTTAATTTGACTGATGTTACCAATTGTGCCGGTTTCCACGAGTTAATCAGAAGTGCATGCTCAAATGTGGGTTTTTATAAACCAAGTAAAAAAAACAAAAATGTGGTAAGGATGAAAACTCATGCATAGTTCACCCCTGTCCCCTTTTCCGCTGGCGGAGTTGTGCAAATTTTTTTTTTTTTTTTAGTTTTGAAAAATTAAATTCTTATTCCAGCCTAATCTATGTAGGATGTTAACGATTTATGAGTGGCTTATTTCCTACAATTGGAAACAAAATAATAATAAAATGTATTCCTAAAATAAAATAAAAGTTCTGAAAAACCATGTTTGTGACTCATAGAAATATGGTTTCCTAACATAAAGTGCTTCTCACAGGTAAGTGTAAATACTACTTTTTCTACCTCTTCCAACATTCCACTTTGTCCTTTGTGTTTCCAACTTCTTGTGGTCAAACCAGCCAGTCCCTCCACAACCCCTGCTTTTTTCTGAATGCTTTCTGCTTCTCTCTCTGTCTCTCTATTCATGAATTTCCACTTGACTGCTCTTGTTACACTTGTATACATGTTTATGTGTGTTGTATACAATTTTGTTTTACCCTACATGATGTGTGTTAAGCACTGTATACTCAGTACTTCCCCGAGTTCTGTGAAAACAAAATCCACAGGCAAATCACTCGGGTGGGATTCGAACCCACGACCTTTGCATTGCTAGAGCAGATGTCTTACCACTAGACCACCGAGCTAGCCCGATGGCTAGAGGCAGTTCGAATCATTGGTAGCGGGTACCGCAACAATTTAATATGTGTTGTGTTGTCATTTCACCTTCGAGAAAGACTCTGCTGGAGTCGAAACCTCCGGCCACTATCTAATTGGTGTACTAATTAATCCGTAAAAGGTAGGGTCAAACTTTGGTAAGTACTCAAAATAGAATGAGTCTTAGTGCTTTGTAAGATTGTGGCCCTTGGGCTCCCAGGCTGTAGAGATTAAGATGACCTTCTGGTTATATTTTCCAGGAATACAAACTAATAATATTAATAACTCACCTAAGATCTCCTTCACTTGAATTGTCCCCAGGGATAGGCACTGCCAAGGCAGTCGGTTTTGAGTTCACTTGAGGTTCAACCCGTACCAGGTTCCCTTCTCCCTGATGATGACTCTTCTTCTTATTGGTGTTGTGGCGAATAGGCCCAGATGACGCCAGTTCCCCTTTGCAACCCTGGCCTAACAGCTCGATGCGAGTCTTGTACGAACCATTAGCCAGTGTGGACTTTCTGTTACTCTGTGAACATCCAAAGGTTTGGGTTTCAAGTTTTTTTTCAATTCACCATGTAACCACAACCAGCTGGAATTCCATAATGCCAAATCAATGTGTTTGAAGTAGTTTGTAAAAGTGGCCTCGAGTATCAACAAATATGTAGCTAGGTTGGCACAAATCTGCGTTTTTCAATAATTCATTCATAAATACCTGGCACAGTTTATCCATTCTGATTGGTCGCGAGGAGATCACGTGAGGTGTGTTGAAAAGAAGGCCCGAGGATATCGAGTCAAAAGAGGGCGCTATCAGATGATTGCACAATTTCATGGTCCAATTTAAGTTGGTAGGTTACACATTTAGTTTTGTAACACCAAAATATTGTGTGTACTTGTCTAGTAAACTTTATCATAGTGCGTCCATCTTGCCACTCACCAATTTGACACATTGTAACCCAAGCTGAGGCCAGAAGAAAAAAAGAAGCCTAGTCCCTTTGTACACTTGGGAATAGAAGCTAGTACTGAAACATGAACAGCGCCCCATATCGATAACCCTTGTTATAACCCTGGAAGGAGAGCACTGAAAAACAATGCCGATTGGCTCCCAAAAATGACTGCTCTGTGTGCATGCTTGTTAAAAGCGTTCAATGCCACAATGCCACTATTTTGACGCAATCCACTTCAAATGATTCATGTTTTTACACAATCACCCTTAACTACTTACAGTTAGAAATGACACAAAATCAAAGAAGATTGAGAGGGGACCAAATGCTTCATGAATTGATGCCTCTTTTGATCATGCTCTGCGTACGTCTCTAACACAGAATGGATCAACCAAAAGGACTAATCAAAATATCCAATCTATTTGGATATTTCAAAGTCACACCTCCAGAGGTTATAATTGAGCAAGGCATTCCTGGAGTAAAAATTGCATGGCGAGATCATATACCACTGGGAACAAGGTTGGCTCTTACTCTGGTCAAGTGTACAGGACAAAGGTCTATTGTTAGCAAAAATACGCACCTCCAGGTCCCAGTATTGGGAATACATTCCTTCATCTCTGGGAATGAACTCCAGGTTTATCTGAAAATAAAATTAATTATTAAAAACCGATGAAAAATATGTAAATGATTAATGGATATTAAAGGCATTTTGCTTTACCAAAGGCGAGTCAGCCACACAACAATACAAATTAATGTTGAAAAACATTTCTCCTCTCAGAAAATTTGTGTACAACTCTGTCGTGGCCGAACGGTTAAGATCACCGGACTCAAGATCTACCGGTAGTGTTTCTGATCAGCAGAGTGTGGGTTCAAGTTCTGGTCGTGGCACTTGTGTCCTTCAGCAAGATACTTTACCATGCTTTGTTCTCTGGATGCGACACTAAGCTGCAGGTCCTGTGTAGTAGGATTGGTAATGCACATAAAAGAACTCAGAACACTTAATATAATGGAAGAGTAGGGGCTAACCCTGGTGTTTCTGGTTCACATAGCAAGCACCCTTGTTTACAGGTTTCCTCAGGCTTGCGAGCTACAGTGATTCAGTTCACTTATGAGGCATCCTTGGTTTCATTACCAGAAATATATACACGTAACAATAATAGTAATAATAATAACTTAAGACAACTGCACAAGAAATTAATGCAGAACCTACCGCGATATTCTGTCCTGGTTCAAGATTTCCATACTGATGAGTGAATCGGAAGGCGGAGTAAGTTGCTCGGTAGATCTCCCCGCTGTCCTGCTTGACATAGGTCGGAGCAAAGGAAGACAGACACCACTGACGAGGCTCCGATGTATTGTTTTGAAACTCTAATGTGGCTTCTGGGTACCAGAAAAAACAAAAATGACAACAACATAAGCCTGCAGTGTGCAACATACCTAGTGCTTTCTTCATAGTTAAGATCCATCCGAACAAAATTAGAGAAAATAAGTAATTAGTTTTTACCGGCAGACAGTGTATTTGTCTTAACACTCAAGTCAGATTATCTTTAAAATAGTAAATGCAAGAACAAGAGCACTGAAAAGAGAAATGAAAACGGAAACTGCAGTTTTAATTGGCCAAAAGTATCACAGTGGGGAAAAAAATGGTGCACCGGCCCCCTTGTGCCCAACTAAAACTTTACTGTAGTTTCAGCACTGCTATGTGGTCCAAGTATTCTGAATTTAAAAGTAATTCTTAAGAAATACTCGAATGTAGTTTTCGGGGCCAGGTAACAGAAAGGAATATTAATTTCACAAATTATTGTGCTCAACAGACAATACTGCATTCATAAGCATGACCGTGTTTTCAAATGTGACAAGAAAATTAAGAATCATGCAAACAGATTTGCAGTGTTTGCATGACTCTTCTCCTAACAAGCTCGCATACCACCCTAGGGCTCCATTTCGGTGGGGAAATCCACAAGACCGTAGGGCTTTAAGCTAAACAAATTTCACTGGACCAGAATTATTTTTTACAAGACCAAAATCAAAAAGAGAAACCACTACATTTTTACTGTTTTGATTTTGACAAGCACCGAGACAAGATTTATCTCCTCCTTGGTCTCTCATATTGGCAAGTATACGTCGAAGCTCAATTGGTACATATTTATTTGATTTGAAGTCAAAATGTGAACATCACAAATTGTTTTGTTAAAGATTTTACACGGTGTGGTATTATTATTCAATTAAAAACACACAAGACTGCTGGACTTGTCCTGACATGAGTTTACTGGCCTGATGCTGAAATCATCGGTCTGGTGTTAATTTTGAGTCTCTAATAATAATAATAATAATAATAATAGTGGCTTCTTATATAGCGCTCATATCCGTCACTCAGTGACGCTCAAAGCGCTTCAACAGTCAGTATTTTTCCTGCAAGGTATATATGTGGAGCTACTTTTTGAAGTTTGAGACCTATTCCTTTACATAGCACCATGTAATGGTTTACAAGGTGCTGTGGCGCAATATGCAGCCAGTCAAACCAGGAACACCGGGGCGAACCCCTTCTCTTTTTGATAAGTGGACTGGGTTCTTTTACGTGCATTATACAACACACGGGACAAACAGCTTTACGCCCCATCCGAAGGACGAAGCAATAATGGTTAAGTGTCTTGCTTAAGGACACAAGTGTCACGACCGGAACTCGAACCCACACTCTGCTGAACATAAAAACCAGAGCTTGAGTCCGGTGCTCTTATCTGCTCGGCCATGACACGCCATGTTATGTTATGATACCAAAGTTCTGCTTTAATTGTTGAAGATTTGCAAAATGTATTAACAATAACTTTTTGTGTGACATTTTTTGTTCGTCATACCTGAGGTGTTCCCAACCACTGTAATTGGAAAACGAATCGCCTTTGACTGCAACTTAACCGGAGATGTGGATTCTGTTGCAGCAGCAACTATTGATGTGTTAGGGGTGACTGGCTGTTCCGAGAGTGACTGCATTCTACCCAATGATGGGATAATGGAAGAGTCCATACCAAAGTCTTCCCTGATCTGAACTTTAACCTCCTTCACAAAAAATGAGCAAGAAAGGTTAAGATCATACCGCAGCTGGCTGAATTATTCACAATATTCACATGATCAAACAATTTTAATAGTAAAAAGGAAGAAAATATACATAGTTATTAATAAAAACAAAACAGGTAGAATTACATTTTCTTAACCTGTTTGAAATAGATAGCTGTTTTAGCTGTTTTATTGTAATTTTTTGTGCAAAATGATTTACCTGTTTTTGGTCATCACAAACTACCAGGATGGCCCCGCTCCATGGTAACTGCACCCCTCTGGACCGAATGGAAGGATTACAGCTAACCAGTACCAGCAGCTGACTCATGGGCTCCACCACTCCCGCCGCAGGGGTGACAATAAGGCAGTCTGGATTGTGCATAGTTTCAAACCTAAACAGTATGAACAGGTTTTGAATTGTGTATTTTCTTTTACAAAAAACTAACATCCAAGACATTTTGACATTTTTGTTTTCATCTAGTCTATAACAAAAGGAACCAGTAAGTTTATAATGATAGTTGTTTTTCAGATCCAAGTATGAAACGCTTTACTTATCATCTTTAAAAAGTGAACTGAAATTGACTGCATGAGGGCGCCTTTAACGATGAATTTCCTTGCATCAGTAGTGCAGCTTCATTTTATTTTGACTGTCTGTATATTATTATATCAATTTTTTTTTATGAGATATCGCCTAACTCACAAGGCCACGGACGGCCACTCAAGGTGAGGGCTACACATAACTGATTTGGGCTATCGACCCAAATCAATTGACACCAGGGGCACGTGGCCTCCTACTCCTGGGGCTGAAACAGGGTTACCCCCTTCACAGTCCTTAAGGATGTAGGCATGGGTATCATCCACAAGGAGCCTGTCTGGTAGAGCAGAATGCACTACCTTCCCAACTTTTTCGAAGCAATTATGGTTAAGTGCCTTGCTCAGGGGCACAAGTGTCATGACCGGGTATCGAACCCACACTCTGCTGCTGAAAACACCAGAGCTTAGGTCCGGTGCTCTAGACCGCTCGGCTATACCGCTCGGCCACGACACGCCACAATGGCAAAATAAAAGAAAAGAATGAAAGAAACTGAGTTCATTTGACTTATTTTGCATCAATAAGGTTCATAAACGCCCTCGTGTGACCAAAATGACTGTAAGTTGACATCACTCTGGATATAGTCTGGTATCTTTAGGCCCAAGGGCCGTAGTGACAGTCACTTTTGAGAACTCCTTGGGTTTTCTTCCCAAATCTGAACCTGAACATTTCTTCTTCACCAGTATCTCAGGGCCCAACAGATATGTTTAGCCTGTGTCTGAATTGCCAACTGTGGTAGTGGCTATGGCCGGATTGTTATCACTGCAGCCAACCGCCATAGCCAGAGCCAAAGTCGCTTGAATCGGAGACAGCCTTAAGCCCGGTTCATACTTCCTGCCGAATTTTGACGTTACAGGGCTGCTTTCACTGTCAACTCTTCCGAATTGTTCGTTGCGAATATGTGGCGTCAAAATTCGTATCGCATTTGCATTCGCAGGAAGTATGAACCAGGCTTTAAGCTCGGTTCATATTTCACCTGAATCGCGAAAGTGAAGCAAATTTCCCCGTGTCAAAATTGAAAAAAAAGTGCCTACAAGATTGTTTGCCTTATGTAATATGCTTCGCATTCGCTTTAGCATGAAGTATGGACCAGGCTTAAGAGTCATTTACTAAATCTCTTTGTCTCTCTCTAGTCCAATTAGGGCGCCAGCCGCCCAGTGGTGGTCTGAGAAACAAAATCTCTCCAAGCCTCCCTGTCCAGCGTGGTTGTCGTTAGCTCATACATGCTACTTCTTTTCAGTGCAGGAAAGTCCACCTCGGTTTAGGCTTTCCTCTGCTAGCGAGACCAGTGCCATTTACTAAAAACCAAACTATTGGAACTAACCTTAGTTTCCTGGGGCTATGATTAGCGATTCTTATACTGTGGCTCTTCTGCACGCCGACCCCAGCACCGGGAGCTGTGATGATCATCTGATGGGGCTGGACACTCCATGACTCCATCCTGCCCTCATTGCTGGTCGGGACAACATCAGAGGCAGAGGCTGTCCTTGAGGGCCAGCTGGGGCTGAGTTGGGCAGAGGTAGCTTGGCGGGGAGCAGGGGTGCCTTTGACAGGTGGAGTGTAGGCTACAGTGACAGGTCTGGGGAGGAAGAATGGCAAACTTGATATTGTGGCTCTGTTGCCATAAACAGACATGCAACTTTGTAATTGCAGAGAAATAGAGGAAATGAACGAGCACATGAATATTATACACTGATTGTCAATCTTCTATGGCACCACATTTTTAAAAAGAGGAATTCAGCTAATCTCACCTATTTAACTGGTCAGCAGATGCCACCTCATCCCTCGAGGACGGTACTGATGATCTGACTGGAGACAAGGATGCCATCGAGGGCCTCTGGGTGCTGGCCACGGACTCACCCTGATCAATTCTACCCTTCAGGAGAACCATTACCCGCGATACGCAACAGTAGAACTGATTTAGATCCCCACTTCTCCATGGCAGGTCATTCACTGTTAATACAGACAACTTTGTTTCATTTTTGGGGTTGAACAAAGACAAATTGACTGAAGCTGGACTTGAACCTACGACCTCTGAAATAACAAGCCGGCGCTCTACCAACTGTGCTATTTAGCCCCTTTTTTGTCAGTCTCCCTATTTTGCCAATACAAATGTTCGAGGATGGCAGTCAGAAGCCATACAACCAATATCTGCCATGTAGCCAGGGATCACACCCAAGTTCACAACCTGGGAAGCGGCAGAGGAGGGATCACCTTTAGGGGATGTGACTCTTTATTTCAGTTAGTTTCACTTGTGGTTTATTACTTCATACAATTTAGTTTCGTTTCAAAACATTTTTGAGGAAGTAGCTTTAAGGAAAATATGACAAGTTTGTTACCTTCATTTACTTTGGCCTCTCCTGTGAAGGGACGATCAAATGTGACATCACGCAGCGGGTTGTGGGTAGACAGACCGACTTCCTCGCTCTCACTGCGTCTCAAAGCTCTGTTTTGAAAAAGTCCACAAATTTATCATTCCAGGAATGTTGTTTACATTCGACCATTATAACGGCCTGACATCAACGAATGGGAACAAGCAGTCACAATGCTCGGAATTTGATTGGCTACGAAAGGTATTGAGCAATATGTAACAGACAATGATCGTTTGTCAGCCATGTTAATCATAAACTACATATATATTTGGTGTGCGGTAACACCATGTGTTTATCTACTTGCTAGGTAGGTTTTGTTCTTGGAGAACTTATCTTGCTATTTATTCTACTGCCGCGGAGTAGATTATTCGGAATTCGGGAGACTTCTCAGTTCTGAAAAGAACTGTCCTGCTTATTAACCACTACCTGGGCGGGAGGTAGGAAATCGGCCGGGACTACTACATGTACTTTCGCTATGTGGATCGAGGGGACTTCTTGCTATTAACTACACTGTCGCGCAGTGAGTTCTTAATAGGTCTCAACGTTTCGACTAGCTTGCTCTAGTCATCGTCAGGAGACCAGCAAGACAAGTTTTCAAAGAACAAAATCTACCTAGCAAGTAGATATACACATGGTGTTACCGCAAACCAAATATACATTGATACCTCACCATGCAATGCCTCAAATCCCATATACGAACTACATGGTTAGTAATTGTACCACATAACCACATACATGTAATGCCAGTGACCATGTTCAGGCGCAACATTTTCCAGGACACACGTTCTACCATTGTTTATCTTCTATCTCGTCTTGAAACATCTGTCTCACCTTCTATATTGCTGTCTGGAGATCTCGTCTCCATAAAACAGCCCAATAGCTGCCAGGATGCTCTCTTTCCCTACAGGTCTGGTGTTGGTGTCCATCTTGTTCATGTGAAGTGTCACTGTCAGAGTCTTCCTGTGTTTCTCCGGGAGGATAAATTCGTCTGGCACAATGCGCAGCTGGCTGGCTCTTAATTTGTCCCTGCCCTGATCGTCTGTGTAAAGAACAACATAATAACGAAGAACCTTTCATGAATTTTTTTTTAGTCAGAATAGCAATTAAGGCTATGGTTACGGCTAGATCGCTGCCATCATGTGATGAAGTATAAGAACACCCTTCAAAAGTCATAGCTGTAGCTGCAGTCGCCAATTTGGATATGGCATGAGGCTTTTTACAGACCTTTATCACAGGGCAGCCATCTTGCTTTGTCATATTGTCAAAATCATTGAATGAAAATACATTTTTTTAATTCAAACACCCCCGCCCAAAACACAAAAAACACAAAAAACAACAACAAAACACACACACACAAAAACAAAAACATTCTGTAATCAAATACTACATACAGTAAAATGAAAAGTGAAATGTTTGCATCTCTGAGACACAAAAACTTAAGATATTTCTTCAGTGAAATTAAAGTTTTCTGAGAAAAGAACCGAAGGGTGGTGCATCAATTATTAAAGGATCGTTTTCTGCTTGTCTCTATCGTCCCCCTCAACACCTATTTTTTCCAACATCTCCAATGTTACAATTCAGGAGGTTTAAGACTGTGTGCATCAACAGCAGGTTTGGAGAAAATATGCACTACTTCTTTCTCCCTTTGGTGACTGCGAATTACTTCTTTCTCCCTTTGGTGACTGCGAATTACTTCTTTCTCCCTTTGGTGACTGCGAATTACTTCTTTCTCCCTTTGGTGACTGCGAATTACTTCTTTCTCCCTTTGGTGACTGCGAATTACTTCTTTCTCCCTTTGGTGACTGCGAATTACTTCTTTCTCCCTTTGGTGACTGCGAATTACTTCTTTCTCCCTTTGGTGACTGCGAATTACTTCTTTCTCCCTTTGGTGACTGCGAATTACTTCTTTCTCCCTTTGGTGACTGCGAATTACTTCTTTCTCCCTTTGGTGACTGCGAATTACTTCTTTCTCCCTTTGGTGACTGCGAATTACTTCTTTCTCCCTTTGGTGACTGCGAATTACTTCTTTCTCCCTTTGGTGACTGCGAATTACTTCTTTCTCCCTTTGGTGACTGCGAATTACCTCTTTCTCCCTTTGGTGACTGCGAATTACTTCTTTCTCCCTTTGGTGACTGCGAATTACTTCTTTCTCCCTTTGGTGACTGCGAATTACTTCTTTCTCCCTTTGGTGACTGCGAATTACTTCTTTCTCCCTTTGGTGACTGCGAATTACTTCTTTCTCCCTTTGGTGACTGCGAATTACTTCTTTCTCCCTTTGGTGACTGCGAATTACTTCTTTCTCCCTTTGGTGACTGCGAATTACTTCTTTCTCCCTTTGGTGACTGCAAATTACTTCTTTCATGTAAGGTTAAGGTTTTTAGGAGAAAAAAATCACATTCCTGCATTAAGGAAACCCTTAAAGCACCGGATCCAAGCTCTGGTGTTTCTGATCAGCAGAGTGTGGGTTCGAGTCCCGGTCGTGACACTTGTGTCCTTGAGCAAGACACTTAACTATAATTGCTTCTCATCACCCAGGAGTAAATGGGTACCTGTGAGGGCAGAGATGGTTCTTGTGATTGATTTAGCTTGATGCGCTACATATTTGGCAGCACAGGCTGTATACTCCCCAGGGAGCTGAGATGATTAAAGGAATGACACAAAAATGGCCCAGTGACCAGGGGTAATAATGTTGAAGCGCCATGAGCGTCACCGAGTGACGGACCTGAGCGCTATATAAGAAGCCACTATTATTTTTATTGTTATTATTATTATTATTATTATTATTATTAACCCTAGTAAAATTTCATGGTGTGCCAACATAATGTTTACACTCTCCAGCAATCACACATACAAAATGGTTTTTCTGAGATGCACCGGCAACTTTCTGTCTAACTATCCACATTGTGTATCATGTTGAAATACATGCTAAAATTACATCCATGTTGCTCCCCCCCCCCCCCCCCCCCCCCGAAAAAAACCCCAAATATATAATAATAATAATAGTTAACAAAACTCATCTCAAGCGCCTAAACATTGTTAACTGTCTACCTTGGAAACCAATAGCTTTTACAAAAGCGCTTCTCCTTCCGATGTTTGAGACGGTGACCGTACAGACTATGGGGTTGTTGGTGCTGGTAACATGGCCGACGTTGATATCGTAGTAACCATGCTCTGCTTCATGGACATCATCCACGACGAGTTTACTGACGCCTCCATAGCCGCTAAGCGGGACCTGAACAACCAAAAATGCAAAAAACATAAACAGAGAATTGATGAGTGTCTCACTGGTTACAATACTGTTTCCAAATATGCTCAAATGATGTAGGGGTGAGATATGTTGGGTCTCGATGAAGACTCTAGTTTCTCCTGATTTGATTTAAATTTATTTGGATAAAACACGGCAAGAACATCGCAAAAATACATACACAGTAACAGGAGGATGACATTGGAAATAAATAAGCAAAAGAGGAAAAGAATACAGAAAAACTGAGATCTGCCCTGGAAAAAATGATTACGTCATGAGGAGCACATTTTAGGATTTACTTCAAACAATTTTTGACCCCTGAAGATGAGCAGATTATAATTTATTTTTAAATTTAAGTCAAACCCAAGTTTGGATAAAACCTGACCTATCCTAAATTTCTCACTCCCTGCAATCATATCTTTTAGTTAAAGCTTACATTGTACTTGAAGTTGCTATTCTGTGGCTTGATGCTTAGTTTGGCCTGACTGGTTGCAATAGCGGTAGGAGAGAAGAGAATGTGAACGAGCATGTCCTCCTGTGGCTTGAGGGTCACATACTGGTTGCTATCCGTCGACCATTCGCCAGACCCAAAGGCGTTCAAGATCTGGGGCAGGGGAGGAAACGGGTGGTGGAGGAATTGGTTCATGACAGGTCAAAACAGATTTCAATGTTGGAAACTTGTTTAATATTTTGACACAGGTGTGCACTAAAGATTTTTCTTGTTTCCTATTCATCCTGTTATTGGCGCTAATCGTGGGCAATTGAGGGCAAAACAAATACAAAATTAAATTTGAAATCAGATGTAAGTAGGAACAATATTTTGCCTGGTCAAAATATGTAATTATTTAGTCAATTGGGCGCATTTTGATTTAGTTCTAATGTTTTTTGACCCACGTAATTTGAGAAAGTTCCGTACCTGGAACTCGGCTTTAGCGCCCGATATGTAGAGTCTGAGTTTCAACTCATCTTCTTTGGTGCAGCTGCGGATAGTTAACTTCTGCTGCCTGCAATTATAAAGCACGGGGGGAAAACACATACAGAGTTAGTAAATGGTGTGTTTCATGTTGTATCAGTATGGATAGATTCTCTTGTTTGGTTAAAACTCCCTTAGGTCACTATTAAAGCTATGTTATATTGCTATAAACCTTTGTCATGATGCGACCATCATGATTTTTGTGGCTGGAGGAGCATAAAGAAAGTCTGGCTACTTCTTGGTGTAATGAGAATCAGTGTTGATTTTTACTACAGCACACAGGGAACATGGCATGATGGCAGCACAAGAGTGCCATGTTCAATTCAATTCAATTCAAGTAATAAACCACAAGGGAAACTTAATACGTAAACTTGGATTTGAACAAAGAAAAAATTTACTAGAGTGGGACTTGAACCTGTGACCACCAGATTAAAGTGCTGGCATTCTACCAACTGAGCTATCTAGCCCTAATGTTGGCAGTCTCCTTATTTTGTCAGTATCTTTGTTCGGGGTGCCATTCACCCTGTGACTGCCGTATAGCCAGGGATCACACTCAAGTTTACGATAAAACCTGGGAAGCGGCAGCAAAGGGATCACCTTCAGGGGATGCGACTTTTTATTTCAAATATCAAGTAATAAATCACAAGGGAAACTGACTGGGTATATTTCAAAATAATTTTGGGTTGAACAAATATAACATTATTTAGAAAACTTACAAAGCTCTGCCAATGGGAACCCCTCCCCAGGAAATAAAGTGCCGGTTGACCAGGAATTTGGGTTTTTTGTCGTCCAGGGTCTCCTCCACTGCCTCCCCACGGAGCATGACCTCATAAGATGGACCATCAGGTCTGGCGCACATTCTTAGTTGCCTTGAAAATTATTACAGTAAAAATCAAACATAAAAAATTACCAAAATGCAATCTCAGCGATTTGGCCTTTTAGGATCTCACTTCAGTCGTAAGAAACTAGACCAATGGAGGTTCCTATCAGTTATGGCCAAAACCTAATAGAGTTGGGCCCAATTTCATAACGTTGCTTAAGCACACAAATTAGGTAAGCACAAAAACTAATGCTTACCTAAATAAGGTATCAGCCAAAGAACCATGTAACATGTACAATCTTTGACTGGTATCGTGCTGAGTTTTGCAGATTACCATGTCCATTTCAATTCGCTTTGCCTCGTAAAATGGAATAGTCCAGATGATACCTCGTAATTATATTCTGCTTCAATGCACTCATTTGCATCCAATATGTGTATATAATTTATTAAGGAGCAAGATAGATCTTTACACCCCTTCCTCCCCAAAAGTACCTTTCCTTTCAAAGACCCCACAATAACAAAGAGAAACTCACCCAGTGTCAAGAGAAGGTACCTCCTTTGGGGTGTATTTAACAAGAACATTGACCTCTTGACCGGGGGCAAGTAGGATGGTCTGGGGTACCACAGTGAAGACTCCCTGGGCAGAAACCACTGAAAGCTCAGTGTCCAGGTGGATGTTGCCGGTGTTTTTGAGGGGTAGCATACAGCCAGTATGTTTCCCACGATTGGACTTAAAAGTGATCTCTTTCTATGATGTTAAACAAAGAAACAACTATTACTTCTTAGTAGTGCTAAATGATAAATTAAGTCAGAAGGGTGCAGCCTTAACTTAAAGCACATGTGTAACATTGCAGGGTTCTGCCCACGGTGGTCGGTGCCGGAAAACCCGACCGGCACTCATGATTCCCCGACCGGCACTTGCAGAATTTTTTCTTTTTCCGACCACCACACATTTTCCTTTTTTTTTTGCCCATTTCCTTCAAAATATTTTGAACAACGTGTAAAACAAATTATTTACCAGTAAACAGTTTTATCCAAAGTTTCGAGTAGCCTACTTCTTTGGTTTGAGTCTATTTTAATTATCCAGGATCGAGCATTCCTCCCGCCTGTACGATGTACAATATATCCAACGCACGAAACCCACATTGATTTTGCAATGGTTTCCAGTCACGCTGATTGTAGCTTTACGCTTGGAATAACATGATACCAGTTTCATCATGTTGCGAACCCTATTCTATAGCGTTTAATACAACGGAAATGAACTGCAGAGTAAGCACCATGCTATAGATTGTTTTCCCATGGCGGTAAAGGCGTGCGCGCACTGAGGGCCTACATTCAAGGCACAGCTGCAGGGCGCACGTGTGTAACCACTCCGTGCACGATCGAATGGAAATTGACTTGACTGTATTAGGAAAAAAAAAAATTCCGGCACTAAACAAATCCTGGGCAGAACCCTGACATTGGTAATTGTCAATGACCAGTATCCACACTTAATGTGACCCAGCATATTTATACATGAAATAACAAACCTGTGAAAGTTTCAGCTCAGTTCATCATTGGAGTCAAAAGAAAAAAGTGGGGGAAATCCGTAAATGTTTTCACTGTTGTTAAACATTGAGTTTGGACTTGCAAGATCAAAACTAATTATTTGACTTATTTCTTAAAAACTATTGCATTTCTAGCAAAAATATTTCAAAGGGAGTTTCCCACCACGACCATCTTTATACCATGTATGCTGTGCGCAAATCTGTGAACAATTATAGTTTTTAAGAGCTATGTCACACACAGCAATGTACAGGCAATCAGGTCCAGGCAATCTCCAAGATGGCAAACCCTTTACATTTCAATTTTCACATAATTTTCAGAGGAATAGTAACAAACTGCATGAAAAATATCCATTGTGCGAACAAAGAGTTCCTTTTGCATATAAAACATTCGGTTGCCTTCAAGTTGCCCGTAAAAATTGTCCTGTGTGACATGGACTTACTCTTACCAATGTTATACACACCCTTTAAGGACTAGACATTAATACTTGTTTCAGTCAATTACCCTGGCTTCATCATGCAATCAATTTGTCACTGGTTCTTTGTGCATTACCACTGTTATTTTTAAAATAATTTGCTATGGCCAGATGCTGAGGATCTGGCTAAGGGTGCATGTGCTGGAAACCTCTCCCCTTTATTATCGCTTCTTTTTAATACCTTTTGTTGTAATTTAAGTTGTATATTTGTTGGTTTGTTTATTGGTTTGTTTATTGGCTTGTTTTATATATTTATATATGTAAAGCGCCTTGAGCATCTTTTTAGGCGGATTTTTCATTATTATTACTAGTGTATGGCACATAGCAATTTACAGACAACCAGTTCCTGGCTATCTCCACGAAGGCAAAACATTCCCCATGATAATGTTCGAATAATTCTTTAGGATATAGTAAGACACTGTACAAAAAAAAAGTCCATTCTTCCACTGAAGAGTTCCTTTGCATGCTTTACAGTTGGTTGCCTCTTAGTTGCCTGTACAGAACTGCCCCATGTGGCAAGACCTTTAGACTCAAACCAGACCTTCATCAGAGACATAGACAGGCAAAAACCAAATCCAATTTAAAATGGACAAAAAACAAAACAGCAAAGGATCGTGGGATAGAATCCAAAGGTAGCCAATTGCAGTGTGGGAAGTGAACAAAAGTGAATTAGTTAGCCGCACATCATGTTACTGCATGACAGATGGAGACATTTAAGAACCAGTGCTTTAAGGTAAAATGAGATAAGAACTTTGCTAAGCTTCATAGTACTGTTAAGCAGAAAATTGCGCTTAGCAAGTTTTCATACTGTACAAAATTTGACCAGGAAGTAGTAATAAGGTCTACATACATTGAAGGTAATTTTGCTATTAGAAACCTTATTTCACTGATGCTGGAAAATACAGTTGAAAAAGTGCTTAACCTTTACAAACAATTTGACATGGAATTGATTTTAATTCAGTTTTTCTTAAAAACAATCTAACGGCAGGAATTTGTTTAAAAAACCTGTTTTCATATTATTGATTGTAAAGTGGTGATAGATAAGATTCTGATCTTACCGTTAATGCTCTGGGGATATTCAGCTTTGCTAGTCCGACCGTTGCCCGCAGTGCCACAGTGGTGATGGCAACGCCTCCATCAGGTACATCTAACCACACCTCCATCTTGGCAGACACCTGCTCTGGAGCACCCAGTGCCCCTGGGGAGGCGGCTTTATCCCTCGGAGTTGCACGGAAGTGTACCCAGAGGGTAACCGTGTCGTTCTGGCCCTCTAGGGTCACGTGGGTGGGAAGGTTGAGACCGGATGAGTGTTCCGGGTTGGTTTTCGTCGAGTCCCCGGTGTGGAGATAGAAGGAATGCCATGCTGAAGAGTTCTATTATTAACAAATTGGAGAAGGATGTTATAAATCCATATGGACGTCTTTGAAACTTGTTTCATAATCTTCAGAAGGGTTTGTATACCAGTAAATGGAGGAAACTTGTTTCAATAAATCAAAGATTAAGAGATTCAAACCTCACTCAATTATTAAAGCCCATGCTGGAGGGTTCCCAGTAAAACTTTCAAAAGCCGAAGCTTGTTTGAGCAATACTTTTCGCTGAAGATGATGATGATGAAATCAGGCCTTGATCACAAGTAAACATGTACCTAATAAACCCCAAAACATTGAGTTTAAAAAAAATATTTCTTTTTTTTCATGAAAAGATTTGAACATCAAGACCAATATGCCTGAGAGGGAGTTCGCTCGTCATTCGTGGTTTTCTGATTTGTTAGTCTACTTGGCTTACTATGACCATTCCTTGCTGATGGAATAGTCAATGTTTTGTGAGTCACTGTTTCCATGCAAAGGGCCAGATTACCTCAGATCTAACAAACTGGAGATTCCCCTGTCCCAACAGAAGAAAAAGACCAATGAACTATTTGGATGCTCTTACCAAGGACATACAATAAGAACAAGACGACCCTAACCTGCCTGACAACTGACAGAGATAACTGAAGAGACATTGTGGACATGATCTCAGCAGCATCCGATTATGATAATCATCTCCTTGACAACCCTCTTTCTTCATCTCAACACTGAACTGCATAATCGCTCAAAATAAAACATTTTTAAAAAGCTCAACGCTTCTCACCACTTTGATGAGAAGCTGTAGAGGAACCTTAGATGAGCCCTTGTTGACGAGATAGATGGGGGCTGATCTCTCCTTCCCATAGCTCAGTACACCTAGGTCCAGGGTTCCATTCTGAGCACCTTTGACCTTGAGAATGGAAATAATCAAAAGGGTACATGATAACTAAAAAGGTACAGACTCTTGGTCATGTTGTGTTCCTGTTTGGTGTTGCTTTTTAAGGAGGGGAGGTGCGATGTGAAGGGAAGATCAATTGGTAGATTGAAGTTACATTTGTGGCATGTTGTGGCTGAGTGGTTAAGAGCAAAGGACTCAAGCTCTGCTGGTGTTTCTGATCAGCAGAAAGTGGGTTCCAACCCTGGTCGTGGCACCTGTGTCCTTCAGCAAGATACTTTACCATTCATAATTGCTTTGTCCTTTGGATGAGACATTAATCCATCGGTCCCATGTACTAGGAACACTTATCATGGAAAAGTAGGGGTTAAACCTGGTGTTACTGGTTCACATAGCAAGCACCCTTGGCTTTAGGTTTCCTCAGGCTTGCGAGCTACAGTGATTAAGTTCACTTTTGAGGCATCCTTGGTTTCACTACCAGAAATTTGTAATGAAAAAATAATAATTTCAGATATATCAAATAATAAAGCACAAGGGAATAATTTCAGATTTTTGT
Organism: Leptasterias polaris; assembly: GCA_037783415.1. Taxonomy (NCBI): domain Eukaryota; kingdom Metazoa; phylum Echinodermata; class Asteroidea; order Forcipulatida; family Asteriidae; genus Leptasterias; species Leptasterias polaris. Next base: position 2,875,755 of record JAZGTN010000005.1, on the reverse strand, counting down.
TTCGATCAGAGTTGTCAGTTTAAGCTGTTTTCACTCGGAGAAAATGTACACCACTAAACAAACTGAGCAACAACGACAAAAGAAAGTCACATTAGAGAATCACTTACCCCAATATTTGGCTTCTCTGCCCTGGCCAAGACAGTAACAGGCACCCCCTGACTCAGAGATGCTACCTCCCCTTCAGCAACCACAGGGCTGGAGCTGACTTGGATCTGGGCTACGTAGATGCCCGGCTGATGCGGAACGAAAACAATCTTAACTTCCTCAGTGTGGTGAGGGCTGATGATGGTGCGACGTTTCACCAAGAACGAAGACAAGCTGTCCGGCGGAAGCTAACCCGTGACAAAATTTGCACAGATATTGGTTTTAATTTCAAGTGTGTAAACATTATCTATAGATGTGGCTGTTTTGTCAAAGTTTGTTTGTTCCTTCACAATATGTGTTTAAGGGAGGGGTGTCTTTAAATTCAATTTGTTCCCAATATTTTAGATGGAAACATTTCTGTGGCATTGGTTTAAAATTTATAATCCTATAGTTTGTATATTTTCGTTTTTATGAATGCCAATCCTATAGACCAATCCATTTTAGTTTAATGTCATTATGTCCTATATCCAGGGTTTCCCGCCATTACCGGGACGCTTTTACGCTTGTGTTTGCTTTGTGTGCAGCCTTTAACTCACGTCACTCTGGTATTGCGTAGTGCAGGGGTAAGAGTCATTGCTGACCAAAAAAGTCTGAAACTGGGATCCAGACCTTAGGAGGTACATGGTGGCATTTCCACCTTTTCATAACCCCTGCTAGAGTTATAGATTCCAAGGAGCTTTTGGAACAGTATCCTCAGAGCTAGAGAAGTACATAAAGGAGAGCGTGACTTCTTTTTGGGGGTGAAAAATACAGCATTTTTTGTTTACCAGGCAGACTTTAAAAAGTCTGAATTTAGATAAAAGTCTAAAATTTCTCATCCCTGGTATTGCATCAACACCATTAGTCTGAGAACCCTGTTGTGCTTGAACAAATCTAACAAATCAATCTTTATTTGTGACTCTACTCACCTCTTCTCCATTGACGCTAACTGATGTCACCTCCATGTGGCATTGAAGCCAGCGAGGGCCGTGGTTCTGCAGAGGCAGCAAGGCCTGCTTGGCTATTCCGAGGCAACATACACCCTTGATGTTAATTGAGCCAACGACAACTAGATTTACAGCTTGTGCTGTGACTCTCATGGGTTGAGGAGGTCCGACATTTGCATGAGCTTTTTATGATTGAAAAGAAAGAGAGGGGTTAACTCATTAACGGAATCAAACACAATAATTTTAAACAAGTACGTGTAATTTTAATTATGATGCCCTAGAGTAAAATGAGTGTATTAGATCAGAACATCTTTACATAAAAACTTGTTAATAGTGTATATTCAAGTATAGCAAATTGAGTTTTGAAAAATCATAATTACATTCTTTCTTTGTAAGGGAGTGTCTCAAAGGTCGGGGATGCTCAAGCGGCAAAATAATTATCCCGTGGGCACACGCCCGCTACTCATTGAACAGCCAGATTGTTCCGCTAGACCGCATTATTGTGCATAAGAACAGGAGCAACCCTACACGAGTGAATACACGCATTAGTTTCAGTCCAATGTTCTGGCAGTCCAACAGAAGGGTCCATGTGCGTGCACGCGCTGGAATAGACCTTATGCATTGACGTCACCAAGCCGCCATCTTAGAGGTAAACTGATGATGAAACAATGGAAACGCGCTGATTTGTACGCGCGGCGCACAAGACTGGCCAATGAGCATCTTCCGTTTGACCTCTAGGTGAGGGCGCCCTACTCAAATGACGTCATATGCATAAGGTCTATACTTATCCGATCCAATTAGAATATTCCTACCAATCGGATTTTTGAAATGCTCACTTATAATTATCTTTGCTTATCGAAAATTGGAGTTCTGTTTAGTATAAGTAGGTATAGACGATGTGACCTCCGATGTCATTTGAAAATCATAACATGTCGCCGGGCAAAACCTTTGTGTACTTGACAGCCAGCTAGAAAGTACACGCAATATTACCATGACTACGCGTCTTTTTGCCCGGCGGAACATGACTTGGACAACAGACTTGTCAACAGAGGGCGGTTTGAATGTAAACAGAGGTCACATCGTCTATACAAATCACATTATCTTTTAAAATGACAGAGTACTGAATTGAATACGATTCGTTCATAAGATAAACAGCTTTATAATAAAAGGGCCTACATGTACAGTCTAATGTGAAGGAACAAATTAAATTGAATTATTCTTGGAGTGTTTTTTTTGCTGTTTTAAATACTTACCATGATCTTGAGCACTAACTGATCTGCTCGGCAATGCATTCACTGGATAACCTTGGATTGCAGCTCCCTGATAACTGGGCAGTGAAGCGAATCTACCTGTGGTATAGCTGCCAAATCCGTACACACTGGAAGGAATTGAGTGGGTTGACTGGAGAGGCAAAACAGGCATGGTGGCAGAAGATGGATAGGCTGCATTGGGGGCAGAGGTGGGATATGATGTGTTGGTACCCATAAGTGAGGTTTGACCGGGAACAGAGACTCTGTCCAGCATAGGTCCCAGATCTCTAGTGCTTGTGAGCAGAGGGTGGCTTGCTGTGTCGAGGTTTGGCGAGTGAATCGAATCAAGACGCTGCAACTGGTTCAAGGATGGAGCAGTCTGAGCTGTGTTGATGGTCAGATTTGGAAGCATCTGGATCAAGCCAAGATCAAATGGCTGTGATGACACATATGGAGGGTTCGTTGCACTGACCAATGTTGGTTGTAAATTCGTGCCTTTCTGAATTGCATCTAGCGTCTTCATCAGCTGACCGCTGACATATGAGTGAGCTACTGATATCGTGTTTGCTGGTCTAGAAGTAACTGCCTGTTCATTCAGGTACTGCTTCAAGAGGGCATCTGTCAACAGACTCTGGCTGGTCAGAAGAGTAGGGGTTGTGGATGTTGAATGAGTTGATATACGCGGTCTGTCAGGAAATGCTTGGAAGGATGATATTGGGGGTCCATATTGCAGGTATGTAGGGGGTTTGGAAACATTTGACGAGGCCACATTCTGGGTGTCATTGTCACTAGTTTGTGTGGCTGACTCACTGAAACTACTACTTGCTGAACGTGGTGAAACTGACATCTTATGAGCTCCTGGTGTTCCAGGTGTACCTGGAGATGCTGAGAGTCTGTGTTTCACTTTGGTTGAAACATCTTCCGTTGAAGGATCATGACTCACTTCAAGCCGTGCCTTGTTTCTAAAATCTTCTGTGGGTGTTTGATATTTTCTTGTTTGTTTTAGTGAAGGTGAGGAAGGCTTGACATCAGACATCTGTGGATGTGTTTGCTGTGGGTGTGCAAATTTGTCCAATTCTTCATTCATGGTTTTCTGACTTGTTCGTCTACTTGGCTTATGATAGTTCCGTGATAATGGTCTCCTTGACAAGCCACCATTCTCATCATCTGATGAGGAATCACCATTCTGAGCTCCTGTATGGAGAATATTTTCATGACGGTTTTCTCTTGGCGAAACACTCGCACCTCTCCCGGGGCTTCTTGGTTTAGATGCACTCCTTTTAGAACGACCATTAGTCAAATGACTTGAGGTCTCTGTCCTGCTGGGAGATTTCAAGTACTGCTGATTGCTGGACACTCTATCATTTGGCACCGAGTCTTTATGATTTGCCACTCCTAATTTCATACCCTCTGGTTCTTGAACAAGTCTTGGAGACCTGGACCGATTTCGGTTTCTGTTGTCCTGAGGTGAATTTCTTGGAGAAGCTCTACGCTTTGTGTCCTCATTTCTCTCAGTTTGTCCCTGGAACTTGTATTCCAGATCTTGTCGACTACCTGAAGATACCTTTGTAATATCCTCATCAGTGTCGTCTAGTTTAAGAAATTGCTTTCTAGATTTCTTCTCTGTATCTCGACTATCATCTGATGATCTTGGGGTCGATATCAAAGTGTCACTGTCCAACGACTCTAAAGAGTCTCTCCCAGCACCTCTGGTTCCATCTTCCAATTCCTGGGCTCTCTGTATACTCCTAAGACGCTCCGTATGAACTCGCATGCGAGAGTCAAAAGACAAATCGAAACTGCGTACTTCATTCATGACGCTGTTTTCAAGATAATCTTGTGGAGTATTATGCCTGCTTGGATCCTTCTCTTTTGATGTTGAGTTAGCAACAATGAAACTACTTGATTGTTTCTTGGTAGCAGGACCTTCAAGAAGTCCTCCTAGAGGAGAGTATGTTCTTTTTTTGAAACTGTCCTGTCTTCTTAAATCCGCGCTCCCATCAGATGTTCTAGGAACACGTTCATGTGATGTTTCTACAGTTAATGCTTGCATCTCACTATTTCCAGGTCTCTTAGGGTCTACTGTTGTCCCAGGAACATTACTGGTAGCATTTGGTGAGGTATGAAGTTTTCTTGACATTTCAGAGTGCCGTAGGTGACTGGGACCTATCTTACTTGAGTCTTGAACATTGAGCATCGCAGTTTGGGATTTTGAACTGTTTCTTGTTGCTCTGGGTGATTTCCGAGCATCCTGATCATTAAGAGCATCAACTGATTTAGACTGTTTGACGGATTGGCTGCTTTGTTGACTTCTTTGTTTTCTGGAGAGAGCAAGAACCATTGCAGCCAGCTCCTCTGGTTTTGTACAGCTTGAAGCACTGGCAATAGCAGCAGCAATAGCTGAGGTAGCTATTGGGGGTGTTCTTGTTCCCTCTGGTTCATTTTCCTCCCTAAGCAACGCAATTTGTCGTGGAAGTGGAGTGGTGTCATCTTGGAAAGGTTGCGGTTTCAGGTTAGGTTTCAATGGCGAAGCAGCCGGTGTCTTTTGAGATGCCAAGGCAACTGGAGCCCGGACTGCATCATCAGACCTGGAGAATCTAGAGATACCTCTGGATTTATCATCGTCAACCAAGGAGAGGTCTCCAAGATTTAAAGAAGCCATCTGGGGATCATCCGATACACTCCTGATTGAGAGACTTGGACGGAATGTCTGGCCGTCGATAGTGGCATCGGAGCCCTCAGGGTTGGCAACTCTAAGGTAGAGGCTGGCCATCGGTAGGGAGTCTCGACCGGCTGAGTATTCCTCCAGCTCTGCAAATGAGGAGCTGCTTGTGTCTGCTGGTTGAGAGACCCTGTGTGAGGGAAACTGATTTCTTCTCTCCATGTGATGACCCGGATGATCTGCAAAGTAAATTGAGAATATTGAAAATCAATTCCAGAAATAAATAGTAGAAGTCGTTTTTTCTGCAATAAAAAGCATTGTAGTTAGTTTTGTAGGAAGAAGATACACCACTGGCGACATAGAAAATTTGAGATAGTAGAAAACATCTCAATCTCTGTTTCACTTCTTTTTGAGAATCTAATCAAGATATTGACTTTATACGGTTATATTTTCTGCAATTGCGCAGACGAAGTGTCATTTCATTATTGACAAGTCTCGTGGTTCTTCCCTGGTTTCTTTGAGACCCAAGGTGAATCTGGAAAAAAGTTGTTGGTTTTGTCTTCAGTGCTCTTGTTCTGTTTTGAGACTCTTCCAAAATTTATACGAATATGCAAAATATGCTACATTGTGTATGAACAGGTAAACTGTAAAGGTTACCTGTTAAAGGTGCTGTATACGTTTGGTAATTGGAGCCTACTGATTGTGTTTATCCTATATAAATGTAGGTACATACAATAAAACTAACCTGTGAAAATTTCACTTAAAAGGTGGTCGCATTTTTGAGATATCACCGAAAAACCGGAGCAGGAAGAATATTCCCCATAGGAATACACAGTCTGAGAAGCGTTATGGCCAAAACGCTTCTCAGATTCAAAATTTGGGGAATAAAAAGTGATATATTTTTCCACAACTGTAGTACTTCGAAGTTTCTTAAAATTCATTATACTACCCAAAGCTGCTGTACTTCTTACCAAGTAAGTTTTTATTGCCATTAATTTTCAGAGTCATTACCAAACGTATACAGACCCTTTAATTATGACTTTACAAGGGGATTTTTCAACACTCTTAAAGTGTGAAACAAGACATTTGGCTAGGTGCACCCTACTTCTTACCTTCTGTGTCCGAGCCGACACCAGAGAATCTGATGCTCTCCCCAAGCTCCGTCATTCCCATAATTCCCTGCACCCTGTCTCTCTCTTCCTCCTCTGCAACCAGACTCAGTCTTGTCGCATCCATCAGGGCCACAGGGTCTTTTCCTTCCGGTGTCTTGATGTGACCCGTGCCAAAGCTTGGCTTTAGAAGAAAAACATCAAAAACATGGGATAAATATTTACAAATCCCAGCTTTTAGCTTTCTAACTCCTGGCTAATAGACTGAATGATTCTTCAAATACTTACTTTAACGTAGTTTATGGCTAAAAATTATAAAACATTTTAGGGAAAGTAAATTTTAGTCGTGAAAGTAAAACAAGTTTAACAAAAGAACAAGGGAAACGCAAGAACAAGATTTGATCTCCGTTATCAGTTACTTTTAAGCAATTAAGCACTTCACCCAAATGACGTTTATGTTATCATTAAAATAATGTAATGGTCACACAAACTAGGGTGTGATTGGCACATGGGGTTTTAAAATGTAAGTATCCTCGTCCAAGTTTTTAATTTTGTTTGAATGTAAATTTTTGTATTACTTTTTGAAACAAATTGCTATGGATATTTTTATTTTCGAAAATTGTGTATAAATAGAATTTAAAAATAATTAATTTCTTTAAAAAACAAAGTTTTTGTTTTGAGTTGTTTTCTCGTTTTCGACATGTGAGACTTTTGCAGTCTATTTTAAGCTCCGCAGATAAATTTGTCATTTACTTTCTGCAAAACAGCTCTGTAAAATTAGGCCCTGGAACACTTCTATGGCTAAAACCATGCTTTTACCCAAAAGCAGAAGAAAACAAACACTCAAACCTACCCGACTAGTTTGGGTATCCCCCGAGAGAGACCCAAGGGCCTCCGTTCTTGTCCTCATAAAGGCCCCCAGAGAAGCACGGTCGAAGGAGTAGTCACCTTGAACCTCTGACTGGTCCTTGTTGGTTAAGTGACTCTTGTCCGGAAGAGTCCAGGAGGAAGCGTTGTGGATGGAGAACTGGTCCGAGGAAATGTGCTCATCCTGTCCAAATCAAAAAGAATCAAAATATCAAGGTTTACAAAAGCCGAGCACTGTGGAAAGAAATTAATGAGGAAATACAAAAAAATCTAACAAAAATATGTGACTGATATTTGTATAATAGTCAATTTTGGGTTGAACAAAGAAAAATTGACTAGAGCGTGACTTGAACCTGCAACCTCTGGATTAACATACCGGCTCTTAACCAACTGAGGCGGTCTCCCTATTTTGTCAATATATTTGTTCCGGGTGCCAGTCAAAGCCATTCAACCTGTAACTGTCGTACAACCAGGGATCACACCCAAGTTTGTGATACCGTAACTTGGGAAGTGGCAGCAGAGTTTAAGTTGCAGGTTAGAGTCTTGCGACAGTACATTTTTCTTTGGTCAGCCCAATTCCAAAGGTACCTCAACACCTAAATGCTTGGACTTTAAAATTAATTTTCCACTTAAAGATAAACAGTTGTTTGGCCGAGCAGTATCAAATCCTACCAAGTCAGATGGCTTCACTGAACAGGGCCAAATTTCAAATAGTGCTGAACAATTTTCTGCTTAGCAAAAATGAGCAGGATACCAGTCACAGACAATACATATGGGATGGAGTTTTGGCTGGTAAACAATATTTTGTTGTGCTTAGCTGCTTGTTGTGCTTGGGCGGCTGTATGAAATTGGGCTGTTAATATCTTACCTCTCTGAATTGATTCTCTTTCTCAAAAGCTGCTTGATCCTCGGCTAAGACGGCTGCTGCGTCATCTGTAATGAATACCCCCAAAATATAGCCAAATATGTTCATAATAATATATCGATAGTTGAAGAAAAAATATTATGTTCATATGTTTTATGTAGACAAATAGACATGGACCCAATTTTGTAGAGCTGCTGGAGCAGACGATTTTGCTTAACAACTTTGTGCTTAACAAATATTATCGGGATGCCAGTCAAATATGGTGAATGTGACATGATATTTCGGCTGGTAACCTGATTCGGCTGAGCATAATTTTGTTGTGCTTAGCTTCTTTTCATGTTGAAGAAGCTCTTTGAAATTGAGCCAAGGAGAGCATCAATCTTCACGTGTGTAAAAAGCTAATTAGCATTTTTAGAGCTTAGCACCATGATGATTCTTGTCTTGAACTTTCGAGAAAACCCAACCATGTTCAGCTCCTCATAACTAATTTAAATTGACCCAACAACTGGGTTTAACTTTTAGAGAAAATCCCCTCTAAGACCTAAACATCTTCGCCAGCGGCATTTCTGAAGGTCCATAGACACTTCAGGTTCATGCAATAGTGGAGCAAAATGAGAGTTTATTTTCAAGACAAATTTGCACAGGTTGAACTGTGTTCCACTTTTACGATAAATCTGCATAAATCTTTTCAAAACCAGACATCCCCCTTTGCATTAGAATGATCTAGACATTAACCTGCAGAGTTTTTTTAGGCAATCTTACCTTGAGCCAGAAATTCACAGTCAAAGTCAGACAAATTAACATTGTTGCCTCCCAGGGCGTCATCATCTTGAGTGTTGTCAAAGGGATTAAAGATCTTTCCCCCACCTTGACTCGGGGGCGAGTTTTCCTCAAAATTTCTCATCATTTCTTGAATCTGAAGTATGTCCTTCTCTGTGTTTATGTCTGTGTTGTCCAGCTAAAATGAACAGAAAGTGATAGGGGACCAGTCAAAAGCATTGTACATTACTTTGAACTTTGGCTGGTGTCCCGTTTCTACTTTACAACAAATTCCTGTGATAAAACCAGAGAGCATAATGTAGAATTGACAGACGCATTATAACGCTACATGGTTATCTTAAGCTGAAGTTCCCACGCACAAATAGAGAGCAAGTTCAAGTGCGCAAATTCAGTCAACTTGTGGTTTACCACTGACTTGCAACACACATGCGCAGTGATGTACTCACTCAAACGACTCATTTGGAAGTCTAGTCAACCAGCGGTACGGTATTCAACATTTCCATTGCCTTCCGCCATTTCGCTATAGCGTCGCTGTTTCCCTTCTGCGCTTTACATGGGTTAGCATGAAACAAGGCTACTGGGACCAGATAAGTAATTATGGTCCCGAGGCTGGTTCCAAATGGTCGACCACGGTACTCAACCATGAGTCCAAATAGTTGACCTTAAGTTAACCCTTTCTTTACAAATTCTTCCACAACAGAAAGCTTTTGTTCAAAGGACATTTTTACAAACCCCATTATCTCCTTGAATACATTGTATTACAGCAAAAAAGGTAATGAACAAGTTCTCACTTATTGAATTCCATTTCATATAATCCAAAAATCATTGAGATCGGTCAATAAATGTCAAAGTTCTTTGTCTTTCTTTCCTTGGTGTGATCTGTAATCTCAAACACTTTTTTGTACACACCCTAATAGCGCTCCGTAGGTGTTAGGCATTTCAGATCTTTCAACTCCAGTTTGAAGAGATTGCAAAATAGCAACCTTATTTTATTTTACCATCATTAGAAAGATCTGATCTTTCCCTTTCCAATGATGGTAAGCTTGGGATGGAGGGTGAACATGGACAAAACTGCAGCTTTATTACAAATGGCCTTGGTTGACTAAAGTTGCCAATGGTAAGGAAGAGGGGGTACTAGTGCAGTCGAGTAAAGTCGCCAATGGTACGGAAGAGGGGGTACTAGTGCAGTCGAGTAAAGTCGCCAATGGTAAGGAAGAGGGGGTACTAGTGCAGTCGAGTAAAGTTGCCAATGGTAAGGAAGAGGGGGTACTAGTGCAGTCGAGTAAAGTCGCCAATGGTAAGGAAGAGGGGGTACTAGTGCAGTCGAGTAAAGTTGCCAATGGTAAGGAAGAGGGGGTACTAGTGCAGTCGAGTAAAGACGCCAATGGTAAGGAAGAGGGGGTACTAGTGCAGTCGAGTAAAGTTGCCAATGGTAAGGAAGAGGGGGTACTAGTGCAGTCGAGTAAAGTTGCCAATGGTAAGGAAGAGGGGGTACTAGTGCAGTCGAGTAAAGTTGCCTATGGTAAGGAAGAGGGGGTACTAGTGCAGTCGAGTAAAGTTGCCAATGGTAAGGAAGAGGAGGTATGAGTGCAGTCGAGTAAAGTTGCCAATGGTAAGGAAGAGGGGGTACTAGTGCAGTCGAGTAAAGACGCCAATGGTAAGGAAGAGGGGGTACTAGTGCAGTCGAGTAAAGTTGCCAATGGTAAGGAAGAGGGGGTACTAGTGCAGTCGAGTAAAGTTGCCAATGGTAAGGAAGAGGGGGTACTAGTGCAGTCGAGTAAAGTCGCCAATGGTAAGGAAGAGGGGGTACTAGTGCAGTCGAGTAAAGTCGCCTATGGTAAGGAAGAGGGGGTACTAGTGCAGTCGAGTAAAGTCGCCAATGGTAAGGAAGAGGGGGTACTAGTGCAGTCGAGTAAAGTTGCCAATGGTAAGGAAGAGGGGGTACTAGTGCAGTCGAGTAAAGTCGCCTATGGTAAGGAAGAGGGGGTACTAGTGCAGTCGAGTAAAGTCGCCAATGGTAAGGAAGAGGGGGTACTAGTGCAGTCGAGTAAAGTCGCCAATGGTAAGGAAGAGGGGGTACTAGTGCAGTCGAGTAAAGTCGCCTATGGTAAGGAAGAGGGGGTACTAGTGCAGTCGAGTAAAGTCGCCAATGGTAAGGAAGAGGGGGTACTAGTGCAGTCGAGTAAAGTTGCCAATGGTAAGGAAGAGGGGGTACTAGTGCAGTCGAGTAAAGTCGCCTATGGTAAGGAAGAGGGGGTACTAGTGCAGTCGAGTAAAGTCGCCAATGGTAAGGAAGAGGGGGTACTAGTGCAGTCGAGTAAAGTCGCCAATGGTAAGGAAGAGGGGGTACTAGTGCAGTCGAGTAAAGTCGCCAATGGTAAGGAAGAGGGGGTACTAGTGCAGTCGAGTAAAGTTGCCAATGGTAAGGAAGAGGGGGTACTAGTGCAGTCGAGTAAAGTCGCCTATGGTAAGGAAGAGGGGGTACTAGTGCAGTCGAGTAAAGTCGCCAATGGTAAGGAAGAGGGGGTACTAGTGCAGTCGAGTAAAGTCGCCAATGGTAAGGAAGAGGGGGTACTAGTGCAGTCGAGTAAAGTCGCCTATGGTAAGGAAGAGGGGGTACTAGTGCAGTCGAGTAAAGTCGACTATGGTAAGGAAGAGGGGGTACTAGTGCAGTCGAGTAAAGTCGCCAATGGTAAGGAAGAGGGGGTACTAGTGCAGTCGAGTAAAGTTGCCAATGGTAAGGAAGAGGGGGTACTAGTGCAGTCGAGTAAAGTCGCCAATGGTAAGGAAGAGGGGGTACTAGTGCAGTCGAGTAAAGTCGCCTATGGTAAGGAAGAGGGGGTACTAGTGCAGTCGAGTAAAGTCGCCAATGGTAAGGAAGAGGGGGTACTAGTGCAGTCGAGTAAAGTCGCCAATGGTAAGGAAGAGGGGGTACTAGTGCAGTCGAGTAAAGTTGCCAATGGTAAGGAAGAGGGGGTACTAGTGCAGTCGAGTAAAGTCGCCAATGGTAAGGAAGAGGGGGTACTAGTGCAGTCGAGTAAAGTTGCCAATGGTAAGGAAGAGGGGGTACTAGTGCAGTCGAGTAAAGTCGCCAATGGTAAGGAAGAGGGGGTACTAGTGCAGTCGAGTAAAGTCGCCAATGGTAAGGAAGAGGGGGTACTAGTGCAGTCGAGTAAAGTCGCCTATGGTAAGGAAGAGGGGGTACTAGTGCAGTCGAGTAAAGTCGCCAATGGTAAGGAAGAGGGGGTACTAGTGCAGTCGAGTAAAGTTGCCAATGGTAAGGAAGAGGGGGTACTAGTGCAGTCGAGTAAAGTCGCCAATGGTAAGGAAGAGGGGGTACTAGTGCAGTCGAGTAAAGTTGCCAATGGTAAGGAAGAGGGGGTACTAGTGCAGTCGAGTAAAGTCGCCTATGGTAAGGAAGAGGGGGTACTAGTGCAGTCGAGTAAAGTCGCCAATGGTAAGGAAGAGGGGGTACTAGTGCAGTCGAGTAAAGTCGCCAATGGTAAGGAAGAGGGGGTACTAGTGCAGTCGAGTAAAGTCGCCAATGGTAAGGAAGAGGGGGTACTAGTGCAGTCGAGTAAAGTTGCCAATGGTAAGGAAGAGGGGGTACTAGTGCAGTCGAGTAAAGTTGCCAATGGTAAGGAAGAGGGGGTACTAGTGCAGTCGAGTAAAGTCGCCTATGGTAAGGAAGAGGGGGTACTAGTGCAGTCGAGTAAAGTTGCCTATGGTAAGGAAGAGGGGGTACTAGTGCAGTCGAGTAAAGTTGCCAATGGTAAGGAAGAGGGGGTACTAGTGCAGTCGAGTAAAGTTGCCTATGGTAAGGAAGAGGGGGTACTAGTGCAGTCGAGTAAAGTCGCCTATGGTAAGGAAGAGGGGGTACTAGTGCAGTCGAGTAAAGTTGCCAATGGTAAGGAAGAGGGGGTACTAGTGCAGTCGAGTAAAGTTGCCAATGGTAAGGAAGAGGGGGTACTAGTGCAGTCGAGTAAAGTTGCCAATGGTAAGGAAGAGGGGGTACTAGTGCAGTCGAGTAAAGTTGCCAATGGTAAGGAAGAGGGGGTACTAGTGCAGTCGAGTAAAGTCGCCTATGGTAAGGAAGAGGGGGTACTAGTGCAGTCGAGTAAAGTTGCCTATGGTAAGGAAGAGGGGGTACTAGTGCAGTCGAGTAAAGTTGCCAATGGTAAGGAAGAGGGGGTACTAGTGCAGTCGAGTAAAGTTGCCTATGGTAAGGAAGAGGGGGTACTAGTGCAGTCGAGTAAAGTCGCCTATGGTAAGGAAGAGAGGGTATTAGTGCAGTCGAGTAAAGTTGCCAATGGTAAGGAAGAGGGGGTACTAGTGCAGTCGAGTAAAGTTGCCAATGGTAAGGAAGAGGGGGTACTAGTGCAGTCGACTAAAGTTGCCAATGGTAAGGAAGAGGGGGTACTAGTGCAGTCGAGTAAAGTTGCCAATGGTAAGGAAGAGGGGGTACTAGTGCAGTCGAGTAAAGTTGCCAATGGTAAGGAAGAGGGGGTACTAGTGCAGTCGACTAAAGGTGCCAATGGTAAGGAAGAGGGGGTACTAGTGCAGTCGAGTAAAGTTGCCAATGGTAAGGAAGAGGGGGTACTAGTGCAGTCGAGTAAAGTCGCCTATGGTAAGGAAGAGGGGGTACTAGTGCAGTCGAGTAAAGTCGCCAATGGTAAGGAAGAGGGGGTACTAGTGCAGTCGAGTAAAGTTGCCAATGGTAAGGAAGAGGGGGTACTAGTGCAGTCGAGTAAAGTTGCCAATGGTAAGGAAGAGGGGGTACTAGTGCAGTCGAGTAAAGTCGCCTATGGTAAGGAAGAGGGGGTACTAGTGCAGTCGAGTAAAGTTGCCAATGGTAAGGAAGAGGGGGTACTAGTGCAGTCGAGTAAAGTTGCCAATGGTAAGGAAGAGGGGGTACTAGTGCAGTCGAGTAAAGTTGCCAATGGTAAGGAAGAGGGGGTACTAGTGCAGTCGAGTAAAGTCGCCTATGGTAAGGAAGAGGGGGTACTAGTGCAGTCGAGTAAAGTCGCCAATGGTAAGGAAGAGGGGGTACTAGTGCAGTCGAGTAAAGTTGCCAATGGTAAGGAAGAGGGGGTACTAGTGCAGTCGACTAAAGTTGCCAATGGTAAGGAAGAGGGGGTACTAGTGCAGTCGAGTAAAGTTGCCAATGGTAAGGAAGAGGGGGTACTAGTGCAGTCGAGTAAAGTCGCCTATGGTAAGGAAGAGGGGGTACTAGTGCAGTCGAGTAAAGTCGCCTATGGTAAGGAAGAGGGGGTACTAGTGCAGTCGAGTAAAGTTGCCAATGGTAAGGAAGAGGGGGTACTAGTGCAGTCGACTAAAGTTGCCAATGGTAAGGAAGAGGGGGTACTAGTGCAGTCGAGTAAAGTTGCCAATGGTAAGGAAGAGGGGGTACTAGTGCAGTCGACTAAAGTTGCCAATGGTAAGGAAGAGGGGGTACTAGTGCAGTCGAGTAAAGTTGCCAATGGTAAGGAAGAGGGGGTACTAGTGCAGTCGAGTAAAGTTGCCAATGGTAAGGAAGAGGGGGTACTAGTGCAGTCGACTAAAGTTGCCAATGGTAAGGAAGAGGGGGTACTAGTGCAGTCGAGTAAAGTTGCCAATGGTAAGGAAGAGGGGGTACTAGTGCAGTCGAGTAAAGTTGCCAATGGTAAGGAAGAGGGGGTACTAGTGCAGTCGACTAAAGTTGCCAATGGTAAGGAAGAGGGGGTACTAGTGCAGTCGAGTAAAGTTGCCAATGGTAAGGAAGAGGGGGTACTAGTGCAGTCGAGTAAAGTCGCCTATGGTAAGGAAGAGGGGGTACTAGTGCAGTCGAGTAAAGTCGCCAATGGTAAGGAAGAGGGGGTACTAGTGCAGTCGACTAAAGTTGCCAATGGTAAGGAAGAGGGGGTACTAGTGCAGTCGAGTAAAGTTGCCAATGGTAAGGAAGAGGGGGTACTAGTGCAGTCGAGTAAAGTCGCCTATGGTAAGGAAGAGGGGGTACTAGTGCAGTCGAGTAAAGTTGCCAATGGTAAGGAAGAGGGGGTACTAGTGCAGTCGAGTAAAGTTGCCAATGGTAAGGAAGAGGGGGTACTAGTGCAGTCGAGTAAAGTCGCCAATGGTAAGGAAGAGGGGGTACTAGTGCAGTCGAGTAAAGTTGCCAATGGTAAGGAAGAGGAGGTACTAGTGCAGTCGAGTAAAGTTGCCAATGGTAAGGAAGAGGGGGTACTAGTGCAGTCGAGTAAAGTTGCCAATGGTAAGGAAGAGGGGGTATTAGTGCAGTCGAGTAAAGTCGCCAATGGTAAGGAAGAGGGGGTACTAGTGCAGTCGAGTAAAGTCGCCTATGGTAAGGAAGAGGGGGTACTAGTGCAGTCGAGTAAAGTCGCCAATGGTAAGGAAGAGGGGGTACTAGTGCAGTCGAGTAAAGTTGCCAATGGTAAGGAAGAGGGGGTACTAGTGCAGTCGAGTAAAGTTGCCAATGGTAAGGAAGAGGGGGTACTAGTGCAGTCGAGTAAAGTCGCCAATGGTAAGGAAGAGGGGGTACTAGTGCAGTCGAGTAAAGTTGCCAATGGTAAGGAAGAGGGGGTACTAGTGCAGTCGAGTAAAGTCGCCAATGGTAAGGAAGAGGGGGTACTAGTGCAGTCGAGTAAAGTCGCCAATGGTAAGGAAGAGGAGGTACTAGTGCAGTCGAGTAAAGTTGCCAATGGTAAGGAAGAGGGGGTATTAGTGCAGTCGAGTAAAGTCGCCAATGGTAAGGAAGAGGGGGTACTAGTGCAGTCGAGTAAAGTTGCCAATGGTAAGGAAGAGGGGGTATTAGTGCAGTCGAGTAAAGTTGCCAATGGTAAGGAAGAGGGGGTACTAGTGCAGTCGAGTAAAGTTGCCAATGGTAAGGAAGAGGGGGTACTAGTGCAGTCGAGTAAAGTCGCCAATGGTAAGGAAGAGGGGGTACTAGTGCAGTCGAGTAAAGTTGCCAATGGTAAGGAAGAGGAGGTACTAGTGCAGTCGAGTAAAGTTGCCAATGGTAAGGAAGAGGGGGTATTAGTGCAGTCGAGTAAAGTCGCCAATGGTAAGGAAGAGGGGGTACTAGTGCAGTCGAGTAAAGTTGCCAATGGTAAGGAAGAGGGGGTATTAGTGCAGTCGAGTAAAGTTGCCAATGGTAAGGAAGAGGGGGTACTAGTGCAGTTGAGTAAAGTTGCCAATGGTAAGGAAGAGGAGGTATTAGTGCAGTCGACTAAAGTCACCTATGGTAAGGAAAGGGTTTACCATGGTGCACACTCTGACTTGCTAAGAGTATGTAATTCAGAACCAATGTTTCTGTGTACACATAGCTTCACACAAAAGCAAAGCAAATTTTTCTTGTGTCACAGTTGGAAAAACGGCGCCTACCATTTATTGCGCCACAAAAAGTTGCTTCGCTCTCGCTCATAGTATGAACCGGGCTTTAGAGAATTATGGTACAGCTGACTTACAGGAGGGGCTTCTATCAAAGCATTTATAAATATACAATTCTCACCTCATCCTGGTTTTCTTGCCATCCTCTCTCTGATCCTTGAATCAGTGTCTTCTCCGCATCACCCTCCTCCTCCTCACCATTCCCTCTTCTCTCTTCCTCCGTCACGGGTCCCTCTAACATCCCACTGTTCCAGAACCTCTGGTGGAACCCCTCCTGCGATGAGCCAAACGCCCCCTCCTCAAAATGGAAGCTGCTGGCACTGCTCAGTGGGCGCAGTTCCGGACTGTTGGTGGGGTCAGTCGCTGAACCGGTGGACTGGGGGTGTGCAGTGGGTAGAAGGAAGTGAGGGGCAAGGCAGGACATTTCTGGAGTTGGCGTCTGATGAGGATCATTTAACATTGAACCCTGGGAGAAAATAAAACAATTATCAAGATCAACCAATAAATTTCCAAGTTCTTGATCTTTGTTTCCTCGGTGCAATCTGCAAACTCAAGCACTTTTTGTAAACAACCGTGTGGCGCTCGGTGAGTGTTTAGCATTTCGAATATTTCCACTTCAATTTGAAGGGGTAGCATAATAGCAACCTTATTTTATTCTACCATAATGAAATATTTCACCATTATTTCACCAGAGAAATCTGATCTTTCTCTTTCCAACCATGGCAAGCTTTGGCATTGATGGTGAACATGGACAAAACTACAGCTGTATAAAAAACATCCTTCGTGCTCAGGCTTGGATGTTTGGTAGTTTTTAGTGCAAGCTTGGTCAGCTTAAGTCGCCGAGGGTAATGAAGAGAAGATATGTGTGCAGTCGAATAAAGTTGGGTTAGGAAAGGTTTAAATATCAAAAAGATAAATGTCCACTAATGTTTGTTTTTTTTGTATAATTTTGATCACTCATTAATAAGAATACCTCAATATTTCTATCTTGATCACTGAATCCGGATTGGTTACTCCATGACCTGAAAAACACCCTCCTCTTCCCGCCAGTGGGTCTACCACCAGCCCCTCCACTAACTACAGAGGGAGCTGTGAGAGAGCTCCCCGTCTCCCCGTCACTCATGCCGTCTCCTCCACCACCCCCATCCCCAAGGACTGGGGAGGTAACAACTTCACCCTCTGCTGACGGGCGTAGGCTCATCTCATGATGTGGGGAGGAGGGGAGGGTGGAGTTGTGCTCGTCTGAGCTTCCCCCTTCAAGGCCCGGCCGAGAATGGTGGGAGCCGTCACTGCTGTCACTACTTTCACCGCCGTCGCCAGCATGAAGGCTTTCTCTGTTGACGGGAGCAGTAGGGTAGAGTTGTCGTCTGGCATTTTCCTGCAATGAAAATCCCAGTTAATAAAAAATTAAGTAAGTTTGAATTAATTGTTTGCCTAAAGACCATGCAGGTATGAAGGATTTCTCTGTCAACTGGTACAGGGAGATACATTATGTGACTGGCATTTTCCTATTGACTACAGCGGTCTTGATTTCATTCATTCCAATCAATTCAGCAAAACTGAGGCTGAATGGCAATAGAGACTGGTCCCTATTGGTATGATGAGAACAATGAAAAACATTATTGCTGTATCCAGAGGCTTCCACTGTTGTATATTGTTGTATTTCGGCTGAATGGAGGTTAGTCTGAACGGACAAAAATGCCAGCCTTGGTCCCAGCCATAGGCCCAATTCGCAGTCCTGTCTTACTGATGAGGTTTTACCACTATGGTGCATGAATATGGTATTTTCTTGATAGAGAAACAATAAATTGCTTCAAAGAGAATCTTTGTTCTCTTGGCTTTGTCAAGACAGAGTTTCTTTGCACCAGCGGTCCTCTCAAGAAAAATAAATTCTGACAAAAATTATCACGTCAGGGTGGGGGTTAAACAAATTGAAGATCCCTACCACTAACTATTTAAACAAGTATGTGTTTGGATGATCAATAGATTATGCAAGCAAAAAGACACACACAAAACAGACTCATGTAAATTACAGCTGGTGAAAGGGCCAACACATTATCACTTTTTAAAAACCCAGCCGGCAACTATCTTGAATATTATTGGCTTACCCTCCTAACTGCGTCAAGTTCATCTTCAGTGTCAATCTCACTGGTCCCCATCGAGTCTCCTCCAGTCGCATTCCCTCGCTCTCCTATTATACACAAATATTTTGGAGTCACTTTAGTATTATTATTAGCAGTAGAATTATTTAATCTATCACAGCATGCAAAAGAAAGATCACATTTTCCTTCGTGCCGGAAACACCTCGAGTCGGGCTACGTGCCATAGCCTTAGATATCAAGGGTCTTTCTTAGGATCCTCGCTGTTCCCAAAAGTACCGCCTTCTGTAACAGATCTATCCTAACAGTTGTCCCTATTTCATAGATGTTTCCCCAGTGCTTTCAGGATGGTGACAAGTGCTCCAACCACCACAGGGACTACTTCCACTTTAACCTGCCAAATCTTACAAAGTTCCCTGGCCAGGTCTTAGCACTTTTGAATCTTTTCTAACTCCCTGGGAATATACAGCCCCAAGCTTCTTAAATTTGCACTAAAGGGTTACTCCAATACAGTACTGTCTTAGCCATCTCAGGTTCCCATTTATACACCTGGGTTAAGAGAAGCAATTATGATTAAGTGGCCTTGCTCAAGGACACAAATGTCATGACTGGGATTCGAACCCACATTCCGATGATACAACCATCAAAACTTGAGTCCGATGCAGTAGACCTCTTGGTCGCGACACACCACCAATTGAATGTGAAAATGCAGTACGCCTTTTTTTCATGTTTTGTTTTCTTCATAGTTTACACAAAACTCACCTGGCTCAAAGTCGCTGTTGATCTCACCGGCATGATTCCCTTGTCCATCCAGGAACCCGTTGCTGAAACGTTGCTGGTTGAAATTGCCATCAAGTTGAAGAAAGCTTGTCGATAGATCTAATAATAATTTTAAAAAACAATAATGAGCATTATCAAATCAATTTCACTAATATTTATTTCAATACTTGAATTAAAAAGTTTAACTTGGCATGAGTTGTTCCTCGAAACCAAAGTGGCGTGTCGTGGCCGAGCGGATAAGAGCACCGAACTCAAGCTCTGGTGTTTCTGATCAGCAGAGTGTGGGTTCGAATCCCAGTCGTGACACTTGTGTCCTTAAGCAAGACACTTAACCACATGCTTCGTCCTTCGGATGGGACGTTAAGCCGTAGGTCCCGTGTGTTGTGTAATGCACGTAAAAGAACCCAGTGCACTTATCGTAAAGAGAAGGGGTTCGCCCCGGTGTTCCTGGTTTGATTGGCTGCATATTGCGCCACAGCACCTTGTAAACCATTACATGGTGCTATGCAAAGGAATAAGTCTCATACTTCAACACGTAACTCCACATACCTTGTAGGAAAAATACTGAGCGCTTTGAGACACCCATCGGGAGTATAAAGCGCTATATAAGAACTGCGTATTATTATTATTATTATTATTATTATTATTAAAGTTCAAGCAGGGTTTGCCATTACCTTTTTCAGTGACTAACCAGTAGGACCAGCTTTTTCAGTGACTAACCAGTAGGACCAGCTTTTTCAGTGACTAACCAGTAGGACCAGCTAGCTTTTCACTTCGCTTCCATAATTCATATTACATAGGGATGCTTCTGAAGCTGAACTAGCTGGTCGGACCACTAGGGAAGACTTTTAACTGGTCCTCAGGTGTTCTACAGGCATGAGAATATGCGATGATAAAAAAACCGGAAAAATTTTTTTGTCCGGATTTTGGGCAAAGTCCAAATTTTTGCGTGTCCGGAATTTGGGCAAGTTTACCCAGGCGTCAGCGTCGCACTCAGTGAATCCCTCTGGCGTTTTGGGGACCATTTGTGGGATCGAGGACATGTTAATAGGAGGAAAATACTTATAAACAAGATGAAATCATAACAGTGCTAGACGTATATTGTCTTAAAAAGCTCAAAATAAAATGATATTCGGAACTTACGTCCACGAAAATAAATGATTATGAACGGAGCAGTCATGCTTTTGTTACAAAAATTGATTTTTGGGGGGTCTTTTTACCTGTTATAGTGAATAATTGTGTTAAGTGTTGCCCCCCCTTTGGCCATTGAAACTTGTTCTTCAAACACCTTTTCGTATCTCCAAGATCCCAACAGTTTATAAACCATAGCATTTTGGAAAAATAATGTGAGACGTCAGACGTTAACGAACCTCCCCACACGTGTGTCGCACACTCATTGTCTATAAGTTTCTTCCAGGTCATAGTTCAATGCGTAAAAATATCTCCAGCCGTAAAACACATTAAACGTATCGAAGAAACGGCACTTAAGCCTATGAAGGTTCGTACTGACGACTGGTAAAAAAAGTATAACGATGCGCGCGCATCCAAAACACCGTATGTTGTTGTCAGTAGACTTTTCAATGTCTTCACGAATGTTCCTTTGCTGCAACAGTAAACATACATGTATTACGGTCAAACCGTACCATGAATGAAGCGGGGAAAGACTGAAAGAAGTCTACAGATATCAATTGAACGCGCTGCATGCACATGGAAGAAACAAATCAACGCATATTGGGCCGGCCGCTGCCGGGCGGCAATTTATTACGAACGGAAGCGTGTAAACTTACAATTTCTCATAAGACCAAGAAGAGGGATTAGCGAGATCCAAATGTATACCCCAACAACTCACCCCCCAAATTTTATATCAAATTCACATTGAACTCGAAGACCACAAATTTGAAAGGGAAAAAACCGGAATTCCGGTTTAAACCGGAAGATTCTCATGCCTGGTTCTAACTGGCACTTGGCCAGCGGATTACTGTTAAGGGAGAACACTGTCAAGGAGAAGTCAGCAGCAAAACACAAACAAACAAAGGTGTAGGTCTTCCCCCCATGGGACGGGACCTGGCTAAGTATCCAGTAGTGCTCACTGAACTTAAGAATCAGAGGTTATAGAAGCTTTGAGCCCCGCCCCCCTGCATATCAGTGGAAATGAAAGGTCAGATTTCACCCAGACGACCACAGCATATGACCGGCCATGTTGATCCAAATGGGTATGGCTGTACACTTGCAGTACTAAATCCACCAAATTTCGATATAACCTATGGACGGACTGTGGATTGGGTAGGTTGAAAATGATGTCACAAATGATATCATACACACCTGCCATCGAGTCTAGGTGTAGTATCCCCAGTGAGGAAGTACTCTGTGCACTCGCGATAGACATCTGGGACGACAACAAGCTTTCCTCCAGAGGAACGTCCCTGAAAAAGAGAACAATCAAACATAGCGAAAATGACACAATAAAGCTGTGAATATGTTAAAATACAGTACAATACATCATTACATTTTTGAAAGAGTCCACTCATTCCAGACTGTCTGCCTGGATTTAGAAATAATAGGTGGTCCATATTTGATGCAAGTTCAGAAATGGGATCTATGTATATTTCTAACAACATACTTTTTCATGTTGAAGAGTGAAAAAATATGACGCCTAAACTCAAAAGAAGCCTATTAGATGCACCATGGCTTGTACCTTGATTCAATCTGAACTTCAAGTTTTCCATAAAAAACACATCATACTGGTATAATCAACACTTGGAATATAAAAAAAATATAATTATAATGGTGTCAATTTTGACATTTATATGTGCCAACCATATTGTCCAACCAAATTGAACATTCCAGCTGTGTTTTTAGATTCTTTCTCTTAAGAATGGCAGTATTTCAAACCAAAATATTTTTCAGGGTAGTAGAAGCAGTTTAAAAAAACAACTAGTTTTTCATTTTGTTTTTCTTTTCGGAAAACAACATCACAAAGTTATACCTAAAACTTCTGGACTTGTTACGTTTTCATTTTTTTAGTTGCAACACTTTAAGGCAGATGACGTCAAGAAACTTATTACGTTTTCTTTCTTTTTTTCAGTTGCAACACTTTCAAGCAGATGAAGTTAAGAAACTTCTTACGTTTTTTTTAGTTGCAAGAAATGTGTTACTTTTTCAATTTTTCAGTTGCAACACCCTCACGCAAGAAAGTCACTGTCAGGGAAAGAGTGACAGTCGTGTTACTCAATTTCCTTACAGGTGAACTCTACGTCAAAATGGCTCAACTGCCAACAAGGAAATTGGTCATTTAAGGCTCAGGAAATGACTCCCAGCTAAGACAATAATACCGCCTACTGCAACATGTGATGGCATGCCAAGTTGCTCAATAACAGGACAAGGTAAGGCTCGTGGTGAGCAGTAAAGAGACACCATTCCTAAGACTCTAAGTCTAACCACCCAAACCACAACGAGGTTTATTTGGCAGTGCTGTACTGAAAATGTCATATCTTGATGTCTTGGAATACATGTGTAAATGTAATGCAACATCATCAACACGTGCACTACATGAAATGTTCATCAAACTAAAAAAAAAGGGGAATGGCAGGGTGTACTTTTGGTAATTACCGTACAAGTTAAAATTATCATAACAACTTACTTGGTAAGGGAGCACTGAAGGGAAAGAAAGGGGTTATTTTCACGCCAACAATTTGAGTCTGAGAAAGCCTTTCTCTTGCATCTGAAAGAACACAATTCTATGCAACAAGAACGTTTTTTCTTTCATTATTTTCTTGCAACTCGGATGACCAATTGGACCCAGATTTTCACAGGATTGTTAATTTTTGCATATTTTGGTTTACAAAAAGTGTGGAAACTTGTCTTTGACAATAACCAAAAGTGTTCCCTGCCTTTACAAAGGGTTAGTGGCAGTTGGATTTTGTATCAAATATTAATGTAAGGCCTCACCTTATGAGTTTGCGTTCTGTTGAGACAAACATGGGGTCACCCACCGACCCAAGGGATGACCTCAATGTATTATCAAAGGTCATCCTGTGACCTGCCTCTGCCTCTATCGTCTCATCATTACTTATACTGTAGCGGTCTGCGTAGAGGTCACTCTGTCTCAGTGGATCCATTATTTATTTTCTAAGGATACAAATAAAAAAATTCAGCCAACAATAAGACAAGCTATTTTATAAAAACCTTTACAAAGATTCTGCCTTTTAATTGGTTTAGAGCACACCACATGATATATGCGACGCACTATACATGTACCCATAGGAACCAATGCCCTATACCAGTAGCAACAGCAGCTTCTTGGTACCTACATTTTTTTAGGCACAATACTTGTATAGTGGGTGTTTTAGGCACAAAGATTGGCTGCTTTAAAACTCAGTAATCTCCGGAGCAGTCCAAAGAAAAACAAGACCTGCAGAAACTACTCCAGGGTGGGATTTGAACCCACACCACGATCCTCACATTCTGATAAAACCTTTCAATTTGGGCGAGTATCGAACTTTACGCACCCAAAAAACAAATGAGATCAATCTTCTCTCAGTGAATGTTCAAATGAAAGCAGTTTACATGAAGTCAAACTTTGTAGAAAGTTTGTTCTCATATAGATTCTGGTCTAGTATATTCTGGTGCGGTAAAATTGAGTTGCAATGTAAAAACCCTGCGGTCTTATAAAATTTACTAAGTGTATATACCCAACACTCAGCCCAAAAAGTGAATTTAATTAGTAAATTGGGGTTCTGTGATTGGATTGTAAAAGAGACTGATATCATGCAGGAAATTGCATTGCTAGCATATCACCACATTGTTTGAGTTGGCTTGATTTACCCCTTGCATTATGACATCACAAGCCCAAAACAGTCCCCTCACTGAGGTCGATGAAGAGCTATCATTGCCCGAGAGTCGTGCGCAGCGTCTGCACGCAGGCATGTTTCTATTGCTTGTCATCAACAATGGCCGCCAATGCAAGGGGTCTATTGAGTGAGAGGTAAACCTTAAAAGGGTGTTGACCTTAATAAAGGAGAAACAAATCCACATCACATTAGCATTCAGGTAGGAAATGAAGAATACGAGTCATATCCTAGGACTTCTTTTCCCTCAAACTTCAGTGAACTTGTATTATCTGTCAAATGCCAACCTTTGGTTAATTTATTCTCTTATGAAATCATTATTGCAAAAAATAGTTAATGGCCTGACGTTTTGACCCTAGCAGAGTAGGGGGCCTACGTCTTTCTTGAAGGCTAAATGACACAAAAAACAAAACAAAAGTATACCTATTTTTATCTGCTAGGGTTGAAACATCAGGCCATTAACTACTTTTTGCATGTATACCACAGCACAGTTCCATTTGGTTGGTAAGCGGTTGGTAAGCAGTTTGCAAATCAGCTACTTCTATTCTCTCATGAAGTGTTAATACATTTTTCATTTATGTTTACCTTTTTTCAGCCACTCGGAATGTAATTTTTATTGTTTATTTCTGTTGTGACACAAGGAGGAGCACAAGCCATGTGTCAGTAAACCTAACAATAACATTGGCTTGTTTTACAAAATGAAGAGTCAGGTATGCTAAAAAAATTTTAAACTATTTAAAGTCATTTTTTTTTATTAGTCACAAAATACAAATTTGTCATTAAGACTTGTCATGTCACAATCCAAAAACAGAAGATTCAGACAGGCAAAGAGTAGCAACTAAACCATACCATACACAGTCTACTTTTTATCAATGGTCCTCAACTACTGTCTGTACTCTGTACTGTGTAGATCTTTGAAATAATTGGTACCCTTGAACCTTGCCTTTAGGGATAAAATGTGCGCTGGAATTTTGCTTTGCATTTTATACAGATTTAGAGTTTTAGCTGACTGCTATACAGCAATCCTTCACCGATCTTAAACTCTTGGTGGCAGCAGACATGCCGCCATTACTGCGGTGGTACCTGGGTGCTACTGCGCTGCCTAGCGTCGGGTTTAAGCGATTTGCAAAGTAAAAGTCCAATAACCCGTGACTGATCAGATGATCGCCGTGTTGCCCAACCCTTAAACCCATCGTTAGGCAGCGCAGTAGCACCCAGGTACCACCGCAGTAATGGCGGCATGTCTGCTGCCACCAAGAGTTTAAGATCGGTGAAGGATTGCTCTATAGCCATACATGTAGCTACCACTAGTCCAGGTTGAACTCCTCCGTTGCATACAACGCGATGGAGTCCAGGGTATAGGCCTAAAGGTCCCGTACCATTGCGAACAAATTTATAACAAACATTTTTCATATTTTTACCTGATGGAGGAAGTTGAAACTTCCTTTACATATTCCTTGTGTCGGGAACTTCCAGCCTGCTGGGTTCAGAATTGTTAATTTTTATCCTTGGATGACATTATTTTTGAAAATAAAATGGAAATTGACCCCTCCGTTGTGACATCCTGGATTGACTTGCTTGTGAAGACTTAAGCGCGTGCGTACTTACATGTAATTGTTAGATGCATAGCAGCCACGACAGAGGGCGCAGTCTAACTTAAAGGGGGCATGCGCTCCTGACCTTACAAGGTCAATTGGTACATGAAGATCAAAACGCCAGTGCAGAACTCCAACTTATTTTCGTAAATAATGTCATCCATGGATGTACATGTACTTGTTAGTTGTGAACTCATCGAAAGTGTAGTTAAGGACACCAAAAATATATGAACGGAATTTCAGCTTCTCAAATCAGGCAAAAATATAAAAAAATGTAATCAAAATTGTGTTCGCGTTGTAGAGAAGCTTTATACCCAGGACGTCAGTGCAGTGCCGATTCAGACACTGCAATTACGACGTTCTACCAGGGCTAAGCTACCACAGGCATTAATTACCAATGCTTTAAAGTTCAAGAGGAATAATATTAAAAAGGGGAAATAAAGTCCAACATCAAATAAATCCCTTAGAAAGTGGCAGCCGGATACAGACATTTTTCCATCAGATGCCACATCTAACTTTTCCCGAATTTCAACAAAAAGTCACAAAATCTTTCACAATGCAGAAATAAAATGCCAGGCAGAATAATGAGGATCGCAGAAGCACGAAGCATTCGTCTCTTTTTAAGTCATCATGTCTCATGATTGTTATGTATGCAAGCTATTTCTACCTCCATGCTAGCCCTGGTAGGACGTCAGTCAGTCAGTGCCACTGCACTGACGTCCTGGGTATAAAGATCCTGTACAATACAAACAAAATTTTAGGTACAAATTTTTCATATTTTTACCAAATTTGAGAAGCTGAAACTCCATTCATATATTCTTGGTGTCCATAACTACACTTTTGATGAGTTCACCACTATAAACAAATATACCCATGGATGACATTATTTCCGAAAATAAGTCCGAGTTGTGCACTGGCGATGTACCAATTGACTGTTAAGGCACATGCATGACATGTGCGCATGCGCGACATGCATAGCATCTACAAAGAACGCGCATGCCCGTAAGCATTCTCAAACGGTTCACAAGCAGTGTCAGTTTAGGCTGTCGCAACGAATGCGTCAATTTCCATTTCATTTTCACAATAATGTCATCCAAGGATAAAATTTACAATTCTGAATAGAGCAGGCTTAATAAACTAAGTTCAGGACACAAGGAATATGTGAGTCAAGTTTCAGCTTCCTCAAAAAGGTAAAAATGTGAAATAAAATTGTTATAAAATGTTTCGCTATGGTACTGCCTGGACCTTTATACCCTGGACTCTGCCGCGTTGTATGCAACGGAGGAGTCCAACCTGGGCTACCTCCATGCATGCAAGTTCAAGTTGCAAGTTCCTTGACCTTCCTTGCTCTATCCTAGTCACTGCTAGTCTAACTCTAAGTGAGTCTAAACTAAGAATATTAATATTATTTGTAATTATAGTGGGGCGGGCAGACGTGATGATACCCAGAGTAGAAGTACTACAAAATGTTAATGATAATACATAAACAAGACATGCACTCAGAGATGGACATTGCCAGTAGTCAGACAGTACGTACGTGTAAAACTTATATATCCTCCCCTGTCCGGTTTTCGATGTAGTATGCCTTTTTCTTTGAATTGAAAAAAAATAAAAATATTCCATAATCAACTGATGCCCTGATTACCTTCTTTTGTTTATAAGATATGCAAACATGTATTAAAACGTAATGGACATTGAAACTTTCACACCACGCACCGATCTTCGATGACTTCAATAGCGTCCCATTTGTTTTGAGTTTGACCTGTTTTCGATGCAAACAAGAAAGTATGGTGTCCCGGTGAAGCCATACGTGGAAGAAACATCTGCAGTGACTACAAGTGTTCTGTGAGACTTAGTGTATGACTCTATAGCCAGCAGTTTTCTTCATTTTATTCAACATATTTTTTATTTAGTTTTAAAAATAACCATGGTATTTTTCAAAAACTTAAAAAAATAAAAATGTAAATAATTCTTGGCTATTAGAAAATGATATAAGGCACGTGGCTTCTTTAAGCCTCTGTATTTTTCCCCCAGAATGCTCAGCAGAATGTTCAGTCACATGATTTGATCATCGTGAATTGTGAATTGAAAAAGTGTTTGATGAAACTTTTTCGGTGGTGAAATTTTTTTTTATGGCCCCGACACTGCGACAGTATGACATATTTTTGTACCTTGCAGAAATGCCTAAAATACCACAACTTTTTGCATTTACAAGTGCAACTAACCAGTGGAGCCTTACATGTTTCTAAGTTTTGGTCAAATGAGAGGAGACTCTTTGCTTGGCAAGTCAAACCACAAAAATTGTATCTAAAAATTGTTTACATCGCGCACAGAGAGGTAAAAGATTTGCCTCGATTTCAGGGACGCCCTGAATACAGGGCGTCCTACGATATAGTGTGTCACTGGGTGACTCATTCAGCCATTTTCATTGATGTTGACAACAAACACATTATGGAAACTGCAACTGGATTTGTGAGCGAAATGTTATACTTTCTCAACCGAATCTAAACATTCTTTACAGCTTTATCGATACTTTAGAACACTTGCATTACATTCGTCTTGGTCTAATAACCAATCCATGTCTACAAAACGAATTAATTACCTTTTTCTGTCACCGTTGCTTCTGGTTATGGACCGAATCCGTCGCCATATTTCTCTCCGTAATGTAAATTTTGTATTACCGCCCTGTGGGGAAAACGCGGGAATTCTCGTGAGAAGTGAATGGAGCGCGTGACTTTGTCCACAATCGAATCGAATCGCAAGCAAGCATTGTCTGTCGTGTACACTACAACTACGAGGGGAAAATATTATTGACTGTTTACTAGTGTTTAGAGTCTCTCTGTTTATTGACTGCTAGTAAATTTATTATTAGAACGAATTCAAAATTTATGTTTTTTGCAAATGTGCAATGACCACACGCAAGCCTTACTTAAAAATAAAACAAAAGTAATTTCATTTATTAATCTTTAATATTAGTAACAGAATATGGCGCCCTCAACTTTAAAAACTTCAGACCAATCATTTTGCGTACGGACGTGCGCGATGTTTTTTTTTCCTTTTCTGCAGCATCCTTCGTCAACAGTCAACAGTTATATGGGATAGGCTGTTCTTCCTATCCCTCGACTCGCACCGCGCGTGGTCTCCCTTTCCAGTCGCTCCGCTGTTTACAAAGCTGTCCAAGCCACGATGATGGCCTTGTCAAAAGGCTAGTTGTGGGCCGAATGGCCGTCGCCACACCTCTCTCTGTAAATGTAGTTTTATAGGGTGCGTTCGATTAGCTTCCCCGGGTCGACCCAGGTCTTCCCCCGGTGCGTTCGAATAGCTCTGACGTCATTCGCGGGGCTCACGTGCACCCGGGTTAGCTCCAAGTGCCCTGCCTGCTTGTGGAGCGGGTCGCTTGGGGCTGCCCCTGGTTCATGACGTCACGGCGAAAAACCTTCTCAATGGCCACCATTTTGTTTGTAATTCAGCGGGACATTTTAGGAAGTTTGACACACATTTTCGCCATTACAACAGCGTTTTTGTGAGCAATAAGTATTTTTTATTCGAAGCCGGGTACCTTTGTATCACTGTGGGGTTGTACAAATTGTTTAATGTTGCAGTTTTACCTTGATAATAATTATTTTACGATGTTTTCGTGAATCCACGGAAAGTATCGGACATACGGCACAAAATGGAAGTAGTTCCTGTCGGCTGTCCCAAGATGCATCGGTGTGAATGCTGGGGGAAGTTGGCGTTCGATTAGCTCATGGTTAGGGGCTCACCCGGATGAGCAGACCGGGGTCGACCCGGGGAAGCTAATCGAACGCACCCATAGTTTGGATGACATAACACAAGAATTCCCGCCGTATGAGTCACATGACTAATACGCGGGTTATTCAAATGAGTGAACCGTGACGTGTTATTCCAATGAGTGCAATGATGATGCATGTCTGTATAAAAGCAGCGTCCTTAGCATAATTATCTGTTTCCGTAACTGTGTCTATATTGTTGCGGTACCCGCTGCCATGGATTCGAACTGCCTCTAGACATCGGGCTAGCTCGGTGGTCTAGTGGTAAGACATCTGCTCTAGCAATGCAAAGGTCGTGGGTTCGAATCCCACCCGAGTGGGTTTTTTTGTGGGTAAAAACCAAATTGTATTCATTATATCCCCGATGCAAAAAATAACATCTATTTATTTAGAGTGTGTATATTACTTTATATATTTCTGTCCTTTTTTCTTCCGCTCTAGTTTCTTTTTTGACAGGCATGCCGAATGCTGACGTCTGTTTCAACTGCAGAATGCCGGGCCACTGGTCCAGAGAATGTCCATTCAATCTCGAAGGTACATATCGTCAAGAGCTAAACCTAGAGCCAGAGCTGCCCCCTCAACGTGGCTTCACCAATTTTCACACCAGATACACCCCTTGGCAAGTTCCCGTCTCCCAACGAACCTTCCCAATCGACACCAGTATCACAGCCACAAGCGCTGCCTCTATCGGCAACCCCAAGTTTATCAGGCCAAAGCATCGGTGTGTTTCAAGTGTGTTTTTGTTGTGTCCTCCAAGAGATTGAAAATGTTTTTCATGCGTATGATGAGCGTAGGACCATACCTGCCCTGTGGAAAAACGCAGGAATTCTCGTGAGAAGTGAATGGAGCGCGTGATTTGGTCCACAATCACAAGAATGTTTTCGGTACAGAGGGAAAAAAGTAGTATTGTTTGTTTAGACTCGCTGTTGAAAGCCAGTAAATTTAATTATTAAAATTTTTCTTTAAAAAAGAATTATATTTTCTTCGCATATTATGCTACTACATGATGTTTTTGTTACCTTAAGGTAACAACAAAGCAAGCCTTAAAAATATAACAAGTTTCAGTTTCGATTTTCTTATTTAGATTGCCTCCGCGGTCCGCAACATAACAGTGACAGTCTCTGTCCTGTAACTATCTATGCTCCTAAGTAGACTTTCTATTCAAAAGCTTTAATTAATAGAACCCTTTATTTCATTATTTTATTCCTCCCCTCCCCTGGGGGGGGGGGGGGGGGGGGGGGGGGGGGTACTAAATGAATGGATGACTAAACAATATTTTATTTTTTGTATTCATAGAATATGACGCCCTCAACTTGAGCAACTTTAGACCAATCATTTTGCGTACGAGCGCCCGCTAGCGCTGGACATGTGTTTTTCATCATAGTACTAGTAGACAATGGTTTCTAATCATACAAAGTTATTTTTTGCACACAAAAAAAACAGGCTTTGGGGAC
Organism: Leptasterias polaris; assembly: GCA_037783415.1. Taxonomy (NCBI): domain Eukaryota; kingdom Metazoa; phylum Echinodermata; class Asteroidea; order Forcipulatida; family Asteriidae; genus Leptasterias; species Leptasterias polaris. The sequence goes on along the minus strand of JAZGTN010000005.1, from coordinate 2,845,203 downwards.
CCAACTTACAAAAGAGTTTGGACAGCAAAACTGGCACTGCAGTGGCATATCCAGGTATGTTTGTTTCCTATGTCGGTGGGGATGAGCCTTTGTTGTCATACTATTACTAGTAGTAGTATTACTAGGTGTAGCATCGCATGGGAATGGGAAAGAAGATGGAACTACGACTAGAACTTTGAAGTAGAACTTTAACTTTAATTTTAAGGGCAGGGGGGCGTGGGGGGGAGGGTAGTTGAAAACGGGTAAAAATGTTGACATTATTTATTATTTATAAGTATTACATCATTCATAACACTATCTGGGGTTCCTTCCTTTTTCTACTATAGTATTTAGTATATTTACCGAATAGGTGAATGAATGCTAGGAAGGCTCTGTCCCTCTGCCGACTGAATCAGTGAATGCTGTCAGTGTCATTGTCACTTTGTTTTATGTCAGAGACACATGGCACTGGCACTTTTGGGCAGCATTTTTTGAAGAAAAATCCCCAAATAAACATTAAGTTCATTTCAGCTCTGTTTCGGGTAGTTGTTGGCTGATGTTGTGAGAGACTCCAAGCAAGATTAACTTATTAACTTATTAAGTTTTCAAACGTTATATCTATATAGACAAGATGGCTTTTTGGTCCGAGTTAATCAATGTGCTCGCCAAACAGAGGGTCATGATCTTGGCCACAGCAGCAGTTGTAGGGGTAACAGTGGGTGGCTACCTGCACCTCAGACGCAAGTTGAGTACATCTGGAGATGGGACAAGGTAATTATTTCAACTTGGCAGGTGGGAGGAACCCCCCCCCTGCTGTTTTTTTATAAACATAAAGTAAAAGTCAAGGATAAGGGCCCAAAACACCACGTAAAGTAATTTTGTTGTACTAGAATTATGAGGTTGTTATTTTTTTGTTACATTGGAGACAATTAGCGAAACAACCTCACATTTCTAGTTGGTGTGCTTGTGTGTCGTGGCCGAGCGGTTAAGAGAAGAGCACAGGACTCAACATCTGCTGTTTCTGAACAGTGGGTTCGAATCCCGGTCTTGACACTTGAGCAAAATACTTTACCATCATTGCTTTGTCTTTCTGATTGGGAAGCTGTTGGCCCCTTTTTCTAGGATTTGTAGTGCACGTAAAAGGACCCAGAAAACTTATCATGGAAGAGTAGGTTAACCCTGGTGTTTCAGGTTCACATAGCAAGCACCCTTGTTTACAGGTTTCCTCAGGCTTGTGAGCTACAGAGATTAAGTTCACTTATGAGGTATCCTTGTTTCTTTACCAGAATATTTAAAAATAATAATTTCAACATTTAGCCTTTTCTCCCCCCCCCCCCCCCCACTCCTAGTTTTAAATATTGGCATGACTACAGAATTATCATGCTAGGATAACCAAAGAGATAGTAATTCAAACAAAAATCTAAATTGTTTTAACCACAAATTAGTCTGAATAGAAATGGCTAGTTTCAATAATTGAAACAAAACAAAAACTGGTATATTGCACTAACTTAACCAAGAAATGATAGTATTAAATAAATTAGTTTTTTTAATAGTTCCTTTGTTTACTTTCCAACAGGCGCATCTAGCAATGAGGCAACCTCTTGGTCTTGAAAATGGTGCATCCTTCACTGGAAAAGTCTTTAACAACAAGAATGATCCACTTTAACTGTAGACTCAGATGGAAAAGTCTACCAACCAAATATGAAGACATTCTTAAAGACAAAAATCTGTTGATTGGAGAGACTGGTAATATTAATAGACCCTTGCAAAGGCCGAGGTCAAACAACAGAAAAAAACATGTAGGTACAGGCCGTGCACAACTCTCAATGATAAATCTTATCTTCCCTTGACTTCAGTGAGGGCACTGTTTGTGCCTGTGACATCATTCATATGTAAGGGGTCTAAAAAAGGTAGGGGTCATCGTTTGTTTTTTGTGAGCCAAATTCGCTATTGATTGTTCACACATGGTGTAAATGTAAAAATAACAAATGTGAACAATGTGTTTACTATGTTTAAGGTAGGATGCTGATTCATGGGCCAAATCATTTTTTTTTAAATACCCAAAAGTCACATGGAATACAGTACCTACTTCTTGTTGAGCAAACAGCAAAAAACTGTCGCAGTATTTTCAGAAAAACATTGAATCCATCCATGCCTTAGTGAGGTGACAGCGAGTACCAACTGCATCTCTGGTTGTACTGAGGGATATGGACACCACGGCAACTTCAAAATGTCACCGCCGGCAGGCAATCTTTGGATATTCAAATTTTTCAAACATTTTATTGATTTCTAATTGATTTCTAATTTTGCAGGATACTTTACTACCATCACTATCTTTATTACAAGAAGGCTTTTGGAAAAAAGTTACAATTTTTTTTTCTTCGGGGTCATGGAAGTCATAGTCTAGTTTTTCTCTCATTCCAACCAATCAGCTACGGCTACGGCTATGACTGTTGTTAAGGATGTTGCTAAGGTCGCTTGTACTTCCAATGCACAATGACGTGGCGACCCAGCCATAGCAGAAGCCGCCAATTCAGATATGGCCTAGGGCTGGAAGTTGAGGGTTCATTCGTTGTTATAGACCTTATCATGCTGTAGCAATCTGTGTCAGGTATCCAGCATACAACAGTGACAATAGCAGTTCTAATTTATTCTCACGTCATGAAAGGGACCAGACTGTCTTTTCCTCCTAGCCTCAGTTTGGTTACAATGGGTTAAATAGAAGGAAAGCAAGATTGCCCCGCCATGATAAAACAGGTCAATAAAAGAGTAAGAATTCATTATTTCTGTTAAACAGCGGGAATAGACCTAAATGCATTGATACATCCAGCTGCCATCTTGGGAGGTAAAACTATAAAGTATAATGAAACATGAGAACACAGCTTTGTACACGCGGTGCACATGATCAGCCAATGAGCTACCTTCTCTTGACCTCTAACGAGGGCGCCCTACTTAATTGACGAAATGGGATTGAACTGCTTGTTGTTTGTCAAGTCTTCCCTTCAAAGTAAAAAAAAAAAAAAGGGCAAACAATAAAAAATGAATGTACAATAAATTAAAACAAATGGTGTCTTTACATAAATGTTCAGTTTAATATATACAGGTAAATGTTTTATATAACAAAAACCTGTGAACCCTGAAGATTAATTTCACATAATTGTTTCACTTTTCATGTATTTTAACATTATTTAATAAAGGTAATTTTTTAAATCATACCTTAATTCGATGAGCAAAAACTGGCCACATTTAAATGTTTTTTTAAATTTTGTATATTCTTCTTCTTGGATAATTTAAGCTTCGATTTACTTTCATGATGAAAGAGATTTGTTTTTGTCTTTAGGAAGAAACATAAACCGAAGTGTGCATCAAACTCGCGTCCGTCCCATTTCTAGGGATGGGAAATTAACCCAAGCTGACTTCTTTCTTTGCCTACAAAACCAGGTGCTTGCCCCTTGTCTCCAACCCATACTTTAAAAAATACATATATATTTTTGTTCTTATACTTTAAATTAATTTTACATCTAGATTCAACTAATTCTACATTTTTTTAAATTCCTAATAAATAATCAGGTCAAAAGTTGTCATCAACAGTTTGTTTTACAATTATTGTTGATATTTTATATAAAATACATGTTTACTTTTCACAAAATTAATGTATATTATGTAGATTGTACACTTTGTGCATAAACATTTAACACACTTGTTGATTTTAATCACAGTTTAAAACAACATTAACTCTACTTCCTTGTCTTAAATGGAGTGTATACCTTTAGTTAATTACTCGGAAAATTAATGACCATAAAAACTGACTTGGTAAGAAGCTCTGCAGCTGTTGAACATGTATAACAGTTTTAGAAACAATTTCCTTCAAAAGAATGTGGTTTTAGAGAGAGGGGTTCTAAAACATTTCAATCTGAGAAACGTTTCTGTTCTCAGATTGTGTATTCCAATCACGGACTATTCTTCCTGCAAGTCGTAACCGCTCCAAGTTGTTGGCAACATTTAAAAAACGTTACCTCTTTTTTAAATGAAATTTTAAAAGGTTACTTGTATTGTATATTATCTACATTTAGGTAAGATAAAAAAAAATTATAATGGTTCCAAAAACCAAAGGTATACTTTGCCTTTTAGGAAGCAAGTTACCTAAAAACAAAAGATACTACTATTTTATTTTTTAATAATGTAAATGTCTAAATTTAAAATTGCAAAATAACAATTTCTTAAAAACATGCCAACTCAAACTTGCAATAAAATTGCATTTTCAACAGACGCCCTAAACAGTAGGGATTGTCACTGGCCCACTGACCAGGGCCCAATTTCATTGAGCTGCTTAATAAAAACCAAAAAAGTACAAAGGTTACCAGCCAAAACACCATTTCACATAAACCATCTGTGACTTGTGTCCTGCTCATATTTGCTAAGCAATAATTTAGCACTATTTGCTGCTTAAGCAATTATTGGGCTCTATGAAATTGGGCACAAAGTACACACATTTGAGCATTGGGTCAGCAATATTAAAACCAAACAAGTGTTTTCCCCAAGCACATACTTTAACAAAATTACCAGTGCATAGTTAATAAATATTAGTCTTGTAAAAAAGAGGTGAAAAGCAACATTCTGAGCAACAAAACATACAATTTTCTTGAAATTCAAGCCCCAAACAGGATCACACAAGAGCCTAGGGTGCGTCTTCGAGGTTGTAACCAATAACTGTTTTGGTTGAAAGCAGTAATTGGTTACAACAACAACAATGCAGCCCTTCAATCGTGTCCCAATGCACATAACCACACATTATTGATGCGCAACCAACATGGCGTGCTGATTTGAAGCAATACGATACACAACATGTAAAACCTAGCATAGTTACACAATAACTACGGGGCAACATCATTCATGGCAATTTGACATAGTAAACTGTACCACGTTTCTCAGACTGATTATGGTAGATTTCCAAGATGGCGTCTGTATAGTACAACTGATATCCTTGTTTAGGGAAACAAGGTTCCATCTTGATCAATGTGTATATTTCAATTAGGATAGTCTGGGTACCAACAAAATACCCAGTAAGCATAAAAAATGAGTCATCTTAAAGTTATTATCTACAATTCGTCAAATACATCAACATCCATAAATATAGTTTATTTTTATATTATTAATTTAAAAAATCTGTGCAGTAATTTTCATTGAGATTAAACAGACAAATTAATAACATTTATTGATGACGGGAAATAAATACCACTTTGGAAAGGACAAAAATGTCAAAGGGAATCAGATACTTCCAGGAAAGGTAAAAATGAGAATTCACTGGAACCAAATTCATAACTATTGATTGTTCATACCTAGTGTATTCGTAAAAATATAGTACTAGATAATGTGTTTCCTTCATTAATGGGTCACACAGATTGGTTTGGGTCAATGATTGCCGATTTATAGGCCACATTATCAAGAAAGATAAAATAAAAGTCACCTGTGAAAGTTTCAGCTAAACGGTGTCTACTTGTTGAGAAAACAGCCAAAAACTGTAACAGTATTTTTATCAAGAACTTCGAATCCATCAGGTTAAGCGAGGTGACAGCAGGTTCGACCCGCATCTGTGGTCGCAGCATTCACAAACGGACAACACAGAAATTTGAATATCCAAAAGTCGCCCCAAGGTGATCTTTGGAGATTAAAATTTGTCAACGTGCTTTTATTGATTTCTAATCAGTGGGGGCATTTCAGACCCAATAATTTCTCAGGACGCTTACTACCATTACCATCTTTTTAACAGATACGCTTTCAGATGAAACGTACACTTTTTTTTCAAGGTCATTACCAAAGTATGACCCTGCGTTTAAGACCTATAATACTTCTTAATTTGTTGCACAAATCAAAAATACAGAGTATTTGTTTCTGGTAAAATGGAAAATTGTTCAAACGTTCTGAGTTTGAGTGAATAAGAGTTAAGTAGTTCTAAAAAAGGGAAGGGAAGTAAAAATAGTATTGCAAAGGGGCACTACGATCAAGTACCAACAACGTTAATAAGGAGCTTGTGTCTTGTATAGCCTAGTCTTGGTACCAAGACCGCAGTGTTTTCGCATACACACAAGCAACAGTCGACAGATTATGTAGTAATGGATAAGCAATAGAGGGCGCTATGACTTGTGTTATTTTCCCCCATCGGTCCTGGGGGAATAAATAACACAGCACCCTCTATGTTTGTGTACACAAAAACACCATCGTCTTGGAACCAAGACTAGTTGTAGCCATTTTAGGTCATCCATTTAAATCAAAGAGTGGGACTTTACATGAATATACTCTGGTCCCATTTCTATGCATAGTGTGCCTCGCTAATAGTTATTGTTATTCAAGGAAGATTGCCATTTTGAGATCTTGTGGCCACATTACTAGAGTACTATTCGGTTTGGGTACATTTTGTCTGTTTACACCCAAGCCACTCCTACAGACCTCTTGCATATGATGTCACAAGCCCAAAACACTCCCCTCACTGAGGTCATTGAAGAGTTATCATTGGCTGAGAGTCGTGCGCAGCATGGACCGCTCAAAGATGCCGGTCAATGCAAGGGGTCTATAGTGTCCACCATATCTCAAAAAAGGCTAATAAGGAATGACATGGACTACCTGGGACATCTGTGAATATCTAAGGTCTGAATAATAATTGTTGAAATGTGAACATTGTACAACTGCCATGGATGGTATTAATAGTCTTTTGGAAGCATGTAGTCACTTAAACCATTTAGTTTCATAATCCATATTACAAAACTTTCATTGTAAGATCTCATTTTTAAAGGAAAAAGTCATTATGGATATGTCTGTTTCGGCAGATGTTTGATGATTTCTCTTGCCTTGCAAGGAAAAAGGAACAAGCAGGCCTGGACTTTCTCCTTTAAGGGGGCAAGGCCATTTTAGTTTTTCAAAGGGCACTTCCACAGGAAAATCTTGAAGTCTATGGGAAACGTATGAAGGTGCACAAAGGCAAATACATTGTGCATGAGACGTCACAGCCTCCATGGTCTCCGTGTAGTTCCAGGCGTGTAGTTCCAGGCGTGTAGTTCCAGGCGCGTAGTTCCAGGCGCGTAGTTCCAGGCGCGTAGTTCCAGGCGCGTAGTTCCAGGCGTGTAGTTCCAGGCGTGTAGTTCCAAGCGTGTAGTTCCAGGCGTGTAGTTCCAGGCGTGTAGTTCCAGGCGTGTAGTTCCAGGCGTGTAGTTCCAGGCCTGAATAAGATCTCATTCATATGCAAGTTGAACGACAGATGTATTCCTGAGAATGATTGGTACAGGTACAAACGTAACACCAAGCTCCCAGATTACCAAAAAATTTAGATAACTGAACGGTTTCTGATAGTATAGGACAGGCCTTGAATTACACCGAGGCCAGGGAGGCTTATGGCCTTTGTTGCCCCTGGTATTGGTCTCGGTGCCCCTTCAGAAGTTTCCCATAGACTTTAAGATTATCCAATGGAAGTGCTCTTTACAAAATGAAAATGGCCTTGCCGGCTCAAAGATGAAATTCCAGGGCAGTTAGGATTTCAGTGAAGTACCTCTCCTCTTAGGTGATTGTCGTTACGCCAGAGCACAACTCTAAGAGTTATTTGTCTTGAAGAGACGATTGAAGGACTTTGGCTAAAACTGCATCTTCATCATCGTTATAATCCTGTCAAGGAGGAAACATTAGTGCATCAAGTTACAGAAAGATCAAAGGTGGACTCCTCATGCAATGAGTTTTGCATCTACTTTTATTTCTGTTACAGTTCATGTTTGTGTTTTTGTTTCATGACCTCTGTTTCTGCTAATTCTACCAATTCTGATCGAAACTATGAGCCCATATGTTAAAGCAGCAGGTGTCAACAGTCACAGGATTAAAAATAGAGTACTGTAACTGAGTCTTTACAGTCACAAACCACAAACCACAGTGGGTGGCCTACAAAGAAAACATATGTGACGGTTGCGAAGTAAACCCCCTACTTTAAATTTAACTATTACGTAATCATTTCTTGGAATGTCTTGGCAAGCGCCCTCAGGTGGCTCCCCGCGCCCCGCTAAAGATCATTCTGTTTTGGGCCGAAGACCGGTTAAGACATGTTTCGCTTTTCACCCAACAGGTAATGATCTTTTTATATCTTATTTAACGTTTCATATTTAATACAACTTAGATTAATTGCCACTCAGTAAGTAATATCCTTAAGTCTCATTTTCTTAGATTACATTTGACTTGTAAGTGGATATTTGGTTGCTGTCTGATGTCAGCTTATTGCTGACTTGCGATGAGGCTATATTATCTGGAGTTTATTCTAAGTAATTTCTTAATTTAATGAGCATCGTGCCATTGAGGAAAACCCATATATAAAACCACTGATTTGAAGGTTGGGATTTAACTTATATTGTTAGATTCCCTCGTTATTTTGCATTTAATCCAAGATGGCGGTCGCGTCTTAGTTTTGGCGCGAACCGCAGGATTACTTAATTATTTCGGTGTTCGATATTTTATAGTAGTTTGATATATTTATTATTTTGTATATATTGATTCTGTTTTGGGCCGAAGACCGGTTAAGACATGTTTCGCTTTTCACCCAACAGGACCAAATAAATCATCTAAAGGAAATCTTGATTGCCGTATCAGCCTCTATTCATTCCGAGGGTCACATTGGTGGAAGATCCGGTATAGAGGCACACCAAAGGCACACCTTAACGGCACACCAGCAATACCCATCCCCTGATGAAGAAATTCGTGTACTACCCTTCACCACTTCACCTGAAAAGTACACCCCAGCGACCATCCAGTGGCTGCCAACAATCCGGCAGAGTGATACATTTCCCCGGCCCACCCGACGAGCCTTGAGTGGCCCGGGTTCTTCGACTTCACCGTGAACATGAATAGGAACGACGACATCAGTTAAGCAACGGTATGATATGACTAGAACCACTGTCCACACCAACAAAAAGTGACTTTATCAACTTAAATATTGAACATTAGGATCAAGTTGGAAAAGAACGATTTCTGCTGATCTATTTACATATTATACGATTGCGGATAGAACATTCTCCAGCCCAAATCGAATGTTTTTCCAGGCAGATTATTCAGTTCCGATCAGCATAACTGAATTGTTGGACAAAGCTGTGTAACATTCCACAGTAACTGAACACACAATAAAACTCCCACGCCCACTGATTGTTCAGGAAATTCCAGTCATTCAGCATAGCTACTGTTGCAACTTCTATTGTCAAGCCTTTATTGGGACTGCATTTAACTCTAATCGCATTAAGTGTGTCAGTTACAAGCGCATTGCCGAAGTGCTACTGGTCTTTCGCATTTCAATTGATAGGCATTTTGGGGGTAATTCAAAAGAGTGTGTGACGAAAGATTTATTCGTTATTTTTGTTTTCTCTCTCTGAAAAGAACAGTTTGAAAACCGACTTCTATTACAGTGATTTATATTGGTTGGTTTGGAAAAACAAAAACAAAAACGCCACAATTTAGGTGTTATCAGGTGTAATCAGTTAACACAAACTTTTGGAATACACTTGCTCGATTATTTTGAATATTGCATTGTACACTTACTTTTGTATTTTTGCTTTTGTATTATCAATCTCTTGGACTGTGTTCTTGCAAGTATAGATTGTCTTTTTCAAACAAGAATGGCTACCCCAAGGAGAGCTGTACCCGATGAGAATTTTCTTTCACCAACCTCAACCACACATCGACGACCAAGACGCCAACCTCTACACAACCCTTTGGAAGACACCCGACCAAGGCATAGATATGAAACTCGACAACATTCTTCCACTCCACGAGGGGAACTCCACAATAACCAACCGCTTAGTAGTAACCAGATGCTGTCTCAACTTGAGCAAATGGAGCGCCGACTGTCTCACAGTTTGTCTCGTCACCCGCCTGTGGATCTCCATCACCCTCCACAACCAGCCTCGAGAAGAAATTCTTCTTCAGCAAGTTTTCCCTTGCTTACACCACAGAATCAAAGCAGACCTGATACTGAACTCCGATCTTCGCTGTCTCACAATCGTCTACTTCCATCACACCAAGTAAAATCTGTACCAATTTTCACTGGGCGTGAACAAGGTTCAACTATCGCCATTGAGGATTGGGTACGAGACGTCAAGTACCTAATCGAGACAACTTCAATGCCAGTTGACATGCAGTTTTCGACCATAGTCAGGTACCTAGGAGGAGCAGCAAGAAAACTCGTCCTTAATCTACCAAAAGAACAACAAACACCTACTCAAGCTTTTACAGAATTGAAGGCCCAATTTGGAGATGTTCTGATGACTGGTGATCCTCTAGCAAACTTCTACGAGCGTATGAGACTCCCAAACGAGCAACCAAGTATATACGCCGTTGAACTTGAAGCGACACTGAGGACAATTGAAGAAAGATCTGGTCAAAGACATCCAATCCAAAATAGGAACAGCATGCTCACGCAGCAGTTTATGAGAGGTGTAAAAGATGAAAAGGTCACCCAAAGACTAGCACCTATGCGACCAAGAGAAATGACATTTAGAGAGCTTCAGGTTGAGTTGCGACAACTAGAAAGAGAGGCTAGAATGGCAGCAGCTCTGAAGACAGGAGCAAAGATTCAGTCTCAACAGACTCAACAATTTCGTCCTCAAGTCTACCAACAATCTCCTTCAGTGCCCTTCAAGCAACAATCTCCTTCAATGTCTCCCTCAAATTCAGCTGATGAAATGAAATACGAAAGGAATTCACCTACTTATAAAAGCATGCAGCCCAACACTGATCGTGAAGTGCTGGAAGACCTTATATTAACAGTCCGCCAACTAGCACAGAAGGTTGAAAAGATCACTACCACTACGTCACACAACAGAAATCAACATTGGAAGAAAGACGAACCGCCACTCAATCAACGTGTTTTCATTTGCCACAAATGCGGTCAGGAGGGGCACATCGCCAGAGGATGTAGAAGGACTCCTTTAAACCAGCAAGGCCCACGGCCAGAGGGCAAGCCGTCGGAGACCAAGAAGTAATCAGCCCAAAATGTTCTTCTTCAAACGAAATGTCATGGAAGTCTCCTTCAATAACTCAACATGCTAGTACAAGACCCAGTCATCAAGAACTTATTGGTCCCAATAATGAAGATATTGTGAAGATCGACGACTACAGTTACAGAGCTCTAATCGATTCTGGTTCACAGATAACTTCAATAACGGAGGACTTATGGAAACAGCACCCTAAACTTAAAAACATTGCTCTCTCCTCTGCACAAGTTTCCATCGAAGGTGCTAGTGGTCACAAAGTACCTTATCTAGGCGTCGTTCCTGTATCCCTCACGATCATGGATGTTGTCTACGAAGACGTTCCAGCCTTTGTTGTACCAACAGATAAGTACCGAAGAGATGTTCCAATTCTGATAGGCACAAACGTGATCAGAACTTCAAAAAGAGATCAACAGATAAAGAGAGGCGTCAATTACATGAAACAACTCCAGACAGAGAATCCAGCATGGCATGCAGCGTTCAGCAACACCATCAACTCGGAACCCGGAGATCAGTGTGGTTCTATCGGTTATGCGAAGTACATTGGTCGCTATGCTCGTGTGATACCACCGGGAAAAGAAGAAGACATAATCTGTCAGGCACCTCCTAACCAAGGTTTTCCATACACTGCTGTTGTTGAGAACTTCCCACAAAGCTCTTCATGTCTGAAGGTTAGCAACTTAGTCGCAGACGTTGGTCCAAATTGCCGAGTACCAGTTAGATTGTGTAATATCTCAGCTAAACCAATTGTCATCAAAAGAAACAGCAAAATAGCTCAACTGTCATCTATATTACGTGTTGACAATGTACCTGTCCAAGAACAGCAACCTCAAAACTCTCCATCTACCGCAAATGTTAGAAGTGCAACAGCCACAGACGCAGTGCCTACCATCATTCCAAATCTTGACTTATCCAAATCGAAACTTGAGAACAAGACACAGAAGACACAGCTAGACAATCTTCTTCAAAAGTACTTGGATGTGTTTTCGTCTAACTCGCTTGACTTTGGCTGTACCTCAACTATCAAACATAGCATCCCACTTATAGACGAACACCCATTTAGACTCCCTTATCGCAGAATTCCAGCTACCAAGTATCAAGCCGTTAAAGATCATCTTAAGGGAATGGAGGAAGCAGGTGCCATCCGCCGGAGTAAGAGTCCTTATGCCTCTCCAATCGTGATAGTGCACAAGAAAGACGGCTCCCTGCGTATATGCATCGACTATCGTCAGCTGAATAGTAGGACAGTTCGAGATGCATATCCTCTTCCTCGAATCGAAGAAGCTTTAGATGCCCTCGGTAAAGCCCGTCTGTTCACTACATTAGATTTGACATCAGGCTATTGGCAAGTGCAGATGGAAGAAAAAGACATCCCCAAAACAGCTTTTACAACTCCCATGGGATTGTTTGAATGTAACAGGATGCCATTCGGGCTATCAAACGCCCCTGCGACATTTCAACGTCTCATGATGGCCTGCCTTGGAGAACAAAACTATGTCACATGCCTCCTCTACCTTGATGATATCATCGTTTTCTCAGCCAACTTTGAAGAGCACATCGAACGCCTCGGCCAAGTGTTCTCCTGCCTCAGAGATCATGGTCTAAAACTCAAACCGTCAAAGTGCAACCTGTTGCAAGAGGAAGTGAAATACCTTGGACATGTTGTTTCAGGCAAAGGTATCGCCACTGATCCAGAAAAAACCAGACAAGTGTCAAACTGGCCAACCCCTACAAATCGTAAGGAGGTACGAAGTTTCTTGGGCTTCACAGGATACTATAGAAGATTCATCAAAGCATACTCACACACGGCTGCACCGCTCTACAACCTCACATCCGGTGATCCAAAGCGCAAGAGAAGAGGAACAAGAAAGAAGTCTCCATCAGTAGAATTCATATGGACGGAAGATTGCCAGAGAGCAATGGATCAACTAAAACATCAATTGACATCGCCACCAATTCTCGCATACGCCGACTATGAACTTCCCTTTCTCCTTCAAACAGATGCATCAGGTGTAGGACTTGGAGCAGTACTCAGTCAAGTGCAGAATGGAAGAGAAAGGGTAATTGCCTACATCAGCAGAGGTCTAAAACCAGCTGAATCTCGCTACCCTGCACACAAATTGGAGTTCCTAGCAATGAAGTGGGCTATAACAGATAAACTACGAGACTACCTCATTGGCAACGAGTTTACTGTAATGACGGATAACAACCCACTCCTATATGTCACAACATCCGCCAAACTTGATGCCACTGGTCAGAGATGGGTTGCATCCTTATCTCAGTTTAACTTCACTATTAAATACAAGCCTGGCAAAAACAATGCAGCAGCAGATGCACTCTCTCGAAAACCACACAGTGACAACCCAAGAAGCTCTCTCTCCTTCCAGACAGATGCAATCACTATTCCGCCACATATCGTTCAAGCAATCTGTAACAGCCAACCACTTGTATCTCTCCCATTCATGGAACCTACAACAGCTAGATGTGAAGAAACAGTACAGAGCCAAACACAACTCTCTGCCAATGAATTACCTCGAGTGTCTCATAAGGAACTTGTGTCAGCTCAAAGGACAGATCCTGATATTTCCAGAACTCTATACTATTTGGAGAAGGGAAGGAAACCGACCCAAGTAGAAAGGACTCGGGAACTCTATGGTTGTCTTCTTCACTTGAAGCAATGGCACAAGCTTCACATGAGAGATGGTGTATTGCACAGAGTGATACAAAAACAAGATGGGACATCAACTCAACAACTAGTTCTACCACAACAGTACAAGGGCACAGTAATGAAACACCTTCACGATGACTTTGGTCATCTTGGGTATGAAAGAACACTTGATATGGTGAGGAACCGTTTCTTTTGGCCCAAGATGGCACAAGATGTAAAGGAATGGTGCGAACGCTGTAAAAGATGCTGCCTCAGAAAAACCCCATCCTCGAAAACTAGAGTACCCCTGGTCAACATCAACACCAAAGAACCAATGGAGCTGCTATGTATTGACTATCTCAAGCTGGAGCGAAGTAAAGGAGGTTTTGAAAACATACTTGTCGTAACAGACCATTTTACCAAGTATGCACAAGCATTTCCGACCCGAGATCAGAAAGCAGACACAGTTGCTAAAGTTCTTTGGGAAAACATAATCCAACACTATGGTTTTCCAGTCCGACTACATGCCGACCAAGGTAGAAACTTCGAAAGTCAGCTTATCCGAGAGCTCTGCAAAATCTCAGGCATCAAAAAGAGTAGGACCACTCCCTATCATCCTCAAGGAAATGGTCTTACTGAACGGTTCAACCACACACTTCTGAATATGCTTGGAACTCTGGAAACTGAGCAAAAGAAAAACTGGAAACAATTTGTAGGTGTAATGACTCATGCCTACAATTCAACTCGTCATGACTCTACCGGATACGCCCCATTCTACCTCATGTTTGGTCGACACCCAAATTTACCAGTAGATCTGATGTTTGGTCTGAAAGCAAACGAAGAAGATACAACATCTTACGAAGAATACATAGCGCAACTCAGAGGAAGACTTCAGTTCGCCTATAAAAAGGCAAGTGATCTCGTCAAACAAGCAAAGGCAAAACAAAAACGCTTATACGACAGAGGTACACACACAGCTCCTCTCCAAATTGGTGACAGAGTACTCATTCAGAACAAACACCTCATTGGAACAAGTAAACTAGCAGACCGATGGGAACCGCAACCTTACATTGTCATCTCTAAACACTTAGACGTCCCTGTCTACACTGTCCGTTCTCTCGGCGATGGTAAAGAAAGGACCATCCACAGAAATTTGCTGACCCCTTGTATGTTTCTCCCGATTGACGTTGACAACATACAAGAGGAAGCAACGCATGTGAACGGAGCAGACAGACAAACAGCACAGGAAGATGAACAAGAGTCATCAAAACACCCATCAGGAAATGAAAGAAGTTCTAGTGACGATGAGGAGATTGACATCGCCTTCTTACCTGTGGAAACAACACATCACATACCTTCTCCTTCATTATCACCCCCAGAACTCGCCCCAGTCACAATAAATGTGCGACCAGAATACTTCAGTACTTCATCTCCGTCATTATCACCTCCATTGCTTATTCCAGAGAATAGAGTAAGCACATCTTCTTCACATCCATCACTAACCCCAGTCAGCACAACTGAAAGTTCGGATGAAACCAACAACACAGAGAGCTCTATATCTTACCTCTCACCCCCAAGCCAAAGGCCAACTAGACTCAGACTGCCCGTCAACAGACTGAATTATGACCACTTTGGACAAACAAAACAACACAGAGTCCAAAATCAGTCAAATCAGTCTAAGCTTAACCGTGGACGAGTACTGTTCGAAAAGTGGAAGGATCCAAAGATGGCTGAAACTCGAAAGAAAGTGTGTTTCAGACTCCTTCTGCAAGAACACAGTCCAACCTAAATTTCCCTAGTCGAAATGCATTGTAAATATTGACTTATGATATTATGGTTTATTACAACTGCCGTAACAAGTGAAGAAATTTGTTTGGCTACTGAAAACAAGTATGCGAAGAAAGATAACTTGTATTTTTTATTTTTTATAGCGACTTCATCATAAAATTGAAGTTTGTATGTACACTTAACGTGTTCAACAATTTCTGAATAGTAGAAAAAGACACTGTTTAGAGATTTCAAGGATTTCTAATTGTGTTCTTTTATGAACACTGATTTTCTTCCATTTGTTTACTAAGGCAGTAAATGTGTTAAGTTAATTTTTCTGTACAAAGTTAATGCATAATCCTGTAAATGTTGAGGATGTAGAGAAATGTTGAGGATTTTTGAGAAATGTTAAGGATGTAGAGAAATGTTGAGGACAACATTTTCTCAAAGGGGGAATAATGTGACGGTTGCGAAGTAAACCCCCTACTTTAAATTTAACTATTACGTAATCATTTCTTGGAATGTCTTGGCAAGCGCCCTCAGGTGGCTCCCCGCGCCCCGCTAAAGATCATTCTGTTTTGGGCCGAAGACCGGTTAAGACATGTTTCGCTTTTCACCCAACAGGTAATGATCTTTTTATATCTTATTTAACGTTTCATATTTAATACAACTTAGATTAATTGCCACTCAGTAAGTAATATCCTTAAGTCTCATTTTCTTAGATTACATTTGACTTGTAAGTGGATATTTGGTTGCTGTCTGATGTCAGCTTATTGCTGACTTGCGATGAGGCTATATTATCTGGAGTTTATTCTAAGTAATTTCTTAATTTAATGAGCATCGTGCCATTGAGGAAAACCCATATATAAAACCACTGATTTGAAGGTTGGGATTTAACTTATATTGTTAGATTCCCTCGTTATTTTGCATTTAATCCAAGATGGCGGTCGCGTCTTAGTTTTGGCGCGAACCGCAGGATTACTTAATTATTTCGGTGTTCGATATTTTATAGTAGTTTGATATATTTATTATTTTGTATATATTGATTCTGTTTTGGGCCGAAGACCGGTTAAGACATGTTTCGCTTTTCACCCAACAGGACCAAATAAATCATCTAAAGGAAATCTTGATTGCCGTATCAGCCTCTATTCATTCCGAGGGTCACACATATAACAAATTGTATGGGATTGAAAATAATGTGTAACATTCACCATAAAAATATATGCAGAAAAGACGGGCTAGCCGCGACCTACAGTGGGAAAGAGGTTATCTACAACGAAAAGTGTCCTGGGCTCTTTTATATGCACTACCCATCTTGGTACACAGGACTTATTATGGTCAGAAACAATTTGGATAAGGAAACGAGCATTGTGAACTACCAGGGCCCAATTTCATAAAGCTGTTAAGCAAAATAAACTGCTTAGGAAATTTCTATTCTAAGCAAAAAATGAGTGGGGCACCAGTCAAAACAGTGTAAACTTTATGGAATTTTGGCTGGTAACCAGATTCTGCTAAGCAATATTTGTCTATATGTGCTTATCAAAGGTTTGTGCTTACATGCTTTATAAAGTTGGGCCTAGGTGGGGATTCGAACCCACTTTTTGACAGAGCTTGAAGACGGTGCTCCACCACATCAATCCACATAATTAGAGTCACAGATCCTTTACACCATGTTCGAGTTGGCGGCCACAGCTATGTCTACAGCTTGACCACGTCCTTAGTAACAGTCATAGCTGGAACCGTAGCCGCCAATTCGAATATGGCCTCACATTGAGAAAGTCTTGCACTCACCACATAGGTGTGATACTCAAATTTATGGCGAAGATTTAAGTGCTGGATGAAGTTACTGCTGCGGTAGTTAGCATCGCCCCAGGGCATGGAGGCACATATGGGGCAGACAACAGAGGCAGTATTCTCATTATGCTCCTTGTTACAATGTCTGTTTAAGTCGTTGCTATCAAGGTTTTTCACACCGCAAAGAGGACACTGGAACGTGGCTCTGTTTGGAACGTCGCTGAAACAAAAAACAAAGGAAGAAAAACATTTTACAATAAAATATCAAAGAATAAACCGACTGCCCCAAAGAAGTATTTTAGCTGATAGAGAGACACAAGGTATACGCACAGATTAATTTCTATCCTTACAAATTACCTGGGAGGTTTATGTGAGGTTGCAGCTACAGGTCGAAACTTTGCTGCGGAATCGGATGTGTTAGTTTCGAGTTTGGAGCAACTGAGTGCGTGATTTCTGATTTTAGACAAAGACATCTGTATAAAAGAAAGAGAGTTATTAAGGTTGTTAAAGGGTTGATATCCACAGTTGTAGAGCTCCGCTCTTAAAAATGTTTACTATGACAATTTGTTTAAAGTATGAGGGTGGCGCTAACGGATCGGTACATAGTTCTAGAGAAATGAAGATGAGGGTGAGCGAGAGAGAGCTCAAATCTTTTTTTTTAGAGAGTGAGGATGACGCTTGACCGGAACAAACTTTCTGGATCCTAGCAATCAGAATGACCACTTGAAGAACTTTGATTTCAATCATCAATATAGCTATATTTCTGATACCCATGTGAGTAACTATGAAATTGCACTCTACCTTTTTCTTGCAGCCGGTGCATGTCGTCTTTGCCGATGCAATCTGCTTTTCAACGTTTTTTGCTTTGACCTTCTTCTTAGGGTCAAAGACCTTTCTACACAGGGGACAATTTGGTGAGGAGATTTCTAAATATGGTGATAGACATTCCTCACAGAACCTTTAAAAAAGGAATAGAATAAGACATGATTTAACAAAAAATATTCATACTGTGCAAACTCCACAAGAAATATTTACCCACTGTGCATCAAAACATGCTCAGGGTTGGCGCTTTATGCCAGGGCCAAGTTTCTTAGAGCCACTTATGCACAAAAAGTACCCAAGTGTATAAAAATTATGCTTACCAGAATAATGTTACCAACTAAAATAGCCTTCGACACATACGATTTGTGGCTGGTATCATGCTCATTTATACTTAGCAGAAATTTGTTGACCAATATTTGCTGCTTTTAAAGCAGCTCTATGAAATTGGGCCCAGGGAAAGTCCACTCCCTTGACAAGAACTTTTAAGAGCAATTTGCAGACATTACACAATGTGCAAGACCTACAGCTTTTATCCCATCGGAGAGATGTGTTCTATAATTCATGGAGCCCTATTATTTCCAGATGGTAGTTTCGATATTAATCATAACTCTTGATTCTCCCAATGGCCGTAGGGTCCCAGACAAACCACCAAACATGTTATGGAATGTCCTACCATTATTGATTAATATTAATTATAATAATACGTAGCACTTTTAGATAGCGCTTTTTCAGACCTGACTGGCGTCTCAAAGCGGTCAGTATTTTTCCTGCAAGGTATGCGGACCTACGTTTTGAAGTATAAGGCAAGGCAAAGTAAAATAATTACATGTTTAGCTTTATCGCCTGCTTCCTTTTTGGGGGCCGCATGGATTATTATTATTTGTTTACCAATTCAAAATGAGATTAAAAAACTAAAAATGTGTACTGACATCAGAAAATAAAATACTTGCAAGTCAGACTTAGCCTGTGCCAGTTCCCATGTTAAAAACGATCGTTCAGTTGAACACATTTACATTTTTTCTTTTAAAAGTGAGCTACATCAGGGTTTTTGATACTGAAGAAACTATTATTGAGAAAATAAAACCACTGTAAGCATCTATAGCTAGCACGTCTCTTTGAATGTTGTGCGTTGAACAGTGGAAAATCAAATGGTTGTTTGACATTCTAAAAAGAATGGCGGCCATCTTGAAAATTAAAAAATTACTTCATAAAAAGCCCTTCCCGCTTCCTTTTTTTTTCAGGAATCCGGACGCTAAAAGTTTCGTTTTACTTAACCTAAGAGTTTTTCCTTTATAGCACCATGTAATGGTTTACAAGGTGCTGTAACGCAATATGCTGCCAATCAAACAAGGAACACCGCGGCAAACCCATTCTATTTACTACAAGTACACTGGGTTCTTTTACGTGCATTACACCACTACACCCCTACACCCCTTACACAACACACAGGACCTACTACTTTACGTCTCATCCGAAGGGCGCAGCAATAATGGTTTTAAAGTGTCTTGCCTAAGGACACAAGTGTACCGACCTGGACTCTGCCGATCAGAAACGCCATCTTAGCTCGAGTCTAGTGTTCTTATTCCTTCGGCCACGACAGGTCACATTTTAATAATAATAATATATTCTCATTTGTAATCCTCTCACAACCAAATAAATTTGGTATAACTGAAGAGTAATTGCGTTAAAAGATATTATTTGGAAACAAAACCTTTTGTTTGTGAATACTCTGAAGGCATATAAGAGAGGAGCCTCAAATTATCAAATGAAAACAATGCCCTTTGTTGTATCGCTGTAATTGACCTTTGCATAGGCCGCAATCACCAAGGTCAAACAATGGAAACGTACAATACATACACGCCATGCACAACTTTCCCACTCAGCCAATGATAAGTGATTGATAGGTCCTCTTTAAAACCTCAGTGAGGGCGCTGTTTGAGCTTATGATGTCATAACTTACACATGTTCACAACTGATTGCAACTGGTTTGCAGAACACCTCAAGGCAGATCGAACACTTTAAGCAATCATCTGAGTCTGCTTGTTGTGCGGCTACTGAGAACATCGCCATGTTTGAGCCAGTGCTCATTGAGCGGTCTGAAACAAAAACACAAACAATGAAACATGAACTGTAAATGTAACAGAAATTAAACCATAGTAGACCATGAATAATCATGAAGATATTTTGGGTAATATATCCTTTTGGATAATTCAAACATTTATTTCAATGCTGCCATAAATCACAGGAATAATACAAAATGTTACATATTATTATTAATATTAATTAAATAGACTGTGCATTGTATCCTCCCCTGTCCGGTTTTCGATGTAGTATGCCTTTTTCTTTGAATTGAAAAAAAAATAAAATATTCCATAATCAACTGATGCCCTAATTACCTTCTTTTGTTTATAAGAAATATGCAAACATATATTAAAACGTGATGGACATTGAAACTTTCACACCACGCACCGATCTTCGATGACTTCAATAGCGTCCCATTTGTTTTGAGTTTGACCTGTTTTCGATGCAAACAAGAAAGTATGGTGTCCGGGTGAAGCCATACGTGGAAGAAACATCTGCAGTGACTACAAGTGTTCTGTGAGACTTAGTGTATGACTCTATAGCCAGCAGTTCTCTTCATTTTATTAACATATTTTGTATTTAGTTTTAAAAATAACCATGGTATTTTTCAAAAACTAAAAAAAAAAAAAAAAAAAAAAAATGTAAATAATTCTTGGCTTTCAAATCTTATTTTTATTTAGTTTTGTGTCTTTTTATGTTTCTTAACATTTATAATAAAGCATATAAATAAACAGTGATAATCGAATCACAAAGCTGATGTTTAAATTTTAATATTAATAACAAAAATGATAGAGTGTTACAAAAAAACCATTATCCAGACTATTAGAAAATGATATAAGGCACGTGGCTTCTTTAAGCCTCTGTATTTTTTCCCCCAGAATGCTCAGCAGAATGTTCAGTCACATGATGTGATCATCGTGAATTGTGAATTGAAAAAGTGTTTGATGAAACTTTTTCGGTGGGATTTTTTTTTTTATGGCCCCGACAGTATGACATATTTTTGTACCTTGCAGAAATGCCTAAAATACCACAACTTTTTGCATTTACAAGTGCAACTAAACCAGTGGAGCCTTACATGTTTCTAAGTTTTGGTCAAATGAGAGGAGACTCTTTGCTTGGCAAGTCAAACCACAAAAATTGTATCTAGGGACTGTTTACATCGTGCGCAGAGAGGTAAAAGATTTGCCTCGATTTCAGGGACGCCCTGAATACAGGGCGTCCTACGATACATCAGTATTTAACAAATTGATTAATATTGAAATTTAAACAAGTGGTAACATCTAGGTCCAGGGTGAAGCAACAGCTTTTGTACCCCAGCCTATGGACGGACAGACAAATGACAGACCCATACATAACATGAAAAGACAGCACATAAACTGGTATATTAATTAAGACAGTAGTCAAGGCCATTTATTATAACATTAAAATGAAAACAACACGTCATAATAGATAGACAATAGAGACAAAGTTTTACATAACTTCCTTGAACTTCATACCTTCACCTGACAAATTAAAATGGTCAAACTCAAAATTGCAATGACATTTATTGAAAGAGGCCTTTAAATTGTGGCTTGTCACACTACTGACACTCCCCTCGATCGCCTCGTCATTTATTATTTTTATTTTGTTCATTAGTAATAGTAGGCCTACTCTATTTTGTCATAGTACTCTATCTAAGACTAATACACCTATCAATTGTATGACGCACTATCAGACCCCCGAGGATGGTGCGTCACTGTCCATATGTGGGGTAGGATTTGCGTGTCCAAAGACCGACCCTGAGTCGAAAAATTGACACACTTGTTGCAGATTTGGACGGTCTTCCGAACCATTTTTTGACTCACCATTCGCGGATAGCAACGCACCACCGACGGACAAATCGACGCACATAATTCCTTGGTATGCTGCAAACGATGCACGCGCAGTGAATACCAAGTATTTCAACCTTGTATGTACGAGTTTTTCGGCACACATGCTGAAAATACATGGCAAGTGTATGCACGAGGCGAGAATGTACTACTTGATCTTCGAGACGTGCGGTTCCCAACGCACTAGCTATCAAACACACGAAATAATAGAGAGGGAACCAGTCTACTAAATAATGCATCTTCGTATCCATCCATGACTCGACGATCGACCCCCAGTAACGTGCATGTGAGAGATATAATATACCACGGGGCAGAGGTTGACAAAACCACCGCGCCATGAATTACATGTGACTAAATCACACATCCTCGTAATAACTGGTAATGACTGGCCGCTTTCCGATTGGCCGATCGCGTGAATAATTATTTATGACGTAGTTCTTCTCACAGCGCTGTATTCATCACCGCGATCCCGCGGATGTGCTTGCTCTACCTAACGTGGTAAACTTTTATAGTTAGGGGGCGAAGGAATGGCGTGTAGCTGTGGGAGCGATAAGGCAAGGGAAATTCCCTTGGTGAGAAATAACTACTGCGTGTCAGAGATGTTTTTACACGTGCGTGAGCAATACTGTAGTTTTCGTTTGTCAAACTCAAATACACACAGAAGTGATGGGGGATATTCACACGACTTCGACTCTGCGGGATGTTGTGCTTATAAAGATCGTGAAGGATTATCTCTCGGTCGGCACATTTTTTGAATCAACATGAAACAATACAAAATACACTGACACAGGTACATGTACAGTCTCGATGTTAATTGTCAAAACATTTGGGCTTCCTTATACATCGTCTTTGTTGTTCGTGTATTTTAGAACAAATTCACTTGCCGCCGACAAACGGTTAACCGTTTAGAAAAGTTTGAAACGGATAGTAAATTAAACGTATGGTCACAGGCTTACCTCGTATCCATCTATGACTCGACAATCGACCCCCACTATCGTGCGTGTGAGAGATATAATATACCACGGGGCCGAGGATGACAAAATCACCACGCCATGATGCACATGTGTATTGGGCTTGGGCAAAAGGCTTGCTATGTGCAGTGTGGAAAATAAACGGCCGTCTGAGCTGGCATGTGGTGATCGCTGAATTTCTGGCGGTAAATTCCCGACCCTCGGGCAACATAAATGTTAACAAAATAATACCAACATCATTTTACACAGGCGGGGAGGGTAGGTGCATTTTTATTCTCCACTAAATAAACATGACGTACCTCGACGCACCGCTCGAAGATTTTTTTGACTGACCACTATTGGACTTGACGTACCCACAGTCAATTTTTCCGAGAGTAAAGACGCAAACTTGACGCACCATCCCCGGGGGTCTGATAGTGCGTCATACAATTGATAGGTGTATAAGACTAAGAGTAAGAGTCTATCGTTGTATTGTAATGATAGAGTATTAAAGACAGACATTTTTCCAAGTATATTTATCATATGCCTACCTCACACACATATAAAGGGGCACACACTCTCGGTCCCTCTGTCACTTACACCAAAGACAGGAAGAAGGAAGAAGGAGAGCAAGGAAAAGATTATGGAGGTAGAAACGTTCGTACTGCCTGTCACAAAAAGGAAATAAATGGATATTCCCCATTGTTGTATACCGCCCTCATCAGTTGTTAACAGGATGGTTATCAACTCTCTTGAGGGCGGTACATTACAAAACTTTACATTGGTCTCATTCCTACAACATGTGGTAGTAATTGTTCTTTTTTATAAAAAATAACTTATGTATTAAAGTTTCAATTTAACAGCACACGTATCATGGCAAACGATCGCCATGGCGACGGAAGCGGAAAATCAAAGCTCTCCAAGCATTTAATGCAGATGAAGGTAGGTGCATTTTCTGACTTCAGCAGGCAGGAGACAGGATCGTTGCGGTCGCACTAAAAAGACAACTAACTGCCGACAACAAATTTTAAGTGCACTTTCAAACAGCGTCTGAACATGATTAAATCGTTAAATCTTATGTAAAAGATGCATATATGATATATCGTAGGACGTCCTGTATTCAAGGCGTCCCAGAAATCGATGCAAATCTTTTACCTCTCTGCGTGCGATGTAAACAGTCCCTAGGCTAGATACATTTTTTGTGGTTTGACTTGCCAAGCAAAGAGGGGTGATACTATATACCGGAAAACACCGGAAAACACCGGAAAATACCGGAAAACTACCGGAAAACACCGGAAAACACCGGAAAACTACCGGAAAACTACCGGAAAACTACCGGAAAACACCCTATATACCGGAAAACACCCTATATACCGGAAAACACCGGAAAACACAAGAAATATTTTTTTCACGCCCTCCTTTGGCGCTGCACGTCGCACGATCTCTGCACTGAGGATCTACAACGCTCCTGGTGATCCAACCAATAGACTGCTTTCATTGTACCACAGCTATTAGCGCTACGTGAGTTGTTTACAAACGCAGGCTAACTGACCGGCCATACACAGGCCGCGATTGAGTGCCCCGCAATTATGATACATTCCTTTCTAGTTTACCGCCACTAAAGGCAGCTTAGGCGCGAGATCAATAATAAAGTTGCAGGAACTCGCAAGCCCCTGCTCGAGAACGCTCCTTTTGTTTACCCGATTTGCGGCCTGTTTGCGAGCACCCGATCTCCCTCCTTTTGTGTCTGATAATGGTTGGCTTTATAAGCGCCGTTGTGCGTGAATTGTCCACGATCTTCTTGCGGCTTATATAATAACAAAGAATCTCAAAATACAAAAAAGACGACGCTGCGGCTTATCAAACGCGCGGCTTGTGGTCCGGAATTGTTAGTGGGCGGGGCTTAATGGATCGGTCTATTAATCTCAAAGGTTTAAATTACAATTTAGGATGTAGTGTCGGTCAACTTCGCATTGTTCACGTAATAAAATTCCAGCGACAGGCAACATGGACACGCCATGTGTACCCCGCCCAGTACTCACCGGAAAACACCCACAAGGATATGAAGCCAACGATATTTATGAAAAACAATTAAACCTATTTAAAAAAAAAATGTCAACACCCAAAAAGTGCCGAATAGTGAGGGTTGGGGTTGGGGGAATCAACACCTTTTAAAAAGTGTGGGGATGGGGGGGGGGGGGGGGGGGGGGTGGGTTGGGGGGTGAGGGCCCCCCCTCCCGTTTAATGTCCCGTGAATAGAACTGTGCTATGTATACAGCATCCAAAACCCTGCACATCGATCTCTTCGAGCAGTGCGCGTGCGGGGTGGCGACTCATCATACAATTTGTGGACGAGATTTTGCAGTACTGTAGACGTTGACAAAAAATAAGAACTATATCCAGTGGGGGAAAAAAAAAAACATTACAAATACAATCTTATCTAATTTTGATCTCTTGCACAGCGTTTAGAGATTTTTAATGTAAAACGCTATATTAAGAATTATTATTATTATTAGTAGTAAGTCAAGTAAAGCATTATTCACACTGAAAGAAATGTTTGTTCTTTTAATTCAAAATAATTATTGTTGCTACCGTTGGCGAGTGGTACCTTCTTTATCCATGTGAAAAAAAGACAGGGAACCAGTGTAGAGATCGTGCGACGAGCGCCAAATGAGGGCGAGCTTCACTCAACAACGTGAACATTTGTTTTCATGTGTTTTCCGGTAGTTTTCATGTGTTTTCCGGTGTTTTCCGGTAGTTTTCCGGTGTTTTCCGGTGTTTTCCGGTGTTTTCCGGTGTTTTCCGGTATATAGTGCTACCGGCAAAGAGTCTCCTCTCATTTGACCAAAACTTAGAAACATGTATGGCTCCACTGGTTAGTTGCACTTGTAAATGCAAAAAGTTGTGGTATTTAGGCATTTTTACAAGGTACAAAAATATGTCATACTGTCGGGGCCATAAAAAAAAAATTGCCCTCCGAAAAAGTTTCATCAAACACTTTTTAAATTCACAATTCACGATGATCAAATCATGTGACTGAACATTCTGCTGAGCATTCTGGGGAAAAAATACAGAGGCTTAAAGAAGCCATGTGCCTTATATCATTTTTCTTATAGTCTTGAGAAAGATTTGTGTAACCCTCATATCATTATTATTATTAATATTAAAATTTAAACATCGGCTAGGTGATTCAATTATCACTGTTTATTTATATGCTTTATTATAAATGTTAAGAAACATAAAAAGACACAAAACTAAAAAAAATCAGATTTGAAAGTCAAGATTCAAGAATTATTTACTTTTATTTTTTTTTTTATATTTTTTTTTTAGTTTTTGCAAATTATTATCGTAATTTTTAAAATTAAATAAAAAATATTTTGAATAAAATGAAGACACCTGCTGGGTAGAGTCATACACAAAGTCTCACAGAACACTTGAAGTCACTGCAGATGTTTCTTCCGCGCGTATGGCTTCACCGGGACACCATACTTTCTTGTTTGCCTCGAAAACAGGTAAAACTCAAAACACAGGGACGCTATTGAAGTCATCGAAGATCGGTGCGTGGTGTGAAAGTTTCAATTTCTATCAAGTTTTAATATATGTTTACATACTTCTTATAAACAAAGGAAGGTAATTAGGGCATCAGTTGATATATGGCATATTTTATTTTTTTTCAATTCAAAGAAAAAGGCATAGTACATCGAAAACCGGACAGGGGAGGATATATCATATATGTATCTAAATCACCTTCAATCTGTTGAAAAAGTTGTATTTTTCACTGTAGTGTAAAAAAAAAGGTTTAATTTGGTTAAAACCATGATTAAAATACTAGTCAAACCTCATATTTACCTTGGGTCTCCTGGAAGCCGGTCTCCTAAAACCGTGGTACCAGAAATTCCTCTTTTTTCGTTGTCAATAGCCCTAATTTTCACTATTGCAATTTTAATTTATGTTATTGTTATTGGACGTGTCACACTCTTGAAATTGTGTACAGAGTTAAAACAAGGGCTATTTTCGTAAAATACCATTTGCTGCCGCTGTGAAGTAAAGTGCACCCTCAATATCGGCTACCGTACATGTCACATGTCAGCATGATGCCACGATGAGGCTCTCCTCCAGAATCGCACCACGCGCATGCTCACTTTCAGAGACGTCGTTGACGAATTAAATCAGACAAACAATGTATTTTTTTTAGCTCATAGTGGAAAGTAATACTTCAGCAATGATAATAACAGGACACTTTACACAGGTTGGTAATATTTGTTTATTTGGATACAAAAAAAGCGCTAACCCCCGCAGTAATAGGGTAACCGATCCTATCGGGACATTAGTTTAAAAAATAAGCTAAGGTTTAGTTGAATTAATAATTTCCTCCTTAAAGTAAATGTTAAGTTAAAAAAAAATTGAATTCTAAAAAAAATGTTTCTTTTTATCCTTGCAGTTTATGCAACGAAGTCATGAAAATGACATCCAAAAAGAAATTGAGGAAGAAGAACGGCGAAGGGTGGATGAGACTCACTGGGTTCTTGACCTACCAAAAATAATAGCAAAGGAGTAAGAGAATTAGTTGCGATAATCATAACCCTCCATTATCCTGCCGACAGTCAGAGACCAGAGGGTTACGAGACATCTATACGCAAGATTGGACCATAAGTGCAATTTCGACCATTGATGACAGACTAGTCACCAGATTTGCCAAATTTTTACCACTTTCAGAAATCATGACACAAATTCTAAGAACACAGATTTGATCATCAATGTCTCCATGAATCCATTCATAACACTCAAAACATGAATGTGCTTAGAGAAGGCTGTTTTTTTTTGGGGGGGGGTGAATTAAATTACTTCTAAATTAAAGCTTGCCTTTTTTGCTTGGCTGATGATGGCAACACACTGGAATTCTAGGAAGACCCCAAATTGTGTTAAACAAAACAATCCTTGCAGTTTAAATAAGATTATGAGATCTTGTAATATTGTATAATTCTTTGTTTGCAGGAGCAAATATGAGGTGGAGTCAAGCCATGCAGTGTGTAAAGATTTGAAGTTTGGCCGGATGTCATTCAAAGGAATGAACCCAGTAATCGAAGTAAGTTAAATCCATCCAATTAGTCCCATTTTCCCAGCAGTCAACCAGAACAAAGGTTCCTTTGATCTCTGCTTAGGCCTTCTCGGCATTTGAGGCTAAAGCTACGGCTAGATTCTTGCGTCATCATGCGTTGAAGTGTAGGACGTTCTTTGCACCCTTGGTAACAGTGCTAGTCATAGAGCTCTGTAAGCCGCCAATACACCAATCCAGTAGGCCATGCCCCTTTACAAATTGACCGATCACAACGCGTGATATAAGGTCCGACAAATTGCCGCCATTTTGTCCGACAAAATTCTGATTTGTTTGTATTTTTTACTACACACCTTTTGTTGAATTTGCTTTTGTGTCATTTGTTGAAGGCTATTTTTTTATAAACTGGAGTTGTATCTTAACCATGGTCAAACGGTGTTAGTATCCTATTATTGAAGTCCTGACTCCCGATGCTCCTGATACCCTAGACTTGACTCAAGTCCCAATCCCGTGCAAGGCCCTTCCTTGCCTCATCGTCAGAAAACTATTATTTTGCGCTCTGCATTCCCCAACCTGTTCCGCGCGCGGGACAGGGACTTGACGAACCCGCAGTTGCCTGATATGTAAATTTATTCACTTACGAATATGCAAAGTTATGGCGCATTACTTGTTGTCCAATCAAACGCGTTCAAAAAGAAGGCTCGTTGATTTTTTTATTTGCGGGGGTGGTAAAGTACTTTGTCGAGGATCGAAATGCATGAATATATATAAAAACTACAAATTTATTTGAATTCAAGTTAATATTACGTATACATTGGGATTGGTATTGTTTGCAAATGCATACTTTGAATTGTTGACAAATGCAATTTAGCGACTTAAAACACCCACCCCCTCTTCCGCCCGGCAGCCATTCTGGAGATGCTTACGTCCATAGATACATGATACAAACGTCACAGAGCAAGATGAATACTAAATGAAAGGGGCGGCACTTCCACGCTCCCATTGGATTTGTACATCTCCCCATTTGGGGAGATTTTTCTATTCAAATGCGTGGAGTAGGAAACGACCCCGTCAAGTCCCTTGATCGCCACCGCATAAATAACTACATTTTGTCGGTGAGGGCGCACTGGTATTCTGTGGCTGCATGCTGGCGCGTTACGTTAGGAACCTCGCACGAGAAAGGGACTTGAATCAAGTCTACTGATACCCTGACAAGAGAGGGCATGTTTATTTTGGCCATTTCCAAAGCCCAGGTCAGACAGAGAAAAGTGTATCCCCTGGGTTAGTGTGTGCGTGTGATGGGCCGAATACTCGTCTGGCTGTGTACAACGTGCCACACACGCAAAATGTTCGGTCGTTGCTAGGCAGTTGCTATGGTGGGCGTGGCCTACTGGAAAGGTGTATTCAGATCTGGCCTTAGGACCAGAGTGTCAACAAGATCCAACAACTTCTTTTGGCAATAGAAAACAAACTAACTTCTTTTCTTTCCATTTTAGAAAATTATGCACAATCTGGAAGCTGAAGAACTGGAAAAAAAATCTGAGCAGAAAGAGCGAGAGATGACAGTATCTGATGAAGAAATGGCCAGAAGGTGGGTTCTAGATTTCTAAATCTTCAAACTAACAACCTCCTTCCCGAAGGAAAGTCTCTCTATTTCGATTTACACTTGACTTTATGTTGATCAACTTTACGTTTGATTTGGTAACAGATACAGCACGCTAGTCAACACGGTCGGGAACAAGTTCACCACTAAGCGGCAACGGTCGCAAGCCACTGGAAGCGAACCAAAGAAGAAAGTCAAGAGAGAATTCAAGAAGCCACCGGATGAATGAAGCTGTGGGTAGCATTGAGAAATATTCAGAAGAATCTTGGTGCCAGACAATGGCCACTCATTGCCATGGAAATATGTACTATACTTTAAAAAGTTGCATCTCCTTAAGGTGATCCCCTGGCTGCTGCTTCCCAGGTTGTATCGTAAACTTGGGTGTGATCCCCCTGGCTACATGGCAGTTAACGGTTGTATGGCTTCTGACTGGCACCCCTGAACAAAGATATTGACAAAACAGAGAGACCACAAGCACAGGGCTAGATAGCTCAGTTGGTAGAGCGCTGGCATGATAATCTGGAGGTTGTTGGTTCAAATCCTGCTCTAGTCAATTTTTCTTTGTTCAAGTTGTTCAAATACTTTAAAACGCTTAAATGAGGGCAGATGTCAGCACCTGCTGACACTTGTGATTATTTCCATTATTTAACCACATTGTACCAACCAGTCAGCTCATAAACGCCTTGATATCAGAAGCTGTCATCCTAGAGGGGGTGTCAATCAACCGGGGCCAATAACTTGATCAGGAGAGTGCAGGACAAAACTCTCCAAGCATTGTTTATAAAAATCAGTGTGTCATTTTGTCAAAGTGGTAGATGAAACCAAATTTTAAAACTTAGTCAATTATACAAATGATGAATCTCTATTTAACCAAGGAAATACGAAGACATGTAAATAACACGCTTGGATAAAAAAACTAATTGAGAAAGTGCAACACAAACTCTCTCGACCTATGGAAAATGTTTGAAAACATGTGCCGATGTTGTTACGCGAGTCTGTTGCGACCAAAGAGGTACCTCAAGGGATGTGCTGAATAGAGAAAATAGTCCGGTGCATTTTATGAATCCCACAACAGCTATGCTTGCAGGGATACCGACTATGAAAAGGGCAGAGTTGGAAGTTGGGGACTGCATGCTGTTGGCAACCTACAGCCGTTTGCTTTGCAACTCAATTTGATAATGAAGATTTTGTGTGTTAGAGCTAAAATGGAAGACCGGATGCTGTTTGGTTTGTGACCAAAACAAAGTCTAGCCAAAGTAATTTCATGCATAAGTTCAAATTTGTGAGAGGGCCCTTTATGATTTCATATTAGTCTGTCCTTGGTCAATCATTTTTTAGTTTTTTAGCAGCTCTATGAAATGTAGTTGTTAAATTTGCATTGGTGATAAATATGTTGTTCGTGTTTTACCCATACCTATAGATGTGTGTTAAACACTGTAGATTCAGTACTTTACCCGAGTCCTGTAAAAAAGTGAAATAAAAAAATCCACAGGTGTATTACTTGGGTGGGACATCTGCTCTAGAATGGCAAAGGTCATCAGTTTAAATCCCACTCGAATAATATGCCTATACAATGAAATAAAAAATACTGGAGGGGGCGGGGGAATATACAGTGCCTAACACACATTGTTGATAAAACACAAACAAAATCTAGGAAATGTTAATTTTTTTTTATTTGTGTATTTGTTAGCTAAAAATTGTCTAAATTAACATAATGAACTCACTTTCTATTGCATAATGCATTTTAAAAGCACTTGGTTTAAAATTTTAACTTCAATAAATTTAAAGGAAAATTTACATGTCGATTTTATTTATTAAATATTTCAAACCAAGATTAATTTTAATGTATTTATTGCAGATTTAAAGCATTTCTTGTGTTTAAGTCAATTTCAATGCAGTCAATTTTTAATTGAATTCCTCTATGCTTTAAAACTTGTATTTAATTTTTTAGCATAATCACCTGAGCCTCCGAAGTTTGCATGAATTGTTATAACAAAAACTAAAATAACACAGAATCTGGATCTTATTAGTTTATATAATGAAGTTGCTTTATTAATTTTCTTCAAAATAAATTTTAATTATAACTATTGCAATGTTAAAAGTATCTAAAGTGCTCTGATAAACAAGAAGTAAGCTTGGTCGTTAACATTTGTGTGTCAGTAAAGAAACTGTTACAATAGTAAAATTGGCAGTTATTATTACTTCTCATGACCATATCACCTTGGGAAGAAATGCAGAATTAAACGTTGTAACTCGAAGTTGAACCCCAGGAAAACTTTTTTTTTTAAATCTCAAGGCGAGTTACCTTCATTTTGCATTCCCGGTTGGGGAGTATGCAGCACCAGAAAAACAAATCAGGCCTTATTCACACCCCTAGGTGATGAGAATCAATTGCCCAAGGACACAAGTCTCAACAACTCTGTGAAAACATTTGTTGCCATTTTCATGCAGTGCTATTTTTGAAATCTCAAATAAATTACCATTTGAAAACGAGTTCCAACTTATCTAGTTAGGTTTACACCATGGGAACTTATGGAGATTATTTCAGTGGTGATACACCAAACTGTTATGGCGCCAATGCAAAAAACATTGAATATCAATTTTGCAAAAGTTCTGTGAAAAACATATCTCGGCATGCACCTGTTTTGTGTGTATTATTACTGTGATGTTTTCAAACTTGTGCGTAAAGAAAGTGATTTTATGAGATACAAAGTTTTTGCACTGACATGACGATTTCTAGCTCACATTCCCAGCTATTTGTGGCCTTAAGTAAGATTTTTAGTCAGAAAAATCAACACCAACATTGTTTTCACAAACACTCTTCAAATGATTGGAAAATATACATAAGACATGTATTTCTTAGGTATTTTTCTGCAATAATTTGTCAGGAAATTACATCTTGTATAATTTTGTTCAAAGGTTACGCAAATATATCATTGGTTTTTGGAAGAGTAAAATCCTTTCTATCTAGTTTCAATAAACGACCCAAGCTGTGAAAATTTCATTAAATTTGATTGTCATGTTTTAAAGAAAACAATAAAAGCAGTTGTTTTTTCAGTGAGGATTTTGTGCATGTATGTCGAGCTTACTTTGACTGGCAATCAAAATAAGCAATTGTCTTCAGTTGCTATTTTCTTGACTTTTAATATATGAGACGACAACATTTCTCTGGAGTGTTGGTGTTGAAGTCTACAATCAATCAGCTTTTGATTGAAACCAAATGTTTTCTCTTGGGAACTAACAATACTGTACTTTGTCTTTAAATAAATGGAAATTAAACTCTAGAGGGCCTTTTCCAAAGCTAGGCTTACACTCCAGCTCAGGCTCCGCAACATCAAATTGAGCCAAAGCCTAAGACAGAGCCTAAGCCAAGGTTTGAAAAAGCCATAGTTTCTACTTAAAAGATCTGAAAGGTATTATTATACAGGATTGGTAAAGATAAAAACATTGTTTAATTTTAGTCTGAACGCTTACTGCTTATAAATGAAGTTCATACTAGAGCCATTTTTGTCTGTGAAATATTTCCCTCTGATTATGAGGTCATACTCGAGAAAATTGTTTCTGAAAACCTGAAGAAAAAAAAGCAACAGCTGATTTTGGTTGTTACAACAAAAATGAAGTAAAATTGTGCATGGTTTTTCACTATTTTCTTCCGACTCACACAACCGATGAAAAACCAAAATTTTGTTATTTCATGGATGGTTGATCACACAACGCATTAACACCTGCAACTATTTTGTCAGCTCTACCAATCCTGTATAATACCCTTTTACAAAAAAATATCTGTGACAAAGTAATAAATACATGTTGTAATTCAATAAATTAATTGTAATTCCCAACAACGTTCGCTGGAAGCGAATTTGTATAACCTGATAACAATGGACACAAATCACTTTGGAAAATATTCACTTAAAAATTTCACTAACAAAAAGTATTTACACGATTTACATTCTCAAAACATTGTTCTATGTACAACTTCTAAAAATACTGCAACTTTGGTCAGCGGTGAATGCTCGTTGTGTGATGGGGTATTTCATTCTTTTATGAGTAAATACTTTATGAACCCAAGGAACTACTTCTTGTGGTTCATTTTTGATCATACTACCGGTAAATCCCATTAGAGAGCTAAATTACATGGTGTTACCACAAACTTTAGTTCCTACTGATTCCAAGGAAAAGTATTTGTTCATATATTTTGTGATGGACAAATAATAATAATAATTTATTAATAAAAATAAGTTATTAAGAAATACAGATAAATTGATCATTATCAATGATAATAACAAAAACAATATTAAGTGATAAAAAAAGTGGTTCTTAAAAAGGTGGGTTTTCAAAGAAGTTAAAAAATTTTCAAGGGTATTTAGTTTTTCCAAGTGGCTGCTGTAAAGATACCGCACCAGAGGATGTCGAGCGTAGAGTGCGTGTAGTTGATTTGACACTTAGTAGCTCACAAAGATATCCTGGAGCTATTCCCTTAAGAATCTTGTAGACAAGACACAAAATTTTAAATTCCAAACGCTTATTTACTGGAAGCCAATGTAAACTTTTCAGCGCTGGAGTAATATGCTCATTTTTTTATATTCTAGTGACAAGGCGTGCAGCTGAATTTTGAATGACCTGTAATTTCCTCAATTTGAACTCAGGCAGGCCAAGAAAAGGCAAACTGTTGCAATAATTCAGTTTGGAGGTAACAAAGGCATGGATTAATTTCTCTGTTGAATTTCGGTCGAGCAGGTTACGTATTTTACCAATCCACCATAATGTGTAAGAAGCTGATTTGCATAGCTTTGTGACATGAGTAGACATAGTCCCTGATGCATCTAGAATAACCCCAAGGTCACGTACCTCTGGGAGAGAATGAACACTGACTTCCCCCACCTGCACCGAACAAGCCCGTGGAGGACCTCTCCTACCAAATTTGGAGGAAAATCTAATAACCTTGGTTTTGCTATCGTTGAGTGCCAACATGCTTTCCATGTTTTTGGAATAAATGTTTGATAAGCTCAAGGAACCAGTTCTTTTTAGAACCGGTTGATTTTAGATCAAGTACAACCAACTACAGAGCTAATAGTGTCACCAAAAAACCTTAGTTAATACTGATCCCAAAGGAAAAGTAGTTGTGCATACATTTAACAATTTGGTTTATTTTATAGAAAAACTAAAAATAAACAAAACAGTTTCAAATCCAACCCATGAAATCTCATAAAAATAGGCTCTTGACAAATAACAGTTCCATATTTATGTTCTATTTTGTATATTCTTGTGTGTATTTATGCTGCCTATGAAAAATATCAGATTTACAGACAATTATTCTCCAAGATGACAGCATTTGAAAAGAAATAATTTGGAAAGCCAATTACAGGTGACTGTACCAGAGATCATGCACCACATTTGTGGGATTTTTCGGCACCACATGGCACTCAGTACAGAGTTTTAAACTCAAACTCACTAGGATACCCGCTTATGCTTGCTTCAGTGCTTAAAGAGAAAATGCTGTGAATGCTCAAACCAACATACTGTGAGTAACAAATACTGAAAACAATTGACTATACATGCAGCAATACCTAAGAATACTTTTTGGTCTTATTAAAAGAAAAATTGCATAATTGGTCGGACAAATTGTAATAATTCATTTATACATAATTATGGAAAATCACTCGTCCTTCTGCAACTTCTCCCAAAAACAATTACTGCACGACTACAATATATCTTACATTGTAGTTGTGCCTTAATCCTTAGTATTTTGGTATACATAAGTTACAAAAATACAACAAAAGATTGGGTATTGTTTCATCACTATCTTAAAAAATAGATAAAAACAGTACATAAAAATGAAAAAGGAGGTTCTTGATGACAAAGGGAGAAACGAAAGATTTGATGAATTCAAATTGCTTTGGATGGAGTTAGAAGTACTTGAATGCATTTTAATGCTATAGGGAGTACTGTGGTATGATTATCTTAAATTTTATTAACGATTTAACCCTCCTACTGTTCGCAACATTTTCAAGTGAGTTGACCAACCATTTGAAACCATTCAACTGCCAAAGTTGTGTATGGTGGCACAACTGTGCACAGAACTAACTGTGTACTGTGTACATGCATTCCCTCATGGTATCATATTGCAAGGCTGGCATAGCTTATCTATCATTCAAAACCACAGTGAATGGTATTGAATGGTCAGACAGCAAGAGGGTTAATGAAGGGAAAACAGTGAAACAAACAGTGTTTTTCCCTGATCATTTTCAGTGAATATGCGGCCAATTTAACTCAGATCAGGCATGATATTTTGCCATTGGAAAAAGAGGCAGAACATTTTATTGCGGGCTGATCTACATGTACAGTACATGTATTCGGTCTTTGCAGGGATCCGCCATGTGCGTGTAGAGCCTCGACATCATGCTTTATTTGTATTGTATTTATGCATCTGTTTCAATGAAAGTGTTATTACATTACCTTGACAATATGGAGTTATTTAATGCTTCTATTCATTGCTGTCCCCAATTTGAGGCTCTACACACAAATGGCTGACCAAGCAAAGAGCAAATAAGCTTGTATAGAATTCTCAAGCTATTTAATAACCATTTACCAACCTTTTCTGAGGGCCAAAAATTTGTACATCAGACGGAAAATTATCAAGCCAGTTAAATGTTCCATTCTTTCACGTGAAATTGAAAGAATCTCAAAATAGTCATTCAATTTCACTGAATGTATAAGCAATTGTTCTTTTTACATCATGCATTTAATTTAACAATCCACTCTGACAGCATTCAAATTCGCAGCAGTTTTTTGCAGAAATCTCTGGTTCACCTATACTTTGTAAATTGAATGTCTACTTTGCGTAACTATAAGGAAGGCCATTTAAGTTTAATTGGCATGCCTCAAAGTGAAACTGAATGACGGTTTTAAACTGAAGGGGTGAAACCGATTTAGTACGCATGCATTTCAGATAAATAGGGTGCTTCTTTGCCAAGGACATTCTATTTGTAAACAGTAGATTAAAAGGGTGTTTGATCTATGCAGCAAAAGTGTTAGGCTTAACACCTACACTTTCATAAATAATCATGGTTGAAGAGTCTTCACTGGCTACCAGTTGAGTCACGATCTCAATTTACGATCCTCCTACTTATGTTCCGCTGCCTCAATGCCTCAGCCCCTTCATATCTCACCGACCTATTTATTGTCCATCAAAGAACCTGTCAGAAATCTGCGTTCCTGTTCCCAAACTTCAATTTTTCGCATTCAAAGAACCAAACACAGTTGGGGTAATCGTGCCTTTTCTATCGCAGCACCAAGGATGTGGAATCATCTTCCTCAAAACATCAAGCAATCTACTTCATTAGCCAATTTCAAAACTTTGCTTAAATCTCACCTTTTTCGAAAGCCTACTGTACGGCGCTATGAGCAACGACTGTTGGATTGGCGCCTTATAAATTTAACGATTGATTGATTGATGGTTCTGTTTTTTTTGTTCCCTAGTTTTTCCCCTCTCAGAAGGCTTAAAGGGACACGTTGCCTTGGATTGGACGAGTTGGTCTATAAAAAGCATTTGTAACCGTTTGTTGTGAGATGCATATGGTTAGAAAGATGTTTTAAAAGTAGAATACAATGATCCACACAAATATGGCTCGAAATTGCGTGGTTTTCCTTTTACATCGTGAACTAACACAGTCGGCCATTTTTGACTCCCATAAATGGCCGACCGTGTTATTCGCAAATTAAAAGGAAAACCACGCAATTTCGAGGCACATTTGTGTGGATCATTGTATTCTACTTTTAAAACATCTTTCTAACCATATGCATTTCATAGCAAACGGTTACAAACGCTTTTTATTAGACCAACTCGTCCGAACCAAGGCAACGTGTCCCTTTAAAACTGCTTAGGTATTTACTGTTGATATTATCTATATTAAAAACTTTGAGGGTATTTAACGCAGAAAGTCCCACTGTAAAATCAACCCACGCTCGTGCGTACTACCATACAGGACTATGCACAGAGAACGGATTGCCAAGGACTTCTGGACTCTTCCATTACACTCAACGGGGGTGAATTACATAGTGTAAAACATAATGAACACTTTACAGGTTAAAACTTGTTCACACACAAAATGATTAATTCTTAAATCAAGCAATAAGATTTGTTCAGTATTAACATCAAATGACCTGTATTTCCGAAGAGTTCCTCATGACAAACTACAGCGTAGCTCATAGAGTTGTACAGTCTACACCCCTGAAGGGATAATCCCGCGGCCTATATAGACAAGTTAGTATCAGAAATGACAGATTTTAAGCAATAAATATAGCTCAAACTCCATTACAAACACGCTAGAAAATTGTGCTCAGCCATATACTTCATTTTATCACTCTTGCGGATAAAATACATTATTCAATGGACACTCAAAAGCCGTTGTGGCGCCACCGTGGCTAGTTTTGTCATGTTGAGTGGGCTTTTCAAATCCTGTCCAGTTGGTGTTTTTGTGACCTTGCACATTTCCCAGGTCTTTTCTGGGGATCCTTTTGCAAATTGGCAGGGCACCCTTTTTCAACCAATCAGGTGCAGTTACGTAAAACAAAAGCGTCGGCACGCTGCATTTGTGCGGGAACCTCACTTCGGTTCAGCTTCCAACCAAGTCAACACCAAGTTTTTCCCACCTCCTCCCCTTCAATAGATCGATCCATTAAGCCCCGCCTCCTTACGAGTTGACCAATCACAGCCGCGAAACTCGATCACCATTAGTGCAAAGATCACCAAACGGCTCAAATGGTGATCAGATTTCGCGGTTGTGATTGGTCAATGAGAAATGGGCGTGGCTTAATGGATCAGTGTATACCTCCAGTAGGTGAGGCATTTTCTGATAGGGAAGTGGACTGCCACTGCCTGTGGGGGGGGGGGGGGGGGGGGTCGAATAATTGATAAACTTAAGTGGTAATCAGTATTATTAATGAGTTAAGGATATGTTTAACTTTTAAAACTATAGCACCTCTCATTTCCGATGGGGCTATATTTGTGTATATTCCAATTGCGTGTACAAGCGATGGAATAATCTTAATGTTCATACAATTCTTGCTTGTACCTACTATTTCTAGTGGGGCTATAGCATTACTGTAATGCAACTGCGTGTACAAGCGGTGCAATCACATAGAGCCTTGATGCCTAGTCGACATGTAAGAAGTAACCCCCTCTTGTCTGTGGTTTGTGGGCAAGTGTGTTTGCCCACATTTGTTTATGGCAGGTTTGCCAAGTAATGTTTATGGCAGGTTGCCAAGTATGTATATGGCAGGTTGCCAAGTAATCCGGGCCCGGTATTCATGTAAGTCTGTTGGGGGTTACTTTCAAATAAAATGTGTTTAATTAAGTAGTTACTGGTTTTTGCCCAATTGGTAATTAACCAATGTGGTGTGATATGGTTGAATAAACACAACACTTGAAGCTGATACCAATAAGCAAACTCAATGTGTACTGTTGTGGTTGTTTGTGTCCTCAGAGAATAAATACACTAAATACAAGTTGAATTGTGTGAAATAGGTCGAATAATTGCTCAAACTGGTGAGAATTAAACGCTACAATGCAACTTCGATCACATAGTGATGAATGTTGGGTGTGCATTGACACAGACCCAAACATCCGTCTGGCCAAGGTTTTGCCTAAAAAAGTCCTGATTGGCAGAAGAAAACGCGTGTATATCTTTTCAACCAATCATAGTGTATTTTATATCAATCTGTCAGGAATTTTGTCTTCTACCCTGACGTCTTCGTAATTTTTGACAAGCCGCTTTCTTGAGTTTTGACCCAAATCAGTCTACTTTTTCAGCTAAAAGTGACATTTTTATTCGGGAAAACGCGAGTTTATCTCAAGTGTTTGGTAGTAAACTGAAGCTTATAATATTTATTTAAATATCCCGAGCGTAATTGTAAGATAAGGGACGAGCTCAACATTACGCGCTTATCAGGCTAATGGGGTTTGCCTTGAGCAGTACTGATCATCGTCGTGGGGTACCCCGTGTTCTTGTAGGGGTGCCCTTAGTGTTGCTCCTAGTTGGTGACGAGTGATAGCCCGATGTTGGTCCGTCCTGGAACAAAACACAAAAACAAAAAACACTCCACATTTTACAACTGCTATTGGTCAGAATATTTGTCTTAGGGAAAATAGACTGTCAATCATGATATTGGTATATCTACAGAGGGACAGTTAGAGGACGAGCTATAATGTTGATGCTCTCAAGTGTGATGCTGGTGCGGAGACCACAGAGGAGTTGGCTCCCTGCATAGAGGTTAGAGAAGTTTGGTCATCGTAGGATGTCCGGCCTTCGGGCGACATTATATACACTGATGACTCAAGGGGGGGGGGGGGGGGGATTTTGGTTTTTGACATGGTTTATAACCTTATATCAGCCCAAAGCAAGAGCATCAAAACACAAGACATTGTTGGACGACTAACTATATATTCTTGAAGATAAACGCTTTAAGAGATAAAACACACTCTTCCTAACCACATACTGCCCCAAAGTATAACATCTTCTACAACATCTTCATGGGTTTTCTCTTGTTGTTCAGCTGGCACTGGTACCACAGACTGCCACAAAGTACCATACATTTTACGCTAGCACGACTTAGTCTTCACAGTTTCCTATAGATAGGTTGCAGTATGACGTAAGTCGGCCATCTTTACGGGCAATTTGGAACACACAGTCATGCGTTACGCGTGAGAACGGCGTGCATCACGCGCACATTTCACAAAACTCATTGTATGATTGGTTAGTGAATGACGCGGCTGCGTTAATAATTTGAGCGCTTGACGCGCCTGCAAGCCAAAATGCGATTTGCCCGTAAAGATGGCGTCTACTGGGAACTATCTATAGAATTTTGTGGCACGGGACAGATGGGCAGGAAAGTATACTGATAGTAACATGGTTAACAGTTACAACATCTTGTCTCGGCAATGAGTTTTTGCTCTGAAGAATAATATGAAAACAAATGTAAATTCTCACCTCATATTGGGCCAGCCTGTCCTTCAGCACAGCTACCTCTGCTACTTCGCTCTTCTTGGAGGCCGCTCCCAGCTCCACAGCCCGGACCCTCTGAGCAAAGCTGAGGCTGCACTGGGACTCGCTCACATTCTTATTAACCGGTGAAACCTGTACAACCATCAGCGTCTTACTGTCACCTCCTGAGAGGGAAACAAATTTCAACAAAAAAAGGTTTTTATTAAAACATTTTGTCAAGAAAACGAATTGTAGGTCATATGGTTTATACGGTAAGCTTGTGCACTAACACGCATATGGCTTTGAATGCTGAACGCACTTTAGGCAAACGGTCTTAAACAGCTCCAGTTTTTTCTTTATCAGCCATTTAGAACTTTATTCGTTGAAATAAATTGTGAATTACATGAAAAATATCAAATGACAAGGATCTATGTGTGAATTATATTAGGTTGCATTTTAAACATACAATATAGCAGAATAAAATCACTTGACGAAATCTGGACGGTTCTATTTCACTCAGCTTTGCCGCAATTGAACAGTCCAGATTTCAACTTGTGACTATATTCTACTATATTGTTTTCGTATATGGGATACATATATATATCCGATATTTGTATATTTGTAAATTATTACTTCAGTACACTAGGATCATTACAAAGACAGTGGTAGTATAAAAGTGGTCCAACATTTAAATGTATATTGGCTTTGAGGCATTGCATGGTGAGGTATCAATGTATATTTGGTTTACGGTAACACCATGTGTATATCTACTTGCTAGGTAGATTATGTTCTCTGAGAACTTGTCTTTCTATTTATTCTACTGCCGCCCCATGTACTTACCCAGTGATTCTTGCAGCAGATAAGTGAGCTTAGAATTCCGGTATGGAATATGGCCCTGTTTGCTCCGCAGAGCATAGATGACATCACCGAGAGACGACAATGACTTGTTTATACTCTGGGCTTCTTTTAGTCGCGTGTTGTCGGTGCTTGAGCCAGACTTATTCACTCTCTCCGACCCAGCAAGGTCCACTAAGTTGAGCTTACCTGGAGGGAGACAAAAATAACAGTTAGGAGTTTAGAAATATTGTTAAAATTAATAAAATTCGGCAAAGACAAAACCAAAATGAGTGGACGCAGGTCACAAATATAGTATTTTTGTATATTGGCTCAACATCAACTCATTGAAAGGTTTTTGATTTATGATCTCATCTTCGGATGAGAGGTCAAACTTTCTATGTCTTGAAGTTTTCTCTCCCACCTCCTTCCCCCAACCTCCCTGTTCTTCTCCAGCTTGTATTTGAGGAGTCTTTCTATGATACTTAGTTTCAACAGACTCACCAGAAAATGTCAATGTTCCTGGAAATGTACCCATTCTCAGAACTTGACAATGGAAAATTATCTAGGCGCAATTTCAAAGAGCTGGTTAAGCAGAAAATGTTGCTTACAAATGTTCTGCTTAAACATACATCAGCAGGATACCAGTTACAGATAGTACACATGATATGGTATTTTGGCTGGTGACCTTAATCTGGTAAGCAAGATTTTGTTGTGCTCAGCTTCTTTTGTGCTTAAGCAGCTCTATGAAATTGGTCCCTGGAATATGAACATACATGTCTTCTGCAACCTAGTGTCCCTTAAAGTCTCTTTAAGATCAAGGGATCCACTCAGTTAGGATTACTTTAAAAAATGTAAAATTTCCTACCGATGTTTCGTTTGCCTGAGGCCTTGTTCTGGCCGACGATACGGACACAGAGCAGAGCATGGGATCGTGAGCTGTGCTCATTCATATCCGTAGTGGCTGTAGCACGGTTGCGACGACCCATTCGGAAGACCTAACAAAAACACACGACAGATTGAGTTACATTTTTTCATGCTGGTGACCGAGACCAAAATTGAACATGAAATAACACCCAGAAAAAACTGTGCAAAGAAGAAACAAAATACATCAATCAATAAAGTCACATTGCTTAATATAAGAACTCCACTAAAGTATTGTAAGTTTAAAGAAAGATAATCTTATTCTACCAAAGTAAAGCCAACATAAAAATGTGCATATTATAGCACTATAAATATATAAACAAATAAATCTTTTACTGGCTTTTTCTGCCAAAAAGTGATCTTAGATCTTAAATATTATCAAATAGTAAGTATCAATTGACGCATAGAAGAAAGTAAAATAATAAAAAAAAATAAAAGAAGTTGTAAAGAGCATAAAAAGCACAAAGTGGAAAAGTTGGTAAATAAGGTCTGGTTACAGAGTTTAATACACAAGGAGTCTACACAAAATGCCGATGATGCATCAAAGTTTGCCCAAACTCTAACATAACTTCCAGAAAAGTAACACTATTTCACACATACATGATTAATTTAAATGACAAATGAAACTTCTTTAAAAAGAGGGGATACAAAACAAAATGAAGA
The DNA here is from genome assembly GCA_037783415.1 of Leptasterias polaris. Classification (NCBI taxonomy): domain Eukaryota; kingdom Metazoa; phylum Echinodermata; class Asteroidea; order Forcipulatida; family Asteriidae; genus Leptasterias; species Leptasterias polaris. The sequence goes on along the minus strand of JAZGTN010000005.1, from coordinate 2,802,223 downwards.
GGTGGTGTATTCATCTGGTGATATCGATATGTGGCATGGCGTACCCCCCTCCCCTATTGTGTCTTCATTGTCTGATTGGAATCTCAGGAATTCTTCAGAGGATTTTAGGGGGTACTTCTGTACGAGAAGAAAATAGTGTGGAACAGCATGGAAAATCTGCCCTACATCAAGCAGGGTATAGGTAGAGTAGATCGAACACAGTTGTTCTAAATGCAATAACAGTTGAATTTGTCCGGCTCACTTATCATTTGATCCTCACCTCATTAACATCATCAACACTAGTCACATCTGTCTCGCAGAGACCAGGAACATACAATCCACTGCCATCGGGGTTCATCTTGATCTCAAGCTTGGTGTGAGGGTCATCGCTGAGGAGATCTCTGTAGGGGATTAAGAGATAAGATTTTCTATACCTGCCAATATTGAAACCTCAGATATGAAACAACAGTTTTACAAGTCCACAGATAGCAACGCAAGAAGCTGTGCGAGTAAAAATTATTACATGTAGAAAAACAAATGACGTATGAATTTAAAAAAAAAAATGTACAAAAAACACTGTATCCTTCAAGAAAATCTCCACTGTCGTAAGTAAATGGCACTCACTTTTGCCAGAATTTTTTCGATCTTGTTCATGTCAGAAATAGGAATGTTCTGTTTTTTGTATGCCTGTAATCTCACAAATCTGTACAGTTCCAGCTAAATCGGAAAAGATGGCAGATATGCTTTTAGCTTTCCAGTGAAAGATAGGGTCGTTGCTTAAGTCCTGCTCTTTCTTGGGGTGGCTGGGTAAAACGATTATTTGGTCTTCATTTACATGTATAATCTATCTGATATGGGATCTTGTTAATCCTTTAGTTTTGTGTAAGGGTGTGGTCGAAGAGAAGATAAGTTGTGGGGTTCAAACAATTTAGCTTCTTAACCCCTAGTGCAATGGTGTTCAATAGAAGACATTTTGTTCTTCAAGAAGGGGAAGACTAGTTCAAAATGATTGACAAAAATCCAATTCCTGCCATTAAATGTTTGTGTAGAATCACGTGACAGAACTAGCTTCTCAGTTTGAGACTCTCTCCCTCACCTGAGTGTTTCGTTGTAGATCTCCATGACCGAGACCGTTATGGTGTACGTCCACTCCGCTGATCGTGCACTTGTTTCCTCAAAGAGGTGTTGTAAGGCTCGCTGATTGATGCCAGGATTACTGGCTGGACCCTACATAAACACAGACAAACATTTCAAAACAACTTAAACATTAAAATATACGTGAGCAAGAGAGAGCACATTTATTTTCTGTAGGCATTCCTCTCTTTTTTGCGCATGGCCAGAGCCATGCTCAAATTTTTATCTGGGATGGACAATATCCTAGAGTTCCCTGTGAGCATTGTTTTGTGTTTAACTCTCTGTTTTATTTGAGAAATGTTGTTATTTTTAGGGCTAGTTGAATCATTATTGCATGTAGGCATACACACCTTTGCAGGGACTTTTATACAATGGAACAAAGGTCCCCACATGTTTTTCTTTGTTAAACTTGGTCCCCACAATGTGATACTTTAGAAAAGGGAATAATAGAACAACAATAGGAAGTCCCCACAATGGTGTGTGCAAAAGTATGGACAAACTTGTGTGTAGCCAACCTCATGTCGTGTTGACCTTTTGCATTTGATAGGTGACTGTGTTACTTCTGTTTTATATTATGTGCTATTAATTGGAGAATTAAAATCAGTTCAAGTGCGGGAGATAACTTCATATTTTAGACGCCATCGTATGGATTTTGCTTTTGGTGTATTTTGGTGAATGCTTGTCCTTTTTAAGTAGAGGGCCGCCCACCTTCCCATGTCAATTACATATGTATCTTGAAAAACATTTTTTGCAATTTTACATCCATTTGAATATGGCTGCCACCATGACAAAGGTCTCAATCATGGGGAGACAATAAATGATAAATTTGTCTTACCTCCATGGTGTAAGTTTTCCCAGACCCAGTCTGGCCATAGGCGAAGATGCAAACATTATATCCATCAATGCTTGATACAATCAATGGCTCCACTTCTTTGAATACCTTGATGCACAAGAAGAGACAATAACAAGTTAAATAATAGGAGAGTAAAGTCTTCATGGTAGATTGGTCCCCTGGAATAAGACAATTTTCATGGTTTCATTTGGGGCGTTCAGTATAAAAAAATCATTCAAGTTAGCTGGTACCCATGTAAAAAGCTCACAATTCATTTACACTGTGGAACACCAACCAAAAGGTCATAGACACATCTGTAGCAGCTCAGATGTATCTGGCACAGTTCACGCAAAGTAAAAGAGACAACGACCAATGTTGCTTCAGCGGAAAATACTAAATACCCACAATAGAATTTTAAAGAAATGCATTATTCACTGATAAAATGTTGAGTTGTTATTTTTTAATTTTACTCACCTCTTCTTGAGTCGATTGAGCCTGAAACACTTTGTCGACCTCAAAGGTTGTGGTTCGACCTTTATTTGCCAAATAGATTATAGCATCGTCGTCATCATCAAATGAGACAGCACTCCTGGCCATCGGGCCAGCGCCGTCCTCACGGATGAGTGGACGGACCCTGCAGAAGACCCGGATACTTCCCTTGAGATCGATGATCTCATTGTGGTACCTCTTCCGCAGGGCCATCTCACTGTGATACTTACGTACAAGTTCTTTATTGTGTTCCGTGAGGTCCGACAGTGCCTGGCCGATCTGTGGGTGTAGGGGGTAAAAGTATACATTACTAAATGAATCACACCATGTGCTGAAATGTCTTAAATAACTCACACATAGATCATTGTCATTTGATTGGTGGAACACAAGCCAAGTGTCATCCTTTATTTTGCCATGTTTTTCCGGCATGATATTTGGTGCTTGGAAAAAAGTAGGAAAATAATGTTTGAGCACAAGGGCTGACCTACTTATGGTGTATGGTTTAATATATTTTCCAAGCTATTTTAAAATCAACATTTTCCAGATTTTTCCAAGGCCAAAAAAAAAATTCGGAAATCAGACTAAAGTAGGAAGAATATCATGCCTGGAACAATAATATACCGTCATAACTGAATAACTGAGTACTCACCTCTTGTTTTGTCTGTTCGATGGCGGCTTTCAGCATGGAAGGGAACTGTGCACAAAGTGACCTGAGCTGCTGGTACTCCTGCGCTATTGTCACCAGTCCTGGTCGGATCTGTGTGAACTTAGCTTTCATTGCCGTAAAGCGTTGGTTGAGGGAGGAGGCCCTCTCGTCGCCCTGCCTTCGGGCTTCCGCGACCTCCACCTCGGCACGCTTTGCAATCTCGTGCATTTCTTGATCCAGGAGTGCCATCTGGGCGTCATGTTCTTTTAACTGTGTGGATTTAATAAATTAATCAAATGCAAAAAGGTGTACAAGGCTCAATGGCAGAAAAGAAAAATCAAATTTTGTTATTAACTGGTGATATGAAAAACTGGCACCTCTTAAATTATTCTGCTGTTATTTGTTACAGCCCTTGACAAATTATTTGTAAATGTTTGTAAAATTTTTAAAAAATCTCTGCAAGGAAATTGCCCTATGATGCTGAGGTCACTTTTTGTTTAACCCTTCAGAAACCAAAACCACCTTGATTGGCTTGTATCAAAATGCCAATACCGGCTACAAACATCTGCAAGATCTGACCTACTTCCACTCAACCAAAAAGGTCAAAGTAAAGGTCATAACCTGACTTGATATGACATTTTCTTATGTTTTCCATGTTAACATAGTATGATGATATTTTTCTAAAACAAAACACAACTCCTGTTTCATATTATTTTTTCGAGAAAATAGAATTAGCTGTTGCAAACTGCTTACCAACCAAAAGGACCTGTAGTATAAATGCAAAAAGTTAGTTAGTGGCCTGACGTTTCGACTCTATCGAGAAAGACTCTGCTAGGGTCGAAACGTCAGGCCACTAACTAACTTTTTGCATATTATTTTTTCAGACACTTTTACAAAAAAAAGTGTCAAATAGCCATGTCTGGTCGTGTGGTGATTATTACACAAAAATGGTCTCTAAAGGTGACTTGGTCTATTGCAAATTGATTGGGATGTAAAACATACATACCTTCTCTTGTAGGGCCGTGATGTGCGTCTTGGAGTTACGGAGTTGTTGTTCGGTGGCATCGCATGATTCCCTCAGACTAGAGAGTTGTCTGTTGAGTTGTTTGTTTTGTTCCTTTGAGGTGATCAAGGCATCCTTAGCGGTCTCTGACTCAACCGTTACTGTCTTGGTGACTTCGACAACCTTCAAGATTTTGGAGAAATCATTGTCAGTTTGGTTGAAACCTTTTTATCAGTGTCGTAATTCATTTTGGGCATAAAATCTGCAAACTTTATGGGTTTTGAAGTTTACATTGACGATACAAATGAATTGCTTGAAAATGATGGGTCCCTTCTGTTTGCTGACAGAGGACAGACAGAGTTGTCATAGGCTGTGTCCAAATTGGCAATTACAATTGGATTGCCAAGTCATTATGCGTTGAAGTATAGGATGTCCTTAGTAGAACCTTATCAACAGTACTAGTAGTAGCCAGTAGCCGTAGCTGTAGCCGCCAATTCGGATATGGCTTTACACCAGCAGAGCTTTACTTCCTACTTTTGTAATCTTTGAACTCTGCCCAACACATATGACAAAGCACCAAACAAATTTGTCACAGAATGGTTTGGAACATATCAAACGAGCTGCCCTACATGTATTTTGTAATCTTTGAACTCTACCCAACACATATGACAAAGCACCAAACAAATTTGTCACAGAATGGTTTGGAACATATCAAACGAGCTGCCCTATTTTGTAATCTTTGAACTCTACCCAATACTTATGACGAAGCACCATATAAAAGAAGATTGCCACAGAATGGGCAAGTTTTTTATAAAGATAATTTGTTATGGCCAGATTCTGAGGATCTGGCTGAATGCATGTGCTGGAAGCCTCTCCCCCTGTTTATCGCTTCTTTTTAATACCATTTGCAGTATTTTAAGTTTTTAGTAGTTTCTTTTAAGTTTTTTGTAGTTTCTTGTTTTTTAGGGTTTCATGGAATTCCTGTTTCTGTGTACAGTTGTTTTATATTTTTCGGTATGTTTATTGGCTTGTTTTACATCTTTATATATGTAAACCGCACTTCTTTTTAGGTGGATTTTGGCGCTATATAAATGCTTTTTATTATTATTATTATTATTATAAATTCACTTACCTGAGGATTTGCCTTGAGATGATCAAACTGCTGCTCTACAGCCTTGAGTCTGGAGGATTGCTCCCTGATGGCTTTCTCAAGACGGTGTTGCTGCCTCTTGTGGCTGGCCTCTGACTCTGCCATGACCTTTGACTTGGTGGCCATATCGACCTCCAACTCCAGAATACGATCTTTCAGTCTCCTGTTCTCGGACTCAAATTTCTGCAGAAGTAAAACATTGGGGCTCAGTTTTTTAGGGGGACCCACAAACATATTATGACAATAGACCCTTTGAATTGTCTGCCATCTTTGATATCAAAAAATGAAAAAGTACACGTGGGTACGCGCTGCGCATGACCTTCAGCCAATGATAGCTCTTCATTTACCTCAGTGATGGGACTGTTTTGGGCTTGTGACGTCATATGCAAAAGGTCTATGACTCAGATGACCGACTGGGCTTAAATGTTTACATAAGGGTAAAAGTCAAAAATAGAAAAAAGCCTGCAAGAACGTATTTTTTATAAAGGGACACATTGCCTTTGGATAGGGTGCTTTTGGCTATAAAGCATTTGTTATGAAATGAGCATGGTTGGAAAGATGTTTTAAAAGTATAATTTGTTGAGTCCTAAATTTTGTTCCACAAAATGGCAGATCATGTTACATGTATAGCCTAAAACAGCCAACGGTAGTGGACACTTTTAGTAATTACTCAAGAAATACATTACCACAAAAACTTAGTTTGTTAGGAGCACCTGTGAGCTTCTGGCAGTATAAAACATTGTGAGAAACGACTTCCTCTGAAGTAATGTAGTTTTTTAGAAGGAGGGAATTTCTCACTAAATTCTGAGAAATCTGAGAAAGGCTTCAGGCATGAAGTCTTTCTCATGCATTTGAAAGCACACAATTCTATGCAAATGTTTTTTTTTCCCTTTCTTTCTTTTCTCGCAACTTTGATAACCATTAAGCCCAAATGTTCACAGGTTTGTTATAGACCTTATGCATATGACGTCATTTGAGTAGGGCGCTCTCGCCTAGAGGTCAAAAGGAAGATGTTCATTGGCCAGTCCTGTGCGCCGCGCGTACAAATCTGCGCGTTTCCATTGTTTCGTCATCAGTTTACCTCTAAGATGGCGGCTTGGTGACGTCAATGCATAAGGTCTATTGTGTGCAAGTGTTGGGCACACCAAGTGAGGATATTGGTCTTTGGCAATTACCAAAAGTATACCCTGCCTTTAAGAACTCCATGAGGGTACCTTAAGTGCTGCAGTATCCTTCTTCGATGTCTCCATCTCTTGTTGGGCAACCTCCTCCTGCATGGTCTTAGCCATCAGCAGCTCCGCTTCGTACCTCTGCAACTCCTGCTTCAGTTTCTCAATCTCTTTTTCGTTATCTGTGCCTGAAGAAATTGCCTGCCATGGACCCCAAATAAAATGTATACAGGTCAGAGACTACGAACAAAATAAAGTTGATGTCTCTCGGAAGCATGTAGTTCCATGTCAGTCCTAAAACAAACTCGTAAAAAGTATTGTTTGGTTTTTGCACTTACAACGATATTAGATATCACAAAAGCGTGAGCAGAATATTGCAAAAATACTGAGTACATGTATAAAGTTCTAAAAAACTAATATATCTATAAAATCATAAAAGGAACACTGGTGATGATGAAATGAAATTAGATATGAATTAGAACTTGTTAGATGTGATTAGAATACAATTTGAAATCAGGCACGGGATTAAGTTGACCACTACCAACTTACCTCGCCGTTGCGCAACGAGCGGATCATAACATGTGCCTCGTCCAACTCTGATCTGAGCTGCGTCATGTCCTCGTGGATTCCCTTTTTCTCATGTTCGTGCTCTTGTTCCATGGAGACCAGTTGGTGCTCACCGGCTAGCTGCTTCTCCCGGATGCTGGCCATCTCTGTCTGGAGACGATCGAGGGAGGAAGCCAGCTTCTGGACGTGGTCGGAGAGGCTGGAGGTGCTTGGGGTAGGGCTATTGTTACCTAGGAATTAATGATTGGGAAAAAAAATTGTCAATAATTCAATTCAATTCATTATTCAGGGATGAGATTTAAAGAACATAAAAATTCCTGAAAATGGCTTGCACTTGCAGGCTTTTAACCTCCCCCCCCAATCACAGCCTCTGCTGCCCTCTTGTGTCACAAGGCGTGTCGTGGCTGAGCGGTTAAGTGCATCTGACTCAAGTTCTGGTTGCTGAGTCATCAGGGTGTGGGTTTGAATCCCGGTCATGACACTTGTGTCTTTGAGCAAGACACTACAATTGCTTCAATTGCTTCTCTTCACCAAGGGGTAAAATGGGTACCTGTGAGGGCAGAGATGGTTCTTGTGATTGATTTAGCTTAGTGCGCTTTGGCAGCACATGCTGTATACTCCCCAGGGAGCTGAGATGGTTTCAGGAATGAAATAAATGGCCCAGTGACCAGGGGTTATAATGTGTGAAGAGCAGAGATAATACTTTGGAATTACGCTATATAAAAGCAGATATTACTATTATACCTTTGAGTTCGCACTCTAGCTCAAAGATCCTTCCCTCTTGCTCCTCGATTATGTCTTGCAGGTTTCTGATAAGTTGTCGTTTTTCATTGAGATGAGATTCGTGGGTCTTTCTCATTATCTTGATCTGCTGCCATTTGTTCGCCTGCTCCTTCTCACATCGTGCTCGGTATTTTTTTGCATTGTCACGGAAGTTCTGAAACAAAAAATAGAGGGTAAAACATTGATATTTTAAAATTAAGATCATGAAGGCAAAATAATTTTAGAGGAAGATGCACTTGTAAGGAGGCTGTTTCTTTACAGTATTTATTTTTTGAAGTAACTTCACCCCCAAAAGGCTAAGAGCCACTCCAGGTTGAGGGATACATACAGAACAAATAAAGAAATTAGAAAAAACTCAGGAATATTAGGACTTGCGCTTAAGCTTTTTGTCAAGTAGCCCACTATAGGCTAGACTGTGCGTTTTATTTGTCCCAAGGAAGTTTAAACATGTGCTGTCAAAAATGTATCTTTCTGATGTATGGTAGTGATCACAACCAGTTTAATGGTCATCAAATCAAGTCACATACATAAACTCAGCAATAAATTAACAAATTATACAAATGTATTATGCACAGCTGAAGAGGAAGAAATATTGAGCATTTTAAACAAGTAGGTTGCAGTTTTTTTAGTAGACCCAAGGGTATGTTGAGAAGTGGTGTTTACTAGCCCGAAGCAGTTTTTACAAGACAGTGTAGTTGTTCAAGGGGAGACCTGAATAATATTCCTCTCGAAATGTGCACTGCTAGATCGCACTAGGCAGAGAATTCCAAAGAGATGCAGCAAGGTGGGAAAAAGCTGTTGATAGCCTTTAGTTCTTTTTACGTACACGTACATTAGGCTGTATGGGTGTCATTGTAACATATTAACAGTATCTCAAACTGTTCTTCCAAAATGATTGTTGTAGTTTTTCAGTTTTTCAGGGAACACTGATTTAATAATATGATAACCCATACAATGCCAAAATCTTCCTAAATAGATGCTCAAGGCCCTTTAAAGACAAACTACATAAAGATAATACTACCATGACTACATGAGGATTATAATATGAATACATGCAGCAGTGCATTTTATTATTATCATGCATATTTAATGAATTAAAGAGATTAAACAGCTCACCTTGACTTGCAAGATTAGATCTTCTCTCTGTCTGTCTTTTTGTTCAAGTTCTTGGCGTAGGGCCTCAGCATCCTCTTTAGACAACCGACCTGAGAGACGAGAATAATCATTCCTCAATTTCAGAACAATATTATAATAGTAATGGATTGGTTTACAAATGCTGTTGAGATATCTATATTCGATTTGTGGTAACACCATTTTTATACATCTACGATACATTACATGTACATAGGCACAGTGTTTCAAAGACTGACAAAGAAACCCATTGGCGATTGCCTCAAGTGTTCCTTCATATTTTCCAGTAAAATTCTAGCTCTTCCTTAAAACGCTTACAGACTAAAAAGGCAGTTTGTCTGAGTGTATTGCCTCCAAAATCCTTTTCTCCTATGTCACTCCACACCAAAATTGCTTGGACCTGGATAAGATTGATATGCCTGACCCTGTGATAAGTACTTACATGTATTTGGCCCTAGTCCTTTTGAATCATTCACTTTGGCAATTGGATATAGAAGGATTTTAATAGGATTTGCCCATTATAAGGACATAAGTTGTTCCAAGAAAAGGTATCAACTGCATGTGCAGTATGTGGACTGCATTAATAAAGATCAATACTTTGAGTGCTGTTAATTATTCACCATCATTCTCAAGCTAGCAAATCAACCCAGTAGTAAGTACAAATAAAAACCAGTTGTGTCCAAACCTCACCAAAAACACAAACAAATTCACCACCCAATAGTTTATTAAGATGTAATTTAATAATTTACCTTTTTGAATGAAAATATTAGAAATAAATATTCAATGTTTACACAAATACTGAAATAGTTATAGAGTTAGCTTCTAATTAAATTTTTTATTAATATGTGGTGTGGTTTTTTTTCTCAAAAGATTTAAGTTTTTATTCCAGGGTTTCACAAAGCACTAAGATTTATCTTAAGATGAGTTGTCAATACTCCTTATAGTGATTTGTATTGTGTGATCACACTTTGCTTAGCAAATTAAGATTGATTCGCAGTTAAGATCAATCTTAGCTCTTTGTGCAATTGGCCCCTGGTTTCTGTTTAGTCAATGCCCTCTATAACCACTCACTGTGTGACACATTGATTTAGCAGTCAACCATTTTTTCTTAGTCAGTTACAAAAAGGAACTGAATTACTATTTCCACATTCACACAATAATATTTTGCTAATGGTTATATTATTAAAAGCAACAAAATAAATAAAACAAATTGTGTACAATTTGGTAGTTCTTCTGCAATCACCATTATATTATTAATAGTACACATAAAAAAAGCACTTCACAATTTGTTTGATATAAACAGCTCAGCTGCAAGTATACACATTATTAAACATTACTTTGCTACGAGTATTCTTAAAGTATAGCCTAATATAACCACTAGGAAAATATCATTTGCGTACAGAGTCTAGCAAACTGTGAGTGCACGCTGTATTAAAATTTATGCCACAGGACAAATTAAAAAAAATAATAAAAAGAAAAATAGCTTAAGTAGAGATGGCATCATATAAAATATTCTGTCAAAATAACTTACAGTATAATATCCATGCAGCACAAGAGAGGAAATATATTTGAGATGCAGCTATTTCAGAATGTATGGTGTCAAGATAGCGTGAAGACGCAGCCAGGCGATTGTACACAATATGCTCGACTACCAGCTACCTGCAGTCTACGATGTCAGAACACTAATTATGCATTGAGGGTAGTACTACCATCACCATGACCGCACAACGTCATCATTCCACTACCAAGTCATGTACATACATGAGCTGATGTCAATTTGTAATATCATTTCTTTTCTTCCGGTTTTTAATTTTATTTTTATGCTGCGTATGTCAGCACATCGATTTGTCAACACCGACTCTTCATGAAGACGGACTGCTCAATTTATTATTGGAACCTAAGTAATTAATATAATTTACATAATGGGTCACAGTCTGGGAGATCTGAGACTTGCACCAAGTCCCTTGTGGTGTTAGGTAGGAAGGGAAAACATTGGCTATGAAAAGAGCAGTGATGTACAGTAATCGGCTGTTGTGAATGACTCATTTGAGTCTACTCCTCAGGGAAGAGAGATCCAGTGTTTTCAATTTTTGTCATTCATGACCGAATGTACTTCAGGGGGGGGTGATGCGCCATCTGCCGCATAATGAACAATTTGGTATATAATTTCTAGTCATGCACATGTACATGAATGCCCAGATGATTAACAGCTAGCATGATATTTGGTCCTTAGAAAAAAGTAGGAAATACTTTATTGAGTACAAGGGCTGATCTACTTAATCATAGTGAAGGGTTTAACAGACTTTTCAGGCTATTTCATCACAATTTTTCATAATTTTCCAAGGGCAAACAAAATCAGAAATCAGACCAAAGTAGGATTAAGGAAGAATATCATGCCTGTTGTAATGAACCCCATTTGCATCCATATTTTTAAGTTACACTACATGTACAAAAGTACATTTGGTGTTTGGTTCCAAATAACGCAAGCAAATTTGCCAAATTTGTGTTTTCAGGCCTGATACTTCATGGAGGCAACAGAGGCAATTGTCTCCGTTGCCCCTGGTCTTTGTCTTGTTGCCCCATGAATGTTCCAATAGAAATTTACAACTTCCTCATAAAGGTGCCCCCTTTACCAAAGGAGAAAACACCTTGGTGCCCTTGTCCTTTCAAAAAAATGAAGCGTCCAACCTGTGTTTTCATTATTTTACAGAACAAAAATCAACCAGCAGAAGTATAGTCAATTAATTACATGTGGTCATAAACTTCAATTATGCAGCTCTTTGACAATGAAAGCTCTTAAATTCAGTAAAACGCATGAATGCCCAACCGATATTCTATAGGTCTACTGTACTGAATGATCACAAAAATACAAGAACGGCAATAAGGTTTTGTTGTTGTTGTTGAATCGTTGTTCACTACAGTGTCAGTGGTAATGTAGGCAAAGACAAGAAATTGTAATTCTAGGCCTGTAATGATGACTGGAGATTCTCACAGGTTTTTGTGTACTAAGATTTATTTTTAAGCTGTGTTTTTAAAAACCCCAATAGGTTCCTGTACCAGTGTACGTGCATTCTTTTAACTGTCTCCAGGGCTACATGCATGGAATGCATTATCCAAGCAATTGTCTGACTGTTCTATTTACCTTCCTGCATGCAGATATGGTTTTGTTAGACTTCAAAATTATCTTTAACTGATTAAAGTGAGGCTTTATCTTTTTACTCAAAAGGTTTACGACCATAACAAAACTTACTTGGTAAAAAGAGCACCGAACAGCTGTTTGTATTATAAAACATTGTTAGGAACGACCCCATTTGAAGTAATGTAGCTTTATAGAGAAAGAGGGTATCTTTCACCCAAAATATTAAATCTCAGAAAGGCTTCAGGAATGAATCCTTTCTCAGGCGTCTGAAAGCACACAATTCTCGGAAAGCACACAGTTCTCTGAAAGCACACAGTTCTCTGAAAGCACACAGTTCTCTGAAAGCACACAGTTCTCTGAAAGCACACAGTTCTCTGAAAGCACACAGTTCTCTGAAAGCACACAGTTCTCTGAAAGCACACAGTTCTCTGAAAGCACACAGTTCTCTGAAAGCACACAGTTCTCTGAAAGCACACAGTACTCTGAAAGCACACAGTACTCTGAAAGCACACAGTTCTCTGAAAGCACACAGTTCTCTGAAAGCACACAATTCTCTGAAAGCACACAGTTCTCTGAAAGCACACAATTCTCTGAAAGCACACAATTCTCTGAAAGCACACAATTCTCTGAAAGCACACAATTCTCTGAAAGCACACAATTCTCTGAAAGCACACAGTTCTCTGAAAGCACACAGTTCTCTGAAAGCACACAGTTCTCTGAAAGCACACAGTTCTCTGAAAGCACACAGTTCTCTGAAAGCACACAATTCTCTGAAAGCACACAATTCTCTGAAAGCACACAGTTCTCTGAAAGCACACAGTTCTCTGAAAGCACACAGTTCTCTGAAAGCACACAGTTCTCTGAAAGCACACAATTCTCTGAAAGCACACAATTCTCTGAAAGCACACAATTCTCTGAAAGCACACAATTCTCTGAAAGCACACAGTTCTCTGAAAGCACACAGTTCTCTGAAAGCACACAGTTCTCTGAAAGCACACAGTTCTCTGAAAGCACACAGTTCTCTGAAAGCACACAATTCTCTGAAAGCACACAATTCTCTGAAAGCACACAATTCTCTGAAAGCACACAGTTCTCTGAAAGCACACAGTACTCTGAAAGCACACAGTACTCTGAAAGCACACAGTTCTCTGAAAGCACACAGTTCTCTGAAAGCACACAATTCTCTGAAAGCACACAGTTCTCTGAAAGCACACAATTCTCTGAAAGCACACAATTCTCTGAAAGCACACAATTCTCTGAAAGCACACAATTCTCTGAAAGCACACAATTCTCTGAAAGCACACAGTTCTCTGAAAGCACACAGTTCTCTGAAAGCACACAGTTCTCTGAAAGCACACAGTTCTCTGAAAGCACACAGTTCTCTGAAAGCACACAATTCTCTGAAAGCACACAATTCTCTGAAAGCACACAGTTCTCTGAAAGCACACAGTTCTCTGAAAGCACACAGTTCTCTGAAAGCACACAATTCTCTGAAAGCACACAATTCTCTGAAAGCACACAATTCTCTGAAAGCACACAATTCTCTGAAAGCACACAATTCTCTGAAAGCACACAATTCTCTGAAAGCACACAGTTCTCTGAAAGCACACAGTTCTCTGAAAGCACACAATTCTCTGAAAGCACACAATTCTCTGAAAGCACACAGTTCTCTGAAAGCACACAGTTCTCTGAAAGCACACAGTTCTCTGAAAGCACACAGTTCTCTGAAAGCACACAGTTCTCTGAAAGCACACAGTTCTCTGAAAGCACACAGTTCTCTGAAAGCACACAATTCTCTGAAAGCACACAATTCTCTGAAAGCACACAATTCTCTGAAAGCACACAATTCTCTGAAAGCACACAATTCTCTGAAAGCACACAGTTCTCTGAAAGCACACAGTTCTCTGAAAGCACACAGTTCTCTGAAAGCACACAGTTCTCTGAAAGCACACAATTCTCTGAAAGCACACAATTCTCTGAAAGCACACAGTTCTCTGAAAGCACACAGTTCTCTGAAAGCACACAGTTCTCTGAAAGCACACAATTCTCTGAAAGCACACAATTCTCTGAAAGCACACAATTCTCTGAAAGCACACAATTCTCTGAAAGCACACAGTTCTCTGAAAGCACACAGTTCTCTGAAAGCACACAGTTCTCTGAAAGCACACAGTTCTCTGAAAGCACACAATTCTCTGAAAGCACACAATTCTCTGAAAGCACACAGTTCTCTGAAAGCACACAGTTCTCTGAAAGCACACAGTTCTCTGAAAGCACACAATTCTCTGAAAGCACACAATTCTCTGAAAGCACACAATTCTCTGAAAGCACACAATTCTCTGAAAGCACACAATTCTCTGAAAGCACACAGTTCTCTGAAAGCACACAGTTCTCTGAAAGCACACAGTTCTCTGAAAGCACACAGTTCTCTGAAAGCACACAGTTCTCTGAAAGCACACAATTCTCTGAAAGCACACAATTCTCTGAAAGCACACAATTCTCTGAAAGCACACAATTCTCTGAAAGCACACAGTTCTCTGAAAGCACACAGTTCTCTGAAAGCACACAATTCTCTGAAAGCACACAATTCTCGGAAAGCACACAATTCTCGGAAAGCACACAATTCTCGGAAAGCACACAATTCTCGGAAAGCACACAGTTCTCTGAAAGCACACAATTCTATGCAATAAGGGTGTTTTTTCTTCTTTGATTATTTTCTTGCAACTATGATTACCATTACCAAAAGTATACCCTGCCTTAAAAGTATGGTGATAAAATTTACCTGGTGCAACTACAAGTACATTTACTGCTACTATGTATGTATGTAAATGCGAATGACAATTTAAAAAAATGTTTTGTTTTAATTGTTGAGTGTTTGAGTGAACATGTAGGCCCTACAAAGTAACTTCATTTGGCTATTAAACTGGTTGTGATCACCATATGAAAAACACATTATGAGGATACATACAAAATCTGGGCTACCTTCCTTGGGGCAAGTAAATTGCAGTTTACTTGCCCGGTGGGCTACTTTACAACAACAAAAATGAAGCCTGAAATGAAGTCAATCAGTGAAGAATGGTGCCAAGATGAAGCAGAAATACATGAACAATTAGTCTTTTCGGGGACCAAAACGAAAAGTTTAATAAAAAAGGATGTGGCTTCAAAAATTAATGAGTGCGAGGACGATGATTATTATTAATTTTTTACTTGGCCTAAAGTAAAGTAAGCATTTAATTAAGACAATTCATAATTTTCTGATTACCCCAAATAAATGCAGTCTGCTGTGAAGGGAAGCATATATTCAAACTTTGAACAGTAATCTTCTGGACTCTGACGATGACGTCAGCCTTTATCGATGTCAGAAGTATCAGAGTACATTATGAATCATTTCATACCACCGTGCTCTTGTGTGAATGAATTTTTTATCTGAATCACTCCAAAACCAAAACCAATAAATCCTTCACACAAATACTTGACAAGCCTCTGAGGTTTTGACCTCTGGGGGCACAGGGGTAGAATAAAAAAATAAAAAAATAATAAAATAAACCACAGAGGAATTTGTGCACATTCCTCCACGAAAAGAGACACTAATTTGTGTCCACTTTGTAATTTATGGATTTGTCAACTGCGTGGAACTGGCACACTTATTGCTGTACAGAAAAAAACATACTCCAAACTTATTAACAATAACAGCCACGTAGACTACAAAAATGAACTTGAAAATTAGGTAGCTGCCTCCTCTTTGTCTAGAGACCCCCTGAACTTCCAGAGTGTTATGTTATTTGTGATTTGCAGACTCTCTCTAGGCCATTTTTAAACTATGTCAAAAATGTGTTACAAGTACTATACATTTCTGTCTTTAGGGCAAGTTAAACATTGTTCGTCTCGTATCTCGCTGAGATTGAATCAGTAGCTTCGGAACACCAATGTTTCTTTTTTAAGGAAATCAAGCTCAGAGTCCATATTATGAGTAAATTGAAAATTGGTCGATTCAAATGTTTAAAACTCCATAACAGACCACGGCCCAATTTCAAATTTCAGCAGAAAATGTTGCTTAAAAATGTCCTGCTTAGCAAAAATGAGCAGGATACCAGTCACAAAAAACATTATATGTGAGATATTTTTGGGAGAGCTGGTTACCTTATTCTGGTAAGGATAAATTTCTTGCGCTGAGTTACTTTTTGTGCTTATAAGCTGCTCTACGAAAGTGGACCCAGGCAGTTTGGTTAGAGTGAGGCCCAATTCCTTCAATATCTTTTCTCCTGTGTCATTCCACACCAAATTGTTTTGAATGCCCAACCCTGTGATAAGCGCTTGTTAGTTGGGCCTTCTGGCTCAAGTCCTTCTAAATCCTTCACCTTTGGTAATTAAATGATGGGAAAGGATTTTGGGACTGTAAGGGATTTAGAGCAAAGGGTAGGAGATCTAAACTCACTGAAAAATCTGGGGAAAAAACCCTGACAAATCACATGCCTGTCTTGTTAAACAGTACATGTATCTTGATTTGCATGATTGTCAGAATATATGACACCTTTGTCTTCATAATCCCTGCTTACCCCCTGCCTTCTCTGAATGCTTTCTGCTTTTCTCCCTCCACTCTCTCTATTCATGTATTTCCACTTGACTACTCTTGCAACTCTTGTCTGCTTGTATGTGTGTTGTGTGTTGTCATTTAGCCTTCGAGAAAGACTCTGCTAGGGTCGAAACGTCAGGCCACTAACTTATTTTTTGCATTTATACCACAGGTCCTTTTGGTTGGTAAGCAGTTTGCAACAGCTAATTCTATTTTATCACTAATAACCTTTTGTTTTTACCTTCTCCTTTTCCCACACAGTTATCCACTTCATTAGTCTGCCCTTCATTGTATTAACTAATTATTTACCTCTCTTCTAACCTTCCATTTTGTCCTTTGTGTTCCCAACTTCTTGTGGTCAAGCTATCCCCTTCCCTTCCCTTGATAACCCCCTGCCTTCTCTGAATGCTTTCTGCTTTTCTCCCTCCACTCTCTCTATTCATGTATTTCCACTTGACTACTCTTGCAACTCTTGTCTGCTTGTATGTGTGTTGTGTGTTGTCATTTTAGCCTTTGAGAAAGACTGCTAGGGTCGAAACGTCAGGCCACTAACTTATTTTTTGCAATATATGACACCGACAGACTTTTTACATTTTTGTCCCCGGACTCAAGCCCTAGACTCGTCAGCTGTATAGCTGACTACATGTACCTCGCATTATTTATTTTGTCCAGTCCATTGGAGAATCTGGTTTTGTTTTTGTACAGCACCCTGTTCCTGTATACCGTAATTTCTTGCGTATAAGACGCGGGGCGTACAAGGCGCAGGGCCGTGAAATTACCCCAAAAAATTCAAGCGTCAACAGACAAGGCGCACCGCCGCACAAGGCGCATGATCTTACATGCACCTTTGACTGCAAACAGCAGACCGTATCGGTACATCGCCAAAAAGGGGTAATTTTGTTACCCTAAAAGTACCACGCTAATCAACATGTGAATAAATAGAAATCACATGTGCTTGAAACATGTAGAGACATGTAGAAAAGTTCATTTTAAACTGAAACAATCTACCGTTCAGCGACGTTTTCAGGAGATTCTTCTCCCGTGTGTCACAAGGGGTTGAAGGGAGTTTACAGGTGACCAACAGAGGGCGCTACCACAGGGCTGAAGGGATCTGTTTGTTCAACAGAGGGCGCTACCATACGGGAAAAATCTCCTGCCATTCCGATGGGGACGTGACATTTATAATTAATGAGAAGTTCCTTTTCTTTATTTTATACCACAAACATTTATTCAAAGACGTCGTTTTTTTGGTTTGTTTTCTCCACAGTTATTTTATGTCTAACTTTTGAGCTAAAATAAACGAAACAATTAACTAAGCTGAAGGTCTACCATAGAATTAGTTTCGAAAAAGGGTCACTTCCCGTGATTTATAATTGTTTTTTCGTTTATAAAATACAATCAATTAAAAAGTAACGATTACAGTTTATTTTTATAAAGTTGATTAAAGTAAACCATGGACATGGTCGCACCTTTCACACAATACAGGTTGGGTGAATGCGTGAATCACCGTTCACACAATAGAGGTTGGGTGAATGCTTCCGCAATCGTTCTGATTAATCTGAATGCAGTATTTTCGGTATGAAATCGCGGCCACAAAAGAAGTGATGAACACGTTGCTGCATTGTTGGAATGAATTCACGGTCGTTATGTATAGGGACACGTGGCCACAAAGGCGGCTCAATACATCGCGTCATTGTCGGAATGAAAATCTGGCGACATTGTCTGGAGAGTTGAGCACTGATAATGTACTACGTCAACAATGCGTGGTGAGTTGATGGTTGGCGACCGCATTATTAACCTGACCGCAGCTACATTAAATAGGGCCTAGATTATTTGCACGTCGGCCGCGGTCATTTTGATCTCAAGCGACATCATACAAGGCGCACCGGAATACAAGGCGCAGTGATGATTTTGTGGTCAAAAACGTCAGATAAGACGCGTCTTATACGCAAGAAATTACGGTATATGAAACTTTCATTAAATCTGCGGTTACAACATGGTACATTGGCCAAAGGGTTTCTTGGTGGTTTTTGTTTTTTTTCCAAATGGTTTTAACTACATCTACCAAAGCAGACTACATACTCCATGCAGTGAGGCATCCTTGACAAGTTTGTCCACGCTGGGCTAAATTAAGACCTGTTTTTTGTCCATGTACATAACCCTTTTTGAGTGGAACAAAAAAGCTATCAACAAACATTTACCTGGACTCCTTTTTTGAAACTAACTAATTATATTTAAAAAAATATATATATCTTTGCCTTTAATTTTGTGTTTAAACTTTTCTTACCTGTTCCTTTGGATTCATATTCATCGCTGGAGTGGTCACTGTCACTGTTTAAAAAGTCATCTGGAATCAAAACAAAATAACTTCATTAATTTCTAAAAAATTATCATCTTCAGCCAGTTCCTTTTAAAAAAAACACATAGTAAATAATATTTCCTTTAAGAAACATCAAGGACAAAACCATGAATTACTCAGTGCAATAAGGGTACCAAAAAAGAATCAAGAACATTTGCTGACAAGTTTAAATGTAGGGCATACAAAAGTGTCATTTTTATCCAAAAGCCTACACTTGTTATAAAGATGGTAATGGTAGTAGGCAAGCTGAAACATTATTTTGTCTGAAGAGAATAGAAATGATTAAGGTATGTCAAGAAAATCTGAATCTCCAAAGATCATCTTCAGGCAACTATTGGAGATTTCTGTGGTATCTGTTTGTGAATGCTGCAAACAGAGATGCGATTGGTACCCGCCATCACCTCGCTATTTAGAGGATGGATTCAACGTGCTTGATGAAAACGCTGTGACAGTTTTTTTTGCTGTTTTTTTCAGCAAGTAGACACTGTTTTCAGCTGAAACTTTCAAATGTGACTTGTATTGTATCTTTCTTGATAATTTGGCCTATAAATCAGCATTAGGTGGACAAAAACCAGTCTACAATGTATGACCCCGCCTTTTTGACAAGTCAGTAAAGTGCTTGCTTACAACCTTACAACAGAAATTTAAAAGTTGCCTGCTAGCTTGCTTTATGAGCATGAAAACCCAATATTTATCATTTTTCAAATGAACTGAACAATTCAAAATGAATTTTGGGGATGAGATTTGATGAACGTGCAAATTCCAGAAGAATGGCTTGCTGGGCCCGGGTTACCCCTCACTCTAGACCCAGAACCTCCCAGATGAATGGCTTGCTGGGCCCGGGTTACCCCTCACTCTAGACCCAGAACCTCCCAGAAGAATGGCTTGCTGGGCCCGGGTTACCCCTCACTCTAGACTCAGAACCTCCCAGATGTTACACTTACATGTAGGAGGTTTACAGACTCTGTGCATCACCAGAAATACAACAACTATAGGTTTGGACACAATGTGGACTATTTCTTTCTCCCTTTGATGACTGTTTTACTTCTTTCAAGAAAACAATAAAGGCTCAAAGAATTTTTGACAAAATCCTGAAATCAGTAAAAAACAGAGAAATTACCTGCTGAAATTTACAGGATTTGTTTCAAAATATTTTACTTGAAAACTGAAGTCAGGCCCTGCGCTTAACCTTTTTGTAAAGTAGCCCATCGGGCTAGTAATCTGTGCTTTTCACTTGCTCCCAGAAAGTTTTAGTCGCCCAGATTTTAAACATGCGTCATCATAAATGTACCTTTCTGATGTATTAATGGTAGTGACCGCAACCAGTTTATTGGTCGAGTGAGGTTACAAATAACTTGCATTCACTTACTCAAAAATAACTGAACACTTTTAAACAAACAAATTTAGGTTGTACAATATTTAGTAGCCCACAGGACAAGTTGAGAAATGGTGCTTTCTACTAAATACTGGCCCATACCCGTTGTTACTAGACTATAATAATGTATGCCTGGCTAGTGTTAAGGGTGAGCCCTGGTGGTTTTAAAAAAGATTCCCTTCTTAAACTAGTTTACTTTATTTCCTCTTGCTGTTTATTGTATCTGGGGCCGATTTCACAAAGCACTAAGATTCATCTTAAGATGAGTTATCAGTAATTACCATAGTGATTTGTATTGTGACATCACTCTTTGCTAAGCAACTGCGATGGATTTGCAGTTACGATCAATCTTAACTCTTTGTGAAATCGAGCCCTGGTGTGCATACTACAAAATGGGAAAGAAGAGACTCAAAGGAAAACCTATGATTGCTGACCTTTCAAAATGTTTAATTATCACCCCTTGTGTGTCTAAAAACCTTAAATTGTTAATCTACAATTATCATCTACAATGGTTTCCATGCCAACGAACACAAAGCCTCCTAAACTCAATCAGCGTTACCAGGGACACATGAGCCATTGCTGTTTGCTCAATATCCTTGTTTGGGACAAACATGTGTGGACTGACTGGCACTATCTAAACAAGCTGTTCAACACTTCATAGGCCTCCATACCTTGCATCCATTGTGGTTGTTTTGAACACTTGCAACTTCAATCTATGGTTGAGATTTTGCTTTTGGTAGTAGCAATCAAACATTTATATCTTACAAGGATTATCTTCAGGGCCAACAAGTCACACCAGGGTTCTTAGCATTTTCCGTTAACAATACTTTGCTTGCCAAATGTCAGTTATTCTGATTATTACATTTCTGGTAATGAAACCAGTAATGCCTCAAAAGTGAAATTTTAAATCACTGCTGCTCGCAAACCCGAAGAAACCTGTAACCAAGGGTGCTTGCTATATAGTCAACCAGAAACAACAGGGTTAACCGCTACTCTTCCACGATAAGTGTTCTGGGTTCTCTTGCTTGGGACAAACATGTGTGGACTGACTGGCACTATCTAAACACGCTGTTCAACACTTTATGGGCCTCCATGACCCTGCATCTATTGTGGTTGTTTTTGGATACTTGCAAAATCTTCAATCTATGGTTGAGATTTTGCTTCTGGCGAAGGGCCAAGTCAAACAAGACCAGAGTTCTCAGCGATCTCCGTTAACAACAATTCGCTGGCCAAATGCCAGTTATTATTATTAAATATTATTAATCTGGTAATGAAACCAAGACTGCCTCAAAAGTGAACTTAAAAATAACTGTAGCTCGCAAACCCAAAGAAACCTGTAACCAAGGTTGCTTGATTGTGAGCCAGAGACACCAGGGTTAACTCCAGGCTTTGTGTCTCAAGTATCTTGGTAATGGACAGATACAAGCGCATCAACCAGGTCGAACCCACATTCTGCTGATCAGAAACACCAGAGTTTGAGTCCAGTGCTCTTAACCGCTCAGCCACGACATGCCTCAAACAATTTAAACACCAAAGGACCAGTCAAAACTCTCTCCAAGTGGTCCGGCTGGCTAATTCAGTGTTGAAAAGCATCCTTAATTTATTTGAAATATGGACCAGTGAAAAAGCTGGTGGACTAGTGAAATGACAAGCTGACTGGTCAATTATGCTGGCCAGTCACTAAAAATGTTAAGGGTAAACACTGGTTGTCCCCAAGATTTCTCGAAACTATGGGGCATTCTGGACCAACATCTTGGAAGTTTGGCCTGAGCACGCTGAATTTAGTAAACGAGGTCCTAAGAATTTTTTTTTAGAACAGGCCTGGATTCACACGGAGACCACGCCTTTGTTGCCCCTGGTCTTGGCCTAATAGTGCCCCTTCAAAAGTTTCCATAAATTTTAAGATACATTTTATTCCGATGGAAGTGCCCTTTGCAAAATGAAAATGGCCTTGCACGGATAACATTCCAGGGGTCGATTTCACAAAGCACTTGGATTCATCTTAAGATGAGTTATCAGAATAACCATAGTGATTTGAATTGTGACATCACTCTTTGCTAAGCAACTGCGATGGATTTGCAGTTACGATCAATCTTAACTCTTTGTGAAATCGAGCCCTGGCCTGTTAGTAGGTGTTTATCTTTGGTTTTGAAAGCCCTACAGTGTGAAATATTTGAAATTCTCAATGGTTTTATGTGTTTTTTGAGAATTTGATCTGATTTTTTCTTTTTTAGGGCATGGAAGCATGAGGTAACCACAGAGAGACTGTTCGTTTGAATATAAGGAAAAACTGAGGATAAGGGACCTCTCCCAGACCATTCAACCCCTGAGTCTGATCATCCAAGAAGGAAATGATTATAATCTTGTAGTCTTTGACCTCTTTTTCTACAGATATCCCGCTTTTCAGTCTGTCTCATTCACTAATTAGGCCATTATTACTTTTTCTGACTCTTCCCACTATTGATTTTGTCTTTGTGTTTCAAACCTCTTGTGGTTTTAAACCAGCCCCTTCCCTCTACCCCAGTCAGTCTTCTTCATTGTTCATCCCTTGCTTTTCTGGCATGCTTTCTGCCCCTCTCTCTCTTTTCATTTCTTTGCACTTCAATGCTTTTGTTACACCATTCAACTTGTTTATAAATGTGTGTTGTTTTGTCATATGGTCTTATTAGAGAAAGTCTCTGCTAGGGTTCAAAAGTCAGGCCACTAACTTGTTTTTGCATTTAAACCACAGGTCATTTGTTTGGTAAGCAGTTTGCAATGTCAGCTAATATTTTGTTCTCTGTTAATAAAAAGTAACACTGACCAGTCAACACTTAAAGCATCGTGCACAAGGAGCCCAAAGAACAATTCATTTAATACACTGTTCAGTGTTTAGTCTTGGCTATTGTTTACATTTAGACAATAGAGGGTTTTGTTTGATGTTTTTCATGGGGTGGGGGGGGGGGGGGGGAGGAGTAATCGACAATGAGCAACAGTATTATTTCCACACTTAAAATGGATATTTGGTAATTTGATGATGTAACACCAGCTGAAACTGAGCTTACTCTCAAAGTATTTAGTCTGGACCAAAATCTGTGTTTGTTTGGAGGATGGGGCGGGCGCTAGGTTCACTTGACAGTTTTGTTCAAGACACAGAATGGAAATTTACAACGCAGGCCTAACATGTACATGTAAGGATTCACTATGCAAACTAAAATGGATGGGGGCGCACTCATTCAGGCCTCACATAACACTGGATTACAGACACAAAGGCCAGTGATTTTAGCCCAGGGCCTGTAAACACATGACTGGACAGGTCCAGCAGTCTTGTGTTTTTCAATTGCATATTTCATATAATACCTTACTGTTTAGTTATTTCTTTCAATTCTGTTGAGTATTGAAGCATAATCACCAATCACAAACAAAAGAAATATTCTCCAAGTGCTTGTTCAAATAGCACAGTTTATACAATACACTGTGTAGGGTTTTTATTCTTCTCTCTTTGATTCTAGTTCTGTAAATAAATTCTTGTTTTGTGGATTCTTACCCCTAAGTTCAAGCAATGTCATTTGTCTGATTTTTTAAAGAAGTTTCCACACATGTGGAATTTCAATAAAATATCAAAAACTAGACTGCAGTTCTTGTACCTCAGAACATTCACTGCATCAGAAATCTTTTTGCTAGATCTAAAAAACTGTTTTCTTTACATTTAAGGTAAAATGCAATTAGTAAATCTTCAAAGGTACATGTTAGGAAAAACACATGCTGCAGGCCTTGTTAGATACGCCACATATCTTCTCTACAACATTTCTTATGTGTCAAACTTAAAGCAGATAAATGGCGCCATACAAATGCTGTGAATCATCATCATCATCATCATCTTAATGGTTTTACCCCACCAAAATTACCAAATAGATTTATTTTTATCAAAAAGTGCAAGTGCCAATAACAGGGTGAATTATCTAAGACAATGAAGAAAGGTTCTGTTTTAGGTGTGGGAAGAGAAAAAAATGGGGTTGGTGCTGAAAATCCAATCCACATCCAGGCCTGTCCAACACAAGATTCAAACCAACACAGTTCAATCTCCCTGACCAGTAAAATAATCATATATTCATAAAAACTGGATGATTGTGTTGAAAAAACCCTTTACAAACTAAAAAAAACCACACACAAAACTAAACAATTGAGTTATTATGTAAAATTTGTTTTCTGACTTTGAAAAGCAAGCTTTGCTAACACGGTCATGGTGCTTCGTTTTAGAAAGGGCAGGGTCACCAAGGTGTTTTCTCCTTGGTAAGGAAGCACCTGGACCTCTATGAGGAAATTGTAAATTTCTATTGGGACATTTCAAGGGGCACCAAGGCACTGACCAGGGGCAACGTAGGGAACTGCCTTCGTTGCCTCCATGAAGTATCAGGCCTGCCAACATCTTTTATTGATGGTTTTTCAGTAATCATTCACTCAAAAAAGGAAATCAAAAACAGCAAAAAATACATATCTAGGAAATTACAGTTTGCAGAAAGTTTAGGTTGTCACTAGAGTTGTTCTCTTTCAGCCTTAAAAATTAAAAATTAAATTCTCAGCTTACCATCAGATATTCCTAGCTGCTCCTTCATTGTGTCCCATTTTGATGGGGTAGGGGAGAGTAGTCTGCCCGACCCATTTCCACCAGAGGATGCCTGGTACGTCTTCGGTGTGTTATAGACAAAATTGTTTGCTTGCTACAAAGGAATAATGGATGGAGTAGAAACTGATCAATATCTCACAAAAAGTAGCGATTAAAGCTAGAAATGTGCATGTAGGTTTTCCTTTTACATGCAAAGTCAATCTGCAAGACGTACTATTTAAAATGTACCACTTAACATGTGTTTTTAGTAGAATTTTAACAAGACAAGTTCTTCATGTGCACATGTATCAAACCGCTTAATTTCTGTCAAATTGAGTGATTTTTGTCAGTTTGGGAAAAAAACATCAATGAGTTGAAAAGTTTGAAAAAAGTGTACAAACTATTTTCCAGTCTTAACTTACAGTGAACATTTTCCCTTGTATAGCAGAGCACTAGCGATACAAAATGTATCAGTTGCTACTTAAAAATCAGGATTTGCTTCTCAATAATTAGCAAGCATTCTGTTTCAGTATGCACTTAAAACAAGTTCACACTTTTATTTTACTATGCAAAATTGATGGACGAAATTGTTCCATGACTTACCCTGTATGCCATATTGTCGTGCGTGGATGAACCATACAGAAGATGAACACAGCAAAACAGAGATTCTTTTTGTTTCAATTTACAAACTGGTTTGAGTGTGTGTAGAACGCTGAATGACTTGACAACTCAACCAACGATGGACTGAATCACACTCTTTCAGCTCTCCAACAACAGCACAGCAGATGATTGGACAATCACTCTGTCAACTTTTCCCCCATTCAACACACACTCACAATACGGACAGTCATTGGGTATACTTCGGTATGGGTTGGTAGACAGTACATGTAGTTCAGTGGTTATGCTTCACTTCCTCTGCACCTAAGAAGCTTTTTGTCCACCATCAATGGTCTCCACTTCTCAGAATGTGGTTGCTAAGAGAAGCAAATATACACTGGTATTAAAAGTCAACCCCTATTTCTGTTCTGGACAGATTAAGTAAAGTGTGTGCAGGGGATATGCAAACACTTTTGTTTACCTGGAGGTGGGGAAGGGGGGGGGGGTTTATTGGCAGATAAGAACCAAGGTCAACCATTAACACCTTTAATATACATGTAGTATACAGTATATTTAAACCAGTGGGCCCATCTTTTTTATTGGAAGCAATTATTCTAACTTCAGACACCCTATGTTTGTAATCATTGTACACTGTAAGAGTATTGTAAGTGAACAATTTGGATGCCCTTTTAGGGATGACTGGTCAGCTGGACATAGTCTAAAGGCCTTCCTCCATGGTCTAACTTCAGACACCCTACTTTTGTAATAATTGTGCAACATGTACAATGTAAAAATCGTATACAGTATATTTAAACCAGTGGGCCCATCTTTTTTATTGGAAGCAATTATTCTAACTTCAGACACCCTATGTTTGTAATCATTGTACACTGTAAGAGTATTGTAAGTGAACAATTTGGATGCCCTTTTAGGGATGACTGGTCAGCTGGACATAGTCTAAAGGCCTTCCTCCATGGTCTAACTTCAGACACCCTACTTTTGTAATAATTGTGCAACATGTACAATGTAAAAATCGTATACAGTATATTTAAACCAGTGGGTCCATCTTTTTTATTGGAGGCAATTATTCTAACTTCAGACACCCTATGTTTGTAATCATTGTACAATGTAAGAGTTTTGTAAGTGAACAATTTGGATGCCCTTTTAGGGATGACTGGTCAGCTGGACATAGTCTAAAGGCCTTCCTCCATGGTCTAACTTCAGACACCCTACTTTTGTAATAATTGTGCAACATGTACAATGTAAAAATCGTATACAGTATATTTAAACCAGTGGGTCCATCTTTTTTATTGGAGGCAATTATTCTAACTTCAGACACCCTATGTTTGTAATCATTGTACAATGTAAGAGTTTTGTAAGTGAACAATTTGGATGCCCTTTTCTGGGTTTACCCTTAACTTTTTAGTGACTGGTCAGCTGGACATGAGTCTAACTTCAGACACCCTACTTTTGTAATAATTGTGCAACATGTACAATGTAAAAATCGTATACAGTATATTTAAACCAGTGGGTCCATCTTTTTTATTGGAGGCAATTATTCTAACTTCAGACACCCTATGTTTGTAATCATTGTACAATGTAAGAGTTTTGTAAGTGAACAATTTGGATGCCCTTTTCTGGGTTTACCCTTAACTTTTTAGTGACTGGTCAGCTGAACATGAGTCTAACTTCAGACACCCTACTTTTGTAATAATTGTGCAACATGTACAATGTAAAAATCGTATACAGTATATTTAAACCAGTGGGTCCATCTTTTTTATTGGAGGCAATTATTCTAACTTCAGACACCCTATGTTTGTAATCATTGTACAATGTAAGAGTTTTGTAAGTGAACAATTTGGATGCCCTTTTCTGGGTTTACCCTTAACTTTTTAGTGACTGGTCAGCTGGACATGAGTCTAACTTCAGACACCCTACTTTTGTAATAATTGTGCAACATGTACAATGTAAAAATCGTATACAGTATATTTAAACCAGTGGGTCCATCTTTTTTATTGGAGGCAATTATTCTAACTTCAGACACCCTATGTTTGTAATCATTGTACAATGTAAGAGTTTTGTAAGTGAACAATTTGGATGCCCTTTTCTGGGTTTACCCTTAACTTTTTAGTGACTGGTCAGCTGGACATGAGTCTAACTTCAGACACCCTACTTTTGTAATAATTGTGCAACATGTACAATGTAAAAATCGTATACAGTATATTTAAACCAGTGGGTCCATCTTTTTTATTGGAGGCAATTATTCTAACTTCAGACACCCTATGTTTGTAATCATTGTACAATGTAAGAGTTTTGTAAGTGAACAATTTGGATGCCCTTTTCTGGGTTTACCCTTAACTTTTTAGTGACTGGTCAGCTGGACATGAGTCTAACTTCAGACACCCTACTTTTGTAATAATTGTGCAACATGTACAATGTAAAAATCGTATACAGTATATTTAAACCAGTGGGTCCATCTTTTTTATTGGAGGCAATTATTCTAACTTCAGACACCCTATGTTTGTAATCATTGTACAATGTAAGAGTTTTGTAAGTGAACAATTTGGATGCCCTTTTCTGGGTTTACCCTTAACTTTTTAGTGACTGGTCAGCTGGACATGAGTCTAACTTCAGACACCCTACTTTTGTAATAATTGTGCAACATGTACAATGTAAAAATCGTATACAGTATATTTAAACCAGTGGGTCCATCTTTTTTATTGGAGGCAATTATTCTAACTTCAGACACCCTATGTTTGTAATCATTGTACAATGTAAGAGTTTTGTAAGTGAACAATTTGGATGCCCTTTTCTGGGTTTACCCTTAACTTTTTAGTGACTGGTCAGCTGGACATGAGTCTAACTTCAGACACCCTACTTTTGTAATAATTGTGCAACATGTACAATGTAAAAATCGTATACAGTATATTTAAACCAGTGGGTCCATCTTTTTTATTGGAGGCAATTATTCTAACTTCAGACACCCTATGTTTGTAATCATTGTACAATGTAAGAGTTTTGTAAGTGAACAATTTGGATGCCCTTTTCTGGGTTTACCCTTAACTTTTTAGTGACTGGTCAGCTGGACATGAGTCTAACTTCAGACACCCTACTTTTGTAATAATTGTGCAACATGTACAATGTAAAAATCGTATACAGTATATTTAAACCAGTGGGTCCATCTTTTTTATTGGAGGCAATTATTCTAACTTCAGACACCCTATGTTTGTAATCATTGTACAATGTAAGAGTTTTGTAAGTGAACAATTTGGATGCCCTTTTCTGGGTTTACCCTTAACTTTTTAGTGACTGGTCAGCTGGACATGAGTCTAACTTCAGACACCCTACTTTTGTAATAATTGTGCAACATGTACAATGTAAAAATCGTATACAGTATATTTAAACCAGTGGGTCCATCTTTTTTATTGGAGGCAATTATTCTAACTTCAGACACCCTATGTTTGTAATCATTGTACAATGTAAGAGTTTTGTAAGTGAACAATTTGGATGCCCTTTTCTGGGTTTACCCTTAACTTTTTAGTGACTGGTCAGCTGGACATGAGTCTAACTTCAGACACCCTACTTTTGTAATAATTGTGCAACATGTACAATGTAAAAATCGTATACAGTATATTTAAACCAGTGGGTCCATCTTTTTTATTGGAGGCAATTATTCTAACTTCAGACACCCTATGTTTGTAATCATTGTACAATGTAAGAGTTTTGTAAGTGAACAATTTGGATGCCCTTTTCTGGGTTTACCCTTAACTTTTTAGTGACTGGTCAGCTGGACATGAGTCTAACTTCAGACACCCTACTTTTGTAATAATTGTGCAACATGTACAATGTAAAAATCGTATACAGTATATTTAAACCAGTGGGTCCATCTTTTTTATTGGAGGCAATTATTCTAACTTCAGACACCCTATGTTTGTAATCATTGTACAATGTAAGAGTTTTGTAAGTGAACAATTTGGATGCCCTTTTCTGGGTTTACCCTTAACTTTTTAGTGACTGGTCAGCTGGACATGAGTCTAACTTCAGACACCCTACTTTTGTAATAATTGTGCAACATGTACAATGTAAAAATCGTATACAGTATATTTAAACCAGTGGGTCCATCTTTTTTATTGGAGGCAATTATTCTAACTTCAGACACCCTATGTTTGTAATCATTGTACAATGTAAGAGTTTTGTAAGTGAACAATTTGGATGCCCTTTTCTGGGTTTACCCTTAACTTTTTAGTGACTGGTCAGCTGGACATGAGTCTAACTTCAGACACCCAACTTTTGTAATAATTGTACAACATGTACAATGTAAAAATACAATGTAAAAATATTGTACATATATGTAATAAGTGAACAATAGACCTTATGCATTGACGTCACCAAGCCGCCATCTTAGAGGTAATCTGATGATGAAACAATGGAAACGCGCTGATTTGTACGCGCGGCGCACAGGACTGGCCAATGAACATCTTCCTTTTGACCTCTAGGCGGGGGCGCCCTACTCAAATGACGTCATATGCATAAGGTCTATTGGATGCCCTTATATCAGGGTTTACCCAAGCTTTTTGAGTGTCTAGCCAGCAGGGTACCAGTTAGCTTGATGTTTCACTAGTCCACCAGTTTTTCCACCAGTCCATATTTCATAACTTGCTTTTTTGAGTACCCCTTGCAGTATAATGGTATCTTAATATAGACGATGTGACCTCTGTTTACATTCAAACCGCCCTCTGTTGACAAGTCTGTTGTCCAAGTCATGTTCCGCCGGGCAAAAAGACGCGTAGTCATGGTAATATTGCGTGTACTTTCTAGCTGGCTGTCAAGTACACAAAGGTTTTGCCCGGCGACATGCGCGCGCATCATGTTATGATTTTCAAATGACGTCAGAGGTCACATCGTCTATACGGTCCAAAGACAACAAGGCGGATGGTACAAGATTGTCGTTACTAAAAAAATACCCTTTTTTACAAATTTTAAAAATACAACTTTTTCGACAGATTGAAGGTGATTTAGACACACCACTCTCTTACATAGATTTAACGGTTAAATCTTGTTCTGACGTTGTTTTAATTAAAGTGCATTTAAAATTTGTTGTCTGCAGTTGTCTTCAGGCGTCGTCAGTTGTCGGCTTTTAGTGCGACCCTAAAATAGGGATGATTTGCTGATCAGAAGCAATATAGCTAGTGTCCAGTGCACGAATTTATAATGACAGGTAACGACACTCCATACAATGCAAAGCAAAGCCCAACACCGGCCAAAGTATTTCTATTAAGAATGGCCCTTGCACATGAATAGAACAGTTCTAAAAATATCATTATTGGCAAACAAAAATAAATAATTAGTTATATTTTTTTATTTTGGCTGTTTCCATCACATGTATTTATTAATGGCAATAACACAATGGGAGGAACTGGTCTTCACTGCATGGTAATGACCTTGGTTGGTGGCTGGCTGCTGCTTAGTGTTAGTATTACTGGACCTCCTCTTTGGCTCGGTCCATTAACACTATCAGCAGCCAGCCACAGACCAGGTCATTAACAATGCAGTGAAGATTAGCTCCTAACACTGTGTTGACATTAGGCCTAATATAGGCTGTTTTAACAAAATACATGTAATTAAAACGGTTTTCTCTCTGGAAATATGCAGTCTGATAAAATACACCTTGAGAAGTGATCTGGATTTTAATATTAGAAAATTGTATGTTTGGTAGCAAAGATTAGGCCTACATGTATGAGCTAGGGTTATTCAAAAACTATTATTCTTGTTCAATTCTTATTCCTTATATTAGCCGCGGGTACGGATTCGTCAATACTCAACAGAATTGAAGGAGATTTATGGGACTGAAAGTCAACATTTTGAACACTAACACAAGACCATCGGACTGGCCCAATGCTAAATTACTGGCCGCAGGCCTGCGGTCCAGCATAAATTTCAACCCTGCAACGGGAAAACTGACAAACAAAAGCGTTGTTGTTGTAATTCACTGAAATGACAATTCTTTGACGTGAGAGGGTGCGCGTTGCACATTAGCAGGCAGTTGAAAGCAGGCGGTGTCTGGAGGAGAGTCTTGATCTACATGTAAGACTTAATTTGCTCTCAGTACAATGTACACTCCAGATGGTTCGTGTGACCATAGAGTGCTAGAAAAAGTATTCCAGTCTGAAAGGTTTTGATTCAAACTACCTAAAAATTTAACAAATATAGCCTAACTTCGATACCTATTAAAGGTATACAATTTGTAAGCTATCTTGCTTATAAGTTTGCATTAAATATTAAGCTGCAATGTTCTTTATGTAATATTACTAAGAACACTTCAATTTTTTTTTTTTTAAAGCACAACAATTTAAAGAATAGATGCTTATGCGGAGAGTCTTGACGTTTAAATTGGTTACAATTTCCTCCAGCCAAATCCATTCTAAGCACACA
Organism: Leptasterias polaris; assembly: GCA_037783415.1. Lineage (NCBI taxonomy): Eukaryota > Metazoa > Echinodermata > Asteroidea > Forcipulatida > Asteriidae > Leptasterias > Leptasterias polaris. Next base: position 2,770,286 of record JAZGTN010000005.1, on the reverse strand, counting down.
AAAAATTCAGTTTTTGTGTGGTACGCCTACTTTCCAAAGAGTAATTCAATAAAGATTTCCGACTGAGAGTTGATTGACTGGTCAAGCACAAGTTTGAATGGGAGTTTCACGCGCAGCTGTGCAGACTAGGGATTGCTCTTTATTTTCAACGATATCTACAAAACTATTCCTCTGATTTTGATAATTTTTTACTGTAGGTAAGAAGAGATTGAGCTTAAATTTGTTTCAGTATACATGTACCAGCTGCTAAGTTTCAGAGTTGTGGAGTGAACAAACGTGAGTTAAATAGTTTAGTGTGTTGTTGTTTTTTGTTTTTTTTAGGGCAAGAGTTTGTGTGTGTGCAGGGAAATGTGGGCTTTCCTATGTACTGGCCCTTGTGTGGGGTCCTTTACACAATGGAACAATGGAACAATGGAACAATGGACCTCACAAAGTTTTTGTTCAATTTGGACCCAACAGAGGAATTCTTTAGAAAAGGGAACAATAAATAGAACAACAATTAGCACTAGCAGGACACCACAAACCGGATCCATAACTTCTCAAGGTACAAACGAAAATGAAAGTGAACAAACGTGAGTTAAATAGTTTAGTGTGTTGTTGTTGTTTTTTTTTTTTAGGGCAAGAGTTTGTGTGTGTGCAGGGAAATGTGGGCTTTCCTATGTACTGGCCCTTGTGTGGGGTCCTTTACACAATGGAACAATGGACCTCACAAAGTTTTTGTTCAATTTGGACCCAACAGAGGAATTCTTTAGAAAAGGGAACAATAAATAGAACAACAATTAGCACTAGCAGGACACCACAAACCGGATCCATAACTTCTCAAGGTACAAACGAAAATGAAATGTCAGTTGAAGGAACTGCCTACATTTATACATCACTCACGACTCAGGTATCAGTACCTCACATTTATTTATACACTTAAGTTTTAAGACTTAGTAGCACTGACAAAGTACAACTTTTACAAGCTCAAGACAATGCACGATCAATTGATTCAATGATTCAGATTGTAATAAGTGATCTGACATGTGTAATTGTTTTATTCACATTCACAACCACAATCAATCAATCATCATCATCATGTCGGTTTTAAGGCCGTTGTCCAGTCTGTTCTGGGTTGGCCTGCTTTCTCCCTATGGCTCTCCTCCACTTGGCCCTGTCCGTTGCGTCCCTTGCATTGACTCCAAGCAGTTTCATGTCATTTGACACGGAGCTCTGCCACGTCTTGCGCGGTCGGCCAACGGGTGTGGGCCCACCCACAATTACGTTGGTAAACCTCTTGACCCAGTTGGCATCCTCCTTTCTCTCCACATGACCAAACCACCTCAGCCTGTGCCTCCTCAATAAGGTACCGATCCCCTCCACTCCAACTCTCCTCCTCAGCTCCTCACTTGACAGCCTGTCAGCCAGAGACACCCCACACATCCACCTGATCATTATCATCTCTGCTCGTTCCATCTGCTGGATGTGTCCCACCCTTGTGGGCCATGTCTCGCAGCCATACACCATGCAGCTTTGGACACAGGCGGTGTATACCTGGCCCTTCATCAATCAATTATACAAACCGCATAGCGCATAATCACTGCTAAAACTAAGAGTTCAGACAACTCGTCAGTCAGACAACTTGATAGTCGGACAACTCGACTGTTCTAACACTAACAGCACGACAGCTTGACAAGTCGTCAGTGAGACAACTCGACTAACTCAACCTTTCCCAACACACTTAATAGACAGAGTGCCGCGATGAGAGCAAAACAACCGTGAGTATTGCGTGGTAAATTTCATTTTTTGAAGATGTTTTGGAATTTAACTCAATAAAAAGGCCTTACAAGCATTGTGAATGTATATTATTTAAGTGTGTTGGGAAAGTTTGAGTTGTGTAGTACAAAGGAAACTGAAGTTATTGTTGGCTAACGACCATAAAATGTTCACCTATCAACGACCATTTTGAAAACGTATAGCGTTACAGAGGCCCAAAATGTAAGACCCCTACCCTATGTATAAGGCTCACGGGGAGCCTTATACTTTATAATTATAGTTTCTAGAACTTAGAAGTACATCCCCGCTATCTTTGCATTGGTCCCCCACCCCCCGGGAACGCACCCGTGCCCAGTCACAGCTGCCCTTCACCCAGTGAAGAATGGCCTCGTGTGCGCAGGTGTCACACGAACACTGCCTTATATGAAGCTCTATCTGTCAACATTATGATTTATGATGGTCAAGTTGTCTGAATCAGATCAAAAATAAACTGTTTACACTTTAAAGGCACTGAACACGTTTTGTAATTGTCAAAGACCAGTATTCTCACTTGGTGTATCCCAACATATGCATAAAATAACAAACAAGCCTGTGAAAATTTGGGTTCAATTGATCATTGAAGTTGCAAGAAAATGATGAGAAAAAAAAACCACCCTTGTTGTACAAATTAGTGTGCTTTCAGATAGGAATAAAAGGCTTCTGGCCAGAAGTCTTTTATTATTTCAGTGAGAAATTACCTCTTTCTCAAAAACTACGTTAGTTCAGAAGGAGTCGTTTCTCACAATGTTTTATACTATCAACAGCTCGTTGCTCGTTACCAAGTAAGTTTTTATGCTATAAAATATTTTGAGTAATTACCAAACGTGTACAGTGCCGTCGAGTTGTCAGACCAGTCGAGTTGACCAACGGACGAGTTGTCTGACATCTGCTAATTAAGTCCATATTGTTGACTGACTGTGCTTCAAATTGGTTCAACAATTCAATTTATAAAAACAAAAGAAAACAACAAACATGCAATCTCATCATCATGATCATCTATCTACACCACCACCACCGTATCCCCACCACCACCGACTCACTCGATCACGGCTCTGTCCGTTTTGACTTTTGGACACAAACGAATGCATCCATGATCAGGCCCTCAAGCTCAACCACTATATGATCATGTTAATTTATAAAAAAGTTAACATGATAACAAGTTACAAATTATCAATCACTAGCACTTACCGATTATTTTACCAAGAATCAGAACGGGAGACATGCCATTCAAATCAAGTTCAAAGATAAAAACAAGAAAAAGAAGGGCGCCACCAATATTTGGGCGAAAATCAACTATTGGTGGCGCTATTGAAAAAACCCATTCTCCTTTTAGTTTTACCCAGTTTTCGTCTGCTCGTTGAGCTCGACTTTGCCTGCACACTGAAATGTTTGCAAATTTTACTTGACTCTGACGTCACTTCATTGTACTTAAACTTAGACAAACTCTTTTTATGCAGCCCTAGATGTTGATACACACGAAACATTTTGCCTTGGTGGAAGCAGGAGATTTGTTTCAGCAGCCCCTGGAGGTCGACGGGCGGTCCAGGCCCGCCAAAACTTAAATGAGTTGCCGTGACGAGTGGCTTAATGACCTAACCAAATTGTGCCCTTATTTCCACCCTGCATCATACAACTAAAATCTGTCAACATATAGAGAAGAAACAAGTCAGGCAAGTGTAAGTAAGTAACATTTGTGTTTTATTTTCCTGTGGCGTCTGTAGACTGAATTCCGGTAAAAATTAACTTGTTACTGTTAGGCCTAGGTCTGCTGCTGGTTTATGATGATGCACATTACATGTATGCACGTGCGTCGGTGCACACATTACGTTTTTATGGCACGTGTTGAGCAGTTCCATTTTAAAAAAACTTCATTCTGTAAACATTTATTTCATAATGGCGGTTACAAAGACATGTACAGGTAGTGTCACATAATAAACATACAAAAGAAAATTATTTTGAAATTCCAACTACCCGATGAACATACAGCATTATGCTACATATTTATAGCCAACATGTAGGAAAAAAGTGAAGCCATAGTTTGTAGTCATGGTTTGTAGCAATGTTACACAAATATTCAAAAATTGTGTTGAATTTGTTGGAAACAAATCAACCAATCATGGGAAGGATTTCAGTTTTTTAAAACGATTGAATATTTTGCTAACATTCGGCCGTCCATGCCAACTGGCGCATTTTGTTTATCAATAATGGACAGGTCTAAAAGCTAGTATTTTTGTAATGTGATATTTATCCGTCATTCATCTTCCTAGCAGTTTTTCTTCCGCTTATAAAGTTGCAGCAAGGGCGCCCCCACAGGTTCGTTGCCAATTAATAGTCAAACAAATTAATATTTCAATGTTGCCTGTTTGCGTACGCGGCTGTCGACAGGCTCGTGCAACGCCATCAATTTACCACCACTACAGGCTAGGCACTGTAAACAGCAATTCAGTATTAGGGCTGGGAGCTCTTGTTGAACTAAATTAAAAGTGAATATTTAAAATCAGTTATGCACTGTTAGGATTCCCAACTTCACAACAAGTGTAAGTTTTCTTTACGCTTTTGTGCTTTGTTTATAAGTGGTCTTATTTGACCAGCATTTGACAATAAAATATTTTCTGACTCCGACCTAACTGCAGAAAGTAATTAGCGATTCGCTCTAAATATCGCTTCATGTAACACAAATTGAATAGAGCTGCAACATAATATCCCACGAAGTCAAAACAAAGAAATTACAAAACGCTAACAAAATATTATGCTAGTAAAAATACAGATTAAAGTTTAATACGTGTTATGTTATAATTAACACACACCGTAACATTAAAATGGCGCCTTTGTAAAAGTCTGACCTAAATGCAGCAAATTATGATCAGTATCAAATACATGTATGTACACGAAATAAATACAGATGATTTAACATTGTCACCGTTTTCATGAACAGTTAATCCTTTGAAAAATCCTATTAAGTCATAAAGCTTAAAAATTTAACAAGAATTATAAGTTATAGTTAATATTAAAATAGCGCCTGTGTAAGTATAACCTAAGAGCAAAATCATAGGCCTACTTTTTGGCAAACCTATAGTAAGAGCAGCAAATTCGAAATAAATACAAATAATTTAACCTTGTCACCGTTTTTATGAACATCTAATCCTATAAAAAAAATCAATCATTTTGGCAAATCGGTGTAATCATTGACATCAACATTTCCCACAAGCTTTAAATCATAAAGCTTTAAAGGTACTTAGTAACTTTCAAAGACCAATGTCCACACTTGGTGCATCCCAACATGAGAATAAAATAACAAAGCTGTGAAAATTTGGGCTCAATTGATCATAGAGTTTGCAAGAAGATCATGAAAGAAAAAACTACCCTTGTTGCATAGAATTGTGTGCTTTCAGATGTCTGAGAAAGGCTTCATGCCTGAATTCTTTCTCAGATTCTAATTTTATTTGTGGAAATTTACATCGTTCTCTAAAACTACATCATTTTTATCAAAGTGTGTCATTTCTAAAAAAGTAGTTAAAACAACAAAATAGCGCGTGTGTAATCTCAGTCTAACCTAAATGCAGCAAATTCGAAATAAAATATAGATAGGTTGCAGTATGACGTAAGTCGGCCATCTTTACGGGCAGTTTGGAACACACAGTCATGCGTTTCGCGTGAGAACGGCGTGCAGCACGCGCACATTTCACAAAACTCACTGCACGATTGGTCAGTGAACAACGCGGCTGCGTTAATAATTAGAGCGCTTGACGCGCCTGCATGCCAAAATGCAATTTGCCCGTAAAGATGGCGTCTATTGGGAACTATCTATATAGATGGTTTAACATCTCGTCACCGTTTTCACGAACAGTTAATCCTTTGAAAAAAATCATATTATGTTTGGCAAATTGGTCATTGACATCCAACATTTCCCACAAGTTTTAAGTCATAAAGCTTTAAAATGTAATAAGTGTTATAAATTATAGTTTACAACAATAAAATAGCGCATGTGTAAGACTAATCTAAATGCAGTTAATTCGAAAAAATACCCAGATAATTTAACATCTATCCAATAAGTCAAAACAGTGTCATTTTAAAACATAGCTTCACATCAAGTTTAACCATTTTTAAATTATAGTACAATCGATATAGTTAATATATAATATCTTAACCTATTTCGTATTTGCAATTTGAGTTATTAACTTCGGCACAATGGGTTTATTTCGATATACACCTTAATACTACATTATGTAACTTCCTCTTTCGGCCTGGGAGAGATAAACAGTCACAATTTTCTTTCCGTCTTAAAAATTAAAAGGTGTCACTTCCCACGTCTTAGCACGTTCAAATTATATTGTGTTTAAGTTAAGGAAAGTCATTCCCAGTGCACATTTTCAAATTACTCACTGTGTGAATGATACAATGTGTTGTACATTTCTATCCTTGGCTGGTGAAAAACCACGGAGCAGTTCATTGACCAGAATAATTCTGTTTTGCCCTGGAAGCTGTATTTTTCTAGCTGTCATGTTTTTTTGTTCACACCCACTCTTTTTCCCCTTTTGGGGGGGGGGGGGGAGTGGGATTTCATCACTTCGATTCATTAGGCTTCATACACCTTGTCCAACGCTTTGCAACCTCGTTTCCCAGTTAACTCATTCAAAGTGTGTTTTTGAGGGAGTGTGGTGAACGACACACAGAATGTAAACCTTTTTAGAATTTTGGGAGATAAGAAGCAGAGCAAAGCATCTAACATAAATTGTTCACATCGTACATGTTTGTGCCCTTTCGTGGACGATAAAAAGGCATGACTTGCCGGCAAGAATTTGAATCCCGCGGTCCATTGGATGGACCGGGTTGATCGTGCTCAATAATCTCAGTGAGAGTGCAGCGTTCGACAGCCGACGAACTTCCCACCAATTCATGGTTGGCGCCAGGAAGAACCAGAGTGAAATTGTTCACCGTCGTATTGTGGATGATTGGTCTAGGCCCGTACCTCTCAAGCTGGTCGTTTTGTCTTTCTTTGACCGCGATGGTTGTTTGCATCCGGTCTGGTTCCGACCATGAGAACATTTCGCTGGTATCAGGGTGGTCTACCCCGTAAGCACTGTCTCTTTGTAGATGTCTTCCCAAGAAGTTGTCCGGCTTGAAAGATCTTTGATGCGCATCTGAACTAGTAGAAATGTCCCCAGAGGCCTTTGAATTGGGTAACCTGGTCATCGGTTTCTTCCTAGGAGTCCGTGGTTGACCATAGCTTATACCGACGTCGAAGGCGCGCTCAGAAACTTCAGGAGAGAACACTGGGAACTCATATCGAGGTGAGGAATCGAAGCTTGACGAGGAGATATGCTTAACTTGCTGCTCGTCGAGTTTGATTTTCGGCCGAGGGATGCCCACCCCGCATAACGGCCCGTGACTTCTTCCAACATTGACTACTGTTTTTGGTACGACGGTGGGCAACACAGTCTCCGGAACATGATAAGGTTTACCAATCTGGGGAATGGGATTTGGGCGTGAATTACTCCTGAGGAATTGGGGCAACTCGGGGTACGCACGCGCTGTTGCGTCACGGCTCCTTTGTAAATGGCGCCCCCAACGGCTTGAGACAGATCTGGCGCCCTGGCTCCGCTGACTCCTCGATTTATTACGTTCGCGTCGAGCTTGTTTTTCTCGTCGCTTGCGGTGCACCTCCGGGCATACGCACGCGCAACAGCTACAGTTCATGAGGATCCACACTACATAGAAAATGGCGAAGGCTTCGCAGACGATGACACCAATTACAATATAGATGATGACGAGAGTACTTGTTTCTGTATGCATCATCAGAAAAGACAAAATTAACAATTAACAAAAAACGCCAACAGGTTAACAAAGTGGTCTCCCTCCTCAACAGAGGTCCGCTGGCCAAATGCCAGTTAAAACACCAGTAACAATTCTGTCATTTAGTCCAGCTGTCTATTCTACCTCCATGGTTTTTTGCTGTGCTACCCACTGTTACATCGAATTGACAGATTCTTCAAATTGAATTAAAATTGCAAGTTCCTTGAAGATAGACTGGGGACCAGTGGAACAATACGCCAACGGTACTGCTGGCTATGAACACCCGTATAACCAATATCAGTGTCTAAATTTCCCCGATCTTTTGAAACTGGCCATACCTCGGAGGAAGAACAACACTTCACCAAAGCAAAAGCGAGAAGACCTCCGCTTGTGCGGATGCAAATACGGGTCGCGCAGGCTGAATCAGGATCAGGCAAAGTGCTTACGGCTAAGAACGAATCGTGTTTGTTTAATACCGGCACTCTGGCAGTGTTAGCTTCCATTCAAGCCTACATCTAAAAAGCTCTGAGGCACGATGCAAGATACCTGTGAGCATTTAACACAGTCAGTACGGTCGCGGTCACAATCCTCCCCATTGTTAAACGTCAATATACTATTAGTATTATACTACTGCAAAATCTGTGTTTTGTACCACTCTTCAAGCTTTCATTCAAAAGGTTTATAGATTGCTTAAAAAAGAAAAGAAAAAAGAAAAAAATCAGGACCCGCGCGTATCGCGGGTTTCCCACTTGTTTTTAATTATACCACTATCGAAGTGAACGTGTGTGAACGTGCACAAAATCCATGACTAATTTAAAATCATCGATTCTAAAAAAGCCATCTGAAAAATTCTCCAAAGAAGCACCTCCTCTTTAATGTTTTTGAAAAAACATGTTGTACATTTTTTGGGGGTAGGCCTACTCGACCGGCAGAAAATAATTTCAAAACCGAAATCCTCGATGTTTGTCTGGTCCTTGCTCTATGGTCAGTATATATCATTATATGTAGATCAGAGCTATTTCAACTCACCGTCAGGTGTCTCGTAGCAACCGCCACCCTCAGTTGCCTCTGCGTCGAGCCCATTGGCACAGTGTGGCGTGGAATCGCATACTAGCTGGGTGTCCAGACACGGGGACAAAGTATCGCACCTGAAGCAACTTTTCATATCTGAACAACACCAATAGGAATATACAGTATTGCTTTTTGCAAGGAAATAATTTATTTCAGTTTCGTAGGAATTGAAAGCTTCATCGGTCTCCATTAAAATCGTTGTTTTTGGTGAGATTGTTGCTACTACCAAACAACACCTTTCATTGTGCTCTTTCATTCTAGCCACATTTTAAAGAAAAAGTACAAATACAGTAATTCATTTAGTCAACCCTACATACAGATTCCTTAAACTAGTTTGGGAAACACTATTCCCGTTGAAAAGCTTCATGGGAATTAAACAAAACAATTATTTTGAACTCCATTGCACTATTTATTTAAATACGCATAAAATGAGTAGGATGTATATTTTGAATATATTATGTGATAAATCAAATCAAATAAAGGTTAATATTCTGAGCGGACAAAAAAAGACCACAAAAACAATTTGTAGAAAACTTACCATCAGCAGAAGTAGCCGAAATCCACACGAACGTAATCGCAAGCAGAACAATGTGTGCATAATTGGATCCCATTCTAAACAAAAGATTTAATCAATGTCACACGCGGGTCAATAAAATAATTGTGTATATTTATGATTCTGTTGTTGAAGTGCGCCTTGATACCTTCTGACAAGGAGGGCCACGGGACTGGGTTTTTATATGGTTCGCCAAACAAATCTGAACAAATCTGAACAAATCCTTTTCGCCAAACAAGGATAAGGCTATCCTTCACCAGATCACGGTAATTTGGCGCCACGTGACGGGTATAATTTATAAACCTCCAGTGTGTTTTGACGCAGGTGGAGGGGGGGGGGGGGGGGCGGGAAAGGGCAGAGTAATCCATTTAAAAGTATTACAAGGTGTTTGGCCTTGGCAGGTCAAGCCGATTCGCCCAGGCCGTTGCTCTCTCCGATCACTTTTGTTTATTATTAAAATCAGAGAGGAGTGCAGGGACCCGCGAGTGACCGACGTCGTGGATGAGTACACAAAACGAGTAAGAAAATACCTCGAAGACAAAACAAAAACTGGACCTGCCATGGCTTTGGGAATGGCCCGAAAGGTTGACCAACGGGAAGCGAACTATGGCTGACCGTTTTCTTTCCCATGTCTGACCCGAATCCAGGTTAAACCACTAGCACTAAACGAAAAAACAACCACAAAAAGCACCCATGCATGGTAGTTAAAAGATAGAGGGAGCCTCAAATTTCCATTATCCATTGTTCAGACACAGAGAAAGGAATGGTAATTCTGAAACCCCTTTGCACAAAATAATACTAGATCAATCATGTTCACTGCTGTCTAAAGGGGCAGCAACTCACCGTGAGAGAGGGAGAGAGAGGACCGAATCCAGGGGTCAGCCTGGCCGGCAAGTGCACGTACTGGTCATATTAATGTGAACAAAATCATTACACTGTATCGTAATTTCCACATAAAATCGAGAACGGTAAACTAAAGGCAGGGTAAACTTATGGTAATTTTCAAAGACCAATATCCTCACTTGGGTGTATGCATAAAATAACAACCCTTTGAAAATTTGGGCTCAACTGGTAATCTAAGTTGCAAGAAAGAGAGGGGGAAAACACCCTTGTTGCATAGAATAATTGTTTGCTTTCAGACGCCTGAGAAAGGTTTCATGTCTGAAACCTTTCTAAAATTCAAATTTTTTATGAAAAATTTACCCATTTCTCTAAAACTATAAATGGTGTTGTTTCTAACAATGTTTTATAATATCAACAGCTCTCCGGCAGTGCTCCTACCTCCATGTCTTTACCAAGTAAGTTTTATGGCTATAAACTTGTGGGGTAATTACAAAAAAGTATAGGACACCCTGCCTTTATACATATTGATAAGTTTTGAGAAGTGCCCCCTCCCTTCTTATCAAAATCACGTTACCACCGACAGCTGTAACCAAAAATACTCATTGTTGCAAATGCCCTGATACTAGACGTGAGTTGGAGAGACAATGTCAGCAACGGGGTGCTCTATGGCAACCTGCCAAAGATCTCTACAACTATCAGGCTTAGGCGTCTGCGATTGGCTGGACACTGCGTTCGACATCCAGATATAGCTGCAAGCCAACTCATTCTCTGGGAACCCACACATGGTGTAGCCTCTCGAGGTGGGCAGTCACTAACCTACGTGGACCAGTTGCGTCGTGATACTGAGCTAACCTCTGGCAGCTGAGATCAGAACAGCTATGGGAGATCGTGATGTGTGGCGTGCTTTTGTTGCAGTCCGACGGAGAGTCGACCTGATTGATTGATTGATTGACATTAATAATAGTGTACAGCAACTACAAGACAGATTTGACAGTCATATCGTCCTCATTATTAGCGTAAACATTTCGCCCGCAGTCTTGAGATCGCTGGTACACCAGTGTACTGTATGTACCCAAACTATTAAGATTCGTTCGTTTCTTCTTGCAAACTTCTCACTAATCTTTGGTTATTTTGGTTATACGGCCTCCATGATGTCACAATGGGTCCTCCTTCAGATCATGTAACCAGTTGACCAATATTGAATTTTGTTTACGTTAAGAATTGACTTTACTGATGATCAAAGGGCTATGGTGGATAATGACCTCGTCCACTGACACGTAAACATTGGGAGAATTGAGTTTTTCAATCTTAGTGGTGCGTGTCGTGCGTGTTGTTTTCACTCAGTTCTCGTTTCTTGTTTGATCAAGTCATGGACAAGGTCGTCGGGGAAGGACCTCAATGTAGGAGTTTGGGAAGGTAGTACGGTGGCCTCATGGGTGCACTACTCTAAATCGACCAAAAATTCATGCGCCAAGCTACTTATCATAATTTGTAAACCCACAACTTATTTTTAATTATAACGTTTTGGGGGTCATGCAACTAATAGACTGTGTAATTATAAGAACTTATCACAACCTGGGGGTTCTGGGTTTCAAGTTTTGAGGAGATTTGATAAATTTGGGCTTTAAAGTTGGTTCTATTTAGCTTGGGAATTGGAGGAGTGCCTCATGAAAACTGGCGGCAAGTCGGTTTGGGAAAAAACACATTTTCGGGGGTGTTTTTTTCTGGGGTAATTAGCAAAAATTCCAAACGGCTGACCTGCCAAAAATTGAAAAGAAATCTTAAGTTTAGTGGTCTGAAAATATATTTGATTGGTTTTCAAGAGGCTGAGAGACTTTTAACTATTGTTTGAGAATTTTTGAATATTTAGCATTTATCATTGTTTGCTATGGGAGTCTATTTAGAGGGGTGAAACCTCAAACTCGCCAATTCCTAGAGAACCCCCATGTTTTTTTACGGCGTTATATCGCCGTACTATTGCGTTATATCGCCGTACTATTGCGTTATATCGCCGTACTATTGCGTTATAACGCCGTACTTTATTGCGTTATATCGCCGTACTATTGTGTTATATCGCCGTACTTTATTGCGTAATATCGCCGTACTACTGCGTTATATAAAATCAAAAACAAAATCTTAAACAAAACAAATTTAGAAAAAGGAGATAATTAGACAGCAACGATACAGTGCAGTCAACAAGACTCGAATAAGCAAAACATGTCAAACGAATAATTAAATTGAGTAATAAAGTAACTAAAACAAGGTCAAAAACACCCAAGAACAAATTTTAGGGGCCCTTGGATGGCGTAACGTTTTTCTCTTGCGCCTTACTATGGAATTGCGATCAGTCGATTCATTTGCATATTATCGATCAAAATATTTTGATTCAAAAATTGATTAAATTAGAAGTACGGCCATGTATTATATCTAATTGGGTTGTAACTTGTAAGTTCCCTTGAATGTTGTAAGCAGCGGATGAAGTAAATGGGACAATTAGAAATTAAATGCAACCAAATGTTGCAGCGTGTCAGTGTTTTTTTGCCAGAAACATTTAACAACCCGAAATTAATGACACGCAATTACAAAATGTGTAGTTTGTTAAAGCGTTGGGTGTGACTATTCGAGACAGTTTAAAGTTGGATGCAATAAGAAATAAAAAAATAAAAAATAAGTCAATAAGATAATCAACAATATAACAGAAAGTTATATATGTTGTGTTGTTTGAATGACTTGTTGTCTATAAAGGGATATGTTATTCCGGTTTTATTGTGTTCCGTTGTATAATGGAAATCTTAAAAAGAGCGTTTGAACAGATTGGAAGGTGTTCAAGAGAGGGTGTGTCGTATAATCTTTGAAACAGCTACTCTAATTATACAGATGCGTTAATCTTGAAACTCTTGAAAATCGAAGAGGCAAACTGAAAAGATTTTGCTTTGACGTTGAATTCCATCACATGAGCAGATATTGGCTATACCTCTCCAAAGAAGCGATAATTTTTATAACGCCGTAAAACACACATGGGGGTTCTCTAGGAATTGGCGAGTATGAGCCACCGTAAGTATGTGGCGTGTCGTGGCCGAGCGGTCTAGGTCACCGGACCTAAGCTCTGGTGTTTTCAGCAGCAGAGTGTGGGTTCGATACCCGGTCATGACACTTGTGCCCTTGATGAGCAAGGCACTTAACCATAATTGCTTCGAAAAAGTTGGGAAGGTAGTGCATTCTGCTCTACCAGACAGGCTCCTAGTGGATGATACCCATGCCTACATCCTTAAGGACTGTGAAGGGGGTAACCCTGTTTCAGCCCCAGGAGTAGGAGGCAACGTGCCCCTGGTGTCAATTGATTTGGGTTGATAGCCCAAATCAGTTATGTGTAGCCCTCACCTTGAGTGGCCGTCCGTGGCCTTGTGAGTTAAGCGATATCTCATTTTAAAAAAATGAGCCACCGTAGGAAACGTCCCACACGGCTTTATCAAGGTCTCAAAATTACTGGTTGATTGGGTCTTTGCTCTTTACGGTTGTCATAATCGCTGACCAGGTCATTGGCGCCTGACTCCCAACTGGGATTAAAGGCATTATGCAGGGTAGAGCTTACAAAATAGTCGCAGACAGTGTTCATGTTTTGTGTGATCAGCCATACATGAAATAACAAACCTGTGAAATTTTGGACTTAATCCGTTGTCATAATGTCAGGGTCAGGAGAAAAATAATAGTGAAAAATCATGGCATGCATAATTTATCAGCATTTAAACACATTGTCCTTAATTTTGGTTGATAACAACTGAAATCAGCTGTTGCGTTTTTTGAAATGGGTTTTCAGATAAAGTTAAAGGCACTATTGGTAATTACTCAAAATAATTGTTAGCAAAAAAACTTACTTGGTAACGAGCAATGGAGAGCTGTTGATAGTATAAAACATTGTGAGAAACGGCTCCCTCTGAAGTAACGTAGTTTTTGAGAAAGAGGTAATTTCTCACTAAAATAATAAAAGACTTCTTGCTGAAGCCTTTTATTATGCATCTGAAAGCACACAAAGTAATGCAACAAGGGTGTTTTTTCTTTCATTATTCTCTTGCAAATTCGATGACCAATTGAGCCCAAATGTTCACAGGTTTGTTATTTTATGCATATGTTGGGATACACCAAGTGAGAATACTGGTCTTCGACAATTACCAAACGTGTCCAGTGCCTTTAAACAGTGAAGTTTTTATCCTTACCAATTCTATATAATAGGCCTACTTGAACTTATTTACGCTGACTAAATCTGATTTCACAATATTATTAGGGAAATGACGCCATATGCACCAGTTTCACCATGGATGGGACAAGTTTCTCAAATCATTTTCACAAACCTGTGGTGGATATTAGTTAACCAAGAAACAATTATTACTTAAACACAATTTAAAAAAACGTACTTTAAAAGTACAGGGAAAAGAACAATTAGTTAACAAAACAAATCAAATGTATAGTTTTTTAATTCGTTGCTTTTTATAAATCTAATTTATAACTGTTAAATGTATATGGTTTCTTCACCACACTAAATAAATACAAATCGAATCCGGACTTTTGAGATTAAAAATGTTACGTTAGACCTATGTATGCTTTAATAGGCCATACGGGGTAAACTGTATCTTGTCGTCCCGTTCCGACCCCTGTGGGTCTTAGAGAACTCTGCAGTTTTGTGGTCCTTTCTCTATGTTTTAACAGAGTAATTGCTGGAGATTACGATTCCGAAAAGTTCTCCACAAAAACGCCAGTCAAATTTGAGAAATTATCGACCAAACATTGCACTAGATAATCGACCGCGATCGAACACTGTTTACGGTTGTGATAACTGCTTGAAGACGCGAAAACAAAGGTTCTAGTTCGGGTTTATGCCAGCCGATTTCTGGTCAATTACTGGATGGGTTAAACTTGTTATGAGGTCCCCGATCATCGACGCCGTGCCAAACCGAACTAGTATAGTCAGTATGGCAAGTAACACTTGGACATGACCGTACGCCCGTGAACTTTGACAAGTTTGTCTGAGCATCTCACATGAGACACAGGTATTTAGCCTCTATTTTTAGGCCCAGAATAGGGCTATTCAGTCCTCTAGCACTTTATGAAATCGAGCCCTCTGGCTAGCCACGGGATCTTTTCACTTTTGTGAAGTTACACGATTTTACACAAGGTCAATGGGACTTTTGTTCGTTGCAACCCTCCAAATGCACCCGATTGTCGACCTCGTTTGGTTGACCGTTTGTATAATCGTGGACTATAATAAGAGTTTCAAACTTTTGCTATTCGTTTAAACGCTTTTTTTCAAACGTAGTTTAAATTAAACGCTTGCTAATCTCAATTGATAGTTTTGAAGTCTTAAAAACACTTAACAAAAACAAAGTGAGCCTTGATTTAAAAGCTTCTTCGATTCGAAAAAAGAAAGAAATCAAGTTCCCCCCAATGATTTGTTGAATAATTGCACCTCAATAATATGGCCGTTTTCAAAACTAAGGCTTGGACTCGGGCTCCGTCGGTTATTTAGAGAACATGAGCTGTCCTTATGGAGTTTCAATTTAAACATGTTGACAGAGTCTAAACCGGAGCCCAAGACCAATTAGTGGTTTTGAAAACGGCTTCTTTTTAGTCAACCCCCTTAATATTCCAAGTTAACCGAGAGTTGTGCTGCGGCTGAGTTTACCCAATCCCCAAAGGGCGCCCTCGTGTGGTGTAGCAGTTCACACGATTTTTAATTATTTTGGATAAGAATCCATTTTCCAACAAACTTATCATTTATTAAGCAGAATTAAATAAAATAAAATTGAAACCTTGTATCGGAGACTAGGAAAAACTACTTTTGCTGTGTAGGGGTTTTGCTTTTTTAGCATGGTTATATTTATTTAGCTACAAGGAGAGAATACACAATGGAAAACACTTACTTCAGGTTTTATACTATACTATTTATTGTTTTCTAATGACTTGGCTACAATTTGTTTGGTTATGATTGTGTGACCTACAATTAATAATCTTAAAAAGTACTTGTTCATTTTTACCTTGTACACGTATAACAATGGTGTCTTCATCCAGACGGTAATACATTAAGCCTATACATACACTGAATTTTTTTTACTATGAAAACACTGCTGTACAATAAAATACAAATGATAATAAAGTAAAATGAAAATAAGAAAGAACAAAAAGTAAAATGAATCACTGATCATATCTACTTCAAAATTTGCCAGCTACATGTTGCTGTTGACCTTAACCATGGCGCCTACATCTTGTGTTTCTTCCATTGGAACAGTGTTACCAAACCGAGGTCAGAAGGTAAAAAATAGTCAGGTACCCTTTGGTTGGTGTAGGAGTAAGTGTTCATGATTGCTGTTGTACACAGGGTTATGTGATAATGATGGTGGGCAGCATGATTAAGGTCTTTAAGAAGTAAATTTTGAGACAATTTTGATGAGTGTTCAAACTAGGTGTTGTAGACTACAATGACAGCGGCAACTGTTGTTAGGTAAAAGATACTAATTTCCAACTTGAGAAAGATCAAATTTTCTCAGCTAAGGAGCTCTTTGAAACTAGAAGTTGTTTCCATGGAATCTCAAAGTCAAAAAAATGCTTTAAGAAGTCATCCAGCACAAACAACTCCCAGCAGTTGACTTTTGACAAATCTACAAAATAAACATTTAAATATTTCTACAATGCATGCAATTCTTCCTTCAAATGTGCAAAAAAGGTATAATTTGTAAAAAGTACAAAAAAACAAAGAACTTCTATTTTACACTGATGTTCTTTAAAATGTAAACACAATTACTTTTGTTTGTAATTTCAAACCAACTTGTATGTTACAAAAGGGTTAACGTTATCACTTATTCTTACTGAAACTTACAACCCCATTTCCCCCAAGGACACAGAAAATTATTGAATCCGTTACTATGTTTTTAAGCTATAGCTATTTTTTTTCAGCCTGTGGTTCCTTCTAATATATTGAAGTCATGGGAATCCAGCTTAAAGGTTGGGTCATAGGTTAAAGGTTGGTAAATACTTCAACAATAAATAACCATACAAATTTGCTTTGTGAGAAACACTCCAGCTCTTGATAGTATAAACTATTTTGAGAAATGATTCCCTTCGAGGTAATAGGGTTTGGATAATTTTTAACCCCAAAACATTTGAATTTGAGAAACGATTCATGCCTGAATTGTTCTCAGATTCCTGATGATTGGTGCCAGTTCGTGATTGCTGCAGCCAGAGATGCAGTTGGTACCCGCTGCCATTTTGCTCAAAACACAGATGGATTCAACGTTCTTGTGAAAATACTGTTACAGTTGTTTTCTGTTTTTTCAGCAAGTAGACACTGCCTTCAGCTGAATCTTTCACATGTCTCTTCATAATTTTGCTTAAAGTATTTCGTTGACAAAAACCAATCTGTGACCCCACCTTTAAGACTTCCTAGAGGAACCAAGGTCTAAGTCGGTGTCACATTTTCACCAACAACATTACAAAATATTGTTGTCCAATAATGTTACAGTGCTGCTGAATAGTTAAATAGCTAACAAAAATAGAGCTGTTTTTCTAAACACACGCATACATTGAAAAATACAAAAAGTGCTTACTGGCATATCATCTTGTGCAAAGCGTTTCTCTTAAAAATTCACATCGTGATTACTATATAATTAATTACAATGAAAACAGATTACAGACAAGGTCAAAGGTCATTCTTGCTGACCTTAGACCTGAGGCTAATTACTGATTTTGTGGCATCATTTGTCAGTCGTGTGTGCGAAGGGTTATTATAGATAGGTTACCGACACTACACTACAAAATCATGACAAATGTGCTAAATACTAGCTTTTCAGTGCTGGGAAAAACTTGTATACACTTTGAACTTGGGTCAAATAGTTGGCTTTAATTACAGCCATGAATAATGTGGCAATGTGTACACAGTTACTGGCTATCTAATCATACGTTTTCTTCGCGTGCGCAAGAAGCTTTACATTTTTTTAAATATCATTTCCTACTTCACCCCTGCTTTTTTTTCCTTCTTCTTTTTCCTGCCTGTATATTTAATAGCTACGTTTAATGAATACTTTACAGATAATTTTACGCTTTTAAAATTCTGCGGTATGGTAATTAATCATTAGAATGGCAACCCGCATAGTCGCTGTAGGTCTTTCATTAAGATCTTTTAGTCTATTGTCTAGCATCAGGGGAGTGTTTAGTAATGCATCAACAAGTATATGTACTTCCAACCATAAAACCTGTCCACAATCGACATACCTGTGGGTTAAGTACCGCAATGAAAAAATGTAGTTAGAACTATACAAACTTTACTGCTGTGTGGCTAAGTGCCAACCACTGTTTTAGAATCATGTATGAAATAAAACAATATTTCTCTCTCATTGTCAACTTGCAATATCTGAAGGACTACAACCTACCACTAATTACAAATACACATGCAATGCTTCATCAAGTTTATAACTAAACAAAGGTTAAGTTAAGCATTGCTTTAGAAAAATACATTAATTGAATACTTTCACAATCTTGACAAGAATTGTTACGATTAATACTGGTAAAATGCTAGGGCTATATGAATAAAATTTATTCAATTTAACAATTTTTCAAATTAATTCAATATCAAATTTGTATTTTAACTTTTACGTAACACCTTTTTATTTGCTTGGCTATAATATTAACTTTTTTACCCGTACACAAAGGGAAAACACAGAAAAGAGGTTTCAGCAAGTACCTTGATAGAAATATTTAATGAATTTGGAAAAGAAAAAAACCGAGGGGGACAAATAATATGTTCATTCCAAATAGCATGGTTATATTGAAGTTTGCCATTATCACTGTCTGGGTGCTTCATCAATCATTTCTATATTCCCCTGCAGCAACAAAGTATGAATAAATCTGTAATGATACGAGACACTTTTTCAGCACAATTGCCTCAACACCTGACAATAACAAATTCACTTGGCAGTACAAACCAATTATTTCCGTTATCGTAAGGCTTGATACCTACACCCGCTTGTTCATTGTGGTGCAGAATTTATAATACAAGCACAGCAATTTCATTCAAGGAGGGTTGCATGGTTCAGGCAAACACAAAGTGCGCATTAAGGTGATCGCAACGACACCCTGCAGGTTGAAACTGATTTGGTGCAGATCTTGGTTTGGAATAATTACTTGTGCATTTTTGTTCATGATCCATTTTATACTATTCTAAAGATCTATGAGAATTTTGAGAGATTTACAAAAAGCTATTCATGAACACAGTATTAGGAGAAAGTGTCAGTAGGAGTACACGTACAAAAGCAAAAAAATTAAAATATTTCAGTGGAGTGAAACTACGTACAAGGGCCGAGGAACAAAGTAGAGACAACCTAGTAACAGGCTGAAAGAGCTTTAAAAAGGGGTCCAATTTCACAGGCCCACCAAGTGCCGGTAAAAGTTGTGCTTAACAGAAAACAAGTTACCAGGCAGAAATACAATGTATTACAGATGCTTCGATTGGTCCCCTGTTGCATTGTCTTTACTGTATCAATTTTTGAAAGACCTGATTGGCTGTTTGAGGATAAACTTTCAACTTATGATCGGAAGTATAGCTTGGAGACAGGAGAACAGAAATAAAGATGACATTGAAAATAAGTAATAAACACCCTGTGTGGCATCCTATATGTAGAGCGTTAATGCTTGATCCCTTTATTTGTACGATCAATTCAATTGAAAGGTTTTCTTTCTCTATCCCCTACACCATCTAGACTTTGTGGGGGAACTCCATACGCCCGTTGTCATGGTTGTACGCCACGCTGTATCCGCCGTTCTGCAGTGAGGGGTACATGGGCGGATAGTTGGGGTACGGCGACCCCCTATTTATCCCATTCATACTGTGCTGGTGTGGGTGTGTGTAGCCCTGCTGCGGCAGGTGCTGGTGCGAGTGCTGGTGGGGAAGGGACCCCATGCCATTCATGCCGTTCACGCTGCCGTTCACGCTGCGATCGGGGGGCCCGCCATTCATTCCATGAAGGCCTTCATACATCCGGCTGTGTAGTCCCGGCATGGGGTGCATCCCCCCGGGCATGCCATTCGTCGTCGACGCAGAGGACGAGTATGAAGAATAGTTGGAGTTGTGGGATGGGTAGGAACCCGGCCGAGGTGTCGGGGGTGTTCGGTACTGCTTGGAGTCGTCATCTCCACCCTTCCTGCAGCAGCAGCAACACGCGATGCACGTGATAAAGATGATGAGGATGAGAAGGCCGATGGCACCACCGATCGTTGCCACGACACCAACGCCTAATCTCTCTATCCCAATCTCAATGAAGTTACTTGGTTCTGGAAATATAGAGAAACAACCTCTTTAGATGTATGTTGTAATCACGATCAGCAATGTTATTTGTATCCCATACATTTCAAATAATAAGGCTAGCGGGGCAAGGTTTCTGTCACTTTCAGATCATCATGATAGGCACTATATTTGTCAAAGGCAACATCACAGAATGTGGACCCGGCCAAATTTAAACGGTCTTTTGAAGTTGATTTTGACTGGTGTTAATTGGGTTCTTCTGCTTCAGAATGTTATCTGACTTACTTGTATCAACTCCTGTCAAATCCCAAACCATTCCTGCTCAGACTGATTGGTAATTGAAGGAACATGATTAGTTTTATATTCTAGTTAATCCAACAATGAAGTCCTGTCTTGAGGGGAAAATGTTTTCCTTCTTAAATTACACAGATGCAATGACCCCTTGTGGTGTGGTCTTTGCTCTAGTGCCCCTTAAAAGATTTTCCCAGTAGCCATTCAGATCTTGCACCTCATGATCACTCTTATATTCCAGTTAATCCAACAGTTAAGTCACATCTTGAAGGGACAAATGTTTCCTTCTTAAATTACACAGATGTTATGACAACTTGTGGCATAGTCCTTGTTCTGGTGCCCCTTAAAAAGCTTTCCCAGTAGCCATTCAGATCTCGTGCCCCCTTTGCAGAATAAGCAAGCCTCCACCTTTCACCAATGAAATTCTTGGCCTAGTTTCTAGTGTTACCTGCTTTGCACAATGCATAAGCTTCGTCTGAGTCGTCATTACAGTTAGGGACACCGTTACATGTCAGGACTTCATCGATGCACATACTGTTGTCCACACAACGGAAACAGTCATCTGATCCTTCTGTGGAACACAACAAAATAAAAGGAACACCAAATTAAAAATATGACTGACATGACATGAAAGTGACATTCCAGCTATACAAATTTTATGTTTGATGTGACGGCCAGTGCACGAGTGCAGAAACTGTGTTAGAGTTTACGGCAGTTTATTTGTATGTAAAAAATGAAACCATAGTTTTTAAAAATTGCTATATATGGGCATTTTAATTTTTGAAAAAAAAAAAAATTATAAGTAGAACTTAAAAAGAAGATTGATTTCATAGAAAATATAGTCTACGTTTGAGTTAATTTCTCGCTTTCGATACCCCAAGACTGTTACAACTCAACACCAAAATATTTGGACTAAGATAAGATTGGTATGCCTGGCTCAGTGATAAGCTAATTGGACTTGCAGACCTACATCTTCCACAAGGCAGAGGACTCCTGAATAGCATTTTGGAGGATCTGGGCTCATCCAAGATCCTACAAAATCATATTCAGGAGTTGAATAAAGTCAACAAAGTAAACAAAATACTTTTGTTTTAAAGTAATAATTATATTGAGCATTTATAATGCGGTGGTATCCATCTTAAGATACTCATGGCGCAGCGATACATCAGTATAAGGGAATGTTTATGTACTCCTCATTAGGTGAGTCTTGAGGAAAGTTTTGAACGAAGCCAGTGATGGAGAAAGTTTTTGATCCGGGAAACTGTTCCACAATGTAGGGGTAGCAGAAGTAAGCTATTCTCCACCCCATGATGTTAACACACGACTACTGATTGTTGAAAGAAACTGTACTGTACACATGTTAATGGAATTTTATCAATATTATTCTCTACATTTCAGATCCTAAGATGGCTTCACTTACCCTGTGGTGGCTTGTACGAGGTGTAGACTAGTTTGACACCAGCATCTGCCGAGCTGATGCCATCTGTGAGGAATCGAATGGTCAACACATTTCCGTAGGACTGGTAATCTTTTGGGAAGATGCCCGTGCCTCCGCAGTACGTCATCTCTGGCTGGAGTATGTCATTCTTGATCACATAGATGTTGCCCGATTCGTAGACCATGAACCTGTACAAAGGGTGAGTATTAAATAGAAAGATATGAGATAGGGTGGTACTTAACTTTGTCTTATACAATTGTTGAATACGGCTTGGTCTGAGTTTGGTGGCTTGGCCTGAGTTTGGTGGATTCATTACAACCAACCACACCTAGCATGCAAAAATTGGTCCTTGCTCTACTGTTTAAGCCCAGCAGGGCTAGAATCTTTGGGGGAAATCCACAAGACCGCAGGGCTTGTAACTCATGTGTTCCTGGGACCAGTGTGTAACTCAAATGTTTACTTTATCAGTTTTCTTTTTCAACACCAGGAATAAAAAAGATAACAAATATGTAGACAGTTATTATTATTAACTATATTTATCTTATTTGTCATTATGTGTAATGTGATAGTATAATATCAAGCTAAAATAAATTAAATAATAAAATGATGATCTCTTGGCAAACAAAATAGTGTTGTTAAATTAAACAGCATGAAGACCCTAGGTAAATATTAAGACTCAATCAAATAAAATACATTTAAATGAACATAAAAACCGTTACATATATTTTTAAAATTTTAATGTGAACTTCTAGTTTGGACAGGAAGTGAGGTCAAACTAGGTCACTAAAAAAAATTATAAAGAACTTTCACACATCAAACTCTCACAGACGATGCGATATGTGAACATAAAAACTGTTACATGTACAGTATGTCCGGATAAGAGAAAAATTCAAAAATTGGATTGAATGGCAGATGATAAGGTTCTAAGCAGCTTGGGCACCACTGCTTGCGGGGTCGACACCTGCCTGGCTGTGAACAGAAAATTAGAAGCGCATATTATTTGAGGCTTTATAAAGTGATGCATTAATACACCACGAAGGAAGGTTGAATGATATCCCACAAATACTCAGGTGATACATTATGTATTGCACACTGGAATTGTTTAACCGCCAGCCATTTTAATAATACATGATCAAGCAATGCAAGGCTTAATATACATGGATTTTACATCTTTTAGAAAATTTAATAAATACACCAAGAAATGATGTTCGAATGAAAACAAGGAAAACCGATGTACATACATGGTACGTGTATGACTTGTCAGTGGTTTTGTGCATGTTCATACTGGACTAAGTGTATTTCGAGTGCAAACTAAGCATTTCAACAATTGGTTTTTCACACATTTGTAGGCCTACATGTCTGCCGTTTTCTTGTTTTTAACAAAATATTTTTCTTTAGGATTGGTGTAGTTGTATAACATTGAAATAAATGGGCTTTCAGATACATCTACTTTACATTAAATCAGTTAGTACCAATCGTATACATGTACATGCGCTTAAGCTATTTGTAAAGTAGTCAACCGGACTAGTATTAGTAGTAAACTGTGTGTTTTACTTGGTCCAAAGAAGTTTTAGTAGCCCAAATTTAAACGTGTATAGATAGTTCCCAGTAGACGCCATCTTTACGGGCAAATCGCATTTTGGCTTGCAGGCGCGTCAAGCGCTCAAATTATTAACGCAGCCGCGTCATTCACTAACCAATCATACAATGAGTTTGGTGAAATGTGCGCGTGATGCACGCCGTTCTCACGCGTAACGCATGCCTGTGTGTTCCAAATTGCCCGTAAAGATGGCCGACTTACGTCATACTGCAACCTATCTATTGTCATACAACATGTATTTTTCTGATACATATAATGGTAGCAATCACAACCAGTTTAATGGTCAAATGAGGCTACACTCACACACTCAAAACGAATTAACACATTCTTATAACACGTATTAATCACATCTGAAATAGAAAAGGAAAAAATATGAGCAAGTAGGAATAGGATGCACAGTTTTTATTAGCCCCACAGGGCAAGTTGAGAAGTGGTGTTTACTAGCCCGTACCATATTTTTTACAAGACAATTTATGCCCAGCTAGTGTTCAGGGTGAGCCTTGCTTTAAATTTAAAACAATGTTCTGGGGAAATAAAAATAACATGCATGTCAAATTTCATGTACATGTAGTATTATTACATGTCATCTTTTGACTGAATAAAGGCACAGACAATGGTGTCCTTTTTTTACTCCTTAGTCAAAATTAAGAAGTCTTCACCACTTTTCTTGCTAGCATCGGTCCTTCATCATACAGAACCATTCTTGAATTATATTAAACGATCAGTCCACACAGACTAAATGCCAATGAAAGAATCTGATTGAGGATTGTATGAACCCATAATTATCATAATTCTTCCTACACGACAGTACGACAACCATTTCCCCCCCTGTTTCTTTTACAGCATCCACACTATAGTCCAGACCCAATATGTAAACAGTGAATCATGCCCTGCCCCGTTTATTGAAATTTCTCAGCGTACATGTACAACTGAACACTGAATCATCATCTCCTTGGGGTGCAACCACCTTAAAATGATGCAGAATACATATGCACAGAGTTATTAGCATACATGCATGACACACAGAGTGAATGTAATAATCCAATGGTGTTTTCATGGAATCATTCACATGCTGGTCATTAGCATAGATGCATAAATAAGTGTAAATAGATGATGATTTCACCAAATATCTGGTTTGTTGTGCATGGTTCTAGAAGTAAACATTTGACGGATTCTGATTTGGATATTCTGTCCTTCATTTTTTGATAAATGTTTCGAAAGAACCTGTTCAAAAATGACATTGGCTGCAATAAATACAAGGACTCAAATCAACTTCGGTGGTTTTCAGGGTTTGAAGAGGGTTTCCGAGGTCAATTAATTGCTGAGATATTCCTTATGAAAGTGGGAACAAATTACAAGTCTCTAACCTCACGTTAAAGTGGTGTAAAATGCCATTAGTCCTTCAAAGCAAAATTTGAAACATGATGTCATGTCAGATTGGATATCAACAACAAATGGGTCTGTACATTCCAATGAGAAATGTTTGCATCAAAAGGTCAAATTCAAAGCCTTTTTGATTGATCATCAAAAATTCAGGAATGAACCAACAAAATTTCCTGTACAAAAAATGTAAAGACTCTATCTATTGGACAATGAGTGAATCACAAAACTTAATTCAAGTCCTCTTTTCAGTCAGGGTATACTTTAATGTCAAAGACCAGTATCTTCACCTGGTGTATCCATCCCAACAATGCATATTCCATAAAATAATAAACCTGTGAAAATTTGGGCTCAAATGGTCATCGAAGTTGCAAAAAATAATAAAAGAAAAAACAGCCTTGTTGCATAGAATTTGATGCTTTCAGACATAGCCTTTCTCAATTCAAATGTTTGGGTGAAAAATTACCTCTTTCTCTAAAACTACATAACTTGAAAGGGGGTTGTTTCTACATTTGTTTTATATCAACAGCTCTCCTGTGCTTTTTACCAAGTAAGTTTGTATGGTCAACTACCGAAAGCCATGAAGGGTGTTTTGAAGTGATCCTCATTGGTTTAGATCTTTCTCAAAATTATATTGCATGATCCCCGAAAATAAAAAACAGTACAACCTTCCCTCCCCAACAAAATAATAATAATAATAATAATAATAATAATAAATAAATAAACAAATAGTGATGTGTTTTTTGTTGGATAAAATACATGTACATGTAACTTGTGAAGGCCAACAATAAATTTGTGCGACTTTTCACTTCATAAATATCCTAAGTCGGTAAATTATAATAAATTAAGTTGGTGTACAACAATAAGCAATCCTTATTAAACAAGTGCTTGTCCATTTCAGTTCAATTTAAAACACAAACCGATGCAAATGATCAAGTCCTATTTCAACATCAAGTACATGTGGTTTTCCTGGCTGGCAACTTTGTTTGTGATCAGTTTGTGATCAGGAAGACATGAGAGAACCCCCCCACCCCCCCCCCCCCCATCCTCATCCAACTACTCAAGTTCCTAGCCCAGCTGTGATGAAGGTAACTCAAACTCCTTGGAATTGGCTTGCTTGTTGTGTACCTGATGGTCAGCAGATGGTGTTCAGAAGGAATGCTTTACTTAAAGGAAATGTCTTTGGAAGCATGACATTCCCTCATTTCCAATCTATCCTGTAACATTTTCATCAAAGCACTTAGTAGAGTTTTCAGAAAACGGTTAACCTTGATGAGTAAGCCTGTGCTGGTTACACGGTTAACTAAAATTGCAACACGCATCATCGCTGGTGTGCACGCTAAAGCCGTATACAGCACTGCCATTCATTGCTCTTGCACACGTGAAAGCCGTCAGAAGCATAATCACCGGAGCACAGTTTTTCCCGGAAATTTTAGCTTATTTAGGATACCCTTGATAAAAAGATTATTTTGCAGTATAATGTAAGATTTGTCTCTTGTTGGTTTTGTTTTGTTTGATGGTTTTTGTTTTGGGGGAATTTTTGGGGCGGGGTGATTGCTCAAAGTCAAAATGCTGTGACGAAGAGGCAATTATTTTGATCACATGCGCAGTGAGGTTAACAATTATTTGTTAATTCTAAAAAAAAAATCTGAAATGGACGGTTACACAGGTAACCCAGAAACGGTTAAACATTTCAAAAAAATAACCGTAAATGCACAGGCTTATTGATTAGCCATGTGGGTGCAAGCGGTATGGGGGGGGGGGGGGAGGGGGCTCGCGGAGCTAGCACTGCCCGAGTGCATGATGAGCTCCTGGTACATGTATTTTCAAGTCTGTCAGGCTGTTGGAGTTGCATCTCATTGGGCGGCTTGGGTTATGTTTAGTAAGCAAAGCTGTTGCACAGCCTTGAAATCAATCCCCGAAAACAGTACGCCTGGTTTGGTTCAAGCATAGAGCAAATCCAAGCAGTGGACTGCAGTACACTTGTAAACTTGGCACATTTCTTGTCACATTATTGATCACAGCATTAAGATATTCCTCACCACAATATTAAGAGACCAAATACACAGCTGCAGCGCTCAGTAAACACCCAGACACCCATTAAGAAAATAAATGTACATGTAGTAAACATAATCTGCATAGTGCTCATGTTACAAAAATGTGCAGAAATGTAATATGATGGACTGCATCATGTACAGTTGTATAGACCGTATCGAATATGACGTTACCTTTCAAATACCCACAACATGGCGTCTGTGAGCGTGTGCGTGTGCGTGTGCCATAGAAATCAAACCAGGAATGCCGAGTGCTTCATTGATACACGTTTAGACGCGCATACGGCCTGTCCTATGATATGGCTGCTTTCATGCACTCAGCGTTCCTGGTTTGACTTCTATGGCACACGCACACGCACACGCACACGCACACGGACGCCATGTTGTGGGTATTTGAAAGGTAACGTCATATTCGATACGGTCTATTAGTGGGAAGCCAGATTCCCAGATAAATTTATTGACCCGTTCTACATGAATAAGCATCATGTAGAGCAAGGAACAGCTTGCTTTAGCTTTATCACTGTCACATAGCCTCTTTTAAACTGTACACAACTCAGTGTGTCTGTTTTTCAAAAATAACTCCTGACAACAGTGTTTCATCAAAAGTACTGATGATTGATTGACTCCTGTTACATAGTACATTTCACACACAGCAAACTACTTGATTGGTTTTATTTCAAATGTTTGTAGTTTAGGGCCTAATCATAACACAATTATAACTGTCGCAAACTAACTTAGACACAATTACATGTACTTTCTTCAATCTTGAACCTTTTCAAAGTTTATTTTCAGTTCAAGAATCATGGATTTAGCCAGAGGGGAAGTTACATGTGGGATGTTTTTCAAAAAAGAACTGGGGTTCTCTCAAGGATTTTTCCAAACTGGGGAGCATTCTGGACTAAATATTTTGAAGTTTGGCCAGAACTATAAAAGCACTACTGTGCAACCTGGGGGGCATTCTTGTTGTTTGATCTTTAGGGGTTTTCTGAATTTGATCAGGACTGAAAAAAACAAAACAAAAATCATTAAAAGGCTGCAATTTGCGCATACATGTATTCGCCCGCAATTCACATCATGTATCGGCCTGATTTGCAACATGATTGTGCATGGGGAGAATCCTGAAACCTGACACAAGCTTAGATAAATTAAATTTTTAAGGACAGCCTGTTTGATCTGCGATTTATATGGGAGTTTTCCGTGATGCTACATGAAATCCCTAATATAGGGCCTACAACTTGTGCGTGTTTACTACTGGTTAGGAAAGTAATTGTAGACCAACATTGGTTTAATTAATATTCTATTCTCACTTTCTGGTCCACTCTGTCTGTCCCTGCAACCATAGAGAAAGGCTTTCTCTATATGCTGCAACTGACATAAAGAGCCAGTTTTTAATTAACTCTTTCATTAAAATAGGAGTGCAGTGTAATTAATTTCTACTTTGGATACTAAATTATGAGCTATTTGTGAGCTGAAACATTGATTTTGAAAGACTAGGGTGGTTTTAGTACAACAGTCATGTTCGACCTGACATAATGCCTATTGTGTAGTATACAATACATGTGCAGAAAAAAAAAAAATCAGAGGTTTTGCATTACAATTTGTCTCTTCCAAAGGAATCAATACTGTCCCTTTTCTCCAAAGTATGCAAACAACAAATGACCTTTCAGTCCTAAAGCTACATGGTGCAAACCAAAGCCTTGTGCAACCATAGAGAAATGATGTGCAACCATGGAGAAAACATGGACAAGCCATGAAAGGGTCTCCAAAAGAGCAAAAGATCCTTGGTTTGGTTTGTCCATGGTCCAACCATGGTCCAACCATGGAGCTAGGTTGTTCAGTATGTGGTCAAGTGGAAAATATGTCTGGTGTGCAGATGTGCAGGGTTCTGCCCACGGTGGTCGGTGCCGGAAAACCCGACCGGCACTCATGATTCCCCGACCGGCACTCGCAGAATTTTTTCTTTTTCCGACCACCACACATTTTTATTTTTTTTGCCCATTTCCTTCAAAATATTTTGAACAACGTGTAAAACAAATTATTTACCAGTAAACAGTTTTATCCAAAGTTTCGAGTAGCCTACTTCTTTGGTTTGAGTCTATTTTAATGATCCAGGATCGAGCATTCCTCCCGCCTGTACGATGTACAATATATCCAACGCACGAAACCCGCATTGATTTTGCAATGGTTTCCAGTCACGCTGATTATAGCTTTACGCTTGGAATAACATGATACCAGTTTCATCATGTTGCGAACCCTATTCTACAGCGTTTTATACAACGGAAATGAACTGCAGAGTAAGCACCATGCTATAGATGCTGTAAATTGTTTTCCCATGGCGGTAAAGGCGTGCGCGCACTGAGGGCCTACACACAGCTGCAGGGCGCACGTGTGTAACCACTCCTTGCACGATCGAAGGGAAATTGACTTGACTGTACTAGGAAAAAAAAGATTTCCAGCACTAAACAAATCCTGGGCAGAACCCTGGATGTGGTCTCCTCATCTACATTTTTTTTACCAAGAACCATGTACAACCCACTTCCATGAACCCACAGAGCATAATTGATGAACAAATTGCTCTCAGCCCACATGAATACACTGCAGCAGGGGACTATTTTACTAAGTTGTACACCATATTCTAATGACTCTCTTGATATAACCAAGCGGGGAAAAAAGATACAATTAATAAAGGAATAAACTACAAGGGAACCAAATGGGTAAATTTTTATTTGTTGGCAGTTACAGGTTGAATGGCTTCTGACTGACACACCCGAAATAGTGAACCGCTAACATTCGGGCTACAGTAGATAGCTCAGTTGGTAGAGGACCAGCACGTTAATCTGGAGGTCGCAGGTTCAAGTCCCGCTCTATTTAATTTTGTTTTGTTCAACCAAAAGTTATAATTTATAAAGGGTTACACTTTTTAAATGATTACAACATCTTCCCTTCTACATTGTATCTTCAGTTTGGTTTTCATTGACTGAGTATTTTGGTTCAATCAACTTGAAATGAAATGAAACCCAAAATCATATGGCTGTAGTAGAAAGGTCTTTGACTTCACAAACCTGTCAGCGTCAGAGCGGCATTGGTTGTGTGCCCTGTCAAATCCTGGCGCCAGGTCAAAGTAGTCGAAGCGTATGTTGATGCGCCGTCCTGGCTGTGTGTTGATTGTAAATGTACAGTCCTTATTGCCTGTGTACGGAACACTTTCCACATTTATGTGTGAGTACACTTTGCCAGAGACATCACTGACATTTTTTGGCAAGCACATGAAGGAGGGGTTAGCATCTTGAATATATGCTGTGGAAATAAGGAGAAAAACACTGTAAATAACTTGGCTGATAAGATAAAAGGGAAGGAGGGGGAAAGGAGGGGGTTTCCACTGCCTTCACCTGTTAGTGTTTACCAAAAACACTCTTGAAATGTCAAAGCACAAACCTGACATGTGCAGGGCATGTCAACTTTCCCTATTTTTGAGAGGGGCATGGGTAAAGGGGAACAGCAGAGAGGACAACGATGGGACTAGTTCGGAACCCTGCTGCTTGCGTTATATCAAAAACATGTAAACATAATCACATCACACCAGTCTGTCAAAGAATTAACTTCAACATTATATTCCTTGCATGGAAAGCTATGTTATGAGTGGCAAGTCACAACCCTATCCCAAGGAACATCTTTCAAAAAAATATATCCTCCAAGTTACAATCTGCGATCTACAAACAAACTTCCAACTGTCCCTAAAAAACAACCACAGCCTCCCAAACTCTGGAACTCTTTACCATTCTAAATATCCGAGCTACAGAATCTCTGTACATTTTCAAAGGCATGCTTCAACACATTTTTTCTGCATTGCTTATGGCTGACTCTAATAGGCCTATATTGTGTTTTTTAATCACACTATTTTATTCCATGCAAATCTTTCTTTAATGTGCTCATAATTACATCCCCTGTACACTGTGTGATTATATATCTTGTAATGTAGGCCTATGCTTTTCTTACATTTTCTTTTTTCAAGCGCCTCAGAGAATAGTTTGGTCACAGATAGATGGCGCTTTACAATTTTGTAATATTATAATACAATTTTTTTTGTATATTTAATTAAATACACCCAAGCTGCCCAGCGATGCGTCCGGGCGTCTTTTGGACGCCCTATTTTATTTTTGGATGCCCTATTTTATTTTTGGACGCCCCGAAAAACTGTCGGACGCCCTTGAAGACGCCCTGTTTTTTGTATATAATAAACAAAATTACATCCGAATACCTGAAATTGTAAGCAAAACGAACGCAAATCCAAAAATATTACTACCTGCCAGCTGCAGTGAAGGTAACTTTATGCAAGATACATGTACAACCAATTTATCTTAAATATACTGATCGCCCATTCATTGTTTACCGACAAAGGGATCAAATTTAACATCAGACAGTGCCCCCGAGTGGTGGGAAGGCTTGAACAACCGCAAAGGCTTTAGAAACTATAGCGGTGAAACGCCACGCAGTAGACAAGTTTACAAAATACATGTACATGTACATGTATGTCGACGTAAAAAGCGTTGTGTATACATGTACATGTCGTGTACCTACATGTACCAGGGTTGTGTGATAGATCGGCAGCACTCGAGACACACGTGTTGTAGACTTGATTTCAAGTCTGAGATAACGGTTATTTCTCTGCATCAGCCACACAAAATCCCCCCGCAGATTGGCTATCACGCGCTCTAACTCGTAGGTTAAAGACGGAGGTTAATCCACAAGAGGGCGCTATTTCAGGCAATGCAGGTAGACTAAAAACCACAAGCACAGACTTGGAACCAAGTCTAGGCTAGTCATTCCCGCTCTTTTCTGGCTGCCGCAACCTTTCAGTGCATATTAATTTATGCAGAACATCGCACATGCGCAGTATAATAGGAGTCAAAACGTGCGTGTCTGCTTGATGTGTGAACCTCCCACCATGAGTATGGGTAATGCAGGTTTAATAAAGAATGCTCACTCCTGCATACAGTACTGCTTACATGCTCACCTCACTGTCAAACTATCCCTCGTAGTGGTACACTGTAAATGTAGATGATGTACAATATGTACATTGAAATGTTAACGATTGTTCCGTTCGTATATAATTCGTGGGCTATGTGTAGAATACCGCAACTCCACTCAAGTAGTACGGGGTAAATCAATATGAAAAAGTCGTGACCCCGCCCAAACTTTAAAAATAATAATAACACAGCGCGAAATACTACGATTCTTAGGGCTGTACGGTGCTGATTTCATTTTCTTTAGCCCAGACCCAAAGCATACGTCAAGTACACAGTAAATGCAATAATAGTTCTGTGGTACATGCTTGCTGAAAATTTACCCCAAAAATTTGGACGCCCTGTTTTTCAATCCAGTCAAATTTGGACACCCTACAATGTATTTTCAAATCCTGGCTAAAAGCTTGAATACACCAACATCATTGCTCCATGATTCATAACAACAATTTATGATATCAAATATCTCTTTAATTTTTTACCATGAAATAATTGTTTTGTTATGCCCTAAAACTTTAAGGTAAATGTTCTATGGACTTCTGCCAATCTGGACTTCAATGTGATTTTTTCTTCTTTTCTGTACAAGCAATTTTGTTTGTCCATAGAGCATTATCGCCCATGATATTATAACTGGTTTCTGCCCAATGCACTACATGTACATGTACATGATAACCCTTGTTACATGAAAATTGGGTGTTCGGTAAGGACTTGTCTAAACCTCTTTCATGTTAAATCCGTACTTCCTAAATAGTTTAGCTTGTTTAGTTGGTAGTCCATGACTATGGCAGATTCATCTTCTTCAGTTGAATAAAGAGGATGTTGATTCTGATTGTAATTTGCACTGGAAATACCAATCCCATTGGTCTTTGTGTACTCGGGTGTCCCTGCTGTGTACAAAAACAAAGTAGTACTGAGAATTGGGAGCTTGTCAAGCATGGGGAAAAAATAAGGCTGACCCATGACCCCAAAGATCTCCCTGCTGAAGACACAGGGATAGAAAGAGACCAGGGAATTATGTCAAGGGAATAAAAATGAGAAGTCCAACCCAAATGAGCAGCTTTTTACTGGAATGCCTGTAAAGGAATGCTGCTAGATTAGACTAGTAGTAGAGTGGTTAAATTGTTCATCAATCTCATGGTTCACAGATGGTGTCTTCTTGTAGACAGAATTAACATGCTATATGTAGTGCATGTCTAGTCTAGCTGTGCAGGTACAGTGCACACAATATAAAAAAAAACCCAAAAGATTTAATATGCCCTTCACTGATGGTGTACAGCACTGAGTACTCTCAAATTTCTTTACCTACACGTACAATGCAATAATTTAATCACTTACACCATGGAGCAATTTTATAGCTTCAAGCTTTACACACACATGATGTTCCAATAGTCATTTTATAGTGCAGTGTAATATTAATTATTTCACACTTTGTCCAAGCATTCTCAATGCATGAACAACAACATCCAACAAAATTTAAATTAAGATCTTTTTATTACTTCCTGCCCCCAAAGTTTATATGTACTTACTATGAAAATACTGAAAATAATGGACATTTCCCCAACAAAGCAAAATACATATGTATATATATGCTCTAAGCTTTGTTCTCCCTAACATTACCACCAACATCATACACACATTATTATGATGTATTTCCATGTCCACTCCTTGAACGTTGCATGACTTAAAAAACATTGCACTCTTTCAGAACCATCAATACGCCAACTATTCTAAGAAACAAAGGATGGATTCATGCAAGACAAAGAGTTCTTCAGACTGCTCCCTGGCCCACCCTTGAATAATAGAAAACGCCCCAAGGAATATAAGGCATAGTTGTGGTAGAAGTAGTGTATTTGTGAATAATCTTGCCTGGCATTGACCAAGACATTTTCACTCCCTGCCTCTACCCTTTACCCTACTGCCTCGATGAGTCACACACAGTCATCCACCATGGCAGCATAAGTGCTTTTCTAATGCTAATGAGGAAATATGAATCCTCCACTCCAGGCCAAAAAACCCCGTCTGTAACAATTGAGTTTGTTACCAGTGTTGGTGGCAGAATCAAGAGATAATATTGACAAAACTGTTTGGCAAGAGTGAGACAAAACAACTGTTTTGTTTATTTTCAGTCAAATAGTTTCATAACAAATTGCTGATTTTCTCACTAAATATAAAAAAATCAAAATATAATCAAAACGGTTGATGGACATCCTACAATATACTTTAAAATCAAAATACCATTTATCGGTACAACATGTCGTACAATTTTAAACCAGAAAACATTTTAGTAAGTTTGTCCACATCATTACAATTTTTCCAAGTAGGAACAAATTTAGGAACATAATGTTTGGCCCAGGATCTAAATTTTTTTTTTTTTACTTAATTTTTATTTTTTTCTTAAATAGGCCATTATTTGCTTTTCTCATAGGAAAAATTTCAACAGGAAACACAATTCCCGATAAGAAGACAACTCAACATCTTCATGAGGCCACTTGAAATGACAGGAAGTCTAAATTAAAACCAACCCCTTTATATGAATTTCATTTTTCAAGGGCAGTGCACACTGAAGAAATGTTAAAAGCATTTCCCAGATCTCCGGCAGTTCTTAAAAAATCCCTGTACCCTGCTCTTCCCTACATGCAGGAAAATGCCAAGGCTTCAGGCAACCTGGGTCAGGAAGGAAAAACAATAAGCCTGGAAACCTACCCCTTGGTGATGTTAACACCAGGGACGAACTAGAAATTCAAAACAGCGTCTCTTGTTTTAGCTGCTGGGTTGAATAAATGCATACCGTTACATCGATTTCCCTTTATTAAAGGGGTGGTAGTAAAAATGCTGGAATTTCAAGAAACTTATTTTCTAAACAGTACAGCAAAGCAGGTAATTTAATTTAAAGTTGGCACACACAAAAAAAATGGTCATCTGATGTTTTTCCAAGTCTGAATTTTATCCCACTTAAATAATTAATTTGTAAAATTGCTTTGAGGAATTGAGTTCAATCGGTATAGCGCAAAATTAATTTAAATGTAAAGTAAAATGCATGTCCTAGGAAACCTTTGGGAATGTCTCAAAAACTGCATACAAAATAACAAATAATTGAAAAAAATTCTATGAAATTGAAAAAAATTAATTATTTTCGAAGTTTAGATTGACAATATGTTTCTAGAAAATACTTATTTGGATTGAATGAACTCCAAAAACTATCTTGGAAAAGGGAATGATGAGTGCACATTCACTTTAACATGCCTACTACAGTAAAATTATGCTGGACAAGCAAGAGTATATATAGCAGGGGTGGGCCAGGGGTGTAAGTGTAAACAGGCCTACACTGCAAAGGTAACCCAGCAGTGATGCTTAAATAAACTTTCCTAGGCACTGTGCCACTGGATTAATATTCCAAGCCAAACAAGAGCCTCTGGTTTAATGTGGCAAAGGATACAAATTGAAGGTTTGGGGACACAATGGGTGCTCACCAGCAATATTCGCTTTGACAAGAGCTAGTCAAATTGGACAGCTTGTAATGATGTCAATTGCTGACCCATTGTCCCCGGTGACAATGAACCCAGTTAACCATGAAACCTCAGCCAAAATAAACAACCCTATGTCCTGCTGCTTTTTTTTTTTCAAATCCAGCTTTCCTTTTTTTCTCCAAGTCTGACTTTGTGATTCTTTCACTTGAATCCTGAAAGTGCAATGTTCGGTGTAAAGGAAAGCATGCTGTACAAATCCACATAGCTGTCCAAACATGTGTGCTTGTACAAACATGACAACTGTATTAATCAGCATAAAAGTATGTGACCTGCACTGAAAAACTGGATTGAAGTATTTTTTTGTTCATTGTCAAAAAATCTGAAAACTTTGGGTTCTCTATACAAAATAATGGCAATTACAGAAACCATGGAGGAAGCTCAATCACAAATCCTGCTCCAATTGCCAAAGTGAAGTACCCATAGGCCTGAACAACCTTCAAACAAATGCTAATCAGGGTCAGGCATACCAATCTTATCCAAGTCAAAACAACTTGGTGTGGATGGAGTGACATATGAGAAGAGGATATAGAAGGAGTTAGGCCAAACTACAAAAGATAAACTTCTTCTTCTTGAATGAAAATGAACGTAAACACACTTTGTGTACTGATACATGTACATGTAACAAACTGTAAAACATTTTTAAGCAAAACTTAGAAGACCTGTCTGCAAAATAATTTTGGACGGATTTGCCACTACATATATTATGTGACTGCTCAAATCACTGGATTTGGAACAGTGGTAAGCAAATGTTTTGTGCCATACCACTTTCTGCACAACTGTAAAGATGTTGGTTACAGAGATCCAGAAGGGGTCATACCTGTTGCATGCTGTAAGTGTGAGATTTTTAAACACTATTTCCAACATTACTTCTGTTCCAACCCATTTTTGTTTTCAATTATTACATTACAAAGGTGGATTTTTTAGCTGTTTCGCTGCGCAGCGTAACAGCTCTTGTTTTCGTTAAAGTTTTTCCTGTTTTTTGTTTTATTCGTCCGTTTCAGACACCCGGAAGTCATTCAAATAACGCACGTCGCGTTCTAAGCGCCGTTTTGCCTAGTTCCCGATAAGCAATTGCAATGAAACTTTCAGTGACGAAAGGCATTGATGCAAGGAAGGTCCTAAAAGAAATCCGTCATGATGACGTCATCACCTGTCAAGTGACGTCATCTTAAAGATTTATATTTTAAATATTTGAAAATGCGTATCAAATCAGCCACGAGAGACCGTAGGTTTCTGTTTACGGAATTGGGTAGGGATGAATTAGGGCTTCATTTTATTCAGTGTGCGTGACCTCCTGTGCCTTCGTAATTCAAGTGCTAAATGTTATGAAAATGCTTTCAACGATGTTTGTGTCCGGCAAGGATGTGCAGTTTTAAAAAAATACCGATGACGTCACAATACACAAGAGCACCCTCTAGCGGCAGTTTGAAAACTGTTCAAAATGGACTTTTTGAGGATGTGTGTGGTAAAGTTTTGTGTAATCACTTCAAAATTTACACATATGTTGATCGTCAGGCAGCCATCATATGTGTGAAGTTTCAGATCAATGACGTCATCGGGGGTCACGTGACGCGGCATTAAAGGTGCCTTTTTTGAAGTCGTATATCTCCAAAAGTAAAAGTGCGATCATGTTGAAACTTGGTAGGTTGTTAGATATTGGCAAGTTCTTGTAAATTTTGAAATGACGTCATGATGACGTCATCACCCGATTTTTTAATGATTTTTTCATTTTTTGCCCCTTTAAGTAAAAAATTACTAACGGAACATGCTAAAATCAAAATTCTTTTTTAAATAGGCTTTGATACATCATAACTTTTTCGAAAAAAAGTTGACGTCATCATGACGTCATCATTTGTCAAGTTATATTACCTTAAAGGTACAGTTTTACAAGATATAATTATAGACAATTAATTCGATCTCACAAGGTATTTATTACTGTAATATTAACTTGATTATGTACACACTATAATAATTTGATATTCAGATGAGTAATTTGAAAATATTATTGGCGAAACAGCTCTGCATTTGTGCACAAATGCAATGTCACGTGTCTAGTTTAATTTATTTTTTTATTCTA
This sequence comes from Leptasterias polaris, assembly GCA_037783415.1. NCBI lineage: Eukaryota > Metazoa > Echinodermata > Asteroidea > Forcipulatida > Asteriidae > Leptasterias > Leptasterias polaris. Next base: position 2,732,559 of record JAZGTN010000005.1, on the reverse strand, counting down.
TTTTTTGGGTGAATGATAATGTTTCCAATAATTAAATAACAATCTTTTATGATTTTTCTGGGATAAAGTGCTCTTCTATGTTATTTTGATTTGAAAACCAAAAGACATACAAGTGAGACCATGACAGTGTTTCAGATTGAAACCATATCAGGAACAGGATGAACTGTGCTTAGGGCCTAATTCATCAAGTTTATGAAGTGGGCTTTCAAATGAAAAAATGTAAGTTTTGGGATAATTAACAATCACATATTTTTTAATGAAGCTTTGTTTATGAATGGTTCCCTTCAAGATGAAAAAGGAAAAAAGAAGAAAATTAGATAATTGGGGAATAAAACCAGAAATGGGGAATTAAACCCACATAATCAGGTAGGGACTGAACAACCAATCCACATGGGGTCCACAGAGGTGAAACGCAGGGAAAGACCACTGAGCCAACTGATCCCAAACTGGACTCTAATTGGACAGCTTAAACAATCATGTGTTAAACCCCTTTCACGCGAGAACCGAAAACTTAAGTCCATCATTTTGGGCGCCAGTTGTCTGTCCCAAAGGTTGTATGTGATATCATGACAAACATTCACACGATGACACTTCGCGTTCCCAACGTCCCTCGTTTTTGTGTGATCGCTACAAATTGGGTCAAAGGTTATCACTGTTTGTTTATCAGTTCGCTGGTTCAGTGTCCCGTTTAATGTAACATAATTGCGTTTAGGGTACCATTGATTGCTTTCTCGGCCCGCCATTTCTGCTTTTCATGCGAATTCTCAGCATCCTGACTAGTCACTCCGAAGATGGATGTACATGTAGCAGAAAGTATTTTTTCAGAGATGGCAAGTGGAAGTGCCAAATCCAAAACAAAGGTAACTTAACAGAATTTGCAACACGAACATTTTCTTCCACCGACACCATTTTGATAGGATGTATACCTCGAACAAACAAACAACACCTACAGGGTTCGACCTTAGCGGTGGTCCGCTGGCCAAATGCCAGTTGAAACGGAGGCGGACCAGCTGAAACACCTTGCCAAGTGGTCCGGCTGGCCAGTCAAAAATATCCGCAACAGTACTACAGAACTCTGACTATTTATTATTATTTTTTAACTGCGGAGGCTACCTTTTATTGCACAAAAGCTGCAGTTTTATTTGAAAAACTTTTTAAAACAAAAGTGCAGCTTTTGAGCAAGTAAATTTAATAAAGTTTTGCCGCGCGGAACGTCCAAGTTTGTTTTCACACATGTACACATGCACACAGTAAAAATACATAGAGTACACAGCTTGCTGAACAGCACGATCAGCCAATGGAAAAATTCATTTCTCACTAAGTAGGTATTCAACAGCCAATAGCAACATTCGTTTTACGTTATGTAAATAAGACAGTCCACTGTGTCTAGTTTTCACCTCCTTGGATAGATCGCCCATGTACTGTCTGGTCTGGCTATGCAGACTTACTGTGTAGGCATGGAGAATTGGTTTGCAGCCAGATTACATGTTTCTTTGACTCACATGTGGATGATGGATTGTTTATTTCAACTGAACGTCAGTGATTTGGGGTTTTACAACTATCTAAACTGATGCCTCCCGCTAGCAAAGTAAGAAATAACTGTGGTCTGGATATTTTGCAACTAGTTTGTATTAAATTGTTGTTTTTCTGGACGAAAGTGGGAAGATTGTGAGAATTTTGGTCTCATTTTTAATCAAGTGAAGGCAACCGGATCGCTACGAATACTTAGTCAAACCTACCTCCATGGTAAAACTAGGCTATGTTTAAGACTGATAAAATTACTATAGTGATCGTGCGTAACCCTCCCTCTTCGATTACGTAGATTAGTGACGATCATCAATAACAAGTTCATGGTTTTTTATCAAGTTGGTTTTAAAGTTATTTGTTTTAATTAGCCACAAGCATTTTTTCATAAAAAAATGTACTTGTCCCATGGAAATACTTTGAGTATGTTTGAATGCTGGTGCTGTCTTTGGTTACTGGGACTGAAAATAATAATTTGCTTCTGACAAATCTGACCTGTGTTAAGTTAAGTTATTATCCTAACGAAAACAATAACTGTAATAAAGTTTGGCTATCGATGCAGTTAACTTGACGTTGCAATTCATTGAATTGAAATAGCGACGATCGAAAATCAGGATATTGTTTCAATCAGTGTGAAAAATGTTATAAAAAAATGACGGACCAGTCAAAAACCTGGCAGACCAGTTAAAAATCAAGCCAACTGGTCCTGCTGGCTAGTTGAAAAAAAAAGGTTAAGGGCAAACCCTGCCCTACACCCGGTGCGCATGCGTGATCGTTGTGCGATCGCTTGGGACCTTGGTAATCATGCCGTGCGTCGTTTCACACGACCGATCTTGGTGATTCTAAACAGGAATGTGATTTTTGGAGGACGTCTTGATCCCGGTTGTTTATAACACGGGTCCGTGACAATTGCATCACATGGATTCATTTCACACAACGCAAATTTGCGATTTTGTAGCAAACGACCATCGTTTTGAGCACTCGTGTGAAAGGGGCTTTATTGTGTATCCTCAAGTACCAATGTGCTACCAACTATGCTAACTGAATGTTTGACTTGATGCATCCTCCAGAAGAAATGTGTGATGATGTACCCTAATGTGCATAGCAGCATAACTCGTTCCATTTTTTCCCTTGATACTGCTGACCAATAAAATTAGTTTGATCAAGAAATTACCGGGAATCATTTAACAAAAATACAAAGTATAGTCCTGACTACCTTTTCGCTTAGTGATTTAGGGACTTCTCCTTACACATTGAACAGCGAGACAATGAGAAGTCCCCTCGATCCACTACTAAGCGAAAGTAGTAGTCCCAGCCGATTTTCTGCCTCCCTACATATGATGTAGGTAGTACTTTATAAGCAGTCACAGTTCTTTTCAGAACTAAGTAGTTTCCAGAATTCTGAAATCAACTCCGCGACCAGCAAACACAAAATGGAAATAGTTCAACTCATACTCCAACACCAACATACATGTACTCTGACCAGCTTGTGCTTATTTGTGTCAATTCAAACTCGTACTCCAACCAAACAACTCATCGCGCTGTCGGTGAAGCGAGCTGTTGTATTGCTCGCATCCTCGCTCTGCCCACAGCCCGACCGGGCTTGTCGATGACGTCGTGATTTGACTGGCATGATCGGGATCATTCCAAAATGGCCGTGCTCAGTAGTTTACATTGAGGGAAATCATTTGAAGGAAATTAAAAAAATATATTTAAGGTTATTTTTTTACACATCGAAAACACCCAGAGAAGCTAAGAGAGGTAAGTGAACACATTCGAACTCGTTGCATGTAGTTCGAGTCGCTCGAGTTAAAACCAAACGGCTCTTCTCAGCACCTCACATAATATTCAACAAGAGATCTAATCAGTGATTTGTCGTGTACAAAGAAAACAAACTTAATAAAGAAATATATTGTTAAATAAGCTTTAAATAATTAAAGCTTTAATCAATTAAAAAGAAAATTACCAAATACGTACAAGTTAAAAAACAAAACACTTTTGCCGAACATAACAGTTAATACAAAAATTATATACAATTTATCTAAAATCAAAAAAGAACATAAAACATTGATATTTTCTGTTTTTCTAAATAATATAAAAAACTTAGTAAAGAAATATTGTTAAATTAGCTTTAATTAATTAAAAAAAAAAACTTTAGTCGAACAGGGCAGTTAATAAAAAAATTATACAATTTATCTAAAATAAAAAACAAGGTACGATGTGACTCGGCTGACGGTACGAAGTGACTCAGCTGACGGTACGAAGAGACCAACTTTGCCAAGGTACGAAGTGACTCGAAGGTACGAAGTGTCCCGGGTACGAAGTGGCAAAGGTACAAAGTGACTGACATCCAATCAGAGTGGGTCTACCATTCCAACCAATTTAGGCCAAGTAAACAAAAATACCAGTTGGTCGTCCGGGTTTTTTCAAAAAGAGGAGGATCAGGATGAGGGCCTTTTTATTTTTTTCGAAGGTGGCCGCCAAGCATTTTATTTCAAACTGGCCACCAATTCTTCAGTTTAAAGTCACCACTTACTTTCTGTACAAGTTCTAAAAGATTGGTAAGTTTAATGAAAAATACACAGAAAATGTGTCTTTTTGAAAAAAAAAAGTAAAATAAAAATTAACAATAAAAAGGATGCGGCCTCAAAAAAGCATGAGGGAGGGGACGATCAACTGCCAACTGGTATTTTTTTTTTATTTGGCCTTAAAATTAAAGATGGATCGTCTTTCTTGTTTGTGTTTCTCAAGCAAGGATTATTTTTTGAGGGAACTGCAGTTGGAAATTTCGGTACGGCAGCAGAATAGCCTTTCAGATGATCTTACCATCACCGGTAAAATATCCAATTCCAAGTCCTGCCTTGTCAATGACAACATAATATCAAGCATGTCAAGCAAGATGTATACAAAACACACACACATTCAATGTTGTTGTGTCACACAATGTGTGTCTGTGTGTGTAAACCAGTCAGTGTCAAAAGAGACGACGAGCGGCTAGTAGTGATCGTGTAAAAAAAAAGAGTTTAAATTCAAACGTACCTGGTTCGTATGACTCCACTACCACAGAAGAAACACACGTAATTAAAATCGCCGACACTAACACTACAAACCATGCCATGGTGGACGGTAAAAAACAGTAAGAAAACTCCGAGATTCTGTAGTAAATATTCGCGGATCTCAGTCAGAAAAAATATGGCCGTTCTCTTTATCAATTACATTGAATGCTCACGTAGTTCGTGTCAGAAAAGCAACCGCCTGTTGGTGCACGTTCTTGTCTGGTGTGAAGTATAAGTTCGTTTATACAAACACCGTCAGCTATAAACTATGCGCATTAATAGCGCATCGGAAGCGTTTTCCGCAGAGTACCAGCCAAAATTTCATTCAAGAAATATAATTTTTACGAGCCCCCCCCCCCTACACAGAGCGGTCCGTTGTTTGTCGTGCAAAGGTTCATTGGTTCATACACTTAAGAATCAAAGAGGCGTACCTCCAGCAGAACCGTTTTCCTTGTTTAAGACTAGATCAATGTTGATGAATTATTACATTTTTTGTGTTTTAAACCTGATAATAGATCTGCATGCAATTTGGCGGACAAAAACCACAATGGAGGTCTACCCATGGTCTACCTCAATGACAAAACCAATTAAGCTCGTTCTTTCTTGCTCTATGTTTATACTACCTACAAATTATGCAGTGTCAATTAAGATTATCCTCATGAGCTTTGGGTCCCACAGGAAGTGTTTGCGGTTTACACTTCATGACCCCCGTAAATCATGGGCGGTAACCCCCCCCCCCCCCGAGAGAGGGGGAAACGAGTCCCCTCAAAAATTACGATGTGGTGGCAAGCGCGTAACCACAGGTGGGCGTGATCCCCCTCTCAGAACCCTTGCCTCTCCCTCTTGCCTCCCCCATTAATGAGATACCGTATGAAATATAGCCCCTCAAATTATCTCCCCCCCCCCTCCCCTGGTTTCCCTCCTCCCATAGAGCATAGTTGTCCTTGCTCTCTCTATTCATAGAGCTTTCTCTATGTCCTGCCCAACCCAATCAATGAACGCCAGCGGTAGCCACTATTGTGAGGGTGTAAATGGCAATGTCCCTTCAGATTGATATTTTAGATATATGTAACTTGCATTGTAAAGAATCGTTGATGATACACAACACACAAAATGAAAGTGAAATGATTTAGGACTCCGCGGCCAATCGTAACGATGTTTTGCGTTTTTGTCCGGTGCTCAATTTTGATCTCCAAGTAACATTTTGTGTTTGTTTGATTTGGATCCCAAGGTTTGTCATTTTTTCTGGGTCATTTTCTTTCTCTGTATGACTTCAGTGCCTGGCTGGGGACTGAGAATAATAAAGTGGAACTGCATTTCCTGAGAGACATCTTCACGTCCTGAAACAAGTCCATAATGTTTCTGCATGGAGGGTTTCTGGTTATAGGTTACCCCATGGAGGTAGGAAAGCTGAATCAAAAGAGGGCGCTATTAAACAATGTTTCTTCACAATTTGGGGATAAGAGATTTTGTTATTCGTAGAAGATTCCTCAAAAGAAGTTAACCCGAATTGTAAAGGCGCGCTAATTTCAATAGAGGGCGCTATATCATTCTGCACCACTAATAGCTAAAAAGATTATTCCATCCGAAACATACATTCTATACTTTGTTTTGACTGGTTGCAAAACATCTATTTTTGAACAACATTATTCGATAATGCACATATTAATCTCTCTAATTTAATTTCCGAACCACGTATAGGTCTTGGACTGGTTGCATTTTGAGTCGTATAATAATACAATAATAGCGGCCAAGACGGAGCATAGTGTAACGCGCTCGGTTAGAACTCGTTACAGCGCGCCCTCTTGTGGCTTGAATTAGTCAAGTTGGGTAATTCAAGCCACAAGAGGGCGCGCTGTAACGAGTTGTAACCGAGCACATTACACTATCCACTATCGATCACTGACGTCTTGGGCCAAGACTAGATTTGACCCAGACCCAAGTTCCGTACGGGGCCTGACCCATGTCTGTGTCATTATGACTCTGAATCTATGTCAACATGACCCAGAAAAGGGTCAAACTGACACCCGGAGTCCGATTAAAAATCCCATTTTCTAAAAAACTCTTCCTGGATGGGTTGGGTCAGGCCCCCATGTGACCCAGAATCCGGGTCAATTATAACCCGGGAGTTTCGAGAATGTTGGTGGTGGTCCGCATGTGTGTTTGTCAGATTTCCCTAGGACATAGTCATAGACTCACTGAGTGTCGAGGATTATTACAACAAATAAAACAAAAAACACCGCAGAAACAACCAGTTGAAGATTACATCAAAATAAAGTGTTAACTTGAAGATAATAATCGGTCAGTTGTGGAAAAACATGCTTGATAACATGAATTTCTGTTGGTGTTTTAAGCATGGTGTGAGCAATTGAACTGATAATATTCTAGTACGTTTCAAGTGAGAGCTTCCCCGTCCTGTTTAGTATTTGTATTAGTTTTTAATTTTAAGCCTTGATTTCCAGGCGGTTAAGGAGCACCGGACTCGGGCTCTGGTACAAGTTGCTTAACGGCAGGGTGTAGGCTCAAATCCCGGTCGTGGAACTTGTGTCCTTGAACAAGATACTTTACCATGATTGCTTTGTCTTTTGGATGGGACATAATCATAAAGCCGAGGTTCTCACGTATCATTAGTGCGTAAAAGAACAAATAATACTCGTCGTTAGGGCAATGTGTGTTTCTGAATTATGGTTATAGAAATAATTGATCACCCTTTGTTTACACATGTGCAAACAAAGGGGTTTCCCCAGGCTTGCGAGCTACAGTGATTAAGTTCACTTATAAGGCATCTTCATAGTATAACAACAATATTAAATGGGTTTTCAACTTACTGATAGACCCCTTCCCCTACCTCACTATGAATGCGCGAGGATTCCTTATCAAAACTGGGTCATTCAAAAATATTGGGCATGGGGGCAAACGGTTCAACAAACACTCTCGGGATATATTATCTCTTCCTTTATATTTATTCAAAACAGACAAATTTATTAGAATTTCCTGCAATAAAGACTTTCGTTTGAAAGTTAAAATCAAATAATAATAAAAAACGTAACCATGCGTCCAGATTCTGAAATAAAGATTGATTTAAAATACAGTTCTGCCAACAAAAATAAGTTCTACTACGTGTGGATATTTCTTCCATTACCAAATAACTTAAAATAAGCAAATTAATTAAGAAAGTTTCGAATGAGTTTAAAGGGAAATTACATCAATGCTTTGAAGAAGATTAAATTAATACCCATCTATCATTATAATACAAACAACTTGTGAAACGGACGAAAATTCGGTTTCTGTTTTGTCAATGATTTTGTACCCGTTTTCAGGCTTATGTTGAACGTTAATTTGTATGCAGTTGAAATAAGTAACAACGGTGATACATTAATATTGTCACTGTACAATATTGTTTATTCTGTGAGCGTTTAGAACCAAACCTTTTTGACTATTCTAATCCTGTACTTCGTGTTGATTACGCAGTGTCTTTCTTTGACGGCCCGTGATGTGGAACTGGCCAAATAAAACCATACCATGATCTTCCCTCAAAGTTATGGTACCTCTCATGTAACCTTGGTGCAAGGCGTTATTAGGCCTAATGTGAGTGCAACAACTTGGCCCGGTTCATCATAGATAAAGACACACAGAGGGCGCACTTTTACCTGGATAGATTCAGAAAGCTATCAGGGGTGCGTTTTCGCGATCGTTACCAATAACTGTTTCAGTTGACATGGCCATTGGTTAATCACTGGTCAGTGACCGAAACAGTTATTGGTTCCAGCCGCGAAATCGCACCCCAGCACATGTGGCCATACCCCACGTAGCCTTTTGTCAAGGCCTTCGTGGCTTGAACAGCTTTGTAGAGCCCCGATCCCAAGCGACTGAAATGGGAAACCACGCACGCGAGTGGCGCGCGGTCTCTCGTTCCAGTCGCTCCACTGTTTACAAAGCTGTCCAAGCCACGATGGCCTTGACAAAAGGCTATACCCCACGCAGTCGTCAATCCGGACAAAATACCGTCCTGTATAGGGAAATTTTTTGTACAATTCCCGAACCAAGATTACCTTTCTTTTTTTGACCAGCAAAATACAAACCACCCAAAGATATTGTTTACTTTCTATTCAACATTGTTTTATAAGGGGACGAATCTGAAAGGGCTTGCCAAGCTCCCCAAATAATGATCACTGTCACCCCCATGGCGGGAACAGTTGTTTTTATTCCAAGCGTCGGCTTAAAGGGACACGTTGCCTTGGACCGGGCGAGTTGGTCTATGAAAAGCGTTTGCGTTTGTAACCGTTTGTTATAAAATACATAAAGAAATATGTTTTAAAAGAAGAATACAATGATCCACACAAATATACCTCGAAATTGCGTGGTTTTCCTTTTACTTTGCGAACTAACACGGTCGGCCATTAAGGGAGTTAAAAATTTGACTCCACAAAATGGCCGACCGTTTTAGTTCACGATGTAAAAGGAAAACCACGCAATTTCGAGGCATTGTGTGGATCATTGTATTCTACTTTTTAAACATCATTATAACCATATGCATTGCATAACAAACGGTTTCAAACGCTTTTCATAGACCAACTCGCCCGATCCAAGGCAACGTGTCCCTTTACGATTTCCCCGGTTTCGCATTGACCAGGCACCGTGGGCTCAAACATAATAATAGTGTTTAAAAAAAAAATAAAAAATAAAAACAGGGGCCGGGGTAGTTTTAATGCCACCGTGTGTTATTTATACTGACAAGCTGTAAATGGAATCCTAAACTATACAGCGAAATAAATTATTGTCCATTCAACAATTCAACTGCTTCATTTAAAAAGAAAAAAAAAAAGTAAACTTATTTAAGTGATCTGACATAAGCTGTACCTATACTTCTTTTAGTAGGCCTAAACTTAAAGAAGTTTCATCAAATTGTAGTTTTCGTTTTGTAGCGAGTTTGTTTAAATCCCAATACTGTGTGTACATTAGGCATTACCCCGCAACCTATTCCTCTTGATCTGTTGATAATTCTTTTGGAAAAATAGACTCACATAATTAATACCCATAACATTTTGTGCATTATTCACCATTTTCTTTTGCAAATTATGGAGTTTTATTTAGTGGACATTACGCAGACCTTACAATGTGCGCTGTACGAACAAATTTTACTTATTAAGAAAATCCCAGAGCCTCAAAAATAAAATTAATTGGCACCAATCATGAACCTGATACAAAGTCAGAATTAATGGTGATACTTTATTTTTCATATGTACAGTTTGACAAACCACGACCTTTTAAGAATGTTTCATCCCAGAGTTGTTAGTTCAGATTCAATTTCGTATAAATTTAAATGATGTACTGTTTGTTTGAGTTGAGTGATTGGACTGGCAGAGACATGTCGTGCATCGAGGCTGGCGGATTGTCTGAACCGAACATTAATGGCATATTCACGGTGCTGTTCCTGTAATTACAAACGAGACATAAATAATATTAAAACCTTTGTTTTTTTAAGCAAAAAATGTCCTGAAATGTTAAAAGAAGTGGGAACAATAACAAATGAATTTCATTTTGAGAACTACTAAAAAACCTATACCTGTACTACACTTCGTCTGAATAATTGCCATATGCGATTGTTCCATTACTACGCAGTGATATTTTTCATTTACGGGAATCAAATTTAACTTTTCACAAATATATTACTGAAAATGGCAATTAATGTGGTTAACTGTTCACTTCATTTTTGATCACAAACCTGCGAAAACGTTTCTTTTGCAACCAGAGTGCATGGAAAGTTAGTGGACCAAAAACAACAAGCCAGTAGAGAAAGGGATGAAACATTCGAATGAAGAATAATTGATTCAAAAGGCACAGACAGAAACTATTGTACCAATGTCATTAAGGGGATTTCGTCCCCTGGTGTGTGTGTGTGGGTAGGTAACCACATTCAAACCGGGACCTATAACAAAAGAGGACAATAGGTCCACGGTTGCTATCACAAAGGAAAGCATTGTGGTCAACGGTTGCTATCACAAAGAGTTGAACAAAGGAGGGTCCACGATTGCAGGCTGTTACACACTTGTGTGTGTGTGTCTCCCATTATCATGGGCTGAAGTTGATTCAAAAGAGGAGGCTATCAATTTGGAAACAAATTCTAGACAATTAGCCGAATTGCGGGGGGTGGGGTGGGGGGGGGGGGATATATCCTACAACACCGGTAACAAGAAGTGACAGAAAACACTACTTACTACAGCCGTAATCGCAGTTGGCCGGACATGATGTTCGTTGCCAATCCGGCATACTCTCGCAGGATTCTGGATCGTTTTGCTCCGCACAGAAATCAAAGTTCAAAACCTGCTGAGGGTTCACGCACATCTCTATAAAAGCCAGATGAGAGAATACAGAAAATTAATCATACAAAACACAATGAAAAACCCAAACAGCAGAAGAGACATTGTTATGTTTTAAAAGTGATTTAAACCCATTCACCAAACACAGTTTGAGAACGGGTTTTGAGGCATATCATGGTGGAGTTTCAATGTAGTTTGCGGTAATACCGTATGTATAGCTCTTTACTTTGCTGTGTAGATTTGTTATTTGAGAACTTGTCTTGCTATTCATTCCACTGCCGCGGAGTATGTACAATTTTATCAGAATTCGGGAGACTTTAGTTCTAAAAAGAACTGTCCTACTTATAAAGTACTCCTGGGAGGCAGGAAATTGTCTGGGACTATACTTTCGCTTAGTGGATCGAGGGGACTTCTCGTTATTATTCCAGTCACCGTCAGGAGACCGGGAAGAGTGTTCGAGATGCTTCTTTAGATAAGAGGGTTTCAGAGGTTTCAGTGTAGAGTCAGCACTTTTGTGATATTATAACTAAGTCTGGCACCCAGAATGCCACGTCGGTCACACCATGTTTTGAACTGACATACTATTGTATCAGCCATAATATTATTTAAAACCTTTGAGTACCCTGACGAATTCCTTTTACTGTTCATTTGTGTTGAGAAGACTGCGAACGTCCACAGACTAATAATATTTATCTCACCTTGACAATCGGATCCCAGTCCATACACACAGCTACACGTGCAGTTCTCTTCATCAAGCACGCCCTCACCGATACCAGGGTGGTGACACGTTTTCAGACAACCTTTCGTGATAAAGAAATTAACTTATTAATTTAGTATGCTATATTATGTCAGGCAATACATACTAGTTCATGTGTTATTTTCTTGCATCTTGGGTGGGGATTAGGGGATAATAAATAGCCGTGTAATTATGTACTGTAGACAAAATCAAGTACTTTGTTTTGAATTTTGTGTGTAGAAATGTGTTGCTTACTACTAGCTGTCTTACAGTTACATTGTTATGTTTTTTATGGATATTGTAACGTTATTTCAATATTCAATCTTTCAGTCATCAGGCATTTGTAGAGTGCCACCAATCTAGTTGCTTATTCCGAAGCTCTTAGCAAAGTAAGACAAAAAGAGTTTACATAATTTCATTTAGAGATGACAAGTGCTATGGACTAGATGTAAGCAGATTCGAAGAGACTAGTCTTAAGCTGGCTTTTGAAGATCGGTAAGGAGTCAAGTGTTGTACGGAGTGGATAACGGGAGATGATCCTTAGCTTTGGTGCACATGAAACAAAGCTTCTATCACCTGATGCTGGATGAGATTTCAGGAACAGTATAGTTTGCTTGATGGTCTCAGATTGGGCCAAGGATTGTTTGTACACAACATACTGGGGCTAGAACATAAAGTGCTTTCCATGAGTCAACGGTAGGACTTTGTAATTAGTTCTATGTTTTATGGGTATCCAATGCAAAGGCATTATTAGTGTTGGTCCTGTTGGAGTATTCTGTAGTTAATTTGCCATCCCCTGCATGGAAAGAACACGTTCAGCTGCATGTATATATATACATTGACAATTGAAACATATATAGATACCTACCGCATTCTTCAGATGGGCGCCCATGGCAGGTAGGAACTATTGGTCAATTAAAAGAAAAAATAATTGAAACGAAGTTGAGAAACAATTTTGTCGATGTTATATTAAGGTCACCACACTCTAAAAACCTCCGGGTCAGAATTGACCAGGATTCCGGGTCACGTGGAGTCTGACCCATATATGGGTCCGTTTGACCCAAAATTTGAGACAAAATGACCAACGAATGGGTCAAGAAATGCGTTAACTCCTACCCTAGTTAAAACCTCAATTTGTAGCTAATTTTCGGGTCAATCTTAACCGGAAATGGGTCAAGTCCCCTTGACCTGAATTTGGGTCAATTCTGACCCTGAAATGTTTAGAGTGCAGCCTATCAGTAATACCCAAACAGAAATTAACGATACGCCCATTGCATACAGTGTGTGTACGTACAAATCAATACAATACAATCAATACGATAAAGTAGATCAGTGGCAACACATTAAAACCAGTGTCAAATTTCATAAAGCTACTCAATGAAAATGATTAGGGAAACAGTCGAAAGCTTGAATTGTATTAGCTGGGTGTCTTAAGCGATTCTATTCTAAGCAAAATGTGCGTGTTCGAAGAAGCTTGCCTCTTTTCAAAATGTTACTTACCGCATAAGTCTCGCTCACAAAATCCTGCCCCCGAACCGCACTGGCTGCACACTTCACCGATGGAATATGGGATATCGAATATACTTGCGCTGCAAAACGATGACGAGAAAGAAAAACAAAATAATAACAACATTTTTAGTTTTTGTTTCAAGTTAACACAACCAGGAGATTGTATTGAGACATTTTCCCTCAACCGTTGACTGTGGAGAAGCAATAACATAACCTGCGCTTGATAATTACCAAGAAACATAAGGCCTCCCTACAAAGATGAAAGTGGCGACTGACGGGATGAATAAGCAAACGTCAGTTACAGTGCCAGCCAAATATGGCTTCTTTTATTTTTCTTTTTGTAATTTTTTTCAATACACAAATTTAATGACAACCTTAGCACAAATACAGGATCTTAAATAGAGCTTTGTAGGAGTGTTTGGGGCTCCACTTTTCAGTTTAAATTTTCCATTTACTATGTTGGTGATTATTATTAGGCCGTCATCACAGGGCCTATGTAAAAAATGTAAAATTAAAGAAACTACAGTACAAGAGACACCAACGGACAGGAATTAAAAAGGTTAACCAATAATCACGGACGACCTCCTTCATTATATTTAGCTTCCCATAAATTCAAGGTAATATGACACCTGATTACATTTAGAAAACAATTCATGACAAAATCAAAGCAAAACTATACTTTGACGTCATCACATGCGTGCCTTCACCACGCCTCAGCAGGGCGCTGTTTCAGCTTGCCAAAATTGTAACCGGTAATTATTCAAGGTAAAATTGTGGAGTTACTTACGCTTTATCATACAAACAAACGAGCAGTTTGACACTTTCGCCATCTTCAACACAATAAGGATTGAAGCTGCACCCGACACTGCTTGCTTTCGACCAGATCATCTGTAAACCACAACATAACAATTGAACGGTGACGAATATACAATTAATGTGTAATGTTTCTGGTTAGAAAGAAGAATAAATTTAACCCCCCCGAGAATATTTTTTGAAACAGGCCCCAAAACATATTTTAAAGGTCGGGTCATCATTAGTTTTGTTAACGCCATGCTGATTTATAGGTTAAATTGTAAAGAAATTGTATAATAAAAGTCACATTATTTAAATTGACAGTTTTAGATGAGTGCAATGTCTGCTAGCTGAGAAAATAGAAAAAACAACTTTCACAGTATTTTCACACGAACGTCGAATCCGTCCACGTTTAGCAAGGTGACAGCGGGTATACAGCAATCCTTCACCGATCTTGAACTCTTGGTGGCAGCAGATATGCCTCCATTACTGCGGTGTACCTGGGTGGTACTGCGCTGCCTAGCGACTGGTATAAGGTTTGGGCTACACGGCGATCATTTGATCAGTCGCGGGTTATTGGACTTTCACTTTGCAAATCGCTTAAACCCGTCGCTAGGCAGCGCAGTACCACCCAGGTACCACCGCAATAATGGCGGTATCTGCTCCCACCAAGAGTTCAAGATCGGTGAAGGATTGCTGTATACCAGCCGCATATCTGGCCGCAGTATTCGCAAGTGCACGCCCACCTTCAGATATCATGCATGAATCAATTCTCAGATTTAAATGTTTTGGGGTGAAAAATTATTCAAACCACATTTTACTTCGAAGGGATTACTTTCTCAAAATAGTTTATAATCATTAATGTTTGGAGTAGTAACTTATCTATGACCCCACCTTTAAGAATGGGAAGAGAATATCGCAAACAATCCCCTTCTTTGAAATTAACGTGAAACTTGCACACAACGCCATAGATAATTATTATGATAAAAATTACAAACATTTCTTGCTAAAACAAATGTAAAAAAAAAAATCCTCAACAAGTTGTGCCTTCTTTACATTGTGTTATGAAATTGAACACATGGGAGCTAACCTGCAAAAAGGCATCACAATTCTGGCCCGACGCACACATCTGGAATTTGTAGTTAAAATGAGTTTCTTGCGAGCTCCACCCCTCGACCATCTGCCGGATGTTGCCGAACGGGCTGACGGCCACGTTCTTACCGTTCCCCATGTTCTGTAGGTCTTCGTAGAAAATGGCATGCGAGTCGCCCCCTAGAGACGACGAGCTCATGTAGTCGGAGCCCGCCTCATCGCTGAGACTTTCACAAGTTGCCATGGCAGCTGCTTTGGTTGCCAACCCTTCGTCCCATCGCTAGAACAAAAGAGTACAGATGGTTTGGAAATTAACTTGCAATCAAAACAAATTTGTGTGTCCCGATGCAAGAGTAACTAGTTCATTGAATTAAACAACAGAGAAAAACAAACAAAGGAGAATTTGGATTTTAAACAGGAAACGCAATGGCGTTTTTGTCGTTGTCGTTGTCGTTGTCGTCGTCGTCGTCGTCGTCGTCGTTGTTGTTGATGGTGTTGTTTTTGTTTTTGTTTTGTTGTTGTTGATGCCGTTGTCGTAGCCAAGTTGTGCAGCGTCACATTGACATTGCGCGTTTATTATGCATTGCACTAAATTAGATTTTAATTTCGATTTTATAGCACAAAATGGCAGATCAATGGTTAAAGTCCCATTCTGTGTAGATCTTCACCGTCGTGGTGCGGTCAGCTTTTCTCATATTCACCCGAATGTATCCAAGCAGAGGTTGGAATGGCAATGATATACGGAACATCATCAAGTTCGACAATCGTACCATAAACATTCCTCCCCGTTTGAGGCATAGTTCCGCGTTACCTCTTACATTAACGAACTATGAGATTGTAAAGACGTGTACATAAATACAATACTGTACACTAGTGGCGAACGTGCAGGAACTACATAATGTAAAATATCTTTGTCTCATTTGCTTTTTGGTGGGTCATGCCAGATCTTGGGTTCGTATTTTATATTCTATAATTATTTGACACTGAAGAGCCTGCCAAAAACGCAGAATAAGGTGAGAATCAGAGAGAGGAAATCATATTTAAAATGGCGCGAACAAGTTCACAGAACAATACGCGCCATGTTTGAACTGCGACCACGCGTGTGGCAAATATACTTTTGTCACGGGACCAGCTGTCATCAGATAAGAAAGACTATCGTACCCGATGCGTGCACAGTGTAGTTAACAATGTCTTGAAGATATAAAAAGCCCGAGAGAAATTGGAACTCATATAAAGCAAAAGTGTCAACCGACATGCGAGTATGAATAATGTAATCGGAGCATGCCCTTGATACCTGTCGTATAGCAGATATTGGTACAAAGAATCGTCTTTATAGAAGAGCGGAAGTTGGTGAATCAATATATAATTGCTATTTAAAATGTCGCAACGCAAACTCTTGCGGCAAAATTGCAAGCTCTATTAGAGTCCAGGGGTAAAACGGGCTTTGTGAAATCGGGTGCCTGTAGATAAGTGTATTGTTTAAATTGGCCGCAGCATAAGATGTGTGACGATTGTACTATGCATATTAATGGGGTCAAACATTTAATTTTGGATCACTTCTTTATGGTTGGATGAACAGTAAAGTATCTAATCTATAATTATGGCCAACTTTGATGAAGCGTTGCCTTTCGTCTAGAGGTGATCATCTAGCTCAGTGAGGCTGGTTCGCCACTATAAATTCATTGCACAATTTGTTTCGGAATTTTATATAGCTTCTTCAGCAGAAAATGTTGCTTAGCAATTTTCTCCTAAGCCGAAATGAACAGGATACCAGTTACAAATTTTACATGTGACATGGTAGTTTGGCTGGTAACCTTAATCTTGTAAGCGAAATTGTGCTGTGCTTAGCTACTGTTTGTGCTTTAGCAGCTATGTGAAATTGGGCCCTGGTTTACGCTGTTTGAACATGGGCTCCATGCTGGCCGAATAATATTTAATTTGCTTGAATAATTAAGACAAATTAATTTGCCTCGACACCCTAAGTTATTATTGCTTTCTTCGACTGGAAGCAACGAATTTGAATCCAAATGAATCAACTGGAATAATTGTTTGATCACTGTGAATTGTAATTAACCGCCTTAAAATTAATCAAGGCCAACCGTTTAATTCAGTGTTTAATAACACTTGAACTCCTCTAAAAGCTGCCAGTTCAGAAGTGGCAAGATCAATCTATTGGATCTGTCTGACTCAAGTTCGGGATAACAATTTTCTGGAATGTAATCGACTAACTCAGTGTAGACCTTTATCATGGTGCAGTCATCCTGATTTTCCCCATTCAAATCAGTGTGACCAAACCGAGGCTGGAAGGTCAAACAGTCCGGTTCCTTTTTGTACAATGAATATTTGCACTCATTACTGTTATGGGATAAAAGGAACATGACCAAGATGGTGGCAGCATGATACAAGTCTATAGACCTTTCTATTGCAACTTTACTGCCCGAGTTTTTGCCAACCGAGGTTGGAAAACTATGTAAAGCCAAAACTGCAAATCAAAAACAGACAGCCATAGTTTGTAGCAATGTTACACAAATATTCAAAAATAGTGTTGAATTTGTTGGAAACAAATCAACCAATCATGGGAGGTATTTCAGTTCATGAATCGTTACAGAAAATGTTGAATTTTGTCACAATTTGTTTTAAAACAGGATTGAATGTTTTGCTAACATTCGGCCTTCCATGCCAACCGGCCGGCACACTTTGTTTATCAACAATGGAAAGGTCTGTACTGACTTGAATTCCAAATACAATTTGTCACAGGCAAATCGGTACACTGACCTGGAAATGAATCTTGACCCAGGAAATCATTTGCGGGTCACCTCTGATCCAGGAATGTCTTAGTGTATGTTACAGCGTTTGTACAGATTTTAAAGCGCTTTAATGCCAGATAACATTTGCAGACATAACAAAATGTACTTCAAAGTTACTTCAGAAATCGTTTGTAGGTATTATTTCATTGTTTTTTAAAGAAAAATGCAATTTCGTATCATTAAAGGGACACAAGTATGCCTCGAAATTACGTGGTTTTCCTTTTACTTTGCAAACTAACACGGTCCGCCATTTTGTGGAGTCAAAAATTTGACTCTACAAAATGGCGTGCCGTGTTAGTTCACGATGTAAAAGGAAAACCACGCAATTTCGAGGCATATTTGTGTGGATCATTATATTCTACTTTTAAAACATCGTTCTATAACCATATGCATTTCATAACAAATGGTTTCAAACGCTTTTCATAGACCAACTCGCCCAATCCAAGGCAACGTGTCCCTTTAAGAAGCGATGGTCGGCCTACCATCGTTTGATCGTGAGTGTTATAAAATACAAGAAGGTCTGCCTGACAGCTTAAAATTGTCACCATTTCCTCTCGTTTCTCCTTGGCAGTCACGGATGCAGAAAATATAAACAGGTTGGCGGAACAATATTTTATATTGAATCCTTCCACACAAATCTACATTTATTTTCTCGTAGCACACCAATCACCAAAAGTTACAACATTTCCCCAACAGTATAAAATGAAACCCGGTGTCACTGTTAAACAACATATTGTTATGTACCGTACTCAGGGGCGGATCCAGGGGGTGGGCCGGGGGGGGGGGGGGGTTCGCGGACCCATCTCTGCTGCCAACGCCTTTCTGAAAACTCATTATCTTTTGTAAAGGTTTTCTTGGTTAGTTTCAGCAAAGGTTAATTCAGTTTCATTGTAATACGCATTCAAACTCACGCATGTTTCCCCATTTCATTCGAACCAGGGTTTCTTTTTAGCTGTTGCATTCAATTTCGTTTTCGCGCATGATTTCGTTCTTTGCGACCTAATGAATTCGAATGATCTATTGTAACTGAATAACTCCTTTTGACTATATTGAATGCTGATGATTAGGGGCGTTCAATTTCAAACGAAATGAATAGGCTGGGTGTTAAATTAAATGATTTTCGGGGCTGAAATTGTGACGGGATATCATTTTCCGTTAATTGTAAATTTTAAGCTTGCGCCTTCACATACCGGTAACATTAGTCCCGACGTCGATACCATATTGACCTTTATCATTGTGCGGCCATCTTTCTTTCCCTTCTATTCGACCAAATGTAACCAAACCGAGGCTGGAAGGAAAATATAGTCTGGTTCCTTTCATGATGTGAGAATTAGAACTGCCACTGTTAATGTTGTGTGCAGGGTACCTGACACAAATGACTACAGGATAATATTACCCGCTTGTGTCGTTCGTCGCGTCCGTTCAGTTCAAAGTTTTATTCAAAGTTTTATTATAGTCACTTTAAAAGTACGTGAAATTCCTTTTCCTTGTGTGAAAAGTATATATAAAAATACAAAAAACCACAGTTGACTTTGTAGTGATTTTTCTGGGTCTTTCTCGAGTTTTCGGGGGAGCCCCTCCCGGATAAAATTCTGGATCCGAACCTAACTGCTACCGGCACTGTTTGATGATCGGAGCTGTGGTGAAATTTAACAGCACCGTATCGTATAACTTCTTGCCAAAATGTGTTATATTGCTATTCTCATTTTGATTATAGATCGCACACAAAAAAAACACACCGCCCTAAAAAAAGGGGTGGCTTGAATAATGACATCAACAAAAGAAAATGATAAAAACAGAGCATCTCTTTATAATGTCTGTGTTTTCATTTCAACCCCCTCTCCTCCCGCCGATCGTTTTTGTTTTTAGAGAAGAAAGTCAAACTATAGAAAGAGCCAGGGTAAGGAAAATAAGTGCGCCCTTGCTCTCACGTTGACACACAATATACCGGGATGTTCAGCTGTTTGTTCGTCCTCTAATAAAGTAATCAAAGAAACTTCCAAATGAAAACACGAGACTTAACGGAAGATAACTGCAATGGGAGCTGAAGGGGACGACATCAGATACAAAACACATAGCCAGAGGCTACATTCCCCGTATCAATGCCCTCCGTTAACTGCGGTTGTCCTCATTTGGAATAAAAAGAGAGAAGAAAATTGAGCGAAGGATATGAGGGAAGGATTTCCCGCCTAAAATCGCTGATTACACCGCGCGTGACTTCCCAACGAGCACCTATCTCTCCCTCTCCCTCAACGCTAATCTTTCATGTCATATCGATATGGTGAGTTGATATCTCAGTGCGGGTCAGTGGGATGAAATCCAATGCCCGAGACCCCGCAAGACTCTTGTTTTCATTCTGTGTATACCCGTCACACACCGCCTACGAGTGTTGTCCAGATGACTCCGCCAGCTCTTTACCGCAGCCTGTGTGGAGATCCGATTTCCAATTCTTTTTAATATTCGAATCCCCGTGCTTTCCGAGCCACAAAATAAACCCCAACACTTCAACATTTGTTGGTGCGTTAGACTGCAGAGTACAGACAAACGGTGTTGCCGAAGGCTTTGAACTAATCGATGTATAGCCTATATCCCCGAAGTTTGGATTGATCATGCATGGTAAAGATTGTGTCCACCCAATCCTTCGAATAGACAATTTGATTTGCCAAAGATATATTGATTAGTTATTTTTTACAGACGTATGGTCATTTTGATAACATGGGATCCAGTTTCCGTTGATATTGAAAAAGTGGTACAAATTTTTTTTTTTGCCATACTGTTACTAGTAGGTAATGTTAAGAGGTAATGAAATTAAAACTGAAATCGATAAAAATAAAACAGACGTTCTCACGAGTTATGCACAAAGTAAACAATACGAGCTCTTTCTGCATGGTGATTAAAGAAATTAGGCACAGGGTTCCTCAAGGGTTCATTTTTGGTCGATTCACCACAAGGGCCCAAAATGCGGATTTTAATAACCAATAGACCGCTATGTTAAAATACGTTTTGATGTGGAATATGTTATGCTCCGTAGCTTGCTCAACGATACAACTCTGGTCAATATCCACGAACAAGAATGTTTTCCGCACCATGGCAGAGACATCACGACGTCTCATATACATGCAAACGCACCACAAGAAGAAATAAATAAAGGTACATGTACATTTGTTTATTGTCAGAGTCACACAAACAAGTAAAACTGAAGGGGCCTTTCGGACGTCAAGATTGCGAAATGCAAGTGTATGATAGAGAGAAAGAAAACAAGTCGGTTGTTGAACTCTCCGGTGACACACGTAACGTTCAGCGTTTAATCGTTTAAGATCGGAAACCGAAGATGAGTTCGTCTTGTCAACAGCCGATCAAGAGAGAGGGAGAGGGAGAGAAAATACCCACTTCATCAACACCGGTTTTACAACCGTGCGGAGAAACCAATTTCAGTAGGGTGATCCAGCATAAGCCTAGCCCTTGTGTGTCACAGCTCACAGATCGTCAATCAATCTATTTTCAAACACACCACGAGTGGTATATTCACGAGCTTGAGCTTCGCGCATATTATCTATCCTGTACTCTTCTATATCATTATCACTGTCAACATGATATCTGTACCGGGTCGAAAAACCTATCAACTGAAAAATCTCTGTCTTTGGTGATAAAATTGCGGTCATTTCAAAGAAGCGTCCTTTCCCCTTAACTGAGGGGATGATTTTTGACCATGGCGTTTATACTCATAAGGAAAGCTTGACGATAGAAATTAAGGCGAGGGGGTCAAACAGAATTGAAAAGAGTTCAAATCCGATTCGGGTTGGTGCAGGACCGATGTTTAACTTTACTAGACTCGCCAGCCCACGATGACCGGTAATTGGGAAAAGTCATTGACCGTGTTGTTGTGAGGTTTCCCCGCCAAGGCATAATCGTAGTCTCCCTCCTGTCTGAATACACCCATCGGACCTTAAGGGGAGTGTTCAAGTTTGTCATTAATAATAAAACAACTACTAAGAATGTAAGCACGCATGCATGGATGACTGGTGAAACAATCACAAATAAACACACTCAGCCAACATTTTCACCCTTAAGTACAATATGAAAAACAGTGTATAAATTGGATACGACGTGTTCGTTCAGTCAGTGCAATTTAACTTCAAATAAATTCCACTTCAGGTATATTAAATTTCATTTGTCAGAAAATCGGTTTTTATTATGAAGAATCCTGAATGGATTTAAGCACACCTTGCTTTGCGAAACTTTACACCAATTGGTTTTTACCGTGCCAAACAGCTGATACTGTCTGAAATATCGACTGACAATGATGTTTGGGGTTTGAGTGGTCTTTTGAATACGAGTCTCGGGCCTCAAAGTTCATGCGTGCTACTTCAAACGTTGAGTGCATTCCCTGCGAAAATCCTTGAAATGGAATTAGAAGGAAGGATCATCGCTTTTTAGTAGAGAATCAGGTCACACGTTGTAGTGTCGAATCACAAGAAATACCCTTTTGATCATTTTAGATGGGCAGTGAGTGTGTGCCATTTCGACTATTTTCCTTAAAGGTGTCATACAGGGTTGTTGGTAGAGCTGACCAAATAGTCGCAGACAGTGTTCTTGTTTTGTATAATCAACCATGAAGTGACAAACCTGTGAAAACTTTGGCTGAATCCGTTGTGTGAGTCAGGAGAAAATAGTGAGAAGCCATGCACAATTTTCAGCATGTAAATACATTGTCCTTAATTTGGGTTGTAACAACGGAAATCAGCTGTTGCGTTTTTAAAGGTTTTCTCGAATACGACTTCATTTCAGCGGGAACGTACTTTTCACAGAAAAATTGTTTCTGTATAGATAGGTTGCAATATGACGTAAATCGGCCATCTTTACGGGCAATTTGGAACACACAGTCATGCGTTACGCATGAGAACGGCGTGCAGCACGCGCACATTTCACAAAACTCATTGCATGATTGGTTAGTAAACGACGCGGCTGCGTTAATAATTTGAGCGCTTGACGCGCCTGCAAGCCATAATGCGATTTGCCCGTAAAGATGGCGTCTACTGGGAACTATCTATATGAACGATGACTAGAGCAAGCTAGTAGAAACGTTGCGACCAATTAATGACTCACTCCGCGGCAGTGAAGTTAATATTAATAACGACGGTCCCCTCGATCCACTAAAGTAGTCCCGGCCGATTTCCTACCATCCGCCCAGGTAAAATTTAATAAGCAGAACAGTTCTTTTCAGAACTGATAGGCCTAAGTCTCCCGAATTACGAAAAATCTACTCCGCGACAGTATAATAAATAGCAAAACAAGTTCTCAAAAGAACATATGATCTATACCAAGCAAGTATAGATATACACAACGTGTTTCGCAAACCAAACATACATGTACATTGTTACCTCACCATACAATGCCTCAAATCCCACATAAAGAACTTCATAATCAGTAAACTTTCGTGACAAGACAATAATATTGTTTTCCTTACAAATCCTGAATAGGCCCTCATAATACTTTTAAAGTTTTTAAATTAAAGGTTCAATACATGATTAGGATGGCATACTTAGTGTTTGATCACCTACTTTAACTGCAGGTTGGTAATTGTAAGGTTTGTTTACTGAGAACGAGGATTGAAATCAATGATTTGTTCCAAAAACCAGAAGCACTATACCTTTAAGTCAATTAATTGAATTCAACAATACAAATGGTATCACTTCGTTTATCCGCTCGGTCATGCACAAATTCAGATTGCCCCAAGGCATAGACAATTAACACATCAAGTATATATTGGCATAGGCCTATATACGTACTCAACCACCGCGGGCAACCAATGGCAATAGTAATGCCGTTCAACTCCAGTAACATGCTCTTCTCTCAACTAAGAGAAAGTCACACACATCCATACGAAAATATGTCAATTATTCTTCCGCGCAAGACTTGAATGCTGGTGTGTCAGTTTGTAGAATACATTATACAGTCATATTTCAGCCAGCCAGTGGAATTCGACTCTGATATAGCCGCAAGGCTACACCCGAGAAGCGTAGATCCCCGCTTTGCAAGACAGGCGTGAACAAGCAAGGCAAGCCGATCGCCCGCGAGTCAACTCCACCTCGCCACGTGTTGGTCGCATAGACGTGACTTTCCCGCCACTTCGTACGCGGTGACCTTTGGCCCCCCGCGGCAGTGGGATGGCGATGGGATAAAGACTGGTGTGATGAGATGACTGGGGTGAAGGATAAATGAGGGCAATGCACGCAACTGACAAGAACACGGATCGATCATTATTAAAACAATTTCCGATAGACTTGGGGAACAGTGTCATCTTGACACCACAGCACCGATACTTCGTGCATTATGGATTCCTCTGACAGAAAAATGATCCGATCAGCCGCTGGCGTCATTTCTCAATGCCACAAAGGAGCCGTCGCGTTGTTTAAAGGTTGTGTGACACTGTGGTGTCATTAAGTGTTTCACCTCTCCCAAAAATGTGACTAAAATTACTTGTATCGATACGTGCATTGGAACTTTTTAGCTGCACATAACTCAGGTTGCTTATGGCTTAAAGAGGAAGGGAAATGACTGTTTCGATTTTGTGATGCACTCATTTTCCAATAGATAGAGTCCTCACGTGAGTGGGGAAACAAATCAAAAGTCTCTACCCTCACGTTGAAATGGTGTTATTTGCAATTGTATTCAATACTCTTCCAGTGCAAAATGTGTCAACATCCCAAACATCTGATGACATCATTCTGAGAAAAATGGGTGTCTATACTTGTAATTTTTTCCACACTCACTTGAGGACTCTATTTAGTGGAAAATGAGTGCACCACAAAATTGAAATGGCCATTTTCCTTCCTCTTTAAGCTTAGCTGCAGAGTGTTGAGTCTGAGCGCCCGAACCCCACCCCAACCAAATCCTTAAAAAATATTGGAAGAAAAACACAGTTGGAAGACCGGTCAGAAAGACCATACATCACATGGTGTTTTGCTGGTGACATTTTTCATTTAAGTGCTGAGCAAAGAAGTAAAGGGAAAATTGTTTGGCAAATTTGTGTTCCATGGCAAACACAGAGGTTTAAGGAACATCGTCACAATAATGCATGGTTACATGGCATCTTTTGCTGGTGACCTGCGTTCGCCTCGCAAGATTCACTTAGTGAAGTTATTTGTACACTGAAAACGTTTTATAACCACTTGGAACCAGATTTACCTAGCTTCTTATAAGAATAATGTATAGCATTAAACAATGTTTTTATGCAAAGGAAAATAAGCAAAGGGCCTGTTTAGTTAATTGGCATGGTCTTTTGTTGGTAACTCTTTTTTTCTTCTGGTTAACAAAATAAAGTTGTAATTTTTGTGCACGAGAAACTCTGTAAAATTGGGCCAAATACACGTCGACATTTGATCAGCAGAACTGAGCAAGGATAAATTCATCAAGCGCTATCCAACACCTGGCTGGTAACCTCTTGTGGTTAACAAATCTTAAGCTGACTATAATGGTACAATAGTTTAAATCGGACCTTCACATCACAGTTGAATTTTAGTTTTACTTTGGCTTTTAAAAAGCTGAGTTGGACGCCTTCGAATGAAATACAACATCATATAGAGCGTTAATAAAGAGTCACCCAAAGCATTTCCTTTTCTCCACAGTACAGTCAGAGAATATAATAATGCCATAAACTGCCCGATGAAATGAATCGCGTGACACTATTATATGACCCTAGGCCGTTGATCTTAACTTATTAAATTCATGAAATATGACACAATAATTGTTTTTCGCAAAGGAAATTGGATCGTCTTACACGGCTTACCGGTAGAATAGCTTAATAGCCACCCCTGGAACGATTACTTTCAAGACTTTCATCACTATTAAAAAATGATCTTTACCTTGTTTTTTTTCTTTGTTTTTTGCTTTAATATCAGTTAATAATAAAAGTGTGTATTACATTTTGAGTTGTATAAGGGAGGGGAGGGGGGCGCAGAAAGAAGGCTCGTTTTATTCATCATGAGATGCAATAAATTATGTTTGACCTTTTGGTCTATTCATTCAATTTGTATTGCAGCCCGGGAAATGTTTAACATTTTTAAAGAGGGGCTCCAAGGTCAGAGGAAGTTTTGTGATGCACTCA
The DNA here is from genome assembly GCA_037783415.1 of Leptasterias polaris. Classification (NCBI taxonomy): domain Eukaryota; kingdom Metazoa; phylum Echinodermata; class Asteroidea; order Forcipulatida; family Asteriidae; genus Leptasterias; species Leptasterias polaris. Next base: position 2,706,616 of record JAZGTN010000005.1, on the reverse strand, counting down.
TTTTCCCAATAGATGGAGTCCTCATAAAAGTCGGGGGAAATGGCAAGTCTCTATACCCTCACGTCAAATTGGTGTAAAAATGTAATTATATTTTATACAGAGAAAACATTGAAACATATTGCCATCAGATATCAACAACAAATGGGTCTGCACATTCCAAGGAGGACATTTTGCGCCAGTCAGAATGTCAAACTCAATGCCGTTTTGATTGAATATCATCGAAATTCAGGAATGAATCAGCAAACCTCTGTGCCAAAAAAAATGTGCAGACCAAATATTTGAAATGTGACGTCATCGAACTTTTTTTGGATTTTAACAAAAATTGCACTTAAGGGTATCAAATATAGTGGCATTTTACACCGTTTTAACCTGAGGTTAAAGACACTTTCCCCCATTTTTATAAAGACTCTATCTGTCGGAAAAATAGTGCATCACAAAGCTGAATTTAACCTTGGAGCCCCTCTTTAACTGTGTATTTAGGGATACCGTTATTTCAAGCATTGCGAGCGACAGTAATTAAGTTCACTATGAGTCACCATTCGTTTCATTACCAAAAATATATAATAATATATAACTATATATTATATTAATATATAACATATTAATATACCTTATATTACCAAAAATATACAACTAGGTATCATTTCTACTATACTTTCCCAATTCATCAGTACATCAATCGTGGCATTACTGAAACCATCTCAACTTCTTAGATAATAACAACTAACATTCCCTTTGAAATATCCTCTGTTAAGTAATGTCTTTAACAACAATTATCAACATGCCTACCAAGAGTTGGAACAATGGTTCAAAGAAAGAACACATTCCTTTCTAAAGGGGAATGTAAAACTGAACTAACCCGATTTCCCATATTTGTTTTCTTACAGTCAGTGGAAAGACATCAGTAATCCGGAGGGCCCAGAGTCGGTACAAAGGGAATATTCTATGTGCCGATGGATCGCATTAGTGGGAGCAATGGGAATATCAAGTTCGGGTAAGGTTGATAGAAGTTATGTGTGACCGAGAAATTGCTTGGCGTGGGGTTGGGGTGAACATTGTTTAGCCCCATGGAGGAGTGGGACATCTTTATACAGAGTTTGCAGGCCTGCATGAATTTTCGAAATTCCTTTGTTGCAGTCTTTGTTGTTGTTGACGTACTATAGGTACAATGATAACCAGTGTACTTAAAAACTCCCCGGGGTCAGAATTGACCCGGATTCCTGATCCAATCAGGGGCCCTGACCCATTTCTGGGTCAGGCTGACCCGGAGAGTGGTTGAAAAAATGGGATTTTAACTCCGATTATGCGTCAGTTTGACTTATTGTTTTGGTCATTTTGATACAGATTTTAGGTCAGCCTGACCAAGAAATGAGTCAGGACCCACATGAACTGTAATTTGGGTTAATTGTGACTCGGGAATTTTCAGGGTGTACGGATGTGAAGTATTGATATTACCAGTACACTATTCCAGGATTGGAGGTTGCATAGTGTGAGTGTTCTTAGTGTGAGTGTTCGGTAAAATGTCCAGGAATTTACCCTATGCTAAAAAACAGAGTCTTTCGCTAGTTCAAAATTGAACTTTTTATGCCTAGCCTAGGCCACAATAAAAAGTTACGCGTCATGGTGAAGGTATTCGTATGAATCAAGCCGTGTGCCCTGGAGAAAACACCCCCCTCCCCCGGGTCGATAAGAACAGCATTCTCGCACTAAATCGAAACTGGGACCATTATTATTAAAAGGCCATCCGATTGTCAAATCAGTCAAAAGATTTTTGTACAATCAAAATTAATAAAAACATCAGCTATTAAACTGATCACACAAAGGGACACATGAGGCGGTATCAAGCTACACCTGACTTTGTCCACCTCTTGTCTCTTTCTCTCTCTCGAGAAACACTCTCAAATACTTTCGGCAATTGTTGGGAACTTGTTCCGTCCACCCCTAAGCAAACAAACATGTTGTTCATGTCACTACAGTCAAAATACTTATCAATTCTCGACAGTAGAACAAGAGAAAACAAAAAGACAAACGTTTTCGCGGGGTGTTTACCAGTAGCCACTTCAAATGTATGAAGTAATTTTTACTCCTTCTGTGCATGCATCATTGCTAAGACACAAAAAGGGTTTACGTGGCCGCTGATGACCTACGATAAAATAACAGCTTGAGAAAGCTCAATTGCGTAAAAAAAGAAAGATAATATTTTGCAGGGAAGGATGCGTGTCGGATCGGAGGCACCCTTTAAATACAGGTCAGTGCATGGCGAAGTGTAATATTAAGAAATACGATAAAAAAGGGCAAACAAAAACAAATACTATGGTCTCGATGTTTTTTGTGCTAGCGTTTGATTTAGTAGTGACGAAAACACCTTGTTCATCAGACGAAATATTAAGATTTTAGCTCTCTTCAAATAGTCTTCTTTTCCATCAACAATATGTCTCACACAATTGAATCTTGGTGTTGTTTTTGGAAAGAATATTTCTAAAGAGAAGAGTTTTTTTGTTTATCCTCTTGAAGTGTTGCCGTGCCATAGATCAAAGGTCCTTCTTGTAGCCTTTTTTATTTTATTTTTTTTCTATTTTGCAGTTAACTTTGAAGATGTATTCACGTGATAAATGTGCAAGGTGTGGTTTAATTTAAATTGTTGGTAGTTCAAAATAAATTGTGTCCGCTTGCATTGAACAAAAATAGTGATTAAATACAAACGAACAACAATAGACAATGAATTATTCGGAGAGTTCGTTATACAGTGCGCCACCAAGAGTTTGTCACAGAGAGGGTCTAGTGTTTTAATCTAGTCTGTCGCAGAAAAATCTGTTCAAAGTCCAATGTACTTGAGTCAAAAGGAGGAGTTATTTATTCTTAATGAACACTATTCCAGAAGAGCAAACATTCATAAGTTCTTTTACAAAAAACTACCTCAAAGGAAATACCAAGCATGTACACAACTATAACTCTTGTATAAACTATATTAAAGAAACCATGATCAAAACTAACATGAAAATCTCTGTTTTTAGAAGTCGAAATTTTTCTTCGAAGTGACTCACCATATGCATTCATGGTCAATGTGGGTTCGAGTCCTGGTCGTGGTACTTCAGCAAGATACTTTAACATAACTGCTTTGTCCTTCGGAAGGGACATTAAGCCGTGGATCCAGTGTACTAGGATTGTTAGTGCGCATAAGAGAACCCAGAACACTTATCGTGGAAGAGTAGGAGTTAACCCTGGTGTTTTTGGTTCACTTTAGCAAGCACCCTTGCTTAACAGGTTTCCTCAGGCTTGCTAGCTACAGTAAGTTCAGTTATGAGGCATCCTCATTTGTATGCATTACCATGCAGAATTATTAAATCTAATAATGATAACCCATGGTCCTTGTGACATTGGTCATACATGTATAGTCATTAATTTACAGACAAAATCGAGAAACCCGTGTGTCTTAAGAAAGTATACTTTTATCGAGATAATGTATTATTTCATACCCGTGAGGATAATCAAATGTACACAAAAATAGCACGAAACAGCCGATCGAAAGGAAATCACACGTTTTGTTTTTACGAAACGGAGCAAATTACATTTGTAAACAAGCATGGAAATCTTACATTCTGTAGGCCTACTGTTATTTTGCGAAACGGAAAAGAATCTCATATATGTGTTGGGGCCACTATACGACGTCCAACGTACAACTTCATCAGCAAGTCAACCCTGCAAAAAGTGTAACCGGATCCCACACAATCTCCTGTGAAATTACGTGTTTTTTTCCCTTCGAAAAATCGATAAATCGCTCGGAGAGCTGAATTGCACTTTGTCCCAGTTCTCTTTCTGAAACGTTTTGTGGGGGATAAGAGTGACTTCAAGTCTTTTCAGAGAGCTATGGAAAAATTGCTCAAATTGAAAAATATATGTAGGCTAATATTACCCCTTGTTTTATGCATACATTTTTTGTCTTTCTTAAAAACCGAAACTTATTTAATAATATATAATAAGAACTAGTTTTATATACCGCTTTATCTACTACTCATAGTGCTTATCGTTACTTATTTCCAGACAGGATTTTGTAGGTTTTGAATTGTAAGACCCATATATTTTATGTAACACCTAGGGCTTAAAAATGTGCTGCGTGCATGCGGCAAACTGGGCAGCCACTGCCAGAACAATCGGAGCAAATCCCTTCTCTTTTATAGCGATAAGTATAACTGGGTTCTTTACGTGCATATAACACGACACACGGGACCAATGTACAATTCTTTTCCAAATTTATATTAGTTGAAAAAGAGCAGTTGTTTAATCTTGTTGTGCAGTTTTCCATAAGAGCAAACGTACATATTTGTGTACCAATACTGTCCCATCCGACGGATGAGTGTCACATGTGTCAAGACCGGGATATGTATCTTGCTTGTTATAGACTAGATTGCGGTACATTATGAAACTACAAACATTTAGAAAGCTAACCCCCCAATAATGGATGGGGTAAAACTAAAGGACTAGCGTTCCTATACCCTTTTCTTGATGGGGAGAGTGCCATTTTAGTGCATTCTTTAAATTTGAACCTTGACCTACCATTTTCCTCATGTCGCTTGCGGCCAGTCCTTTGTCCTCCCAACGTGTGGCCACCTTCCGCCGCAAGGCATTGTGGGTGTTTACAATCATTTGTCTGATCTCGAGCTCGGGGAGATACAGTGCATTGCTCACGTCTGAAACTGCTGAGAAAACACAGATTAAAATTCCAGATAAATACCTGCCTATCACCCTTTACAAAAAAAGATGACCTTCAATTTTGGGGAACAACAACATTTTGGAGCGTGCAGGCACCACAAATTGTTGTGTCGTGAGATGGATTTCAAGCGATTCAAAGCCGGTGTATACAAAGCTTCATTTTTCATGTCAATGGTTTTAATGTTGGGAATAGTGTCAGCTGAATAATTCTTTTACAAACATTTTAAACATTATTGAGAGTAGACAACTTTAATAGCTCACACCAAGTCTGTTTATGATACACATCGTCGTTGTCATTTTCAAACTGCTAGTAAGTATTTTGGAAACAGAAAGGAAACAGGAAAAAGTGCCACAATCTGGTTTCGCAAATATAATGTAATGTGACAAAGTGACGTCTTATTTAGATTGCCATGTATATATTATGTACCAAAAGTAGATTATAAGTATGAACATAATGTTAGACTAAGCTTTCTGATAAAAATCTGCTTTTATTTTTCTTGAAAGCGATACCTTGCCTGTGCCTTCTTTTCCCCATATTTTATATTGAACGTTTTCTCGTGTATCAAGGTGCATCGGCCATTGCATTTCAAAGCCACTTAAATGAAAGTTCTTGGTTCCATTTCCCCAGAAAGAAAGAAAAAAAAATAGCTGATAACAAGTAGGCCAATAGATTGCAGATTATCGTATCATCACTGTTCGTAGAGAAGGTGGACCTTCTGGTTTTTTTTTTTCTCTCTTCTTTTTCTTTCTATAAGCCTCTGAATTTTGTCTCCCTCTATATCACCCCCCGAAGGCTCTCTAGATTTGGTCTTATCACGAACTGACACGGAAGCAAATAATTCAACAGCCTTATTCGAAGAAAAAAAAAGGAGAACGTAAAATGATATCTTTACCCCCCAGGGGGTCATGACTATATGCAAACCTCTTCGTCAAATCCATACATTTCAACCCATTTCGACACTGATCAAGTCCCCATTAAATTGCCTTAATGTGTATAGGCCAGAGCGAAGTTTAGTTAATTAAATGTCAAAGCTGGGTATTTACTCACGAATGAACAAACTGCCACCGCTCAAAACACGGCCGCATTTTTCTTGTATCTGCTAAAGTATATGATTTAAGGCCTTGCCAATAAAACATGATTTCGTTCGAGATGTAGACTTGTGGACAAGTCGTTAAATGTCTGTCGCGGTGATAGCGGAACGGCTTTCTCGCAATATCCCGCGAGAGGGCTGCTCTGTGCGAGATTATTGCTCTCACGACTGGTCGCATTTACCGACTTGTGAAACCCGCTGGCGGTTTGTGCACGGCCTATGGCCACTTCAGCCGAATTCGTACGGACGCATCTGATTGGTCAATTTCGTTATATCTATGAATATTCAAACTGTAGATGAATATTAAACATCAAATCCTGTACTGGATGGAGTTTTATGTTGCTTTGATCATGCACGATCAAAACCAAACACTGAGTGGTGAGAGTGATTGTGTTCATGAATATTTTGACACAAGAAAATACGTATTCAAATTATGGGTACAACTTGTAAATAATTACAAAAAATCGAACGTAAGATTTTATTTCAGTGTTTGACAGTGCACAGCGTGTGGGGACATGACGTAAAACACACGGGCAAATCGTGTAGCTGCATGCCATGGCGCGCAGAGTTTCTCTCGGTGGGGCTCAGCATGACGAAACCCCTACCCTAGCATGCCAAGAGATAGCTGTACCTGGAAGCTCATGAACATGTGGGAGGGGTTAGGGAGCCAGACCACCAACTACCTTGTCATTGCGGGTTTGTTAGTCGGTAAACCTCGCTGATCGAATCCGCTGTTTTAAAATCGTTACGTTTCAATGTTCGGTGTACGTTCCTTTCCCCCGATTTGGAAATTAAATAAGATTTATGTCAATAAATAGGAAAACCACTCTTATATTGACGGTGCAATTAAGTTAAACAATTTGTGAGACAAAAACGAGCCCCCCCCAAAAAAAAAACAACACACAAAACCAGAGCCCCTGAAGGAACAGGTGAAAAATAAATTACAAATTAAAATGTGGAAAAAAAATTCTCACTCTGAATTTCTTTTTCCACTCTCGACACACAAAATTCCAACAAAGTCATTTCGTTTCCTCAAAATATTATATAATTCAATCAAAATATAATTTTGTCACATAAAATTATATTTTTTTAAATTTGTAAACAAAGTTGTGTTTTTCTAGGTAGCAAAATAGATTTTTCCTAGAAAATACGTTTTTGTTCCCTCGAACACGCCTTCTCCACCCGAAATACGATTTTGTTACCCAGAAATACGCGTTTGTTCCCTGAAAGATACGCATTCGTTTCCTCGAAATATGATTTTGTTCGCACAAAATATAATTTTGTTCGCTCTAAATATGCTTTCGTTCAATAAAAATAATTTTTTCCACCGAAAGGAGATTTCTTTCCCTGAAAACAAGCTTTCGATTCATCAAAATACGACTTTGAATTAGTTGCCCGAAACATACTTTCATTCGTCCGAAATATGCTTTCGTTCTATAAGAATATGAATTTTTTCCACCGAAAGGAGATTTCTTTCCCTAAAAACAAGCGTTTGTTTCATCAAAATACGACTTTGAATTAGTTGCCAGAAATATACGTTCATTCGTCCGAAATATGCTTTCGTTCCCTTAATATACGCTCTCGTTCCTTCGCAATGAGATTTTGTTCCCCAAAATTCCTCTTTCGTTCCCTTAAGATAGCTAGCTTTTGTTCCCTTAAGATAGCTTTCGAAGCCCTGTAGTCCAATCACACAAATTTGTTAAATTCCCTTGTGAGGGGCGACTATGAGAGGGGACGAGTTTGTTGTCAGGGGGCGACTTTGCTAGGGGCGACTTTGTAGTTGGTGACTTTGTACATGTGTTTTTTGAAATTGGCGACTTTGCTAGGGGGGCGAGTTGACTGGTTTCCGTGTCTGTTGTTTATACACACTTAATACACACAATCACTGTAGAACACATCGGGTTAAATGATTGGAGCGATCAGTAACTATTCACGGAAGGCATTATTTATTTTTATGAGGCAAAACACACATCTTAAACAATTATTATAATAATGAATTTTAAGATAAGTTTACTTTATTTCTTTAGTTACTAAATTAATGAAGGAGTTAACACCCACAAAACACACCCACAGATGTCTCAAGCGCAAGCATTCAGTACATTTACAGTAACTAAAATTACTACTACCCTTAGATAAAATGGACTCGTCTTCATGATCGTTCCTACAGCAACCGTAATGTACACTGCGTCCGTACATGAATAAATGAATATGAACCGCCGGCGGGTTTCACAAGTCGTTAATGACGAAGAAGAGTTGGCAGCCAGCAACTTCGCGCGAGAGCAGTGATCTCGCGAGAGCATTCTTTTACGCGACAGCACCAGATGCGACTCGACTCACCGCGACCATCATTAACGACTTGTCAACAAGTCTATTCGAGATGCTGATGTGTGTGCGTTAAGTGCATTGATGATGGCATGCTCAATTTGTCTCCCCCCTCAAACTCAGACAACATCGTTGTGAGTATAAAAGCGCGAATCACCAAAGACAAAGCAGGGTTAGTATAAGTACCGGGGAAATTTTGTAATTAGTTTCAATCTAAGAGCTCACTGATTCTAAAAATCTTACCAGTGTCAATCCTAAAAAGAGATTATTTCGTGTAATATACTGTTGTAAAAGTGAGAGAGGATAGCATTTGAGGACGATCCCCTCAAAATAAATTTTAAAATAAATAAATAAATAAACACAAAATCAAATAAATAATAAACAAATAAATACGATTAAAAAAAATATATATATAATAATATTAAACTAACTAACTAAAAAAATAAAAAATAAAAAATGAAATGCGTTGGCTAGAATCGAGAATGATTTGACTGTTGCGGAGAGTTATGCATTCTTTCCCGGTTAGAATATACATTGTATTTGTATTGTATTTGTATTGTATTTATTGTCCAAACCAACAGCGGACGAGCCGCCAATTACAGGAAAGGGAAAATATAAAATCTTGAAATATAAATAACTTAAATTTGAAAATAGAAATTAATTTTTTTTAAAACTAGAACAAATAAACAAACAAATAATTTTTAAACACATACATACATACGTAAACAAACAAAAAAGCAAAAGAACAACAACATGAAAACAGATACATGTAAATATAAATATAATCTAAATAATAGTAATATAATTAATGCCCAGATACATAAAGTAATTTATATATAAATAAATTAATAAACGAATCAACAAATAATAATAATAATGACATCATCAGATACTGGTACTAGTAGTACTTGCTAAAGCACGTGAAATCTGATTACGGAATGAGTTGAGTGAAGTTGCCCCAAACACATCACAAGTTTCATGGAACCCGTACAGTGTTTAATGTGCACAAAAGACTCGGTATTTGTAGAGGCTTATAGTATTTCCAAGCTTGATGTTATTTTATAAACCCCCTGACAAAATACACTTTAAGATTTTCCATGTTTCGGGGTGTCACAAATATCCTGCAATCTATTAAAAGTATTTGTGGCCGCATTCAATGCCCATCATGCATGTATTGACACACGATGTGATTGTTGAAGATGAGTCTTACATTTCACACCCAAAAACACCGTTCACTCACGTGTATTTTCATACAACACAAAGTGGACACACAGTTTCTCAAAAGGATTCCATGTTGTCTTGCCTTGCTTAAATAAAGAATATAAAATGAAGCAATAGTGCTGTCCGCGTCAAGCAAATTATCCAAATATTGTTTCAATATTAATTTAGTATGTCTTATATAACCGAAATATTGGCACATGTTCCAAGTTGTATTAAACACCTTTTGGTATGGAAGGCTTGCTGCATAATACACCGATCCATTAAGCCACGCCCACTTCTCTTTGACCAATCACAACCGCGAAATCTGATCACCATTTGAGCCGTTTGGTGATCTTTGCACTAATGGTGATCGGGTTTCGCGGCTGTGATTGGTCAACTCGTAAGGAGGCGGGGCTTAATGGATCGGTCTATTGTGTATAGGCGACGAACTAATAAGACTATTATCCTCAAGACTAAAACCCTTGTTGCATAGAATAGACCTTATGCATATGACGTCATTTGAGTAGGGCGCCCTCACCTAGAGGTCAAAAGGAAGATGCTCATTGGCCAGTCTTGTGCGCCGCGCGTACAAATCAGCGCGTTTCCATTGTTTCATCATCAGTTTACCTCTAAGATGGCGGCTTGGTGACGTCAATGCATAAGGTCTATAGTGTGCTTTCAGATGTTGAGAAAGGCTTCTTGCCCAAAACCGTTCTCAGATTCAATTATTCTTTTGAAAAAACCTCGTTCCCTAAAACCACATTTTTTTCAAAGGGGTCGTTTCTAACAAAGTTTTATAGTATTAACAGCTCTCCGGTGTTCTTTTACCAAGTAAGTTTTTTATGGTCATTAACTTGTGAAGTAATTACGAAAAGTTTATCCTGCTGTGTTAAAACACACTTCTTGGTCTTAATGTTCTTAATGCGGCAATTGAAATTAAGTAACGGTGAAGGACGTCTTCAAACAAATGCTATTTTCTAAACTTTTGTAGTGTTTCAGATAGAAATATTCCTCTGGATGATTGGTGCGAGTACGCTAATTTTGAACTTTAAAGATCAGTGAGCGTTCAAACTATACTAACTACTTCGGTAATTACCATACCTGAATCTTGTCTTTATTCAAGTTGCCTTGTATGCAATTCATAATTTCATAAATATTATTCATTATTGGATAACTAATTTCAATCAAAGAGCTGCTTAAATCAGTGTATTTGTATGTATTGTATGCATGGATTTACGTCAATTGTACTTTATTAGATCGAGTTTTCTGAAATGATAAAAAAGTCTTGCAAAAATATTTTTAGGAGACGCAAGCGATCCATAGCCAAACTCTGTTCTGGTATTAAGATTAGTTGTTTGTGTTTTGAAATGTTGACTGACCGCAATGCTAATGTGTTTTCTTCACAATAGAGAAATTACCAACAGTATACGAACATGGACTCGAGGAACTCACTCGGGAAAAAAGGTGCGATAATAACTGTTTACTATACCACGGCGAGAAAATCTCCTCAGCCAACACAATTACTACATTAATTTTCCCTTTCTCCCGAACGGCTTAGGGTTTTAATGGATGGTGGCAACTGCGGGGATAAACTCGTCCTTCGCCCACGTTGATCTTTGCCGCATGTATAGAAATAAGTGGATCACACCTTGATAGATGTTTTCATGAAAGAAAAAGAAAAAACACACAAAAAACTGAAGCGAATCCTGGTGGATCGAATCAATGTGGCATTTTGACCGTTCGATGTCGAGTTGAGTTTCTGTGTTACTGCATGCTTTCTGGTTTTACTATATATATACGAGATTTGTATAATCATGAAGAACTAAATGATAAGTTTCAGATTGAGAGTTCACTGATTAAAAACAAATCATACTAGTGCCATCCTCCTGAGAAATATTACTAATTAGAAAACTGCCTAACTCGAGTAGCAAGTGATGGTGCCACAGATCGCCACTGTAGCACTCCAAACACAGCACAATGAACGTGAACAAAATTCACTTGAAAAAACCCCACTGTTTAAACCGTTTTCTGATCTCCTTCTAATTTGTTGAGGTTTTTCACAGGTTGTTTGTGTGTCGTGTGTTTTAAAAACCCCATGATGTACAGGAATAGTATGCGATTTCATGAACCAATAGACCTTATGCATTGACGCCATAACGCCGCCATGTTAGAGGTAAAACGATGATGCAACAATGGCAAACGAACATCTATGTACGCCCGGCACATAATTTTTATGATGGGCCAATGAGCAACTTTCTTTTGACCTCTCGTCGATGGCGCCCTATTTAAATAACGTCAAGTGCACGAGGTCTGGTGTACTACTTGTTTTTACTATATCCTTATTTTATCTGTATGGTTATGCATCTTTGTGTGCGAGGGGAACAAACTGACTTTAATAATTCAGCTTGCGGTCTCGATGAAGATAATTTACAAAATAGACCTACTCTATTTTTCCCCCCTTCTTTTTCTTTAATGCTCTATAAAACTTAAAAGCTCCCGGGTCGGAATTCGGCCGAATGGTGGATCGCAGGGGGTCAAACCCATTTTTGAGTCAGTATATCCAGGAATATGTGTCAAACTGACCTGAAACTGATGCAGAAACCGAGTGAAAATCCAAATTTTTTACCAGTTTCCGGGTTAGCCTGGCCCTGAAATCAGTCAGTTCCCCTGTGACCCGTGAATGGGAGAAACACGTCATTTTAATTTGTATAGTCTATTTTTGTTATGATAATTATTTGTCTTCAAAATTATATATATCGTGGACTACGCCATCGTTTTATGATGTTACACATAGAAAAATAATACCATACACATAGGCGCTTTTAAACCCAATCAAAGCGCCTCATGCACCACACCGTTTCGGATTCGTGACATTGGTATCAACACAGACCAGGGCCACGACTTCATAGATCCGTTGAAGCACACCGAATTATTCCAGCATAGAGACATCTCTCTTAATGAAAAAAAACATGTCACACCAACTCTAATGAATGCCTAAGTACAGCTTATTATCCGCCCTCACGCCGATTTCTTCTTTAGTGTGTGTATTATTATTGAAAAGATTCTTGTATCGCCTCATCAAAATTCATAAAAAATGATTGGCTCTCAATAGTGTAAAAAATAAATAATTTTGAGAAGCCTATTATTCTTTGTGTTATTTTTTATATGTTTTCTTTGCGGAATTAGTTTCCAAAAGACACCGGGAAAATACATCACATGGCAGTTTTGGTTCTGGCAATGTGTTAAAATCAAGGCCATGACGTACATAAGTTGCTGTTGTCACGAAATGTTTAAAGCCAGTCGTATCTCAGTTTAAAAAAAAAAATACCCCCCAAAAATAAAAAAAATGAAATAAACATAACAAATCACGAGCCGTGCCACTTAAAGGCATGATATTCTTTTGGTAATTACCAAAGACCAGTATCCTCATTTGGTGTATCATAACATAATTTATGCATAAAATAACAAACCTGTGAAAATTTTGGCTCAATTGGTCATCGAAGTTGCAAGAAATAATGAAAGAAAAAAACCCCAAATGTTGCCTGAAGCCTTTCTCAGATTCACATATTTTTGTGTGAAAATTACCTCCTTCTCAAAAACTACATTACTTCAGAGGAAGTCCTTTCTCGCAATGTTTTATACTGTCAGAAGCTCACAGGTGCTCCTAACCAAGTAAGTTTTTATGGTAATGTATTTCTTGGGTAATTACCAAAAGTTTCCATTATGTAAGATAGGCCCTGTGTTATCATTAAAATCAGTCTACATCATTTACAATTTGTTTGGAAAAGATTCCTTGTCTTCAGCTTCATGCATCCGTCTGAATACAAATTGCATTAATTCAGCCGGTCGCAAGTTCGAACAATTTTTCTAAGAAACTGCATGCCGAGAAAGGGCATAACGTTTTTGGTCGCCGGGTTTCTGTGCGCGCTCCCAAGTATATAGGCTATAGACCTTATGCATATGACGTCATTTGAGTAGGGCGCCCTCGCCTAGAGGTCAAAAGGAAGATGCTCATTGGCCAGTCCTGTGCGCCGCGCGTACAAATCAGCGCGTTTCCATTGTTTCATCATCAGTTTACCTCTAAGATGGCGGCTTGGTGCATAAGGTCCATTTTGATTTGGAAAATCAAAACTGAAAATTGTTTCTAATACTTGACAGATTAAATTTACATCTATTGGTAAACTAGTGTATAAAAATAAACAAACAAATAAACCCAGGTAAAATACAACATCTTCTACATTATGTAGCCTGAAGTTCGTGCAGCTGCTAAATTTTGAAGTGCTGCGAAATAGTGGGATTGTTATAGGCAAAACAAACACCGTGTGCCAGGCTCAAGCAATACAAATAAATGGGCATCTGAATCTGAACTTAGTCGGCAAAGCACCCCAATGGGAAAATCACACCAACTTTTGGTTTCTTCTTTAAGAAGACAATGAAGAAGTATCAGTTTCAGATGTGGGAGGAGAACTCCATGGGGAAGACCCACGCAGTCTGAGACTGAAAACCCAATCCACATGTACGGCTCTGGTCCGGGAATCGAACCGGGGTCCAGCAGAGGTGAAAGGCAGTGAAGAAATCACTTAGCCAACCTGACTGCCATTGTGGTATCGTGACAAGTAGTTTCTTTTGTAAGATTTGTTCTTTTTACCACTGGTTGTATGCATATATTTGCTTTTGTTTTGCTTGAATACATTTGTGTTTAGGATTTAGCTATACGTATTTTGAGCAATATAGGAATCTTTCCAACAATGTTTTCATAACAGACCGACCTCAATCTGACCCATACTCCATCCGCTTGAGATGCCATTGTATACACCCACCATTAAACGGAATTCAACGAAAATGGAAGTAACTTTCGCATTTTGCAAAGCCCCGGAGATTCCCGTGTGACGTGGGCCGGTCGTAATAAGAAAGATAACGTCAGAGGGATAGGCCGCTTAAACTGGTTTAAAAAAAACGGATCAAAAAAGAATTTTGTGCGTATTGCGTATAGGCTGAAACGACAGGAAGTTCGTTCGGGGTAAAGTGTAATCGGATACGTCTTGCAGCGTATACTTGGAAGTCTGCCCTCCTGACGTACACGAGTGACAAGACAGTATTATCAACATCATCATGGGGAAGAATGGTGACTGATTTATATGGTAATAGTATCCGATGAGTGTACGTGCACGAGCTATGCGTAGACCTACATGTAGGCCTACATAGCCTTACTTTTTATAACGCACTGTATAGCTTGGGTAAATATTATACTAAAAGTCAATGTTCTCTTTGCACTGCGTTTCAGTTGATCCATGAAAATCATAACCAGGTGACCGGAAACAATAAGGCACTCAATAAGGCTGTGCAATTTAAACCTATTATTACTGATGAATAGAGTTTATAAGCTTGGTTGCCATAGATTAATATGGAGCTGGGTGGGAATTTCCCCGTGTTTCCCATTCCGAACTCGGTGAATACTGGTGTTTGTAACAACATGAATTACATCTTTGTTCCATAAGGTTTGACATCTGTTCTGTATTCATTTAATTGTTTTCGTAGATTAGTCACAAGATGAGGGGTGCTGGGCGTCTGTTGCTTGGCAAGGCTCTTCTTTTTAGCGCCATGGTAAGCCATTCTGTCTCAATAAAGCTATCGCTGATAACTTTTTTACTTGTTACCGTTTGTCCGCCCAGTAATGTCTTTAGGGAGGCCCTACTCCTAAATGTCATGTTTTTTTATCTGTTGTAAATTAATTAAACTTTGCATTGCCTTATGTCCAGACGTTTAATTGTTGAATTGGTTTGGTTGTTTGAAGTGAATTTACCACGTTAAGGCGTTACATTTAATGTTTAGAAATGTATCGCCAAACGAAAACCAACGACCTTGTTTTGGGCATATCCTAGGTAAAGAAATTTAACAAAGAAATGAAAGAACTGTTTGCTCTGGTGCCAGGGACCTTTATCTGTATTGAGTCTGAACTAGCGAACATAATCCAAAGGTCTTGTGCAGACTCATCGGGGTGTGGGTCAGGAGTCCAAGTCGTGACACCTAGGCCTATGTCCTTGAAAATATATAATTGCTTCTCCCCAAACTGGAGTAAATGAGCACCTGCAAGTTTGTTAAAAATTAATTGTTCATGTGAATCATAAGCAGCCCGTGCGCCCGTTTGGGTGCCGGTGCTGCATACTCCTAATGTTTCAGGAATGCTCAGATGAAAGAGGCTTAATGAAAGAGGCTTTTAGTTTTAGGGGCCTCGGTGCCTGCAGAGCGCATTACAAGTTAATACATGATATAATTTTAGGATTCAGCGGTCGTTTTGGCAAAAAGCAGCCTGTTTCATGCGTTCGCATCGAAGAAATTTTGCCTCTTCAATTGAAACCGTCAATCAAATTCACTTTTACGCATGCGAATTTGTATAGCATTAAATTCAACTAAACTATAAGGCGCTCTTTTTAGCCATGCGAAACATCGGCATTCAAATAAGCAGACGGTAGGCGCAACTGGAGATATCATTGAAAACATGCTGCGATTTAAATTGAATGCTGATGGGGTAGATATAGGGAAAAGAACAATAGCTCACAGACACAAGCGCCATCTTAAAAATATATTGCAATGCTTCCCCTTGACGAACCGAGTTTGGTTAAAGAATACTAAATCAAGCAAGATGGACACCAGGCTGTAAAGAGTGTTTGATTTTGACCCTATGGCGCTGTTTTTAATTGTAAAGAAAATCGTGAAATATCAATTTCAATATCGAGCAGGAGATTGTGTGTCGGCTACGTTATATTTCAAAATATTTATATTTTCAAATAAACTCAATGTTTCCGGCACATTAACAAAGACAGAATTTTCTACTGTTACTGTTTTCATTCAAAATCTCATTAGAATCCAAAGAATGACCTCTGTACAATGGCGGGGGAATTTTGCAATAATACAAAGAAGAAGAAGAAGAACAAAAAGAGGAAGAAGAAGCAGAAGAAAAAAAGAAGAAGATGAAATAACTATAATTTATTAGTCTTTTCACGTATAACACAGTGATGACTCCTAGCTCAAGATTTCTCATCGAAAGACCATTTAAAAAAAAATAATATGCACGACTAGAATGTAGGGTTATTTTCGCTTCTCCCTCTTCGATCCCAATCAGAAATGGACGCATTTACAGACGTTTTGCCTCGAGTGTAAAAGCAAGTCTTTTCACCTTTTTTGAACACCACCACTCCGAGCGTGGAGCACTCTGGCGTTACCACCCACATGGGGCCAATTCCTGATCCGCGGAGTAATGGTTTTGCATTTTCTTATCCAGCCTACACACGTCCGCGAACAAGAAAGGAGACTTAGGGGGCCTATATTGATTAAAACTTTTCTATTTTCATCATGCAGACGACCGACTCAATGTCATTTCGTTCTTTCCTGGGGGCATCACATTAATTCACGAGGTGACTTGTATAATAAATAATTCTTTTGAGTATTATTTACTCCATAATTCCTGATGGTTGGGAAAGAAGAAATCCTGTTGATCGCAAGCAACACCTCGAGTAATTATTGTACTAATCGAGTGTTGGTGTGATTTGCAGACAAGGGAGTTCAAGTTTCTAACATTGTTGATGCCTTCAAGGAATGGTACAGTGATTAGTGTTTAGGAAAATAATTTTTCCCCCTATTCTGTAGTTTTAAAGGTATTGTATACTTTTGGTAACAGCTCAAAATCAGTGTCCACATTTTGTGTGATTCAACATATGCATGAACAAACAAACCTGTGAAAGTTTGAGCTCAATTGGTCATCGAGGTCACGAGAAAATAGTGAAAAGAGACCTTATGTGTTTTCTGTTTTTCAAACATCGAGTTTTTTATCACGCGTGATAAAAACTATTGTTTTACTCATTTCTCAGAAACGATAGCATTTTAGGCAGAAATATTTTAAGGAACCCTTTCTACCATTACTTACTTTAAATCATGTAGGCCTAAGTTATGTGTGAATCTGTGAACATTTGTGTTTTTCGATCTTACCAATAGTGTACAGGGCCTTTAAGTAAAGTATAACAAGATAATATAGTAGTAATAATGCTAATAATTATAATAATAGTTTATTTATTTTAATTTTAATTTTAATTCTTTAGACAATACAAAACACGAGCAGAGGCCGTCCAGGGAAAAGCAAAAGTCAAAAAACTGTCATAAAAAAAATATATGTGCCTTCCCAGACCTTGCTCATTTAAAAGAATAAAAATGTTTATTAAATAATACACAGAAATCTAAAATTATTGTAGTGAAAAGTAAAACAAAATAGTGCAACCTTAAAACTAAGAATTGACCCGGAGGGAGATTGACTCATTGCTGGTTAAGTGTCTGGAATCTGTATCAAGTTGACCCAAGAATGAATCAAACTATAAACGTAAAACAAGAGCTTAAATCCAATTTTGTTAAAACCATTTTCCGGGTCAGCCTGACCCAGCCTGACTCAGAAATGGGTCAGGCTGACTCAGAAATGGGTCAGCCTGACTCAGAAATGGGTCAGGCCCCCGATCAATTCTGACCCGGGATTTTTCTTTTCTTTTCAGAATGTCCTGATTATGAGATTTTCCAAGCCAACAGGTCCTCTCATGAAGTGCACTAAACTTATTTTTATCGCATTTTTAAGGCTATGAGCATTCATGAAACTATATCAGCTCCTTAGGAGTATGCGGCACCGGTGGTCCAATGGAAATACAGGTTGCCAGTCATTATATTAACATCAACAATTTCTATCCTCGAAGGTACCCGATTAATTTATGTGTGAAAGAAGCACTCATCGTCAAATGTCACCTGTGTACATTTGGCAATGTAAGTGCTGTCTCTCATTATACTGAAACGAGCCAGATTATTCCCCCCCCGGCTCGATGTGTCAGTGTTAATGACAATGGACAGTAAAAAAAAGAAAAATTGTTGTTTATTCTGACCTGATGCTATAGAGCCATCTTTTTGTTGTGTCCCCTGTGTCTCCAATTGCAATGGCTCATCACACACCCTAAAGAGGGAACAGACCATTTCGCTTCTCCAGCCGCGCTGTGTTTGTATTGAAATTAATGGAAAGTGGAAAACCACACACTTAATCAGAAAAACCCCAAACAAGAACGTTGCACCATTATAATCAGCATACTGCACTAAGCTTTTATAAGCTGCAACGAATAAACTTCAATACTTTGGTTTGAACAAAGACAAGTTAAAGGGTGTGTACAACATTGGTAAGATTGAAAATATAAATGCTCACAGATTTGCACATAACTTACATGGTATACAGATAGTCATGGTGGAAAACTTCCCTTGAAATAGTTTTGCTTGAAATGCCATAGTTTTTAGGAATGAGTAAAACAAAAGTCTTTATCCTGCAGGAAAAAATCCGATGTTTGAAAAAAGTTAAAACAATACATATAAGTTTTTTTTTTTCACTGTTTTCCATTGACTCCGAAGACCGATTGAGCTTAAACTTTCACAGGTTTGTTATTAAGTATATGTTGGGTCACATCAAGTATGGATACAGGTCTTTGGCAATTACCAATGTTGTACACGTGCCCCTTTAACTAGAGTGGGATTTGAACCAACGATCTCCGGATTAATGTGCTGAGCTATCTACCTATCTTGGCGGTCTCCCTATTTTGTCAATACCTTTGTTCTGGGTGCCAGTCAGAAACCATTCAGCCTACTGCCGTATAGCCAGGGATCACACCTAAAATTAAGATACAACCTGGGAAGCGGCAGGAGGGATCACCTTAAGGGGATGCAACCTTTTTTATTTCAAATATCAAGTCATAAACCACAAGGGGAACTGACTGGGTTTATTACAAAATAATGTACCTTGTGTGCTTTCAGGTTATTAAAGTACAAAAAACATAACTGAGAAGTCACCCAAATTCCGAATAATCTACTCCGCGGCAGTAGAATAAATAGCAAGACAAGTTCTCAAAGAACAAAATCTACCTAGCAAGTAGATAATGGTGTAACTGCAAACCAAATATACATTGATACCTCACCATGCAATGCCTCAAATTCCATGTAAAAAACATAAGGATGTACACAAACTCAGATCTCCCCTCGTAAATACTTCTTAGGACGATTCAAACTACAAAACCGCAACAAGCTTTGCTTTATTTTGACATTCAGAAGAATAAAGAAAAGAAGAAGTTGGGGACGAAAGACAAGAAAACACCCCCAAAACAGGTCAGGGCCCCTGAGAACGGGAACCGGGTCAATTCTGACCCAAGAGTTTTTAGAGTGTACAATAGACCTTATGCACATGACGTCATTTGAGTAGGGCGCCCTCGCCTAGAGGTCAAAAGGAAGCTGTTCATTGGCCAATCCTGTGCGCCGCGCGTACAAATCTGTGCGTTTCCATTGTTTCATCACCAGTTTACCTCTAAGATGGCGGCTTGATGACGTCAATGCATAAGGTCTATTCCATTGTTATTAAAAAGAAGCAAAGCTTTCTTAGAAGGTGCGAACACTTTCATGAAATATTGATGTTCCCCATAAATACGTTTCTCGCAGATTTGATGAATTTGTTCGTAACAATTTTGTAGATTCATCAAAACTCAAGAAAGGATTCATGCATTGCCGCAAGCCTTGGCTTTTTAGATATAGATTTTCTACCATGCGAAGTTTCAAATGCTAGTGATCATGCGCACAATCCTCAGTAGCTCAAAAGAAGGTTCACGAACCATTGCAGTTTACAATTCCCGTTTGCTCAATAATGTTATTAGAAAGAAAATAAATACCGTATTCTGGATGCTCCAAAGCAATCCCAAGGGGACGGGGGTGGTGGAGGTTAAACACTCTAACCTTTCAGTTGCATTTATTTGTCAATGTATGTCATATAAAATCAATTGAGGTCCATTAATCTAATTGCACCATTTTTTTTTTACAGTCGTACGTCGTGATGTAGAATGCAATGGGCGTTGTAAATCTATCGCTGTGTATTTTCCCACGTTTAAAATGAAACACAATTTAATCCCGTCTCGAAAGGCACTCTAACCTTCAGAATCAAGTGTTTCGCACGGACCATTTGGCAAATACGCCCGTTTGCTTCGCCTGCGACTACACACGGGCTCTTGACGGTTTTAGGCTAAATTGAAGCGTATTATTAACTCGGCACTACAAAAACAGAGAGCGACAGGTAGGCCTATATAAAGAGAGATTTAGAGAAAGAAAGCGGAAAATATCCGCCCTAACACTTAACAAAAAATACTAACGATATTTTGTTGATTTTTCTGAGTGGCAACAATCTGCCACGGTATTTTTGCTCCGTAATCGTAAAAAAAATATTATTCAAAGCTTGATGATCGGGTCTTCGATTACTGCATGGTCTTGTGATGCCTGCGCTTTGTCACTGATGCCTCGGAGCAAACTCTATTCCAATTTTCCCGTATCAAGTACAGCCGTCTGCTTCATCCTGCATGCATCACCGTGTATCCAAACCGAGGTTGGAAGGGCTAATAGTCAGGGCTCAATTTCATAGAGCTGCTTAAGCACACAAAGTAGCTAATAATAATAATAATAATAACCAGTTCTTATACAGCGCATTTCACAATAACGCATCAATGCGCTTTACATTAGTGCCCTGGCTTTGGGCCAATAACATTCCTTTAATCTTTCTCAGCTCCCTGGGAAGTATACAGCTCTGGGCTGCCGTGGCGCTTTGAAGGCTTTTTCAATCACAATATCAACCTCTACCCTTGCAGGTACCCATTTATACCCCTGGGTGAAGAGAAACAATTATAGCAAAGTGTCTTGCTCAAGGACACAAGCGTCATGACCGGGACTCGAACCCAAACCCCGATGACTAAACCACCAGAACTTGAACCTGGTGCTCTAAACCACTCGGCCATGACACCCTATAAGCACAGCACGTTTCTGCAGCCAGAGATGCGGTTGGTACCCGCTGTCAGCTCGCTATTAAAAAGGGGATGGCTTCGACGTTCTTGTGAAAATACTGTGACAGTTTCTTTGCTGTTTTCTCATCAAGTAGACACTGTATTCAGCTGAAACTTTCACAGGTGACTTTTATTGTATATGTCTTTACAACTATTTTGCCTATAAATCAGCATTTTGTTGACAAAAGCCAATCCACGACCCTACCTTCAAACGGCTCTATCAACTAAAAGATATGCATTTGGGTTGGTTTTTATGTGCTTCTGGAAAACGGGACAATCGATTAATTTCACTATTTCAAAATGAACCTTACGTACCCGTCCCAGGTGATAAATCTTTTACTACATTGAATTCACCCGATTTGTATTTTCCACTCCTAGACCGGATTATTTATTGACGGATTATTTCTTGATCGTATTTCCTTCGGATTATCGGGAATTAACGCCAAAGGCACTTTTGATTATCCCTTACTTTCAGAAATTACGTTGTTTTTTTAAAGTGAAGACTGCTGCAGCTGAAAATTCTTGTTATGATCTGATTCATTATTAGCAGCAAAAAGTATTATTACTTTTATTAAATTGTTAACACAAAATCTTGCACAATTGCGGCAAAAAGCTGAATTGCCGATAAACAACTAAAGA
The DNA here is from genome assembly GCA_037783415.1 of Leptasterias polaris. Taxonomy (NCBI): domain Eukaryota; kingdom Metazoa; phylum Echinodermata; class Asteroidea; order Forcipulatida; family Asteriidae; genus Leptasterias; species Leptasterias polaris. The sequence goes on along the minus strand of JAZGTN010000005.1, from coordinate 2,684,772 downwards.
GGCGATGAGCAGTGGGGGGGGGGGGGGGGGTGGTTGGTAAAGAAACCTATTACCGGAGGATTATCGGCTCATGATCCAGTTGGATGAAGATCAAACACAGCAAGGATTTTTGTCTCTGTTTGAGAAATAAAATGAGGAACTCATCTGTTTTCAGATGGCATCAATCCTTAATTGAATTACAATGTTGATGTAAGTTGCTTCACAAGCAAACAGATCGCATCTGGGAAAAGGTCAGACGTGAGTCTCGCGAGTCAACAAAGTTATTTATTTACGATAGCGTGATTATCTCAGATCGAGATCAGACATTGATGCGACACACTAGAATAATGTGATTTCCTATTTGCTAAAGGGACGGTAGAATCAACTTGTTTTGCGGCGTTTTCCCTTAACAGTGGTCGGACGGCCAAATGTCAGTTAAAACATGTCAGTTAAAACAAAATCTCACTCCAAGTGGTCCGGCTTGCCGGCCCAGTGACGATGTAAACTGATCCCGCTGGTCACTGAAAGAGTTAAGGGGAAACCCTATTCAGGTTTGTTGACTTTTATAAACCGCCATTCAAAGATGTCAATTTTTGAGAACTGTTATTAAAAAAAACAATCCGTAATTCAACTTACCAACAGTTGTCAATACAAAAATAAAATGCTGTTTGTTTTTTTATAGTTAACGCTGTGTTACCATCAAAAGCATAGATTTTTGTATTCACCTCTCATATGAGTTATTAGTCATAATAGGTCTATATCATAATCCCTGATCGAAACGGTGGAGAGTGCAATTCTACGGCAACCAGACTATTTAAAATATATTTGCAGGGACAACTTCGCCTTGAAAATATTTTCCAGTGCTTTTGTTGATTTAAATTGAAAGAGCTGCTTCAAGTTCTTGACTCAAAGGTTGGTTGGTCGGAGTGTTTATTTTCCACTCAAGAAAATATCATTTCATAAAACAATGGTTTTGAAGAAAATAATATTTGTTGAGAGAACTATTTGTTATTCAATAGTAATACATAGTCTTATAAAGCACACGTAGGCCTATAGCTACCAAAAGGTACTCAGGGCACTTGAACGAACATAACAATTTTAAGACAGGTTTATGAAAATGTTGAATAATGAGACAAATTTATGTAGCACCTTATAAGGGTTGATAAGGTGCTGCGGGCATTCAGCAGCCACTGCCAGAAACACCGAGGCAAACCCCCTTCTCTTAGCATGGTGTTAATCTGGGTCCTTTTATACATCCCATCCGAAGGACGAAGCAATAATGGTTAAGTATCTTGCTTAAGGACACAAGTGTCGAGACTGGGACTCAAACCCACACTCTGTTGATCATCAGAAAACCAGAGCTTGAGTCCGATGCACTTAACTGCTCGGCCACGCCGGGGCTTGTATTGATGACCCTATAATGTACATAAGAGAGTGTGTGCATTTAGGCAGCACCTTGTATTTTAAACCCATGTAAGGTGCTGCATAATGGGCCTCATAATTCAAAATTCTTAAAAGACTGTCATAAGTATTAAAAGTAGCTATTTTTTAAAATATTTTTGACAGTGATACTTTATGCCTTTTCATCATGAGCGGAATTCATAAAAAGGTACACTATTTCAGGAATATCAGCAAGTTACTTCGAAGCTATAAATCTCAAATCTATGAGAGTTAAGGCGAAATCTACAACAAAATGTTCCTTTATAAATGTCTCCATAGTCCTCGGAGATTATGATGCGACCATTTTTTTTACTCGGCTCAATTAGAATTTCCCCGGGCAATGACGTGAGCATGTTTATAAATGGATTTGTCAGCAGGCCGCTGGCCCTTATGTAAATCAATTTCAAGTCATTTTTAAATCCATTAAAATAATGTTACTACTGGCTCTTCAAACGCTGTTGTCCAATTAAGGTAACTGCAACTAGGCTAGGCCAAAGGAAGCATGCACCATGGTTTTGGAAGATTATACCCTCGGGTTAAAAAAAAAAATCAGAAAAACACACCTGTATGTGCAAAACCAAGTAAACAAACAACAACAAAAAACTAAATTAACGGTTTTTTATTTTAATGAGATTTCTGATGAAGTTTCAATTATTTCATCGTAGCAAATCCAATTACGACTGCTTCTGGCACATTACAGTATTTCATACAAATACATTTTCATTTAAAAATTCATTCTTGAATAAGATTCACTAAATATAATTCACACTTTTCACAGAAAAATAAACCGTAAAATTCTCACGGAAAGTGTAATTTCCCGCAAGATGTTCAGAAAATCGAAACTACTGTCGATCCGCCAAGGGGGTTTCGTGTTTGCCGAGTAAAAGAGGAATCCAACAAAAACAACAACAACAACTTATTGGAACACGCATTCGTTTATTTTGTTTTGGCGCGAAAGAAGTAGCCGATTCAAACGTGGCCTTTTGGAACGTGGTGAACCGTGCAAGACGATGTTTATTCCGTTTCGGCTCTCTCAACCGAGGCTTGATCCATTGCCGAAGTAACAACAAAAAACCACTGCTGACAAAACCCGTTCACTGGAGCAGGTGTCTTTATCCCCTAAAGTCCGTCTTGGACAGCCCAACCGTCCCCTCCTGGCTGCCCCCGGAGAAAGATTAGAACCCGGTTTGCGTAATCTTGCGGTGTTAGTGGCGGGAATCATAACATATACGCCGAGACTAGAGGCTTTCAGCTGGTGATACGCCTCACATTCAAAAACAACCTCCTTCCGAAATTGAAAACCCAACCTGTGTTGTCATGTTACACTGAGGAGAAATACGAGGCGAGATCAGGCTTGACACGGGCCTTAATTAGTTTTACCGAGGTGTGACTAATCAGGCCCTTAACACCCACCCCCTAGATGGGTCAATGTTATATTTTACGGAAATGACGTACGCGTGGACATAAGTGCATCCATCAGGATCATCGGATAGTTTCTAGTTTCTTGATGTCCCGTGTATGAGATTACAATTTCTGTAGCTACAGGCTAAGAAAAACTGTGATTATTGTTCTTGCCATTATCATGCAACCGTCAAGAATCACACGGTCATTTGAAAAAACAATCCCCTGTTGATATGATAGTGTTTTCCCTTCAGCGGCTTTCTCTAATGAGTGTTATTGTTTTTGTTGCTTCTGTTGTTGTTGTTGTTGTTGTTGTTGTTGTTTTGTTGTTGTTGCTGTTGCTGCTGTTGCAACAAAAGCACACTACATTATAAATGGAAACAGAGCAGCATGCTACATAGGCGAAAGCATCAACCCCAGCAGATGCCTAGCAACAGGAACAGGGCGTGGGCTGCAGGATTAGCAGCGAAGACCAAGACAACATCAGCAAAGTAGCACAGTAGGCAAAACATGAACATCAACAAAAATAGCATTATCAACAAAAGAACAAAAAGAATACTAGGTATTACGAAAAACAACACATTCCTATCAGAAATATACCATTGAAAGCATCGACAGCAGCAGCGGCAAAAATGTTAATTCAGTAAAGAGCAGCACAAACGATATCCACAGCATCATGCCAACATCAGCAGCACCACTAATTAATAACATTAAGATTCTTGTAGACATTAAGACAATTAACCGAAACTTCGAGCTGTTTACACAATCGTCTTTCGTTTGAGGTATTTACCTTGCCTTTGATGGTACACATTCTGTTTGCATTAGTTTAATCATCTTTTATAAATCCGTAACTTAGTTGTAAAAAAGGGATAATGTTACAATGTTTTTGAAAAGGTTGTTACATCGCAAAAAAAACGTTGGTACACTCAGACCTCCAAACCTCTCGTCCACGAACAAACAGAAAACTGTCGGAGATAACTTATTTTTGTGTGAAAACCCGATAGTGACGATTGACGTGAAGTGAATCGACCAACGCAGAGATCGCTATTCAATAATGACCAAAATAAGTCAAGATTGATAAATGACTTATATACACCAAAAAAACCAAAGAAATACATAAAATTAACTCGGTGTTGAGAAACGAGTAAAGTTTCACCAATCCGTTGGTACGAATACCACATCACAAACCATATATAACTTCACGAGAAAAGTGTTCAACCAAAAACAAGTTGTTGATTCAAGACAATTCTAAAAACAGAACTGACGACGCTCCAAACGCAGATGTCATACCTAAGTGTCTCTAACTATAAACTTTCCTATAATGACAATTTTGTTTTATGTATAAGTTATTTCCTCAATGCCTTCTGCGAAAATAACAAGCGCAAAGTCCATTTTTGAACCTCCCTTTAACTGTTGTTTACAAACACCCAGACCAAGGCCTTTACCCCCCCGAAGCGAGTTTTCGACAGATACGCTCTCCTGCGGATTAAGGGGGTAAAATTAGAGTGAAATAAATACAGATATTTTTGGGGTTCCCAACTGTTCTGGCTACAACAACGGAAAGGTCAGTTTATGCCAACACGCGATCGCCTGGGTAACCGAGGGTACAAGTTTCTTAGACGGGAACACTTTGTTGCGTAGGATTGACACAGTTTAGTTCACTGAGAACAATGTAATTTTTTATCTAAAAAATAATCATAATTAATTGTGCAGATATAGGCTATACTTCAAAACGTCTCCAAGTTTTAAACAATGGAAAATTAGTCAACATTATTTTTTACATCAAACTCCATGAACCATTTCCTGATTTGGATAAAAGTTCTGATAATAAATGTAAGTTATTTGTTAATGAACAGCATCAGATAGGCCCATGGTTTATACAACTTGACAAATGAGTTATACAGATTTAGTTTTCTACTCGTTTGCCAGAATCATCGCGTGAATGTATCACTTTAAAAAGACCCTACCGCACCCCCATACACAAACTAATAAATAGATAACCTCAACGGGAGGACCGCTAATCTACAATTCCCATGAAATCAGCGCTGATAGTAATACAATTCGCTGTGTGCTTAGTTTACATCATTACATTGTTGTAAGATAATTTGCTAATTTGCCAAAAAGAGTGTATCATTATCTAAAATTGGTCGCCGGGTGTGAAAATTGTTTCCTTCTCGACAGGCGAATTCTGACTGCAACGTTGTTTAGCAAACCATCATTAGTTCAGACGCATCATTGGCACTGATGGGTATACTTTGACATGCGAGGCTGGCTTCTAATAGATACTACAAAGTCATTCTTACTTACCATAGAACAAACAGATGAGGAACGTCAGATGTCTTGTCATAGTGCTTGTAATCAGCCACAAAATATCTCTGAAGTCTCCACGTCTGGTTTGGCCCTCACTCGCTCGCTTGCAAACTACTGAACAGTCTTCAACAAAAAAGACCCACGGTGGGTTGTTTTAAAAATTACTTTTATTTCTTTTTATATAAAAGAGCTTCTGATAACTACTACACACACGGCACGACACACAATACAATTAGATGATCGTACAAAACCTTGCGCTGGCAGACGATATACGAGCAAAAGTCATTCACGCGCCTTTTTATACGAGTACCTGGACAGTGATATGCAACGCGCGCCCTGATTGGCCAAAAGAAACAATTGACCCCTCCCTCTTTTGGGTGAATACCATACACGGAGGTTTTCCTGCACGAAACTTCAATTGCAAGCCTGTGGCTGACCGTGACATTTCACGTATTGATTTTCCCTCGTCTTTTTCAAAAACTTGCCTTGGAGGCAAGCAAATATTTTGTTCTGATTTCACATCTTGAGGTCACCATTTTGTAAAGAAGACGAAGGCCATTCAATTTGATAAATTATGTTACAAATGCTGTAGAACTCTTCGATAAAAAAATATGATAATAATGCTGTTCATTTGTACAAACTAGGCTACACACTTCTTTATTTGTTTATCTTTACTTTTACTGTTATTTTACTCATTTATTTTCGTTTTATAAATTAGTTATTTATTATTTATTTATTATTGGTTTTGTATTATTATCTGCTTTTATTATTGCGTGTACTATATTATATGTTTAAATCTATATTTATTTCATTGTGTACCCCAGATGTGGGGCAACAGATCTACGGATCATAGTATGTATTTGCTTTTGTTGTCCCTTGCCCATCTCGGGGTATATTGTCTTGTATTTTGTTTTGTACTGTTATGGCAAATAAAATAATAATAATAATAATAATAATAATAATTAAAGACGTGTTAATGGTAAGTTTTAGACATTATGAATGACCGAAATCCCTCCATCTTTAAGATGTTGTGATTGTCTTTCCTGCCCAAAGGCAATTAATATAAGCGTTGTTAAATTAGCATAATAAAACATTGCCTTAAATTTGAATGATGTAATTCTGCCAATATTATATTAATTTCTTTGTTTTAAACTTCAGGGTTGGAACTGTATGGGCATTTTCTCCAAACTATTTGATGTTCTGCGTTTTGAAAAAGGACATTATTCTCTTTCACCGAACAGCCGTAGATAATCGTCCGAGGTATGTAAATTGGTGTGGGTTTTATACAAGAGGATTGGCCCATTAGTATTACAGCAGAGAGGTGGGTAAGAATAGGCTACTGGGACATTGAATGCAAACTAATAAATATGCATAAATAAATCCTGTGTACATTGGGTAATGTGAGAGTATCAAGGTGGTCGATGTATGTAAACAAATATTAACATACATGAATATTAATGAGGGGTACGGTAGAGGGCTGGATGTAAAGATAGGCCAGTGGCATTTACAAGTTTTCACTTCACGTGTCGCTATTAATGATCCGCTCTCCGGTGAATCAAATTGTCCACTGGGGTAGAAACGCCCTCTGCGACGAAATATCAATCAATGCAGGGGATATACGTCAGTACATAGACATTAGGCACGTCATGCCAGCTAACTTATGTTTGTATATTGCGCTTCAAATTTCTAATTACTGACCTCGACTTCTAGCTGTGCTAAAGATCGGTATCGACGTAATGTAAATGTTTCCAAGTGTTTGTTAGATGAAACAGACAAACTGAGGAGTGCCTACCTTTCCGGTTGTAATGCTCTCATTTATGTCGACAAAACTCACTGTTACATGCCGACTTTAATTCAAATACACATTGTATTCGAAAAAGATAACAAGAAATTAACAAGATAACAAATACTACAGAGTAAAGGTAATTGTTTAACCATCCGAGCAGTATAGTTATCCATATTCTGACGTCATTTGGAGTAAGTTCGCTGGTACTTCGTAATTACAGCAATCAAGGGCCTGATCGTCAAGCATTGGTGTGATTTATGAGCCCTTGTGTTTGCCCTTGAGACTTGTTTCTTCTCTGGTAAGGGATTCTAGGTTACACAGTAAAAAAACCAAAAACAACACAAAACCCAAAACAACAACAACAACATCAGCAAAACAAGAAAAAACACAAACAACCAAATTAACAACAATGAAATTAAAAAAACACTATTAAACACTACTACATTTTGTGAAACTGTAAAGTACTCTTGGAGTTTCCAAACGAAAGGCTTTCTATAATTATACGCAATGTAAACAAACCGAGATCGGACATGAAATTTAGTCTGGCCCCGTTGGAAAGGAAAATGTACACTTCGTGTCGTAGATCCGGGTCGAAAAGTGTAAAGGAGGTGATTCGTTGCCAGTGTGAAAGAGCGTAATGCAGATCCAATAATATATTAGTTATTAATGTGAAGAGTGCTCATAACAACTTGCTAATCGCGAACGATTTGAAACTGTTTCCTTTAAAAAAAAAAAATTTGTTTAATTCTTGAAAGGAAAAACGCAATTCCGCGGAAATATAAGGAATGTGCGAGTACTTACAAGAGGACACCGCAAAGTTATAGGGTCCTTTCTCTCTCAAGAGCACCGAAGAAACGATGTAAATGAAAATGCTCTTTTGGCATTCTGAACCTTTCTGTTTTGTTTTGTTTTTATTTGAGTAGGAGTTTGATTTTGTGTTTAAGCCTTACGTACGAAGCGGGACCTGAGAACAAAAGAGTCCACACAATGTAGGGACTTTAAACACTTTGAGGACTTACACACCTCTACAGTACAGACACACAACTTTACGGATCCAGTTTGTGGTGTCCTGCTATTGTTCTTCTATTATTCCCTTTTCTAAAGAATTCCCTTCTGGGGTCCAGGTTGAACAAAGAATTCCCCATGTGGTGTCCATTGTTGCATTGTGTAGAAGACTCCACAAGGGCACTCCAGTAAGCTCACAGCTCTGTGTTGCCCACACTCTGTGGACATTCCTTTGTTTTGTACGCTTAAGAAAACAAATCATGTTTTTCGACACTGTAAAACAAAAACTGTACGTCCACATAGTGTTTCAAGTCCGTATACTTTGTGGACCTCTTTTGTTCTCATGCCCAAGCTTTGTATATAGCGTTTAAACAGTGTTTTTTTTAAAGTGTTGAAGTAAATGTTTTTTCTTAAGTGCACATAACAAAGGAATGTCCAGAGAGTGCATGCAACACAGAGCTGTGATCTTACGGGAGGGCCCTTGTTGGGTCTTTTGGAACAATGGAACCCACGAAGTTTTTCTTTGTTCAACTTGGACCCCACAGCTGACCCAATTCTTGGTCAGGCTGATCTAAAGTGATTTAAAAAAAGAATGGGAATTCAACTTGGATCCTGCGTCAGTTTGACCCATTTCGAGGTCATTTTGACACAGATTCCGGGTCATCCCTGACCCCGAAATGTGTCAGGCCCACTTGGAACCAAGGGTCTGGGTCATTTCTGAACCGGGAGCGTAAAACAAAAGAACATCATTCTAAAGTTTGGGTCTCAGAGAAGAAGAGAAGGTAAGAAATTACGAGAAATGGAATCCAAACAACATAACTCTACATTCGTCACCTAACTCCGCCGGCCCCTCTAACCCACTATGGGACAATCAGGGTGCCTGGTCTTGTTTTAGAAATGATGTTGATTAAAATGATTTTGTTAATATCAAACAGCATCGGCAGCGTTAAAAAAAACGACAAGTCAGAAGTCAGTAGCCGAACACAATCTACAAACAAATTACTTACATTAATAAAATATAAATAAAAATGATAATAAAAAAGGACACATTTTATAGTCCTTTTTTAACCACTATTTCCAGTTCTTAGAATGTCCAGTTTGGATCAATCAGGTTCATCCACACCGATTACTTCATCATCAGTTTGATTAATGAAATGGAAAATTGTGACTTTTGGAACGGTCGGACAAAGGCCACTGGCACCGCGTCGAGGGGGTCGCCTCTTTGCTCAAAACGTCTCAAGGCGTGAAATCCACACCTTTAAATTATTAGCTTGCCAGTTTTTTCGTTTAAAGTGGTGCTTTCGACGTCATTGGTTTTAAGATGCGTACGTCGACACCTATCCTCTTCAATAAACACAATAATACAGCCAACAACTTGTGAAAGACTCATCAAGTACATTTGGTCTCGGGTTTTTTTTTTTTTTTTTGGGGGGGGGGGGTATGAAGTCAACGAGAAATGATTAACTTCTCATCAAGTTTTTTTTGTGTGTACGTGCATACAAGTTCTTATTTCAGTTTCTGCAATTGAAATAAACAACGCCGATTAAGAAGTGTTTTAATTATTTAATTATAAATTAACTAATTCATCGATCAATTAATTGTTTAATTAAATAATTGCTTAATTAAGTTATTATTGTTTTTAATTGAGTGACAGATTGTCACTGGTATCAGATTAAACTTTTATCTTTTTGGTTTTTCTTTTCTTAGTCATAAAATAGTGTGAGTTTATGGAAATCGGGACAAAAACGGTTTAAAAACATTGTAAATTTAGAAGACAGTGGAATTCAATGTTATTATGTTGGAAAGACGTATAATGAATAATTAACGGAAAGAAATCAAGGTTTTTCTCAATTACACTGAAGGGGGAATAGTGGATTGAATTTATACATGAGCATGTACATTCTGCTTTCTTAAAAAATGTGCACCGATCAGTTTATCTTTTGATATGTTTTGAAAGGATTTGCTCGTCCAAAAAGCACAATTGCGTCATCTCTTTTAAAAATTCTTTTTGCAAATGGGTTTAATTTATTTTATTTTATTATAGATGTTCTGGAATAATAACAAAACAATTGTTGCGCCCATTCCATAAAATGCACACAAGTGTATAACAAAATAATCAAGAAATAATTAAGTAAACAACAACAACACCAACAAAGATGGTGATTAAAAAGGTAAAAAAAAGGAGGGAAAATCACAAAATGAGCACAAGTATACTGGTAAAGCTAGGAATTACCACAAATAGCTCTTTCAAAAATCAAAACAAATTCAAAACAAAACCACTTGTGCCATCACCTTAAGTTTTGAGATTTGAAAACGAAGGCAGAATATTGTACTCAAAATCGACACTGCGGTCACGTCCTGAGAATGTTAATCTATAGGCATGCAGCGATGGGTGTATTTTAACCTTTAAAGCAAACATCAGTTGACAAGGTTAGATTCTACCTCACCATGGAGGTAGGAATAGATCCATGACCTCACCAAGCAGGCAATGATGAGTTATCAACGTTATTATCCATTCCTTTCATTTTGGGGATGAAAGGATTCAAGTACAATTAAGACAAACATTTTCCAGTCAACGATTTTTTTAAGTGGTATCAATCCAATGCTGGAGTTTTGAGTGAACTTTTACAAATAATTTTAGTTAGATTTTTCTTGTTGTAAACATGCAAAGCACACTTTAAGACTTTTCTTTCGTTGAATCACAATTGCACACTTTTAGAATTAGAAAGGAAATTGTAAGACAATCTGTGGTGGAGGTCATTCATTGTCTGATGAAGACAAGGCAATGAGATCGAACTGTCGTTTTTCTATACCATATTTGGGGTGGGTATTTTACCGAGAGAGATACCTGATCATGACTTTTTTAAATGGTAGCATAGGCCCTAATTAAAGTAACAAAGAAACAGTTAGTGTAAAAAGGGCACGTGTCTGTCTGTTATTATGAAATTAACTCACCTTTACAAAAAGTCAAATCAACAGGCCGTTCGCTATAAAAGCCATTTCCCTAATTAATAGACAGTGTTATAGAGTGTTGTTTAGTACTGATCGATGCAGTGGTTTTGACCTCTGTTTTTGAGCTGTCCTACCGATATTTCAAGAATAGAACCGACATCCTTACTAAATCTACAACTTGTGAAAGTGTAATTGATAAACCGTTTGTGGAAAAAAATAAAAACACGACACCATTATTCTTTTTGATCGACTAAATAATGTAATTTTATACCTTCTTGCAAGATAAACAAAATATGACACGTGGGAAAATACTCGGCATTCTTAAAAATGACAAACTGGTTTCCCAAAATTAAAGATGAGAAAATTATACAATGGAATATGCTAATTACATTCACGCATGCGTAAAGACCCTGCTGGTTGGCAAACGCCATAGAGTTGTGCACTAAGTAGACGCACAAGCGCGTCTGCGTCACGCCACCATCAGCCCCACACAAAAAGGCGCAATGTTTCATCATTTTGCCAACCAGCAGTGTAAGTGCGCACGCGTGATGTGCAATTTAAATATTTCATGGGAAGGGTCTATTATCCTTTCCAGAAAGAAATTAATAATCACGCGGCATTTTAATAAGATTTAATTTTCATGCAGTGCGTATATTGCTTCATACTCTGCTCGGCATCCAGCAGTGCATTCTTACGGGTGTATGATCACCGATGTTTACACAAAGTGCGGAAATCAAATCCCGTCAAGGCATGGTCGAAGTGACTCTGAAAGCGATACCTGCCTGACGACCGACCGTCCCACGACCCATAAGATTAAGAACAGAGTCCGCGCACTTCTCTGCCAAGGAAAAAAAAACGGCTTATATGATTTGCGATTTATTTTTCATTTCTTTAAACACCGCGACAACAATTCCGTCACTTGTTGTTGGTCGACTTGTAGTTTAAAGGCACTGGACACGTTTGGTAATTACTCAAAATATATATTAGAATAAAAACTTACTTGGTAACGAGCAACGGAGAGCTGTTGATAGTATACCACATTTTGAGAAAACGACTCCCTCTGAAGTAACGTAGTTTTTGAGAATGAGGTGATTTCTCACTAAAATATTTGAATCTGAAAAAGACTTCAGGCCTGAAGCCTTTTCAGACATCTGAAAGCACACAAATTTGTGCAACAAGGGTGTTTTTTCTTTCATTATTTTCTTGCAACTTCGATGACCAATTGAGCCCAAATTTTCACAGGTTTGTTATTTTATGCATATGTTGGGATACACCAAGTGAGAATACTGGTCTTTGACAATTACCAAACGTGTCCAGTGCCTTTAAAGGTGTGTGATGCGGTACATAATCGAGATGAGTGATTTTCCTGGGAATAAATTGCCTTTTACAAACTGGTACTGTCTTCTCTCTAAAAACTATACCGGGTCAGAATTTACCCGGATTCCAGGTCTTCAGGGGGCCTGACCCTTTTGTAGGTCAAGCAGACTAGGATTTTTTTTGGATTTTTTCTTAATTGGATTGAGTGATTTTCAATTGGAAAGATAGAGTCTGGAACTGCCTTCACTCCGAAACGCTCACTAGTCAGAATTGACCCAGATTACAGGTTCTAGGGGGCTGACTCATTTTGGGGTCAGGTTGACCAGGAACATGTTTTTAATAGGATTTTAACTCAGATTCTGAGTCACTTTGACTCATATTTGGGGCATTTTTCTGCCACAGACTCCGGGTCATATTGACCCTGAAATGGAGCAGGCCCCACGAGACCCGGTTCCGGGTCAATTCTGACCGGGGAGTGGTTAGAGTGTTGTGCACATTAGATGCAAGAAAATCCTCCAAATAACAACATGATCAGAATATACTTACATTGACCCAGGTTTTGTATCGTGTTTCTGTTTTAAATTAACATATTTCTCACAAGTTTCATGATAAAAACAAACCAAGTCCTATTGTACAAACCATTACTATTGCAGCCTACAGGATTTCACATTAATGGAAATGAATGTGCTTCCAAAAGGCATTTAATTATGTATAACAAATTCCATGACGTAAAGAAATGTTCAGACACATCTATGATGACAATTTTTAATATATTTTTTCACTTTTGTCTTGACCCGGACAATTTTAGACGTAAAGATGTATTTTCTGTTCGAAGATTTAAATAATAAATACTATGTTTGATTGTCCTTTAGAAAGTGCATTTATCGGTGCATCGTTCGTTCTCTAATTGATTTTAACTTGTTGCTTGTTCTTCAAAATATTGTAGTCAATGTCCAGCGAGTTGGGTACCCTACTATAGGTATGCTCGTTTGCAAATCTCGCTTTTTTATGTCGCGAGTGTTAAGTTGAGAGTAAGGTCGAAGGTCAAAGTAGCTGTCTGGTTTTTCTTTCAATTTTCTTATTGTTGCAATGTCACCAATTGTTGAGGCCGGAAGGTCACAATATTATAGGTGTTCTTATTTTGTGTACAACCAGTGTCAGTCTTTCCCACTGTTATTACCACAGGGAACACGACCAAGATGATGCATGACGTCACCATATAGGTGGATTGCTATGCATGGAAAGTGTGACGAGAGAGCACATTTTAAAATCCCAAGAGGGATCCTATATAAGGAGCTCCGGAAGTGCCATCTAACTTGTTGAGATCATTTAGATGCCATCATGAACGTAAGATGACGACATCCTGAGATGGTTTATCTCGGGATGACGACATCCTGAAAGTACTAGGCTGTCTTCTCAAGATAATCTATCTCGGGTCCTTCATCCCAAGATGAATTATCTCGGGAAGTCGACATCCTTCGTTCAGGATGTCATCATCCCGAAATAAATCTCGAGATTTTGACTTCGTACTTTCAGGATGTCGACATCTTGAGATGAAATATATCGGGAAGACGACATCTTAAGTTTATAATGTCATCATCCTTCAGTAAAATTATCTCAGGATTTTAACATGTCGGTTGGCACTTCCAGAGCTTCATAGGCAAATCCGCATCGATGGGTTTCGTAAATTATGCAGCGGCGTAAAACACCAACGGGTTTTTTCTTTTCCTTTTTCTTCTTTTTTATAGCTGATGATACCTTTGGGTGATCCGAGGCGGAATACATGTTAAGCATAGGATGTGATCAGTAAGAGTATCACCGCAGCCCTTAGGGAAATTTATTGGCAAAGTCGCAGGTAGTCGGCTTGGAGCAATATTATCACGGTACTTTGGGGGTCTTTAAAGGTATATAGGTCATAGATTGATAAATACCCCAAAAATGAATGACCATAACAACTTTTACTTGGAGAGAGGCACTGCAGCTGTTGATAAAACTATTTTTGAGAAAGGATTCCATGGTATTGGTTTTTTCTTTTTCACCCTAAAACATATCGGATAATAATATTTTAATATTAATCTCAAGGGAAAGCACCTCGGCCTACCGTATCAGTCAACAATTGGATGATAGAGACAAAAATAATTGTGAGAAATTTGCATAGCCCTTTGCTCAGAAAGGAAATTCCAAAAAAATAAAAAAATTGTTGACGAAACAGAATGAAGAATGAGAGATCAATAATAAACATATGATTCAAACGTTTTAAGATGGATATTTTCATCATTCTATGTTGTCTCCCCCCCCTCCCCCACCCCCATCTTTAAGAGGACATGGAGGTTAAACTATAGGGGCACCACCAGTGAATTTTAAAATATTATTATCCGATATTATTTCTTGAGAAATAATTGTCTTGGGAAATCAAACGTTTTAAATGCAGAGATTATTTCTGGAACTTAGCACTCCAAGGGCTTCCAATTAGTCTCATTACAGACTCATCAGATTCAGAACTTGGAGTAGGCATTATTATTATTTGTTTAAATAGTTATTTCATTACACATCCAACCCAACAGCGCAGGCGCCAACGACAGGATTGTGATCTGTGACAAATTGGAAATGACTAAGAGATGTCCGGTTTTAGATGTGTGGGAAACCCCCAAATGGGGAATAGAACCCAATCAACATAGGGTTCCAGGTGGTTTGAGATGGGATTCCGAACCGGGGTCCAAGGAAGTGGAAAAAACACTCAGCCAACCTGATCTCCAATGCTTAAGGCACCGGGGCTTTGTGAATGCATTTTATTTAGTATAGATATGTTGCAGTATGACGTAAGTCGGCCATCTTTACGGGCAATTTGGAACACACAGTCATGCGTTACGCGTGAGAACTGCGTGCAGCACGCGCACATTTCACAAAACTCATTGCATGATTGGTTAGTGAATGACGCGGCTGCGTTAATAATTTGAGCGCTTGACGCGCCTGCAAGCCATAATGCGATTTGCCCGTAAAGATGGCGTCTACTGGGAACTATCTATACTGGTTTCAGCAAAGAAAAACAAATAACATGTGAAAGCTTTCTAAAATAATTGCTCCTAAAAAGTCCACATGCAAGCAACCCTGGCGCTCATAATTCCTTCAGGTCATTTTAAAGTCCAACTCACATTCAACACGCCGTTCGAAGTGGAAGTTAAAGCATAATTACACACCAAAAAGGGATATTATTATTTAAATTCAAACGGCAGTATTTGTTTTAAACAATGGGAAGAGATGGAGGAGCACGTCCACTCCAATAACGTCATTTTAGATGATAACATGTAAATTCAAATTACTCTCAATGGGTGTTCACGTTTCTAAGTGTCGCATTTCCTCCAAAAACAGGGTTATTTCTTAATTGCTCAAGTCACACTTTGTTACTTGAGGGAATATTTTACAATCTTTTCTGCACCAGACTACTCTTTTAAGACTCCCGGGTCACGACAGATTATTGACCCGGATTCCGGATTCCGTGGGGCCTGAACCACATGGATCAGTACGATCCGGACTCTGTGTCAAAATAACACGACGCAGAATAGTTGAATCCGGGTTTAAAATCTGAGTTCAATAACCAGTATATACGGGTCAGCCTGACTTAGAAATGGGTCAGTCCCCGGAATCCGGGTCATTTTGGACCCGGTGTTTTTAGAGTGCAGCAGCAGTGAAAGCAAGGGAAGGTAACCACTACGCCCAACATTTCTATATACTTTAAGTACCATGCTCCATCCATTCATCTCACGAGAGAGTCACAATATATACACTATTTTCCCCACTTTGATAAAGACTTGCAGGATATTGACATTAATTATAGACCTTTCTCATCGAGTAATGTTTCTCTCTTTTCAAATCAAGGCCAGGCCGTATCCCGAATTTGCCTCTGTGGCTACGGCTATAGATGACTTTTGCCAAGGGTGTTGCTAAGGATCTTACGATGACGAGGCAATCCAGCCGTATAGCCGTTAGTCGCCAAATCGGACACGGCTTTTTTTCTTTCTTCGGAAGACCAAGGCTAAAGGAGAAATGACCTGTCTCTGGTACTCTTCGTACATCTCACGACTCGCTCTTGCTTATTATTGGGGAACACGACAAAGATGAAAGAAAATCCGAAATCAGAGATGATTATTAGCCATTTTGTTTACTTTTGTAGATGGAGTGCTGATGAGTTCTGTCTCGGATTCTAATTTTGTTGATGCCCTTTCGATTTGCGGCCATTTATGGCAACAATGTCAACTTGTACGTAAGACTTCCGATCGAGCAGCCGTACTTTATGGGTCATATATCCTGCGTATTTCGTGGCGTAACTAGACATAAGGCCTATATAATTTTTTTTGGAAGGGGTTAGGGAGACATGAAAAGGGGAATTAAAATGGCTAGATTGCTGTTTACATCCATTTCATCGGAGAAAAACCACAAGAGCTGCATAATTATTATGATCTTTTAAGTCTTTAATGTACTGTCAAAATTTCTTATTTCTGTGTCTGTGGTTTTACGGTTAATGTCCTTCAATCTACATTTCGCATATTGTTCAGTACATTATCATCTAACTGATGCATAGCCTTATAATTACTAGTCCTCATTACGTCAAATATTTCTACAGCTCATTTTAAAATCTGTCAATAATAAGCATTTTCGCAATCTCAGCGCGAAATGCATTGTGGTACTTTGGTCATAGGTCATTGGAGATACACAAACAGCGTTGCCCCTAGCTACTCGTACTAGCGTGCACATTACATATTGTGAATAGCCAAATCGCGTAATATTGACCTGATAGTATCACTGAAAATGAAGTTTTTTCGCCGTTTTTTCACTGAATGATGGATGGAAATGCATCTGAACTTACTTTCGAAGAGATTAGACTTTGGAATGAGGATGCTTTGAAGGATTTGCTTGGCAAAATGGAAATTACTGTTGGGCCCCAAATACAAAAAAACAAAAAACATGAATTTTTTTTTGGGGGGGTACATTTAGTTGGCCCTTGAAAAGGTAAATTTTTGCATGAATGAAATTTCGATGCCCCAAAGTGGTGGCATTGGGCAAGCGCAGTTAGCGGGTTATACGGCGCGCTGCCCATGGTAGCGAGGCTGACATCCCCCTCCCACAACGTAACTGCCACAAAATGTGGATAGAATAGCGCCCTCTAGTATTATTCATGTGTATTTTTCTGTTGTATGTTCGCAAATTGCGGTAGAGGGCGTTATCATTTCTCTACAAGAACTGTGTGTTGAGTGGTCGAGGAGTGTTGTTTTTTTGGTCTTTTTCACAAACGGGTAGCAAGATAATATTTTGTTTTATCTAGTCAGTGTTTAGATTGTTTCACATGAAGTGTTGAATGTTTCCATCGGAGATATTTCACCAACATTTTTACGGAGTATTCGTCTCGGAAACGTCGAAGCTCGGAGCTGAATCGAGTCAGTTCAGTTAGCTGCTGTTTCTGCAGTCAATCGGGTGTCGGGTAAGTTATCAACATCATACATGGCCAAGCACACACATGATAAATTGATACAACTGACAACAAAGAGTAGGGAGATCAGCAGATCGGCGGGTTTCACTATCCTATCTGTTAGCGTGTGAAAACTCGAAGAAAAAAATGGACTGAAAAAACATCATTTTGAAATATTTTACCTTCTTTAAAAGACCGTGTGGCAGCCAAGAAGTTACTTTTTCAATATATCCTCCCCTGTCCGGTTTTCGATGTAGTATGCCTTTTTCTTTGAATTGAAAAAAAATAAAAATATTCCATAATCAACTGATGCCCTAATTACCTTCCTTTGTTTATAAGAAATATGCAAACATATATTAAAACGTGATGGACATTGAAACTTTCACACCACGCACCGATCTTCGATGACTTCAATAGCGTCCCATTTGTTTTGAGTTTGACCTGTTTTCGATGCAAACAAGAAAGTATGGTGTCCGGGTGAAGCCAACGTGGAAGAAACATCTGCAGTGACTACAAGTGTTCTGTGAGACTTCGTGTATGACTCTATAGCCAGCAGTTTTCTTCATTTTATTCAACATATTTTTTATTTAGTTCTAAAAATAACCATGGTATTTTTCAAAAACTTTAAAAAAAAAAAATAACAAAATAAAAAATGTAAATAATTCTTGGCTTTGAAATCTTATTTTTATTTAGTTTTGTGTCTTTTTATGTTTCTTAACATTTAAAATAAAGCATATAAATAAACAGTGATAATCGAATCACAAAGCTGATGTTTAAATTTTAATATTAATAACAAAAATGATAGAGTGTTACACAAAAAAAATTATCCAGACTATGGTATAAGGCACGTGGCTTCTTTAAGCCTCTGTATTTTTTCCCCCAGAATGCTCAGCAGAATGTTCAGTCACATGATTTGATCATCGTGAATTGTGAATTGAAAAAGTGTTTGATGAAACTTTTTCGGTGGGGAATTTTTTTTTTATGGCCCCGACAGTATGACATATTTTTGTACCTTGCAGAAATGCCTAAATACCACAACTTTTTGCATTTACAAGTGCAACTAACCAGTGGAGCCTTACATGTTTCTAAGTTTTGGTCAAATGAGAGGAGACTCTTTGCTTGTCAAGTCAAACCACAAAAATTGTATCTTGGGACTGTTTACATCGCGCACAGAGAGGTAAAAGATTTGCCTCGATTTCAGGGACGCCCTGAATACAGGGCGTCCTACGATATCATATTTTTTTGAATGAAATCTCTGGTAAAACACCTTAATTCTTTTCTCGAAATACGGCCAGTTGGAGAGCTAGTCGTTCGCCGTTTCCCTGGAAGTCGCCATTATTTTTTGCATTTTTTTCAGAGCGACCCTTGTACTCTAACGTCAGTTCCTCACCAGTAGAGGGCGCAATCGTTCAATTGACTGTGTGGATCAAATTCTCGAGAGTCAATGGTAACGAATGATACCAAATATTCCATATTTTCTTTTTTATTTTCTCAGGGAAATGATTACTTTATAAATCGAAGACTTTTAGCAACATTTTTTCATAATTTTTTTTGTTAAAAATGTCCAAATAGATAATTTTGGAGGGCAAAAAAGGTAGGAAAAACTAGTATTTTCTGAAAGATTAAAGTGTTGTGATTGTTTTGCACTGCTTTTCTGTTGCATGGGTATTTGCGGTTAGCTGCGAATTTAAATTTTATAAAAGTGTTCATTTTCAGAATTCCAGAAATTTTACTTAGGAATTCTAACATCTTGATTCTTGATGAATGTTTGATTATACTTCATTATTAATTTGTGATTCTCTCATTCTCTGCCAAATTTTAAGATATCAATGTCATTTGAAAACCATTGTATTCCTTTTTTTTAAAAGCTTTCCAGTGATATTAAATTTATTGGGGTGCAGATATCTGATGTGAAAGTTTCAAGGATACGCATTGCACTCTCAAAATTTACACTTACAGGACAGAATGCTGGAAAAATAATACAAAAAATTACATAACTCGGCCAAATTTTAAGATTTCAAGCTGATTTAAACACTATTAATTTACAAGCTTTCCAGTGATATTAAATTTATTGGGGTGCAGATATCTGATTTGTGAAAGTTTCAAGGATAATTGTAAATACGCATTGCACTCTCAAAATTTACAGAACAGAATGCCGGAAAAATAATACTAAAAATTACATAACTCGGCCAAATTTTAAGATATCAAGCTGATTTAAACACTATTGTATTTCTTTTTTTACAAGCTTTCCAGTGATACCAATTTTATGGGGGTGCAGTAGAAAAATATCATTTGTGCCGATCTTCCTACTACAAGTGTTCTGTGAGACTTAGTGTATGACTCTATAGCCAGCAGTTTTCTTCATTTTATTCAACATATTTTTTATTTAGTTTTAAAAATAACCATGGTTTTTCAAAAACTAAAAAAAAAAAAAAAAATGTAAATAATTCTTGGCTTTGAAATCTTATTTTTATTTAGTTTTGTGTCTTTTATGTTTCTTAACATTTAAAATAAAGTATATAAATAAACAGTGATAATCGAATCACAAAGCTGATGTTTAAATTTTAATATTAATAATAAAAATGATAGAGTGTTACAAAAAAAAAATTATCCAGACTATTAGAAAATGATATAAGGCACGTGGCTTCTTTAAGCCTCTGTATTTTTTCCCCCAGAATGCTCAGCAGAATGTTCAGTCACATGATTTGATCATCGTGAATTGTGAATTGTGAATTGAAAAAGTGTTTGATGAAACTTTTTCGGTGGGAATTTGTTTTTTTATGGCCCGGACAGTATGACATATTTTTGTACCTTGCAGAAATGCCTAAAATACCACAACTTTTTGCATTTACAAGTGCAACTAACCAGTGGAGCCTTACATGTTTCTAAGTTTTGGTCAAATGAGAGGAGACTCTTTGCTTGGCAAGTCAAACCACAAAAATTGTATCTAGGGACTGTTTACATCGCGCACAGAGAGGTAAAAGATTTGCCTCGATTTCAGGGACGCCCTGAATACAGGGCGTCCTACGATATACTAAGTGATTCAATGTCATTTGTGTCTTTGTTTGTTGTCATACTCAGTCTGTCAGTCACTCACAATTAGCAGATTAAAGTAACCGACACTGTCAGTGCCAGTTGCCCAGTGTCAGTTGCGCTGTAACGTAACACTAACAGTAACATTGTTTTTTTGCTGTTGAAGTATTTTGCATTTGTATACTGTTTTATTAACACACTCAACAGTGTTTAGTTAAACCATAGAGAAAGGACCGAGACTCTACATGTATCTATGGTTTTACAACAACAATACTACTAGTACTAGACAATGACAACAAAGATGGTGACAAATGTCCATTGTCAATGTTATTTCTCACTGTTGTCAACTTGTCACTGCCAGTTACACTAGTGTCAATTGTACTGTAACTAACATTGTTTTATGGTTAAAAGTATTTCTCATTTGTATTGTGTTTAGTTCCAACAATACTGTCATTGACAACAGAGACAGTGACAACCATTGTCACTGTGTTTGTTAATGTTAGTCCTGTAACTTACCCTCATAATTGTCACTGTCAGTGACGTTTGTCACTGTCTTTGTTGTCAATAAACTAACTCATTATAATTTGCTGTTACAGTCTTTGTTGTCAGTATTATGAAGTGAGTAGTGACACTGTGTTTTATGAAAAGACGGACACAAATGCAGAATTGGTAAACAATATTATTAACCCTAACAATCCCTAACCCGACAAATTCAAACAGGGCAAAGTGTTTAATTTTGTTAGGTTAAGTACAGTGAAGTTAGGATTGGGTGTTTGATTCTGTGGGATTGTGTATCCTTGCTGACAAGTAATGGTGTTTGAATTTGATTGAGTGGGTATGGTGGATGTGTGAAATGTACATGTCTGGCATTGCTCTTTCCTCCATGGTCTAATGAGATAGTTGTTGGATTATGTTATGTTGGGTACTGTGTGATTTCACTGATCAAATTTTGCACATGCCAAGTGTACACACTCCAACAAAATCAAACAAAAAAGGCCTGTTGGAGTTTGTTAGGTTGTGTATCGTCCCCCTAAGATTGGGTACAGTTCCCATCTCATGGTAGTATAAGCTGTTGGAATGTGTTGGGTTAGGGATGGATTCTAGTAAAAACGCTTTGGGAGTTAGGGTTAATAAATACCTGGAACAGTTTACCCATTCTGATTGATCAAGGGGAGAATACAATGCCAATAAGCAATGCTTGCTTTGCTTAGATTTCAGAAAAAATGGCGAATACCAACACCGCAAGCTTCATTACCAAAAGTACCATGGGCTTAAAATTAGTTTACATGTCAGTGAGTTTAAAATAGCCAGGATGTTGTACACAAAAAACAAATTAGTAGGGCCTACATGTACATGCCATTGTTCTTTCTTTCTTTTACTAGTTTAATCTTTCTGTCAGTTTGTTTATTGTTCTAAATTTTAGTGTTTTTTCTGTACTGTTTGTATCAAGGCCAGTTTTAATTTCCCCAGTGTGGGATAATAAAGTTTTTATCTTATCTTATCTTATCTTAAGATACAATGTTTTTGCTGAGAGAATTTTCGTGCAAGATATAACGTTTGCAAAATCACGATACAAAGTTTTTGGCCTGACGTGCTGACATTTGAGCCCTTGCATAGAGTGGATTGGCCACAGGCCTTCTTAAAATGTGTCATATATTTGCACATTTAAATTAACCAATTCTAGGGATTAAGAGAGGATGAAGCATGCTGGGATTGGGAATAGATGCCGCGTTGAGATCAATCATCCCTGGGAACGAGGTTAGGCTTCTTCTTCAGTTCAGTTGTAATATTAAATGTTGTACACAAGAATCTGACAGCCCCTTTTTTCTTTGTTTTATACAAAAAGTATCAAAGTTGGTGAAAAAAGCATGTGTTTTTTGTCATTTGGGGTGAAAAAGTGGTGGTCAGATTTTGCATTTATCCTAGACTTCTAGATTTATAAAAGCTTTGATGTGACGGGCTGATATTTCATTATAAAAAATGTTCTACCCAAACCACAGGTTTATCAGCAGACATTCTTGATTAAAGAACTACAGAAATGCAAGCTGTTATCTTTTTAGTTGTGCTGTTATTAGCTATTCTGGTTCAGCAATCACTGGCAGTCAAAGAAGTACAGGGTGAGTGAACAACACCTTCTATACACCATGATACCTTTGTTTACAGAACAGTGACCTTGTACATTCTAATGGGTTTCCTGATGGGCAAGATGCTACACAGGCTATATGGGATTATTTACATTTTGTGTCATTATTTTTACATAAATTCAAGAGTTACAAAAGCAACAGCTGTACAGCTTTTGAGATGTCCCCCCTTTCTTCATATCAAAAGTTGAGAAAAATCAGACAGTGCAATCTCCATAAAGCATTAGATTTATTGTATTCTTCCATTGAGCTGCCTGCAAACAGTGCCTGCAGGAATTCCAGACCAGTCAGAGTTCATTGTGACAACAATACTTCTAGGTCATGAATACTTCTGATTCCTATGTACTTCTTTCAATATTGTGCAGAGGCCTGGTAAAAAGTTTTTTAAAAACATAAAGTGGTTGAATGAATTGGAGGCCTGCAATTCCCATATTAAAATGGTGAAAAATAAGATCCTCACTTTAAAAAATTACATCTACTTGCTACAACAAGACTGTATATTTGGTTTGCGGTAACACAATGTGCATATCTACTTGCTAGGTAGAGGTTTTTCTTTGAGAACTTGTCTTGCTATTTATTCTACTGACTGCCGCAGAGTAGATTATTCGGAACTCGGGAGACTTCTCAGTTCTGCACGGGAGACGAGGCATCATTGTTGAGGTGTACTCAAGGGAACGGTACCCATGACCATTGTCCTGACACCTACAGAGCAGCCGTTGCAAGTCACCAAGAGGTTAGAATAGATAGTAACAAATAGCAAGAGAATTTCTCAAAGAACAAAATCTACCTAGCAAGGAGATATACACATGGTGTTATCGCAAACCAAATATACATTGATACCTCACCATGCAATGCCTCAAATCCCATACAACGAGACTGTAGAGTTGTCAGCAAGTCTACTCTGGAGATTTTTCTGTACCGAAACCAAAAGATCTGTACAGATTACAATTTCTTTAAATGATTGAATATTATTTGTACCAGATGCAACATTCAGACTGACGGGTGGAGTGACCCGCTGCAGTGGCCAGGTCCAGATCAACATCCAGGACACATGGTTCTCGGTATGCCGCTCCAACTGGAGCGAACCGGAGGGTCGGGTCGTGTGCCGTCAACTTGGCTGCGGCTCCCTGGTTTCGCCGTACGCAAACTATAAAGACAAAGCGCCCTCATACCCTGTTTGGAATGAGATGGTGTCATGCACGGGAGACGAGGCATCGTTGTTGAATTGTAGTCGTCAAGGGAACAGTACCCACAATCTTTGTTTTGAAACCTACAGAGCGGCCGTTGCATGTCACCAAGAGGGTGGACCAAACGCCCCACGTAAGAGAAAACTGAATTAAAGCAAAGCGCTGAAGGTTATTTGTTTTTATGAAATATGTACACACAAAGGTTGCCTCCCTTGTTCATCACAATTGAATTTACATTTATTGCCGACTGATCAGATGATTTCCACGTATTTTTTTAAAGTGCTGTAGAAAACTGATAAATTGTTGCACAAAGTTGTTTGCACATTACGTAAATTAATTGATTGTTACCGATTGTGCTGTCCTGGTTTGTCAATATCTTTTGCTGCATCGTTCAACTAATTTCAGCCATGTGTTACATGTAGTTTTAATGGCTGAGGAGTTCTCCATTTTATTGCCCTATGGTCAGCTAGTAACCAAAAACCAATAGCCATTAGTCTACTATGGCAAAATGTTACCCCAAATTTTATCAAATTATAACAGTGAACCTTTCTCAATAATGAATCTGTGGTTTCCCATATTCATTCTACCAGAGCCAATGTCTCTCCGTCTGGTCAATGGAACAACAACTTACTCTGGCCGTGTAGAAATCTACTACAATGGTGAATGGGGAACAGTTTGCGGCGAGAAAAGCTGGTCACTTACAGATGGTAAAGTCATCTGTCGTCAGCTGGGCTATTTCGATGCTGTCAGGGTAAGGGACCACTATGCTCCATTTGGAGTAGGCAACGGCACCATCATGCTGTCTTCAGTTGACTGCCATGGAAGTGAAGATAAACTTGGTAACTGCAGTCATCTAGAGTGGTACAAACACAACTGTGATCATTATTCCGACGCCGGGGTCATCTGTAAAGTTGTGCAGTCTGGTGAGTCTTGGAGCCTTTTGTCTCTTTAGCTGTCTTGTCATTTTAGACTGATCCGTTAATGTTATTGTGAAGCCAACAAAATAGGCACGGAAACTTGCCACCTCATATTCAGAAATTCCTTAAAAACACCTTCTGAACAATGTGGATGACTCCATTTAGACACCAACTGTGTCCGTCGTGACACGACCTTGCCTCGTGTGGACAAACAGGTGGGGAAAACATTACTTTTGAACTGATGCTGCGAAGCGTCTAATAATTATCCATATTATGTCCCCCTGTCCAATATTAATATTAAAGCATCGCAGCAGTAAATAGGCGGCGAAATAATATATTGTTACGAACCTCACATTGATCCATATGCCTTTCTAGCGCCCTCTTTTGAGTAGCCAATAATTATCAATGTAACAACTTAAGATCAATATTCGATTCGATATAATCTAGAATTGCTAGCTTGCAACTTTCACCAATCTCACAAGGACTCCCCGTCCAGTCAGCACATTTTAATGCCGGACCCTCTATCGTCCGAGCATGGTCCGAGGGACCAGTGCTACACCTGCTCATGTATATTCAGTGCCAGAGCGATCTAAGCCACTCCCCCAATCAGCTAAGAATAGCCATTACTTTATCACAGCGCAATGCTTTGTGTATTACTCTTGCCTGTGTACAAAAGTCGAATGCCATAACGATGTGTGTAATCGGTGTACTACACGAATCTCACGCCATAACGATGTGCGTGATCGTTGTACACGAATCCCATGGGATTATCATTGCGTCCCCACCCGCCAGCGTGTGCAAGGTGCATGCAATGTGCTTTGTACACGCACCCAATTGCGTGTATTCCTAACGTAGTAGCATTTGGTACGCAAGTGATCTGGTGTGTTATTTCCAATGTAATATCCTTATGCACATTCTGAATTGTACACAAGCAATGGCAAGCACCGCCCTTTACGTTAGTTGTCACTCACTGTACTCTTGCAACCCACCACTCCTTATTTAGGTTATCAACTTGCCACGTCCGATGACCTTCCAGCATGGCAGTTTTCTATTGGTCAAGACCCCATACTTGGCTAATGTTTTATTCATTTCTATACTCTATTTGCTTCGCTGCCGGCGTAGAGGGCGAATGATTAAATATCAGTCGCGATTCTGGCAAGACCGCAGCTGGGTGCTCGATAGATCTGTCTCCGGGTTACACAGGATCTCCGGGAAGTTAGAGGGTTTTGGCGGTCAGTTTTAAATAACACGTTGGTGAGATATCCTTTTGCTATTTCCGCTTTTAACGGGGTCTATCAGGATAAAGGTATGTTCAGTTCTACTGCCTTAATTATGTTGTCTTAGATAAGAAGAGCATTGTGGATGATGTGAATCAAGGCGCCATTTAATAACGAATGCACAAATTTATGGGTACGTAGAAACTTGGAATGAGAGACCGGCTAGTCCGTATGTTTAGTTTATCTCGTATAATAGTTGGTTATGATTCCGGTAATGGAGATCCTATAGACGCCTTCATGTTAATGCAGGGCGTTTGGTATTGCATAGCATCGACATCGCCTTCCACACGCAGGCCATACTCAACAATCGTGATAAAAGGCCACAAAGGCCGCCTTTCAATATCCCTAGGTACCCTTCATTGCACGAAGAGAGGCCTGGCACCCTAGATTTTCATGTAAGATTTAGTCCTTATGTTGGACACCTATGTTTTCATATTAATTTCCTTGGTGCAGATCGAGTATCGGCATTGTCATACCTAAAATCAACGCAACCCAACCACATCATTTCCATCCACGATGGGCGGGGAAGCGTTTTGCTAGTGTAGAGAAAGGCACAAGCCTTTGTCCAGTCACAAAGAGGTTATGGAACATAGAATGATTTAACAAAACCTCATCAGTGTGAAGCCCGAAGGGCGTTTGAAAGGCTAAATTATTGCATGTACAGAGAGGTAGTTGGACCTGTTGGAAAATAATTTATTTACCAACATATGTTATATGGTAAACACAGAGCGTTTAGGCTATTACTAGATATCTCTTATATGTGCTTGGAGCTGTTGGAAAGCTCACACAGTATTTGCTATTAGTTGCACGATGTGGCGCTCTTTATGTGCTGGGAGGTATCATAAAAATACAACGACCTACCAAGTAGCATAATTAGCATGATATTTGCAAAGCTAAGAAGGGCACAGGGTGTTTATTTGCAGAGTAATATTGGAAACAAAATGATTTACTCAGAACATGAATAGTGTGATACATGCAGAGCGTGGTAAGGGCGCAATATTGTTTATGTAAAGGGGGACAATGGAAATGGTATAATTCAAGGATTTTCCAAAGAGCAGGTTTAAGCATAGAGAAAGGACCACGTTTTAGGGTGACATCTGCGGGAAAGTGGGCTTTTAAGTCATTTATGTGCCTAGGAATTTAAGTATAAACTAAATAACATGATTTGCCAATGGCATACTAAAATAGGATACCTGCAGAGCGTGGAAAGGGGGCTCAAGGTTGTTTATGTTAATAAGGGTATAATTTGGCAAAATGCATGATAATGGGATGGACAAACAAATAATAATAATAAAAGCAAAAAAGTAATAATAGTAAATAATAGTAAACACATGGTGATGCATGCAGACCAAAAGTGGCTCAAGATTGTGTTACGTAGCGATAGAGGTACAGGGTATACAATGTTTTGAAGAAAAAAAAGAAAAAAAGAAAAACAAAAAATGATTATGCTGGCACCTGCAGAGCGATAGAAGGCTCAAGGTGATTTACGTAGCGAGAATTTGGGTATACAATGTTTTGATAAAGAACCTGATTATGATGGCACCTGCAGAGCGTTTGAAGACTCGAGGTGATTAACGTATTGATAGAGGTATTGGGTATACAATGTTTTGCCTAAGAACCTGATTATGCTGGCACCTGCAGAGCGATAGAAGGCTCAAGGTGATTTACGTAGCGAGAATTTGGGTATATAATAATGTTTTGATAAAGAACCTGATTATGTTGGCACCTGCAGAGCGTTTGAAGGCTCGAGGTGATTAACGTATTGATAGAGGTATTGGGTATACAATGTTTTGCCTAAGAACCTGATTATGCTGGCACCTGCAGAGCGATAGAAGGCTCAAGGTGATTTACGTAGCGAGAATTTGGGTATATAATAATGTTTTGATAAAGAACCTGATTATGTTGGCACCTGCAGAGCGATTGAAGGCTCAAGGTGATTTACGTAGCGAGAATTTGGGTATACAATGTTTTGATAAAGAACCTGATTATGTTGGCACATGCAGAGCGATTGAAGGCTCAATGTGATTAACGTATTGATAGAGGTATTGGGTATACAATGTTTTGCCTAAGAACCTGATTATGCTGGCACCTGCAGAGCGATAAAAGGCTCAAGGTGATATATGTACTGGGGTAGAGGTATGGGAGATGCAATGATTTGACAAAGAACATGTTTATGCTGGCACCTGCAGAGCGACAAAAGGCTCAATGTGATTTGTATACAGGAAGTGGTTTCTTGAGATGCAATGATTTGACAAAGAGCTTGATTATGCTCATACCTGAAGAGCGACAAAAGACTCAAGGTGATGTATGTTCACGGAGAGGCTCTTGAGATGGAATGTTTTGACAAAGAGCATGATTATGCTGGCACCTGAAGAGCGACAAAAGGCTCAAGGTGATTTATATACAGGAAGAGGTTTCTTGAGACGCAATGATTTGACAAAGAGCTTGATTATGCTCATACCTGAAGAGCGACAAAAGGCTCAAGATGATGTATGTTCACGGAGAGGCTCTTGAGATGGAATGTTTTGACAAAGAGCATGATTATGCTGGCACCTGCAGAGCGACAAAAGGCTCAAGGTGATTTATATACAGGAAGAGGTTTCTTGAGATGCAATGATTTGACAAAGAGCTTGATTATGCTCATACCTGAAGAGCGACAAAAGGCTCAAGGTGATGTATGTTCACGGAGAGGCTCTTGAGATGGAATGTTTTGACAAAGAGCATGATTATGCTGGCACCTGCAGAGCGACAAAAGGCTCAAGGTGATTTATATACAGGAAGAGGTTTCTTGAGATGCAATGATTTGACAAAGAGCTTGATTATGCTCATACCTGAAGAGCGTCAAAAGGCTCAAGGTGATGTATGTTCACGGAGAGGCTCTTGAGATGGAATGTTTTGACAAAGAGCATGATTATGCTGGCACCTGAAGAGCGACAAAAGGCTCAAGGTGATTTACGTAGCAAGAGCGGAATCTGGTATACAATGTTTTGACAAAGAATTTGATTATGCTGGCACCTGCAGAGCGATAGAAGGCTTAAGGTGGTTTACGTAGTGAGAAAGGTTCTGGGTATACAATGTTTTGACAAAGAACCTGAATATGTTGGCACATGCAGAGCGACAAAAAGCTCAATGTGATTTACATAGCGAGAGAGGTATTGTGTGTACAATATTTTGACAAAGAACCTGATTATGCTGGCACCTGCAGAGCGATAAAAGGCTCAAAGTGATATATGTACTGAGGGAGAGATATGGGAGATGCATTGATTTGATTATTATGCTGGCACCTGCAGAGCGACAAAAGGCTCAAGGTGATTTTTTTTTTTATGTTCAGGGAGAGGCTTTGGAGATGGAATGTTTTGACAAAGAGCATGATTACGCTGGCACTGCGGAGCGTAAAAATGCTCAAGGCTTTATGTTCAGTGGATGAGATGTTTTGGCGATACAGTGATTTGAAAAAGAGCGTGATTTTGCTGGCACCTGCAGAGCTAAAAGGGCTCAAGGTTGTTTTATGTAGTGAGAGAGGTACTGGGTATACAATGATTTAACAAAGAGCAGGTTTATGGCATCACCTGCAGAATTATATAAATTTCAAGGTAATTTTATGTTAGGGCGAAGTATTGGAATCATCATGTTTTGGGCAAAGAACATGATTAAGGTGTCAGCTGCAGAGCGGAAGAGGGCTCAAACTTAGGTTTTCAAACACAGTGTAGCATCGGAAAATGCAATGTTTCACCAAAGAACCCTTTTGATGCAAGAAGAATTAGATGTCCAAAGTCTAAAAGAAAAAAAAAAAAAAAAAAAAATAAAAAAAAACACTTGTGGCTTTATTCTCGATGTTGGTAATCTGATACAGGCCAGGGCACAATTCGATACGGAAGTACGTCGAAGAGGATGTGAAGGAAAAAACAGTTGTATGTATAAAACCTCCTGTCGGAATGTACAAAACACGTTGAAACAAAGACTGAAGGCGTGGCAATGTATATTCATAAATCAATTACAGGGGAGGACTCCGTCAAGCGTCCTCGCTTTGCGCGTCAGCATTTGGGTTTACTTGCTCCGCCTTCGGAAGCAAATAAAGGTAGAACAATAGCACCGGGAGGACCACAAGGAACCCTTCGTCAAGCCTTTTGTCAAAATTGGGGTTATGGTGGTCAGCAATCATTCAGTCTTTCCTAATGGGTTCACGGGGGCAAGATCCCGGGGCCCTTGCTTTCGGTACCAAAAGAGAGGTCATCTGACAAGAGGATGCAAAGAAATAATGTTAAAGCAAATTTGCATTTTTTTTTGGGGGGGGGGGGTTTATGGAACTGCAGTAGGGCCACAGTATGTAACAATTTAAAATAAACACAATTTCATATTTGTCGGGCGTCCGCTTTACAGCAATTCCGATTTGGTTATTGGATCGGTTTAGAAGTTGGTTTCAGTTATGTTGCAAGGGCATGTTATTGTGTATTTCTTTGTAGGCATACTCAAAAAATGCATGGGTGTCCTAAGCACGCATATACTTGGGAGCGTTCTTTGGGTCAATATTTCGATCGGGTCAAAGCACAGGCTATGACGAGAAGCAATGTTGCTCGTTCTTGGGTTGATATATCCGGTAAGCCAGCCAGTCCACCTGATGGGTCGGCTCCAAATCCCTTAGACGTGTTGAGTGGGAATTTTCTCCCGGATTTCAAGGCTCCTCGTATCCGGGACCCTTCTTTGTTTGTGGCGGGGGGCCTGACATACAGCGCTGAAGCTTGGGGAGGTGTACTAGCAGAATGTCACGACACTGGACGGCTAGTTGGCAAGTGGCTTGGGCAAGAGGTTGACTTATTCGAATTCTTCCAACACTATCAAGGAACGTACAGGGGGAGGTCCTTTCACTCAGACTTTTCCCCCACCTGTATTTTGCCAATGCCCCGATCTGTAGAGATTTCGTTTAATTTATTAAAATGACAATCGTCAGACAAATCAAGTTAGTCAAGTTGTGTCTCCTAGATGCGTACATGCTTTGTCAATAGAGCCAAGCAAATAATTGATAAAGATGGGTATTTTTCACGCACCGGTGATGCCCAGGGGTACAAGCAAGTAAATATGTTTGAAAGGTCAAAGAAGTTTTGCGGTTTCAAATTGGGCGGGTTCTTTTTCGACATTTTGGTTCAAAGAACTGCTCTTACATTTACACCACCATTGGTTTCTGTCGGTAAACTTGGTTAAAGAATTTGGGCGTTCACACAGATATATGGATAGACGGCCGTTTCATTGGACAAAGTAGCGAGGCCGGGAAGATCACAAGTAGCTCAAAGAGTCATTCTTTATTTGCAGGTTGTTGTCACGGATGAACCGGCTTACACAAGAGCAGCCAGGGCTTTATATGCAGTCTGTTAATATGCAAATGAAACTGGGATACTTCGTAAATCTTAGCAAGAGTCAGTTGCAGCCGTCCTCAAAAATTATTCACCTAGGGCCGGGGATTTTCTCAGGAACCACGTCCTTTTGGATACCTGAAAAGATACCTGGTAGAGTGAGGGAGAGTATTTTGTCAGAGGGGACAGTTCTCCTGAAAGCGATGCAGCGTTTTGTAGGGAAATGTCAAAGCTTGGTGTTGGTTTTCCCTGCGGCTTCATTACAATGTCAGAGAGGGTTGCTCCATTCTGCATCGGCTTGATGACGTCACACCCCTTGCTCTCACAGAACCAGCGCGGGAAGAAATACTGTTTTTTGCGTTTCGTGGAGTCCTTTTCAGAACCAGTTCCTTGGAGGCAGGAGAAGCATGTGAGTTTGCTCTTGTGTTCAGATGCATCTGGTTACAGATGGGGAGGCGTAATGGTTCGCCATGCGGGTAAAATCACATTCGGAGATTTGGGGTCGCGCATAGGGGACATATTCTACAAGGAGGCCTTCGCTCTATATTTTGTCTTGTTGTCGGCAATTGGCCACCTGTGGGACCAGAGAGTGAAGGTGCAGGTTGACTCCCAAGGTTTGTATTGGGCATGGACGGGTTTGAAAGCGAGGTCGCTTGCGATAACACAGATTTTGAAGCTCATTATTCGCTCTGACCTTGGAGGCAAATTTCGCATTGCAGCTTGAATGGGTAGCTTCAAGCGGAAACTTGGCTATGATCCATCAAGAGAAATATCATTTGCTGATTCCAGGCTGCCTGTGTCTCTCTCTGGATGTTTATTACGAAAGAGCTTTCCGGATGTGCAGGGTTTACATTTGACCTAATGGCTCTGCCTGCCCTTGAATGTCCCAAAAGGAAACGATGGAAAACCACTGAAATTCTTTTCCAGATACCCAGTTCCAGGGTCTGCAGGGGTTATAATGTATTGCGCAGGAGTGCCCGCGTGGAGAGCTCTTGTATGTATCCCGGCTTTGTGTTGATCCCGGCTGTCATCAGGCTTTTCTGTAAATCGGGAGACGTGACAGTGACTATGGTGGTGCCGAAGCATCCCCACCCGAGATCTTGGTAGCCGAAGTTAAAGTCCTTTCACGGCCAGTCGCTACGCTTGACCGAGCATGGCCAAGTCGGTGCTCTTGAGTACCCGTCACGTCATGGCTATGTCAAATCCACCAGTGCCCTTCCCTCCGAGCTATGGGTTTTTAAGTGTCACTTCACTGGCAGCAGGCAGAATGATGTTTAAAGGGGTTGCCCCCACCCCTACTCGTCCTACTCGTCGCAGATTCCATATTTAGGGGACTGCAGGGTTTTGGCTGGCCTTCGTCCATGAGAATTAGAGCATTGGTGAAAGGAGATTCAAAGATGGATGTCCTGTGCAGAGAGTTGGCTGACGACTTTAGTAGGCGTGACGTCTGCGAGCCCGGAGTGTCAGAGCTATTGAGGGTTTTGGGGTTTTTGGAACAGCTTCGAAACATGTGAATTTGTAATGTCATCAGTATATGTTCAACACGTTTGACTTCTGTCAACCGGGATGTAGCAAATGTCAACACGAAATTGAGGCAACAGTGTGATGAGGCAGGTTGGAATTATTTCTCCAACGACTACATCGGGCAACATGATCTGAGAGATGATGTTCACCTGACGAACTGGGGCTAGCTTAAGTTACATCGGAAGCTCCAAAGGATGTTCAGGGAGGTTTTAAGCCGGCGCGTTGGTGTGTACAAATGGTAGCCAATTGTAGTGGATTCAAGCATTAGTTTTTTAATCGGTTGACAACTTATAGTTCTCTTTCCTGTATTTTGAAGCTCCTTCACGTAACGATGAGGTTTCGTGAGCTGGACGAACGTTCAGACAGGACAGCCTATATTAAACAGAAAAGAAACCTTGTGAGGTATTTTGAAGTTTTTCTGAGGGAGAATCAAGGGACAGGTTACTGCGCCGAAGGTGCGGATGCAGATACAGCAACGCCTAACGATATGGTAGCATTTCTAATTGACAGAGAGGTCAGAGGTAGAACTCCAGTCCATATCATCGGCGGCCCGAATTTGGGAGAGCATGGAGTGTTTGATTGTAAATGCCAGCGGTGCCTTGCGGTGGAAACCGTCGACTCTTACGTTGGGCAACTCAGGGTGCACTTCAATGTGCTGGGCAGGACGCAACCAGTGGCGACAGGGTCAACTCTGGGGAAACCCCTGCTTCTCCTTCCGAGTCCGAAGGTATCTCAAAGCCATCCGTCTAGAACAGGCAGAGGCGCATGTCACTCACCACCAGGCGGTTCCTATATGCTCCAACAAAATAAGACGGTTAGCAGGCGAGATAAAGGAAGCGGCTTCAGAAAGTTGTCAGCAACGCTTCTTTCTTAATACCACGTTTATCCTCTACCGAGAGTTGGCCTTTTTCCTGTGTTTTTGTTGGGCCGGCGACCGTGCAGCTGACTTGAGAGTTGAAGGGAAGGACCTCCTGTTCAACCAAACGATTGGCAAGACTATTCGGGAAAACAGTTCATCACTGATTATCATACCGACGTGAGATGAGGGAGAGATGAATCCAGCAAAGGCAGTTAAAGATAGGGTCGATTTTGCAGCGGAGTCGGGTGTAAATCTAGCAGATGGGTATCTTTTCAGACCCACCACCGTGAACCGGAAATCCATAGCCAACATACTTTTGCCGTAAGTAACCCGTATAACCGTCTGGAAGTCTACTTTGCAGCTTCCGAAGACCCAAACGATCTCAACCTTAGGCCGCACGGAAGCAGAGCCGGAGTGGAAGCAGAGCCGGAGTGGCAGCTACCTTGCGGATTTTGGGGGCAACCGAACAGCAGGTCATGGACCATTGCAGGTGGGCAACTCGGAAGACATTTAAACACTATACCGAGGTCGAGAAGGTTTCACGAATGCGAGGCACAGGGCAAATGCTCCGGGATGCGGTGACAGGGAAAGGCGAGAACCCTCCGGCTTCCGATCTGACGGGTGGTTTTTACCGCGTTCTGAACTCGAACTTCAGGGCTGCTAGGGCTTTTCCGTGTCCAGAGAGTAATGCAATACTTGGTTCACAAAAGCTTCGCATCAAGCCCGCATTTTGTTTCACTTTGTCTCTATGTCTTAATGTGCCTGCTTTCTGGTTTTTGGTAAGGGTTGGGTGAGATATGGGGTAGTTTAACTATAAGGGAGTTTTGTCAGCCTGATCAAGGGGATGGTGCCGGGAGCTCGGAAGGAAAACCCTTTTCGCCCATACCTAAGACAATGTAGAATCTTGAGCACTGTGCGATGGCAGCGATGCAAATAGTTTACTATTTGCTTCGCTGCCGGCGTAGAGGGCGAATGATTAAATATCAGTCGCGATTCTGGTTTGCCCGGTGATGTGTAGGTCGTTTAGTCAGGAGACGTATCGAGTGTTTTATTTATCAGTGTCGGCCAAAAGAAATTCCCATCCCGCCCTCCCCAGATGGTAACCGTCGTCACGGGGCTTGGGATTCTACTAAAAACCATTTTCGCCCATACCTAAGACAATGTAGAATCTTGAGCACTGTGCGATGGCAGCGATGCAAATAGTTTACTAGATTCCTATATAAACCCCAGATTTCCTTCGTCACGCGTCCACGACACGAATCATGATCAGTCTGGATGCACTCATATCAGAGAATCACGATCAGTTTGAATGCACTCAGTCATATAAACAGCCAGTCTTTACCCTATGGTAAGACTCAGATCTCAGCGAATAGCTCAGTATACCTTTATCAGTTAGACCACGTTATACATGTACCATTTGCCTTATGGAACTCTCTAGAACAAGTAGCATTACTTACGCTTCCAATATTGTAATGTTATAAGTTATGTGAACAATAAAACAGTTAATGTATTTGTCACAAGTCAGACTCCCGCAAATCTCTTTATAATTATTGCCATTTCCCGTTTGGAGAAGCCTGCCCACTTGCCCCATAAGAGGAATGCAACAATATGTCAAGATGAATTCAAATCAATCCAAGAAAACTACCTGTTTGTTTAATCACCTTTTAACCCGCCTGAGTGTGTGTTCCATAAAATTCAACAAAACTGCCTACCCCTTGCGACAATAGCCCATGTGCATGTCCAAACGGGCATGATTGACGCGCAAAGGCTTATGGGTGAGACCCGAGTCTAACCCAAAACCAGCAACCATCATGGCGGGCTGATTTTGAAGCAACGCACATCTTTCATATCTGAGCCGAGGTACATGAAAATTACAGCATGGCGTCCACCTTGGCAGTCTAATTCATGTTTTCTGTACTTGGTTTTGCAAGATGCAGTGCGGTATATTATTAATTTCAAGATGGCGCTTGTGCATGGGCTATTGCATGCTTTCCACAAACTTGTGATCGTTATTCACAAGAGCAGTGCACAAGTACCACAAAGTTCCTCTGCAGGACTATGTGGAACTGGCCTGCTGTATGCTGGCCTGCTATAAATTCTTTACAACTTTATTGTCGCATGTCAAAACATTCCATGTTTCCGGTTTTTCAATCATCTTACCGGAAGCATCACAGTACAGAGACGGCTCTTATAAAGGTTAAAAATGATTTACTGATGAGGATGAATTCCCAGCATGTTATTCTGCTTATCCTTTTAGACCTGAGTGCAGCGTTCGATACTGTTGATCACGTAATTTTATTGAAACGTCTGCAGTCTAAATTTGGAGTCACTGGCAAGGACCTCGATTGGTCTTATTTGTCAGATAGAAGTCAACGCGTATCTATTCAAGGTACCTTATCAGAAAAGTTTAATATCAACTGTGGCGTTCCTCAGGGATCCTGCTTAGGACCATTTTTATTCATTGTCTAAGCCTCTAAATTGTTTGACATTGTTGAGCATCATCTGCCTGATGTTCATTGTTATGCCGATGACACTCAGCTGTATATCTATCTTTTAGACCTGACGATAAATCTTGTCAAGCTGCTGTAACTATAATGGAAGATTGCATTAGGAACATCAGGCAATGGATGTTGCATGACCGGCTTCTAATTAATGATGCCAAGAGTGAATATTTGATCATCGGATCAAAGCAGCAGTTGAAGAAAATTAATATTTCCAATATCATGATAGGTGATACTAAAGTTTTTCCTACAACATGTGTTCGTAATTTGGGGTCATGGTTTGATTCTGAACTTACAATGAACACCCACATCAATAAAGCTTGCTCTGCAGCCTTTTTTCATTTTCACAACATCAAACGCATTAGTCAATTCCTAACACAAGACTCTCTTTTAAAACTAATTCATGCATTTGTGACCAGTCGTCTTGATTATTGTAATAGCCTTTTGTATGGTCTGCCCAAGTCACAGATAGCTAAACTACAAAGGGTTCAAAACGCTGCTGCCAGAATTGTTACTAACACACACCGGTTTGAACACATTTCACCTATAATTCGTCAATTACATTGGCAGCCTGTTTCGTACAGGATTAATTTTAAAATCCTTTTGTTGACCTTCAAAGCTCTTCATGGTCTTTCTCCAAAGTACTTACAGGATCTTATTTCCATCCGGAAAGTATCTTCATATCAACTTAGGTCAGGGAATAATGGTATTTTCTTGGATTATCCTTCTGGTAAAATGTTGACTACATTTGGTGATAGGGCTTTTTCTGTGGCAGCCCCTAAGCTTTGGAATGCGCTACCATTTCATATACGTAGCGAACAGAAACTTACCTAATGTAATATAAAAACCCACATTTTCAAAGCCGGTTTTTAGTGTGTCTTTCTTCTATGGTCACCTTGCCAGTTAGTTTAAATTTTTAGCATAGATAGAGTTAGAGGCGTCTGTCTCCTGAAAAGGTCAAAACATTACCGATGCCAGCAGGGATAGGCCTATGTAATAAGTAACTATTAGTTCACTGTTGGCGGGACAGACGTATCCCCATACTTTTGTTTGGGCACTGACTGGCCTGGTGATCAGTCTTTTTTCTTTGTCGTTTTCTTCCATTCTGTGCTTTTTAACATGTGTCCTGCGCCTTTGATCATTTTGTATGTAAGGGGCGCAATATAAATTTTAAATATGATTAACCCTCCTACTGTTCGCAACATTTTCAAGTGAGTTGACCAACCATTTGAAACCATTCAACTGCCAAAGTTGTGTATGGTGGCACAACTGTGCACAGAACTAACTGTGTACTGTTACATGCATTCCCTCATGGTATCATATTGCAAGGCTGGCATAGCTTATCTATCATTCAAAACCACAGTGCATGGTATTGAATGGTCAGACAGCAAGAGGGTTATTATTAGCTGTTCCGACCTAGCTGTCGGAACAGCTATTGTTTTCGTCGAGATTATTATTAGCTGTTCCGACCTAGCTGTCGGAACAGCTATTGTTTTCGTCGAGATTATTATTATTTTTATTATTATTCTTTGTTTCCACTCAAATCCCATAGCATTTGCACACGTTTTTTTCTTTAAGCCTAATATCCTAGAGCGCAAATACGAAAGAGTTAAATCATATATCAAATTGAAGCTTAGAACATAAACTTAACTCTAAATGTAAAAAATGTTAAAATTCTTAATTAATTAACCACTTTACAGCGAGGTGAATATTTAATTAGCCAGACTTTAGAGCACTCTATCTCAAAAAGTAGACGACCGATCGTCAAACTTTTTTCAGTTTTAGACTTCTTGGGTACTGTAGATGTGCTTTTCGGCCTAAAATGTGGAACGACGTCACAATGACGTTATTTATTGCG
Organism: Leptasterias polaris; assembly: GCA_037783415.1. Lineage (NCBI taxonomy): Eukaryota > Metazoa > Echinodermata > Asteroidea > Forcipulatida > Asteriidae > Leptasterias > Leptasterias polaris. Next base: position 2,646,473 of record JAZGTN010000005.1, on the reverse strand, counting down.
CATTTTCGCCCGTGTACAAAACACATAGAGATAGTGAAAACAAATCCGACTTCTAGAAACACAGTTTTTTTCAATTAAGCTCAACTTTAACGCCCTGGATTCACAAATGTTTCTTAAAACAAGAAAGGTTTTATAGACGATCAGTTTAAAAGCATCAAAACTTATTAAAACATTGTCAGTAGAAAAAACCCCCAAAATTATCAGGCAAATTGAACGCCATGGGTACTCTGACTTGAATTTGATATGTGTTTATTAACGACAAAGTAATTTTTTCCCAATTTTTTTAAAGTAAAAAAACCCGCACCGTTAAACTCGTATAGCGCCCTCAATCTTTCTAGGGTTTCCTAGATTCGTTCAAGCCCTAAACCCATTTATGACCCGTGTTGTAGACGTTTATGTAGAATATACATAGAGTCGTCATTCCTGTCGCCGACTGACACAAGTCAACGTTCATTCACAAGAATCGAAAAGAATTTGTCTTGCTATCATCAGCGCAGCGTCGTCGTCGTGTAGTCAGATAGTTAATCAGATTTCACCGTGGACGTAAAGAATCTGAGTGCCGTGTTCTTGTCCATGGTTTGGGGTGGCAAACTTGTATGCGCTTAGGTCCCGTTCGCCGGGAAAACGATATGTTTAACATTTCTTGTGCAAAGGCATTACTTCAGGAAACCGCGATGTATCAGTTACAAAACTTGATGGCCCTTGCAATAAGGCAATAAAAAGCTGATTGAGGAAAGGAGTGGTAAAGAGAAAATCGTTTTTCATGGCTAAACGGTCAGTGTTGGATTTGGGGTTGTGGAAGAGACAAAATTACAATACAATCGTATCCCATATGAATTTACTGTTTTAGCCTAAACAAATATAACATACTCGATTGGCATTTCAGGGTAGAAAAATTGTTACGATTACGATTTAAATACAACATCATTTTGTTTACATGCATTTACAGTTATTTTTTAGTAAACTCGTAATCATTTCTGAAACGGTCAGTTACATGTGTAACCGTTCACATTTATTATGGTCAAAATTTCGCGACACTTTTTGAGGCTGATTTTTCAACATTTATCCGAACCGTAATAATGTAGATGTTCAACCCGGTTGATCAGAGGGTTAACCGTCTGACCGTCACAGGCAGGCTTACAAAGGCAAGCCTCAGCATTTAAACGTAAACGTAAACATTTAAACGTTTAACAGGATTATCGTTTGGTTAACCGGGTAACCGTGCAATCGATTTGTTGTGGAACGCCCTCTAGCGTTCAATGTTTCTTGCAACTAATGCCGCACACAAAGTATTGGAAACGATATAGGTGTGTGTGGCAATTATTATGGTCAGCATTTCGCAGCACTTTTCAAGTGACTTTTTCAACGTTTATCCGAACCGTACAAATGTGAACGTTTAACCGTAAGATCTGTCACTTAACCGTGTAACCGTCACAGGCTTACGTATAAGCCTGCGCATTCACGAATTGTTGTGCAACGCCCCCTAGCGTGCAATGTTTCTCACAAATATTGCTACACGCACAGATGTAATGAAATAACAAAGACTATGAGTCTGTAAATTGGGAATGATATGTGTGTGTGTTTTATGGGATATTGTGCTGTGAAAATCGTGATCACAGGATTATGGTCAGCATTACGCGGCACTTTTTAAGTGATTTTTTCAACGTTTATCCGAACCGTACAAATAAATGTAAACGTTTAACCATAAGATCTGTCACTTAACCATGTAACCGTCACAGGCTTACGTATAAGCCTGCGCATTCACGAATTGTTGTGGAACGCCCCCTAGCGTGCAATGTTTCTCACAAATATTGCTACACGCACAGATGTAATGAAATAACAAAGACTATGAGTCTGTAAATTGGGAATGATATGTGTGTGTGTTTTATGGGATATTGTGCTGTGAAAATCGTGATCACAGTTATTATGGTCAGCATTACGCGGCACTTTTTAAGTGATTTTTTCAACGTTTATCCGAACCGTACAAATAAATGTAAACGTTTAACCGTAAGATCTGTCACTTAACCGTGTAACCGTCACAGGTTTACGTATAAGCCTGAGCATTCACGGTTATTTTTGGTCAACATACCGTTTCTGAAACAGTTGGTGACCCGTGTAACAGCAGTTTCATGAACAAAATTTCAAGTAAAAAAACCCGTTTACACAACCTTGCATGTGACCTATTATCCTAAAGCATACAAATATGAAAGAGTTAGATCCTCTATCAAATTGAAGCTTAACTCTCAATGTAATTTTTTTTATTATTCTGAATTACTTTGCCCATTTACAGTGAGGTGAATATTTAATTAGCCAATCTTGAGATCACTGTATCTCGAAAAGCCTTGGGTAACCGTGAACCCATGTTGACCTTTACTTCCGGGTCAACCTGAAGTGGGACCATATCTCAAGAACTACATAACCGATTTTCAAACTTTGTTCAGTTATAGACTCATTGGGCATTGCAGATAAGCCTTGGGTAACCGTGACCCCATGTTGACCTTTACTTCCGGGTCAACATGAAGTGGGACAATATCTCAAGAACTACATAACCAATTTTCAAACTTTGTTCAGTTATAGACTCCTTGGGCATTGCAGATAAGCCTTGGGTAACCGTGACCCCATCCTTTACCTCTGGGTCAACCGGAAGTGGGACCATATCTCAAGAACTACACAACTGATTTTCAAAATTGTTTCAGTTATAGACTCCTTGGCCATTGTATATCAACCTTGGGTAACCGTGACCCCATGTTGACCTTTACTTCCGGGTCAACCTGAAGTGGGACCATATCTCAAGAACTACACAACCGTTTTTCAAACTGTTTTTAGTTATAGACTCCTTGGGCATTGGAGATTAGCTTTGGGTAACCGTGACCCCATGTTGACCTTTACTTCCGGGTCAACATGAAGTGGGACAATATCTCAAGAACTACATAACCAATTTTCAAACTTTGTTCAGTTATAGACTCCTTGGGCATTGCAGATAAGCCTTAATTGGGTAACCGTGACCCCATGTTGACCTTTACCTCTGGGTCAACCGGAAGTGGGACCATATCTCCAGAACTACACAACTGATTTTCAAAATTGTTTCAGTTATGGACTCCTTGGCCATTGTATATCAACCTTGGGTAACCGTGACCCCATGTTGACCTTTACTTCCGGGTCAACATGAAGTGGGACAATATCTCAAGAATTACACAACCGATCTTCAAACTGTTTTTAGTTATAAACTCATTGGGCATTGCAGATTAGCCTTGGGTAACCGTGACCCCATGTTGACCTTTACCTAAAGGTCAACCGGAAGTGGGACCATATCTCAAGAATTACACAACCGATTTTCAAACTTTTTTTAGTTATAGACTCCTTGGGCATTGAAGATTAGCCTTGGGTAACCGTGACCCCATGTTTACCATTACCTACGGGTCAACCGGAAGTGGGACCATATCTCAAGAATTACACAACCGATTTTCAAACTGTTTTCAGTTATAGACTCGTTGGGCATTGAAGACTAGCCTTGGGTAACCGTGACCCCATGTTGACCTTTACCTATGGGTCAACCGGAAGTGGGACCATATCTCAAGAATTACACAACCGATTTTCAAACTTTTTTCAGTTATAGACTCCTTGGGCATTGAAGGTTAGCCTTGGGTAACCGTGACCCCATGTTGACCTTTACCTATGGGTCAACCAGAAGTGGGACCATATCTCAAGAATTACACAGCCGATTTTCAAACTTTTTTCAGTTATAGACTCCTAGGGCATTGAAGATTAGCCTTGGGTAACCTTGACCCCATGTTGACCTCTACCTACGAGTCAACCGGAAGTGGGACCATATCTCAAGAACTACAACCGATTTTCAAACTGTTTTCAGTTATAGACTCGTGGGCATTGAGGACTAGCCTTGGGTAACCGTGACCCCATGTTGACCTTTATCTATGGGTCAACCGGAAGTGGGACCAAATCTCAAGAGTTACACAGCCGATTTTCAAACTTTTTCAGTTATAGACTCCTTGGGCATTGCAGATTAGCCTTGGGTAACCATGACCCCATGTTGACCTTTACTTCCAGGTCAACCGGAAGTGAGACCACATCTCAAGAACTACACAACCGATATTCAATTTCTTTTCAGTTATAAACCATTTGAGCAGTAAATGTTTGACAAGGGTTACATTTTTTTTATGAATCAGAAAACCGGAACAGCTTCGTGTTTGTACACAAACACCTCAAGTCTAGTTATTATTATTATTATTATTATTATTATTATTCTTTGTTTCCACTCAAATCCCATAGCATTTGCACACGTTTTTTTCTTTAAGCCTAATATCCTAGAGCGCAAATACGAAAGAGTTAAATCATATATCAAATTGAAGCTTAGAACATAAACTTAACTCTAAATGTAAAAAATGTTAAAATTCTTAATTAATTAGCCACTTTACAGCGAGGTGAATATTTAATTAGCCAGACTTTAGACCACTCTATCTCAAAAAGTAGACGACCGATCGTCAAACTTTTTTCAGTTTTAGACTTCTTGGGTACTGTAGATGTGCTTTTCGGCCTAAAATGTGGAACGACGTCACAATGACGTAATTTATTGCGCGTTTTCGCCCATGTACAAAACAAATGGAGATAGTGAAAACAAATCCGACTTCTAGAAACACAGTTTTTTCAATTAAGCTCAAACTAAACGTCCTACATAACACAAATGTTTCTTAAAACAAGAAAGATTTGATTGACGCTCAGTTTAAAAGCATCAAAACGTATTAAAACATTGTCAGTAGAAAATAAACCCAAATTCTCAGACAAATTGAACGCCATGGGTACTCTGTCTAGAATTTTATATGTGTTTATATACGAAAAGCAGTCAAATTTTAAATTTTTGTAAAGATTGTAGCTCTGAGGTTCATGTCGTCGTGTACCACCACTCAGATCTGCAGGTCGTTATTAAGTTTTTTTTTAGCGTGGACGACGAAAACCTGTTATGCCGTGTTTTATGAGAAATATCCGGCGTTGTAGACTTGTCTGCTCTTGGGTCCCGTTCGCCGGAAAACGATATGTTTTAGCAATAAAAAGAGCTGATTGAGGAAAGGTGTGGTAAAGAGAAATTCGTTTTTCATGGCTAAACGGTCAGTGTTGGATTTGGGGGTGTGAAGAGACAAGATTACAATACAATCGTATCCCATATGAATTTACTGTTTTAGCCTAAACAAATATAACATACTCGATTGGCATTTCAGGGTAGAACAATTTTTACGATTACGAATTAAATACAACATCATTTTGTTTACATGCATTTACAGTTATTTTTTAGTAAACTCGTAATCATTTCTGAAACGGTCAGTTACATGTGTAACTGTTCACATTTATTATGGTCAAAATTTCGCGACACTTTTGAGGATGATTTTTCAACATTTATCCGAACCGTAATAATGTAGATGTTCAACCGGTTGATCGGATGGTTAACCGTGTGACCGTCACAGGCAGGCTTACAAAGCCTCAGCATTTAAATGTAAACGTAAACATTTAAACGTTTAACAGGATTATCATTTGGTTAACCGGGTAACCGTGCAATCGATTTGTTGTGGAACGCCCTCTAGCGTTCAATGTTTCTTTCAACTAATGCCGCACGCAAAGTAATGAAATAACAAAGAATTAAGCCTGTAAATTGGAAACGATATAGGTGTGTTTGGCAATTATTATGGTCAGCATTTCGCAGCACTTTTCAAGTGAATTTTTCAACGTTTATCCGAACCGTACAAATGTGAACGTTTAACCGTAAGATCTGTCACTTAACCGTGTAACCGTCACAGGCTTACGTATAAGCCTGCGCATTCACGAATTGTTGTGGAACGCCCCCTAGCGTGCAATGTTTCTCACAAATATTGCTACACGCACAGATGTAATGAAATAACAAAGACTATGAGTCTGTAAATTGGGAATGATATGTGTGTGTGTTTTATGGGATATTGTGCTGTGAAAATCGTGATCACAGTTATTATGGTCAGCATTACGCGGCACTTTTTAAGTGATTTTTTTCAACGTTTATCCGAACCGTACAAATAAATGTAAACGTTTAACCGTAAGATCTGTCACTTAACCGTGTAACCGTCACAGGCTTATGTATAAGCCTGAGCATTCACGGTTATTTTTGGTCAACATACCGTTTCTGAAACAGTTGGTGACCCGTGTAACAGCAGTTTCATGAACAAAATTTCAAGTAAAAAAACCTGTTTACACAACCTTGCATGTGACCTAATATCCTAAAGCATACAAATATGAAAGAGTTAGGTCCTATATCAAATTGAAGCTTAGTACATGAGCTTAACTCTCAATGTAATTTTTTTTATTATTCTGAATTAATTTGCCCATTTACAGTGAGGTGAATATTTAATTAGCCAATCTTGAGATCACTGTATCTCGAAAAGCCTTGGGTAACCATGAACCCATGTTGACCTTTACTTCCGGGTCAACCGGAAGTGGGACCATATCTCAGGAACTACACAACCGATTTTCAAACTTGTTTCAGCTATATAATCCTTGGGCATTGGAGATTAGCCTTAGGTAACCGTGACCCCATGTTGACCTTTACTTCCGGGTCAACCGGAAGTGGGACCATAGCTCAAGAAGTGAACAACCGATTGTCAATCTGTTTTCAGTTTTAGACTCCTTGGGCATTGGAGTTTAGCCTTAGGGTAACCGTGACCCCATGTTGACCTTTACTTCCGGGTCAACCGGAAGTGGGACCATATCTCAAGAACTACACACCCGATTTTCAATTTCTTTTCAGTTTTAAACTCTTTGAAAATTACAGGAACAGCTCTGTGTTTGTTGACAAACACTTAAGCTCTAGTTATTATTACTATTCTCCAAGTACGTGGATTAGGCCTCTAGATGTACTCTGTATTTTTTTTTTTCAGAGGCCATGGAACTAGTATGAATTTCGAACCATGTTCTTCAAAATTCCACAATCTGATTGGAATTGTGTGAACATACATAGTACATGTAGCAATGTTACAGCAAAATAGTTTTTTTTTCCAAAGTTTCACAAAAATCCAAAATGTGTGGAACTCTGTGGGATTTTGGTTTTTGAACAAAGTGAACTGAATCATTGGTGTATAAAGCATTTATAAGACTTTTGTGTGATAAGCTATGGGCCATGTACTATGTTGTTGTTATTATTATGTTGTTATGTTGTTATTGTTATTATTATGTAAGCTTATTATTATTATTTTTGTGGCGTGTCGTGGCCGAGCGGTTAAGAGCACCGAACTCACGCTCTGGTGTTTCTGTTCAGCAGAGTGTGGGTTCGAGTCCCGGTCGTGACACTTGTGTCCCTGAGCAAGACACTTAACTATAATTGCTTCTCTCCACCCAGGGGTAAAATGGGTACCTGTGAGGGCAGAGATGGTTCTTGTGATTGATTTAGCCTAGTAGCGCATATATTGCAGCACAAGCTGTATACTCCCCAGGGAGCTGAGATGGTTTAAGGAATGAAATAAATGGCCCAGTGACCAGGGGTAATAGTATGTTAGGCGCCTTGAGCATCCCTTGGGGTGGATATGTGCGCATTATAAATGTTGTTATTATTATTATTGTTATTATTATTAAGCCTAAATCTGTGTAAGATTGACATTAGGACATATTTATACAATAAAGCCTGAATATATCATTAAATTCATTATCATGACTTTTTCAATTGAAAATTGTGGTAAAATATAATATCACCCTTGCTGACTCGGCTGCCTGTCTGAAGGTATTTGCCCGTTTATTACAACTGGTTATTTTCCCCCCTCCCTCCCTGAGTTTTTCCCCAGCTGACTTTAACTCAGTAAATACAGTCATTGTAGTACCATATTAAATTTTTTAATAAATTATTTCAAATCTATTTGTATCTATTAACATTATGTGTGATTATTATAGTAAGAATAATAAAGGGACATTTCTTACGGCTCTTTGAAACCTCTATTCAAGCCGTGCCGTCTGAATTTCACAACATAACTTCTGAAAGGACAAACATTTTGTTTTGTCCGTAATGTAGAGTAGTGTAAATTGTGCTGATAGCTAAGGAATATTCAGAAACTTTCTTCTGTGTTTTTCCCACTCGCAGAAAAATCCATGGTACGCTTAATGGATGGCACGACGCAGTACAATGGTCGGGTTGAAGTCCACTACAATGGTGAATGGGGAACAGTATGTGACGACGGTTGGGACCTGAAGGACGCCCAGGTCGTCTGTCGTCAACTCGGTCTTGGCCCGGCTGTCTCCATCGGGGGGACCTACGGCAAGGGAAAGGGGGTCATAATGCTGTCTGACAGTGCTTGTGAGGGGACAGAGACGTCCATATCTGATTGTGATCAACTGGGATGGTACCCACAGACAAACTGTCATCATAGAGAGGACGCTGGGGTGATATGTGGGATTCCTGAAGGTAGGTCTAAACTACCCCTTCCCTTCGGCTTTCCATTTTTATTACAAAGTCTTCATTTACGGGGCTTGAACTTAGGGGGGGGGGGGAATCTACCTACAATGAGCACAGGGCTTGTAGGTTACAATATTTACTGGACCAGCAATTATTTTACATGACCAGAGTTTTAAATGGGTGCGTTCGATTAGCTTCCCCGGGTCGACCCAGGTCTTCAACCGGTGCGTTCGAATAGCTTTGACGTCATTCGCGGGGCTCACCCGGGTCAGCCCCATGTGCCCTGCTTGTGGAGCGGGTCACTTGGGGCTGCCCCTGGTTCATGACGTCACGGCGAAAAACTTTCTCAATGGCCACCATTTTGTTTGTAATTCAGCGGGACATTTTAGGAAGTTTGACACACATTTTCGCCATTACAACAGCGTTTTTGTGAGCAATAAGTATTTTTTATTCGAAGCCGGGTACCTTTGTATCACTGTGGGGTTGTACAAATTGTTTAATGTTGCAGTTTTACCTTGAGAATAATTATTTTACGATGTTTTTGTGAATCCACGGAAAGTATCGGACATACGGCACAAAATGGAAGTAGTTCCGGTCGGCTGTCCCAAGATGCATCGGTGTGAATGCTGGGGGAAGTTGGCGTTCGATTAGCTCATGGTTAGGGGCTCACCCGGATGAGCAGACCGGGGTCGACCCGGGGAAGCTAATCGAACGCACCCTATGTAAACTGTTTATATTTGAACGAGCACTTAAAAAATATCTCATTTAATAATAATAATAATAATAATAATAATAACCAGTTCTTATATAGCGCATTTCACAATAACGTCTCAATGCGCTTTACATTAGTGCCCTGGTCATTGGGCCAATAACATTCCTTTAATCTTTCTCAGCTCCCTGGGGAGTATACAGCCTGTGCTGCAATATATGCGCTACTAGGCTAAATCAATCACAAGAACCATCTCTGCCCTCACAGGTACCCATTTTACCCCTGGGTGGAGAGAAGCAATTATAGTTAAGTGTCTTGCTCAGGGACACAAGTGTCACGACCGGGACTCGAACCCACACTCTGCTGAACAGAAACACCAGAGCTTGAGTTCGGAGTTCGGTGCTCTTAACCGCTCGGCCACGACACGCCACATTTAAATTTGTCTTATGATGCTCCAATACTCGATCGTTATTTTTTTTGCACATGTAAAGAAACCCTTCCCTTTGATCTACTTCTCTAGTGCTGAGGATACTGTTTCTAAAAGCTGTGTGTAATCTAAACTCCAGGGGTTACCAAAAGGTGGACATGCCATCATTTCAACACACCTCCTAAAATTTGGATCTTAGTTTCAGACTTTTTTGTTAGGAATGACTTTCACTCACTGTTCTAACACACCAACAAAATTATTCGACCCAACTGGATAATAAGAATTTTTCTTCTTTCGTGGCGCATATGTTATAGATCCTAAAGTTAGAGTCAGACTTGTGCACGGTGTGCTGGAATCTTCAGGTATGGTTAAGGTGTATCACAATGGGGAGTGGGGAGCGGTGTGCGGCAAGACCTTTTCAATATTGGAGGCGGATGTGGTCTGTAGCCAGCTGGGATTCAGGAAAGCTCTTGAGGTAGGCCTATATGTATAACGCTCCTTACTTATTCCTGATACAACAGTCAAATATTAGACTGTGTGTTGGCAGGGCAAATTAAATTGGCCCGATTTATGACACATTTGTATTGGTTGCAACACACCATGTGACCCTCAAATGATGTTTGTGAAAGTTCAAGTTGTGACCAAATTTAAAAGTTTGTGAAGTCAGCTTTGAGCTTATGTATGCCTTGACTGAAAGCATTGTTTCTTGAAGTTTTATTTGCAATTTCTGAAAGAAGTAATAATTTTACTGCTGAAAATGCATGGCATTGCATTTATTTAAAACAATGCTCTGCTTGGGTTAAGCAAAAAAAATAAACGGGGAACCAATTACAAGGTAATGTGTTTATTTTTTAATTGTGGCGTGTCGTGGCCGAGTGGTTAAGAGCACCTGACAACAGCTCTTGTGTTTCTGATCAGCAGAGTGTTGGTTCGAGTCCCGGTTGTTGCACTTGTGTCCTTAGGCAAGACACTTAACCCTTATTGTTTCGTCCTTCGGATGGGACCTAAAACTTAAGGTCCCATGTGTTGTGTAACGCACGTAAAATAACCCGATAACACTTAAATCACTCCGAGAAGGGGTTTGCCCTGATGTTTCTGGAAGTGGCTGCGGAGTGCCCTGAACCACCTTGTAGACTCTTATAAGGTGCTATATAAATCGGTCTCATAATTCAAAAAAATTAATAAATCTGTCTTAAAGAGTTTCTGTTTGCTCAAGTGCCTTGAGTACCTTATTGGTAGCTACGTGTGCTTTATAAGACTGATAATCATTGTGTTTTCTTGTGTAGTCAATTTTTAAAATAGTTTTTTAATATTTTAATTAAATGTATGGATTGACAATTCGGCTGTTTGGTAGCCATGGCAAATAACTAGGCCAGTCAAAAGCATGCACTTTCATTACTGATTTGGCTGGTAACTCAATTCTGCAAAAACAAGATTTTTCTGTTTTTCTGGAAAAACATAACGCCAAGAAATAATGTTATTCTTGACTTCTGTGCAGGTTAAAGAGCCGGGGTACTACGGCAATGGAGATTTTATAATCCTAAGTGGTGTTCAATGCCTAGAGAAGGGAAATCTGCTGGAGACCTGCCAGTTTATCGATTGGTACCCAGCACACAGTGTCTGCACATCACAGGACACGGCAGGCATCGTGTGCAACGTGGAGTCTAAACCAATAACAGGTGGGCTAGGAAACGAGATGCTCAATCAGTGAACATTTAAATAAAGAAGCCGTGGAAGTTTTCTCTTTTATATACTTAGACTCACAATCGATCTATGTCCAAAGATTTGGCAAGTGTTTTTTGAATGCTGTTAGTGTGTGAAGAGTTTATGAGGACATCTGTGAACAATTTGATATTTCAGTTATGTCAGTAGACGTCCGACTAACAGGCAGCCCCAGCGACAAGGAGGGCCAGGTGGAGGTGTTCCACAACGGACAGTGGGGGACCATCTGCGTCACTGGGTTTGACATGCATGCCGCCAACGTCGTCTGCAGGCAACTCGGCTTCTACGCCGCTAAGTACATACCCTCAGATGGGCGGTTCAGCGATGGAAGGAAGCCGGTTCTACTGGACAAACTCCCGTGTCGCACAGGCTCCGAGAAGAGTGTCGCTAACTGTGTCCCTCTGGAGTGGTATCGACACGACTGGCATAACTGTAAACCGGAGGAGACAGCAGCTGTTGTTTGCTATGGGTCAATGATTGATAGTGGTACGTTTTTTTGACTGCAGGTTTCTAACCATTGCAATTCATGTTATTCTGATCTTAAATGTCAGCGAGCGTGTTTTTGTTTAAATGGTTTTTATAACTTGATACGCAAAAAGTGGTTATCTAAAAGCATAATCTATTAAACATCTCAACAAATCGAGTCAAGGAAATCCTTCAGAAAACCATATTTATGGGATACCTGCTGCTACTGCCTTTGGCATTGTTAACTTCACTGATCAATACCACGACAAGCTAAATATAACAATGAAATTGAATGAATTTCTTTTCAGAGCTGGAAATAGTTATCCGACTCAACAACGGCTCCCAGGTTTCCAACGGTAGGCTGGAGGTGTACCACCACAGCATTTGGGGATCAGTCTGCGGGGCAGGGCTTAGCCAAAACGAGGCCCAGGTGGCTTGCCGTCAGCTTGGATACAAAGAGGGAAAGGTCGTCCAAGAAACCGGCTACTACGGGAGTGGCACCGGCGACATCAGCATGTGGGCCTTTTCATGTGTTGGAACGGAGTCGCTGGTGCAGGACTGTGCCATGATTGAGTGGTACGATGCCGGGAGGCATGTCTGTGATGAGAAGAAAACTGCCGGGGTAGTTTGCTCAACGGGAGGTGAGGAAAACACACATCCACCACTTTAATAAGCCATTGGCGAGATAGATTGGAATATTGTCTGGTACAGTGACTTGCATGATCATAAGTTACCGCTGAAATTTGAATTTTCTCAGACTATAGAGACAGTTGTTATTTCCCAAGCTTTTGTGTAGTTACCTAAGAGACAGTGAGCAACCATACCCACTTTCAAATAAATGAATATGGCGCAAATGGTACCAGGAGTTGCTCATCTGGAGGTTGCTTTACAAATGTTGCCCCGATTTATTTGACATAGCAACTGTCTCTAGAGTCTGAGGAATTCAAATTTGTAAGCGTTAACTTGTGACTGAGCAAATCATTGTACCAGACATTATTCAAATCCAACTCACAAATGGCTTAAATTGTAACAGTATTGTGTTAAGTTTGTATTTTATAACAAACCACAAGGGAAACTGACTGGGTAAATTTTAAATGATTTTGGGTTGAACAAGGAAAAATTGACTAGAGCGGGATTTGAACCAACGACCTCCGGATTGACGTGCCGGCGCTCTACCAACTGAGCTATCTAGCCCTATGATGGCGGTCTCCCTATTTTGTCAATATCCTTGACGGTTGAATCGCTTCTGACTGGCACCCACCGAACAAGGATATTGACAAAATAGGGAGACCGCCAACATAGGGCTAGATAGCTCAGTTGGTAGAGCGCCGGCACGTCAATCCGGAGGTCGTTGGTTCACATCCCGCTCTAGTTAATTTTTCCTTGTTCAACGCAAAAAAAAGTTTGTATTTTGCATAATGAGGATCAATATGATTTAGTTCTGCTGTATACCGGTGTATGATAAGCATTGCACACTTAGTGTTAATTGAGTCCTGCGGACATAATTCCACAGGTACACTGTATTTCAGGTGAGTTTCAAACCCAACAAACTTTGCATTGTAGAGTACCGGTAGGTCTACATTTGCTTGATTACCGAGTTTTTTTCCTTGTGATTAGTAGCCAGTTTAAACCCGAGACAAAGACATCAATTTTTAATCATGAAAATTAGAAAAACATCGCTTCTGTTTCAACAAATTAACTTCTTTGCATTTTCGTTTTAAAGATTTCTCTGAACACATTGCTGCATGGCTTTTTGTTAAACACAATGCACACACATTTGAGCACGCACACACATCTCTGTGTTGCAGTCTTTGTGTGGACATTCCTGTGTTCTATACACTTAAGGAAATTCCTATTCCTTAACACTGTAAATAACACTGTGTGGACGTGTGTAAGTCCACATAGTGTTTCAAGTCCCACACTTCGTATGTAGCATTTAAACACACACATGTTGTACCCATTGTTTCCTAACTAAATGGGCCCTTGCCTTTGTTATCTCATAATTTTGCATGCTACAATACAGGCATGAACAACCAAATGCTAGTGGGAGCTTTCACAACAACGCAATAGATTGAGAGCATGCGCCCTCTGTTGGCATACCTAATAATGCATTACCTGATAATGTACAAAACGACTTGATAGTAAAGACTAGTATGCCACTGGTGTGTGCGCTATAGCCATGTACGGCATTAGGTGTCGCTGGTTTGCACTGTTATTATTATTGTTGTTATGGCAGCAGCATGGTCACCAACTTTGTTCTTTGTTAAGTTTCGTCATATACATGTAGCTTGCTAAAAACTACACAATGTGTACGGTTTTGGTTTTATTTTATTAAATAATAATGAAATACCTAGGATTACCCTGGATGTGATCATCACAATAATCTCACGACAATAGACAAGATGCAGTGATTGTTTTAGACCTTTGAAAGTCAGATAAGCCTTGTCATATATATGCACTGAGAAAAAACGGTAATACAACTGGTGTAAGTTTGCCATTGTGTGGTTGGATTGTCTAGCTTCTTTAGGGACTGCTCGTCGGGGCAGCTGTGAAAAATGTGGGCAGCCGTTGAAGGCAGCTCCACACCCACAGGCTGGACTAGCATTCAAGCCCATCCAGAACATGTTTGCCCGTAATCGACCAAAACCAATACTGCATCTGTTTAATCGGTACTGAACCTCTCCTTACCTCTCTAAGTTGCTCCAGAGGGTGACTCAAATGGATGAGGGATGGTATATAAGACATAGACATAAGACAGAACAAACTTTATTACTATCCCGATTTACCAGTGTGGGGTTGAAATGTTGAGTATTATAAAGCCTTGTTCTCATTATTCCTTTTTTGTTGTTGCAGATTCTGAAACTAAATCTACTACATCAAAGAAGTCCCAGTACGCCATTATGCTGGCATTCCTCTTAGCTATCATGGCCCTGGTACTCTCCTCCGTTGCTGGCTACTGCCTCTTTGTGAGGCGATCACGACGCACGGAAGCTGCGACGCAGATGAGGTACGCGGTCCTGGACAGACAGGACAACTCCTCTGCCTATTGATGAGGCACACCCTTGTAAATAGATTTTGTTGCAAACTTGCCGTCTGAAATTGCCTTGCTTTTGTTGAAAAAAAAATAATAAAAATAACAATGCCTTGATATGAAGGTTTTTTTCTTTGAAGTGAGGTTGAAACAGCTGTATTTAGGTGGGATGAGGTATGGGAAGTGGACTGGTGTGAGGCAGCAGTTTGCAAAGCTCACATGTAGCCACGATGAGGCCTCTTTTTTAGCCTCATTAGCCTCTTTGAGGACATGCTTCATCAAGTCAGTGTGCCTCAGTCATTAGAAGTTGATTGGTGTGAGGCAGCAGTGGGCAAAGCTCACAATCTTGCATTAGCCTCCTTGAGGAGTTGCTCAGACAGTCAAGGTGCCTCAGCAATGAAGACAACCTCAGAGAGGTACAATTCATTGTTCTTGGAAATTATTTTAATATGATCTGGGGTTCATTTCTCCTTCTCATAGAGGCCTATGATAAGACAGTTTATAAAAGGTGCACCTCTATGAGGTTTAAGTTTACTGATTTTAACGCTTAAGACATAATGCTTTACAAGCCGGTGCACCTCTTCATAGCATTACTGTTATATGTAAACTGAGCCTCAAAGGTGAAGGAGATTCACAGAATGGACCTTTGTTAAGGGATGACTGATGCAACAACACCAGGAGGGGGCATTGTGAGGCACATCACTGTACATTCATTTGCACGGATCCGCCATGTGCGTGTAGAGCCTCGACTTCATGCTTCATTTGAATTGTATTTATGCATCCGTTGATGCTTCTTTTCACTGCTGTCCCCAATTTGAGGCTCTACACACAAATGGCTGACCGTGCAAAGGGCGAATGGTGCCTCAAGTGGTGAGCATTAACCACGGCTTGGTTCTAAATCAAGGTACTAACTGTTAATATTCTTACACCTAAACCAGGGTCATAATATTTATTGGTCCTTTTACATGCAACCTTTGAGTTGTGCTTTTGTGTATGATAACAAGTTGACATGCCAATCCCAGTGCTAAGCACGGTTGGTTTAATTCTGCAGTACTGAATTCATCAAAATCTTGTTAAACCTTGTGGATAGATTTTGAAGGATGTGAATGTCTAAGTGTTTTACCAAAGATGTTGTGATTTTTAAACAAGGATCAGACTTGCCAGAATAAAGGAGTGAAAAGAATTATTGGTTTGTTTTTTTAGCAAAAAGGACAATTTCATAGTTCACTTCATTGATTTTTTTAGACTTGTTTGATTGGAATGATGGTATTATTGTGGTGTGTCGTGGCCGAGCGGTTTAGTGCATTGGACTTAAGTTCTGGGCCAAATTTCATAGAGCTGCTTAAGCACAAAAAGTAGCCAAGCACAACAAAATTATGCTTACCAGAATATGGTTACCAGCCAAAATACCATGTCACATGAACAGTCTGTGATTTTTTTTATATTTTTTTTTTTATGCAAGTTCGCCCCAAACAAGGCTAAAAGCCACTCTTGGTAAGGGGCTATAAGAGGAAAATTATAAAACATGAAAAGAACTCAGGAGAGCTGGAGGTAGGAATTGATATTCCTCTTGAAACTGTCTAGATTGTAGGATGGAGGGAAACATGCACCAGGCAAGGAGTTCCAAAGAGATGCAGTACGTGGAATAAAGCTGTTGGAATGGCTCTTTGTTCTACATCTCAGCAAATTAAGAGTGTATGGGTGAGAAGAAGCAGAAAGTCTGGTTTCACGCTCAAACACTCTGACAGGAGGAACTAGGTCGGACACACTGGTGGCACATTTACCATGAAAATATCTGTAGAAAAGACACAGGCTGGCTACAGACCTACGGTGGGAAAGAGGTTGTAACGTTGATCCCAACACTTCACCAACAAGATTAACAATACGCTTCTGCACCCTATCTAGTAAAGATAAATAACAGGCAGAAGCTCCGGCCCAGATGTGACAACAGTACTCCAATAGGGGACGTATAGTTGTCTTATACAGGTAGAGAGTAGCATCAGGAGGTAAGAACTTCCGAGCTCGGTAAAGACAGCCAACTCGCATGGAAGCACTCTTTGCAATGCCTGAGATATACCTTTCCCAACTGGCGTTGGTGGAGATGTCAAGTCCAAGAAGGCGAAAATCTGCTACCTCAGGCAAAGTCAATGGACCCATATGAATAGATGGAAATGTAACATCTCTTGAGCGAGACAGAGACAGAAGTTTAGTTTTTTTTGCATTGAAGGTTACTAGCCAATCATTCCCCCACTTTAGCACATTCTCTAAGTCAGTGTTTAGTGAGACACCAACCTCACAGCGAGAAGTGTTGGAAGAGTTAGGGGAAACACACAAGAGAGTTGAATCATCAGCATACATGGCGAGCTGAGACAAAACTTCATCGGGCAGATCATTAATGTAAACAAGAAAGAGAGTGGGACCAAGTACTGAGCCTTGCGGAACACCGGAATTGATAGAACAGGTAGGAGAAGATTGACCCTCAAGGGCAACCTTCAACTTGCGATTGGAAAGGAAAGCAGAGATTATGGATAGCATTCTTCCTGACACACCATATGACTGAAGCTTGTGGAGCAGGCCAGTATGCCATACTTTGTCGAAGGCCTTGGAGATGTCCAATGCTACAACACGAGCCTCACCCCTGCGATCTAAAGCCCTACTAAAATGATCGGTAATTAGGGAAAGCAGGTCACCGGTTGAGCGGGAATGGTGAAACCCAAACTGGCAGTCAGTTAGAAGGTCATTGTCCTCCAGGTATCCAAGGAGCTGTTGATTGACGAAGCATTCAAAGATCTTACTTATTATGGGAAGCAGACTAATAGGACGATAATTAGTAGCTTCAGAACGCTCACCAGCACCCTTAAAGACAGGGACAACGGATGCCACTTTCCAGGATGAAGGAAACACAGAGACTGCCAAGCACATATTGAACAGCTTGGCAAGAATGGGTGAAAGTTCAGGGGAACACATTTTCAAAACAATTACAGGGATTCCATCAGGGCCAGTAGCCTTGGAGGCATCCAAGGAATTAATAATCCGGGCAATCTTCTTTGGAGTGATAAGAGGTTCAGATACAACAGTGGCTGTACGAGATGGAAAGGCAGGAGGTGGATGCCCCTCATCATTGAGTGTGGAGTTAGATGCAAAGTTGTCAGCAAAAAGGTTTGCCTTATCTTGAGGAGAAGTAAGAACTTCGGGTCCATGAAAAAGAGGAGGAATGGAGGACTTGTTGCGGTTCAGTACACTATTGGCAATTCGCCAAAAGTCCCTTGAACCAAGCCGCTGTGATGAAATAGAACTAGCAACAGAGTTGGCATATTGCTTCTTAGCATCCTCTAAAACTCTCTTACATCGATTTCGAGCTTCATGGAAAAGACGCTTACTGTCCAAAGTTCCTAAAAGATGATACTTCTTTAAAAAATGGTTACGATGGGCAATTGCTGCAGCACAGGCCGGAGTGTACCAAGGTTGAGAATGGGCCTTGATCTGGTAGGTACGTGAGGGGATGTAAATCTCCATACCAAGGTTAATCCATTGGGATAACTCATCTGCCGCCAAATCAGGACCAAGACTTAGAATCCACGACCACGGCACATCTGCGAGAAAACATCGAAAACCATCCCAGTCGGCCTTTCCAAACTGAAAAACAGTACGATGAAAAGGCTGAAATGTAGTTGTTGGAGAAGAATATGAGACGGAAACAGAGACAATCGAGTGATCTGAGTTACCAATTGGAGGCAAGACTTTGGCAACACAGTCATCTGGGTTAGAACACAAGAAGAGGTCAAGCAAGTACCTTCCATCGGAAGCACGATCCGGAATGTGAGTAGGTGATGAAACGATCTGAGTAAGATTTTGGGAGATTGAAAAATTATGTGTTGCTATACCAGGAATGTCAATATTACGAGAATGGGTCAGCCACTCCTTGTGATGGACATTAAAGTCACCAAATACCATGACTTGAGCAGAAGGGTGCTGAGAAATAGCAGAGTCAATGCTATCAGAGATAGCATCAAGCACAGCGCAGGATGATGATGAAGGTGAACGATACAGGAAGAACAGGTAGGTTGTTGAATGGAGAAGTGAAAGACGAAAGCACATGTATTCATGGTTGTTACATTCCAAATTGCTTTCACGGGCTAAGGGGAGAGTTTCATTGACATAGACACCCAGACCATGTGATGGAGGGTGGTCAAGGCGATGAAAGATATATCCTGGTAACTTGAAAGAGTCTGAAGAAATGTCACAATTCAGTCTGCTCTCAGATAGAGCTAGAAAATCAGGAGAGTTGTTGAGAACAAAAGACTGAACGGAAGTGAAGTTGGAACGAAAGCCCCTGATATTGGAAAAGGCAATACCAAGAGGCTTTGAACGCCGCGCACGGGCAGGTGGATTTGCGCGAGCAGGTAAGGTTTCTTTATTCTTTGTTTGTGTAGTCATGATTTTTGCATTTATTGGAGAAAAAGAGTCTCAGCTAGTCTTCGGTTTGAAGTCCGCCCAAAACACTCAGAGGAACCAACTGAACTCGTGCGAACACATTGTCGTAACAATGTCACCCCGATGGCCTCAGGAATGCAACCGAAAGTGGCTGCACGGACCACCAATCCATGCATGTCCATGGCAGTACAACCACCTCGACATTTTTCACCTGTTGATAGATCAGCCTCTCAGAGCATTACCACTGAGTTCGGGATCCTGTACTACCAGGCGGCCATGCCCTGCAACATGTTTATTTCCGGTACCCTTCGGAGAGGCGGAGCTCAGATGATCCAGGGAGGGTCCAGGGCAAGTTTCAAGTAAATAGGGTCTAGACTAACTGAGAAGAAATAGAAGGAAAGATAGGAATGAGAAGGAAAGGGGAAAACTGGCAGAACTTCGCCTAGTCCAGAAACAAGGTAGAACCTCTTCACTGGACCACTGCACAAGATGGGGTAACGACGCCAGACGGAAAAAAGGAATTTTTTCCTACCCCCAAGCAGAAAGATGTTTTGAAAGCATAATTTTCTGCTTAAGCAGCTCATGACATTGGGCCCTTGTAGCTGAGTCATTAGGATGTGGGTTCGAATCTCAGTCATGACACTTGTACTTGTGCCCATAAGCAAAACACTTGAAGGGTATCAAACACAGTGGCATTTTACACCATTTTAACGTGAGGTTAGAGACTTGTAACTTTGCCCTCCATTTTTATAAGGACTTATAGCTGTTGGGAAAATGAGAGGATCACAAAACTGAATTTGACCTTGGAGCCATTCTTTAACTATAATTGTCTCTCTTCACCCAGGGGTAAGTGGGTACCTGTGAGGGCAGAGATGGTTCTTGTGATTGTTTTAACTTGGCAGCACAGACTATATACTCCCCCAGGGAGCTGAGATGGTTTAAGGAATGAAATAAAATGGCCCAGTGACCAATAATGTTGGAGCACCATGAGTGTCACATGTATATAAGAAGCCACTTATTGTTATTTGTATTCTTATTTTTTATTCTTCTTTTTATTATTATTATCAGCAGAAAGATGTTTTGAAGGCATAATTACAAATTTCTACTTCTCAAGTCATAAATATTGCCCAGAAAGCCAAATTTATGATACATGCTGTCAGTTTACTGTGAGTTTGGGGGCGGGGTGCAACAAAGTTACGCATAACTTCCGTGTGCCCCCCAAATGCCATTAACTTGCTAAGAAATTTTGGAATTGCTTAGTAGAAAGTGGGGTTGCTCACAAGTTACCCCCCAAAGCATTTGTTTTGCCTTAAAGGTATTATACAGGATTGGCAGAGCTGACAAAATAATCACAGTGTTCATGTTTTGTGTAATCAACCACATACATGAAATAACAGACCTGTGAAAATTTGAGCTCAATTGGTCATCGAGGTCACGAGAAAATAGTGAAAAGAGACCTTATGTGTTTTCTGTTTTTCAAACATGGAGTTTATTATCGCGCGTGATAAAAACTATTGTTTTACTCATTTTAGGCAGAAATATTTTAAGGAACCCTTTCTACCATTACTTACTTTAAATCATGTAAGTTATGTGTGAATCTGTGAACATTTGTGTTTTTCGATCTTACCAATAGTGTACAGGGCCTTTAAATCTTGACCAGACATAAATGGCACTTTGAGGTCATGCTTGAACCGAGTTGTTTTTTATGTAAATATGTTGGATTTCTTTCTTACAATTTACAGCGAGATTATCCTACCCTGTGTTCTGAATTTCTAAAAACATTCTTACAGCAGAAAACATTATCTGTAGTTTTGTAAGTAGGATAAAATAAACATGTCAACATGGAGTGTACAGAGTTGCTGTGAGCATTTTGAAGTGAAGCTTATTCAAACGACTCAACTTTGCCAAATGAGTCCCTGAGTTGTATCTCACTTCTTTTTTTGTAACTACTTTGAATATTTCTCTTTTAGTAAGAACATTTTTTCAGAATCTTGCTTTTGAGGTTGCTTTGGCAAATGCTGTGATGTTATTGTATTTATGTGTTGTAGCCAAACTGATGTCATTATTAATGTACTATATTAACTCAGTTGCATGTGATTTGAATATTCATGAGGCCATCTTCTACAGGGGTCAGTTTCATCACTGTAGATCACTACAAGTCCAAAAGGAATGTTTGTCCAAGCAAAACGAGGTTACCAGCCAAAGTTTCTACGTTATGAATATAGTGACTGGCACTCCTGTTACTTTTACAATGGCAACATTTGACGTCTTAAATAATATAGATCCCATGATTTTGCTACTAGAAAATAGTTTGACATGAGCAAACATGACCTTATTATTTGGTTTTACCTGTACACCAATGTGTGCAAGCACATCTTAAAACATCTATTAAACATGAGCTTAGCCAAAAAAAGGAGAGAACTGGGCCACAAAACAAGTCTAGATTGTATGGCTGGTAATCGTTTGGAGGTAGTGAATGTTTATTTATTGGGAAGAGTGCACACTGAACAAAGTGAATTTAGCATCAGTACTCCTACCATTGTTCTTGGTGGCTCATCCTCACTCCAGTACTTTGTGTGTAAATATTGTTAAGTTTTGTTTTTGTAGTACTACAGCATTGACCAAGTTTTGTTTTTGTAGTACTACAGCATTGACCAAATATTGATTTTTGGTGGACAACTATTTTTTGTTTTCCCTTTAAAAAAAATTAAGTTAATTTTATTAATGCTACTGCTAGTCAGTATTTTGAGTGTGAGTCTGGCGCCTTGCCTTTCCTTAGTTATGTTACACAGAGTGTGACTGGTCTGTTCTGTGCACAGCCAGGGTAAGTCATTTTTGAAATTTCTACATGTTTTAGCATTCAGTATTATGTATTATTCAGTATTATTCAGTATTAGTTTTTTTTATGTACATGTAAGTTGAGTGTTTTTGACTTGTAAAATTTTTTATTGCAGTATTGTTGCTCTTATTCTTAAGATCAGTATTGGATTTTGAGGCTGATCTAGGTCCCTGGCTTTGTCTTGGTGTTTGTTTCTGACTGTTATTGCCTCAGAATTATACTGGTCTTGAACGGAGCCTAAACAAAATAATTAAGTTATGCGTTTGTATTTGGGGAGTGATCTTCAGCCATTAAATTGTACACATCCACCAAGCTAGCAAATGAAGGGTTAGCATGGCTAGCATAAAATGCCATCCTTGAAAATGTTATTGGCCAATCTTTGAAGTAAAGTCAGTGAAAATTGTATGGATTGTTGGATTCACATCGACCCATCTGTGGAAATTGTTGAGGGAAAATTATTATCAAAATGCACGCACTATTGATCCCAGAGCGCATTTACGTAGTCAAAATATACACAAAGGAAGTGACTCTCAAAATGGCAGAAATGGTATATGCGCATTTTTGCCGAGGTGTCTTGGGCGTTGTGTAAGGGGGTCAATACGTGTACACACACGTCTATGATCTAATTTCTTTGAGACACATGCAAGGCCCCATTTTATAGATCTGCTTAGCAAAATATAAGCACGATACCAGTCACAGATGGTACATGTGGAAGGGTATTTTGGCTGGTAACCATAACTTTGGAAAGCATGTTTTTATTGTGCTTAATAGCTAACTTTTGTGCTTAAGCAGCTCTATGAAACTTTCTTTCTAAACATTTTGTTAAAATTTCCAACATGTCGGACTGGCAGCTTATTTTGTCATAACTTATAGCGAGAAGTATTGAAGATTGTATTCATTTGTTGTATTCATTGTTGCAATTTAGACATGAACTGAGACGCCTATTTTCCCCAAATGTGGAATCATTAACAATTTAGTGCCAATGTGTTCATGTACTGTATTCAATGTTGTAGGAAACATTTTTCAAAATATGAAAAAACAATTCATAAACTATTTTCGTTAACTAGAAGCTCACTTTACTTTCTCTTAAATAGTATTTTGATAACAAACATTTCTTGTAGCTTCAAGCTGGATACAAAATGTATGTTAGTGGTGCACAAAATGGAGATAATGTATTCACAAGTTGTATTCGTAAACTTTTCTGGAGACTATTTATACCGTTCGGTTATTTTTGTATGACCAATAGTCTATTTTTAACAGAAACTTAAAGCTTTTAATTGCAAGGTATGCTACAAAATTGTGAATATGTGTTGGAAAACAAATTTCACATTAGTCCGATTTACTGGACCCAACAATGCTTTTTTGACGTTTGGAAATAATCTGGCCTATGTAGTTTGTTGGTACCTATAGGGAGTGACAAATAATGCTTAAAAATCCATCAAAGGCATCTTTAACATCACCCAAATTACGTAGATATTGAGCAGGTTAATATGGTGGTACAATTGTGTCTGATACTTTTCTAGAAACTAAGAAATTTTCATCAGAACTGATGTGCAAAATGGACCATATGTGGCTGGCAACATTTGGGTTTTGAATCGTGTAGGGCATTTGTACAAAGGTACCAACAAACACTTGGGCCGGACCCTAAATACGCCAAATAATGTTGTAAATAAGTAACTTGGAATAAGTTTAAGGACTTGTGATTGCTGAAATAGACAGTGTCTCTGATTCAAAGACGACAATTTTATAAAAAGGTAAAATAAGTTTTGTCATTAAAGTAAAATTTATTCAAGATCCATTATGATTTACAAGAGTTATTGTAGAGCTTGCTTTTTATTCATAGTGTTGTACTCCCAACTGGCTTTTCCAGCAACATTAATCATGATTCCACCATCTTTGTCATGTTTCCTGTAGGCATCAGCAATGATGTGTGCCGATTCTCATTTTGTCAAAAAGGGACCGTACTGTTTTGCCTCTTAAAGGGAGGGTCATACTTTTGTAATTTCTATCTGAAAACTTACTTGTTATAGAGATGCTAATGGCAGCAAGCATCCTGCAAAATTTTCCATAAAAACATTTAAATCTCAGTAGCGATTCATGCATGAAAGATTTCTGAGGGTTGGTGTCCGTTGGCAAATGGTGTGGCCAGAGATGCGGTTGGTACCCGCTGTCACCTGGCTAAACATGGATGGAAATACCGTGACCTTTTAGTGGCTGTATTCAGCTGAAACTTTCACATGTGACTTTTATTGTTTCATCTATATAATTTTGCTTACAAATAAGCATTGCGTTGATAGGAAACCAAGCTATGAGCCTACCTTTATATTGATTTGAGTGAGTGAAAGAAAACCAAAGTTTCTGAACACAGGCCCAGATGCAAAGGCAGTGAATAAATAAGGATTAGCTACATGTATTGAACAAATTCACCAGACCTCAACAAATGATGAGTCTTGCAGACGCACACCAACTCTTGACATGCACACATTCTCAAATATGCATCCTTGTGGAGCAGGACTTTGTACACAAGTTTCCATGTGGAGTCCTTTTGTTTTCTCCTTGGTCTCCATAAAGTACCGAAAGGGAGAGCACATTGACTTCTAAAATGGCATTTCTCCTTGGTCTCCATAAAGTACCGAAAGGGAGAGCACATTGACTTCTAAAATGGCAGACAGCGATGCAAGTGAAAAACCGTAACCTAATTGCATAAAGTCTTTATCAGCTGGAATCACCACTGCTGCTCGTGCTGTCTCCGCTTGCATCGTAGTGATACTCTGATGCTGGCTGTTTCCTATGACTTTTATGGCCTGACCTTGATGGCGACCTGTGATGACCTTTGTCTTTGGTTTTCTTTTTCTTCTTTGACTTGTGCTGGGTAAAAACAAATAACAGGAGAATTAATTTGCTAAACTAATTCGAGCAGTCAAGACTATCTTGTTAATAGAGCCCTGTGCTGATGACATCAAGGTATCCTACCTTGCTTAAGTGCTGTGGGCCTGCATTTCAGACAGTTGAGCAGAGACACAATGTTTTCCCATTCATTTGCAAAGTGGTAATAATACTCGGTTCTTATATAGTGCTTTATAACACCCCTAGAGGAGTATCAAAGCACTCAGTATTTTCCTGCAAGGTATGTGGAGCTCTGTTTTTGAAGTACGTTTTCCTTTATAGCACCAGGTAAACAACCTGTGTCGTCATCAGTACTAAGGTCTATTTGACTGATGACCAAGCCAGAGACATTACCCAGAAACCTATTTGAATTACCTTTTTATCTTTGCTTCGTTTATGTTTGCTTGTACTCTGCTTGTCATGTTTTTTCCTACGCTTTTCCTTACGGTGAGTCTTGGCTTTAACATGCACCCCGTTCTTGTCCTTCTGTGAACCATCTGGTTGACGTTGACTGTTGTGACCTTTGACCTCATTACTGACCTGTTGAGTCAGGTCGGACGAGGGAGGGGGAAGTTGAGGACCGTAGTAGTCATCTGATTCTGAACCAGAGCTCCCAGTGGAGTGCATGACTTCAGGCTGTCTACTCCCATTAGCAGCATGAGGCAAGCTTGTGGCTGTTGAAATTCCATGGAGCGGGTGTTGGTTTGCCATTGATCCAGTGGGTTGTGATGTTGTGCTGCGTGTTTCATCTATGGAAAAAATTAAATACTCAACAATAAATGAAGACATAGAATGCCAAAGCATTGAACTTTCTGATGATTATTTTATAGTGTCTGAAGATAACTGCTGCAATTTTAGTAGTTATTTTGTCAAATGTTCTGACGTTCCTTACTGGAGTTGTCTCGTATCCTACATTCTGTAAGGCTTGTTGGTGGCAACTGTCAATGACGCCCCACATTCTTTGTGGGTCATAGTTTCTTACCATTTGGCCTTTGCCCTTGCTGTTCATTGTCTACCCCTTCCTCATCGTTACTTTCATCCTCTTCACTTGAACTTGCAAAGATGGCTTTGAATAAGTCCATTGGAGGTCGGTTTTCACTGTCTGGATCCTCAGGGGGCTAAAAAAGAATTATCACTTGTCTGGTCATTTATTAATTTAGAAATGTTGTTTGTTATATAGAAATACAATTCATAGGTATGAAACATGTGGTGAGAATTATCAATACAAAATGTTGCAGTACCGCTGCAAAAATATAGGATTCGAACTGCCCCTAGCTGACCTGGGCAATCTCAGTGGTTTAGTGGTAAGACAACTGCAAAGGTTGTGGGTTTGAAATCCAACTTGAGTAATATGCCTGTGGTTATTTTTCACAGGACTCAGGAAAGTACTGAGTATATAGTATGGCAAAAAAACGAAATAATATTATTGTTAACATCTAATATCAATAAAGTTGTAACACCACTGACAATTTTCAGAGCCTCCACAACTCCTAAAAAATTCCATCAAAGTTTCTTAATACAAATTTAAAGTTTTACTTCATTCACGTTCTCATTTTCATGATAGCTGTAGTACAATTTCCTTCAGACTATATTCTCAAGTTGTCTAAACATTTGCTTCTGGACAATCCGTCTTACCTGAAGACTGGACAGCACCTTACTCTGGTCCTCAGGGTTGATTGACACATCTCCACCTTCAGACACTCCCACATTTGCAAGAAGGGCAGGTCTCCTATCCCAGCGGGACCCCTTCTCGTTCTGCAGATTTCCCTCTTCATGTGACCCAACCCTTTCCACTCTCTTGTCAGGGGCTGCCCGGGATGGAGCGGGTTCGGCAACAGTCAGGAAATTGAAGATGGAAAACTTGTCTTTTTTCACCTTGGTTAAACCGACAGTGGTGGAGCTAAAATGCCAAGATACACATAGCAATGTTAACCCTACACATTTTTTTGTGACGAAAACAATCTGACAGCCCAAGATAAACTAAAACATATAACACTTAACAAAGATTTTTTTTCTTCTCAGTTCTGATGTGAGAAATATTGCTAACATGCTTCCTTTCTGCTCCCTGTTTACCCCCTACATTTTCTGAATGCCTTCTGCTTCTCTCTCTCTCTCTCTCTCTCTCTCTCTAGTCATGTATTTCCACCTGACTGCTCTTGTCACACTTGTATACCTGTTTATGTGTGTTGTGTTGTCGATTAGCCTTCGAGAAAGACTCTGCTAGGGTCGAAACGTCGGGCCACTAACTAATTTTTGCATTTACACCACAGGTCCTTTTGGTTGGTAAGCAGTTGCAACAGCTAATTCTATTTTCTCATGCTTCCTTTTAGTGACCTTACCACATTTTAAATTATGCAAAAAAAATAATAGCTTTGAATAATATTTTCCTCAGAAATCTAAATGACAAGTCCAGCACAAAGTTTTAAATATTCATATATTCATTGGAAATGCAAATTGGGCTTACCTGGGGTAAGGGTGAGGGATATTGAAGCGTTTACACAGGAGGTTGTCTGGATGCCACTCCAGGGAGTCCCGAGTCAGTTTACCAAACATCTTCATCTCTGCTGCTTTGGCCTGCTCGGATTTGTCTCCCTGTGGAAGAAAATAAGAACCCTGACATTAACACCACAACTATCCCAACTGGGGTATATTCCAACTCTGATCAGAGGAGATATCAACGTCTTAGATTAGGACAATCTTGGGTGACAACGACAGCCAAACTATCCTAGTTGACATAAATACATGTGCAATCAGGAGGACCTCTGGTATCTTTAACATCTTCCCCAGTTTCTTGGACAATACAGCCAAGGCATTTTACTAGCGCAAAACAAATACGCGACAGACTGCCATAGTCTGGCTGTGGTTCAGCTGTTGTGATTTTCTATTGTGGCGTGTCAAGGCCCCGGACTCAGGCTTTTGTGTTTCTGATCAACAGAGTGTGGGTTTGAGTCCTTTTTTCTTGACTGCTTCTGTTACACCAATATACCTGTTCATGTGTGTTGTGTTGTGTTGTCATTCAGCCACCGAGAAAGACTCTGCCTGGGTCGAAACTTAGGCCATTAGCTTTTTTTTGCATTTATACCATAGGTCCTTTTGGTTGGTAAGCAGTTTGTGACGGCAAATTCTATTTTCTCTTTTCATTATACATTACATGGACAGAACACACTACGCACCCCTTCTTCAGCCTGTACATCCACTTTGTCGTCATTGTCGTCGTTCTTTGCAGCGACAAATCTGGTTGCCATGAGACCAGACAGTGGGCGATAGAGAGAAGCAGCTCGGTTGAACTCCTCGGTTTCTCTCTGTCGTTCCCACTCCGTCAGACTTTCATCTTCCTTGTCTGAAACTATTCAGAAATTGGTTCCAAAAGTCAGTTTAATCACAGGAAAATCCAAAACGTGATATAAAATGTATTAGATTATGAAGATTTCAATCGCAAGCTGAACAATCCCAAAGTTTGTAAATTGGTAGCCTACTTTGGTACTTGGTTTTTCCTTAATACTCCACGAGGTTGGGGTAGAACTGAACTAATAGATGAGCAAACAAACAAAAATATATGAAAAAATATATGTAATACCCAAGAAATATACTTGTATTGTATTGCATGTTTCAACATTGTATTGTATTGTATTTTTCAACATAAGAAATTTTTAAATTTAGGTTTCTCAAATAATGACTCGGCAGTTTCTCACAGACACTCACCTTTCCCATCTCTCTTCCTGGCAACGAATTTGTCGTATCTCGCCTGTTTAGCAGGATTACTGGCAAAGGGTTGGAAGGCACCTCCTAGTTCCCAGCAACGTTGGGGATCACTTGCTGTAGGGACAGTATTGGCAGACGATGGTGGCTGGCTGAACCCGCTATGCGGTAATCTCGAAGATTTACCTTCTTCTTGAGGGGGAACTTGGGATTGGGTAGGGACGTTATTTTTTAACTTTTGCTGATCTTCAGGCGACAGGAAGTCAAATACAGATGATGGTCCTGTGAAAGAAAGTCTCGACCATTAAATGGAGCTGAAGAGAAGGCAACATACAAGAACAGTTTACTGACAATCTTATTCCTTTTGAAATATGTCATTGGGGAATGTGAGTGTTCCCAACTTCTCAAAGGTAACATCTATTGTTCCTATTAAGTTCAAAGTCTGTTCCCAACTGGAACAGGTTATAACTTCAGACTCTTTCTGCTAGACATGGTAGCTTCTGGCAGACGATTCCACTCTCCTTTTAGGAGAAGTTGCATTTTGTCTAGCAGAAGTCCAAAACAGAGTACTCCATCATTTAAAACTTCTTAAGCCACTCCTCAAACTAAATGGAGTGAATCTAAAACACCACAAATCAAACTTCCCCTCTTGAGTTACCAACGCTTTCTAAGGATTCTGCAAACCCCATTATCGGGAGTGTATGAAACACATCCTTTCTTACCAGGTAGCTGTTCTTCACCGAGCATCGCGCCCCTCTGTGTTGCGCTCAGCGTGAATCGGCTACTTTGAAAGTCTGCAGTCGGCGGTTTGTTCTCCTTGGAAGAAGCCGTCATCACGTGGAAGGGGCGGAAATCTTTTGGAAGAACAGGAGGAGGGTACACCTTGATGAAAGAAAAAGCAAGAATCAACTCAGAAAATGCAGTTGCTTAAAATGTAACACAGACTATACATTAAAAATGTGATGAAGACATCAGTCATTCCTTTAATATTTTGGCGAACATCTTGATGATGGACTGCACGTATGTACATATTTGAATCAAACTGAAGGTACCGGTACGGAACCCCTTAAAGGACACTACAGTTTAAAGACAAAAATTGAAGTTTGTAAATTCATTCAACATCAGTAAGGTTGGTAAAGTGCACTTACTTCTGATAAAGTTATACTATACACTTTATAAATCACTAAAATGTGCTGCAGCGGTGATGTTCACCTTTTATTTGAAAACAAATGACTCATTTGTCAATTGAAAAGTTTCCATTGAAAATGTTACAGGTACTTTGTTGAGGGTTGACAATTATTGGCATAATTTTTCTGTTTAACACTTTTGTGGAGTTCAGGACTGTCCCGACTGTCAAACCCGGTCAAATACACTTTTCTCAATTTTGACAGAATTTCCAGACGGAAATAAATATCTGGCTGATTGGTACTGTTATAGCCGTTTTCAGCTGCAAACATACCATATTCGCATTTCTCCTTTCTGCGGAGGCTTTGAAGTTTTCCAGCACTCCTGCACTTCCTACAAGTAAAAACAGACATATGTATCAAATATTGTGGATAATTTACCAACATACATGTATTCAGTCATGCCGATGAGAACAAAAACTTCTAAAAGCACTAACAGTTTGACTTCTATTCCTGCAATACTTCAGGGTTACGATGTTAGCCAGAGGGGTGTCTGGGTCCCAGACACTGAGTATATTTTTGAGAACGGGTTGTCGAATTTGGCCTCCCATCTTTAATCTCACATTTACATTTGTACGTCAATGTGGTTGTGTCATGGCCGAACGGTCAAGTGCATTGGACTCAAGTTCTGGTGCCAAAATCATCTGGGTGTGGGTTTGAATCCCAGTCAAGACACTAAGCTATTGCTAATTGCTTCTCTTCACCCAGGGGTAAGTGGGTACCTGTGAGGGCAGAGATGGTTCTTGTGATTGAATAAGCTTGGTGTGCTACATACTTGTAGCGTGTCGTGGCCGAGCGGATAAGAGCACCGGATCCAAGCTCTGGTGTTTCTGATCAGCAGAGTGTGGGTTCGAGTCCCGGTCGTGACACTTGTGTCCTTGAGCAAAACACTTAACTATAATTGCTTCTCATCACCCAGGAGTAAATGGGTACCTGTGAGGGCAGAGATGGTTCTTGTGATTGATTTAGGTTGATGCGCTACATATTTGGCAGCACAGGCTGTATACTCCCCAGGGAGCTGAGATGGTTAAAGGAATGACACAAAAATGGCCCAGTGACCAGGGGTAATAATGTTGAAGCGCCATGAGTGCCACTGAGTGACGGACCTGAGCACTATATAAGAAGCCACTATTATTTCCCTCAGTTTGGAAAGAGTCGATGGTTATTCCATTATTGAAAAAAGAAAATTTAAGTTCCGCGGATTTTCAAAACTACCGTCCTATTAGTAATCTACAGTACATTTCTAAACTGACAGAAAGAGTAGTGTTTAATCAGATCCATAGTCACATGACCACCCATTCATTGTATCCATTGCTCCAATCGGCATATAGAAAGAATCATAGTACTGAGACAGCATTATTGAAGGTACATAATGACATTTTAATGAAAATGAATTCACAATGTATTACATTACTTGTACTTTTAGATCTTAGTGCTGCTTTCGACACGGTCGATCATACAATTCTTTTAGACCGTCTTTGTTCCAGGATCGGGATAACCGGTATAGCATTGGACTGGTTTAAGTCGTATTTGACAGGCAGGGGTCAGCGGGTTTTGTTTCAAGGAGCAGTCTCTGACCGGTTTGATGTGGATTGTGGTGTCCCACAGGGGTCCTGTCTAGGACCATTACTGTTCACCATATATGCTTCTGAGTTGTTTGACATTATTGAAAAACATTTACCTAGTGTCCATTGTTATGCTGACGATACTCAATTGTATATGTCATTCAAACCAGGTAATATTACTGACCAGCAGCAAGCTGTTAGTAGTATGGAGAGTTGTATACACGCCATTCGCCAATGGATGTCACAGAACAGGTTAATAATAAATGATTCGAAAACTGAATTTATTGTTATTGGGACTAGGCAACAACTATCCAAAGTGAATATTTCTAATGTCAAAGTGGGCGATGTCAACATCTCGCCGGTACTGACGGCTTGTAATCTTGGTCTTTGGTTTGATTCAAAGTTTAGTATGGCTAAACAAATTAGCAGTGTTTGTTCAGTAAGCTTTTTTCATATTCACAATATTAGACATATCCGTAAATTTTTATCTAGAGACACCCTTAACATTTTGGTCCATGCTTTAATAACTTCCCGACTTGATTACTGCAACAGTCTTTATTCTGGCTTACCAAAATTATACTTGGATAAACTACAACGTGTGCAAAATACAGCGGCAAGACTTGTATATGGTGCTTCTAGAAGCACTCACGTCACCCCCATGTTACAGAAACTACACTGGCTTCCTATTCCGGCTCGTATTCAATTTAAAGTGTTGTTACTGACATTTAAAGCATTTCATAACCAGGCTCCCAAATATCTTTGTGATCTATTAACAAAAAGGGTGAATTCCAGTTATTCCTTACGATCTCAAACTTCTAATCTGCTAAGTCTACCTAGTGGAAAGATGTTAAAAACACTCGGTGACAGAGCATTTGTTGTATCTGCACCCACTTTATGGAACCGATTGCCCCAAAATGTCCGCTCAGCTCCGACTCTTGTAGATTTTAAGCGTAAGTTAAAAACACACTTGTTCCTCAGCGCATATGTATAAATGATTGATTTACAGGGTAATCGATTGATTTATGTTATCGTACTGTGTATGTGTTTATTATTAATTAGTATCTTTTTATTTTTACCAATTCTTTAGTTGTAGTTTAATTACATTGCCTTGTTATGCGCATTTGAACATAATTTCTTTTATGGAATTTGCGCAATATAAATTATTATTATTATTATTATTATTATTATTATTATTATTATTATTATTATTACTTGGCAGAACAGACTATATACTCCCCCCAGGGAGCTGAGATGGTTTAAGGAATGAAATAAATGGCCCAATGACCAGGGGTGATAATGTTCATGTGCCATGAGCATCAACAATGGCATACACTTGCACAATATCAATGTACAAACTTATTAATATTGTTATTAATTTGAATATTGTACATATAAATGTGCAATTTAGATGCCCATTTCCTCAATAAACAGCATATTTTGACATCTTACTACCGAATTCTGGCTGAAAACCCCACTCAAGACCTGCCTTTATTCTGACCTTTATGCCTGACAGGGGGTGCTGTCCAGCCATACTTGCTTCCCCCGGGCTCCTCCCCTCCAAGGACGCGGTCGTAGTTGGTCAAACTATCCGCGGAATATATCTCGTCATCGGCTGCTTCGAAGGCTCCGATGCCGAAGGCCTTGTAAAATGAATGAAAAAAAACGTTTGCATTGTAGTACTTAAAAAGCAGGACAGTTCTTTTCAGAACTGAGAAGTCCCCCGAACTCCAAATAACCTACTCCGCGGCAGTAGAATAAAGAGCAACAAGTTCTCAAAGAACAAAATCTACCCAGCAAGTAGATATACACTATTAGTATACACATGGTGTTACCGCAAACCAAATATACAAGGCCATTTCCATGATAACAAATTACACTGGTTCAAACATCATAATGCTTCTAATAACATTTTTGAAGGGGCACCACGGCCGAAACCAGAATAACAGAGGCAATGATTTCCATGACCATGGGCATCTACATGTATGGTATCTCAAAAACAACTTGTTGGCCGCTGTTGCAAACAAACCATACTACCTACCTGTCCCGAGATCCCACGCTTGCCGCCACGACTTTGCACAGGCTCCTGGAATAGCGAAACATGACTCCCCATACCAGCCATTGCCGGGTCTAAACCCCTGTACCCGATGCCGTGGTGGTCATCTTTGGGCTTCATGGCGATCTCATCTACATCAGCAGGAGCGAATAGGAATCCCTGGTAGAAACTGCTATCGTCTCCATCACTGCCGTCACTTCCTGGTGCTACTGGATCAGTGTCTGGAAAGATATTTCACAATCATACCAGACTTGGCCGATCAAGTCAGTTATAAGGAGAAAACTCGCTTTTCATTATTTTTTGACTTGTCCATGGTTACTTATGTTAAACTGAACACAGGTATCAGTAATATGGTTTTCTGTATGGCGTTCTAGACTTGTTATGCCGACATTTTTGTTGTTATCAGTACAACTTACACAACATTTACTGTATATATTGTGGCGTGTCATGGCCGAGCAGTTAAGAGCACCGGACTCAAGCTCTGGTGTTTCTGATCAGCAGAGTGTGGGTTTGAGTCCCAGTCTCCACACTTGTGTCCTTAAGCAAGATACTCTATCAGAATTGCTTTATCCTTTGGACATCCTTGGGACATTAAGCCTTAGGTCCCATGTACTAGGATTGGTAGTGCACATAAAAGTAACCAGGACACTTATCATTGGAAGAGTAGGGGTTAACCCCGGTGTTTCTGGTTTAGAGACCAAGCACCCTTGTTTACAGGTTTCCTCAGGCTTGCGAGCTATGGTGATTAAGTTCTTTGTTTTATTACCAGAAAGATATAATAATAATAATAAACACATCTGACTCAATACTCACCAATGAGGGAGCTTTTCTTCTTCCTTCTCCTAACCTTTGCCCCTATGCCTTGACCATGTCTCCATCCCATATTACGCAAGAGCCTAGCCCCCATGGTCTCACTGAATGAATAATCAAAAATGAATATACAAAGCAAAAGTTCAATTTATCAATCTTATTTTGATAAAAAATTGTCTTTTTAAAGTTGCCCCAATGAATGTGGCCTATAACATCTCGATACTATATTGCTATGCTTTTACACTGCTGCTTTCCCTAGCAAAGACAAATGCAATTCTGCATCATTTTGAAGCGATGGTCCGACCATCTTTTGAATTATGTTAGTTTTAATACAACTTTTTTTATTACACACAAATGTAAACATGTCGATTGGAATGATACTTCACATAAAATCCTACCCAACAAATCTACAAAGAACCCGTCTTTTAAGACACCCTCTCACATCTCCTCAAGCACAACTTACTTGCTTGGAACAATCAAATCTTGTAATGGGGATTCCCCGGGTATGACGCTAGGGCCGACGACCTGGGTTCGACGTTTCCGTTGTGTCTCTTCACTGGTGAACTTACCCGTAGTCACAATCTTCCGTGGAGCAATTCCAAAGTCACCCAAGTCCTTGACAACAAACAACATGAGAATATGAAGCATGTCATTGTTGCTTTTTTAAGTTCCACTTGAGTAGCTCTACCAGCCAGGCTCGTAGCGGATGTTACCCATGCCTACATTCTTACGGACTGTGAAGGGGGTAACCCTGTTTCAGCCTCAGGAGTAGGTGGCAACATGCCCCTGGTAACTGTTGATTTGGGTGGACAGCCCAAAATCTGTTAGGTGCAGCCCTCATCTTGAAGTGGCCAACTGGCCTTGTGCTGTTAGGCGATGTTTCATTAAAAAAAAATAAACATATGAAAAAATACGTTTGTCTCTTTTCAAGAAATTAATGATGAAGGACAAGTCAATGGCAACTTTCCCTGAAAAACTTTACCACTTCAAGAACTAGCTCCACATTTCAACTGACAAACGACAGGTTTTCAGACTAGTAGAATTTGACTAAATGAACTTATTTTTCTGAAATGCATTCAGTCTGTTTATTATACCTCATCATCCATAAAGTCTTCTGCTTTCTGATTGGATGCTCCCATTGACCTCTGACCCCTTTTTGACGTAAAGGTAGATGGTTCCCATCCTTAAAAGGGAGAGCAAGAAAGCAAACAGCAATATCATTTGGATTTCATATTTTACAATTGTCCACTAAATGGTGCAAAGACAAAGAAGTTTGGTGGCTGAGTGATCTCAGTGCTGTGGAATTGTGTTCTATGGGTTCAAATCCCATGGGTTCGAATCCCAGCCAGGCAAGTTGAGTAAGACAGTTAAACATAATTTGTTATGTACACGTCTCTAGATCCCTGGTTTCATCACAAGAAATCTAAATAATTTATTAAGAACTTTTACCAAAAAAACGAGCAGCTTCTTCTCTTTTCATCCTTCACCTTCACCTGTGTGGAATTCTAGTCAAATGAATTACCTTCTTGTTTCATCCTAGTTTGTTAGGTCAAGTTTGCTTTTTTTTTGCCTCCTGTTCCATCCCATCTGTCCTATACATTGTAGGTTAAAATCTGCTAAGAAGTCCAGTTTCTTGTTTTATAAAGGCAGTTCTATACAAGACTTAGTAATTTGAATATGCCTCTATATTTGCCTCTTTTTCATTGTGTCTCAAGTTCTTGTAGTTCCATTGACTTTCTCTATAATTACTTGTAGTACACTTTGCAACATGCAAATAAAGTTGAAATTAAGTGAATTAAATAATAACATCTTCATGGAGTAACTCTTTGAGTAGGCTATTTCGGCTGTCTAGTGGCTTCTGTGTTTTTACCTTTCTTGGAACCGACTGAGTTGAAGTAGCCAGCTGAAAAGCCACCCGTAAAAGCACCATGGAATCTACGGCGTCCTTGCTTGTCAGTAACTACCTGATCTTCAATGAGGACTGGTTTGCGTCGAGCTGCGTCTGAAGACAAATAATTTCTTATTTTAAGAATCTTGTGAAAACATAAATTAAACAAATGTTGATGTTTGTGTGTTGTGCCAGTCATTTCACATAAATAAGAAATTAAAAGAGTGTTTTGACTGGTCAAGACCAAATCTAGTCTATACAATAGTACATATTTTCTTGTCTTCGTTTTCTATTCAGTGCCTTTAATTTAAAAGACATTGCTAATGTTAACTACCTAGCCCCCTTATACCCTTAGTGGACAGGGTTTTTTGAATGATAAAGCCAATTATGGTCACACTGGACTTCCTCTGTCTGTGTATCCAAAAATTCAAGCGCACATTTCATCATGCGGAAGGAACTCTCAGGCACTCATGCCTGAAGGAACTAAAATGAAGTGTAGCAAGCAGCGTTGTCAAGACCACCATAGTACACCCGAATATGGCTTATTTTTCATGATTCTGACACTTTGTAATAAATCAAAGTACCTGTGCCTCTCTGTATTATCACTGACATTTCAACCTTTCTATTCTGATTTCTGGCTGGACAGAGTAAGGATATAAATTTGACCTAAATTAAAATTAAAATTAGGTGAGGTTAGGATTTTTAGCCAAAATGAAGATAAAGCTCTGACCGCAAGGGTAATCATAGACAATAATACAGGTTTAACCATGGAGGAGGCTCTGGTAATTGGTATGTTACCTGCTGTACGTAACGGTAAAGCAGTATTTATTGTAGGGAAATGTAATATCGTTACTGGTCAATACGATTTAACACGTGAGCAAAATTTGATTTACCGTCGTCGATCGGCTCAAGCGAAGTACCGTAAGTGACCAAATCATCTTCATCAGAATCATCTGCCATTTCTCATTAGTTGGAATATAGCTGAGGTCAAACGATAATTCTTGCAGACTTGCACAAAGCACCACAGTGTGGACGAAGAAGAAAATAGACAGCTGCCTGTTGCTACTCACTTACTTGCCTAGCCTCTGCATGCTGCTCTGAGCTACTACTCATGTACTTGTACATCCTAGCAGAATGTCCAGCCGTGTATTCAGATAATTAGAATACATGCAGTACAGGGAGGTGACAAAATGTCTCATTTGGCTCATTTCTTTCGGTGAATCCTTATTATTTTTATCCGAACGAAAACTGAAATACTGGCAATAACTTACCGATTTTTTTTCATATATAATTGCAAATGTATAGCTATAAGTCTTTTAAAAGCTTTAGACAAAGGGGGAAAACATCGGTAAATGTTCGAAAATAAGCCTCAAACACGGACACAATGTGCGTGTGTGCAGTCTGTACACCTTTTAAATACTAAAACATAATTTTGAAAAATGTACCCTTCGTTCGTTATATAGAAGTAAAAGTGTAAGTTTAAGCCCAGAATCTTAAAGAATGTTACTCTTGGTTTTGGTATACATTTTTTTTTGAGTTAGCTAATTTTTTGCAAGTTACCGGAAGCTGAGGTAAAGTTTAATTCTTGGGTTTTCTTCATTGTATTGTTGAATTGATTTTACTTTCATATTTTTTATCAATAAGTATTACATTCCCAATCACATATATAATAAACTACGCAAACTAAAATAATAGACGAAAAAAAAATCTTGCCAACATAAAACTCCATAATATGGTTGGGACCACAATGGTCCCGGAAGTTCGAACGCGTGAGACTTGCACAGTCTATTTGGGCATTGATTTTCAAAAATGGTTTGTATTTGTTGTTTCAATAATAGTTAACAAATTATTTGTGTATTTTTTACAAAAACTTAAACTCATTTTATAAAACTTGTAATTAGTGTTTTTGTTGTTCAAATGAAAATTTTCATTGATTCAATTTATAACAAAGATTTAATTTCATAACCAAGAAATCTGTGATGTTTTTGAAAAAGACTTTAGCAGTAGGGCTTTCTACAAGTTCAGCAGCATTCGATCGGTAAGTTTCATGACCAGGATTAAAAATTACAGTGGGCACAAAAAGGGACTGTAATGGCGCTAGTGGGCCAAGGATACGAGGTGGATTGGCCCATAGAGAAAGGACGGAGCTCTCAGGTCCTTTCTCTATGATTATGATTGGCCCAGGTCATGGGGCTACTTGCCTCGGCGGCCGAGGAACATGTAATAGACCAATTGCGAATAATTTACGAACATTGCCCAATCCCGAATGAAAATATCTGCAGACAAGCCATAAAGGAGCGGCCGTTTGTTCCGAACTTCTTCGTTAATTTATACGGACGGGGGACAAAGCGTTAACGTTACCTACATTGCGAGAGAAAGAAAATTAAAGTCATAATTATGACTTAATAGCTCCAACTATGACTTACATTGCTCATAAATATATGTCTTAATTGGCACAGGCCTAGGGCCTCACATGAAAACATAGGCGTATGCTAGGCCTAGACCTATAGGGCCCGACTCTAATATGATGAGAGATTCAGTATTAATGATTTTCGTTTATAATTTTCCTAAACGTACACAATAAGTCTGGAGTCTGGAGTATCGTGTACGTACATGATTGTGTATGTACATCGTGTCCGTACATCGTATACGTACACGATGAAAGCGGATTTTTGTTTTTATTCACGTGGTTTTGATTGACGACGTTCGCAACACGAATTACTGTCCGCAACACGATTTACTTGAGAAGAAATATCTGTATCACACAAACATCTCATGCCTCCGGTCCGAGAGTACAATTTCTCTTGCATTCATCTTAAATCCATGAAAATAAAACATATATTTAAAAAAAGCACTTCCACCAAAAACAACAACAAATGTTTCCTTTAGGTTGTCTTGACCGTTAAATTTGGAGAAAGTAACACGGAAGGGCCTCTGACTATTTTAACAAGAGTGTCCCGTTAGCAGCCCCTTAACGGGTTATTAAATACTCTGCAAAAGGATGTTATTAGCGGGTTGGAGAGAAAGAAGAGTAAAAAATTAACCAATAGAGGGAACAGATTATTTACAGTGAACGTATTTATATTACATCAACAAAAAGGCAAGCAAAATAAGCGATGGGAAGTTATTTAACACCAGTGTTTATGTTAAGTCCAAAGGGTTGGACTGTCTTAAGTTGGTGAATCCAGTGTGATTCTCTGAGCTTGCGGTGTGTGTCATCACCGTTGCAAGCCTCAATCACCAGAAGTTCAACATCCTTGACGCTGTGGTCAGGGCTGTTGAAGTGGATGGAGACGGGGTCGGTTTTTTGGTCTTTATGGAAGAGACATGGTTCTGTTTGGTCTTAGTCTCTCCCACATAGTCCACATCTCTCCGAGGATATAACATAGACTACATTGGGTGTGCTACAAAGGGAGTCAGTCTTGATATTGTAAGAAGAGCCTGTGCTATGACTCTTCACTCGTAGTGCGGGTTTGATGTAGAGACAAGTTCTACATTTTAGAGCGCGCACATTTTGTGACAACCCTGTATGAGGGTGGTGTTTGACCTGTATCTTGGGGAAGTTTGGCCCATAGGATGTCTCCTAGGTTTTTAGGGCGGCGGAATGCAACCATGGGGCGCTCAGGGATTGCTGAACATAACCTGTTAGAGGAGTGAAGGATAGTCATTTTGTCATTGAGGATTGTGGAAAGTTTAGGTAGTTTAGGGTGGAAGTGGTGACCATGGCAACTCTCTTAGTCGGGACTTTTTTGGTTCCCGTGTTGGTCAACAGAGTTTGGCGAGGCATGCTAAAGGCTCTGTTGATGGCAATTTGTACCCTGCGTTGGCTATGGCCCCTAGAAACAAGGTGTTTCTTTATAGGTCTGATGAACGCCTTTTGTACAAGGTATCTGAAGAGCAGATACGCCTTATACGTAAGGCCCGACTGTAAGCAATTGCCTTCTTACAGTGACTAGGGTGGCAACTGTTGGAGAGAAGATACTGATGGGTGTCAGTGGGTTTGCTGTATACATCTGTAATAATGCCATTAGGGGATTTAGTTATGGGGCACATCTAGAAAGTTCACACTTGTGAGCGAGTGTTCAGTAGTGAACTTTATGGTGGGGTGGAATGAGTTTATATGGTCGATAAACTCATCCAAACTGTCTTGACTGCCACACCAGATGGAGAAAATGTCATCAATAAATCTCCACCAAACTAGTGGGCGGCTGGGGGCAGTGGACAGAAGTTTGTCCTCGAAATCAGACATGAAAATGTTGGCATATGAGGGCGCCATTTTGGTACCCATGGCAGTACCCTGTGTCTGTAGAAAGTGCCCGTCAGTAAATGAAAAGTTATTCTTAGTGAGAATATGGCTGATGAGTTCCTTAATGTGTCATATATATATATATAAATACAAATAAAAATAAATAATAATAATGATAAATACAATACAAAAAATGCAAAAATAAATGCATAAATAAATAAATACAAAATTTGAATAATTTTAAAAGAGAAATAAAAATTATTATAATAACAATAATAAATACAAATAATAATAACTAAATAAATAAATAATTGTCACGAAGTGATTAAATTAGAGAAATTACTATTTGTGTAAAGTTAAGTGTTCGTTTCAGACGAAACAAAAATATATATTATGGTGGCCAAGGAGCCCGTAAAGTTCGTATAAGGGTCGAGTTGAAAGAATTTAAGTTATGTGAATTTGATCTTATCCACTCTGTGATTGGCTGTTAGTCAGGGGTTAATAGTTCTTTGTTGTCAGACTGCACCCTTTTAATAAACAATAGATGGGAAGTCACGGGGTACACCTTTTCGCGGGCTCAACATTTTAGAGCGAAGTTTTTAGTCGCCTGCGCAACTCTAATCTTACCGCAAAACCTTCTAAATGTATGATTGGATTTGAGTCATTGGAATTTCTGGGACACATAGTTGGCAACGGTAAATTAAGACCCCAACCAGAGAAAGTTGAGAAAATTATGCATGCCTCAAAACCTATTACGAAAAAAGAAGTTCGTTCATTCATGGGACTGGTAAATTATTATAGAAAATTTATTCCAAATTTTTCAGCCATTGCCGTCCCAATCACAGATTTGACCAAGAAGGGAAAACCAAACCATGTGAAATGGGAAGATTCCCAAGAAGCAGCATTCAGGACTTTGAAAGCACGACTTGCCTCCGCGCCAATATTGCATTTACCAGATCACAGTAGGTCATACATACTCAGAACTGATGCCTCAGACGTTGGTATAGGAGCAGTGCTCATGCAACAAAATGGCGATATTTTATTCCCCATTTGTTATGCCAGTCGTAAATTGCTACAAAGAGAGCGTGCATACGCCGTAATAGAGCGTGAATGTCTTGCATTAGTTTGGGCAATTGCAAAGTTCCATATGTATCTCTA
This sequence comes from Leptasterias polaris, assembly GCA_037783415.1. NCBI lineage: Eukaryota > Metazoa > Echinodermata > Asteroidea > Forcipulatida > Asteriidae > Leptasterias > Leptasterias polaris. Next base: position 2,604,944 of record JAZGTN010000005.1, on the reverse strand, counting down.
TGGTAAAGAATTTCTAGTAGAAACAGACCACCACCCATTGGCGTACCTCACCACTGCTAAGGTCAATAATAGTAGGATTATGAGATGGGCTTTAAGTCTGCAACAATACCGATTCACTGTGAAAGCCATCAAGGGTAGTGATAATATCGGAGCAGATTATTTAAGTAGATGCCCAGGTGTGTGAAGAGTATGTTCAAGTTTGACAATGTTGAAACAACACCATGTAAATAAATTTGTGTAAAGATTGAAATAATAAGTAATTCTCTAGGGCGGGAGACTTTGTCACGAAGTGATTAAATTAGAGAAATTACTAATTGTGTAAAGTTAAGTGTTCGTTTCAGACGAAACAAAAATATATATTATGGTGGCCAAGGAGCCCGTAAAGTTCGTATAAGGGTCGAGTTGAAAGAATTTAAGTTATGTGAATTTGATCTTATCCACTCTGTGATTGGCTGTAGTCAGGGGTTAATAGTTCTTTGTTGTCAGACTGCACCCTTTTAATAAACAATAGATGGGAAGTCACGGGGTACACCTTTTCGCGGGCTCAACATTTTAGATTGCGGTATTATTTTCTAAGTTGTCACTTGCGACTTGAGATTTCCGAGGAGAGGACGCCAAGTCAGCCTCGATGACTTAATAAACAAAGTGAGAGCCAGTTATTGAGAACTGTGCCAGTTTCCCAGATGAAAATCTGAAGAAGTTTTGAGCAATTGAGTGTTCAACAATTGAGTCTATATAGTACGGCAAAACTTAACTACCGCAACTGATATTTTGTAGCTACGATGTATAAGAAACCAGGATCGACCGAACGACCTGTAAGTCTGAATTTTATTTATTCAATTTTGAATGTATTCAGCCCGACAAGTTTTAAGATTTATGAAAAGAACAGAGCCAATCGAATTTTGATGTTTGTTCTTAAAGAAGAGTTTCCTTTAAAACAAATCAGTTAAGGATAATTTATTTTGTTAGATTGTTGAAACGCTTTAAAAATGTGTACACCAAACAGTCGTTGACTTGTGCTTGATTGTAAATAATTGGATAGTTTCTAAGTAGAAGATTATGGTCTACTATTTTGTATGTACTCCTACGAAGATTATGAGATATCGTATATATATATTTGACCATTTCCAGGGTTCAAATGTGGGGAAAGTAAAACGCTACCCGTGAGGGAGAGACGTTTTGAGAGTGGAGCTGGTTAGCGGACGAGACGGAGCGGGAGGGCTATTCACTCCAGTGGGCATGGCACACCCCATGAGAGCACCACACCCAAAGCTACCAACTATAGAATTCAAGAGTGAAGGATGTATTATGATTAAGTTGATTGTTAAGTTATTTGGATGAATGCTCCGGATCAGATCTGTTAAATAATGTTTTGTAAATAATAAGTCTTGTAAATAAATGTAAATAAATGTAAATAATAACAATCATCAACCAAGAAGTGTGTGAAGTATTTTGATTGGATTGTCTCAGTGTGTGAAAAGAAAACTACCGAAGGTCATGTCCAGTTTTGCTAACCCAAATTCTGGGATGTGACAATAATAACATACAAACAAAATGAATACATAAAAATTACCGTTACTGAAATTCCCCTCTAGGCCTATGGTCCTAAAAGCAAATAGATTCATCCGAGGCCAAGGCTAATATCAGTGTACAGTCAGTGGAACACCTAAAGGGTCTGTATTCGTTTGGAAAAGACTTTTAAAATTAATGGCAATAAATGTCTTTGTTTTTTTGTCCGAAAATAAACTGTGGCTCTACACTGCAAAACCGGGGTGTTAATTAACGTTGTCACATAGATACCGAAGAGAGAATCAAAATTGACATCATTATAGACCATGTTACCTTTGTTTACAGAGTAGTGACCTTGTACATTTTAATGCATTTCCTGACGGGCAAGATACTACACAGGCCATATGGGAAAATTTTGTGACACTAGTTTTACATTAATTCAAAATTTACAAAAGCAACAGCTGACAGCTTTTGAGACTTGTCATCCCATTCTTCATATCAAAAGTTGAGAAAATCATCGGACAGTGCAATCTCCATAAAACAGACGATTTGTTGTATTCTTCCAGTGAGCTGTGTACAAATTCATCTGATAGCGCCCTCTTTTGAATCATCCTCCAGCCCACATTAATTTTCTATATAAGGGAAAAAAATCTCCGGGGGACAAAAGTTCCCGATGACTCCGGCCTGTTCAATACCGGTGTCAGATCTATAGACGATGTGACCTCTGTTTACATTCAAACCGCCCTCTGTTGACAAGTCTGTTGTCCAAGTCATGTTCCGCCGGGCAAAATGACGCGTAGTCATGGTAATATTGCGTGTACTTTCTAGCTGGCTGTCAAGTACACAAAGGTTTTGCCCGGCGACATGCGCGCGCATCATGTTATGATTTTCAAATGACGTCAGAGGTCACATCGTCATTGTTGCATGGTTTCTTTTTTCTCATTGGCCTGATAGTAGGGGTGTGGCAGGTATGTTGGGTATGGACGGCCGTCCAGGGCCAGTGCCTGCAATCATGGAACCCAACGGCTAGGCTCATTGTCTCAGTGGCTGAAGTGTCCAAGCTTTCTTGGAGAACTCTGGGGCCCCCTGCATGGTATTTCAAACTAACTTTTAAAACATATTGTTTGCCAAGTCGGGTTTCTTTGGAAGGCCTTGATGTGACAAACTATACCTTGGTAAAAATCAAACAATACTTTTGGCGCTTGGTAATACTATAATGTATATCATTAATACTATAATGATGTGACAAACTGTACCTTGGTAATTGGTAATACTATAATGTATGAAGACAGTTTAAACTCTTACGAGATTGTTCAAACATTTTCAAGGTGACCTTTTTGTGTTCGCGTCTGATTGAATGCAGGAGAAAGTCCATGCCAACTGCTAGATTAGTTAGACTGTGGCGTGCATCTTAAATTAGACAGCGCATGGAGGAGCATGGCTGCAGAGTGTTAGGCGATTGATCACGGTTCCTCTGGTCTGTTGTCTATGGGTAAAGCTATAAATCTATAAATATGTAACAACGACCGTGGTGTCAATTTGAAACCCCCAGTTTTTGCAGTGTAATTGCTTTGAAAATCAGAAAATATTGATTCCCCATGACCTAATCCAGTGCGGCGTGAGATTTTGTCGTCCCCCCGGCCCCCGCACGGCGAACTGTGTAAAAATTCATCTGATAGCGCCGTCTTTTGAATCATCCTCCAGCCCACGTTAATTTTCTATATAAGGGAATAGGATTTGAAGCTTTGCATGGTGGGAGTAAAGAGAGGTTTGCGGTAACATATGGTGTTCCATATGTGCCACTCCTTCCGTCGCCTTTTCAATTTTCTTCCGTCGCCTTTTCAATTTTGTCCGTCGCCTTTTCAATTTTCTTCCGTCGCCTTTTCAATTTTGGCCGTCGCCTTTTCAATTTTCTTCCGTCGCCTTTTCAATTTTCTTCCGTCGCCTTTTCAATTTTGTCCGTCGCCTTTTCAATTTTCTTCCGTCGCCTTTTCAATTTTGTCCGTCGCCTTTTCAATTTTCTTCCGTCGCCTTTTCAATTTTGGCCGTCGCCTTTTCAATTTTCTTCCGTCGCCTTTTCAATTTTCTTCCGTCGCCTTTTCAATTTTTCAGGCGCATTTTTTTTCTGAAACGGCCACGTGACTGTCACATGATGACCATGTGATGATTTGTTGGCAAAGAAAAATGATTGGATACCTCAACCATACTGTCTATGTACAGGCTTTGCTTAGTAAATCAAGAATGGAACTGAAAAAGGATATTATCGTAGTTATCTGGTCTCGCGACTATGTGGATGAAGCAACGTATACATTTCGGCAACTGCGGTATGCCTCCCAAAGGTCGAATTTCCTTCGGAGTCATGTGATAGTCACCTGGTAGTCACGTGGACCCACGGAAAAAATTGAAAAGGCGACGGAAAAAATTGAAAAGGCGACGGAAAAAATTGAAAAGGCGACAGACAAAATTGAAAAGGCGACGGACAAAATTGAAAAGGCGACGGACAAAATTGAAAAGGCGACGGATAAAATTGAAAAGGCGACGGACAAAATTAAAAAGGCGACGGACAAAATTGAAAAGGCGACAGACAAAATTGAAAAGGCGACGGAAAGGAGTGGCACATATGGAACACCATATAGTAACACCATAAAAATCTCTTTTGAGTACTGTTGGTTCTGAAAAGAACCGGTGGTTAACGACTCCCCGACTCCCTGGAGTCGTTAACCACCGGTTCTTTTCAGAACCAACAGTACTCAAAAGAGATTTTAACATGGTGTTACCGCAAACCACTCTTAGTTATATAATAAGGGAAAACAATCTACGGGGGACAAAAGTTCCCGATGACTCCGGCCTGTTCAATACCGGTGTCAGATCTATATTGTTGCATGGTTTCTTGTTTTTTCATTGTCCTGATAGTAGGGGTGTGGCAGGTGAGTTGGGTACCGACGGCCGTCCAGGGCCAGTGCCTGCAATGGAACCCAACGGCTAGGCTCATTGTCTCAGTGGCTGAAGTGTCCAAGCTTTCTTGGAGACGGAACTCTGGGGCCCAAAGGATAATATGTGAGCATTCAAATGTGAATGCCTTCTCTTCTTGGAATTTGCCTATAAGTGGTTGCCTGTAAATTTCCCCGTCTGACATGACCCCATAGTCCATAATGCACAAGCGCCTCCTTAAAAAATATACCGCAGTGCATCTTGGGAAACTGAGTACAGCTCAAAAATAAATCAAGCTGCACAAGCAAAACCATCAAACATCATGGCTCTGCTGGGGTGTTAGAGTGGAGTCATAAGTAAACTTCAGAACCTTCAAAAGTAAACTTCAGGTTTTGGGCGTCTCTCTAATCCCCTCGTGAGTCAGAACAGCTACCAATATCAAAAGGAGTTCATAGTATGTAAAGATCCAGTATTAAGGTTAGCGGGTGTGCATAACATTGATATGAGTAAACATATAAATGTTCAAAGATTTGCACACAACTTAAATGGTTTAAAGATGGTCATGGTGGGAAACCACGATTTGAAATATTTTTGCTTGAGAAATGCACTTGTTTTTGAGAAAGGAGTAAAACTATTAATACTTATTAGTGTTGATCTAGTTGTAAGTCCAAACATCAATGTTTGAAAACAGTAAACGCATTAGTTAAGGTTTTCCCATATTATTTCTCGTGATTCAAATGACCGATTGAGCTTAAACTTTCACAGGTTTGATATTTGATGTATATGTTGGGTCACATCAAGTGTGGATACTGGTCTTTTACAGTAATGTTACAAAATTTACTTTAACTCCTCTAGCGGATACAAATCTGCAAACTCTTTCATTGTCTTACTGCTCGTGTTTTAAAAGAAGCGTTTCACATTGGGCTGTTGCGAGTGACCCTATATTATTTGTGTAGTTTTGGAGCATTGTGTGACGGACACACCATTCTGTGTTTGAATTTTCTGCTGTAACAGCCCCGCACTTCAAAACTCCCGGGTCGGCATTTATTCCGGGTCACACGGGGCCTGAACCAATTCGGGGTCAGGCTGACTCTGAAAGGGGTTAACACGTGGGATTTTAACTCGGAATCCGCATCATTATAACAAATCACGGTGTCAATTTGACACAGAATCCGGATCCTGGTCCGGATCCGGGTCAATTCTTACCCGGAAGTTCAAAGTTGAAGATTTTTCCTTTTATTATTTGAGTGAAAAATTACCTCTTTCTCAAAAACTACGTTACTTCAAAGGGAGCCGTTTCTCACAATGTTTTATACTATCAACAGCTCTCCATTGATCGTTACCAAGTAAGTTTCTATGCTAACAATTATTTTGAGTAATTACCAAAAGTGTCCAGTGCCTTTAAGCAGAAATGAGCAGGATACCAGTCACAACTTGTACATGTGATACGGTTGTTTGGCTGGTAAGCTTATTCTGGTAAGCATAATTTGGTTGTGCTTAGCTATTTTTTGTGCTTAGGCGGCTCTATGAAATTGGGACCTGGGACCAGTTTCATGGCTCTGCTTACCGCGGACTTATGAGCTTACTTAAATTATGTGTTTTACATGGCTCGGTATAAGCGCTTTTAAAAATGCTTTGTATACCTTAGGTACCGGTAGCATTATTAAAATCCGCATGATGGATCCTTATAAATCTCATGCAATTTTTCAATGTAAGGATGAACTGGGAGATTAGACCCCCGCCAGATTATCCTCTCGGTTTTTTGTATATAGTTTTTTTGAGAACCAGTGGATACTAGGCCTAATTGCTTGGGATTTGGATTTGGGTAGGCTATAACCTTGTTAACATTCTTAACATACTTTCTGCCGCCCCAAAAGTCACCGAAGCGACATGTTGAGAAGAATATTTTATTTAATTTTTATTTATTTCATACAGGCATCCACAGCGCAAGCGCCAAAAACGGATGGATATAAATTTCGTTAATTAACAATAAAATATACATACAGGTACATACAACAAACACCCATAAAATGGACGAAAAGACACAGGCTCAGTCTTGGCCAGACGTTACCCGCAAAGCACGTCTGGTAGATAATTTAAAACTAAAACAAGTCTGGCTAAAAATATCGATGCTGGGATTGGAGTTTGAAATAGAATTATATAATAAAGTCAGCCGGTGAATAAACCCATTCTTTGTAGCACTGACCCTGCTACAGGGAACTTTGAACACATCAGGATAGCGGAGATTGGAACGGAAAATTTGAGAATTTATACACTTGTAGAAAAAAATCAAATCGATAGATTGTCTACGTTGTTTAAGTGAATCCAATGGTTTAAGTTGAAGTTGCGGTTGACCTTCAACCGTGCCAGCTACACCGTTGCCAAGGAAATGGTGGAATTTTCTTTGTACACGCTCAATACGCTCTGTTTGAGTTGCGGTTATAGAATTAAAACATACTGAGGAAAATTCAAGGCTGGGTCTTACAATAGAACAATAAAGCACACGTTTAGTTTGGGGATCCAAACTCTTGCAATGACGCCAGAAAATTCCAAACATTCGATTTGCCTTGACAACAATGTAGTCAACATGATGATTAAATGTTAATTTAGAGTCAATTAAAATACCCAGATCCTTATGGGCATTGACTCTTTCCAGAAGTAAATCAGATAGTTCCTAAGTAAACAAAACAGGTCGTTTCTTTAGAGTCAAAGTAAGGGCTTTAGCGCTTTACATTTAGGAGGGTTTAATGATAATCGCCATGTGGAGGACCACACAGAGAGCCTGTCCAGATCCTCCTGAAGGAGCCGAGCATCATCAGGCACCCGGACCGCGCGAAACAGCTTCAAATCGTCAGCAAATAGGAGGCAATGAGAATGATTGAAAATAGAGGGGATATCATTGACGAACATATTAAAAAACAAAGGGCCCAGGACAGAGCCTTGTGGGACACCAGAAGTTACAGGTTGCCAGCTGGATACATTTCCACAGAAAACAACTCTCTGTTGATGATTAATAAAGAAGTTTTGATCCAATTGTACACATTTCCCGAGATGCCATACTTGCCAATCTTGTACAGTAAGAGATCATGATTGACTGTATCAAATGCTTTAGAAAAGTCAGTGTAGATGACGTCACACTGAATCTTTTCATCAAGCGCCAGGTAAGCACTTGATAGCATTGTAGCAAGATTGGTTTCACACGACCGCCCAGGGACAAAACCATGCTGATTGTCACATACCACAGGAGATATGTGACCCACTATGTTTTCAGCAACAATTTTCTCAAAGACTTTGGATAAAGTGGGTAAAAGTGAAATGGGACGGAAATTAATAACTGAAGTACGGGAGCCTGCCTTATGTACTGGGCATACATTAGCAGATTTCCAAAGGTTAGGAAAAATACCAGAATCCAAAGACTTCTGAAAAATCCGAGTGAGGGGGCACTAAGGGGAGACGCTCAGTGTTTTAAAACTTTGTTACTGACATTGTCATAACCGGAGCTTTTATGCGGTTGAATTTTCTTAAGAAGCTGTTCCACGCGACCTCGGCTTACCAAAATGTTGGACAAAGCTCCAACTGGGTACTCAGGAAGATCCGGACAAGCAATAGTGCCGTCACTCCTGAAAACAGAACAAAAGTAATCATTGAATAAGGAAGCCTTTGAGCCGTTACTAAAGGCATGCATATTATCCAAACTAATTACCGAAGGAGTGGGAGATTGCTTGTAATTTGATTTTAGCCATGACCAGAATCTTCTTGGGTTTTCTTGCAGTCTACCGGATAATTTGCTGATATATAATTCACGTTTATAGTCCGACACAGATGCTTGAAATTTCTTCTGGCTATCCTAAACTCTTCAATATGAAAATCAGTTTTATAGACCCTCATAAGTTTATGTTTAGAGTTTTTAATCCCTTTTGGGTAATGCTTGCTAGTGAGGCAGAACAGCTCCCAAATACCACAAGAAGTTCATAGTATGTAAAGACCCAATATGTGCGTAAACGTTTACTCCTCTGGCGGATACCAATCTGAAACTATTTCATTGTCTTGCTGGTCGTGTTTTTTAAGGAAGCGTTTCACATAGTATGGCTGTTGCTAGTGATCCTATAACCTGGGTGTAGTTTTGAGGCCTGTTTTTGATGGGCACACCATTCTGTGTTTGAATTTGCTGCTGTAAAAGCCCCGCACTTAAAAAAAGGGGGGGGGGGGTCAGAATTGACCCGGATTCCGGTTCCCAGGGGGGCCTGACCCATCATTTCGGGTCAGGCTGACCCTGAAAGTGTTTAACACATGTGATTTTAACTCTGATTCTACATCATTTTGACCAATTTCTGTGTCCTTTTGACACAGATTCCGGGTCCATGACTCAGACACGGGTCACGCCCCACTGGACCCGGAAGATATCGGGTCAATTCTGACCCGGATGTTTTTAGAACGTGAAGAACTGTCCCTCAACGTTGGATCTTCAGCCACTAAAACCGCCAAAGCCATCAGAGCCGTAGCCGATGTTGTTCCAATCTAAGCCAGAAATTGCAGCGGTCTCATAAAATATAATTAACCCTTCCTATGTATGTGGGCTATCAATTCGGGGTCGAGCATAATGATGAGATGGAACTATGTGTTTAAATTAAGCTGACAATTATTTTCCACCCATATTTGCAGTCACGGGGCTGTTGGTAGCTTTTAGTGTCAAAGCTGCGAACCCCCTAGGTTTTGAGTTTGACTTACACATCAAGTGCCTGGTTGAAGATGCCTAAATAATTATGTTATAGGCCTAACTCTATTCTCCTTGAAAATTGTGTCTGCTGTTATATCTGGTGTTACAATTATAGTGAAATAAGCCTCGGTGTGGAGCAAAATAGTTATCTGCTAATGCCCTTTCAGGTTCCGGAATAGTGTGAGACTTGGTTGAAGTTCATATAATAAGTGATAATAGTAATGCCATAAGATTGGTTATCTTGAAATAAAACTATATAAACTATAAAATAAACTAGTGATGGGGTGTGGTAATGATTCTTACTTTTACAGTAATTGTGTGCATGTTGGCGTTGAACTTGGTGTTTAAACTGACACACATGTTCCACCCATGTTTGCAGTGATGCGGCTGTTGTGTCTGTAGCAAGTTTTACGTGTCGGAGCTGTGACCTCCTCGAACCCCCTTTAAATACTTTAAAGATGCCGAAACAATAATATTTGTGTAACGCTCACCCTCATTGAGCTCCTTGAGGAATGGGTGTGCTAAAATCTCTGGTGTTACAATAGTGAAATAAGCCTCATTGTTGAGCGAAATAGCTTTGGGCAAAAAAAAAAGATGTGACTTGTTGGTTGAAGTTCCAACAATAATTGAGAATATCGGCATAATAAGCTTGGTAACCTTGCTCAAACTATAATAATTACAGACTATTATACAATTAAGCTAGTGGGTGTCGTGGTCAGGGCGTTCTATCGAGGGAGATGGACTCGAGTTCTGTAATGTACAGAATGTGGGTTCGAATCTTGGTCTCGCGACACTGTGCTTATTGACTGCTTCTCTCGACCCAGGAGTACAAAATGGGTACAACCGAGAGTTGGGGGAACCTGTGATGGACTGACATCCTGTCCAGAGGGGATAGAAATATTCTGAGTCGTCTAGTGCAATGAAACCAGATAAACCGGACGGTTGATCCATTTTGGCTAGGGACAGACATTACTTTACTTTTATATATAATATGATTCGAACTGATAAATACGCTCTATGTGACGTCGAGCCTCACAGCAAACTAGCTCCAAAGTTCAGCAAATTACGCGTCATTTCTTATAACCTTAACGTAACTTTGTACTAGTTAAGCAAACGCAAGTTTGTATACGGGTTAAGCAAACAAAGTTTATACTGGTTAAGCGGATTATAACAAATAAAGCCATTTATAATCTCCATCTTTAGAAGCTGTATAGTGAACACATTCCATAGGCCCCCGATAGCAACACTAAAAACATGGTTTGAAACATACAGCTCAGGGTAGCATCAAAGTTTCACATAAATTATTTTGAAAACGGTATGGAAACAATGATTGAATGATAGTTCCTAAATACCCTACTTCACAGTTTCTTGTGTCAAAATTACCCAGAAGGGGGTCAAAATGACAAAGAATCCGGGTTCAAATTACATTTTCAACCACTTTCCGGGTCAGCCTGATGACATGGGTCAAGCCCCCGGTCCCCAAATCCAGAAACAAATCCGGAAACAAATTTTAGGATTGGTGTTGGTGATGTGATTGGTATATTGGTGACAAGATTTTTGAATCAGACCATGAATCTCTAATTGTTGACTTTGACCTTCAGAAAAGCCTTACCAGTATATAGACAGAATAATAGAATAATTCTCAATTTCGCCAGGGCTGATTGGATGCTCATATGGTACAAATTTAGTAATTTTCCCTGGAATATTTTAGATTTTTATGAAGATGTCAATGATGCAGTAGATGCTTTTTACTCTATTGTTAATTCAGTTGTTAATGAGTGCGTCCCTACTGTAAAGTCTCATAATTGTAGTCCCCCTTGGTTTGATAAGGAAGTCAGAAAATCCTTCAAGCTTGAGAGACGCCCAAAACCCGAAGTTTACTTATGAAGGCCCATGTAATGACTCCAACTCTACATTAATCAACCACACATGCCCCCAGCAGCAGAGCCTTGTGTTTTGCCGGATGATCTTTATTTGAGTTTGTCATTCGGTTTTGTTCCTTAAAACGAGTTCTTTTTATAGCTCATAACCGAAATGTTTTACCTGTTTGCTAAAGGTAATGAAAAAGCTGCACCCATCCATCCTTCACCTGTGATGTCAGAAATGAGATGTCGTTGTAGCGAGCGGTGAACCTTTCAGAAGAGGCTTATTTTAGGAGTTTAATGGACCCACCCCACACACACCTACATCATACATCATTCCAAAGCTTTGTGTATCTACTTTAAGATTAGGCATGATGTGGAGCTCCAACATTGGGAGAAATGTGTTTTTGGGGCCATTTTGGTCTAAACTTCTCATTTTTGGTCAACATTTTGATTTTTAAGATATTTGTATTTTTGACATCTTTGGGACAAGCTTCATCCGTGACGGCAAGTTTTAGACCAATTTCAGGCTCCAGAAATTCACAATTACTACCGTAAGATTACAAAATGTACAGTAACTATAGGCAGTATTGAGTAGAAAGGTGCAATTTGCTCAAACTATTGTATTGAACACTAGGGTAAAAATTGATTGGCCATTTACTGAAATTGTGACTTTTTCTGAGCTATATAAATCTTTTAATTGTTGAATGATAAGATAATTTACATTTGAATACCTTCAATGTGAATCTAAAAAGTTTGGCTAAGTGTATTTTCATGCTACGTTTGTGACGTGATGTTGGAATTCTTTAACCTCTTCAGTTTCAGTTTCAATTTTGTGAGTACTACGCACAGGAAATATCAACAAACATGACTAAGCAGCAAAGCCCTGCATCCATTACAGTCCCCCATCTGTGCAAAATCCGGCATTTCTGCGATGCCTACAATAATCAGTCAAGCTAATAATCTCTCATGTATTTGAAAATAATTTAATGCAGGAAACTCAAGCTGTTTTAGTAGGTTAACAGAGTTATGGGCAAATTTTGTTTTTCAAAAGTACACATTAGTGAAAAACACATTTTAAATCAATATTCCCTATATTTACTGTACATTTTCTAGTTTTAATATGCTTATTGTAAATTTACAGAGCATTTTGACGGCTTAAAACCTACTTTCATGGATGGGGATGTTCCATAGACGTAAAAAATGCAATTTAAAAAGAATATATATATTTGACGAAAACTGAGATTTGTTGACCAAAATGTCCCTAAAAACAAATTTCTCCCATTCTGACAGCTCCACATCATGGCTAACCTTAAAGAGGACATGTTTGCCTTTCCAGTGATACCTGTTGTGGCTGTGTGTGGAGTGGGTCCAATAAATCGACCAAAATTTGGATTCCGCCGCTCGACTATTGTTATTGTGTGTATACAAGTTATGTCTTTTTCATGACATGCAAAGAGCGAACCATGGAGCAATCCAAAGAGCAACGGTGGTGTTGGGGTTGGCGTTGAAGTTTCTTTCCTCGCCTTCCAACTCTAGGACCCCGGTTCGAATCACGCCGGGGCACTACGTGGATTGGGTTTTCAGTCACTACCTAAACTGCGTGGGGTTTCCCTTGTATAATTCTCTGTTTTTTTTCCTCCCATGCATCTAAAACCGAAACTTCCTTCCTTGTCTTCTCACCATATTGGTTCTTGGATAGTACAGTGATCAAGTTCACTTTTCTGAGAGTTCTTCGCTTCACAACCAGAATAAATGAAATGAAAACCAAAAGCCACAGATAGTTTAGAAAATTATAGCAGCATGTTATTATTATATACTCGGCTGTTGGCAATGCGATACCAAACTAACATAACAGAGACTTTTGTGTTCTGCATGTATATATAATTACTTTGGCAGAGCGGTGTTTCCTTGTGTTGTCCTCACAACGCATTACTATTAAATTACTTCAGAACCTGCGATTGACAACGAGGTTACAATATCTTCGTTTTAGAGAAGGTGTGAAAATCGAATTAGCTGTTGCAAACCTATAACCAACCAAAAAGATCTATAGAAAAAAATGCATGAAGAAAAACAAATTATTCTCTAATTCGCCACTCAAACGCGAATAAATTAATTTTCGTTGCCGCCTACCCTCGTGTATTGTTCCCACCCCCCCTATTACCCCACCTGCAATTAAATACATATTAATAAACAACAAAATAAGCAACAAATTTGGGAAACACCGAACTTCGATGGCAAGCGTTGCGCGGACAGTCTCTGATTGGTCTTCCTGTCGTTGTTAGGCGATGTATGTACTATTCACATGTGCGTGGTCGGACGCCAGTAAAATAAATCTTCTGTAGACGTTTATACTACTATCCAGTCTTGGATCTGGTTCGTATACTATGTGGAAGTATACCAGGCAAGCTTATCTGGAAGGAAATAGACAAGTATGCAGAATTATTAAGTAATAATTCTAGGTAAATTTAACGTCCGTTCTAGTCTGCTTGCTGCGAAATCGGTCAGTGACTTGAACACGCCTGTTCAACCACACCTTAATCCACACTTCACTGGTTCTATTCACATGCAAATCCTCGCTCTGGCTAAGCCAACGAAAATATATTTGATGGCCTGTCCGAAGATGGCCTTTAGAGAAGATGTGCACAAAGTAAGCTCCCCGCCGTGACAGGATGCCTAAAAACATTTCTGTTGTCGTTTATGTTAAGTAAGCAAAAGTACCAAAAGCTCGTGGGAACTCATGCGATCCTATCTCCCGTTGACCATTGTTTGATGAGCTCATCATCCAGTCTCAAGGTTGGAGTGACTGAATGTCAGTCAAAAGATATCAATTAGGCTTTCAACGTGATTTTCTAAAGAACGAAATTCTTACGGACGGAGTCTGAAAACAGTACCATTCATTTTTACCACGCTGAGCTTTCACGCCTACAGTCTACTGTGTGACCATATTATAGGACGAAAACATTCCTTCCTCCATGAAAAGGATAAATCCATGAGTGCCGGTACCTGTTTTTGAAAGACGAAAACTGCGTTTTCGTATCCGCTTTATAGACCAAGTACTTGACTGGTAAGGTGTAACGGGGGGGGGGGGGGGGGGGGGGGGGTGGGGCGGTGGCACGGTGGCACCCCCATTTATGTCCGTGCCTCCCCCCCGTGCGCCCCCCCCCCTCCCATTTGAAATCTTGACTTTTGAGGTTAAACATTACCAGAGTAAACCGTTTTATTAGGTTATAATTTTAATGTTTTTAAAACCATTGTTTCAATTTACAGGCAGACAATGTGTGTGTTTTACGCTCCTGTCGGATTATCTAATTTAAAAAATAGTAAATGGCAAAAGGGTGCTCGTTTAAGAAGAAAGCAAACGGAAACTTGGCCAGACTTGGCCAGAAGTGCCCCCTCCCCTGTAAAGTCCTAATGTTGATATGAAAGCTCTTGTTAAAAAAAATTTCATGCAAGTTTCTATGTGGTTAAAGGCAAATAAATTGTCTTTAAATCACTCCAAAACCAGCTTTATTCTCTTTTCCAAATCTAATACTTCAATCAACCTTGATCTTCCCCCTGTTACTATAGACAATATTCCTATCACCAGGGTCTACTCTACAAAATGTCTTGGTGTCATTATTGACCACAAACTTTCCTGGTCTAATCACATCTCTTCTCTTACAAAAATCACTTCTCGTAATACCGGTGTCTTGTCTAAACTGCGTTATTTTCTTCCACCCTTTTCTATGGTATTACTCTACAATACACTTATTCTCCCCCTACTTAAACTATTGTAATATTGTCTGGGCTCGGTTAAGCAATAACAAACTGCACTCCCTCATTGTCACTCAAAAACGGGCTATCCGCCTTTGTACTTCTTCACATCCTCGTGCTCACACTGCACTACTTTTTGCACAGCTCAACACCCTAACACTTTCTGACATAAATAAACTCCATACTGGAATATTTATGTACAAGTATTCCAGAAATCTTCTTCCTAGTACCTTCTCTGCTTATTTTTCTTCTGTTCAAGACCTGCATACCTACCAAACCAGATCTTGTCATAATCTCGTGGTTCCTTTCACTCGCACCATGAACACTCTTCGATTCTATGGTCCTCGCTTGTGGAATGCCATTGACGAAGAAATCAAAAGTCAGTGAACCGTCTTAAAGCCTCCCTCAAAAGAGTCATTATCTCTCAGTATGTAACATAGCTTTCTTTCCATTGACTGCTTTGCCAGGTATATCATCATTTGTTCTTTTTCATATATACACCATATTTTCATTTTAGTTAATTAAGCGTTGTTGTTGTTTGTAAGTTGTTTTGTTCCTATTCGTACGTCCTCTGTTTGTCCGTTTATCTTGTCTCTGTCTGTCCACAGGCTGATTACTACAAGCCTCGGCTTATCAAATCGGCCTCCATACTGTTCATTTCTTTGATTATATACACCTAAAATTACTCTGTTTGCTATTACATTGTATATGCATTCTGTAATGCTGTGTTTTTGACAGTATGGAAATAAATGTGATTTGAATTGAAGTTAGTAACTAGTATCAGACTTTAAGACAAATATATTCCGTCTAAAACAATGCCGAAATCTAGACCCTCTCTCCTAATAGTATTACCCTTATCATGGCTTAGTTCAGTCAAATTATTTAAACAAAAATGATAAGAATGTGTACAAAAAACAATGACCTAACAATAAACGCCTTTACTGCACGGTTGCAGATGAATTGTGTGTATAGACCCCTTGTATGACGTCAGAAGCCCAAACAGCGCCCTCACTGAGGTCAATGCGGGACCTATCATTGGCTGAGGGCTGTGTGCAGCTCGTACACGCTTGCACGTTTCCATTGTTTGACCTCAGGGATGGCAGCCAATGCAAGGGTTCTATTGAAAATTATAACAACCCATACAAAATTCTGCCTTTTGATTGGTTTAGAGCGTCACATGATATATCTTATTTTAGTTACTAGAAAGCCGTATTAACGCGACGCGCTATACACGCAGCAAACAACGTACTACACTCCTAACAACCAACTGTCCCATAGCAATCGGTGAGAGTACCATACCCATGTCGACAGCAGCTTCTTGGTATACCCAGGCGTCTAGGCACAATTTTCTAGTGTTGTAACCAAGTCATTTTGTCTCAAGTCAAGTCAAGTCGCAAGTCATCTTTTCTTAAGTCAAGTCAAGTCGCAAGTCATATTTGCTCTAGTCAAGTCAAGTCACGAGTCATTTTTGCTCAAGTCAAGTCAAGTCGCAAGTAAATGAAATTGGCGACTCGAATCTGACTCGAGTCAACAACACTGCAATTTTCGGGTGTTATAAAACACATAATTGAATGTTTTTACTCGTGCTATGGTTAAACGACGAGTCTCTCGGTTATCCCAGGAGAGTTCCATTTCCCCGAGGCGAAGCCGAGGGGACTAGAACGCGACGAGGATCACCTCGGGAGTCGTTGTCTTAAACCACATCACTCGAAGCAGTCAATATTTGTATACTACAGAATGGGAATGAACCACTCATTCATAAACAAATGATGCCGCGTCGCTTTCAGTATCAGCAAACCAAACACTCCCACCCACACTGCAACACAAAATGTCCTATTGATCCGAAGATAGTAGGAGACAGTTCATTCGTTTTAAGGCCGGCCTGATATTTCTTGACCCGCACTCGAATAATACAAAGCCCCGGTTGAAAATAAGAGTCATAATAGGCCTATCAGCAAGACTATGTAGTATGTGGCACCATAGAAATAGAACTGGACAACATAACCCGGACCCAGTGCATTACCTCAATAGATAGCACGTTTATGGCCTGAATAATGTCGATTTAAATGAAAGTCAAAATGCGAACACTAGAGATCATTATTTCTTCTTTTGCACGGTACCACATCTAGTATTTTTACCACATCTAGTATAAGCCTCTAATTTGTTGAACTCTTTCTTCTTCCAAGTGGAGTATGAAATAGTTTTATCTGATTTTCATAAGAAGCAACTCGAAAAAAAGTCTAATCATTAATAGTAAACTGAATATCTTTCCGATGAATGTTCTTAATATAGATAGTTCCCAGTAGACGCCACCTTTACGGGCAAATCGCATTTAAGCAAATATTTCAAGATGGTTCGATTTACTTAGAGTTCTTTGGAAATCTTGTATAAGGTTAGTCCCCCCCCCCCCCCCCCCCCCCAAAAGAGTTTGCTAGGTCCATTAACAGCGGCCAGCCACCAATCTAGTCATTAACACGCAGTAAAGAACAGCTCCTCACACTGTGACAAATCCATTGGGGATGTCCCATACCAGTGATTTCCGCTATTGCTGGGATGCAAATAGATAGTTCCCAGTAGACGCCATCTTTACGGGCAAATCGCATTTTGGCTTGCAGGCGCGTCAAGCGCTCAAATTATTAACGCAGCCGCGTCATTCACAAACCAATCATGCAATGAGTTTGGTGAAATGTGCGCGTGCTGCACGCCGTTCTCACGCGTAACGCATGACTGTGTGTTCCAAATTGCCCGTAAAGATGGCCGACTTACGTCATACTGCAACCTATCTATTGGAAGGCAAATAAGGAGAAGCTGCATATACCCCTCCACTAGATCAGAAATAACCTTCCTTATTAAAACAGAATAGTTATTATCAGTTAAAGACACTGAACACGTTTGGTAATTGTCAAAGACCAGTATTCTCACTTGGTGTATCCCAACATAATTATGCATAAAATAACATGCCTGTGAAAATTTGGACTCAATTGGTCATTGAAGTTGCAAGAAAATGATGAAAGAAAAAACACCCTTGTTGTACAAATTAGTGTGCTTTCAGATAGGAATAAAAGGCTTCTGGCCAGAAGTCTTTTATTATTTTAGTGAGAAATTACCTCTTTCTCAAAAACAACGTTACTTCAGAGGGAGTCGTTTCTCACAATGTTTTATACTATCAACAGCTCTCCGTTGCTGGTTACCAAGTAAGTTTTTATGCTAATAGGCCTATATATTTTGAGTACCAAACGTGTACAGTGCCTTTAACAGAGAATTGTTAAACTTCCAATAACCGCTTCCCCGTTCTATGTTGGTCAAGTCAAGAGTATCAATGATAGAGTGATCAGTTCTGTACCCTGGTTTGATGTCACAACTCACTAGCTTGGATTGAAGCTCAGAGGAAAGTAAAAAGAAATATAATCTCGATTGTTTTAAAGTATGTGTTGTCTCCAGGTAAACCTATGAGTGTGAGAATTGTGGATACGCCACACACATCTACCAAATCTAAATCGCTGCACATTTCCAAAACTCCTTTTCTAGCCAGGGGGGTTGTTGATACCAGTGTAATTGACACAATCGATTAAATTATTCAAAATTGAATTCCAGTCGCCACATAATATATTATATGAGTATTGTCCATGTCGTTCAGAATGGTGGCAATATCACTATAGAAATTCGGGCCATCCGTATTTGGACCGTACAAATTAATGAGAGTCATTCTATAATCACCAATTTCCAAATCAAGTACAAGCATTACCATTACAACTAATTTCGACGTTCTTGATACTACACTCAAAATTGTATGAACAAAATGGCCACGCCTCGAGAATTACTCTTAAAGGAACTAAAGTAACCGTCTAAACCCCATTCATTCTTAACAAAGTCTGCCATGTCTTTATCAAAATGTAGGCTACATCTTGCAAACAGTAAATAGAATATTTTTTTGATTTTAGGAAATGAAAAACATCTTTACGTTTTGCTTGATTGCCCAAACCTCGGCAATTCATCGAGGATAGAGAGATGGCTAGACATAATGACTTAAAAATTGAGGGGAAAAGGGAAAAGAGCATTTGCTTAACGTGACAGGTGTTATCGATGTACGAACAGGAAATACTTTTGGTAACTTATTAGGAAAGGAATTATTACTATGGTGGCCCTGAAGGGACATCGCACATCGCAAATATCTTTGCAAATATTTGCGATGTCGCAAATATTATTGCAAATATCTTTGCAAATATTTGCGACGTCGCAAATATTATCGCAAATATCTTTGCAAATATTTGCGACGTCGCAAATATTATCGCAAATATCTTTGCAAATATTTGCGACGTCGCAAATATTATCGCAAATATCTTTGCAATAATATTTGCGACATCGCAAATATTTGCAAAGATATTTGCGATAATATTTGCGACGTCGCAAATATTTGCAAAGATATTTGCGATAATATTTGCGACGTCGCAAATATTTGCAAAGATATTTGCGATAATATTTGCGACGTCGCAAATATTTGCAAAGATATTTGCGATAATATTTGCGACGTCGCAAATATTTGCAAAGATATTTGCGATAATATTTGCGACGTCGCAAATATTTGCAAAGATATTTGCAATAATATTTGCGACATCGCAAATATTTGCAAAGATATTTGCGATGTGCGATGTCCCTTCAGGGCCACCATATATAACAAACCCAAACGTATTTGTAAATTTTATTTTGGACACAAACTTGGCGTCATTTTTCTTGTTTACATTTTTGAGGAACTCGAGACTGTGTTCACCTTTCTCCCAACATAAGTCGTCTCAGTGGCGTAACTAAGGGGGCACGTTCCCCCCAATTGATGTCAGTGCCCCCCCCCCCCCACCCCCCGGGTGCCCCCCATTTGAAATCTGAACCTTTGAGACTATAATAATTACCCTACCAGAATATAAAATGTTAAGTTTTATAAACTTTTATGGAGCACTGGTGGCATATAACTCAATGTTTCAAACTATTTTTCTATTTACACATATTTGTTGTACCTTTGCAATGGACAGTTGTTACCAACGTCTTCAAAGTACGGTAAATCACATCCGCAAATTGTATGATGACTCATCGCCCGCTCGCGCCCCATTCTGCCACAGTCTGCCACGTTAAATACGGTAGTGTCACATGAAGCTAGGCCTACACGACGTGCTGGGTGCCGTTGCATTTATTTACATGAGGAAAAGCCATTGAAAACTATTGAGCTGTGAGAGCATTGATCTAAAATATCTGCTTCATTTGAGACATTACTTTGTTCTTCAGTGTATAGGGTATATTTAATAGTTTGTCAATATGTAAACATCGAAATTGGGGGGGGGGGGGGGGGTCAAAACAATTTCGAAAAAAATTAAAGTTTTTAACATAGATTAGGCCTACTATGCATGGCCCTCAAGTGTGTAATAAATAAATACTAGTGCCAGTCCTCAAATACATAAATCCCCATAAAAAAAGACTCCGGTCTCGCAATCCCTTGAGGGACACGTTGCCTTGGATCGGGCTATGAAAAGCGTTTGTAACCGTTTGTTACAAAATGCTATTGGTTAGAAAGATGTTTTAAAAGTAGAATACAATGATCCACACAAGTATGCCTCGAAATTGCGTGGTTTTCCTTTTACTTTGCGAGCTAACACGGTCCGCCATTTTGTGGAGTCAAACATTTGACTCCACAAAAGTGGCGTGCCGTGGTAGTTCACGGTGTAAAAGGAAAACCACGCAATTTCGAGGCATACTTGTGTGGATTGTTATATTCTACTTTTAAAACATCATTCTAACCATAATTATGCGTTTTATAACAAACGGTTTCAAACGCTTGTCATAGACCAACTCGCCCGATCCAAGGCAACGTGTCCCTTTAACAGTTATGATTTATTTCTACACATTCAAACAGTAGGCTAACTGCATGGTTCTAGATGTGCGAAAAAGAAGAGAGAGAAAAAAAAAAGGAAAAACAAAAACAAAAAATCTTTGTAAATTTACCATATTCCCTTTGGTTTAATTGAGGGGCTGTTTGGAACCCGCCATTGCGTAGATTAAGATCCAGTTTTTAAAAAGTGCAAAGGAATCTATAGTTGATTTGCCAGCAGTGCCCCCCCTAGAAAAAATTGTTCCCCCCCCCTTGTGCCCCCCCCCCCTAAAAATGTACCTTAGTTACGCCGCTGAGTCGTCTCAGTAATTATGATGCTTGATACTGGCACTACAATGTTATACCATCCTTAACAACATGGTCAAGTAGGTAATTGTCACAAAAGAGCCAAAACAAACCATTCGGCAGTCTATACAATGTGTAGTCAAACTAGTTTCAATGGATATTGAGGTATATAAAAAGGGTAAAGGATTTATATTTCTGTAACCCTTTCAAATCAGAGATATTTCAAGTGCCATCGTCTAAGAGCCTAATGAAGGACTTATAGGTTGTTCCCCTTCTTACAATATGGAAAATGTTTCACAATAGGTACATACTGCTCATGGTTATGGGAGAGTTATGGGTCAATTATCGATTCTTCAAAGCGTCCACAAATTTGATTAGCATGACAATGGGCATTTCTTTGACCATCCTTACATAACTTCCTTAAAGCATCTACCTCCATGCTTAAAGATACAAAAGATTTCGAGGGACAGACTTGCGCATGGCTTAGCGGCTTAGGATTGTTCCCAAGACCGAGCATTGCATTTTCTCCAGTAGTTGCTCTCTGAGAGGTGGTAGGAGCAAACGGCTAGTCCAACGCGGTCCGGGAAAATTTCATTGGTATTGCCGGTATTCCAGTACCGTCAACAAATCCTGAAAACACTATGCATCGGCAAATGATTTTGAGCATGGCCTTTTTGGTCTTGGTGGCCCATCAAACACTTGCACAGGGTGAGTTCTGCTGGACTTATTTATTTTTCTTCTTTAACATAGTTAGTTCTAGTTTTGTGGCAAAAATACGGTAATTGTTTCTTTGAATAGTCTATAATAACTAAAGTGCAAATGCAAAAAGTGTTTTCACTGTTTTCAAACATCGAGTTTTCGACTAATGAGATCAAAACTAGTTGTTTTACTCATTTCTCAAAAACTATAGCATTTAAAGCAAAAATATTTCAAAATCAAAGGGAGTTTTCCATCATGACCATCTTTATGCCACATAAGTTATGTGTGAATCTGTGGACATTTATATTTTTACTCTTACCAATGTTACAAACACCCTTTAACACAGAGCATAGAGAAGGGTCCTTTCTCTATGCACAGAGTGAGTTCACTTGGGGAATAACGGTGTGGGTACCGGTCTTCACTGCGTGGTAATGACCGGGTTGGTGGCTGGCCGCTGTTAATGGACCGAGCCGAAGGCGAGGTCCATTAACAGCGGCCAGCCACCAACCAAGGTCATTACCACGCAGTGAAGACCAGCTCCCCACACTGTTATGCCATTACTCGTAATCATCAGAATTTGTGATTTTTCTTTCGCCGTTAATTTTGGAAATAATCCACTCAAGTTCAAGGGCCATTCTTTTGCGTGGCTCCTAGTCCCCTGCAATTAATTAACTATATCAGAAATGGAGAGAAATGACTATTATTATGTTCATATTTTGAAGAACCAGACTTTTAAAGTAGCAGTATATTATGACCTTGACGCCATCTTAGAGGTAAACTGATGATGAAACATGGAAACGCGCTAATTTGTACGCGCGGCGCACAGGACTGGCCAATGAACATCTTCCTTTAGACCTCTCTAGGCGAGAGCGCCCTACTCAAATGACATCATGTGCATAAGGTCTATAAATAGAAACACTTATGCTTTCTTTGCATTACCTTGGCTTTCATATGCACGTACCAGCTACCTTAAAATGATACATTGTCTGCGCGTTTATGCATACGCGTGGTATGCGCGTACACGCGGCACATGCGCGTACACGCGGCACCATCCTGTCATCGTAAAAATAACCAAAAAAACAATAGACCGTATCGAATACACCGATCCATTAAGCTACGCCCATTTCTCATTGACCAATCACAACCGCGAAATCTGATCACCATTTGAGCCGTTTGGCGATCTTTGCACTAATGGTGATCGGGTTTCGCGGCTGTGATTGGTCAACTCGTAAGGAGGCGGGGCTTAATGGATCGATCTATTATGACGTTACCTTGCAAATACCCACAACATGGCGTCTGTGGGCGTGTGCCATAGAAATCATACCAGGAACGCTGAGTGCTTCATTGATACACGTTTAGACGCGCATACGTATGGAACGCCAAAGACGCAAATAATCCGACCAACACATCGATCGGACTTTTCCATCCATCGATCGGTCTTTTCTATCGATCGATCGGACTTTCCATCGATCGATCGGACTTTTCCATCGATCGACCGGTCTTTTCCATCGATCGATCGATGCTGTCAACCGATCGATCGGTGCTTTCAACCGATCGATCGATGAAAAAAGAGCGGTCAAAAAAGAGCGGTCGAAAAAGAGCGATTTAAAAAGAGCGATCGGTTGAAAAAGAGCGATCGGTTGAAAGCACCGGTCGATCGGTTGAAAACACCGATCGGTTGAAAAGTGCGATCGGTCGGTTGAAAAGAGCGATTGAAAGACCGATGTGCCTACATCGATGCGTACACCTCACACACGGGGTGCGTAGACCTGTGTGTGCGCCTCACGTAGACCTGTGTGTGTGCGACGGGCTGACAGCATTCCTTTCACTCCCACATAGGACACAACTCAACCGATCAGACGTAAGATAAATATTCATGAGGTAAAATATTTTATTCGCCACGTGGCATCGTGCATAGGTTGTACAATGTACATGTACACGAGGCAGCATTACATGTAGTTCATTTAAAGGTGCTGTATACGTTTGGTAATTGGAGCCTACTGATTGTGTTAATCCTATATAAATGTATATACAATTAAACTAACATGTGTTTTTTCCCCCCAGATTTTCTGAGATATCACCGAAAACCGGAGCGAATATATTTCCATGCAGGATTCTCTATAGGAATACAAAGTCTGGGGAGAACGTAACGTTTCTCAGATTCAAATTTTGGGGGCTAAAATGGACATATATTTTTCCAGAACCGTAGTACATGGAGGTAGAAATAGTACTTCGAAGTGTTAAGTTTATTCTCAAAATGCATTATACAATTCAAAGCTGCTGCACTTCTTACCAAGTAATTTGTTATTGCCATTATTTTTCAGAGTCATACAGACTCTTTAACCTCATAGAGAGGGGAGAAATTTTGTTGGAGTGATTTACAGTTTTGATTTTATAACAAAATAATCGCAAAAATTTCAAAATGCCACGGCATCATGATTTTATTCATCTCGAACATAACTAGTAGAGGGAAGAGTAGACAATGATAATAATATATTTTGTCGGTCTGTTCAATGAACTAATGGATGAACTCCCAAATAAAAATGTATCTAGAAACAGGCACGTGGTCAAATATTGTTCAAGCGATGTACAGTTTTGAAGGTATACAATTTATTTCATCTTCAAAAGAAGAAACGGACCTAGCCATTGCCGATATTTTGATTTTTGCAACTGGCCTCCAGAACGAACCGGCTATTGGGTTTCAGCCGGTTCCATCCATCGAGTTCGCCAAAGATAAAACAAAATTAGGCCATTCAATTTCGTTTTCAAGCATTAAAATTCCTTTAGCACTGCGTTCAAATGAGCATTGTCATTCTTTTTGTGACGCATAATCCGTCATTCAACCAAAGCTGGTTCGACTGGAGTTTTTTACTTATTAAATTGTTTTAATTTCGTAACGAGGAAATCAATTTTGCTAAATGAGAATTCAAAAAATTTCGATAAAGAAAGGCGAATAGCAGATACACTGTACTAGGAACTTTTTCGTTACTTCACTTTAATTAAAGGCAAATCCTTTCATTTTAGATCTATGTTTAAAGTAGACTTTTGGGGCCCGATAGGTATTTTTTAGTCTTTGTTTTGTTCATTATACTTTTATTGATTTTTATTTTATTTAATTAAATTTTTTTTTTTTTGGGGGGGGGTCTTCATTGATTCGGTGTGCACCAAGCCTACATGTACTTCACTATAGAAACAGCGAAGTTGACATTGCATTTTCTCCCTCGCTTGTCTGTGGACTTGTTGATGTTCAAATTGACCGCAAGCTCAAGGTAGCCTTTCATGATCTACCTGGTACACTCTGGTGTAGCGACCACGAGCTGCAATTTCAAGAAATATGCGGGTAAAACTGTAGCGAATGCTCGTCTTCGAAGTACATCGGCAAATAAGTGAACCGTACATTTATGCCTTTAAAGGGGCTGTACACGTTTGATAATGACTCTGAAAATTAATGGCAACAAAAACTTGTAAAAGTAGTGCAATCTCTTACTTCTTTCTTCCAAAACATTTATAGAAGAAAAACAAAGAAAACTAGATTTTATCTTTACACAACTGATCTGAAAAGTAGCCATATTTTTCAATTTTTTTAAATTGAAGTGGTTTATAAAGATCTAGTTGCATGTTATAACGTTGATTGCATGCACTTATTGTGTTTATACACACATTCAAGCATAATTACCAACAAAATTATACACATGGCTTTGTATTCGTACATTTAAAAGGAAATATTTTGTATTGTTTAAGTGTACATAATAATCACATTGTTTGATTGATGATTACAAGCATTACTTACTCACGACATCTTTTGATTACAACAGATATTAAACAAACAAACATACGCCTAAACCATTGCGGTTTATACAGATGTTGATTACACCAACTGTCATCACTGCATTAGAGGTATCGAAATAAATGGAGTCATATAATTTAAGAAATAATTTAAGAAATAAAAGGAAGTCATAACCGCCATCTTGGTACTGTCTTCGATGAAGCGTCCTTTGTCTTCTCTCTCAATCCCTGCCGGGTCTACTCTCCGCATGCTTTGGCGTACGCTGTCTCTTCGGACTCGAAGACCCATTGATTCAAGACGCGTTTCATGCCGAAGGTCCATGTCGGTCTTAAATGGTTCGTAACTGCTGTCATGAACCAGTGGCAGTTCCAAAACAGTCGAACCAGCTTTGCTAAGTTGAATGACGGATTATGCGTCACAAAAAGAATGACAATTTATGCTCATTTGAACGCAGTGCTAAAGGAATTTTAATGCTTGAAAACGAAATTGAATGGCCTAATTTTGTTTTATCTTTGGCGAACTCGATGGATGGAACCGGCTGAAACCCAATAGCCGGTTCGTTCTGGAGGCCAGTTGCAAAAATCAAAATATCGGCATTGTGGCTAGGTCCGTTTCTTCTTTTGTATACCTTCAAAACTGTACATCGCTTGAACAATATTTGACCACGTGCCTGTTTCTAGATACATTTTTATTTGGGAGTTCATCCATTAGTTCATTGAACAGACCGACAAAATATCATTATTATCATTGTCTACTCTTCCCTCTACTAGTTATGTTCGAGATGAATAAAATCATGATGCCGTGGCATTTTGAAATTTTTGCGATTATTTTGTTATAAAATCAAAACTGTAAATCACTCCAACAAAATTTCTCCCCTCTCTATGAGGTTAAAGAGTCTGTATGACTCTGAAAAATAATGGCAATAACAAATTACTTGGTAAGAAGTGCAGCAGCTTTGAATTGTATAATGCATTTTGAGAATAAACTTAACACTTCGAAGTACTATTTCTACCTCCATGTACTACGGTTCTGGAAAAATATATGTCCATTTTAGCCCCCAAAATTTGAATCTGAGAAACGTTACGTTCTCCCCAGACTTTGTATTCCTATAGAGAATCCTGCATGGAAATATATTCGCTCCGGTTTTCGGTGATATCTCAGAAAATCTGGGGGGAAAAAACACATGTTAGTTTAATTGTATATACATTTATATAGGATTAACACAATCAGTAGGCTCCAATTACCAAACGTATACAGCACCTTTAAATGAACTACATGTAATGCTGCCTCGTGTACATGTACATTGTACAACCTATGCACGATGCCACGTGGCGAATAAAATATTTTACCTCATGAATATTTATCTTACGTCTGATCGGTTGAGTTGTGTCCTATGTGGGAGTGAAAGGAATGCTGTCAGCCCGCCGCACACACACAGGTCTACGTGAGGCGCGCACACACAGGTCTACGTACCCCGTGTGTGAGGTGTACGCATCGATGTAGGCACATCGGTCTTTCAATCGCTCTTTTCAACCGACCGATCGCACTTTTCAACCGATCGGTGTTTTCAACCGATCGACCGGTGCTTTCAACCGATCGCTCTTTTTCAACCGATCGCTCTTTTTAAATCGCTCTTTTTCGACCGCTCTTTTTTGACCGCTCTTTTTTCATCGATCGATCGGTTGAAAGCACCGATCGATCGGTTGGCAGCATCGATCGATCGATGGAAAAGACCGGTCGATCGATGGAAAGTCCGATCGATCGATGGAAAAGACCGATCGATCGATGGAAAAGTCCGATCGATGTGTTGGTCGGATTATTTGCGTCTTTGGCGTTCCATACATACGGCCTGTCCTATGATATGGTAGACTTGGTTCCAAGTCTGTGCTCGTGGTTTTTAGTCCACCTGATAGCCAATACATAATTGCCTGAAATAGCGCCCTCTTGTGGATTAACCTCCGTCTTTAACCTACGATCACAGACTTGGGAACATTGTTTTTCGGTTTGTACACACCCTATGGCGAATTAGTCCAAAAGTGGACGGAACACTCTGATTGGTCAGAATCTCAGAAGCCGTCAATAAAATGCACATTCAAACTTGACCGTTTATACCACGGGATATAGTACAGAAATACAACATTGAATCACATGTAACTAATCTGCCTCTGCTCAGTGATTCAACTTAGTTTGGAAACAAAAAACCCAAAGTGATTCTAGTTTTTAAATTCAAAATAAATAAAAACGTTGGGAAAATCATTAGACGATTCCATTCAAATAAAGGGAACACAGTTTTTCGTCTAGTAGGGATCAGGTTATTTGTTATGTTTATTTTTCAATATTTTAAGAATACATCTAGTATTATTTTATGTATACGTACAAAGCACTATAAAAAAAAAAAACAATGACTCAATCGATTTTACAGAAAATGCTGAAGTGATTATAACCTATTGGGAATAGACGCAACCAACAGGAGTTTTGTGGCCTCCTGATTGGCCATCTCTCTGGCATGGTGTTATGTAAATGTCAGTTGTGAATAAATGAATATCCCGTATACACAAGGGGTCAAGTCTGAGATTGCGAGCTGAGACCGCGTGATAGCCATTCTGCGGGGGAAATTTTGTGTGGCTGATGCAGAGAAATAACCGCGATCTCAGACTTGAAATCAAGTCTAATGATATATGGCCGCTTTCATGCACTCAGCGTTCCTGAACTTCCTGGGGTCGATTTCACAAAGCACTAAGATTCATCTTATGACGAGTTATCAGTATTACCATAGTGATTTGTATTGTGACATCACTCTTTGCTAAGCAACTACGATGGATTTGCACTTACGATCAATCGTAACTCTTTGTGAAATGGTTTGATTTCTATGGCACACGCTCACAGACGCCATGTTGTGGGTATTTGAAAGGTAACGTCATATTCAACACGGTCTATACGCGCAAAGAAACAGATTTGATAGTTTCCGCACAGCAAGCACGGTACAAATAGACCCCTTGCATAACGCGGAACGCTAAATGGACCCCGAGGTCACGCACACTATTTTACGCACAAAGAACACCTATCGTCCAATCATCTGCCTCCTTTGTGAGGGCGCTTTTTTAGCGTGTGATGTCATATCCAAGGAGTCTATAAAACTTTTACACAACATTGTGCTAGTTTACGGAGCCGGTCTTTATATCGCATGTTATATAATTACACCCAATCAGATCCTTGACATTTGATTGGAGGATTGTCCGTCACGTGATATCAAATAAACGTACCATTGCACGCTACGTCATTCACCGTGAATTTTTCGTTCCATTCACCGTGAATTTTTCGTTCCATCTGATTTGTTCTATTGCACGCTCGCCCGCCCTTCATTGACGAAAGTGACTGTTAGTCAGGTGCGCTTGAGAAAGCATTCTTGTACAATTTATTTATTATTATCCTTTAAAGTATAGTCTTATCCTTCAATCAAATGACTACTTGCAAATTTTGGTTATTGTCTTTTTAAATTGTGTTCTTCGGAAACCCTCTGTATTGTAATGTTGTAATTCGGTAATTGCTTTTAACCTCTGTATTTAGCGCTTTGAGGCCTTTTTTGGCAATTTGGCGCTATATAAATATCTTTTTATTATTATTTTATTATTATAAAACAAATAATGAATGTTTTTCATTCGTGCAATATAGTAAGAATATTTTCATTCGTTGAAAGATGGAATGTTCCATTCAACGAGGCGAAGCTGTTTTTAGCTGTTTGAGCTAAAGCATAATTGTTGGCTTAAATTAATGTAGCTCTATGAAACTGCGGCCCTTTTCGAAACAAAGACACACTGTCTAATGGCTTGGGCTTACGGCATGCTCCGTCTGCCCATCCTTGCTCTATGGTCTGCCTGTACCAACTGACCGGAGCCTAATATTAAGGCGGGGTCGTATAATCGATTCCATGGTTTCGAAAATGACGCAAAACCTCTGTTGGTGTGAAGGCTACAAGTGGTTTCTCCACTCAGCGCAGACCCAATTATTTCATAAAACTTTCACTGAGTAGCCTATAAAGATGGAATTTGCAAGCACCAGCCAGGTCACTCCAATGTTTGTTGGGGTTTGTTTTTAAGTTTTTGTTTTATTTATCTAAACAATTATTATTCGTACAGCTTTCTGGCTTGTGATATACAACTTTTTTTACAAGATGTTTTTGTTTTTATGTTTAGTGGGGTGTTTATTTATTTTTGTATTATTATTTTTTATAGAAGGGGGGGGGGGCTGCTGACAGGGGGGGGGGGCTGCTGACAGGGGGGGGGGGGCTGCTGACAGGGGGTTGTTAATGTATTCCTACATTATATCATTATTTCTCATGTTAACACTCCATTCTTGGACTTCTGCCCTTTGATTAGTTCAGTACGGAAGCGCATTGCTGCCAAGTTGAATTTTAAATAATTAAAAATTATGTCGTTCGAACGAGATACTAAAAGTCGTTCGAACGAGATACTAAAAGTCGTTCGAACGAGATACTAAAAGTCGTTCGAACGAGATACTAAAAGTCGTTCGAACGAGATACTAAAAGTCGTTCGAACGAGATACTAAAAGTCGTTCGAACGAGATACTAAAAGTCGTTCGAACGAGATACTAAAAGTCGTTAGAACGAGATACTAAAAGTCGTTCGAACGAGATACTAAAAGTCGTTCGAACGAGATACTAAGTCGTTCGAACGAGATACTAAGTCGTTCGAACGAGATACTAAGTCGTTCGAACGAGATACTATGTCGTTCGAACGAGATACTATGTCGTTCGAACGAGATACTATGTCGTTCGAACGAGATAATTAAGTTGTTCGAACGAGATAATAACCGCCCTGACACGCTCGGTCTTAGTCTGCAGAGCCGCTTCGTGGGTGTCTGAGCGCCTCCGGCCCCCATCAGCCTGCTCCTCCGAAGGCCTCCGACTCCGTACTTCGGTATGATGGGGGCCAAAGGCGCTGCGACACCCACGAAGACAAAGCAAATACCGAGCGTGCCAGTGCGCATGCGGCGAGGGTCTGCTTGGGTCCAGAGCCGCTGGGCTACCCTGCCTGGTCGAGGAGAGGACCCTCCGAGAAGACGGCAAAGTACGGTGTCGGAGGCGTCCGGTAACTCTAAGACCGAGCGTGTCAGGGCGGTTATTATCTCGTTTGAACGACTTAATATCTCGTTCGAACGACTTAATATCTCGTTCGAACGACTTAGATGATCTCGTTCGAATCAGTCAATTTGCTTATAACAAAACAAACGCCGACGACTGGTGCATGCTCGATATGGGGCATAGTGTATCTTCCCCCTCCCCCGTGTCTTCACTGTGCGCTTGCATTTTCAAGTTCTTAAGAGGATTTTACGCGAGGTACTCTGCACAAGAGGCGGAAAACAGTTTGTTCGAGTATGGGGACACTGGGGATGCCCTCTTTGCCCCATATCGGGCATGCTGCCATGCCTTAATCTCGTGCTGTGATTAAAACGGCTACGACTCCCTCGATGATCCCGCCGTGACGGGATCGCAGCTTCGCCATAGGTGAACGCTCCGCCGTGGGATCCCCTCGGGAGTGTGGCAGTTTTCATGTTGCATCCAACAGTCATGATATTTTGTACACGGCCATCACTGAATTTTTCTAAAACGCCGTCATGAAGTTTGAGTTTTAGCAGTGACGTTTGTAAGAGATTCTTGCTGAAAGATCCTAATTCTTCAAACGACCACAGCTAGCTAGACCCATTGCGTTAGCCGCCATCGCTGAGCCCACATGGCGGCTAACGCAATGATAACAAAATATGAAAGTAGAACTAATTCAACAATATAACGAAGAAAACCCGAGAATTAAACTTGACCTCAGCTTCCGGTTATTGCAAAAAATTAAGAATTTTGTGCTCACCTCCGATCATAAAACTTATGTAAAAGCTTGTAATTGCAAAGCAAACCCTTTTCATTGCAGTCTATGGTGTTGAGGCGTCGGCATTCCTCTTTAAACTGCGATACGGGTCAATTTAAAACCCGTTTGACCTTCACGATTCTGCGGAAGGGGTTTCTAAAAAGTTAACATCAAAAAAGCATCCTTGTCCCAGAGTTTTAATTTGTTTTTAATAATAATTAACACACTTTGGCGTATTTTTTTAAAAAGCTAAAACTAATTTCATAAAATTGTAATGATTTATTTTTGTTGTTCAGATTTTGTCATGAGATATAATTTAAAACAAAGATTTGATTTCAGAAATAAAAATGTTTTTCGTTTGACGTGTTTTCTCGTTCGGATACGCGCGAGACTTGCACAGTCTATTGTTTAAATAAAACATGCTAGTTTTAAAACGAGAGAAGCGCACTCATGATTATCTGCAAAATGTAAAAGAAAAAAATTAACGCGGGGGGGGGCAACTTTTCTCAACTTTTTATACGCCCTCTATTGACAAAAAAACTCTCAAGTTAGCAGACGACATTTTTGTTTGTCCGCAGCATGCCAAATAACACCGGTTAAACTTCTTGCACAAAAGCGGAAAAAATATTACTAACACTTTTGTTTTCTCAGTCGAAAAAGGCCAATCGTATGTGTAGTAAAGCCATGGAGAACTAAAATTCTTTGTGAAATTAATTTCAGAGTGTACTGTGAACCAGTGTAACAATGGCGAGACGTGCTACACACGAAACAGTGCAGAAGGCTACGTGTGCGAATGCAACCTGCCGTTCAGAGATAACTACAACTGTGCTACTGGGACAGTAGGTGAGTTCCTCAGAGGTGGAGAGGGGTATCGTAACATTGTGTTTGAATTTATTTCGACATTTCATATAAATGGAAAATAAGCCTCCACGGGAAAGAAATTAGAGCTTAAAATTTTAGAAAAGTTCCACTCACCAGGGGAGCGAAGTAGTTTAGCCATTCCTCCATGGTTTAGCCTAGGAATAGATGCCATGGTTGTATTGTAACTTGTAATTTTGTATGAGTCGACTCCCCTCCAGGTTTACTCTTGTCTTGGTGCTTGCACATTTTCAGAGACTTCGTGGACGAATTTAATCAGACAAACGATGCTTATTTTAAACTTTTATGTCAAGGTGGAAAGTATACACTCCAACAACAAAAATAACAGGACACTTGTCCTAGGTTGCTGAACATGTTTTATTCTCTAATCGAGAAAAGTTTGGGTTGTTGAAACTGCAATCAAAGTGCATGGTGTTTCTCGGTCATTATGATGTTGTGTTTTACATTGTAAGCCTTCACTATTAAATTAATTAAAGGTTCTATGTACATGCATGTCGTCATGATCAAAGCAGGCCTGTGTTGGCTGAGTGTACATTTATGAACTTATTTATGAACTCTCACCCAGTTAATACATGCGTGCACGCGCTCCCCATAGATACATGTATGATACGGAGGGAAGGCACGCATGCAGTAACTGGGTGAGAGTTCATAATTCCATGTACAGCCACAGGCCTGCATTACGACACAGCCCCTTCAACCCTTTATGATCCTTGTGTTTTTTGTTTTGTAAAAAATTCACCCATGCCCCAAAATGCCGTTAGAGTGGCATTTGGAAGCACAAATACAGAGAGTAGATAGCCACTGCCCAAGGTGCTACAAATGAGTGGTAAACTGGAGAATCCACTAGCTGGGCACGATCAAGTGCAACAAGGAATTTGGGCCACTGATGGAAGAGATCAGAGCCCAATTTCATGGCAACAGTCTCCGTTGCCCCTGGTCATTGCCTTGGTGCCCCTTGAGATGTTTCGTTTTTACAATTTCCTCATAGAGGTGTCCTTTATCAAGGAGAAAATGCCTTGGTGCTCTTGCCCTTTCAAGAGCAAAACTTCATGCCTGCAGCCCATAGAATTGCAACCTTCAAAGGGCATTGTGAGCGCAGAATTCTGTGGTGTGTTCTAAGTAGTGCTACAAAATTGGGTCAGGTTTTCAACCTTCGTCAATTTTTGCAATTTTTGTTGTGTGGATAGCATTAATGAGAGATTTTGATGCATCTTGGCATATGTGCATCAAGTTACAGGAGGATTATTTATGTGCATGGTAGTCTTGATGCAAGACGTTCATAGCGCATTTTGCTGCCTGATTGGTTAGTGTACAGCAATTCATCTTCAAAATTCACAAGAAGTAAGCGTGGTGGTTGTGTAACAAGAAAGCGCATAATAACGTCTTGCACCAAGACTCTATGTATGCATAGAACCATTATGAGTAAATAGCAGCATCTAATTCTAATTCTTTCATTGATTTTTTAAAATCCTTCCCCAGATAACCAGGAAATCTTCACCTGCTATGGACCTTCCTGCAATACAGGCACCTTCACAAGTACCAACTACCCCTCAGCCTATCCCAATCGGTACCGCGCCTTGTACCTTCTCTACATCCCAGGGGCTAATGGAATCCGATTCTCCTTTAACAGTGTCTTCGGAATCGAGATGGACAAAGATGAGCTGTACATTGGCAGAGGCCTCACCGTTGACTTCAGCGTTTTGAATGGTGTCAGCTCGGTCAACCCAGACGTGTTCTTCTTTGAGGGGTTCACCCAGCCTGCTGATTTTGTCGTTCCTGAAACGGATACTGTCTGGATGTATTTCATCACTGATAAGAACATTGAGTTCAACGGTTTCTCTGTATCTTGGCAGCCAGGTGAGTAGCTGTGGTCAACTCTGCTGAAGTATGAGCAAAAACCTAAATTAGAGGGATAATGGTCATTTGTCCGAATTGCTTTTATGACTTTCCAAATGCTAACTTTGTTGAAAAATAAAGTTTTATGGATAGCTTTGCTCTGTTTCAAGACAAAGATATGTGTGTAATATTTATTTAGACATCAGTCACCACAGGTTTTAGAAACAGTGACCAAGACCAGCAGAAACAGATTGGTAACTGCGTCAGTTTTAACCAATAATTTTGTTCTTCTTTCCCAGTTGATAATGCTGCACCCGTTATCACCAACTGTCCATCAGACATCGTTCAGACATCAGCATTAAACCAGGCAACCCAAGTGTTCTGGACTGCCCCAACTGCAACTGATGATTCTGAATTCACCACTAGTGTTTCTCACTTTCCCGGGACTACCTTCCCAGTGGGGTCAACTACCGTTACTTACATCTTCACAGACACCCTTGGCAACAGCAACGCTTGTTCCTTCACGGTCACTGTTGTGTTTGGTGAGCCCACTTTTTAAAAACATTTTAGCCTGAACTTAGACAAAAAGGTGTCCCAAATGTGACATGTCATATTGCTTGGTGAGTGGGGACTTTCAAGATATTATTCCTTTATGTAAGATATTTTAACAAACTATTGGGACTGATTGAGAAATACCTGAAAACCCGTGACCAGTCTTAAGTTTTGTTCATTTACAAATTTGTTGGGCTGTCTTCTATTTCACCTTCTATTACATGTCGCGGCTCAAAGGTTAAGAGCAATGGACTCTACCTCTGGTGTTTCTGATCAGCAGAGTATGGCTTTGAGTCACAGTGGTCGCTTTTGTGTCCTTGAGCAAGACACTTTACCATAAGTGCACTGTCCTTTGGATGAGACATTAAGATTGGTAGTGAACGTAAAAGAGGCCAGAACACTAATCGAGGAAGAGTTGGGGTTAGCACACTTTCTTAAATGTATTGCCCAGAATGTAGAAAAAATGGTGTCCCAATTTGTTATGAGTAAAAAAAATGCTTACTTAAAATACTTTCCCATGTCATGAAAAATAATGAAGGATATCTGTTTTAGATTTTTTATATATTTTTTGTAATCGCCAAGACGCCTTTTCTCTTCATATTACAAGCTAGGCATGGTACATAAGTCCTCAATGCAAGAGGATTTATCCATTCATACTTTCATCAGGGACTATGGAATCTGAAGCCAACATGGGCACAACCCAAAGTGCCCCGTTGAGACCCCTTTTGTTGTTTGATTTCTACATACTTGAGTTTCAGGTTTGATGCTGTTAGAGCTTCTCCCTCTGTTTGAGCTTCTCCCTCTGTTTGAGCTTCTCCCTCTGTTTGTTTGACAGAAGATCTGCGTTTCGTTGACTTTTTAAAACCTTTTTTGTATGTACACCTTTACAAACAAACTTTAAAGATACCACTGAGAGCTAAAGCTTTGCATATTTATGTAAATCCTCTGTTGCTGTATATCCTACATGAAAGGGATTTTTTTTTTTCAAAAGAGGGATAAACATTCCTGTGCTAAAAAAGCATAATTATGAATAGGTTGCAAATGGAAAATATTTCATGTGTTACAAAAAAACAAGCTAGGGTTCAGATTAACACACCAACAGCAGTGAAACTTAATCAGTATGTTTTTCCCTTTTACAATTTTTCAATCTGTTTGGCTAGAAAAAGCATAATTATGAATAGGTTGCAAATGGAAAATATTTCACGTGTTACAAAAAAACAAGCTAGGGTTCAGATTAACACACCAACAGCAGTGAAACTTAATCAGTATGTTTTTCCCTTTTACAATTTTTCAATCTGTTTGGCTACTTTTTCCTGCGAGATCAAACGTACAATTAATTTTGTATGTGTGTGGATTCTGGTGTGGACCTGTAGCTTCAAACGTGGCCGAGCGGATAAGAGTACCGGATCCAAGCTCTGGTGTTTCTGATCAGCAGAGTGTGGGTTCGAGTCCCGGTCGTGACACTTGTGTCCTTGAGCAAGACACTTAACTATAATTGCTTCTCATCACCCAGGAGTGAAAAATGGGTACCTGTGAGGGCAGAGATGGTTCTTGTGATTGATTTAGCTTGATGCGCTACATATTTGGCAGCACAGGCTGTATACTCCCCAGGGAGTATATAAGAAGCCACTATTATTATTAAACGTTGCCTTGAGTATTGCATTTTTGTTTTCTTCTTGCAGTTGATTCCACTCCTCCAGTTGTCAATGGATGCCCAAACAGTATTATTGTTACGTCAACCAGCAACCAGGGTTCTACAGTGTTTTGGACTGCCCCGACCGCAACCGATATCTCACAGGTCACCACACAAGCTTCCAACACTCCTGGAGACAATTTCCCAATTGGCAATACACAGGTTACATACGTCTTCACTGATGCATCAGGCAATACTGCCGTGTGCTCATTTCAAGTGACTGTGCAGTTTGGTACGTGGAATTTTGTTATTACATCTGAGGGAAAAAATTCAAAACATAAAAAGCATTATTCGTAAGCCAACAAAAGACTGCTGTCAAATAAGCATACCATTTTGCCTCGTACAATAAGCAGTTATTATGACAGAGCTGCTAAACCTCCCTGATTCTGATTCCCTAAAAATCAACCAATCTTACCATGTTCTGAAAAATCTGTTGATTGCAGAAATGTTTTCCCTGTTAGGTTTAAATGTAATTCTGAATAGCTCCCGGATTGTTGTACAAAATCTCCCTGATTGCAAGATGAAAATGTTGACAGGTCTGTTTATGAAACAACAAAAACCACAAGGGGCTGACCCTTAAACAAAAACTGTTAGTTTATGGTCTCTATAAAATTGATTCCAGCACCCTAATAAATACTTTCTGGAGAATACTTTCCATGACACTCGGCACACCTGAAGATCACTATAATATGCTGAGTCTGAATAGAGTCAATCATTTCAATATGCTCTTGTTTTATAAGGCCATTTCTGCTAATAGCAAATTTGTTTACCAAGCAAGTAAAAATATGAACCACAAATTGTACAGGCAGATACTCATTGAATAATTATCTTTGTTTCAGTGGATAACCTCCCTCCGACGATATCAAACTGTCCTCAGTCCTTTACCCGCACTGCATCCTTTGGTGTGTCTTCCATCGCTGTCTCCTGGGTTGAGCCAACAGCTACCGACAACCTGGGCACGCCAACCCTTACTATTCGAACCCCAGTACCGGGCAGCCAGTTCAATGTCGGACAAACAACCTCAGTGTTGTATAGATGGACGGACTCAACTGGAAACACAGCAGATTGCACTTTTGACGTGACAGTCATATCGCTTGGTGAGTGGCGAATTTAGATATTGTTACTTTATGGAAGATAATTTTACAAAATGTTGGGACTGATCGAGAAATACCCATGACTAGTCCTAGGCCTTGTTCATTTTCAAGTTTGTTGGGGTGTCTTCCTTTTCACCCTCTTCTATTACATGTCATGGCCGAGGAGTTAAGAGCACCGAACTCAACCATTGGTGTTTCTGATCAGCAAAGTGGGCTGTCTGCCCAAACCACCTTTTTGGGGGTCAACATGATGTCAACATTAAGTCTGCTACCTGTATGAAACATGTTTTTAAATTTAAGGCAAGCCAACAAAGTTGTTTTTGTATTTTGAACAACCTGGTGATGCGACTCTGTTGTAACACTTAGAATTTCTAATCCAGTTGAAAAGTTAAATAAAAAAAAAAATAAGGAAGTAAACCCATCTTGCACTGTTTCTTATAAAACAGTAGTTTGATCAAGTGTTTTGCACCTGTTGTTGAAAATTTTCAAGAGTTTTTGGTCGTTGACTTGGGCATTTCCAGACCGAGATGTGTGCAATGCCAGAGTCAACGTGTCAGCATAGCTATTTCTGTAAAAACAATTGTGAACTTGTATAGCGCCCTGCCATGGAGTTTTCAAGGGAGGGCACTACACCAATTTACCATTGTTTTTATAGATTTCTAACGTCAATGTCAAGCAATGACGTGTCGTCTGTTAAAAGGGATCAGAGATTTTTACAAATTTATCTGATGAAGAACTGACAATAATTTGTACAGTGTTGTACTGTGACGACTCTCCTTATTTTTGAAAGTGATGTTTCATAGAATTTACACAACTTTAATAAGTTAGTCAACAAACTGCATTAGGTCACCATGACATCATACATTTCTTATTCGTTTATTTTGTTATACCCGAAATCTCGGTGTTTATATGCAATAAACACATGTTTCCAGTTATTATTATTTTTTATTTATTTTCCTCGGGGGGAAAAAACTTTTATTCAATTAAACATACATCCTCTTGCAAATCACAACAAATGTAATTGAAAACAAATAAACTAAATTACTTATTACAGAGAGTAGAGAATATATCCCATTTCAAATTAAATTTGGCGAGTTTGTCATTTGTGATGCAGATGAATTTTTCTAATTGAAAGTACCGTTTAAGCTCTTTTTTTGAATGATAACAAAAGTTTACTGCCGTTCATCTTCATTCTATAAATATGGTAACAGCCTAGCAGTAGAACTAAATTAAGGGCAGTCATTTTCTTATTCAGAATACCGAATAGTTTGGCCTCATGGTCTAAATAAACAATTATATCCAGGTCATCCTTGATCCACCTATTGATTTCGGTCCAAAATGACGTAGAAAACTCGCAAGTACAAAATAGGTGGATCAGGGTTTCACTCTCAGAATGACAGAAGGAACATAAATCGCTCTCCCTTTTCCCAATTTTAGCCAAAAAAGAATTAGTACCCAGTATTCTATGAGTCAGTCGATATTGGATATTATTATTATCAATATTACTAATAAGGTAACCAATTTTTGGAAATAATTGTTTTCTTCTCCTCCCTAGCTGATAACGATGCCCCAGTAGTAACCTTCTGCCCAGATGACATCACCATGTTTGTTCCCTTCCAGTCTGCTGGTACCCTGGTCACGTGGACTGCACCAACAGCTGTCGACAACTCTGGTGCATTTGAAACCACACAGACACATGTTTCTGGGACTTTTTTTTTCACTAGCGTTAGTGTTCCTGTCACCTACACTTTCACAGATGCTTTCAATAATCAGGCAACTTGTACTTTCACCATTAGAGTGTTCCAGCAGAGTAAGTTAATTGTTTTGAGATGCCTAAAACTAACCAAACGGCTGTTTCTGTAACAAAGTTTGAGATTGAAGTATCCTATAAATTTATTCATTTTTTAAACTGTTGACACTGCTTCGGATTTCAACATTTTTTTAAAAGAAAAACAGTTAACAGGTTAAACATCCCAACCCTTGCTCTAAGTAACAACAGGTTGAAGGATTTGAGAAATCTTCTGACCAGACACCTAGGTATTGAGGGGTGATGAATTATAACTTTAACAATAACTGTTATTGTAGTCTAACAGCAAAGGGAAAAGTCCTTTGGAAGTACATTGTCAAAAGTATTTCGTTAAAACTTTAAAAGTAAACTTGAGAAAACTCTGTCTGCCTCCCTCCAAATTGTAGGTGATACAGAGGCACCGTTAGTCAGTAACTGCCCAGACAACATGGCCAGCACTGTACCCTTTGGGAGCACAGGGACCACTGTATCTTGGAATGAGCCCACAGTTAGTGATAACTCTGGAGCATTCACAACCACACAGACCAGAGAATCGGGAACTTTCTTTAACAGTGGGACACAGACCCAGGTTACCTACACATTCACTGACGCTGCCAACAACCAAGCTTTCTGTTCATTCACTGTGACTGTTGTAACATTTGGTAAGTATCTAGAATAATGGCTTTGAAAACTTATAATATAAAGATAACAAATGAATGTTGTGATATATTTCAATTTGAATACTTTTTCTTGTACTATTTAATTTTTTTTGTTTCCTTGTAGGTGACACTTCAGCTCCAATTGTAACCTTCTGCCCACAAGACATCACCACATTTGTCACATTCCAGACCCCTGGCACAACAGTGACATGGACCGAGCCAACTGTAGTTGATAACTCTGGTGCCTTTGATACCACACAGACACGTACCTCAGGATCATTCTTTGCTGTTGGTGACTCTCAGGTCACCTACACATTTGCTGATGCAGCTGGAAACCAAGCTACTTGTACATTCCTTGTGAGAGTTATCCAACAAGGTAATAATTTAGCTATTTAATTGGAAGGTATTGTTGGGGTTAGTAGCAAGATGGAAGAATAGCTAAATCTAGGCTAGATGATCGTAATTATTATTTTGGTTTACAATCTTTGATCGTGACTTCATGCTTTACTTTTGAATAACACATTTTAAAAAATTTCTGATCAAACTAACAGGAGATAATGAAGCCCCAGTTGTTGCAGTTTGTCCTGAGAGTACCTCAGTGACAGTTCCCTTCCAGAGCACAGGGACCACTGTGTCTTGGAATGAGCCCACAGTTAGTGATAACTCTGGAGCATTCACAACCACACAGACCAGAGAATCGGGAACTTTCTTCAACAGTGGGACACAGACCCAGGTTACCTACACATTCACTGACACTGCCAACAACCAAGCTTTCTGTACATTCACTGTGACCGTTTTAGCATTAGGTAAGTATTTGGAATAATGGCTTCAGAATATTGATTGATTAAAGTACTAAACTGAAATAAAGGAAACAAATATAACTTGGTTTTTTTAATGCCCCCGGTTGGCAAAGCCACTGAAGGTGCATACTGTTTTTGAGTTGTCCTTCCGAACGTTGGTACCGTAGGTACGCACATTGAAATTAAGGACCCATCACATAAGGGACAATAGGTCTTTGGTTGGGTTGAACAGTGTAGGACCCTACAGACTATCCATAACGATGGATGTCCTCGGAAAGAACTTTCTTATAAACTCAATACTTGGTTTTGGGATCTCCCAGAAGCCTTTTGTTTTTGGACCTAGATCAAATGTCAAGAAACAGATTAACTTGCGATGCATTTGTATTTACCAAACTCACATTTATTCTTGATCATCTAATTCTTTTTTGTTTTATTCCATTTGTGTTTTCTAATAGGTGACACCTCGGGTCCAATTGTAACTTTCTGCCCAGAAGACATCACCACATTTGTCACATTCCAGACCCCTGGCACAACAGTGACATGGACCGAGCCAACTGTAGTTGATAACTCTGGTGCCTTTGATACCACACAGACACGTACCTCAGGATCATTCTTTGCTGTTGGTGACTCTCAGGTCACCTACACATTTGCTGATGCAGCTGGAAACCAAGCTACTTGTACATTCCTTGTGAGAGTTATCCAACAAGGTAATAATTTAGCTATTTAATTGGAAGGTATTGTTGGGGCTAGTAGCAAGATGGAAGAATAGCTAAATCTAGGCTAGATGATCGTAATTATTATTTTGGTTTACAATCTTTGATCGTGACTTCATGCTTTACTTTTGAATAACAATTTTTTTTAAATTTCTGATCAAACTAACAGGAGATAATGAAGCCCCAGTTGTTGCAGTTTGTCCTGAGAGTACCTCAGTGACAGTTCCCTTCCAGAGCACAGGGACCACTGTGTCTTGGAATGAGCCCATAGTTAGTGATAACTCTGGAGCATTCACAACCACACAGACCAGAGAATCGGGAACTTTCTTTAACAGTGGGACACAGACCCAGGTTACCTACACATTCACTGACACTGCCAACAACCAAGCTTTCTGTACATTCACTGTGACCGTTTTAGCATTGGGTAAGTATTTGGAATAATGGCTTCAGAATATTGATTGATTAAAGTACTAAACTGAAATAAAGGAAACGAATATAACTTGGTTTTTTTAATGCCCCCCGGTTGGCAAAGCCACTGAAGGTGCATACTGTTTTTGAGTTGTCCTTCCGAACGTTGGTACCGTAGGTACGCACATTGAAATTAAGGACCCATCACATAAGGGACAATAGTTATTTGGTTGGGTTGAACAGTGTAGGACCCTACAGACTGTATCCATAACGATGGATGTCCTAGGAAAGACTTCAGAAGAACTTTCTTATAAACTCCATACTTGGTTTTGGGATCTCCCAGAAGCCTTTTGTTTTTGGACCTAGATCAAATGTCAAGAAACAGATTAACTTGTGATGCATTTGTATTTACCAAACTCGCATTTATTCTTGATCATCTAATTCTTTTTTGTTTTATTCCATTTGTGTTTTCTAATAGGTGACACCTCGGGTCCAATTGTAACTTTCTGCCCAGAAGACATCACCACATTTGTCACATTCCAGACCCCTGGCACAACAGTGACATGGACCGAGCCAACTGTAGTTGATAACTCTGGTGCCTTTGATACCACACAGACACGTACCTCAGGATCATTCTTTGCTGTTGGTGACTCTCAGGTCACCTACACATTTGCTGATGCTGCTGGAAACCAAGCTACTTGTACATTCCTCGTGAGAATTATCCAACAAGGTAAACATTTAAACATTAAATTTGAATTATTTTAGGGGTTATTGATAACAAAATTGAAGTTACAATCAGTATAGAAAGTTGCAACAAAGAAGTAAAATGTAATTGTATTTAGAAAGAATTATGTCATCCAATGGTAAAATAAACAATTCTGAACCCAGCAGTCTTGGAATTCTGGAAATAAGTGATATGTGAGCAAAGCTTCAGCTTCCTCCATCAGGGATAAATTTGAAAATATTTTGTGAAATGATTTTCCTGATGGCACGGGACCTTTATACCCTGGACTCTGTAATGTTGTATGCAATGGAGGAGTCCAACCTGGGCTCCCTTTTGTCATGCCTCTTGCAGGGATGTGAATTCTGTTTTTAACTGGAATTCCGTTTACTTTGCCCCTCAAAAAAAAAGAAATCATTTTTTTATTTTTTTTTATTTTTATACTTAAGATCAAATTCATAAAAAAATAAAATGCAACCATATAGAACGCCCCCAGATTGCAGAGTAGGGCTTTTAAAACCAAAGATAAATTATATTTGTTGGCTTCATGCTCGCAAGTTTTCGCACTTTGCGCTCAGAGTTCAGGTTTTTTTTCAACAGCCTATCACATCCCTACTTTAGGCTTCGCTGTTAACACAATTTGTTTGTTTTTGTTTAATTCAACAGGAGATAATGAAGCCCCAGTTGTTGCAGTTTGTCCTGAGAGTACCTCGGTGACAGTTCCCTTCCAGAGCACAGGGACCACTGTGTCTTGGAATGAGCCCATAGTTAGTGATAACTCTGGAGCATTCACAACCACACAGACCAGAGAATCAGGAACTTTCTTCAACAGTGGGACACAGACCCAGGTTACCTACACATTCACTGACGCTGCCAATAACCAAGCTTTCTGTACATTCACTGTGACTGTTGTAACATTAGGTTAGTATTCCAAGCAAAGACTTAAGAAATTTATTTATTTGAAGTTTTTTGTTATATAAAGGAAACTAATATAAGTTTTTTGTTTTTTTTAAACCAATCTCTTTTTAATTTTATTCCATTTGTTTTTCCTCATAGGTGACACTTCAGTTCCAGTTGTAACCTTCTG
The DNA here is from genome assembly GCA_037783415.1 of Leptasterias polaris. Taxonomy (NCBI): domain Eukaryota; kingdom Metazoa; phylum Echinodermata; class Asteroidea; order Forcipulatida; family Asteriidae; genus Leptasterias; species Leptasterias polaris. The sequence goes on along the minus strand of JAZGTN010000005.1, from coordinate 2,561,420 downwards.
CCCACAAGAAATCACCACGTTTGTCACATTCCAGACCCCTGGCACAACAGTGACATGGACTGAGCCAACTGTAGTTGATAACTCTGGTGCCTTTGATACCACACAGACACGTACCTCAGGATCATTCTTTGCTGCTGGTGACTCTCAGGTCACCTACACATTTGCTGATGCAGCTGGAAACCAAGCTACTTGTACATTCCTTGTGAGAGTTATCCAACAAGGTAATAATTTAGCTATTTAATTGGAAGGTATTGTTGGGGTTAGTAGCAAGATGGAAGAATAGCTAAATCTAGGCTAGATGATCGTAATTATTATTTTGGTTTACAATCTTTGATCGTGACTTCATGCTTTACTTTTGAATAACACATGTTTTAAAATTTCTGATCAAACTAACAGGAGATAATGAAGCCCCAGTTGTTGCAGTTTGTCCTGAGAGTACCTCAGTGACAGTTCCCTTCCAGAGCACAGGGACCACTGTGTCTTGGAATGAGCCCATAGTTAGTGATAACTCTGGAGCATTCACAACCACACAGACCGGAGAATCGGGAACTTTCTTTAACAGTGGGACACAGACCCAGGTTACCTACACATTCACTGACACTGCCAACAACCAAGCTTTCTGTACATTCACTGTGACCGTTTTAGCATTAGGTAAGTATTTGGAACAATGGCTTCAGAATATTGATTGATTAAAGTACTAAACTGAAATAAAGGAAACGAATAAAACTTGGTTTTTTTAATGCCCCCGGTTGGCAAAGCCACTGAAGGTGCATACTGTTTTTGAGTTGTCCTTCTGAACGTTGGTACCGTAGGTACGCACATTGAAATTAAGGACCCATCACATAAGGGACAATAGGTCTTTGGTTGGGTTGAACAGTGTAGGACCCTACAGACTGTATCCATAACGATGGATGTCCTAGGAAAGACTTCAGAAGAACTTTCTTATAAACTCCATACTTGGTTTTGGGATCTCCCAGAAGCCTTTTGTTTTTGGACCTAGATCAAATGTCAAGAAACAGATTAACTTGCGATGCATTTGTATTTACCAAACTCGCATTTATTCTTGATCATCTAATTCTTTTTCGTTTTATTCCATTTGTGTTTTCTAATAGGTGACACCTCGGGTCCAATTGTAACTTTCTGCCCAGAAGACATCACCACATTTGTCACATTCCAGACCCCTGGCACAACAGTGACATGGACCGAGCCAACTGTAGTTGATAACTCTGGTGCCTTTGATACCACACAGACACGTACCTCAGGATCATTCTTTGCTGTTGGTGACTCTCAGGTCACCTACACATTTGCTGATGCTGCTGGAAACCAAGCTACTTGTACATTCCTCGTGAGAATTATCCAACAAGGTAATAATTTAGCTATTTAATTGGAAGGTATTGTTGGGGTTAGTAGCAAGATGGAAGAATAGCTAAATCTAGGCTAGATGATCGTAATTATTATTTTGGTTTACAATCTTTGATCGTGACTTCATGCTTTACTTTTGAATAACACATTTTTTTAAATTTCTGATCAAACTAACAGGAGATAATGAAGCCCCAGTTGTTGCAGTTTGTCCTGAGAGTACCTCAGTGACAGTTCCCTTCCAGAGCACAGGGACCACTGTGTCTTGGAATGAGCCCATAGTTAGTGATAACTCTGGAGCATTCACAACCACACAGACCAGAGAATCAGGAACTTTCTTCAACAGTGGGACACAGACCCAGGTTACCTACACATTCACTGACGCTGCCAATAACCAAGCTTTCTGTACATTCACTGTGACTGTTGTAACATTAGGTTAGTATTCCAAGCAAAGACTTAAGAAAATTATTTATTTGAAGTTTTTAGTTATATAAAGGAAACTAATACAATTATTATTTTTTTTTTAAACCAATCCCTTTTTAATTTTATTCCATTTGTTTTTCCTCATAGGTGACACTTCAGTTCCAGTTGTAACCTTCTGCCCACAAGAAATCACCACATTTGTCACATTCCAGACCCCTGGCACAACAGTGACATGGACCGAGCCAACTGTAGTTGATAACTCTGGTGCCTTTGATACCACACAGACACGTACCTCAGGATCATTCTTTGCTGTTGGTGACTCTCAGGTCACCTACACATTTGCTGATGCTGCTGGAAACCAAGCTACTTGTACATTCCTTGTGAGAATTATCCAACAAGGTAAACATTTAAACATTAAATTTGAATTATTTTAGGGGTTATTGATAACAAAATGGAAGTTACACTCGGTATAGAAAGTTGCAACAAAGAAGTAAAATGTAATTGTATTTAGAAAGAATTATGTCATCCAATGGTAAAATAAACAATTCTGAACCCAGCAGTCTTGGAATTCTGGAAATAAGTGATATGTGAGCAAAGCTTCAGCTTCCTCCATCGGGGATAAATTTGAAAATATTTTGTGAAATGATTTTCCCGATGGCACGGGACCTTTATACCCTGGACTCTGTAATGTTGTATGCAATGGAGGAGTCCAACCTGGGCCCCCTTTTGTCATGCCTCTTGCAGGGATGTGAATTCTCCGTTTTTAACTGGAATTCTGTTTACTGCCCCTCAAAAAAAAGAAATCACTTTTTTTATACTTAAGATCAAATTCATAAACAAATAAAATGCAACCATATAGAACGCCCCCAGATTGCAGAGTAGGGCTTTTAAAACCAAAGATAAATTATATTTGTTGGCTTCATGCTCGCAAGTTTTCGCACTTTGCGCTCAGAGTTCAGGTTTTTTTTCAACAGCCTATCACATCCCTACTTTAGGCTTCGCTGTTAACACAATTTGTTTGTTTTTGTTTAATTCAACAGGAGATAATGAAGCCCCAGTTGTTGCAGTTTGTCCTGAGAGTACCTCGGTGACAGTTCCCTTCCAGAGCACAGGGACTACTGTGTCTTGGAATGAGCCCACAGTTAGTGATAACTCTGGAGCATTCACAACCACACAGACCAGAGAATCAGGAACTTTCTTTAACAGTGGGACACAGACCCAGGTTACCTACACATTCACTGACACTGCCAACAACCAAGCTTTCTGTACATTCACTGTGACTGTTGTAACATTAGGTGAGTATTCCAAGCAAAGACTTGAGAAAATTATTTGTTTAAAGGTAGATATATCAAGAAAAGTTGTATAAATACCATATGTTCGAAGTAGGTTAATTATTATGAATACTGCTACTAACCAATCTTTCCGCACATTCACTTCACTTTAACCATTGTTAAATGAAATGAATAGAATGTTTGCATTTAAGTCACAAGCTCAAACACCCCTGTCACTCAGGAGCTGAGCATTGTGCGTTGCGTGTATAAATTTGCATATTCCATTGTTTGACATCGGTGATGGTTTTCTCTGCAAGGGGTGTGGTTAAAATTAACATTGCTGTCTGCTTAAACAATGGTGTTACTTTAAACAATGTGTTTAGTACTGGGACTTACAAGTATAAAGTGAAAGCGCGATGATGAAAATTAAGTTTATTTCAATTCAAATCTTAAAGGTAAAGACAAGGTAGCCTATCGGTATTGCATCTGCTATCCCTAAGGGCCCTGTGTACTAGCAGTGAAAATAAAAAAATAAATAGAGAATAGTAAAATACAGAGCAATAAGAAAATCCATGAATCAAAACAAAAACCGAGTGTAAAACAAAATCAAAAATCTTACCAGGTTAGACGAACAAAAATACACAAATGTTAAACACACCTCAAAAGCAGGGTGCATGAAAACTAACGCATGAACCAAACAATATTAAAACTCTATACTAGCACAAAGGATTACTTTTGCAGTGCAGTTAAATATACTGAAAGAGAGGCAAACATATAAAGCAAAGAACTTTAAAACAAGTTAAAAGTTTAAAAGTTTGGTAAATACCTCACAAACTAATGCCCTTCAAAATTTACTTGTTAAGAAGCTCTTCAGCTGTTGATAGTATAAACTATTTTGAGAAAGGATTCTTCGAAGTAATATGGTTTTGAAATTTGTTCACCCCAAAATATTTGAATCTGAGAAACGATTTATGCATAAAATGTTTCTCAGCTATCTGAGGGTTGAAACTACAAATTCAAATTTCCGTGATGTTTGTTTGTGAATGCTGCGGCCAGAGTTGCAGTTGGTACCTGCTGTCACCTCGCTAAATGAGATGGATTTGACCATCGTGATGAAAATACTGTGACATTTTGTGAGTGCTGTTTTGTCAACAAACGGTCACTGTAATCAACTGTCACAAAACAGCCTTTCAATCATGGCTAGGGTTTAAATGGATTATCTAACTACTGCATCTTGTACATTTTCTCATCAGTTGATACTGTTCCACCAGTCGTCACCACCTGCCCAAGTGACATCACAGAGGTGGTTCCCTTCCTTACCAATGGAAGGGCAGTCACATGGATCGAGCCTGTTGTCAGTGACAATTCGGGTTCCTTTGAGACGACTCAGACGATAACATCAGGGTCCTTCTTTGCAAGTGACATGAGCTCCGTTGTCTCTTACATATTCAGGGATGCAGCAGGCAATGAAGCAACTTGTACATTTACCGTCAGAATAATCCAACAAAGTGAGTGATTATTTATGGCAATTAACTTGTTTAGCACTAAGGGTGACTTTAGTGCACTATACCCTGCTTGAGCCCCAATGGGGACTTGAATCGACTGTGCACTATATCCTGCTTGAACCCATTGGCAACTTTAGTTGACTGTGCACTATACCCCGCTTGAGCCCAATTAGCGACTTTAGTCGACAAGATGACACCCAAAAAACACTCCAGCCTGAGCAAAAAGACATCTGGATTTTTGTCCATGATTACCCTCCATGCCCAAGCTTACTATGGTTGGAAAGAGAAAAATCAAATCTTTCTAATTATGGTAAAATAAAATGGGGTTGCTACATGTATTATGTAAACCCCTCAAATTGAAGAGGAAAGATCCGAAATGCCAAACACCTACTAAGTGCCACACTAAAATGTGTTTGGGTTTACCCAGAACACTCTGAGGGAACAAAGAACAAGAACTTGTACATTAATTAGCCAATCTCAAAAATTGTTTTATTTTACGAGAGGAAATATAATAAGGTAAGAACTTTTTGGTAACTTATTATGCTCGAAAATGAAATCTTTAAGATAATAGTTTGTAAAACTGACCTTTATTAAGCATCTTTTGGTTGTGTGAGAATGCTTGATTGGTATAACAATGTGGTTGTTTATGTCAAAATAATTCGGTAACAAGAGGATTATATAACTAGGCATTTTTTTAAAAAGATCCTCATTTCAAAGTGAAGGTCCGTCAAAGGATGCTCCAGGCATAGTCTCAAAAGAAATGCATGGTACTAGGTCACAAAAAGGGAAACTTAATGTTGCAGTCACAAGTTTGGTAACTGCTACGAAGTTGTATATTTCTATAAAGAGCTTGGTTTACCGAAGTATAAAATTAACTTTTCCTTCCTCCGTAATAACTTTCAACCTTGTTGTACAAACACATTTTATTTTCCAACGGTCATCTCTCATTTTCCAACGGTCATCTCTCATTTTCCAACGGTCATCTCTCATTTTCCAACGGTCATCTCTCTTTGTACAAATATTAATCAGCTGACATGACACCACCGATGGTCGCAAACTGCCCCGAGAGCACCTCCGTCACTGTGCCGTTCCAGAGCTCTGGAACAACAGTCTCCTGGAATGAGCCGGTCGTAACAGACAACTCTGGAGCATTCACCATCGACCAGACACACCAATCGGGATCCTTGTTTGCAAGTAACACACAGACTACAGTCGCGTACACATTCACGGATGCCGCTAACAACCAAGCCTCGTGCTCCTTTACTGTCACTGTAGTACACTTAGGTAAGTTGGAATCCGACTAGAGATTTTGCGTTCTTTTCATTCCTAATGGTCTGTTTATTGCAGTGAAATTGAAGATTGCTTCATTAGATTTTGTTCATTTTTGTTTAAAGACTGCAAGTCTCGCTCGTACTCGAACTTCCCAGACCAAGTTGAGCGTTGTTTTTTAGCACTTCCCTTCCAGGGGTTAGTAACGAGAGGTATCAATATGGCTTGCTGCCCGTATGGGAGCGAGGCTGTACACCACTGGGAACAAGGTTGAGTTCAATTGTGCTCCCAGGGGTGATCGATCACGCCACGCCATTTTTCTCACAGCACGCTCTGCGCCCTTATAACTCCTAGTGCGCATTTGCAGCTGTAACCAATAGCTGTTTTGATTATTAGCCATTGATTAACCAATAGGCAATTAAACCCTCAGTCCAAACCATGTTGAGTTTTACAGGTGTATTCATTCATTCATTTAGGTTTATTAACAACTCAAAAATTACCAACAGAAGCTAAAAAGACTAAAATTGTGATCTATGGCTATACACATTTACATCATATTGTTGAGAAAGTAAAATTTAGCCACGAAACAAAGAAATCCAGAGAATATGACTTGACCACCGTTTCACTTTTTTTGAACAGATAAGACGTTTGCCCAACTGACGCTCATGTTATCATTTAACCTATGTAATGGTCAGACCTTTTGGGAGTTATTGGCAAATGGGTTTTCTTAAAAATAAGCATCCTTATCTCAATTTTAAGCGATGCTGTTTTTACAATTTATTTGTATTATATAAAAATTGAAAATGTATTTATAACAAATTACTTTGGGTATTTTTATTTTCAAGATTTTTGTATATAAATACAGTTTTAAAAGATTTCATAGAAAAATATAGTCTTCCTTTGAGTTGTTTTCTGGTAAATGTGTGCAAGACTTGCACAGTCTATTCAGACAAACATAAAGTACCTTTACAAAAAAACTAATCATGTATTTGTTTATACTTTATTGTTATAAATTTCTGGTATAGAAACCAAGGATGCCTCATAAGTGAACTTAATCATTGTAGCTCGCAAGCCTAAGGAAACCTGTGTAGTAATTGTTAATGTCAAGGATTGATTCCACTATTGCAATTGTATGACTCACCCAATATTCCTACGATCAAGACGAACAGTAGCTAAGCTTTCTCCTTGAGCTGGAACAGGACGTACAGGAAAGTTAAATGTCTCTCCGATAGTTCAGGACAAACAAAACAGACGATAACTAACTTGACGAAACGATGACAATTTACGATAACGATGAAACAGTTAATATTGAAGATAACAGCTCGCGAAAACTTAACGATGTCGATAAACTCTTATTTTACTTGATATGGCACAAAAAGGCACAGCAGAATAAAGATGGCTGCACTCACAGCTCACATGTCAACAAACCAGTGAAAAACTATATACAATCCCTGTAGCTTGCAGGGTACCAGTTACTTGTTTCTGGTTTGCCTTGATTGGTCAGCTGCTGTGTTATTTACAATTTGTGAATGAAGTTAAAGGAGCAGTCACTACACCTGTAAACAAGGGTGCTTGCCTTGTGACCCAGAAACACTGGGGTCAAACCCTACTCATCCCTTATAATTGTGTTCTGGGATCTTCTACCTGCACTACCAATCTTAGTACACAGTACCGAAGGACAAAGCAATAATGGTTGAGTGTCTTGCTCAAGGACACAAGTGTCATGACCAGTACTCAAACCCACACTCTGCTGATCAGAAACACCAGACCCCGAGTTCAATGCTCTTAACCGCCCTGCCACGACACGCCAACAATGATGTATATCATGACTTTTTGTATGTGTTTTTCCAACATCGTCAATTAAATTTCCCACTTTGCTTCCATGTTTACAGGTGATACTGTTCCACCTGTTGTGACCTTCTGCCCACAAGAAATCACCACATTTGTCCCATTCCTGACCTCTGGTACAACAGTGACATGGACCGAGCCGACTGCAGTTGATAACTCTGGTGCCTTTGATACCACACAGACACGTACCTCAGGATCATTCTTTGCTGTTGGTGACTCTCAGGTCACCTACACATTTACCGATGCAGCTGGAAACCAAGCTACTTGTGCATTTGTTGTCAGGCTCATTCAGCAAGGTAAGCAATTTTTATAGTGAATAATTTCCCCAAGTAAAGTGCTTTAGCTTACAATAAAAACTGTTGATCTGAGATCAAAGCGTTCCACACAGTGTAGGTACTTAAAATTCGTTATGGGCTTGTTCTGTCCTCAGTGTTTTTTACCTTGTTGACAATGATTTTGTTCTAACTGTACAAAACAAAGGAATGTCCACATAGTGTATTTGACTCAAAGGTGGGTGTGGTGGATTGGTGTGGTGAGACATCTGTTGTGGGTTGAATTCCTTCAAGTTGTGTGCTTTTAGGTTTTTGTTTTATACAGACCTCTGGACAGAACCAAGTATGCAGTTTGCCTATCACAAATCGGTGTTGCGGAAATACTTTAATAATATGCAGTTATTGCTTCTGTTATGAATGGTATCCTTTATTCTTTCTTATTCAGGAGACAATACACCACCAGTTGTCACTCTCTGTCCAGAGAGCATTGTCGTCTCCGTTCCTTTCCAGAGCACCCGTACCACCATTAGCTGGAATGAGCCGGTAGCCACGGACAACTCTGGGGCCTTGACCACCACATCTACCCACACTTCTGGTGACTTCTTTGTTGCCAATACCCAGACTCCCGTGACATACACTTTCACAGACACAGCCAACAACCGGGCATTCTGTACTTTCACTGTGACAATTAACGAACTAGGTGGGTACTTGCATAGCTCTTGAATTGTGTGTTAAATATTTCAAGACATGGTGTCGGGGTGAAGCAGGACAAGAGGAGGATGTGAACCTGCAACCATCAGACTTTTGCGCCACTCCAGCTGGTTGATAATAAAGGAATAAAAGAGTTGTGACTCAGTCTTGGATGGCTGTTTAAAACCAGCAGGGTCATGGCCGTGTGATAAAGGGCCGAGCTGCAGGCATGATCGTTTACAGCGTGGCCACATCCTTGGAAGGTTTTAAACAGCCGTTTAAGACTGTGTCACCACTCTTTTATTCCCATTCATAAATACCTATCGGTTAAAAACATTCAAAAACCTTAAAAAATAGACATTGAATCTGACAGTTTAGCCTCTGCTCACCTCAGCTCTGCATTGAATTTCTATCCATGTTGAGCGCCAAGTAGCTCCTCGTGCAAGCTTAGAACTTGGGCATGTAAGCTTCAAACAATCACATGCAAGTTTAAAGACTCCTCTCCGTTTTCATATCGCTCATTTAAACATAGCCATTTGATCTCCTCTCGACCAATTAGGGTGGATGAACTGTCTCAGGTATTTATGACTTATAAATAAATTGAAGTTGTGGGCCTTCAAAAAGACAGATTCATACCCCATTCCATTTGGGTGCAAATTACTTCGAAATGTCAGATATGGAGATTTGCTCAAGAGATTTTCCAAAGGTTGATCTCATTCCAGCTGAACCAAATAAATAAAGCAAATTTTGCGCTGCTTTTGTATTTCCTTGAACAGGTTTTAAACTCGCTCAATGCATACTTATGTCAGGCATGTGATTGATCAGGTTTTGTTTCTTGATTTCACGATTTTCTCCTTGAGCCTTCAATTATTCTTAAAAGAAGTAAAAGCAATCACAAAAGTTAGAAAGAAATAGTTCACATGGTGTCCAAACAGGTACAGAGTCTGTAAACCTCCTGAATTTATAACCTCTTGGAGGTTCAGGGTCTAAAATAATGGAGACCCAGACCCATATTCCTTTTGTCTGTCAGGAATTTTCACAACCGCCAATCTCATCCATTTTTATATCTCTTGGTTCCCTTTCAGGTGACACTGTGCCCCCTGTGGTGACAGCCTGCCCCAGTGACATCACAGAGTTTGTGCCCTTCCTTTCCAGCGGAACCACCGTCTCATGGACTGAGCCTATCGTCTCGGACAACTCCGGGGCTTTCACCATGACCCAAGACCGAACATCGGGCTCCTTCTTTACGACTGGATCAGATACTCAAGTAACTTACACCTTTGCCGATGCTGCTGGCAATGAAGCCATCTGTGCCTTTACTGTTAGGATCATTCATCAAGGTACATTTTTAAGAGTTTTTCTTGTCCTATATCTGACTCATGTTGAATTCTGTAATGAACAAAATTTGTTGGATGCATATGAGTGCATTGGCGCAGAATGCAATCACAAGTTCCATTTCACAAGGTGAAGAAATGAAAAAAGCAAGATTTTACCAAGTGTTTATATTCTGTGTAGATGCACAAACAAAATTTTTGTTCACAATAAACACAAAATAAACATGGCATATATTTTAACTTTAAAGGATTGCGCACTACGCATTATACACAATGCATGACAGACAACATTGAGTCCTGGCCTTACTGTACTGTAACTATAAACAGTAGTAAACAAAATTGGTTTATTCAAATTAATCTATCATAATCTAATTGAAATATTTCAATTACACTTTCGCTTAACTCATTGTTTCTTCTAACTTTCAGGTGACACAATTCCTCCAGTTGTCTCAGTTTGCCCCGATAGCGTCGCTGTCACAGTTCCCTACTTGAGCACAGGAACCTCCATCTCATGGAATGAGCCCACAGTCAGTGATAACTCTGGAGCATTCACAACCATACAGACCAGAGAATCAGGAACTTTCTTTAACAGTGGGACACAGACCCAGGTTACCTACACATTCACTGACGCTGCCAACAACCAAGCTTTCTGTACATTCACTGTGACTGTAACTGAGCTAGGTGTGTGTTGAATCTGTTATTGAAAATCTATAAAGTTAATTGGTTTAGTTATTTTTCACTGTATAGCTTTGGTGTCATCGTTAAAATACTCAACCTTGTGAGCCCCCAAAACGATTCAAACAATCGTTGATTACAAAGACCCCATTTAGAAGATTTTATTTCTACTTTTAAACAAATTTAAGCAAGGAAACAGTCATTTAATAATTGTGGTACTGTACCCTTACTTGCTTAGCAGTAGTGAATTTGTGTGTTAAGCGAGTAGCACAAAATCTTACAATTATTCTGAATGTTTTTTTTTAGCTGATCCGGAACCACCTGTAGTCGTTTGCCCCCCTAACCAAAACGAAGTGGTTCAGTTCGGTGCTGGTGGAGCTATTATTACCTGGAACAACCCAACTGTCAGCGACAACTCCGGTAGCTTCAATCTGATTGAGAGCAGCCACAACTCTGGTAACTTCCTCCCCACCGGGCAGACTGTCGTAACGTACCGCTATGGAGATGCAGCCGGAAATGAGAACTCTTGCAGCTTTATTGTGAATGTCGTTGAAGGTAATTATAGTAAACACTGTTAATGTACATTAATATGATTTATTATGAGTTGTCTGACTGATTAGTATATTGGAAAGAACCAAGGGGCTTTGAACTTGAATTTCTAGTTTGGATTGACACAAGAAACTATTAAGTTCTGAATCTTACCTAAATGCATGGTTCTCATTAAAAATGTAGCCTTCTATAGACCTTATGCATATGACGTCATTTGAGTAGGGCGCCCTCGCCTAGAGGTCAAAAGGAAGATGTTCATTGGCCAGTCCTGTGCGTCGCGCGTACAAATCAGCGCGTTTCCATTGTTTCATCATCAGTTTACCTCTAAGATGGCGGCTTGGTGACGTCAATGCATAAGGTCTATACAATAATCGCTGTTGAATAATGATACAAAGGAGTTCAGGTATAATCACACACAAATGTTAACCAGGACCCTAACCCTAACCCTAAAAAAAAAGTTTCTATAGTCAGCTATATACATTATTGGTTATCACACCAGAGCAAGTGGAATACGGATAAATATAGCGCTTCTGCGTCCAATATTCTAAGGCCGTGTTGAATATGGATTACAAACTCACTGTATTTTCCGTATTCCACGAGCGCACGTGTGATAACTAATTTATCTTCAAGCAAATTTGACGCACAAATTAATGCAATACACTTTGGAAAAGCTGTATGTTTTGCGTATACTTGGCTTAAAATAGCAAAACATGCGACGTTAGAACAGCGTAATATGCAGGCTGTGAGATGTGTATATCACACCTCTTAATTCTGGTTGACTAATCAGAATCGAGGATTCAAGTTTGCTTGAAGATAGTTATCTATACATCTTGATTTCCTTTTGTTGCAGTGGACACCATCCCTCCAGTGCTAGCATCCTGCCCAGGCAACCTTGTTGAACAGGTTCAATTTGGTGCGTCCCGCACCACGGTTTCTTGGACTGAGCCCACAGCGACTGATAATACTGGCCAGACGGTAGTCATCTCCCAAAGGAACTTCCTGCCAGGGTCCTTATTCCCAGTGGGTGACACCACCGTCATCTATGTACTTATGGACCCATCTGGGAATGAGGTTACATGCCAGTTCGTTGTTACTGTTGTTGCTGGTAAGGATACTATTATTCTTGGCTTATTTTTACATCTTCGTGATTATTTTATATTATAGGAAGTCTCCTAACTCAGTTTTATAGGTATTGAGTTCGGCAGGGAAGGACCGGACCGGGGAAAGATCAGTTTCCCCCAGGAGTGAAGTGAACTGTGTAGGAGAAGATTTATGTTGAAGGAACGAAGGCGTCAGTGTGGATTTGTGGCTTTATAGCAGCTCTTGGATAAAGAATTATATCATCTAATAATCCATTTCCCAGTAAGATTTGAATAATGTTTGGTACAATGACTTGCTTAGTAACAACTTACCGCTTAAATTTGAATTCCTTGGACTGTAGTGACAGTTGCTATGTCAAGTAGTTGCTTTTGTACAGCAACCTCTCGATGAGCAAACCCTGACTCCATCGTGCCATATTCATTCAGAATTGTGTTTGGGTGTTCACTTTCTCTTACTTAACTTCGCAAAAGCTTGCTCTGAATCATGAGACATAACGACTGTCTCTATAGTCTGACATGTCTGATGAGTTCAAATTTAAGCGGTACCTTGTGTCTAACCAAGTCATTGTACCAGACAGTATTCAAATCTAACTCGCCAATGGCTTCTTAACAGAGTTGCATTTCAAAAAGAAGCATTGAATAAAGTCTTGCACTTCCATATTTGTCCTTGTCCAGTTGACACAATCCCGCCACAACTCCTCTTCTGCCCCACGGACATCACCATGACTGTAGTGGCTGGCGATGCACCGGTCCCTGTCAACTTCGTTGCACCAACTGCAACGGATAACACGGGCGTTGTCAACCTCGTCTTCAACACCAGGAGCCCAGGGGATAGTTTCCCCACTGGCTTGACCCAGGTCACTTACCTTTTTGAGGACGAGGCCGGGAACTCTGTCAGCTGTGTGTTCACAGTTACAATCACAGAAAGTGAGTAGAGAAAAAATATCAGTTTGTTGAATTCTCTGACCTTTGCATACAAACATCCTCAATGTCACTGTTGTAGATCTAACTTGAATGAAAATACTCCCAACTAATTTAACTATTTATACCTGTTTATTTTGTGTTAAGCTATATTTGGTCATAGGCGTGAATTTTTATCGTGGGAGAGTAGGGGTTAACCCTAGTGTTTTTGGTTCACTAGCAAGCACCCTTGTTTACAGTGATTCAGTTCAGTTATGAGGCATCCTTGGTTTCATAACTAGAAATATATACAATAATATCAACAATAACACTTTAAAACAAATTGTAGAATACCAAATTACTATCATTGTAAGCCTTCAAAACAATCTGCAATTTTTTTCTTATGTACAGATTTGATATCATAAATATTTAACGCTTGTTATTTCTTGCAGTTGATGCCTGCCTGTCTCAGCCATGCTTAAACGGTGGTATCTGTATCCCCGATACCCTGACCTCCTACCGCTGTGTGTGCACAGATTGCTTCACTGGTGACCGCTGCGAAGTTGGTAAGTCCCCTGAGCGGTGATATAGACCTTTTCATTGTCGATAAACAAAGTGCACCGGTTGGCATGGACGTCCCAATGTTAGCAAAACATTCAATCGTGTTAAAAAATGTGGTGACCAAATTCAATATTATCTGTAAAGATTTACCTTTTATGATTGGTTGATTTGTTTCCAACAAATTCAACACTATTTTTTGAATATTTGTGTAACTTTGCTACAATCTATGGCTATCTGTTTTTGATATGCAGGTATGGCTTTCCATAGTTTTCCAACCTCGGTTGGCAAAAACTCAGGCTGTGACGTTGCAATAGAAAGTTCTTTACATTGTCATCAATGCGTTTGTGCTGCCTATAACTTGGCACGTGTAGTTGTTTACTGACGTCAACAGTTATGCTGCTATATTAGTTGGAGTTCAGTTACTCAGTGAAAGTACAGCAATGTACAGTTTCCTGAACCACTTTACCCACACATATGGCATGTTGTGGTCGATGGGGTTAAGTACACTGGATTCACGCTCTGGTGTTTCTGCTCGGCAGAGGACGATGGGTTCGGGTCCCGGTCATGGCACTTTTGTCCTTTTAAAGCGAGACACTTGACCATTGTTTCTTCGACCTTCGGATGGGATGTAAAGCTGTAGGTTCCGTGTGTTGTGTAGTTCACGTAAAAGAACCCAGTTATACACTCATCGCTAAGAGAAGGGAGTTGCCCCAGTGTTTCTGGCAGTGGCTTCTGGATGTATTTCTGGCAGTGGCTTCTGGATGTATTTCTGGCAGTGGCTTCTGGATGTATTTCTGGCAGTGGCTTCTGGATGTATTTCTGGCAGTGGCTTATGGATGTATTTCTGGCAGTGGCTTCTGGATGTATTTCTGGCAGTGGCTTCTGGATGTGCCACTGCACCTTGTAAATCCTTACAAGGGTCTCATAATTTGTAAATACTTTAAAACCTGTCTTAAAATAATAATAAAGCGCTGTATAAAAACTAGCTATTATTATCATTGTGTAGGCTACTCTTTACCACAGAACCACTAGGAATGCACAAAAGCTTTTACAAAAGCTTTCCCCCAACACAGTTAGTTTCATCTTAAATGGTTTTTTTCTTGCAGCCTTTACCAAGAGTGGCCTTTACCAAAAGTGACCTTTAGCTTTTACTTTGGGCAACCTTGCACAAAAAAGCAATCTTATTTTTGAGAAAGCAATGTCATTTTTATTTTGCAAAGGGCACTTCCATTGGAAAATTTTAATGTCTATGGGAAACTTTTGAAGGGGCACCAAAGCCAGGGGCGACAAAGACCTTGGCCACTGTGGCCTCCGATTAATTCCAGACCTGAAAAAGTTTAAGTAAAGGATTCATATGGGAAAATTCCAGAAAAATAACCTTCAATTTATTAGATATTAAGTTCAGATTTTGTTACAACCCAGATTTGTGGTACGATTGTCTAGTTTGTTCACAATGCCCTTTAAATTGTTTACCAATTAAATGGCCTGAATGTTAATGTCTGTTCCACACAGCTGTAGATGCTTGTGATAACAACGTGTGCCAGAATGGAGCGGCCTGTGCTCCACTCCCTGGATCCTGCACACAGTATGACTGCCAGTGTCCTCAGTGCTACACTGGACAATACTGTGACATCTGTAAGTATACATAGATCATGGGCCAACTTCATAGAGGTGCTTAAGAAGATAATATTGCTTGATAATTTGCTGCTAAACGAAATTAAGCAGGATACCAGTCACAAATTGTACATTTGACATGGTATTTTGGCTGGTAAACTTAGTCTGGTAAGTGTAATTTTGTTGTGCTTAGCTACTTTTTGTGCTTGAGCAGCTCTATGAAATTGGCCCCATTTCTGCAGGTCCGTAATTTGTTGGGATTAATTTTCCTGTTTGCTGGATATTTGTCGTAAAACTTTTCATGAAGTATGATTTACAATCAAGGAAAGAAGGATAACCCATGTTGGATCCAAGTATCTATCTGACTTGATGAAGAGTCTGTAAAAACAAAATGCACCAAAATACACGGTGAGTTCAGGAGGGCTTTGTCTCTTGACTACAAAGACTAAGTGAAAATGTTTTCTTTTTATAGTCAAACCCCTGAACCCAGTTTCAGAGAGCTGCTTAATCATAATTAAGTAGCTCAGCACAAAACAGTTATGCTTACTAAAATGAGGTTACCTACCAAAATAACATGTCACATATGTATCACCTGTGCTAGTTATCCTGCTTAGTTTAAGCAAATTGTTAAGCTTTGTTGTCAATACACCGATCCATTAAGCCACGCCCATTTCTCATTGACCAATCACAACCGCGAAATCTGATCACCATTTGAGCCGTTTTGGTGATCTTTGCAATAATGGTGATCGGGTTTCGCGGCTGTGATTGGTCAACTCGTAAGGAGGCGGGGCTTAATGGATCGATCTATTAAGCAGCTCTATGAAAATGGGCCAAGATTTCTTGTGTTATACACGTGTCATAATATTATCAGTGCATTCAAAAGAGATTTGCACATGGTGCTACCGCAAACCTGATTATACTCCCACCATGCAAAGTTTCAAATTCTACTTATTTTGTAATGCTAGGTTAAGGATGCCATCAATGTGGCATTGGTGCTATTAATCGTTTATTTGGTTTTAAAATATTTTAATTTTGACACTTTTAAAAAAGTCTTGCAGACATTTCTTAGCTTATAATAACTTTCCCTTGTGGTTTGTTATTTGATATCTGATATAAAAAGTCGCATCCCCTTAAGGTGATCCCCTGGCTGCCGCTTCCCAGGTTGTATCGTATACTTGGGTGTGATCCTTGGCTACACGGCAGTTTACGGTTGAATGGCTTCTGACTGGCACCCACCGAACAAGGATATTGACAAAATAGGGAGACCGCCATCATAGGGCTAGATAGCTCAGTTGGTAGAGCGCCGGCACGTCAATCCGGAGGTCGTTGGTTCAAATCCCGCTCTAGTCAATTTTTCCTTGTTCAACCCAAAATCTTATAATAACTTACAACAATGCCGTAAACAAAAAAAATCACCTAACAAATTTAAGCAAAGCAAAAGAAACAAATAAATCCTTCAAATTTTGATTTAAACCCATTGTTTAGCCCACTGACTGCCAATATGTTTTCTTTTTGCAAAACAGCTGTGGATAGCTGTGAGAATAACCAATGTACCAATGATGCAGTCTGTGCCACCGATCCCGACAACTGTCTGCAGTACACCTGCCAGTGCCCGTCTTGCTTTACTGGACGCTTCTGTGACATACGTGAGTTTCAAATATGTGACTTGTTCTTTCAATATTATACTGTTGAGCTTTACCCTTTTAATGCTAACACTTTTTGAATACAGCAAACAGAACAGTAGTGCATCGTGGTTAAGCAGTTTAGCGCATCAAACTCAAGTTCTGGCGGCTAAGTCACTGGATTGTGGTTGAAGTCCCTGTAATTGCTTCACAGTGTAACCCCAGTCATATGCTGGCAGCACTCAGTGTAGTATGAAGAAAGAAAGAATTGAAAAGGCATTAAAACAACCCTTTCAGAAGCTACTCAGAGATCTTTTTTCAACACAAATCAAGATATTTTGTTAGTCTCAGTTCCTTTCTAATGTTACCCAATTGCCAAAGTGAAGGATTCAGAAGGACTGGGGCTGGTAGTCCCAAATAACAGTTGCTTATCGCTGGGTCAGGCGTTACAATCTTATCCAAGTCTAAACAATTTGCTATGGAGTGACATAGGAGAAGAGGTTGTTAGATGAGTGCAGCCACATGATAGACAAACTACCCAGTCTAAAAAATACTCAGGAATGTGATATTTGAGTCTTAATTATAAATAAATTGAACAAAAGAAAAATGATAATGAATAACAAGGTTTGCACCTAACCTTTTCAGTGGCTGGCCAGCAGGACCATTTAGCTTTTTATTTCACTGGTCCTTCAGCTTTTGCACTTGTCCTTAATTCATAATCCATAGGGATGCTTTCCAACACTGATCTAGACAGTCGAACCTCTTGGAGAGAATTTGGACTGGTCATTAGTCCTTTTAACTGGCATTTGGTCAGTGGACCACTGTTGAGAGAGACTGCTGAATAGGTAAATTAAACCTTGGATTGTGTTCATTCTCTCTTCAGCAATTTCCGCCTGTGCATCCAACAATTGTGCAAATGGAGCTGTTTGTGTACCAAGCTCAAACTCGCCCAATTCCGCTTTCTCTTGTTCCGAGTACACATGCTCATGCTCTGGATGCTTCACCGGCGAAAGATGTGAAAGCCGTAAGTACATTGTTCTTTTGGTAACCTGACCATGTTTCCTTTAGCAGTTCTTTTAACTTGGTAATGATCTCTTGATAACGAGGGTCTTTTAAGTTTGATTTACCATTGTCAGTGACACTGAGCTGTCTGTCACACTCTTGTAGGCTTTGCTTATACGACCTTTCTCTTTCAAATTAAATTTTAAAGTCTTGACTGTATTTTTAGTGTCTTTTGTTTGAAGAAATTTTAAAGTCTAGACTGTATTTTTAGTGTCTTTTGTTTGAAGAAATTTAAGGTCCTTTTTTGAAGAATTTTCTAAGGGTCTTTGCTTAAAGAATTCTATGGGTCCTTTTTTGAAGAATTTAAGAATCCTTTCATTTTTGAAGAATTTTGTAAGGGTCTTTGTTTGAAGAATGTGTTTGTTATTTTTTTTGAAGATTTTTAAGGATCTTGTTCGAAGAATGTTAAGAATCCGTGTTTGAAGAATTTTAAGGGATGTTTTGTGAAGATCTTGTGTAGGGTGTCATGGCCGAGTATTTTAGATCATCGGATTCAAGTTCTGGTGGTTTAGTCATCGGGGTGTCGGTTCGAGTCCCGGTCATGATGCTTGTGTCCTTGAGCAAGACACTTCGCTATAGTAGCTTCTCTTCACCCAGGGGTATAAATGGGTACCTGCGAGGGTAGAGGTTGATATTGTGTTTGAAAAAAGCCTTCTGAGCGCCACAGCAGCTCGGGGCTGTATACTCCCCAGGGAGCTGAGAAAGGAATGTTATTGGCCCAATGACCAGGACACTAATGTAAAGCACATTGAGACGTTATTGTAAAATGCGCCATATAAAAACTAGTTATTATTAACCTAGTTATTGTTATCTTCAAGGGTCCCCTTGTTTAAAGAATTAACTTTCATGGCGGTTTGTGTATGTGTTTACAGAGCGTGATGCTTGCAACCCCAGTCCCTGTGTTAACGGTGCTCAGTGCTCAACCCTGCCAGATTCCTGCTACTCCTACTCTTGCCAGTGCACTGGATGCTTCACTGGCTACAACTGTGAACTACGTAAGCTTGCAAAAAGAATAACTGACTTTTGATTTTAAAAACTAAACATCAGTTTTACCATAACAGAATTGATTGCCTAAAATACAGGGATTAGAAATTTCGAGCTTTTATCTAAATTCAAACTTTTTATGTCATCCTTCTCCAAAAAAAAGTAGCTGTTATTTTCTCTATATATGAAGAAATCCTGCTCTTTTAGTCTAGTTCTCTAGTTCTGAGGATACTTTTCCGAAAAGCTTCTTGAAATCTATAACTCCAGGGGTTACTAAAAGGTGGATATCTTAGCATTTCAACATGCCTTCTAACATTTGGAGCATGGTTTCAGACATTTTATTCAGTGATGACATTCACTCATTAAATAAGTAACCAAAGGTAATTGAGACTTGCTGTTTATACTTTCCTTCAGATTTAACAAAAGGAGCCAATTTCAAACAAGGTATCCTATTGACAAAATTGAGATTTAATCCTCGACTCGGGAGTGTACTCAAACTATTTTGGGTTGAACATAAAGATCTTGTAAACTAACCTCAGAGTTATAGAAAATAATTGGGAAAAACTTAGTGTTTATTATATCATAGTGTTTTAATAGTGTTTTAATAGTGTTTAATACCATATTACACACAATGTTTTCAAATTTTTGATGGTGGTTGACAGTAGATTTTCTCGGTCAATGGTTCAACCCAGGCTAAAAGTGCATTCCCCAGGCTTTATTCAATAGAAAACTTGTGGAACTTGAGATTTTTGACTGCAACGTGGCAGAGTGAAAAAAAATTGTTTTCAAACCTACCACACAGTTCAGTGCGATGTTACACGGTACAAGATGTTTATGTTACTGAAATACAAAAACGCCAACCAAGGTTGTGAGCATCATTTCTTAGAAACACTTTTAATCTTATAATTTAAAACTAAATTTTTTTTCTTTTTCTCTCGCCCAGCCATTGCTTCACCTTGTGCAAACAACCCATGTCGGAATGGTGGTGTGTGCACTACTGTCCAGGGAACCTGCTCAGCATACATCTGCTCCTGCCCCAACACCCACATCGGTGTCAACTGTGAAACAGGTAAGGGGGTAGCTTATCACACAAATGTGTATGTGATGAAGGGAACCAGACCATGCTTATTTTGAAGCTTATTTGCTTGTTACCCAATTTTTCTAAGCAGGATTTGTATGCGCTTTGCAAACTTGCAAATCTTCTTGTACCCTACACCCCTTCACGCACTTTTCGTTCTACTAAGTCCCTCTTAACTGTCTCAAGGACATCATCAACATATGGTGGTCGTGCCTTCTCCATCTTTGCATCCAAACTTTGGAACACTTTACATGTCAATAGAAGCTGCAGTTCTTTCAACCAATTCAAAAACTTGTTTAAGATTAATTTTTTGAACTAGGCATATAATTAGCGATATTATACATGTCCCATACTGTGTGTTGATTTGATCACTTTATGATTTGTATCTTTGTATTATATATTTCTCTATTGTTGCTTGTTATGTGTTTTACTGATGTGCTGTGCCTCGGAGTAGGGTATCATACACTAGATAGATGCACATTATAAATGCTTGATTGTTATTGTTCATTTGGTTTGCGGTAATACCTTGTGTATATCTACTTGCTGGGTAGATTTTGTTTCTTTTGAAAACTTGTCATGCTATTTAATCTACTGCCGCAGAGGAAATCGTCTCAGCCGATTACCTACCTTCCGCCCAGGTAGTAGTTAATAAGCAGGACAGTTCTTTTCAGAACTGAGAAGTCTCCCGAAGTCTCCCGAATTCTGAATGTCTACTCCGCAGCAGTAGAATAAATATCAAGACAATTTCTCAAAATCTACCCAGCAAGAAGATATACACATGGCTTCACCGCAAACCAACTATACATTGATACCCCACCATGCAATGCCTCAAATCACACATATGTATTGTTATTACTTTTAATAACTTCATGGAATTTGGTTGCAGCCAGTTAGAGATTTACTGGCTCACTTATTCCCAAATGAACAACCTTTGAAAAAACATTTGGCAGCTTTGTTTTTAAAAGCAAACAACTTGCAGTACATGACTTCACTTTGTGATTTTAATATTTGTTTTGTTTTAATACAAATTAATTGTCTTTTTCTCTCTGACACGGCAGTGGTGACAATAAACCAGAATCCATGCAACAGCTTTCCCTGCCAGAATGGAGCCAACTGCCTGACAATGGATGGTTCATACTACATCTGCCTCTGCACAACTAACTTTGTGGGAACCAACTGCCAGACCTCAAAAGGTAACAACATTTTTGACGGTCGGGTTGGCGTAGTGGTATCTTTCTTCGCCTTCCACCTCTAGGACCCCGGTTCCAATCCTGCCAGGGGGGCACTTTGTGGATTGGGTTTTCAGTCCGTACTTGATGATGTGGGTTTTTCCTGGAACAATTCTCTGGGGTTTTCCTTGTCCTCTCTTCACGAAGTTCTGGGCTAGTAGTGTTGTGAATAACTTTGCATTTCTGAGAATCATTGGTTTCACAACCAAATTATAATAAAATGAATAAATACAAAATTAGATTTGAATAGCTATTGTTTGCTTGTTTTGTGTTGCTGTATTTGTAATGTTCTTTTGGATATTTATTCCCTTTTTTTTTAGCATTGGTTCAAATCCCTCTTCTTTTTTTTAACCTGCGTTTGTGATTCCTTCATATTCATGACACATGGGAATCGGGAAAACGTACAGCGTTGATAAAGTTGGCAGAACTGAATCAATGTATTTAATTGCAACACATCCCACAATGACAGTGTGCTCTGATTCGGTTGACTAATATAATATTTATACTATTGTGTATTTAAAGGTATTATACAGGATTGGCATGGATACAAAAACATTATTTAGTTTTAGTATGGAGTTGACTGATTATGAAGTTTATACTTTTCAAATAAACTGTACCTGAAAAAACACAACATGACAATGTGATTACATGCTAAATTTTGTATGGTTTTTCAATATTTTATCCTGACTCACGCGATGGATTAAGCCCAAATTGTTATGTTTGTTACTTCATGTATATGGTTGAGCAGACAAAACAAAACACTGTCTGCGACTATTTTTTCAGCTCTACCAATCCTGTATATATATATATATATATATATATACACCGATCCATTAAGCCACGCCCATTTCTCATTGACCAATCACAACCGCGAAATCTGATCACCATTTGAGCCGTTTGGTGATCTTTGCACTAATGTTGATCGGGTTTCGCGGCTGTGATTGGTCAACTCGTAAGGAGGCGGGGCTTAATGGATCAATCTATTATGGCTGCACTTTCCCCTTATGAATATCCATATAAATAAGTATGTTTATTTTTGTATTTTATTGCAGCCAATATCCCATCCATGGACCTGTGTAACAACAGTCCATGCTTCAACAATGCCGCCTGCTACAATAGCTACAACAGCAACTCTGGCACAAACCTGATCCCACAGTACACCTGCGTATGTGGTGGCGGTTTCACCGGATCCAACTGTGCCATCCCAACCGGTAAACAAAAATGTCCCAGTCGAATTTTAAAAACATTGAATTTTAAGTTTTGTTCCTCATTCAAATCAATGCAACAGAAACTTATATACCATGCCCAGTATGGGGCAGAGAGCATCCCCCAATGTTCACATACTTGAGCACTCTTTTCCTCTTGTACAGATCAGTATCCCCCCTAAAATCCTCTGAAGAATTCCTGAGATTCCCAGAACGCAGTGAAGACAAAATAGGATGCCACGTATCGAGCACCAAATAGAAATTTTTGATTGAGGCTGAAAAGTCAAATTAGTCTGGCTCTTTTTCATATGATGAATTTCGGAACTCATTGTTGCTTGTGCAGACAGGGAACATGACACATAATAGGCATGCGTGACAATTAATTGTCTAATGTTTCAAGTTTTGTTATGTTTTTGTGTTTGTTCTAAGTTTTCTTTTTTTTTGCAATTTTAACTGTAGTTGGTAACCCAGCTCTAGACATCTGCTCTCAGACTTACACACCAAACTGTGAACAAGGGGCACCATGTTCCAACACCTTCCATAGCTTTGACCAAGATGTGGATTACTACTGTTCTTGCCCAGTCGGCTTCATCGGCCACAACTGCGAGACCATTTGTAAGTTCGATATTATATCAACATCATTTATAGTATCAATGTGTCAGTGCAAATATGTTGTATCTCAATTTTGCAAAAACATGGTATCTTGCTCCCCAGCTCTCGCCGGATTATGTTGTGTATTAAAGATTTGGTGTTGTGGCAACCAACAAATGAAAAGGGGAGCAGAAGAAGGCCAAACAAAACATACATCAACCAACTATGTGAAGACTCCAACCTAACCTGTGAGGACATAGGCAACTGCATGCTGAACAGGAATATTTGGAAAGCCATATTAAATGTCTACTGGAAGCCGTTGGAATGAATAAATGATTGAATGCATCAAACTATCGTTATCAGGCCCTGTTGGCTTCAGGGGAAAAGGGCAGTTTGTTTTCAACATTGTAAACAGTGTGTATTGTTATATAGGCCACATAAGTCAAGATTGGGATTTTGACAAGAATCATGTACATAGCAGATTTCTTTAGTGGGATTTCACTGTCATGTTTTTCTTACAGTCCCCAACCCATGTGGCAGTAACCCATGTAAGAATGGAGCCCAGTGTGTACCAACAAACACATTCTACACTTGTCAATGTGCAACAGGATACAGTGGTAGCACATGTGAGATAGCTGTTGGTAAGTTTAATCAAATCGGTAACTTATAACTGGCAAGTTGTTTGGTATTCAAAGTTTGGTAACCAATAATACATAACATTATTGCTTACTGGTAAATGGTATTCTATAATTGGTACCTGCTAATTGGTAACATGTTAATGGTAGTTGACACCTGGTAGTAGACTTAAAGATAGTTCTTATGCAGTGACGCCATTTGGCCGCCATCTTAGAGGCAAACCGATGATGAAACTATGGAAATGCATTTAAAGTCTATATACCTATTTTACTGGTTGCACAAGGCCAGCGATTTTTGTATAGCTAGGTCTGCAAATCTAGTAAGTAAACTATGTTATTGTTAGATTTCACCAGAAGTTTTTGCAAAGTTTTATACCTTCATTTGTTTTGGTCAAAAATATGCCTGGTCCAGTGAAGAGTTTAAAAAGACGTGGCTTCCTTAATACAATAATCACAGGTGACAATGTGAATCCAGTCATCAGTGGCTGTCCGCAGTCCATCACGATGAACGTCCAGACAGGAACCAGCGCAGTTGTCACCTGGACATCACCCACAGCAACTGATAACTCCGGCACTGCGTTCATCGTCTTCTCATCCAGCAGCCCTGGAAGTGTCTTCCCTATTGGGACAACCCCTGTCTCCTATGTGTTCTCTGATCCAAGCCAGAACTACGCCAGCTGCAGTTTCTTTGTCACTGTCACTAGTAAGTTTTTTAAAGATGGGTGATGTAAAGGTATTATACAGGATTGGAAGAGCTGACAAAATAGTCGCAGACAACGTTCATGTTTTGTGTGTTCAGCCATACGCATGAAATAAAAACCTGTGAAAATTGTGGGCTTAATTCGTTGTGAGTATCAGGAGAAAATAGTGAAAAACCGTGCACATTTTTCAGCATGTAAACACATTGTCCGTAATTTTGGTTGTAACAACCGAAATCAACTGTTGTGTTTTTTTAGGTTTTCAGATAGTTTTCTCGAATATGACTTCATTTCAGAGATAAATATTTCACAGATAAAATGGTTCTAGTATGAACTTCAAAGCTTCGAGACTGAAATTAAACACTGATGTTTACAAAAATATATATTTAATGTAATGAGCTCTGTTTTTCACTTGTCAAAAAGGCACAACTACAGACAACATTCCACCAGTCATCAGCAACTGTCCCAACAACATCGTGCGAACAGCAGCCCCAGGCGCACCCAGTGCCACTGTCAGCTGGGTAGAACCTACGGCTACAGACAATTCCGGCAGCACGGTCAACCGAGTATCCACTGCCACTTCCGGTGCGAGCTTCAACATTGGTTCCACAACAGTCACCTACACCTTTAGTGACAACTCCGGCAATGACGCTCTGTGCTCGTTCGTTGTCACTGTCAACGGTAATTAGAAATCATTCTCTTAAAAGATTGTTGGTTTCTTTTCTTCGTTGAGAAAAACTTCTTGGTCCATAATGTCTTTCAGGTACATCAGGAACAAGTTGATATTGTGACACATTCAAGTTTTGTCATCCAGTGTTTGGGTTCAAACTCTAGGCTGGCTCATCATGATACGTATGTCCTTAAGCTGTACACATTTTTTATATTTGTTTTGTCCTTGACCTGTCACACGGGAAGCCGTATGTCCTGTGTATTTGAACAGGTAATGCATGTAAACAAACCCATCTTTTTGTGGCGTTTGTACTTAGGCATTACTGGTTCTAAGCTAGCACCCAAATTATTAATGGGTTTTCTCGAGCCTGTGAGCTACAGTGGTTAATTTCAAGGCATCCTTGGTTTCAAAATCCATACATTTTTTAAAGAATAAAAAATTAGAACTTGCATTCCCAAATCACTCAACACAAAATCATTATGTTACCTTTCCCAGGTGGAACCGTAGTGGATAATACAGCACCAGTCATTTCCAATTGTCCAATAAGCGCATCAGCAACGGCATCCACTGGCACCAACGCAGCTGTCGTGACTTGGACTGTACCCACTGCCACAGATAACTCTGGTGGTTTGGTGACCAGCACTTCAACCCACAACTCTGGAGACTCGTTCAACACCGGCGTCACCACCGTGACGTACACCTTCACTGACCCGTCTGGAAACCAGGCTACCTGCCAGTTTGTCGTCATGGTCAATGGTGAGTATATTTTGACAGTTTAAAAAAAAATGACGATGCCTTGTTCTTAAAGGGTAATAAATCACAAGGGAAACTGACTGGGTAAAATTTAAGTTGAACATAGGCAAATTGACTTTAGCAGGATATGAACCTGCGACCTCCAGATTGTGCTATCTAGCCACAATGCTGGTGTGTTAATGAGGAGGTCGAGGGATCAAATCACACTTCAGACAATTTTTCTTTGTTCACCCAAAATAAATAAAATGTACCCAGTCAGTTTCCCTTGTGGTCTATTACTTAATATTTGAGATAAAAAAAAGTTGCATCCCCTTAAGGCGATCCCTCTGCTTCCGTTTCCCAGGTTGTAATGTAAACTTGGGTGTGTGATCCCTGGCTTTATGGCAGTGAAAGGTTGAATGGGTTTCTGACCGGCACCCCAAACAAAGATATGGATGAAATTTGCATTCCCTTAAGGTGATCTCTCTCCTGCCACTTCCTAGGTTGTATCATAAACTTGGGTGTGATAGCTGGCTTTACAGCAGTAAAAGGTTAAATGTATTTTGACTCACCCCCAAACAAAGATATTGATAAAATACGGAAACTACCCACATCAGGGGTAGATAGCTCAGTTGGTAGTGCGCGGGTCTGTTAATCTGCTGGAGATCGTAGGTTCAAATCCTGCTCTGGTAAATTGTTCTTTGTTCAACTCCAAGGTTGTTTTCAAGATTTCATTTGACTTTTTGTGAGATATAAAACAACACTGACAAAACTGTGTTCAATTTCTTACTCGCAGATTTCTCTGGTGACACCGTAGCTCCGGTTATCACCGGGTGCCCTGTCTCCAGGACTGTCGCTCCTGATCCAGTGACCAACGTAGCCATCGTTTCCTGGGTTGAGCCAACTGCAACGGATAACAGCGGCAGAGAGCCTGGTGTTGCATATTCCCACGTGCCAGGATCTTCCTTCCCAGTCAACACAGTGACCAGAGTGTCGTACATCTTCTATGACAATGTTGGCAACTTTGACACGTGTGATTTCACTGTCACAGTCACAGGTGAGTTGCTTAATCTGCTTCTTATTTATATCAGGTTTGTACGGAGCTCTGAAAGTGCCATCCAACTTACTGAGATACTGAGATAATAAACTGCAGGATGATTTCATCATAACCATAAGATAACAACTTCCTGAGATGAATTATCTTAGGATGACGACTTCCTTAAAGTATGATGTCCTCTTCCCAGATAATTTATCTTGTATGCCTACAGTTTGCCACTTTGGACACAAAGTTATTTCAGGAAGAATCAATCCTATTTTCAGGATTTCGTCATCCAGAAAATATATCTGGAAGACATCCTATATTCGAGATGTCTATACCCCAAGGTAAATTTTTTGTTGGGAAGACGTCATTCTACTTATAGGATGATGACATCCCGAGATAATGTCAGATATTTGCCCAGTACAAACCTCATTTTATCTGCCATGTTTGCAAGTATGTTGACAGACTCCCCACTGAACAGTCTGTGGTTTGGCCAACTGTTACGATCTCATAGCCCTTGACAATGTTGAGGTCTTGTGACAGGCTTAACATATTGCTTAAGGACACTCTTTCAATCATCTGTTAGTGCCCTCTCTTTTGACTCAATTTCCTCCGGTCATGATTAAACACTCCTCACCATGTTTATATCGCTTGTTTAAAAATGGCCAAGTGATCTCCTCTCGACCAATCAAAATAGATCAACTGTCCCAGGTGTTTATGAAAGGGATGTTGAATCAAGTCTTCAATAACAAGCCAAGTAGAGTTCAGTCTTTGATAACCGTTTGAATTTCATGCAATTTTGTGTCTTTCATTTCAAGCTGGCACAACAGGCACAGATACCACCGCACCCGTCATCAGTAACTGTCCAACAGGTGCCTCGGCCACTGCAGCCCCAGGCGCATCCTCTGCCATTGTATCTTGGGTAGAGCCCACGGCAGTGGACAATGACGGACAGACAGTTAATGTTGCCAGGTCTCGAGCACCGTCCACCTCCTTCAATGTTGGGACGACCGCCGTCTCCTACACGTTCACAGACACGTCTGGAAACCAGGCCGGTTGCTCCTTCAATGTAGTTGTCAATTCAGGTATATATAAACAAAATAACAAATAAAAAATCTGATAGTTTATAGAGAATACATAAATTGAACTTAGTCATGTTGCAAAATCACTTAGTAAATAATGGGTAGTGCTTTACTTTCTAATTTACTAATCTCCCAATTTTTTTTTTATTTATAGCAGATATGAGTAAACAAGTCAGGTAGATTGACACTGAGTGGTTTTCTGAGCAGATATTTTCAAGCAGACTGGATAGATATTTAGTTGCTGTGCAAAGATCATGCTGATTTTTGTATCCTCCCATTCTTCCACTATCCTACAGGTGGAACCGTAGTGGATAACACACCACCAGTCATTTCCAATTGTCCAATAAGCGCATCAGCAACAGCATCCACTGGCACCAATGCAGCTGTCGTGACTTGGACTGTACCCACTGCCACAGATAACTCTGGTGGTTTGGTGACCAGCACTTCAACCCACAACTCTGGAGACTCGTTCAACACCGGCGTCACCACCGTCACATACACCTTCACTGACCCGTCTGGAAACCAGGCTACCTGCCAGTTTGTTGTCATGGTCAATGGTGAGTGCACCTGAATTTAACACTCGGTCCAACCACCTTACGTGAATCATCCACTAGGAGTGGACCCAAGTTCACCTATGACACACTCGGATCGATACCCACCGGTTTGGTTTCGAGCATGATTTCTTATCTGGGTCCAATTTCATGGCTCTGCTTACCGCCGAGTTCTGCACTTTCGATCACAGTTCTCCTCTTTCAGAGCAAGCACTGAATCTCTGCGCTAGCTGTGTAAGCGTAAAATGCCTAGTAACGTGGACTACGCAAGCACACAAGCAAAAATTCCCTGCTAACCCTTGAAATCTGCTTCCGTAAGCGTGGAATTCCTTGCTTCCGTAAGCGCCAATTCTTTGCTTACGGTAAGCAGAGCCATGAGATTGGGCCCAGATCTTGAGTTAAAGTGTGGAACAGACAACGTTTCTGTGATTTGACACCAGCAGCTGGACACCTTGCCAGTCCCAGCCACTTTAGATCTCTTTACAGATTACCATCCTAATTGATAGGCCATTATCCCATCTCATGGTCACTTGCCTTGGGGAATCGTACATGCCAGGATACCATTGATAAGAGTTAGGATGAAACTGGTGTTTAGAATATAGATTTTGAGGCTAATGGGAGTTTCACGTAATGCACTAAAGAATTACCATTAAAGATTGGAATATGTTTCAAGACGCATTCATTTATGATTGACTTCACATAGCAGTTAAAATACAGATAGGAAATTTTGTTTAGCAAAAGGCTGTTTTGTTTTGTCAGTAAAGGCTGCCATGTGATACATCTGGCTTGTTACTTTTCCAACACCAACTTTTGCTTCACAAATAAAGTTATTGAGCAAAATTTCTCAGCTAACCAACGTACCAACTCATTACATTTGATCTCAAATCCAGATTTCTCTGGTGACACCGTGGCTCCGGTCATCACAGGGTGCCCTGTCTCCAGGACTGTCGCTCCTGATCCAGTGACCAACGTAGCCATCATTTTCTGGGTTGAGCCAACTGCAACGGATAACAGCGGCAGAGAGCCTGGTGTTGCATATTCCCACGTGCCAGGATCTCCCTTCCCAGCCAACACAGTGACCAGAGTGTCGTACATCTTCTATGATAATGTTGGCAACTTTGACACGTGTGAATTCACTGTCACAGTCACAGGTAAACTCACAGATTCAGTACTAAAGAATGTACAAATGAAGAAGAATATCAAATCAGAGAAAAAATTGTATATTAATGTTGAACTGATCTTTGTCTTAAGAGGGGCTACATTGTTTGATTCAGTTTTATAATCCACTAATTTTTCAATAGATAAAGTCCTTATTAAATTACAAGTCTCTAGCCTCACATTAAACCAGTGCAAAATGCCACTGTGTTTCATACCCTTCAGGTTGATTTTTTGGCAAAATCCAAACGTCACATTTCAAACATAGTGGACTGTACGTTTTAGTGTACGTAAGTTGTTTAGTTCATTCCTGAGTTTTGATGATACTCAATCAAAACAGCACTGGATTTGATCTTTTGACTGGCAGAAAAAATTGCCCTATGTATTGTTCAGACCCATTTGTTTGTAATGTTCGATGACGTCACATTTGAAATTTTGTTATGGAAGAGTATTGGATAAAATGACATTTTCCACCCTTTTAATGTGAAGTTAGAGATTTTAAACTTTCTCCCGACTTTCATGAGGACTCAGTCTATTGAAAAATGAGTTAATCACAAGAGTGAATTTGACATTGAAGTCTCTCTTTAGGATTTGTTTTGGTGGCAGTTACGTAAGCTGTTTTTGTGGTTTGGTCATTTGAATACACATCCAGCCGCAATTACTGAGGCATTTGTTAGTTGGCTACCAACTGATACAACATCCCAGCTCCTACCAAAGCTTTATTCACATGTTGTCATGTTTCTTCTTACCTTATATGTGTAATTTGTCCATCCTTTGGGATTTGCCTCCTGAGTTTTTTGTCTTCTTCCTCAGGCGAATTCTTTTTCAATTCAGAGTAGATTTGTATTTTCAAGAGGGAAATTGACTGATATTTTCTGTATACAGCTGGCTCAGGCACAGGCACCGACACCACCCCACCCGTCATCGTTGGCTGTCCTGCTG
Organism: Leptasterias polaris; assembly: GCA_037783415.1. Classification (NCBI taxonomy): domain Eukaryota; kingdom Metazoa; phylum Echinodermata; class Asteroidea; order Forcipulatida; family Asteriidae; genus Leptasterias; species Leptasterias polaris. The sequence goes on along the minus strand of JAZGTN010000005.1, from coordinate 2,530,775 downwards.
GGGCTTCAGCTGTAACCTCAACACAAGGAGCCAGCTCAGCTATTGTATCCTGGACAGAGCCCACCGCAACAGACAACGATGGACAAGTGGTAACTCTCTCCAGATCTCACGCTCCATCCACTGCCTTCAACATTGGGAGCACACCCGTCACCTACGTGTTCACCGACACGACTGGAAACCAGGCCGTCTGCTCCTTCAATGTTGTTGTGACACCAGGTAAATAATAACGATAAAAATAACAAGTATTTTTATAAAGCACTTTTACAGGGAGATCAAAGCACTGAACAAGAATAGAAACATAACTATGGTGTGGTGATTAAGGAGCATATGAACCATGAAGGGGACACTTTTAGTTTGTTGTCCTTTTTTGAAATGGCAGGAAAGTCGACCACTATAGATCACTTTCAGTAAACGTTGTGTACATGAATCTAAAGTTCATGCTGAGAAAAGCATTACAATGCATATCATTACTAATACGGAGATTTATATATCGCTCTACAAAGTTCAGGGGGCCTCACAATCAACAACAGAATTCAACAAAACAAATCGAAGAAATACATTAAAATAAACAGATCATAGGCTGGGAAATAGGTGAGTTTTGTGTTGGTGCTTAAAGGTGTCAATAGATGCCACAGTTTAGGAGCCACAAAGGGATGAAATTTGTTACCTTAATGCACAACTTCTTATGAATGAAGCTTTCTCTGTCAGTAATGAGCTAAATTTTATACGCTGAATATTTTTTAGAGCAGGAACTATTGTGAGCTCTGTTCGTTCGTTTTGAGTTTAAGTATTTTGTCCCCCATTTATTTACAAAGCCTCTAATGTAGACAACCTCAGCCCTGTGTTTTCCTTCTGCCCGAATGACATCACAAGCTACGTTCAGAGTGCTGGGTCGACAGCCACTGTATCCTGGACAGTACCATTGGTCACAGACAACTCCGGGATCTCCCCTCAGGTCACCTCAAACTTCGCCCCAAATTCAGTCTTCAGCGTGGGCACCACCCAAGTTCAGTACACTGCAACTGATAATACAGGCAACCAGGCTTCTTGTAGCTTCAACGTCAATGTTATCGGTGAGACTGCTTTTAAAATATTTCCTCTCAACTGCCATGAGCACCGTATTCATTTCGTTTTCTCAAATCAGTCGACTGACGAGAAGTAAGTGGTGTTTGAAGCTTTGCATGGTGTGAAAAATAAAAAGTAACCGTAAATAAATAAATAGTAAACTTTTGGGGTACAACCATGTATTAAATCTCTTTTGTCGGAGTGTTAGCTCTGAAAAGACCCAGTGTGGTCTCGACATCTCAAACAGTCTACTCTGCTCGTCTTGGACGAGTAGGTCTGTCCTGGTTCTTTCCTGATTCTTTCCTGATTTCCGGATGTTTCACTGACCTCTCGTCATTGTCGGTTTTTCAATGAAAGATGTGAAAATGCAATACCATAGTTCGACTAAGTTAGCCCGAACTCTGTAAACACATTACAAGAAAAAGGGTTGAAAATGTTTTAAAAACACACGGTGGAATAGACCTACATAAAAAACAAATAAAAAAACTAAACGGGGTTCAAATTGACATCAAAGATGGCGACCATCACAATGGATCTATAACTCTTTTTAGTTCAAACTCAATAAAAAAATATTTCACAAAGAGTATCAGGTGCAGAATTGTGTGTTCAAAGATTTGAACTTGATCTATTTCAGTGGACAGTGTAGCACCATTCATCAGCGGTTGTCCAGCTGACAGGACTGAGACTCTCACAACTGGTACAACATCAGTGACCAGCACTTGGGTTGAGCCTACTGCAACAGACAACAATGGAGCGGTCACCACGACCCAGTCCAACCAGCCAGGGGATGCGTTCTCCCAGGGAGCTACCACAGTCAGGTACATCTTTGCTGACACCGCCGGCAACCAAGCAACCTGCTCCTTCGTAGTTACTGTGAATGGTGAGTGCTGATTTTGACATTTAGACCACTTTAGTGATAGGCACCCCAAAAATCATAGAAGAAACAAATTGAGACTTATTTGCGCAGTTATTAAACAAAAACACCTCAAACCAAATTGTTGATTATTCCAAACTTCTTTCTCGTATTGTGGAAGCATGGATAAGTCTATCTTCTTTGCAAGATAATAGATTTAATTTTTTTTATATACCACACTCACAGACCCTTGTCATTGATTGGTGGAACACTCGTCACATGTCATCCATTATTTTGCCATGTATTACTGCTGCAATGCTCCACAAATTAGTATTGGAGTCCTATATGGAAAAATATTTGTCATTTATTGGTGGAACACTCGTCACATGTCATCCATTATTTTGCCATGTATTACTGCTGCAATGCTCCACAAATTAGTATTGGAGTCCACTATGGAAAAATATTTTATATATGCAGAGTTCTTAAATTGATCATTCTCCACCCGTTTGTCCAGACGAGGCAAGGTGGTGTCACGGTGGACAAGATTGGTGTTAGCTTTCATGGAGTCATCCACTCTGTTAAGAAGGGGTTTTTAGAATTTCCAGAGTCTGGGGTTGATGAGTTTCCATTGCTATATTTATGTGTTTATCGTGAACAAATTTTAATGTGACAAGGATCTATGTGTGAGTTATATTAAACAAATATTGAATACATTTTATTCATTCATTGTCGCCGAATATAATCAAGAGGTGTTATCTAGCTTTTTCATTCCACGAGGCGAAAGGAATAGTCCTTGATTATATTCTGCAACAATGCACTCACATATGCGCCCAGTATTTGTGTACTATCTGCCAAGCCAAAAACAGTTTGGAATCATTCACAAAACAGTAAGAGTTTATGACACGGTGACTTGTGTAATTCTGCTGAGTAGAATCAATTGAGCTTGGCAGAATTGTGTGCTAAATGTTCCTATTAAATGTGTCCCAAGTCACTTGTATGTTCTTTGACAGTAGTGACCCACACCAATTTTTGTGTGTGATAGCATTTTTTCTTTAAAGCAATTTATCTCTTGTCTGTTTTACTTCTCTAGTTGTAACGACCGCCAACCCATGTAATAGTAGCCCATGTCCAGCTACCCACAGCTGTTACTACAGCGAGAACGAGTACCTCTGTCTAGGTAAAGTGTTTATAGTAATAATAATGATAATAATACTAATGTTCCGGAGACAGTTGTAGGGACCGACCAGGACAAGATCCTTTTGAATTTTAACATTCAGACTGATCATGTTGTAGTACAAAGGCATCCGGATGTTGTAGTCTTAGATAAGACGAAGAATATGTGTCATCTTATTTTTTATATTTTTTATTTCATTATTTTCTTGTAACTTCAATGACCAATTGAGCCTCAATTTTCACAGGTTTGTTATTTTATGCATATGTTGGGATGTGCCAAGTGAGGAAACCGGTCTTTGGCAATTAACAAAAGAATACCCATCATTTTGTACATAACGTTGCACCTTTTTTTTGGTTATTAACAATTGCATGTACAGTATTTAAAATTTTGTGATTATAAACACACCTTGTCTTTTGCCTCTTATGCAGCTTCACGAAGGAAGCGTGATGTCGGAAACGGTGAGTAAATCATTCTTAAATATTCATTTGGAATGATCAAGACCCGAGATTATTTCCCTTTTAACAAAAGGATTGATTTGATCATTTCTACATTACCAACAAATGCTTATTATTACCTGGTTATCAGAGCCAAAAGAAAATTTTTGTCAAAATACCATAGAAAAGTTACATTGCCCAATCTTACAATTTTTTTTTTTAATTTGGTTTTTTGGGGGGGGGGTTTGAATTTTTTTCTCTAATCAAGTTTTGACAGATTTTTCAGTTTCAAAACAAAAAACACACACAATAATGTGCATATGCCACTGGAAAAATGCACAAAATACAGGTAACATGCAAAAATGTTTGTGCATGGCTTATGGACATGAATTAATGCCGCTATCATCCCAACAATAATTCATTTTTAGCTTTTAACTAACTACCAATAATTCCCAATTGTTTTTTGTGCGCTTCCTCTAATGAAAGCTTGTAACTTTTCTGAGTCTGTAAAACAAAGCTCTCTAAAATTTAAATCTAAATTTTGGGGTCAAATTTGCAAAAAAGCGGACATAGCATCTTTATCACAAATATTTAAACATTTACATTTAGATGCTACAAACTTGTAGTGACTAAATGACATAATTTTTAGGGTATAATACAGTAACAGCAATTGTAAAAGAAACGATCAGCAAATTAACTAAATCTGATTGTTTACTTATAGAAACTGTTACCAAACCATGTGCAGTGACAAATAATTTTTCTTTACAGCAAGCGCACAAGGGTCTAAACTGGTAAAACATCTGAAATTTCTAAGACAACCTGTTTTCTCTTGTTATTCCTGTTTTAATTGTATTCAAACATAAACCATTACCCCACCCCCCCTCTTGTGACCGATACAGATGAATGCTTGTGCAAGAATGGAGGAGTATGTGCTTCTGGCAACGACTATGACATGTCTGAAGGTATTAGTCGATCCTGCTTATGCCCAGCAGATTTCACCGGAGTCCTCTGTGAAAAAGGTGAGCATCTTTTAAGAGAGAGGGCGCTATTCGGACAACTGGTTAAAGTGTACCAATCAATGTGTTGAGTTGTAATATCAGTAGTTGTTGATGGTCCGATTGGCATAGTGATATCTTTCCTTGCCTTCCACCTCTGAGAACTCGGTTCGAATCCAACCAGGGGCACTATGTGGACTGGGTTTTCATTCCCTACCTGAATGCATAGGAATTATTCCCTGGAATAAATCTCTGGTGTTTTGCTTCCACGCCTTAAACTGAAACTTCCTTCTTTGTCTTCTCTCCATGGGGTTGTTGGCAAGTATCGTGACTAAGTTCTAATAGCTTCACAACAAAAATTAACAAATAAAATTGTTTGTTAAAGCCTGAGATATTTAAATGCTGTTGCTTCAATTTTTGTAGATTTTGTTTTTCTTAAAAAAGATTCTCTTGCTACTGAAATATTCTTTCAGAGAAGAAACCAAATAGCATTTTATTCTTACCAACCACTTTGAGATGTCAATAGATGTCAATAGACCTTATGCACATGACGTTGTTTGAGTAGGGCGCCCTCGGTTAGAGGTTGCTCATTGGCCCATCCTGTGCGCAAACAAAGATGCGCGTTTCCATTGTTTCATCATCAGTACCTCTAAAAAATATGTTGTGATGACGTTGAGGCATAATCTATACATTTCTGAGCTCAGAGCTGTAGAATCTCTTTGAAAAGGTATAGTTTCAAGGTGCAAGGGAATACTGTAACGATGAGCTGTTTTGGGGTTGGATTTGAATAATGTCTGGTACAATGACTTTCTTAGTCACCACTTGGGATTGACTTCCTCAGACAGTTGCTATGTCAAATGGTTTGGGGCAAGCTTTTGTATAGCAACCTACACAAGACAAACAAACCCTGGCACCATTGTGTCATACACATTCATTCAAAATTGTGTATTGGGGTTCGCCGTCTCTTGGGTAAGTTTGCAAAATCTTGCGTGAACCATTTGACGTAGCAACTGTCTCGATAGTCTGAGGAATTCAAATTGAAGCAATAACTTGTGATCAAGCAAGTCATACCGGACATTATTTAAATCTAACTCACAAATGGCTTTTTGGGAAATGAATTGTTCAACATGTTCAAAGCAAAACCATTGAACTGTTTTGGTTTGTTTTTTATTTTCAGCGATTGTCTCACTGGGCATGTGTAAGCCAAACCCCTGTGCTAATAACGGCACATGTGTAGAGGATAGGTCATCTGTAGACAAGTACACTTGTCTCTGCAGCCCTGGCTGGCAAGGATACCACTGCAAACAAGGTGAGTTTTCAACCATCATGTTGCTGCATCATTCTGTGGTTGTATCCCATGGGTATTCCTGTTGCTGGGGGAACCCTGCTCTGAAGTCTGGTCTCGAATGTGATTTGGATTTTCCAAACCTGGTCGAGTGGGTTTGGCCCATTTGTTTTTTTAATTTCTACATCTAAAATTGTAAAATTCTTCGTCATTTTCTTTTCAAGGGTGTGCACAACATTGTTAAGATTGAAAGTAAAAATTGTTACAGGTTTGTACATAACTTAAATGGTATAAAGATGGTCACGGTGGAAAACTTCCTTTGAAATAGTTTTGCTTGAAATAGTTTTTAGGAAATGAGTAAAACAATTACACGTGTTCAAACCCGATGTCTGAAAACAGTGAAAACAAATAATGGTGTTTTTCGCTGTTTTCTCATGCCTCCGATGACCAATTGAGCTTAAACTTTTACAGGTTTGTTATTTCATGTATATGGGCTTAGTGCATCAGACTCGAGTTCTGGTGGCTGAGTCATCAGGTTGTGGGTTCGAATCCCTGTCATGACACTTGTGTCCTTTAGCAAGACACTTAAATGTAATTGCTACTCTTCATCCAGGGGTAAATGGGTACTTGTGAGGGCAGAGGTGGTTCTTGTGATTGATTTAGCTTGGTGCGCTACATATTTGGCAGCACAGGCTGTATACTCCAAAGGGAGCTGAGATATGACACAGCGCTGTATAAGAAGCCACTATTATTATTATTATTATTATTATTAGTATTATATAATAAACTGATTCTCCTCTCTGTTCTTTACAGCCATGGCCAAATTTGAGCCCAGCCATGAAGTCTCCATCCCCGCCGATGCATACGAGGGGATGCAGCTCCTGGTCGGTTGTTTCATGGCCGTCCTGGGTACGGTGGTCATCATCCTGGCTGCAACTATCTGCCGCCTGATTCCTCGGCACAACCAGAAGTTCCGCAACGACGAGACCCACTTTGTCCATTAGAGCCTTCATCATTATGAGATGTCTTTAATTTCAGCAGAATGCTAAAGGCCGTCTCTGCAATGCACTGGAGGTCAGTTCAATACTATTTTAGAAGATTTGGATTGGGCTTATTTTTATTTGTTTAGGTCGGTGCAAAGGATTGCGCACAGTAGGACAATTATGATCTTGGCCCGAAACCTTTTCTTACTGTAGTATTAGTTATCACATAAGCATGAGTGGAATACGGGAACAAAATAGCGCTTCTGCATCCCATATAGAACGAAGCCATATTTTCCGTATTCCACGAGCGCGTGTGTGATAACAAATTTATCTTCAAGGAAACTCGACACGCAGCTAAACGCAATGCGCGCTGTTGGAACAGCGCAATATCCAGGGTGTGATATTGGCCATGCAATATAGGTTTATATCACACCTTTTGTCGACCAATCAGAATAGAGGATTCAAGTTTGCTTGAAGATAATTGGACGAACCCTAACTGCTGTAGGACTGCTGCGTCATGGTATTTTTTCCAAGTAGTGATTAGTTTACTTATAATAACCCGACTGATATGCATTACCCATTTGAAAATCCTTTATTGATATATAATTAACTAACCTTTTTAAAAGTATATACATCAGAATAACATGTCATGAAAAATATATAAGAGCAGCAATGTGTATCTGTTTTTTAGTTAAACCAAGATACTTATTTTTTTATCAGAAAAACGGGCATGGTAGTGTTGTAGTCAAGTATTTTAAGGTCGAGTAGCAAGTACTGCCGAGTTCGAGGGTGGACGAGTGCGAGTACTTTGGCAATCAAGTACGACAAGAAATGCCTTGGGGAAAAAATGTTTACTTGAAAGTGTGTTTTGTTATAGGGTTTTGGGAATAACTGTCCAAACCCTTGTTGTTACATTCTGTTTGGGGAAAAAGTTGTTTACAGAGGTTGACTCATCGGGTCATTTAATGGGGTTGACTCACCCCCACATCTACTAGTCACCTTCCCCTGATCCTATTATCAGGCCACTATAACCAAGTCGCACCCTCGCATTATAAGCCTTCTGTGGTTGAAAAAATGTGATCATTCTTTGCTGCTGTGTTTTTCAGCATAAGTCATTGACACAAGTTGTTGACTCCCCCATATTGGGGTGAATTCAAATCACAATGTTGGCATAAAGTACAGCACTGTATATCTTACCCCTCGTCCCTATATTTTTAAAGACTGGATTATCCTAAAAGGTTCACCAACGACATTTATTAGTCGGCTTTATATGTCTGGTTTTGTTTATTAAAAGGTACAAATAATATTTTAACCATTTTATTCAACAAAATTTGAATTGAAGCTGCCTTACTTTATAGGATCCACTTTTTACATTTGTATTTTTGTACTTGTAGCTTTTTAGAATTTTTTAAATGCACTTTTCTGTTTATTTTTGAAAGATTATAATAAATGTTGGGATTCTAAAATGGAACAAAACAATCGGGTGAATATTAATTTTGTTGTCTATTTTTGTTTCGTTTTGTTTTTGTGCGCTTTGCGATCTTTGAAACAAATACGTTGCTCAGGGTATCTGCTTTTCCTGTTGATTTATCTCATGTTTACCCCATTAACTAAAATAAAACAAAATCGCTCAATGTTCCCCTTGATTTTGTCATACTCATTCTCCGATACACATTAGGGTCGTCATTTTTTTACAAAGAAAGTCTTCAAACTGTTTTAAAAGCTTGTGGTCAAAATCCTCAACATTATTAATAGGATCCTGCGCTGGAACATTAAAACCCACTGCAAGTTTTGACTACCCAAATAAAGGTGATGACACAACCTTTTCTACGTTCTAGCTTGCCTCCACATAGACTTGATTCAAGTCCCTTTCTCGTGCGAGGTTCCTAACGTAACGCGCCAGCATGCAGCCACAGAATACCAGTGCGCCCTCACCGACAACGGGATTGGGACTTGAGTCAAGTCTAGCCTCCACACCAAGGGGGCTTCTTTTTATGCATTTCAGGGCCAAGTAGTACTGAAAGCTTTTGTTATGTTAATGCAAATAAGAGTCTGGTAGTATAATGGCTTGTGGCCTCCACTAAGTGTAGTGTTGCTACTTAGTCATGTCGCACATCCAACAGTCCTTGAGTCAACTGCACCAAGAGCTGAGATTGATGTTAAGTTATGTACAAATCTTAACTGCTATGCAAAGTGTGATGTCACAATGCAAATCGCTATGGCGGTATTGAGAACTTCTCTTCAGATGAATCTTAGTGCTCTGTGAAAATCGAACGGTGCTGCACTAATTTAAAATTTACAATTCTGTACATGTTCTGAAGAATGTCTGGACAAGGTTACAAACAAAATGGTGAAAAGGAGTTCAGTCGATGAGAATGGGGTCGATGTCTTGCAGAGTTTGTTTTTTCTGTCTGCTTTACGAAGTAGAAATTATCAATTTTGTTGACCGATGATAGATCGATATGACTTCGTCCATTTAATGTGTTGTGTGGATTTGTTTTCTTAACTTTGTTTTTCAAGCTAAAACGATTTGCAGACAGATAACTTAAAAGTTAACCAAAGATGAACCACTTTTGAACGCAGCCCATTATCAAAAAAAGAGAAAAAGATCAACTGAAGTCAATGAGTCGAGAAATGCCACAATATTTTCCTGTTCATATTCAGTTTGTGGTAACATCATGGTGTTAGAAATTACTGCAAACTGAATATACATTGACACCTCACCCTCAAAACCCATATAATATTGTTTTACTTTTCTACTTTGAAATATGACCGACTGATTGTTGCAAATTTGTTGCCAATGTAGAATTTCTTTCGAGAATTCAGTTTTGTGGTGCACTCATTTTCCAATAGATAGTCATCATGAAAGGAGGGAGGGGATTTATATAAGTCTCAGTAACCTCACCTTAAACTGTATAAAGGTACTTTTATTTGAAACTCTTTTAGAGCGAAATGTTAAACATGACGTCGTCGGGCATCAAAAACAAATGGGTCTGTGCATTCTCATGAGGAATTTTCGCGCTAGTCAAAAGATCAGATTCAATACCTTTTTGGTCGATCTTCAAAATTTAGGAATGAACTAAAAATTATCTGTACATGAATGTACATAATAATGTATTTGAAATGTGACATCATTGGACGTGTTTGGGTTTTGTCCAAACCGTGTAACATTTCTTTCTTATTGCAGTAGCCAATATCATCAAACCGTTTTAAATGACTCTATTGTATTAACTTGCTCAGGACAGGAAGTGTTTTCCAAGCAAATATAGGAAACCAACCAAATTGCAGTTTGAGATACGCACGTAAACATATCTCTCCGGGCACATTATCTGTATAAAAGCTCGGGTTAAAACGGTGTAAGAATGCCACTGTGTTAATGAATCATCACTTCCTAATGGAAAATTTGTGGGCCATTTTACAACGCCCCACCCAACTATCCAGTAAATGTATATATTCAACAATACGGAGACCTCATTATCCAATGCTCTTTGACCTAACAATGAGATATTGATTCATTCATTGTGTATGTCCTGTCGCGATAAACAGTCTGTACACAAAGAATACAGTCCATTCTCACCTCTTTAGCCACAGCTTAAATCCCGAGGATGGCTTGCTTTACCAAGCGCATTTTCTTGCCCCAAGGAGCAAAAAATTAACACGGCAGTAAGGACACAGGCCTATTGGGTGTCGTTCTCTTTTTGTAAATGGGGGTAACTTTTTTATTGACTGCACAATGTTCGTTCGGCTGGCGTGAGTTTCTCAACAAAAGGCAGCGAGGTGCTTGGAATTCCTTCCTGGCATCACAGTCCATTGATAACCAGATTCTGTGCTGTTAGTTTGCACTAGAGGCTGAGGTGCTTCGGGATGCCTGCAAGGACCCTTTTATTATTCATAGGTGTGTCTTTAGAGCAGGCCTGGATTTTATAGCAACGCGGGTGAAATGTACTGGAAGATTTCCCTCCGAAATTCAATTCTAACTGATAATAAATATATTCCAAGAGCACACTCAAAATGTTTTGCAGTGTCAGTGGGGCATGATTATGTTTTGAGGGGGAATGCATGCATCGTTTTCTGCGTCATGTGGGTGGTCATCTTGGTTGAACTACCTGATGAATTCGGCCCAATAGATCGTGGCTTGACAGTCGACATACAGAACTGAACTCAATGCGGTTTAATTAATATACTATAATTATTATTTTTATTTATCGGTTTTCACAGACAAATGACCAACAGCTGTAGCTGAAAGGGTCACTTGACAATGATAAATAACATAGTTACAAGTAAACATTCAAACTCAAACACACCATAGAGCAACACACTTAAAGGCACTGTATATAGGCTGTCTCGATCAGCTCGCTAACGAGAATGACGACATCATTGTCAAGTTAATTGATTTAGGTAACCGGTGTAGGATGCCGGCCACAAGCCCTTTCGTGAGAAAAAAGTCCAATCCGTGACTTCACACATCTGCCACAGTGCCGACACTCCAAGGCCGGCAGTGTGCAGGCAGCAGATGCCAGAGGGGGTAGTAGCTCCCGTTCATGACGACGACGCCGTTTAGCATCTGCATCTGCTGCTCTTGCCACTTCAGCTGCAGCAGATCCAGCTTGCACTGCAGCTCGCCAGGCTGTCCTATTCTTAGCTGTACTATTCTTAGCTGTACTTTCCCATTGCTGGACATCGATACCAGCAGCCTTGAGGTGTCTTTTCATGCAGTCAGAGTAGCGGAGTCTTGGTCGCCCAACATTGCGTTTACCGTTGCTCGCTGTACATCACAGCTTTTGGCATTCTGTCATTCTCCATTCTGATCACATGACCGGTCCAATTGAAAGCTGTCGCTTCGGGAGCATTGCCTCGATGCTGGGTAGTCCGGCCAGCTGTAGTACCTTGTTGTTTGTTACATGTTCAGACCACTTTACACCAAGGATGGTTCGCAGTGAATGGACAGGCGGTGAATGTGTCTACGGTAGAGCGTGTAGGACTCTGAGCTGTACAGGAAGCAGGATAGTACAACGGCTCTGTAGACCTTGCACTTTGTCGCTCTGGTAATGCTGTGCCTACTCCACAGCCGGTCACGCAGGCGGCCGAAGGCAGCACAGGCTGAGCGGATTCGCATGGACAGCTCCTTCTCCAGACTGCAGTCATTGGAAATGGTGCTACCAAGGTACACGAAGGAGTCCACGATCTTGAGTGGCTCGCCATTTAGCACGATGTTTGGCTCAATGTATGGAGTTCCAGGAGCTGGTTGGTAGAGTACCTCAGTTTTCTGATGTTGATAGTCAGCCCGAAGGAAGCAGATGCTGCAGCAAACTCGTCCAGAATCTTCTGCAGGTCCTGCGCAGAGTGTGAGACAAGGCCAGTGTCGTCAGCGTAGAGCAGATCACGTGCACACAACTGATGGACCTTTGTCTCGGCTTTCAGACGTCTTGTGTTAAAGAGCTTGCCCTCAGTTCGGCTGACTGAGTCGAATGCCTTTGAAAAATCAACAAAGACGATGTACAGAGGCATGTTCTGCTCAAAGGACTTTTCCTGAAGCTGACGCAGTGTAAAAATCATGTCAACTGTTCCTCGGCCTGCACGGAATCCGCACTGTGCTTCAGGAAGTATGTCGTCAGCTACCGATTGAAGTCGCTTGAGCATGATCTTCCCAAGAAGTTTGCCAGCGATTGCAAGGAGTGAAATACCACGGTAGGTGTCACAGTCTTGACGGTTACCCTTCTTCTTGTATATGTTGACAATCAAAGCATCTTTGAAATCTTGCGGAAGCTCCCCGCGCTCCCAAAAGAGCTGAAACATATTGAGTAGCGCCTTGAGGAGTGTCTCACCACCATGCTTATAGACTTCTGCGGGGATTCCATCTTGACCAGCAGCTTTGTTGTTTGCCATACCGGCCACAGCACGTCAAAGTTCAACCATTGTTGGGGCCACATTGAGCTCCAAGCGTACGGGCTGCTGGGAGATTGACTCAAGAACATCCTCATCTACAGTGGAGGGTCGGTTAAGCAGCAGAGAGTAGTGTTCTTTCCAGCGAGCTCTGATCTCCGGTTTGTCGGTCATTAATTTGCTGCCATCAGAGGAGAGAACTGGGCTTGCAGTTGAAAGGCGTGGGCCATAAATTCCCTTGAGCGACTGAAAGACGCCTCGAGATAGTCGCACATGTCTGCTAGAGCTTGGACCTCATTGGCTTTTTTTGCCCACCAATTATCTTCCATACGTCGTAGTTCCCTCTGCAAGTTTGACCTTGCTTGTGCATGCTGTTGGATTGCAGCAGGTGAGGAAGGGCTGTTAAGTCGGGCATGGAGGGCTGTGCGGTTGATGGAAAGCAGTTCCTCTATCTCTGGGTCATTTTCCGCAAACCAGTCAGAGTTCTTTCGACGTTGATGACCAAGTGACTTGACTGAAGCAGAGTAGACAGCTGAGCGGAATCTGGCCCACTGATCATTGGCTGAATCTCCAGCTGCCGGTGATGCAGTCTCCAGAGCATTGTGCAAGGCCACGCATAGAGAAATTTTCCCCTCTTTGGAGTTCAGTTTGGCGATGTTGGGTCTGCGCTTATCCTTAGGGGGTCGACGAATATGCGGCACATGAAGGTCCAGCTTCAGAATGCACCTGATGAGCTTATGGTCTGTTGAACAGTCAGCACCACGCATTGCACGGGTGATACAGACGTCTGAAAGATGTTTTCTTCGTGTGATGATGTAGTCCAGGAGATGCCACCTCTTTGATCTGGGATGCTGCCAGGAAAAGTACCAATTATCGGACATGTTGAAGAAACTGTTTGTTACTGCAAGATCGAAATCCGCACAGATTGAGAGCAGTAACTCACCGTTTGCATTACAATTACCTCTCCCGAACTTGCCCAACACATGGCCCCAGGTTCTGTGGTCGTCACCAACACGCGCATTGAGATCACCCAGAACCACCAGTTTGTCTGTGGCTGGCACTGATTGAAGGACCTTGCTCAACTCCTCATAAAACCTCTCCTTTGCTTCTAAGCTGCTTGGCAAGGTTGGTGCATACACGCTGACAAGTGTCACATAGGTTGTGTTGCTGAGTGGCATCCGAAGAGTCATAATGCGATCTGATATGGCTTTTGGGAATTCTGTAAGGCTTCTGGCAATGTCATTGGCAACAGCGAAACCGACGCCTGAAGTTCCCTTCCGGGTGTCGGAGCAGCGTGACCAGTAGAAGGTGAAATTTTTCTCCTGGACTGCTCCAGAATCTGCAAACCTCGTTTCTGACAGAGCAGCAACATCGATGTTGTATCGAAAAAGTTCCTTTGCCACCAGTGCAGTGCGCCTTCGTGCACAGTTGGCATTTGTGTCAAGGAGAGACCTGACATTCCAGCTTCCAAGGACAAGTCTGGTTTTTGTTTTTGGTTTTTGTTTTTGTCGATCTTGATTTCGCCCACATGAAAATGGAGTCCCGCTGACCGTGGGGTGCCAGCCAGGATATTAACTGACGAGCCTTTTTTACCCCACCTTTTCTTGGGGCTTCCCCAATGTGGGGCAGGCGGGGCATCCCTAAATAGGGCCGCCTGGACATCCTAGGAAGGACCTCAACACTGCCGTCGTCATCGGCAAAGCATGCGACCATCACTCCTAGGCCGCTCACGTGCAGAGATCCCACTACCACCCTCCAGCCACTCAAGCCTGCCAGTACTGCGGTACCCTGTCGCCGTGAGACTTTGAAGGATTTGTCGGTATTCTGGACGTTGACTACGATGCGATATCGTTGCCTGCGCAGTGATGAATTAAGAACAGCCTACCTTGCGCATGAGTAGGCTGACTCTCTGGACCTTCACCCCAAAAGTCCAACGGAAAGCAGAAGCTCGACGGTTGGTAGAGGTGATGGTTGCCCCACAGTGTCCAGCTAACTAGGACTAGTTGGCCCCTGCCATAGTCCCATGCGTTAATCTTCAGGGTCGATGGTAGGCACCAGGTGGAAATGCTGCCGGAGGGTAGGGAGTCTCCCAGGCGACCGCCAGCATACCTGCAGAAGCGCTGCTGCTGCCCAGCGCTTGGGGTTGCTTTAAGCAAAGCAGGCAAGGTTTGAAATAAGAGTTTGCCTTCTCCTAGGTGGGCTGCCTCCCATAGCTTACGAGCCCCACCTGCCCGGGTTTGAGATCAGAGTACCTTCTCCTAGGTAGGCTGTTTTCCAAGACTTACGAGCCCTACCTGCCCGGAGCAATCTGGTTTTAAGGCGCCAGAAACCCGCCTGCACACCTCTGCCCACGGTTCTAAACAGGGATCGGCACGTGAAGCCAGGCAGTAGGAGTTTGACTAGGAGAGGCTGTTGGAGACGCAGACCATATGGGACATTTCATGGGTGTGAAGTGGCTCAGTACTTCACACAATCCCGGTCATTCCTAATCCTTTGACCCCCTAAAGGCACTGTACACGTTTGGTAATTACTCAAAATATATATTAGCATAAAAACTTACTTGGTAACGAGCAACGGAGAGCTGTTGATAGTATAAAATATTGTGAGAAACGACTCCCTCTGAAGTAACGTAGTTTTTGAGAAAGAGGTAATTTCTCACTTAAATAATAAAAGACTTCTGGCCAGAAGCCTTTTATTCCTATCTGAAAGCACACTAATTTGTACAACAAGGGTGTTTTTTCTTTCATTATTCTCTTGCAACTTCGATGACCAATTGAGCCCAAATTTTCAAAGATTTGTTATTTTATGCATATTATGTTGGGATACACCAAGTGAGAATACCGGTCTTTGACAATTACAAAACGTGTTCAGTGCCTTTAAGGGGCCAAAGAGTAAAAAGTAACGAAGTTGTTGAACGGTTGATTTCCTTTATCCCTCAATTTTGCATTTATGTTTAAGTTTAAACCAGACATGTTATACGTAAGTATAACTTACTTTAGTATAACTATGGAGGTCTAATTCTACCTCCATGGTATAATTTTTACACAACGGGTTGACTTTGATTGCAATTCTGTTCTATCCATGCCAAATCTAGACGGCCTTGCCTCTCCTCGGATTCAGAGTAGCACGTTGAAATCTATTTATAATGTACATGTACCTGTTGTGTTTGCTGTTGTTATTTCCCTCTTGTTGTCTTCTTTTTCCCACAATGTGTTATTATAATATTATCAATGCGGGTTTTTATTTTTATGTAGGGAACCCCATGGCCACTGTGGGTCATCTTTATCTCATCGCCTTTTGATCTCACAGCACGATGTTTTCGACTGATTTATTTTCTTGTTTAGGGGGTTTGGTTTCTGGTGTTAAAGGGTTCGAGTTAAGGGGTTCTGGATTTGGGGTTTGGTTTGGGTAGCATTACAAAAAACCGGGGGCCATACATTCACTATTTGTATACACAACATAGTGTGCTCAGAAGTTTGTTTTATAATATTTGACTAAAATGATCCAACTCTCGCCATTGTTGCTCATTTCCTTTGTTTCCTTTGATGGATTTGATATTTGTTTGTCTGTCCTTGCTCTATGCTTCATGGTATGCAGTAAAAAAAACTTCTATTTTGAAGGGATTGCATTTCATCACCATTATATTCTCTCCCAGTTTCCATTGTTACCTCCATGAAATGTCGAGGCTTGGCAATAACAAAAATTGTTCCGTCTGTGTTTACAAGATGTCCATTTCGATGCAGAAGTTCTTCCGTACGAAATGGGGACTTGAGTGTTTCTTTAGTTCGTTTAAAAGCAACTCCAGAAGGGTTGCCATTCTTCTTAACACTAGCACGACAAGGTGTATAGCGACTGGTGATTATTGGCTATTATTAATTTATTCGGGCAAAATTTAGATGACCCTGACTTCTATGATGGTATTTTTGAAATTATTTGTGGTATGGAAAACACAATGCGGAGATTATAATTTAATTTTGAACCAGTACTTAGGTTGTAAAAACTATAAAAAACGTCAACAGCCCTTTGCTAGAAATGGTCTTTTAGAAATGTGCAATGATTTTGATTTTGTTGGTGGATGCAATCTCACCTGCATGAAGGCATTGGTATACTTTTGGTAATTGTAAACTAAGACCAGTATTCTCACTTGGTGTATTCCAACATATGCATAAAATAACAAATCTTAGAAAAATTGGGCTCAATTGGCCATCGAAGTTGCCAGAAAATATTGAAAGAAAAAACACCCTTGTTGCACAGAATTGCATGCTTTTAGATAAGAAAGGCTTCATGCCTTTCTCATATAATTTTTTTTTTTTGGTGTGTGAAAATTTACCTCTTTCTCTGAAGCTACATTACTCCGAAGGGTGTCGTTTCTAACAATGTTTTATTACTATCAACAGCTCTCTATTGCTCCTTACCAAGTAAGTTTGGTTTTTTTCTATCAATTTTTTGAGAAATCCCCCAGAGGTATAAATGGGTACCTGCGAGGGTAAATGCTGATATTGTGGATGAAAAGGCTGCAGAAGGGGTATAAATGGGTACCTGCGAGGGTAGATGCTGATATTCTTAATGTAAAGCGCATTGGAGAATTAAATGTTAATTATTATGCGCTATATAAATCGAAAATTATTATTATTTATATTGTGGATGAAAAAGTTTCAGAGCACCACGGCAGCTCGGGCCGTATACTCACTGCCCATGGCCGGAGCTGTGAGAAAGAGTAAAATATTGCCCCAATGACCAGGGCAAAAAATTGTAAAGCGCGTTGTTACGTCTTTGTCAAATGCGCTTTGATTACAAGAACAAGAACCAAAGGTCGCTCAATAATCTGCTCTTGTTAAGGACATTGTTACTATGGTGTTGGGAGAACATGACGTCCATCAAGCTTAAAATCTCAGCATAATTCACCCCAAATAATATACAACTCACTTTGAACGATCAGCTTTTCTTTACAATGTTGCTTATGGAAATAAAAGGATAAGACGATTTCGTATTCCGCTTGGAAGAAGAAAGGACAAATATATAGTCTGCTTTGGAAATTTTTGGGGGTCAGATAAAATATAGGGTGATGTTATTTGTATAGATCTTTTGAACGCTATGATTATACGCAGTCTGAAAAGGTGAATTTCATTGTATTCCAGTCAGGAATGTTCAGAATGGAGTGTCCTTTGGTGAGTGACAAATCAACTGGTTTGGATGGTTTTAGCTTTGAGTTTTACATATATTTTTTTTCCCGAGATAAAAAACAACAACAAAAGAACACAAAAACCACCAAAACACACACACAAAGTAATTACGTTATAGTTTACGTAACAAATACCAGCATATTGCCTTATGCAGTTTTACAGAAAGGCATTTGTAACTGCTCGTAAAAAGTAAAAGTTGGACAGTAAGTCACCACGGTGATATAATTTATACAACTTTGAAACTTACGGTATGATAGTTTTAACCGTATTACGCTTCTGTATGTTTAGCGATTTATTGTATAATTAATACTGTTATTATTAGGCATATTTGTTTCTTTTCATTGTTATGCAAAACTGTAAACAACGGTTCCAATACATCTTTAACGTGGGAAACCCAGCTTATTCAATGACTGCTAAACACAAAAAAAACATTCTTAAATGAACTCTATTCTAAGGTACAAAGGATAAAACAACTTTTGAAGATGAAAAATCGTGGTTACCCCTACTGTTTTTTGTCTGACATTATTCAACACAAAAGAAAGTTTAGAATAGCATGTTTCCAAGTATGATGTTTTGATTCAACAAAACGCAGGGGCTCTGTGTGATTAACAAAAAAATCAATGTATACAAGTGTATAAGGGTGCAACCTTTATGCTCCTCAACATCCCCGTAAGACCTTGAAGTTGAAGTGTTGCATTCCTTTGCCAGCAGGCGTGCAAAGTACGACTTGGTTGGAAGATATCCCATCTTGGATTATGTCTTTTCAGGTGGAAGGCCAAAATGGAAACTGCGGTCTGATATTAATCCCGTCAGACAGTACCTTTTTGTTCACTCAAGTATTCGCTGATTTTTAGGGTGCGGCCGGTTCGAATTGATGTGTTACACTTCACCAAAAAGAAAGTATTAAAATACCAGGTTGGTTGGTTATTATTATTCATTTTTCATCATACACATGCAAATTCAAAAGAAGAATTAATATGCAATACAAGAAACAGTAACTAAGTGAATTAAAGGCACTGGGGTCGATTTCACAAAGCACTAAGATTCATCTAGGATGAGTTATCAGTATTTGATTTGTATTGTGACATCACTCTTTGCTAAGCAACTGCGATGGATTTGCAGTTACGATCAATCTTAACTCTTTGTGAAATCGAGCCCAGCTGGACACTTTTGGTAATTACTCAAAATAATTGTTAGCATAAAAACTTACTTGGTAACGAGCAATGGAGAGCTGTTGATAGTATAAAACATTGTGAGAAACGGCTCCCTTTGAAGTAACGTAGTTTTTGAGAAAGAGGTAATTTCTCACTCAAATAATAAAAGACTTCAGCGAAGCCTTTTAAGTTTTATTATGCATCTGAAAGCACACAAAGTAATGCAACAAGGGGGTTTTTTCTTTCATTATTCTCTTGCAAATTCGATGACCAATTGAGCCCAAATTTTCACAGGTTTGTTATTTTATGCATATGTTGGGATACACCAAGTGAGAATACTGGTCTTCGACAATTACCAAACGTGTCCAGTGCCTTTAAGTAACAGTTGTCTTCAGCCATTTAGCTCCTGGTAAGTACACATGGTAAAATCCATTAAAATGTTTTATAAAGAAATTCGAGACAAAAGAAGATTAAACTTTACGTAATAACATGTCATCCAAAATAAATTCAAAAATAAATTTTAAAAAGCAAGCCAAAACAAATAATAGGCCTACAATTTTTTTTTTTTACTTATTTTTTTGGATTTTGGGTTGAACAAAGAAAATTGACTAAAGCGGGATTTGAACCAACGACCTCCGGTTTAACGTGCCGGCGCTCTACCAACTGAGCTATCTAGCCCTATGTTGGCGGTTTCCCTATTTTGTCAATATCTTTGTTCGGGGGGTGCCAGTCAGAAGCCATTCAACCGTAAACTGCCGTGTAGCCAGGGATCACACCCAAGTATACGATACAACCTGGGAAGCGGCAGCCAGGGGATCACCTTAAGGGGATTCGACTTTTTATATCAGATATCAAATAATAAACTACAAGGGAAACTGACTGGGTAAATTTTTAAATGATTTTGGGTTATTTTTTTTATATAAATTGTATATGCCTATTTTTTTAAGAAGTCAATAATGGCTGTGGCTTATACTGATTGCTGAATTCTGTGTGTTAGCATTAACGTTGGATAGATCGTAGGTGAAGCCAAAGCTGTTGGTCTGCCAAATTTCTGAGGATTTTGGGGAGGGGGGGGGGGGTGGACAAAGAAGTTCCTGCTCTGATTGCAATGCACTAACTGATGCAGAAATAATCGTGTCTATAATAACACGAACAACAGACAAACAAACAACAACTAGCCAGAATGCAAAAGAAATTGACAAAACTAACTTTTTAAGCTTCTTTTTATGGTTCTACATTTGACAATGTTTTTAAAAATACTACTCGCCGCAGTACACCGTCAAAATCTACGCGCTAACCTAAACCACTAACTCACCGTTCCAAACAGAATGTTTTACAGTAGCGTGTAATGTTTCACTCCCACTTTTTAAAGAGTGTTTTAAAATTACTGTTTTCATTATTTTATTTGTTTTATTTTTACGGGGGGGCGCACGCGAAAGTAGGCCTAATCCTTTTCAAATGGCCTAACTGGCATCATAAAATACCCTTTTTAGACCCAAACAAATACAAGGCATGTGGAAGGCATTCTGGAAGCCATCCTTTTAGTTCAACATCGCATGCCAAGCAAGGACAAGTTCTATACTTCTATTTATTAATTACAATACATTATTGTATTTTTAAACGATTTCCCCACTTCTGTACTTCTTGTGCTTGGGTTCAAGAGCTTCCACCCCCCCCCCCCCCCCCACTACCACCACCACACCCACACAAACACGAGCCACTGAACGATATTTTCTGCCTAAACCAGACGGTTCCATCGCAGTGCAAGCAAAAAACACAGGTCGACCCAATGGTAGCGTTTTGCAGAATGATCAATGGCAATGCAATTAAAACACCCTTTCTCCAATAGAGACGGACCATAAACACCCGCAAAACAAACAAACCATCAATTCAACAAACAAAATGCTTTGATTAACGACAGGCTGAACCCAAATGAATGCACTAATTATAAGTGAATCGAAACATTATGCCAAAAATCAAAAATACACAAACAAAAAACCAGTGATATTCAAATCAGGTTACGCAACTTAATTTACCACTCATTTTGTGCATTCGTTCAGGCATGGGGGTAGGAATTCCTCATCACAATGCTTTCTGGGCTTTCTAAGGAATTGTTATGCAATGCCTTGAAAGGGACAACACATCAAAAAGCTCTTGACCAATCACAGGACAGTATTCCCTTAGGAATCTCGAGGTCCTTTAATTCTGGGATGGGCGGGCATGAACGTTGTCTTAGACTCGTGAAGTGAGAGCTCAGATAAGGCACAAGGTGTTTGAGGTAGAAACACCTAAATCACTGACAGTCAGTCAACAGTGTGAGAGCTTTCTGCGCTGATTTCCCAGCCCCTCATGTCCACGTCTCTACTGAGGTTTTGAACCCCCCCTTCCTTGTCGGAGAAGAAGTGACATAATGATGGTGCCGCTTGTTTTGGCGCTCGCCGTGGTGATTCTGTCAGGCCAGTCACAAGCACAGGGTAAGTATGATGAAATATTACTATTAGAATCATCATATAATTATCCTCTTTGCAACCCCAATGTTCAACCATTATTACTTGCTCGTACAGCAAATAAGTATTTTATTTGATAATTAAATGAATATTTGCATCTTTTAAATTGTTTGGTTTTTGGGTACAAAATGGCTGGATCGGCAGGGGAAGGATAATTTGTGAAAATAATAAGAAACGGCCCACGACTCTGAATTCTGGGTGGGGCAACGTCTAAAACACTTAACTATTTTTGTTGAGAAGCTGGTTGCTATCAAATGATCGGGTTATTACTTGGGCCAACACGCGGGAATGTGCGCCGTTTAAGTATAGTTCACCGTGATTTGTTTAGTGATTTAGGGTTTGAGACTAGCCCAGGTTGGAATCCTCCGGTGCAAACAACGCGACGTCCTACCGGGGCTAGGTTTGACTTGAGAAGTAAACGTGCGGATACAACCATTGTGTAGAATCTCTCATTCGGAGGAGTGAAGGCTCTGAAAAGAACCGCCGAGGTGTGGTCATGATGTTTTGAGCAGAATACTCTGGTCGTCTTCAGGAGACGAGCAGTATAAGTTACTTCTTAATCATCCCCACATGCAAAACTTCAAACATCACTTAATTTAGGGTGTCTTATAGACAACAGTAAGGTGGGATTTAACACTTTTCAGCGAAAAGTTATACCATCTTTCACATAAAGTAGATCGATAAAGACCAGGAAGAAATTAAAGGGTGCCTCGCAGAATCCATAA
Source organism: Leptasterias polaris (assembly GCA_037783415.1). NCBI lineage: Eukaryota > Metazoa > Echinodermata > Asteroidea > Forcipulatida > Asteriidae > Leptasterias > Leptasterias polaris. The sequence continues at coordinate 2,508,534 of JAZGTN010000005.1, read as the reverse complement.
GTCGATCACAGCGGTAGTTACTGTGATTGCTATTGTACTCTTTGTTTGTCGGTACCGACAAGATATAAGTTTCGGTAGAGGGCGAAGCTCTCGGTTGACAGTACGCTACATTGTGGGCATTTTGAATGGAAAAGACGCCGGCATCAAATTATATAGATGGGTAGCTCCCCCTGAAAGGCGGCTTTCCAATGACTAAGGACTAAATTGTTCGCCTACTTCGCATGAAAATAGTTAGCAGGAAAGGGGTTAATACTCTCGGAACCAACCGCATACACGCTTGCTCACGAGGGCGGTGCCCCTCAACTCACATTATGTCCTGTTTAAAAATCATGAACTTAATCATTATTATTATGGCATATTCATGAACAATGCAGATCCCATTGCTTGTGCAGCACTCTTATTAGATAATAGTAACGCCAGCAGGAACTTTTGTGGTTTCAGAGTAACGGTAGTCATTTAACCAAATCGTCTACTGAACCATAAATACTTAATCGCAATACAATCCAATTTTCACACGCGATTTGATTCGTAGTCGTAGGCATTACGTCTTCCGCGCCCCTCCCCCGACGGCCATTAATTTTGTGCACGAATCTCTTCAGCTAGCGCCCTCTTTTGAATAATCCTTTTGCAGTGCATTTTAATGTGACATATTTCCAAAGGACACTGGCTCCAATAAGCTCGTACGTAGTTCGACCAAAGATAAACTATTTCATCCATCAAAATCATTTTTTTTAAATGAAAAACATAGGGTGTGTAAAACATTGGTATTTTTGTCAAAGACAAGTATCCATGACAAAACAGTGAAAAACACCATTGTTTTCACTGTTTTCAAACAACGGATATGATGAGTGAGAAAGACATTGTTTTACTCATTTCCTAAAAACTAAAAGCATTTTAAGCAAAATTATTTCAAGGGAAGTTTTCCCACCACGATCTTTCAACCATGTAAGTTATGTGCAAATCTTTTCAAATAATAAACCACACTTATATTTTCAATCTTACCAATGTTGTAAACACCCTTTAACTTCGAGAAAAAGTCAAATAAATTTTTAGGCCTACATGTGGGCGTGTTCGAACTGGCGGCTACGGTTAAAAGGCGTCAGAATTTGTATATAGACTGCACGCCAAGCGAAGAATAGTTTCTGAAATCAAATCTCTATTTTAAATTATATTCGTGAACACAAATTCTGAGCCACAAAAATTCTCATTACAATTTGTAATAATTGCTTTTTATTTTGCGATTATCGTTGAAGACAAAATTTAGAACTTTGCATGCAGTTCTGGAATTCCATCTTTGAGAGGGCCAGGCAACTTTCATTTTCCAAAGGGGTAGTCCTACTTATGCATTAGTCTTGGGAAATTTTTGAAGGGGTACCAAAACCAGGGGCAACAAAGGCTGTATTATGCCAGGCCTGAGTCTTTTTCAAATCAACGCTCGAATTTTGTTCAATCACTTTATAGCCGGTTTATACCTCAGACGCGGATGTTAAATTAAAACAAAATCTAGCAATTTTTTTTACAGAAATCCGAATACACGCGAGATTTACAGTCCTAAGGACACCTGCCCTTAGCAACCCCCTTAACATCAGCCACAGACTGGTTGCATCAGGCCGTGTCCGAATTAACGGCTACAGCAACGGCTACGGCTAGATTTCCGCGTCATACGTTGAAGTATAGGACTTCCTTAGCAACACCCTTAGCAACAGCTGTAGCCGCCAATTCGGATACGGCCTCACACTAAACAATCCTATAGCAACCAATGCTGAATGCTAATAAATCAAACATAATTTATTTTCGGCGACCATACTTCATTTCATTGTTTCGCTATGAGTGCACCCAATAATTATTCTGATAACAAAAAGTGAACACTGCCCTCTGTTGACTTAATTCGTCGTATTCTCAAACGGGCTTGCCCGGTTGCAAATGCTGTAAAACTCACTCTTTTAATCGTCTGCTAACTGCTACCACTCCAGCCAGTAGTACAGGCGGAAAGTTGCAAAATTTGACATGAGTAGCCTAAATTTGTTTAAGTAAACTTGGTAGACAAGTTTAAAACTTATCAAAGTAGTAGTGCACCTACATTGTATAACTTGAATATTTATTTAAAATGTGTTGTTTTGTCTCATTTTGGCAGAAATGTGCGCCGTGAATCAATGTTCAAATGGTGAAAATTGTTTCAACCGACCAGGTAGTAGTGCCGAGGGCTATGTATGCGAGTGTAACTTGCCGTTCAGGGATGGCTACAATTGTGCCGCTGGTGTTGGTAAGTGACTGTTGATAAAAATTGTTGTACATACTTGTTTGGTATTTGTAATGGTTGGAATCGGGGAATGGTATGTGGTTTTAACTACTATATCCTCCCCTGTCCGGTTTTCGGTGTACTTGCCTTTTTCTTTGAAATTGAATAAAAAAAAATAAAAATGATGCCATATCGTAGGACGCCCTGTATTCAGGGCGTCCCTGAAATCGAGGCAAATCTTTTACCTCTCTGCGCGCGATGTACAGTCACTAGATACAATTTTTGTGGTTTGACTTGCCAAGCAAAGAGTTTAATCTTATTTGACCAAAACTTAGAAACATGTAAGGCTCCACTGGTTAGTTGCACTTGTAAATGCTAGATTGCAATACCTCTATTTTAACAGCGGTCACACAGCGTATGGTTACATGAATGCACGAAGTACTCCTAGAACTCCTAGAACTACTAGAACTACTAGAACTACTAGAACTACTAGAACTACAAGAACTACAAGAACTACAAGGTTTGTTTCGCTATCAACTCCACAAACGAGACGATAGTGGAACGAGCCTCATTCATATAGTTCGGCTAGAGTACACACGAAGTAAAGCCAATAAGAATTTAGAACGTATTCAATTGCGACAATTTTTGAAAAAGTGACCAGTTGATTTTCCCTGCATCCTTTTTTCAATGTTAAATTGATTTCCCCAAATAGACTGAATTTTTCATTATTCCCCTCATCATTTTTTTCCGGCTCTTGCCCTCCATTAAAAAAAAATAGATAAAAAAATCCACAACACCGGGACACTCAAGTGGTGTTTTTTTACAATTGGCCTTGCTGTTTAGGTAATACCCAAATTAACAAACCTTTGACATCTGTCAATTGAGCCAAGTTCAGAAGGGAACGTCAGGTCATGGTTTCTCAAAATCCAGACAGTGCGGTACATTTGAAAACTCCTATCTGGTCAGTATGTGCCATGATGCCCCCCCCCCAATTGTGTCTTCATTCCGTTCAAGCACTCCTAGGAATTCTTAAGCGGATTTTAGGATGGGTACATCTTTAGTACAAGAGGAAAAGAAAGCAATCAGTATGAGTCTTATTGTATTTTCTTCATTTTTTTGGAGGGGGAAACCCTCCGCCACATAAATTATCAGGAATTATAAATTATCAGGAATTATAAATTATCAGGAATTATAAATTATCAGGAATGGTGTAAAGATTCCCTTCATTTTATTTTTCAACAGATAACCAGGAGATCTTCACCTGCTACGGTAGCACTTGTACCAGTGGAACCTTTGTCAGTAAGGACTACCCAAACAACTACCCAAGCCGTTACCGAGCCCTCTACCTTCTGTACATCCCAGGAGCTTCTGGCGTCACATTTACATTCAACTCTCCGTTCAATATTGAGACTCATAAGGACGAGTTGTACATCGGCAAGGGACTCAAGGTCGACTTCAATCTACTCCTGGGGACTTCAACAGTCGGACCCGATGTGGGTTTCTTTGAAGGGATCACACTTCCATCTCAATTCACTATCACCGACACAGATGTCGCCTGGCTGTACTTCATTACTGACAAGAACATACAGTTTAGTGGTTTTTCTGTGCAGTACAGAATTGGTGAGGATTGGTTTTGGTGTCTTTTGTTCAACTTCATGAACCATTTTTATGATTCCAGCCTAGTGTTTTGGGTCAGTTAAACCTAGTCTCAATGAATTGTATGTCATTTTAGAGGACTACAATATTTCCGTTAAATGCAAAATGCTTTAATTATCAGCTTCATAATTATATTTTCTCAGAGCTTCACATAAGGCAATACAAAAGAAAAACTGATGTTAGTTTGGCCTTACTGGGCTGCTAGATCTTTGTTGCATAGTAAGTGCATTTTACAAAGTTTTTGTGAAACTTGTTTTCCTCTTTTTTTCTTGCAGTTGACCAGGCCCCACCAGTCATTAGCAACTGTCCAAGTGGTATCACTGTGCAGACTGCAACAACACAGGCACAGCAGGCCTTCTGGGTTGCACCAACAGCGACTGATGCTGAGGCATTCACAACAGTGGCTTCCCACACCCCTGGTCAGACCTTCCCCATTGGGATCACCCCTGTGACGTACACCTTCACAGATCTGCAGGGAAATCGGGCTGTGTGCACCTTCAATGTCAACATCATTCAACGTAAGTGAATACCAGGGCCCAATTTAACAAAAACCTGTCAGCATAAAAACTTTGCTCAACAGAAACGGGTTACCTGCCAACATTCCATAAAGTTAACATTATTGTGACTGGTGCTCCACTCAATTTCTTGCAAAGCAAAGAAATTTTCCGAGCAGTATTTTCTGCTAAACCGCATTTTTAAATTGGGCCATGATGCTATAAGCCCATATGCATGTCCCATTTGGCATGATCGGCAAGCAAATGATTCTGTGTCAAACCCCAAGTCTAAGCAACACCAGCAACAATCATGGCGTGCTAATTTTGAAGCAATGCAGTACACAGCTTTAAAACCTAGCATAGTGGCATGTAAATTACATCTTGACGGCTTAACTGTATTCAGCTTGTCCTAGATGCATTGCGCTCTATTTTTACGATGGCGCTTGTACATGGCCTATTAGGAGAGTCCGGAACCAGCAAAAGAAATTCTTTTGACAAATTATTTTGGTAGGTCCTATTTGGTGTTGAACTAGAGCATGGTTTGAACCAACAACCTCTGGATTAACGTGTCCAGGCTTAATCAACTAAGCTGTCAAGCCCTTTGTTGGCAGTCAACCTTTTTTGTACTTATTTTATTCAGAACTATTAAAACATGTATAGTTGTAGCAACATTATTCAATGTAATTGACTATAATAGAATTTATTTTGATGTTAAAACCAACAGTTGATAATCAACCACCGGTAGTAACAGTACCTACTGAAGAAATAACAGTCACTGTTCCCTTTGGAACGCCTGGCACCAATGTCAACTGGGCTGAGCCACAGGCTACAGATAACTCTGGTGTAGTGTTTACCAGCAGAAGCCATGTACCAGGGTCTATCTTCAATGTGGGACAAACTGTTGTCACCTATACCTTTGTTGATGCTTTGGGAAACTCTGTTACTGCCCCATTCACAGTCACGGTTGTGCAACTAGGTAAGTGCATTTTTCTTCTTTGTTAGAACACTCGGTCTTTGAAAGATTTGGCCGGTAAATAAAAGTGTTCTTAAACTATTAGATAACATTAGAGCATTTAGTGAATCATAAAATTAACTACTCCTTCACTGATCCAGCTGGCAACACTGTCACTCGTACATTCAATGTTATTATGCTGAGTGAGTAATAAAACGTTGGTGGCTATCAGATTTATAAAAGACAATTACATAGTGATAGTGATAGTGATAGTGATATAGTGTAAGTGGTTGTTGTAGCATGGCCAAGGGGTAAAGCACACCGTACTCAAGCTCTTGTGTTTCTGATCAGCAGAGCATGGGTTCGAGTCTCGGTCTTGTAAAACCTTACAATGTATTACATAAAATGGGTCTCGTAATTCAAGAACTTCAAAAGCCTGTCTGGAAATAAGAGGTGATAAGTAATTCAATGTAAACCCACCTGCTCTGTAAAGGGATGTATACTTCACAATTTTGTTTTATACGTAATCTGGATTTACAATAATTCATTCAATGTTCGGTCCATAGCTGATGGCATACCACCACAAGTGTCTACCTTCCCAGAAGACATTACCAGGACTGTACCATTCGCAACCACAAATGTACCAGTAACTTGGACAGAGCCCACTGTGACTGACAACTCTGGTACAGTCATCCCATCCTCTGACAGGACATCTGGAAGTTCATTCCTACCAGGCACCACCCCAGTGACGTACACCTTCAGGGATCTCACTGGAAACTCTATCACCCGATCCTTTAATGTGAATGTGATTGTGCTACGTAAGTGTGCATTTCAAAATCATTGTGTCAACTGTTACATTGAAAGACTGCAGTTAAATTTATATGACATGAAAGATTAGCAGTCATATCTCCATGTATGGTCTTCATAATTACTGATACGTCAGCATTATTTAAGCATGTTAAAATACACATCTATATTTAAAGCTCTTTGCGTTTTTCTCCCCAGCTGATTCAACTGATCCATTCATCGTCAGCTTCCCAGAGGACATAACCGTCACTGTGCCCTTCGGAACTCCAAGCACACCAGTGAGCTGGGATGAGCCAACTGCTTTTGACAATTCTGGAACAGTCATCCCGACAAAAACAATTGAGCCTGGAAGCTCCTTCCCAACTGGGCAGACAACGCCTGTTACATACACCTTCACTGATCCTACTGGAAACTCAGTGACGAGAGCATTCCAAGTGACAGTTATTGAACTAGGTAAGTTCAACATCAGCAAGTTTTTGTGACAACTAAAAAATATTTCAACTTTAAAAAATCTATACGTAATCTGGATTTATAAAAATTCATTCAATTTTCGTCTCCATAGCTGATGGCATAGCACCACAAGTGTCTACCTTCCCAGAAGACATTACCAGGACTGTACCATTCGCAACCACAAATGTACCAGTAACTTGGACAGAGCCCACCGTGACTGACAACTCTGGTACAGTCATCCCATCCTCTGACAGGACATCTGGAAGTTCATTCCTACCAGGCACCACACCAGTGACGTACACCTTCAGGGATCCCACTGGAAACTCTATCACTCGATCCTTCAATGTGAACGTGATTGTTCTACGTGAGTGCACTTTTTAAATTGAATGAAACAATATTACTGAGTATTGTGATGCATAATATAGCCCTATACTTTAATGTTTGCTTCTGTAAATGTGTAAAAAAAAAAATTCCTGACATGTAAATAAACATTTGTGAACTTCTATATACATTATCCTTTTCCTCCTCAGCTGATTCAACTGATCCATTCATCGTCAGCTTCCCAGAGGACATAACCGTCACTGTGCCCTTCGGAACTCCAAGCACACCAGTGAGCTGGGATGAGCCAACTGCTTTTGACAATTCTGGAACGGTCATCCCAACAAAAACTATTGAGCCTGGAAGCTCCTTCCCAACCGGGCAGACGACGCCTGTTACATACACCTTCACTGATCCCACTGGAAACTTAGTGACAAGAACATTCCAAGTGACAGTTGTTGAACTAGGTAAGTTCAACTTCGGGAAGATTTTTTACAACTAACGAATATTTCAACATTAACAAAATCTGTACATAATCTGGTTTTACAATAATTCATTCAATCATTCAATGTTCGGTCCATAGCTGATGGCATACCACCACAGGTGTCAACCTTCCCAGAAGACATTACCAGGACTGTACCATTTGGAACCACAAGTGTACCAGTAACTTGGACAGAGCCCACCGTGACTGACAACTCTGGTACAGTCATCCCATCCTCTGACAGGACGTCTGGAAGTTCATTCCTACCAGGCACCACCCCAGTGATGTACACCTTCAGTGATCCCAGTGGAAACTCTATCACTCGATCCTTCAATGTGAACGTGATTGTTCTACGTAAGTGCGCCTTTTTAAACTCCTATTGTAATTATAAGCACAATTGGTTGGTTTTAATCAAAAAAATTATCTGAAATTGAGTTTGTCTGATATCTCTGTATTCATACCCATTATCAAGTAAATATTTTTACAGTTCCATCAGACAAGTGTAATGATTTTTTGTGTTTAATAACAAAAATTCTTCTCCATCTTTAGCTGACAGCACAGACCCAGTGGTAACCTCTTTCCCAGATGACATCACTGTTACCGTACCATTCGGGACTTACAGCAGTCCAGTCACTTGGAATGAGCCGACAGCTGTGGATAATTCTGGAACCGTCTTCCCAAGTTCCTCAAAACCATCAGGAAGTACCTTCCCAGTAGGAACCAACCCAGTCACCTACTCCTTCAATGATCCAACTGGAAACTCTGTTACCCGTACATTCAACGTCATTGTTATTATGCTGCGTAAGTAAAAGTCTTTATAACGTCAACAAACATTCTTTCATATGTGATGGACATTACTACATAGTTAATGATAGTCAAACCCATGCACTATCCTACATTGAATTTCAAAAACCTCTAAACCAGTTTTTAAAGGGACTGTACTTGTCCAGCAGTTTAACTGTGGTAGTTTGTGGAGGAAAAGATCAAGATCATTTGAATAAGAAATCAAATATGGTTACCATCGGTAGACAGAAGTCAACTATCCAATCAAAATAACGAATGTCAGATCTAACTTTTGTCTTAAATGGTTGAATTACAGCTGACACCAACCCACCCACCATCATCAACCCTGGCTTCGACATCGTTGTCGACGTTCCCTTTGGCACTCCTGGTACCAACGTCAACTGGGACCCTCCAACTGCCACTGACGACTCGGGAACTGTCACACCATCTACCACTTCTGAACCAGGAAGCTTCTTCCCCACCGGTGCCACTACGCCTGTAACCTACACCTTTACTGATCCAGCTGGGAACCCGGTCTCGACCACGTTCACAGTCACAGTGAGAGAGTTGCGTAAGTATTTACCCAGTGTGCCAGTTTATTTCTATGCCCTGCTGTCAGTGAAGCCACTGAAGGTGTATCTGTCATGTATTTTGTTGGTGTGCCTGTGTGTGCAATCATTGTCCCGGCGATAACTCAAGGTGTTGGCATATCAACTCCAAACTTGGTTCCACAGTCTTGAGATCCTTCAGAAGCTCATTGTTTTTGGACCACCGAGGTCAAATGTTTAGAAACGGACTGGCTTGTAGGGCAATTGTGTTTATCAATCACAAGTTTTTATGTTTATCATTTAGTTGCAACAATTTATTTAAAACCCACTTTTTATCATTTTTTTATTCAATGAAGTAATTGAGTGGTCGATCGACTGGCAGTTATGAATTGTAAATAGCCTACATTTAGTTTCGGTTTGTAAATCAATATCAGAAAGTTGTCTTTGAAAAGTATGACATTGGTGAGTTGATGCAGCTCAGATTGAGGCATGTTGGCGTAAAAGGTTATGTTGAAGTATACTGATTTGTCAATTGTTTTTAACACTTTCTTTACAGCCGATGACATAAGACCTGTCATCACTGCAACCAGCAATGACATTACATTGACGGTGCCCTTCCAGTCTCCAGGGACAAATGTGGATTGGACTGAGCCCACGGCCACTGACAACTCTGGCTCCTTCACCACGACCACTGACAACTCTGGCTCCTTCACCACGACCAAGACAAATGAGCCAGGCTCCTTCTTCCCCACTGGGTCATCAACCCCTGTCACATACACCTTCACCGATGCTGAAGGCAACACTGCATCAACTACCTTCACTGTGCGTGTAATTGAAGAAGGTATGAACCTCTGTTTGTTGTAATGTTTCTGAAAAAGAAAAAATTTGGATAAACTTCCAGTTCTTTTCAGTGCAACCAAGTACCAAAACTGGGGTTGTATCAAAGTTGTTCCATCGTTAAGAATGTTTTTGGAACAATATATTGTCGAGACAAAGTTAACAAAGTTGATTCTCTTCCCTTACAGCCGACATGGAGAATCCGATGCTCCTCTTCTGCCAGATGGACATTACCTACACTATAGTGACTGGTGTAGCCCCAGTGCCTGTCAGCTTCACAGCACCCACAGCTGCTGACAACTCCGGCAATGTCAACCTCCTCTTCAACACCAAGGGCCCTGGGGATCTGTTCGAAGCCGGAGCGACCACTGTTGAGTATCGCTTTGGGGATCAAGCAGGAAACAGTGCCTCTTGTACCTTTGTGGTTACTATTGTTGAAGGTACGTAGAAACCAGCTGTCACTTCTATATTGAGTATTAGGAAAATTCATAGGGATGTAACATTTTCATGGTTGGGGCCCTATTTCAGAGCTACTAGTGGCTACCATGAAAAAGTTGTTGCTTTATAAAATGTCTACAAAACAAATTAACAAACCATTGCCAGTGATATCTTGTTCTTATTCCCAAGTTGTACATTTAACGAGCACCGTTTATTTTCCTACAGCCAACCCCTGCTCACCACAGCCCTGTCTGAACGGAGCTGCCTGTGTACCAGAGACTCTGACCACCTCCCGCTGCATCTGCCCAGATTGCTTCTCCGGAGATAACTGTGAAATCGGTACGTATACTAAAACAGAAAATTCATTTACTTTCATATGAGGGCCCCTAACAAAAAAAAACACATTCGCGTTAGGGAGAATTGCAGAGTTAAACAAGCAGTAACTCAAGGTAACTAGAGGTTGAACCCTGGAAAACCCTTAAAAAAAACACCTTGAGGCTAACCTCGAGTTACCGTCCGTCTAATTTTGCAGACCTCTCCAGCCATGATTCCCCTGATTGCTTTGCTCAAGTTCTTCTTACTCCAAAATTGGTCTCATGTAACAATGGTAGCAGCCTCTCTAGCAATTCTTGTTGTAACAAAAGGACAAAGGTCTGAGATCGGTGATTACACACACAAAAACTTGGGGGAAAAAAGGGAGATTTAGAGTGTGGATTCTAGTACCTTCTGTCCATCTTTGTGGAGGGGGAATAAGCATTGCACAGTGAGTGCACGCACTGTGCATTCTACAAAGTGGAATGTCCTGGGTGTGAGCATGACAGTATTCTTAGTTAACACGAGAGCTCCGAGTTAGAGCTCCGATGTGCAAAGCATAACAGTTCAGCCTGTGATTAGGTCGAATGCAGCCATCTAGTTATTAAGTGTCATTCAATTATGTTAAATAGCATTGACTTTATTTATTTATTTTTTCTTTCTTACAGCGAGGGATGCTTGTCAAAGCAATACTTGCCAAAATGGAGCAGTGTGTGCTGCCCAGCCTGGTTCCTGTACCCAATATGAATGCCAGTGCCCAGCCTGCTACACTGGCCAGTATTGCCAGACGTGTAAGTACCCACTGAGACCAGACTCTGTTAAAGAAATGTGTTGATCCTTAATCCGACAATCCAACAACAATTCCAATTTATTGAAAGTTTGCTTACCTAGTGTGTTGTGGCTGTTTGTTAAATAAAATGAAATTGGCAGCCATGGCTTGGGCTATGGCTGGATCACCGTGTCATCCTGTCACCAAAGGACATCCTTGGCAACACCCTTATCAAGAGTCACCGCCTAAGCCATAGCCGCCATTTCAGACATGGCTCAACATTGATATACCTGTCACAGAAATAACACAATTCATGATGTGTTGTCTTACCTTTCCTTTTGAACATTTCTGCTTGCAGTGGTTAATAGCTGTGAGAACAACCAGTGTGCCAACGGTGCTGCTTGTACGCCTGCTGCTGAAGGATGTGTTGAGTACACCTGCCAATGCCCACCATGTTTTACCGGACGCTACTGTGATATCCGTAAGTTATTCCACAATAGAAACGATCATCTTCCACCAAATAGACCCTAATTATCATGCAGCTCCAACCACCCAACATTTACCGTATTTAATAGCACAGGATGAAAAACTCACTCTGTGGCAGTGAAGTTAATAGCGTGAAGTCCCCTCGGTCCACTTAGCAAAAGTAGTAGTCCTGGCTGATTTCCTACCTGAATTTACTTCAGCCTCAATTTGATCAATTGTTCCTTTCAAATCCTCCACTAGTAATTTGATAAATTGGGTTTGGTCATAGCTTTATAAACTATCTCTGTGAAGCACTTTGAGTGGCTTTTTAGGCAATATTGGCGCTATATAAGTTTACGTTATTATTAACTTGTGTCATTACAGCCATCTCTGCCTGTGACAGCAGCAGTTGCCAGAACGGAGCCGTCTGCATGCCAGCATCACAAACACCCAACTCTCCATACGCTTGCTCCGAGTACAAGTGCTCCTGCACTAACTGCTTCACCGGCATTTTCTGCGAGAGTCGTAAGTCAGCCCTTTTTTTTTTTTTTTTTAATTCAAATGAATAAACTATTAATAATAATAATGGAACACAATATGAAGAGCTGTAGTGTCCACCAACAGTTATGGTTGACATTTGTCCAATGTATTCATTCATATAAGCTTGAAGAACCATAAACTGAAAAAATATTAAAAGTTTATATAAATTCGTCTACACAGACTGTTAAGTTTGGAAAGCTTGTCTGGAAGGAATTACTTCAACATTTTATGTAGTGAGGGGTACTAGAATCAACATTGCCACTTGTGTTCTTGAGTGCGATGCTTTTCTATAATTGCTTCTCTTCACCAAGGGGGAATAAATGGGTACCTGCGAGGGTAGAGGTTGATATTGTTTGAAAAAGCCTTTGAAGCGCCACGTAAGCTCAGGGCTGTATACTGTTTCTCTAGGAAACTGAGAAAGTCTACAGGAATGATATTGGCCCAATGACCAGAGAGACCACTATTGATACGTTATTGTAAACTGCGCTTTATAGGAACTTATTATTATTCTTTGTAATAACAATTAGACGTTACCGTTTTGGTGTTCAACTGTTAGTCCTTTAATTTAATCCAAGTGATTGTTATTTTTTCCTTAACGCAGAGCGTGATGCCTGCAACCCCAACCCATGTGTAAACGGCGGTGTCTGCTCTGCCACAGCAGGCTCCTGCACCTCTTACTCCTGCGAGTGTCCAGCATGCTTCTGTGGCTTCAACTGCGAAATCTGTAAGAACTTTTGAAAAATATGTATTTTCTTTGTTTCAAACTGTTGCCGTACGTCTTTATCTAAAAGTCCCAGCTGTTGATTGAACACATTTTGAAATAACTTATTGATTCTTCTCTTATCAGCTGTACCGAACCCTTGTGACAACAACCTGTGCTTGAATAATGGAGTCTGCAGTACAGTACAAGGATCCTGTGGGGCACACACATGTGCCTGTCCCAACACGCACATCGGCTTGAACTGCGAAACATGTAAGTAGAGTTTACATTTTTTGGTTAAGATATTCAGTCTGTCCATCAATGGAAGAAAGACAAAACTCTATCTTTATACACAGACTTCTCACAAGTTTACTACTGTAGTTTTTTCTTATCTTAAGATGAGTAGTCGATATTCCTTATAGAGATTTCTATTGCGACATCGCACTTTGCTAAGCAATTAAGGTCGACACACAGCTTAAGATCAATCTTAGCTCTTTGTGCTTCATTTGACGACTTATCAATATGATCGTAAATGATTAAAGATTTTTAAATTTTTATTTCAGCGGTGATTGCAAACCCCAACCCCTGCAACAGCTTCCCCTGTAAGAACGGCGCTACTTGCCTGACGATGGATTCAAGCATCTACATCTGCATGTGTTCTCCTAATTATGTTGGACTTAACTGTGTCACACCAAAATGTAAGTACCTTATATTTGTTGTGAGTGTACGAAGTACTCCTCCCCTCAAACAAAAATTCATTTGGGTTTACTTTGATGACATAGCATACTAGTGACATAATGTTTACTTATGACGTAGCTTCTTTTATTGTACAGCGCCCTCGCAGTATAATGTTGCGCTTTTTAAATTTTAGCGGGGTTCATCAATGTTTCTCAACCAAGATATGACATGTTAAGTTTCTGTCTTCGTTATTTTTCAGATTAAATCTTCCGTAAACTAAGTTGTTGACTCGCTGTGTCCCAATTGTCTCATTTGATGACTTGTCTCTTATTACTATATTGTAACTCTATCTGCACTTCTTTAATACTGAACACCACCGACATCTTAGCAAATGTTTTATTTTCAGAGCGAAAACAAGTTCCTGGTTTGGAAGAAACAAATTTCAAAATCCCCCCCTGATTATGGAAACCGTTTCTTTATTATGTTGAATATGATTCTAAATACCTACCTGATTGTTGTACAAAGTCTCCCCGATTGCAATACGCAGCTCTGCCACATATGTTATTCGAAAAAGAACGTTTATCACTAAGGAAACACTCAGTAAGAATTGTTCTCCTACCGTTGACTTGCAGCCCAACTGCCCCAGATGGATCAGTGCCAGAACACCCCATGCAACAACGGAGCCAATTGCTACAACAGTTACAACAGCAATGTTGGGACTAACATCCCCCAGTACTCCTGCGTCTGTGCCTCTGGATTCACTGGATCCAACTGCAACATCCCAACCGGTAGGTTATACATTAGCCGGAGGGTACCCTAGTATCCTCTTGATGCCCCAGTTTAGAATTTTGACACTACTCTATCCAGCTGTACCCATCAATTCGGACATACTCTCATCTCAATTTGTTTTAAAGTAAAATCCTGGTCCTTATGAATGGGTATGTACTTATGCAGGGAATCAAACTGATTATGGATGGTACAGTATACACAATATAAGGTTACAATTTTTTAGCTCCTTCTGTTATTTTTACCTTTATTTGTATCGTACAATTTTTGATTCTCACTTTTAACATTTGGTAATTTTGAATTTTTGGGGGCCTATTTGCTGCTTTAATTTAAATTGTTTTTTCAATAAACCATTATATATAGTTTCAATGGGATACAAACTTCCCACTAATTGTTTTTACAGGAGATGCCCCAGCATTGGACATCTGCAACAAGTCTGAGAGGCCTCCGTGCAATCAGGGTGCTGTTTGCTCCAACACCTACCACAGCATTGACCAAGACGTGGACTACTTCTGTACTTGCCCTGTTGGCTACAGCGGCCACAACTGCCAGACCGCAAGTAAGTTTGTCATCCTATCCTTGTATATAGTGGGGCAGATAGGACAAATATCTGGGGGAATTAAAATGATAATAGTTTGGGAGGCTAAATCGTCCTTACTTGCAGCCGTGAAACTGAGAGGGTGCCTTTAGCAGCCAGCCACAATTAATCCATTGTGTATTTGATGATACAAGCAAGGAATATGGCACACAGAGTATGCCATCAGAAAGATAATTTGCAGATTTGATTTTTGAACAAATACAGGTAGAGTACTACCAATACTTTATTTCAAAGTAGAAATCTGTCATGGCCCTGTATCAGAAATATCTTTCCCATGACATACTATGCCTGTGTGGCAAACTCCATGCTTGTCCAATCACCTCGCTGTTGCAATATTTGTTACATGCAGTTAACCAATTACTATTAATGAGTGCTGTGGGATTTCCGTAAAGACACTTGATCAGAAGTGCATGTTTGCTTGAACTGTAATACAAATGTCAGTAATGTTGAAATATAAGTCAATACTTTTTTTTTTTCTTGGCAGATGTTGACCCTTGTGCCAGCAACCCTTGCCGCAACGGAGCTAACTGTGCGTCCTTCAATACCTATTTCATGTGTGAATGCCTGTCTGGATTCGGAGGAACAACCTGTGACAGCCGTATTGGTGAGTAAAAAAATCCCTTCCTTCAACTTCTGGAAATGTTCACAAGATTAATTTCTTTTTCAAAATGTAAATGACATTTCATCAGGGCCACCAATTTTCCTAAAGAGATCATCTCATTTGATCATTTTCACAAATGATCTCTTCATATTTGTTGAGAAATTTCCCTTTTCCCACCCACTAATTTTCCATCAACATGTTGTTATCTTGCAAAAAAACAGGTGACACAACCCCACCGATCATTTCGGGTTGCCCCGAGTCTATCTACACCAACGCTGGTACCCAGCAATTCTCCTCTGTGACCTGGACTGCACCTACAGCTTCTGACGATTCAGGGGTGGTCTTCCAGACCTTTGCCTCCCATCAGCCTAACCAGCAGTTCCCTGTGGGCGCCACTCCTGTGACCTACGTCTTCTCAGATCTGAGCCAGAACTACGCCCGTTGTCTCTTCTTCGTCACTGTCTCAAGTAGGTTTTTTTTTCTTCTGCTTTTTGGACTAGGTCTGATTTTTTTTCCACACCTGTACAAGAATAGATGCAAAAGTTTAGTCTTGTCTTTACGCTTAAGCTGGCTCCTTGCAAGATAATTTCACTGCACTGGCAAATCATTTAAACTGCAGATGTTAGTAATTTTACAAAATGAAGAATTTTGTTTTGATCATTCTATCACTTCCCCTTGCAGATAACGCACCTGTCACCCCCTCGCCAACAGACAACACCCCGCCAGTCATCTCCAACTGCCCCATGGGTGCATCTGCAAAAGCACCCAGCGGTAGCAGTGGCACCGAAGCCATATGGGTAGAGCCGACTGCCACAGATGATAGCCTCCCATTGACCGTTACTCGCAGCCATACTCCAGGAGCCTTTTTCCCCATTGGTGTGACTGAGGTCACATACAACATCGCTGATGCCGCAGGCAACTCTGCAGAGTGCACCTTCGTCGTTATGATCAGCAGTAAGTGTGCTCTTTTATTTTTTAAGTAATAAACCACAAGGGAACATGACCGGGTAAAATTTCTCAATCATTTTGGCTTGAGAACAAAGAAAAATTTACTAGAGTGTGATTGACCTCCAGGTTACATGCCAGTGCTCCACCAACTAATCTATGTAGTCCTAATGTTGGCGGTCTCCCTATTTTGTCAATATCTTTGTTCGGGGGTGCCAGTAGAAGCCATCATTTATGTTTCTCTTATTCTTTTAACAATAAATTACTTCTAATTTATAAACAGGCTCAAATACGCCAGACACGACAGCACCAGTCATCTCCAACTGCCCAGACAATCAAGTTGTCACCGCTAATGCTGGAGAAAGCAGTGCCAGTGTGTCTTGGGTCGAGCCAACCGCTGTGGACAACAGTGGGCGAGCACCTGGGATTGGCAAGTCGCACACTCCTCCAGCCATGTTTTTCGTGAACTCTGTCACCAGGGTCAGTTATATCTTCTACGACAACACCGGCAACTTTGACTCGTGTTCATTCACTGTTACAGTCCAACAATGTAAGTTGAAAAGCTGTTCAATGTTTTATTTTATGAAAATAACTTCAATGGCTGTTCAAACCAACCCTCCATGAAACAAGCCAACTTTCCCAAAGGAAACCAACATATAAGTTTCAGTACACTTAACCCACACTGAAAAACAAAATGTAAGTTTCAGTATACTGAACCCACACTGAAAAGCAAAATATTGTTATCAGTACCATTATTGGGCTTGTCTCTTCCCCATGATGTGATGAAAGCCATAGCCAGACTATTACATCAATTCAATATGTTATACAAATATTAGATGCACATGAGTGCTTTGTCGCTAAATATAATCACAAGGTGAAAGCCGAGTGAAACCTCAAAATGAATTGCACTCAATAATTTTTTTATTTACATGTTATTACTCACACATAGACCCTTGTCGTTTGGACAATTTTTCACAATAAACACAAAACAGAAACAGAAAACTCATCCACCCCACACTCTGAAAGTTCTCTGAAAGTTTGTGGCGTGTCGTGGCCGAGCGGTCTAGATCACCGGACCTAAGCTCTGGTGTTTTCAGCAGCAGAGTGTGGGTTCGATACCCGGTCATGACACTTGTGCCCTTGAGCAAGGCACTTAACCATAATTGCTTCGAAAAAGTTGGGAAGGTAGTGCATTCTGCTCTACCAGACAGGCTCCTAGTTGATGATACCCATGCCTACATCAGACCTGCCAACCTGTACGCATTTTGCGTACCATGCACGCATTTTCACATCTGAGTACGGTGGTACGAAATATATGCAGAAAATACGCACAAGACGCAAATGATCTAAATCGCGGTGTTAAAAACTGCAGCACGAACGGACAATTTTGTTCTCAATTTCTTCAACTGTCATTCGTTCGACCCCAAGTGCAAAAACAACCGAACAAAAAGACCCTGCATCTGAGATGCACTTAGATAAAAACGAGGTTGTGCCTAGAACTATATTTTAAATTCTTACTCTCGCTGGAAAACTAATAAACCAATGCGTAACAAAGGGGGTGGGAATGGCGCGCGAAATCCAGTTTCGGTCAATCTTGTACAGTACATTGTATAGCCGTATGCACGGATGATGTACATCGTGCACACAACACACGTGTTCGGCATCGCCGTGTGATTGATACTTGCATCATGGAGGAAGGAACTTCCTTCCTCCATGCTTGCATGGAGGTATTCCTACCTCCATGATACTTGAGTGTACAAATATGGATGTCAGATTAAATAGTACATCGTTTCTGTTAGTTTTACTTTTATTAGGGGAGAATAATGGGAATTTAATGGCCTGTGATCTTTGTATAAGAGAAACAAATGATGAATTGAAGTGGAACTGGAAAATTCTACGATAGGCTTTCGTTTGTCCGTTTACTGGGCAACCAAAGATGGAACCTGTCAATGTCATTTTTGCAGTAAGTTACTAATAATTTAGGAACATTGTTCAACAGTGTTTTTCATAGAAATTAATGTTAATGGAATAGAAATTAGTCAAAATGGGCTCACCGCCCGTAATTTTTTTATTTTTTATTTTTTTTAATATATTTTTTTGCCCCTTGCTTGAGTGGCATCTATGATCTAGGCAATTGGAACATACAGTGCCAACCGTCGAACTGGTTATTATTTTTTTTTAAACTCACTGTTGTGTCAACAACAGTACGGTTACCAACAGTACATGTATATCAATTATCATGTATATGTAGTTGGGCTTCTGGGTTATGCCGCTGCGCTAATGTGGTACTCAAAAAATAATTACAAGGTTGGCAGGTCTGCTACATCCTTAAGGACTGTGAAGGGGGTAACCCTGTTTCAGCCCCAGGAGTAGGAGGCAACGTGCCCCTGGTGTCAATTGATTTGGGTTGATAGCCCAAATCAGTTATGTGTAGCCCTCACCTTGAGTGGCCGTCCGTGGCCTTGTGAGTTAGGCGATATCTCATAAAAAAAGAAAAAGAAAAAAAAAGACCCCATCTAAACAATATGGACGACTTTGCCTCGCTTTGACAAACAGGCAGGGCACGATTGTTTCGGAAACAAAGCTGCGCAGCACTGCTTTGAAGTGCCCCAAGCATCCTACTTACCAATATAGGACTCCTATATTAGATTTTGGAGTGTCCTGGCAATAAATACAAAATAAAATAATATCCTGCAAAATAAAATGTGACACACCTGTGAAGTATGTTCCACTAATCCAATGACAAGGATCTATGTGGGCAGTTTATAAATTTTTTGAACGAAATGCAGAGTAACATTTAGGTAATGGTTCTCTATATTCTTGCAATCTGCTGTGTTATAGCTGGAACAGGCCCAACTGATAACATCCCACCAGTCATCAGCAAGTGTCCATCAGCCAACACCGTCACTGTAGCTCCCGGTGCAACATCTGCCATCCTCACCTGGGTCGAACCAACAGCCACTGACAACGATGGTCTGGCACCAACTGTAGCCAGGTCCCATGCCCCCAACACGGCCTTCTCAATTGGCTCCACCACGGTCAACTACATCTTCCAGGATTCAACTGGAAATGAAAATGTCTGCTCCTTTGTTCTGACAGTCGCTGAGGGTAGGTCTGATTGCACTAACAAAAATAAATACTATTATTAATACAAGATTGGGGTTTCAGCTTTAATTCTCTTCCAGTCTTGAGTAGTTCAAAGACAACCCTGCAGCACCCAGTAAAAATTTAGTAGAAAAAGAAAATAAAAAGAAACAAACTTCATCTGTTTGTACAGAATAGTGTGCTGACTCGCATTTGTATTTTCAAACCACCTTGAACAAACACGCCTGTTGACACATGTCGGCGCAACGTAGCCTATCCAGTCAATATTAATTGAGATCAGTTTGTGGAAAACCAGTTTGTTTTACTTGTTTTGCTCAAGATACATTGTATGTTTGGTTCACTCACGCTCTCCACAAAAATACTACAAATTGACTACTAACAAATTTTGTTTAGGAAATTGAGTATCCAATCTTTAGTGTAATCTTAATCTTATTTGTCACTCGCAGCCGGTGATACCACTGATCCCATCTTCACCAATTGCCCCGACAACATCGTCTCCTACGTCAACGGTCCGTCTGCTACGACCAGCATTAACTTCCCAACACCCACAGCAGTGGACAACTCTGGCGTCACACCCCAGGTGTCCGGCAGCCTGAACTCTCCGGTTGCTATGGGTGTTGGCTCTGTGACGGCTACCTACGTGGCACGGGATGGATCTGGCAATGAGGCTACATGCAGTTTTTCAATTAGCGTAATTGGTATGTGGCTCTTTTACAATCATATTATTGACACTTTAATGAAAGCAGCTTGTTTTGCCACAGCTTAAAAGCTGGATTTATTCGAACGCACAAACCTTTGAATTTTTTTTTTCTAGCTTATTTGCATTTGAAATCAAATGTGATTTAGAGTTTCGTTACAAATTACATGATATAACTATCTCTCTAGTCTCCTATTAAAACAATGCTAAGAACAAAATCGTAGGGGCTGTGTTAAAATAGACTGGCACCTTTTACATGTTAACTTTTACTACTTACATTGTACTGGTATACGGGATGTCAATCAAAACTTATCGATATTACCCCCCTTCCTTCCAATACAAGATGTCAACTCAATTAATTTGGAAACGTTTTGTTTTTTAATCCTCAAACAGTGGACAATGAAGTACCAATCATCAGTGGTTGCCCGTCTGAAATTGTTAGAACACTTGAAGCAGGCAGCGCCTCGGTCGCCATCACCTGGGTCGAGCCCACCGCAACTGACAATAGTGAAGCGGTTTCCACTTCCCAGAGCCACCAGCCTGGACAATCATTTGCCGAGGGACAAACAACAGTCATATACACCTTCTCTGACACTTCCGGCAACCAGGACACTTGCTCCTTTTTGGTCACTGTCAACCCTGGTAAGCTTGTATTCCCCCCAAAAATGAGAACATTTTCTTTAGAGCCCAAAGTTTGAAACGTAAACAATTCTCATTCTGGAGCAAACAAAGTTATTTAAAAAGTTGCATCACTTCAAGGTGATCCTCCTGCTGCTGCTGCTGCTTCCCAGGTTGTATCATAAACTTGGGTGTGATCCCTGGCTATGGGGCAGTAATACAGGTTGAATAGATTCTGACTGGCACTCCCAAACAGAGATATTGACAAAATAGGGAGTTCATCAATATAGGGCTAGATCACTCAGTTGGTAGAATGCCGTCACATTTATCCAGAGGTCGTAGGTTCAATTCACACTCTTTTGCATTGGCTTTGATCAACCTAAAATAACTTATAATTTACCCAGTCAGTTTCTCTTGTGGTTAAATATTATTTAATGTAAAAAAGTAGGACAAGCATTCAAAGAAAATATAAACTTGTACAAGAGTTAACTTTGTCCATTTCTGTTCTTACAGTCACTGTAGCTAATCCCTGCTCCAGCTCTCCTTGCGCTGCTGATCTGAAATGCTACTACCGCCCATCACCTCCAGAGTACCTTTGCCTTGGTAAGTAAACCTTTGCTGAAAGTTTTCACATTTTACATTTGCTGCCATCTGGGCTTCCTGACATGTTTCAATCGCGATTGCTTTTCATAATTGTGTACCTATTAGTGGTTTGTAGTTTTAATTATTGGCTGTTGATATTGTGCTGTTTGGTTCTTTTAATTGTAGCTGCTTTTTGCTTGTGTCATTATTGTAAGCTTAGCTGAAATGTTCAACCGAACATCATGATGATGATTCACAGCATTTGTATGGTGCCATATATCCGTTTCAAAAACATTCAAACCATAACTATAAGTTTCTTGTGCATATTTTGACTAATTTTTTTCCTTTTTTCTACAACAGCCGCAAGGAGAAGGAGAGACGCTAAACAAGGTAAAAAATTCAAGCTAATTTTGTACTTAATGTGACCCTTGTAATAAACAGTATTCAGACTGACATTGTTTTGCTGGTTTATTTGAATCTGTTGGGTGAAGACAACACATACTTTATTAAAGATCGATCTTCAGCCCAAAACAAGATGATTATGGCAAAATACTGAATAGATAAAGCTACTTTTGAAATGCTGACCGATGAATAATAACTGTAGTTTGTGCCAAAATTCAAGACGTGACCGCCATCTTAGATTTAAGGAACATAAAATAAATGAGAATCTCACAAATAATTCCGATCTGAAAAGTAGTTGTAAAGTATCATTAATAAACTTTTAACGGAACTACTTTGAGTACTTGAGGGGGAGGGAGGTTGTGTCCTCAAAAGTAGCACTATTTGTGCGACCTTAATTTGTTTAAACAAATTTTGACGTTCTCTCATACTGAGTAAACGCCGAACGTCAAAATATTTTTCACTGAACAATCTCTTGTTTTTGGTTTACAGAGGAATGTCTTTGCAAGAACGGAGGTATCTGCGCTGACATCAATGCAGGATTCTCATGTGCCTGCCCAAGTAACTTCACCGGTATCATCTGCGAAGAAGGTACGTCTTGTTCCAGTGTTTATATCACTTAAGATAGTACTTTTCCTTGGAATTTTCTCAATTGAATAACTAGTGGCATGACTGTCAGTTTAAAACCCTCAAGTGAGGGAGCTGTTTGATTGCAATGCCCCCGTTGTACGTTGTCAACACATGCCTCCAAGCTCTTTTCAAATGTTACAGAGGGTTTGTTTTGCATTTTTCCCAACAATGTTTTTGATCCAAGTGTGTTGTTTACATTTCCAGGTATTGCCTAGGTTAATTTCGCCGTGTTTGTTTGCTTAGAGGGTCTGTATACGTTTGGTATACGACTCTGAAAATTAATGGCAATAAAAACTTGGCAAGAAGTACAATAGCTTTGGATAGTATAATGCATTTTGAGAAACTTATGGAAAAATATATCACTTTTTATCCCCCAAAATTTGAATCTGTCGGACTGTGTATTCCTATAGGGAATATTCTTCCTGCGTGGAATATTCACTCTGGTTTTTCGGTCATATCTCAAAAACAACCACCTTTTGAAGTGAAATTTTCACAGGTTTTATTGTATATACCTACATTTATATAGGATTAACACATTCAGTAGGCTCCAATTACCAAACGTAAACAGCACCTTTAATTATTTAAGTTTGATAATTTGGTTTCATCTACCATGGACAATTGACAAACTGATTTTGTACACAAACGATGCTGGCAATTTTGCCCTGTCCCCTCCTATAAAAAACCCAATCACTGACCACTGTTGATTGGCACCCCACGTGTGTCATGGTCCAGCTTAAGGTGTATGGCATATGAGCCGACTAGTGTGCACGATGTGATTAATACAATGGAAATGTTAAAATTGGTAGCATGTGCTGACAGAAGCCCTCACTGCAGGTTAAATAAAACTTTTGTCAGAAAGTCTTGGTGGAGGTGGGGTGGTATGAATTTTGATTTGCAAAATCTGGTGTTTCGCACTGGGCTTATATGCAATGCAACATTTTGTGTCAATCTGTCAAAGCTTTCTCTCTCAAACTTACGTTTTACTCTCTCTTCTAATGGAAGTCAATACTTGTTTTTCCCACCTGCAGAAGTGAAGATCGCCAAGCAGCACACCAGCGACCTTAACAGCCTGGAGATATTCCACGAGACCAGCTCTCACTTTGAGTGGATGGGCTCGGTCATAGCCATCCTGGGAGTCATCGTTGTCATCTTGGCCTTAACAATCTGCCGTATGGCCCCACGAGCCTCATCAAAGTTAGACAGCGTCGACAAGGCTTCCCTTGTGTACTAGGATCACAAAAATGATAATAAATTAAATAAAAACAGTGAAGTTTCCTTTTAAAATGTACACATGTATGCTTTTGACAGGTTTTTTCTTATCTTTTTAACAAATTTAATTTTACGCCTTTTTGTAATGGATGATTTTAACCTTTTTGATACTGCTCTTATTGTAAACTGAATCTTATTTTGTATATTTTTGCAGGTGTAAAAAAATTAAGTTTTATATAGAAGTATTGATGGCAATTTTGTTGTATTTAGTGTTGCAGAATTCTAAGCACCCACTTCACTGTCTTTTTGTAGAGTTAAACAATCCCATCTCCCTTTTTGATTTATCACAGTTGGCTGTTTTTAAAGATTTAATGACTTGTGCCGTTGATAGAATGTTAGTTTTTTTTTTTACTATTTCAAATATTCCTGTAAGCTAACAAAAAATTGTCATGCCTGCTGCATCATAACGGTTTCATGGTTGAGCTACTTTTAATTATTATTAATTAACAATTACACCAGTACCTTCAGTTCATTTTAAACTTCAGTTTTTTGAGACTCAAAAGAAGTTTTCTAAACAAATTTCATGGTTCATGCTATTGAATAGCTATTTTCTATTCCAATAAGCCATCTTGAAAACAAAATATATTGTCTTTTTAATGTAAATTCAATTTTGCCAACTTAAGGAAATGTCTTTTTTGAAATGTCTCTTCCTCTGAAGGTAAAAAATGACCCTGAAACGTATAAGGATTACAATAAGATTAAATTGTGAGCTTAATTCCTTGATATTGATGTTATAACAAGTTGCTTAAAAGATTTGTAGTTGCATAAAATGAATGTGACATTTCCTGCATTTCTGTCAATTTTTATGTGGAAAGGCAGACAATTGTGACTTATGACTTATTTCCTGCAAATCTTGGACCAAAAAGAAGAAATGATAATGTTAATGCAGGAGCTTCCAAAATTTTGCTGGACGAAACAATTTTTTTTTTGCTTGCATGAATTTCAAATATTTTGGGACATGAAATGACCTGTTGTATTTTCGGCATGTGACTGTTCTATGTAGTTTGAAGTAATAAATAATCACTTTTCTAAGAAAAAGAAGGAAAAAAAATGCTGTACATCGTGCTTTAATTCACAAAATATTACATGCATAAAACTAAAAGCAATAGTCTTTTGTCTCATGGCCTTGCATGGCTGATTTCTACAAGTTTGACTTACTCCAGCCTCCTTTCTGTAGCTGCTTTTACATTGACACAAATTTTTCATGATGTTGAAGAAATGAAAATGAAATGCTTTTTTTGTTGATGTACTATTTGGCCATTGATACAAGAAAAAATTAATATACATGCAGTCTGATCAAAAAGTTTCGTGATGTTGAAGTAATGAAAATGAAGTGCTTTTTTTTATTTTTTTATTTTTTTTGGTGTGCTATTTTGACCATTGATACAATTTTGTTTTTTTTAGATGCATTTAAAATTATTAAGAAAGATAACTCTAATTTTGATTCAAGGAAATTCACTGCAGACTGAAGTGCCTTTGATCATGCAGTCAATTGAACTTTCTGTTTGTTCAGGGACTGGTACATAGCTTGGCTATAGATGGTTTTATGTTGTAAATAATTCTTTATATTGCTTTTAGTTTTAATATGCATGTAATATTTTGTTCAGTCCAATGTCTGTCTAGTCTTTTGTCTCATGGCCTCGCATGGCTGATTTCTACAAGTTTGACTTACTCCATCAGCCTCCTTTCTGTAGCTGCTTACATTGACACATTTGTCTTTTTTATCAAATAATACCACAAGGGTATTTTTTTCCCCTTGTTTTTTATTTGTTACAATATTTCCTCTTGTATAAAGAGAGTATTGTAACAAATGCTTTCTTGAGTTGAAATTAATAGACCATTTTTCTCTAAGGAGTATTAAAATTGATGATAAATTATATTTCCTCAGCTAATATAAAATTAAGATAACGTGGGGAAAAATAATCCTCCTAAAACAGACCAAATAAAACCAAATAAAACTGAAATAATTTTACTCATGGGTTGGGGGGGGGGGGGGGGGGTGGGGTGCAGTCCAAGAGAAAATTTTAAAGTATGAACGAAGGCATAATATGAAGGGTGGTGGAGGCTTGATCCCTTTAGTGGGGTTAAAGTTTAGTTCATTTTATTCTGCCTAACGGGCTGAGGTAATGAACGAGAAAAGTATGGATAAGGTCATAAAATGGCATAAGAAGAGCACTGAAAGGGCCTTGTTTCAGAGAAATGCAGATGGAAAAGGCAGTTTTAATTGGACAGAAGTGCCCTTGAAAAAATGGTGTGCCCCCTTGTGCCTCCAACATTTTTACCCAATTTTGACTAGTCTGCCCAGAGACCAAACTGAAGCTGAAAGGACAAACTAGCCTTGCACTTTATATAATTATAAGGTGATATTTATACTTTATTTGTATCATCAGTGTCATCGTGGGCAGTTCCCTGCTTTTTAAAAACAAAAACTGGATCACTTGATGCTGCCCCCGCCCACATTACCCCGCCAAAAGTCTCACACATCCCAGCAAAATAGAGGTAGAAAACAATTCGCATGAAATAGTCGTAGGAGCGTGTATGGCCTTTTAGTCACCTGACACTGTGTGTGCTAGCTGTGTGAATGGTGAACACACGTACGACGACGAACCAACTTACTATCCATCATCAATTGCAATGCGAGGGCTGGGTGGTGTTCAGAGGAGGAAGAAAAAGCAGTGCAAAATCGAATTTTGTTGATGTAAATTTCTTTAAAAGCTTCCAAAGTGTCCGGGACACTATCTTGCATGATCATGCCGTTACCTGGGGAAGACGAAAGCTTCAACACTGGTGGTCAAATCGACAGTAAGTGTGGACAAATTTTACTGCTGCATCTAATTCGTGACAATTTTATTTTGTGTTATTTTGTTGTTTTAATCAATTTGTTGCAGCAGGCCTAAGGTTACATGTAGTTGCAAAGTTTTAAATTTTGCATAAACGAAATAGATTCTGGAAAAGATGCTACATCCGACTGCCACGTTTTGTGACCAAAAACATCTGGGTATATCAATCCAACTTCTTACTTCGAAATTTGGTTCAGTGAAATTTATAATGAATGAAATAAATATATAATAAAAATGCAGGTTGTGCAGTTTGGATAGAAACATTTTCCCCAGATTTTAATAAAGATTAAAGTGGCTAGAGGAAAATTGCCTCCCTTTTAAGTTTGAAACGATTTAAGTAGATTTTGCTATCCCTCTTGACTTGAGTCTTGTAAGTTGTATTGTAATTTGTAACTTAATACTTGCATTTGCAATGCATTTTGTTAGAGTTAGACCAAGGAAGTAGCTGTGAAACCATTCATCACGATTGACTTCTAAGTTCTAAGAACACTCTCGGAATTTAACAGGTGCCCTGCCCACGCGTAGTCGCGGTGCAGCAGTAGATAGATAGATCATGTAGTCAAGGACTGTTGGAGTTGAAGAAAGCACTGGTTACGGGCGCTGCAGAGTGCACCTGCTGGATGAGCATACTATAGCTATATTACCTGATTATTTTTTGTGTGTGTAATATAGTAGAAAAACTATACATCATTGGAAAGGTCTTTTCAAGACCAATGCAATGGTGAAGAGCAAATTAAAATCAGATATCAATCAATCAATATTAATGAAGATATGCCTCTTAAAAAGGGATACTATATACCAGAACTCTTCTGCCATGTGTCTGCCGCATATTTACTTCAGATGTTCCACGCCCACTCAGTCAGTCAGTACTCAAGGAGTCAAATTGCACCAAAATCACACTCGCGGAAGCCTGACACGGACTTGCTTTTGCCCCTTGCGGGGCTATGCGGCATGGGTTTACACATGAAAGTGATACGAATTAGGCACAAAAAAGTTAAAAGAAATCATTTATAGCTGAAATTTGAATGTTCCCTGAGAAATATCCTGGTAAAACAAGAAAATAGGAACTTAATTGTCATTAATGATTAAGTGTAAAAAAAACTGGTTTATTTCCAACTTACAGTTCTCGAAATTTCCGCCGAAATGTCCCCTGAAATGTCCCCTGAAATGTCCCCTTATATCAATCAAGTGATGTCTGCAGATTACAATGGTATACAAAACATGGTCATTACATGCCCCAAGAGTGCGGAATGACTTGAAAGTGTTTACCCGATCAGTGGGGAGATATTTTCCAAAATGGTGACTTTCACGCCTGAGCACGGATAGTTGGGGTTCTCAAAACGGGCGTGAAATCAAAGGTTTGATGCCACAAATGTGAGTAAATTGACCAAAATTACAAAATATAGACATTCTAGAGTAATAATTTAATGTTTTGTTGAAAAGTGATTGAAAGTATTCCCACACCACTTCAATATATTTTCCCGAATTTGTGTGGTGGCAGTATAGGAAAAAAGCGCAAACCCTTTGCGACAGCTACATATTACCTGCACTTGCTGCGGGGCCCGTAACCACTTGCTTTTTTAAACAGTCGCTGACCAAATGATCTACCGTCTACTACTGCACCGCGACTTTGCGGTAGGCAGGGCAGGATTAGAGGAGAGGGTCATGAGAATATCATTGCATTTAAGTTACATACAGATCAGTACTTAGCAGTTATGTCTAGCAGAACATTTTTGAAGCAATGCATCAGAACGTATGAAGCCAAACCATGATGGTTGCGATTCAAATGCACAATGTGCAGGGTCTTGACTCTTGTGTTACTTCTTGTGATGAGCTAACCCAGATACATTGCAGGGCTGCATGGTCAATAACAACAAACAAGCTGATGAGAAGAGCCCCAGGTCAGTTCCTGACAGTATTTTAGATACATGTTGTACAGCCGGACAAGATTGACAGTTTTGGAATATCAGTCACACCCAAGACTCCCTACCCTGACAGTCACACCCTCATAAAATACCCATCCCCAACCCTCACATCTGACCGTACCCTTGCAACCAACCCCTACTTTCACCACCAATCTATACCCTCACA
Source organism: Leptasterias polaris (assembly GCA_037783415.1). Taxonomy (NCBI): domain Eukaryota; kingdom Metazoa; phylum Echinodermata; class Asteroidea; order Forcipulatida; family Asteriidae; genus Leptasterias; species Leptasterias polaris. The sequence continues at coordinate 2,479,906 of JAZGTN010000005.1, read as the reverse complement.
GTCACTACCTCACAAAATACCCACCCCAACCCTCACACTCGACCCTACCTTCACAACCGACCCCTACCCTCAATACCAATCTCTACCCTCACAGTCACACCCATCTCAGGCTGCCCTAAGTTTGTTTTGTAAAATGTTTACGTTTAATCTTAATTTTTTAGTGGAATACTTTAATAATTTTATAATATTTGTCTTCTCCTATTCAGCCATGGTAATGGCTATGATAGACACAGCTTACGACAAGAACGCTGGTGTGCGTAAAATCATCGCCACATCCCTTGTCAATATTGGAAAGAAGAAACCTGCGTTGATGTTACATTCATGTCACAACTACCTAGGCAAACATGGCAAGGTTGGTTCAGTGTATTTAAACCCTGCCTCCCTCCCCCTCTCCCTGCTCTGATCCCTTCTTCCTTTTCCTCTTGTTCTGTAAAATTAATTTGGTAGAACTTTCGTTTAAAACCACTTCACATTGGATGACATGTGACAGTGTACGCCATGTTTTTCTAAACTGGTTTTGTGCGGTCTTTTTTTACCACTCGCAACAACTTCAGAGCACCCCAAATTGTTTGCATTCAGTCAAACAGCTGAGGTGTACATGTATATTCACCCAGACGTTCCATTGTGTAGCATTCACAGGAATGCACCTACCATGCTACGATTCGTGGAATAGATGTTAACATTGTGGAATAGATGTTAACATTCAGGCCACTTTAAAAGGGTGTTGTGAATCGATTATTAATGAATGCGTTTATTCAGATCTATGTTTCTTTTGAACCTGACCAGGATGCTGCTTTTGAGGCAATCCACAAGCTCGAATCATGTGCCGAAGACATCAGATTGTGGATGTGTTCTAGTTCTGTAAAATTAAATGATGAAAAATCTGAGTTCTTATGTGTAGGATCTGTAGCACAATTAAGTAAGGTTAATTTACCATCCATTAAGATTGGAAATGTAGACATAGCACCGTCTGCGGCTTTCCGTAATCTCGGAGTCACTTTTGACTCATCTATGTTTATGTCCGCCCATATATCTTTTGTTTGTAGATCAGTTCGGTATTACTTACGTAATTTAGGATTCATTCGTAAATATTTGACCCGTTCAGCTACCGAAAAGATTGTTCATTCCTTTATTTCATCTAGGCTAGATTTTGGTAATGCACATTTCTTTCAATTGCCCCAAAATCAACTTACACGGTTGCAGAGACTTCAAAATTCTGCAGCTCGTCTCATAACACTCACTAGATATAATGACCACATTACTCCAGTCCTTCATTCTTTGCATTGGCTGCCCATTGAATTTCGTATCATATTTAAAATATTGCTTCTTGTCTTCCATTGTGTCCACGGTTCTGCCCCTGAATATAATATGAGTCTTATCAAACGTTATGTTCCTTCCAGGCGTCTTCGCTCTTTGGGTTCTGGCTTACTTACTGTCCCCAAAACGCGCACAAACTGGGGGGACAGGTCCTTTGCACATGCTGGACCATTCCTCTGGAATCAGTTACCCTCACATATTCGGGATAGTAGCACCGTGGACACATTTAAAGACAGATTGTTTGAAACAGCATTTAAGTAGTCTTTAAGTAGTCTTTTCTTTCTTCCATTCATCTTCCTATATTTCTTTTCATGCGCTTTGAGCACCTTTTTAGGTGGATATTGCGCAATATAAATATTCATTATTATTATTATTATTTTATTATTCATAAAATCAAGAGATGCATTTAAACAAACAAGCTTGATTAAAGTTTTTGTATGAGAAATAGAGAAGAAAAGTGTATTGGGGGAAAAGGAATTATTGATAATTTGAAGACACTGTGAAAGCTTTTTGAGCATCGTGTGGATCTGTGGAAAGTGCAGCCTACTATACATAAAAACAACAATATTAGCTAGTTTTTATATATAGCACTTTACATGTATCTACTGGCATCTCAAAGCGCTTACATGTGTTAGTATTATTTTAAAATAGGTTTTTGAATTATAGGATCGATTTATGTATGCGGTGCATTCAGCAGCCACTGCCAGAAACACGGGGGCAAACCCATTCTCTTAGCGATCTAAGTGTAACTGGGTTCTTTACGTGCATTTCGCAACGCACATGATCGAGACCTACTGCTTGATGTACCATCCGAAGGATGCAGCAATAATGGTTAAGTGTCTTACTTAAGGACACAAGTGTCAAGTCGGGACTCGAACCCACACTCTGCTGATCAGAAACACCAGAGCTTGAGTCCAGTGTACTTGATTACTCTGCCCTGACACGCCATGCAGGCAATACACTGATCCATTAAGCCACGCCCATTTCTCATTGACCAATCACAACTGCGAAATCTGATCACCATTTGAGCCGTTTGGTGATCTTTGCACTAATGGTAATCGGGTTTCGCGGCTGTGATTGGTCAACTCGTAAGGAGGCGGGGCTTAATGGATCGATCTATTGCAAAGATCTACCAAAATTAAAGAAGAAATATTAGACAGGGTCAAGCTTTTAGCCAGGATTTGAAAATAGGGTGTCCAAATTTGACTGGGTTGAAAAACAGGGCGTCCAAATTGTTGGGGTAAATTTTCAGCAAGCATGTACCACAGAACTATTATTGCATTTACTGTGTACTCCACGTATGCTTTGGGTCTGGGCCGATTAAAGGGTTAAAAAAAAAGAAATCAGCACCGTACAGCCCTAAGAATCGTAGTATTTCGCGCAGTGTTATTATTATTTTTAAAGTTTGGGCGGGGTCACGACTTTTTCATATTGATTTCCCCCGTACAAGAGTCCAGTTGCGGTATTCTATTTCTATAGCCCGCGAATTATATACGAAACAATCGTTAACATTTCAATGTACATGTACATCATGTACATGTACATCATGTACATGTACATTTACAGTGACATTTACAGTGTACCACACTACGAGGGATAGTTTGATAGTGAGCATATTTAAGAAGTACTGTCCTTCAATATTACGGTGTGCAGTGCGCATTCTTTATTAAACCTGCATTACCCATACTCATGGTGGGAGGTTCACACATTACAAACAGACACGCACGTTTTGACTCATACACTGCGCATGTGCGATGTTCTGCATACATTAATATGCGCTGAAAGGTTGCCGGCAGCCAGAAAAGAGCGGGAATGACGTGCCTAGACTTGGTTCCAAGTCTGTGCTCCTGGTTTTTAGTCTACCTGCATTGCCTGAAATAGCGCCCTCTTGTGGATTAACCTCCGTCTTTAACCTACGAGTTAGAGCGCGTGATAGCCAATCTGCGGGGGGATTTTGTGTGGCTGATGCAGAAAAATAACCCTTATCTCAGACTTGAAATCAAGTCTACAACACGTGTGTCTCGAGTGCTGCCGATCTATCACACACACTGGTAGGTACACGACATGTACATGTACATACACAACGCTTTTTACGTCGACATACATGTACATGTACTTTGTAAACTTGTCTACTGCGTTAGTTTCACCGCTATAGTTTCTAAAGCCTTTGCGGTTGTTCAAGCCTTCCCACTAGTCGGGGGCACTGTCTGATGTTAAATTTGATCCCTTTGTCGGTAAACAATGAATGGGCGATCAGTATATTTAAGATAAATTGGTTGTATCTTGCATAAAATTACCTTCACTGCAGCTGGCAGGTAGTAATAGTTTTGGATTTGCGTTCGTTTTGCTTACAATTTCAGGTATTCGGATGTAATTTTTTAAAATTATGTACAAAAAACAGGGCGTCTTCAAGGGCGTCCGACAGTTTTTCGGGGCGTCCAAAAATAAAATAGGGCGTCCAAAAGACGCCCCGACGTATCGCTGGCTAATAGCTTGGACAGGGTGTCTGAAAGACACACCGATGCCCCTGTGTTCATTGATCAGCACCATGCAAGGAGTTGTCACAAACTCCTCTGTGCTGTCATTGAATTCCCCCCCTTCCCCTCATGTTCGACTGAAAGAACCAAGAGTTATTTAATGTACTTATTTCCTTCAGTTTAGTCTCAGCATTTTTATTTGTTTAATCAAGCCAGAATGACAGAGCACATTTAACTGGATTAATTATTTACATGCTTCTTGAATACCCCTTATTATATATAACTGCTGAGCATTGTTGATCGCATGTACAGTTCTTGTCAATGTGTAACTCATTCATTAATTTGTTTTCATTCTTTTTTTTAACCAAATTTCTGAAGAAGAGTGCTCTTCTTGTAAACTATAATGTGTCGTTGTGAAATATATTGTGAAGACAGTGACAATTTTTAGTTGATCAATTGAAATGTCGGTGGTTTTATTCTCTCTACTACATGTACTTCAAGTTTCAAGGACAAAGTCTGGTATTGGTACACTTTGTTTCATGATTTTCAACACATTTTGAATTGCATACATGTAGGTCTGTACTTTCAGTCTGAGATCTTACTGATTGTAACTGAACACCAACACCATAAACCTCCAGAGAAATTTATTTGTCTAAAATAATGTCAAAGATGAACAAAAGAGAATTTGAAGACCTACAGAATCAGCAGTGCTTCAATAGACTGTGCAAGTCTCGCGCGTATCCGAACGAGAAACACGTCAAACGAAGAACATTTTTATTTCTGAAATCAAATCTTTGTTTTAAATTATATCTCATGACAAAATTTGAACTACAAAATTAAATTATTACAATTTTATGAAATTAGTTTTAGCTTTTTAAAAAAATACGCCAAAGTGTGTTAATTATTATTAACACACTTGAGCTTTGAGCTTGTCAGGAATTCGGTGCCAACGTGTACTTTGTGATGCATTTAGAAAAGAATTAAGCAATGTCTTTATTTGTAACTGGTTTGAAAGATTACATGATGACTCCCGGGGCTCTTCTACCCATAGAAATAAACTTAGGACATATAGGACGTTTAAAAGGAACTTCGAGATAGAGCCATACCTAAAGTATTTGTACAATCCTCAATATCGTCACTATTTAGCAAGGTTTAGATGCTCAGCACATAAACTACAAGTTGAGGTTGGGAGATATACAGGTGTAGAATTTAAGGATCGTATTTGTCTCCATTGCTTGAAGGATGTTGAAACGGAAATTCACTTCATTTGTTTTTGCCCAATGTTTACTGTACTCAGAAAGAAATTGTATGATACCATTGCTCAAAGTTACACGGATTTTAGTATCTTATTGGAAAAGGACAAATTTATTTTCCTTATGAGTTCTCACGATAAAACCATTATGAATTGTGTTGCGAAGTACATATTCTCTGCTTTTAAGTTAAAGGAAAACCAAGTATAATTTAATATTTGTTCATGCTAACCTCTCCTTCGTTGTTATATTGTAAGTTTAAAATTTTGTTATTGTTGTAACCCTTCCCCAGGGTATGGGGTTTGTTCTGTTTTGGGAATAAAATTAATACAATACAAAATTATTAAAAACAAATTCAAACTCTGGGACAAGGATGCTTTTTTGATGTTAACTTTTTAGAAACCCCTTACTCAGATTCGTGAAGGTCAAACGGGTTTTAAATTGACCCGACGCCTCAACACCATAGACTGCAATGAAAAGGGTTTGCTTTGCAATTACAGCATCTGGCGATTATAATAGTGCATCCAAAACTAGCTTTTACATAAGTTTTATGATCGGAGGTGAGCACAAAATTCTTAATTTTTTGCAATAACCGGAAGCTGAGGTCAAGTTTAATTCTCGGGTTTTCTTCGTTATATTGTTGAATTGGTTTTACTTTAATATTTTGTTATCACTTAGTATTACATTCCCAACAACATGTATAATTTTCTAGGTCATAAACTACGTTAAACTAAAATAATTGACGAAACAAAATCTTGCCCACGTAAAACTCCATATGGTTGGGACCACTATGGTCCCGGAAGTTTGAATGCGCGCGAGACTTGCACAGTCTATTGCCACAATCGAAACAATCTTGATCTAGGTACATGCACAAAATCTCTGACAAAACATAAATTATGCTCTATTCATATTAGAACCTATGTAGTAATCACTTTTGTTGACAGCTGTAGCGAAATGTTGCACGCAAACATACACAATTCAACAATTATCATAAAAGAAGAGGAGTAAATAAAGGAATTAAAGCTTCAAACATATCTCATATTAAAAAAAAAAAAAAAAAAAGCCGTAGACAATCTACCAAGAACAGTAAGGTCTAATGATTTTTATTACATATTTTGCTTGTGATTAATTCAGAAAAAAGGTATAATGTATACAGTACCCTTACATGTATATTTCGAACTCGGACACAGACGATTACACCTTTGTCAAATCATTCACAAAATATTTATGCTAAATATATGCATGTATAATTATGCTTTTAATGTATGCATGGATACACAGCTGGTCCCCTGAGCTAGAATACATAGTAATTTCAAGTCCCTGGGCTCAGTAATAAATGCTGGTACTTGAATCAAAGCAGCCTTCACAACGCAGAGTTCTCCAGCCTAGGACAAACATGTTAAAATCTTGACTCGAACCTCAACTGCAATAAATGTACTCAAAGATATGTGATTTTTCAAAAATTCAAGGGAAATAATGGTCAAAATTGAATTTTTGACACCTTGCAGAAGCGTAAGAGACCTCTGCAAATGTGCCTCACCATTTCCACCATTTTGGGAGTCAATCCCTTTGTGTACATTTTGACTCAAAAAATGGCAGACATGATAGGCGTGTGTAAGTGGCAGACAGGATAGGCGTGTGTAAGTGGCAGACAGGATAGGCGTGTGTAAGTGGCAGACAGGATAGGCGTGTGTAAGTGGCAGACAGGATAGGCGTGTGTAAGTGGCAGACAGGATAGGCGTGTGTAAGTGGCAGACAGGATAGGCGTGTGTAAGTGGCAGACAGGATAGGCGTGTGTAAGTGGCAGACAGGATAGGCGTGTGTAAGTGGCAGACAGGATAGGCGTGTGTAAGTGCGCTGCACTTCATGCAGTGGGTCAATAGAAAGGGTATCAATAAGAAGAATTAATGTTGCACTTTTAGTCTTTCATTTTGTATGCAGTTTACAATGATACATACATACATTGTACCATGGATACATGCTAACATTCTCATACAAGTATTAACAGTAGGCTGATTGGATTTGGGGCACATTTGATTCAAAAGGATTTGGCATGCTGTATGCAGCAGTTTTTCTATTATTAAACTAATAAACACATCCATGAATCAAATTTGTCTAACTTACCAGTGCTGTACCCTGTCTTGATTCAAAGAGAGCAAGGGGGATTGTAGCATCATTTTTGCTGGGAAGGACTCCAATTTGACACTGGACCGCTGGCCTGTGGCCAGTGGTTTTAGCATTGGGCCAGTAAACTTCTGACCAGACAAGTCCAGTGGGCTTGTGTTTTTCAATGGAATATCAATGCCAACGGTGTAATATCTTATCAACTGTGTTCAAGTGTTGACTTTGACTACCTCATACTTCGTACTTTGCGGTCTTCGGGGAGGGCCCTCTCTGCACCCAGGCAGGGGTAGACCACAGGCTCTGGACCCGGGCGGACCCTCGATGCTCTGGCACACTCGGTCTTTGCTTTATCGGGGCCTTGTCTGCACAGCCGCTTCTTTTGATTATGTTTAGTATCAAAGTTCGCTAAAAACAAGATCAATTTTCCCTCAGTGCTTACAAAAGTAAAAACAGTTTACATGTTGAACTGTGTAGAAAGATTCTTTTTCGCTTATATTCTGGTCTTGTAAAATAAATCCTGGTCCAGTCAACAATTTGAGCTTCGAACTTTATCCCAAAATTGGGACACTAACAATGTTCTCTCTCATCTTGGTTCATAAGGGTAAGCATTCCAGTAAAAATAGTTTTTCTGTCATTACCATCGCTGAGAATTTAGTTTAAATTATTTTTTTCCCCCCCCCAGGTAATGTTTAGTATTGAATTTGAAATATTTTCTTCTATTTTCTGTTTTGGAGCAGCTCCAGAAGGACCACCGGGTTGTCATTTTGCAGACCATGGAGCGAGTCTTGAAGGACACCCTGGACCAAGTGCCTCTACCCCTCATCCCTGACCTGGTCAAACTTGCGTCAGATGAGCTCACTTCATCCAAGGTGGGTTTGTTTTTTCTACCAAAGAATTTTGAATAACTAGCAAAACTCAACAAGTCAAGTTATTTAAATTGTGTCTGTGTACACCCATTTTCTTGGTCGCAAGTGATTGAGCAATTTTTTCTCAGCAAAATCTCAGCACTTTAGACAGTTGCTGTGTTAACTTTGCATATGTGCAACCTCAAGGCTGGTAATGCCTGGTACCCCCGTTTCATGTAAACATTCATTGACATTTTTGTGTGACTATTTACCGTTTTCTGTAACGATATTATGAATTCATATGTATTCAAATATTACTCTTCACTAATGATACGAAAGATGTTATTCAATTTTAGTGTGCAATTATCCGGGTAAATATTTCAAAAAATTATCTCCATTGATAAGAAGAGTCAAAGGTAGGGTCATGGATTAGTTCTTGTCAACATTATAGGCAAAATTATAAGAAAAGATACATTAGAAGTCATCTGTGAAAGTAAAAGTCACATGTGGAAGTTTCAGCTGAATACAATGTCTACTTGCTGAGAAAACACCAAAAGACTGTCACAATATTTTCAGTTGACTGTCGAATCCATCCACGTTTAGCGAGGTTACAGTGGGTACCGACCGCATCTCTGGCTGCAGCATTAGCAAACGGATACAACTCTAAACAAATCTGAGAAATGATTCATGCATGAATTGTTTCTACGATTCAAATGTTTTGGGGTGAACAATTGCCCAAACCATAGTACTTCGAACGGAATCCTTTCTCAAAATAGTTTATACTAATCAGAAGCTGCAGTGCTTCTCACTAAGTAAGTTTTTATGGTCATTAATTTGTGGAGTACTTACAGTCTATAATCCTACCATTAACCCTTTAGAGACCGTTCAGATCTTTAAAATCTTCACCATACGCCCAGTTATGGCTAATACTGCTAACTTTCTGACACAATTTGTTCTTGTAAAAGTGCCTGAAAAAACCCCATGAAACAGACATTCTGTTTTGTTTTCAGAAATATAGATACTATGGTAACATGGGAAACATTGGGAAATGTCAATAGATAGTTCCCAGTAGACGCCATCTTTACGGGCAAATCGCATTTTGGCTTGCAGGCGCGTCGAGCGCTCAAATTATTAACGCAGCCGCGTCATTCACTAACCAATCATGCAATGAGTTTGGAGAAATGTGCGCGTGCTGCACGCCGTTCTCACGCGTAACGCATGACTGTGTGTTCAAAATTGCCCGTAAAGATGGCCGACTTACGTCATACTGCAACCTATCTATTCAGGCTGTGACATGTACTTTAGCCTCTTTGCTTGAATGGAAGTAGGTCAGATCTTGCAGCCGTTTGCGGCCGCTATGGGCGTTTTGGTACGAGCCGTCTCTGGCCGCTATGGTCTCTTAAAGGGTTAACAGATACGTTTTATATTTTTGTTGGGATTTGCCAGGAGGTGAATCCGGAGTGGCAGACAGCGGCAAGCGGTGTCCTGGTAGCTCTGGGTCATAAATACTGCAACGATGTCATGGAGGAGCTCGTGCGTAAATTCCAGCCAGGGACCCTACCCCACTATTTTGTCATCCACACAATGGCCAATCTGGCCACAGCAAATAGTAAGTTGATAGCTATAGAGGTAGATAGAACTTATGGGATGCTGAATCCATTGTTATATAATAGTAGTTCATTGTCATTTGATTGGAGGATTAAAGGTCATGTGACATTCACTATTCCAATCATTACATACCCTCCGTCATTAAGAGTGCAGTTCAGTTCTATACTGCGTGCATTTTCATTCCATCCTTTTTGCACTATTGCACGCTAGACCACCATGCATATATATGCTTGATCCTTTATCGCATGGCCACGACCCTGGAGGTTTTTAACAGCCGTTTAAGACCTCATTGACACCCTTTTGTTCCCTTATTAAAGTATAATTAATAACTATTTCATATGTATTAAAACAGAAAGTGAATAGCAACCAAATAGCAGCAAGAAAAAAGAAATAAAATAGCAGCTAACATTAATACTTCCACCATGCAAAGTTTCAAGTTTTACTTTTTATTTTTTTGAGCATACGAATAAGTTAATCTACTCTCAGGTGTGGTGCCCAATTTAAAGGTTATTACAATTGGCATATTTTATTTTAACTATCCCAGGTTTTGGCTTTGTCCCGTTTCTTACGGCTACGCTGGGCACCATGCTTCCAATGCTTGGAATGGCCAAGCAGGACAACATGAAATGGGTCATCGTTAATGGTAAGAATTGATTACTTAACCTCCTCCGCATTCTTCACCTCGGTCATTGAGCAGATTCACCAGGGCCCAATGTCATGGCTCTGCTTACTGCCGATTTCTACGCTTAAGATTACCATTTTCAGTTACTGTGCAAGCGCTAAGTTTTTCGCGCTAGCTGTGTAAGCGAAGAGTGCCTAGTAACGTGGACTATGCATGCGCACAAGCAAAAATTCCCTGCTATCCCGTGAAGTACACTTGACGTAAGGGCGGAACTCCATGCTTCCGAAAGCACTGATTCTTTGCTTACGGTAAGCAGAGCCATGAAATTTTGTCCTGGCATCATCATTGCATGTGAGGATCGTTCAAGGGGTCAATACTGACTTAATCAGAGACTACAGGTTAGGTATTGAAAATGAGAGGACTAGCCGTGTTGGCCAGGGCCCAATTTCATAGAGCTGCTTTTAAGTAGAAAATATTGCTGAAACACTTTCTGCTTAGCAAGAAAATAAGCAGGATACCAGTCGCAGATTGTACATGTGACATGGTAGTTTGGTTGGTAACCTTTTATTGGTGGGCATAATTTGTTTGTGCTTAGCAAATTTGTTTAGAGCTTAAGCAGCTCTATGAAATTGGGCCCTGACTGTTGTGATTGTAAATGCTTGTTTGACTTTCCTGCACAGCGTTGTCAAAATTTAGTGAGAGTATAGAAGACTACGTGGCCAACATTGAGAATGCTCCGGATTCTTCAATCAGCAGGCATACGTACTCCACACAGATCTTCACTGCGTTTGACCACGTCTTCAATACTTGGCTGCAGTCAAAGGAACCAAAGGTAAATTTCAAAACACGTTTATGTTGGTGGAAGCTTTTCCACTCTGCTTTCAAATAAAGTGGTAATCTTTTCTCTTTCAGTATACTTGATATTCGAAATAAAAAGTCGCATCCCCTTAAAGTGATCCCTCTGCTGCCACTGCCCAGGTTGTATCATAATCTTTGGTGTGATCCCTGTTATGGCAGTTAAACCCTTTATGACTTGTGACTGGGCTAGATAGCTCAGTTGGTTGAGCGCTTTTGCAATAATCCGGAGGTCGCAGCTTCAAGGCTCGCTCTAGTCAACTTTTCTTTGTTCAACCCCAAATTACTCTTTCAATAGACCTTATGCATATGACGTCATTTGTGTAGGGCGCCCTCACCTAGAGGTCAAAAGGAAGATTTTCATTGGTCAGTCCTGTGCGCCGCGCGTACAAATCAGCGCGTTTCCATTGTTTCATCATCAGTTTACCTCTAAGATGGCGGCTTGGTGACGTCAATGCATAAGGTCTATATCACTACCTTTTTGCAGCAAACTTGATCGTATATGCACATGAAATCCAAGTAAAGCAAATTTATATCAAACATAATAAAGTTCCCCACTTTTCTACCGTATGTAAGCAGTATTTCCCAATGATTGTAACTTTTGTTTAAACACCCGAAACCACCCATAAGTGTTTCAGCATGTGAATGGACATGTAGGCTCATACTGATTTGTGTTTTTTTGTTCAGAATTATCATATTTTAATTTCTCACAAATTTCATTCAATTTTTGATGGCAATTCGAGGGTGAAGCTACTAAAGGTGGTGTCCAAGTGAAGGAGTATTTCTTTCTACTCTTAAGAGTAAACAGTTTCTTTATGTGTCTTTTATTCCCCAAGCTACGCTTGATTGTCGTGGAGGCATTGGGCAACATGTCTAAGATCATTTCCCAGGAGCGGCTCGAGGAGCAGACTCCAAAACTCATCCCTTCCATCTTGAACCTGTACAAGAAACACCACGAACCATTTTTCATTACGCAGGTAACATTTTTCACCTTTCAGGCTGATGGCTCTTTTGCTTGGTGCAACAGAAGTGGGTTGAAGTCCCATCAGCTCACCCGCTCTTTCCCCACCAGGTACCAATTCCAGGCACGAACTCCCCACTCTTGACCTGATTTTTCTTGGCAAGCTCAGGCGCTGAAGTTTCTGATCTAAAACAAAGAAGGAAATGGGTTCCAACATCAAATGTACCCAACCAGACATTTACTTGTTTAGATTTAGTTCAGTCAGAAATGCCAAATAACAATTTCCAAGTGTTCTTGAGTTTTTTTTAATTTTATTTTATTTTATTGGTTTATTGTTAAAAAACACATTGCAGCCAAAGGCTGAATTACATGCAATTTACAAAATGGAAAAATACAATATTAAAACTCTGACAATCAGAGACAAAAATTTACAAAAAGCACACTTAAAAAGAGTAACAGTCCTTAAAAGAAGATAATGAAAAAATGATTAATTAAATTAGGGAGATAAACTAAAAAAAAGACTGAGGCATAATTATGTCCACCTCCAAAAAATTGATTGATTGATACAATACAAGACACAAGATCAAATGATGGACTGAGAGGACAATATTGCACTATTTTCTATTTAGTAACCCAGTCATGTAAGGCAGAGGGCTTGTCCTAAATCTGGTGGTGCGACACCTGTATGGTTTGAATTTTGGTTGATTTCTGAGCGACATTGATGATGTGTACTCAGAGTGTGGAAACCACTCAGAAAACTGCTGAGAGGAGCAAGCTTTTGTTGAGAAAACACTGCAAACTTTCTCTCGCCTTACATGAAGAGGTTCCAAATCTAGTTTTGCTAGGGATTCATGGTAGGTTGTGTGCTGAGTACCAAGGATGTATCTACAGACACGCTTTTGGATCATCTCAATTTGATTACTTTGTCTCTGAGTGAGACCCGCATGCCATAATGGAACTGCATACTCTAGCACTGGCCTGATATAACTTTTGTACACGCTCAGAAGTTCACGACCATTGAGCCCTGCACCTTTTAATTTACGCAACATGAACATTTTCTGGTTTGCTTTAGTTTGTATACTCTCTACCTGGGAATCCCATTTTAAATCATCCTGGATCATAACACCAAGTAGTTTGACTTTACTGACAACCTCAAGACGATGGTCAAAAATGTTCAGGCTGACATCGGGAATTTCTTTTTTACCAAAGTATATTTGCATGGCCTGGCACTTCGTAGGATTTAGTTTTAATTTGTTTAGATCAGACCATTCTTGCAATGTATTCAAATGTTCTTGCATGTTACTGTTATCACCAACTGATCTGTTTTCACCAATAGTCAGGTCATCAACATATTTCCACACTGTTGGTCTACTAACATCACACAAAGATGATTTTAGAGCATCATTGATCATACATAGGAATGAAACAGGACCAACTAAAGTACCCTGTGGCACTCCCCCAGTTAAACAAATCCAGTCAGAGTAAACATTCTTGTATTTCACTCTTTGCCTTCTGTCGGTGAGGAACTCACCCACCCACTGCACTAGGCTGGGAGATACACCCAACATCAATAATTTCCTGATAACAATGTTGTGATCTATCAAATCAAAAGCTTTTGAGAAGTCAGTCAGTACCAAGGTGCTGATGTTCCCAGATTTTTCAGCAGCAGAGACAGAGTGGTGATAAATATCAATGAGACAATGAGTTGTTGATTTTCCCTTCTGATTACCATATTGTCTATGATCAATACTAGATTGAATTTCATCATTTACCCATTTGCAAATTCTGCCTTCAGCTACCTTGGCTAGACAAGAGGTCAAAGATATTGGGCGCAGCTTGTTCAGGACAGGGGGATTTTGCATGTCCAGGACAGGGGGATTTTGCTTGTCCAGGACAGGGGGATTTTGCTTGTCCAGGACAGGGGGATTTTGCTTGTCCAGGACAGGGGGATTTTGCTTGTCCAGGACAGGGGGATTTTGCTTGTCCAGGACAGGGGGATTTTGCTTGTCCAGGACAGGGGGATTTTGCTTGTCCAGGACAGGGGGATTTTGCTTGTCCAGGACAGGGGGATTTTGTTTTGGGATGGGAATGACATTCGCCTCTTTCCATTGTGTTGGACCGTACATTGAATAATAGAGGCATTTAGTGATTATTTAAACAGGAAGATAGAGCTAGCTGTTGCAATCTGCTTACCAACTGAAAATATCTGTCGTATAAATGCAAACATATAGTACTTTGTGCAGGCATGTGAGACTTCCGCGTTTCAAGGAAATCAGCAGTTTTTATTTTCCCATTCCGCGTTTTTCTTGCGGGCTCCGCGTTTTTCCCATGTTCGCCGTGAATGGCCGGTCAGCGTTTTTTTTTTTTTTTTTTCATCAAGCAGCAAGTAATTTTACTGCACAACACTCACACACAGAGAAAGGAAACCTGGCATCGGGAAGCTATTTGCGATTTGATTTTGACACGTGAGTCGGGGGCTAGACCCGGTAAAATACTCCGCGTTAGTCTTTGATTAAAGCCGTTGTTCATTTTTCGTTAAGCGCGATGTCCCATTACCCATGTCGTCGTCCCGTTCCACCAAGAGAGGGCGCTTTACTAAAAACTGTATTAAAAAGCCAACACCTTGAGCCAAGACTAGGCGCACACGGTCTTTCACGTGGACAAGAAAACTAAATAATGGCAGTCGAGGACGCATCGCGCTTGTGGAACACCTGTCTAAGGAATGCCACAAAAATATCTTGAAAATGAGGACGAACAACCCATTGTTACCAGGTAACAATTGTGGCCTATGTTTCGGACACGGACTTCGCTTGCTAACTAAAAACAAGTTTTCCTCGTTTTTTCCAAGACCCGCTCACATGCCTGTTTGTGTGTGTTGAGTTATCATTGAGCCTTCAAGAAGGACTCTGCGAAACGTCAGGGTCCAATTTAGTAAAGCCATTAAGCAGAAAATACTGCTTAGAAAATTTCTTTGCTAAGCAAAAAAAAATTGTTAGGAACCAGTGGTAACAATGTGAACATTATGAAACTTTGGCTGGTAACCTGTTTCTGCTAAGCAATACTTTTCTGTGCTTAGCAAGTTTTGGTGCTTTCAGGCTTTATGAAATTGGGCCCTGGCCATTAACTATTTTTGCTTATGTAAGTAGATACACAGTGCCCACAATGTGAATAAAGAGGAAGAGTTGTTATTGTTTTTTATTGTTTTTATTGAACAGGCCTTGTGTATGATATTAGAGGCAGCCGTAGAGAATGGAAGCACCATGCTAGATCCCCAGCTAGACACCATACTGAACATACTACACGCTCAGGTAGGACACTGGCTACAATCCCGGCCATATCTCGTTGGGCCCCCGGCCCCCGTTCAATGTTGGCTGTCATTGCGCGGTCTGCGCTCCTAACAACATTGAGCGGGGGACTGGGGGAATGGAGGACATGTTTGGTGTCACCTGGCCCAAGCATTTTGGCCAGGATTGTAGAGTATTTCAATCCAGTCTTCGATGTTATGATAAATTGACTTTATCAAAGTTTTGTTCGGTGGTAAAATTATCAAGCAAAATGGTTCTGGTACAGAAACACCTTCATCAGGAGCAATACCAGTTATAGTGTGCTACAAACTAAAACATGATGTTGATCCTCTTAAATGCCAAGCCTCAAATCTTCCTCTTTAACGTTATTTAGAAACTTTTGATTATATGGAGATGAGAACATTATTTAAAGCCTTCTGATTGCCACAAAACAAAGATGAAAACAGAGTCAGTGAAGGTGTATAGCAGCACCATATAATAACCACACTTCACTTCGGTATTATGAAAAAATGTCCACGCCCACCCGCGGTATTTTTTAGGGGTAACATTTTGGAGCTTCTTGATGAGTAATCCTTGTCTTTTGAAAATATCCCAATGAAACCCTGACTTGACAAAGGGAAGACAATGAAGGTTTTCATTATTAGCACCGGGATTTGATGTTTTCATTTGAGAAAATATGAGTAGGCTTTCACCGTGATTTGCAGAACCTCGGCCGTGAGCTATGGCTGATAATCTGCCATGGTGCGCTGGAATATAATGATGAACTATGGTGGCAGCTTGTCAATTCTTATATGCCAGAAAAGTTTGGCGTATACACACATCATTCGTAGTGAAGTGGTTGAAGATCATCGCCAAACCAAATGCCTGTTCTTTCTTTATTTTTGTGGTTTGTGTCTTCTCTTTCAAAGGTATGTGTATTGCCAGATTTTGCCCAACCCATGACGATGAAGAACCACAACGAGCTGCTGCGTTGCTTCGCCGTTGTCGCAAGGTCCTTCCCAGACCGCGTTGTTGGGTACCTCCTTCAGAAAATAGAAGGCAACGAGAAAGTCCGTATTGGAACCCTCTTTGTCTTCAAGCAACTCATCAACTCAGCAGGTAAAGGCCTTTCCTGATTCCACCTCGTCAAATGTCTCGACCAATCAGAATATATTTTACAATTCAAAATTGGATTCCACTTTTCAATCTATAACTTTTGTTTTCTATCTGCTTGGGTTTCTAAAACTGCTGTTGCGCTAGCTGTCGGTATTGAGAGTCCTTCTTTTTGTCCATTTCTTTCTGTCAGTTTGCCTCCTCCCCTCCCTCTTTTCCCTTCCTCCCCTCCCTCTTTTCCCTTCCCCCCTCCCTCTTTTCCCTTCCCCCTTCCCCCTTCCCCCAACACCATCCCCTCCCCTTCAAATGTGGTTGGATCGCCCTGTAGAGGTGCTGGTCACCTGTTCCATCTTGACACTCCTTTTGTTGTATTAAAAAAAAAATAATACAAAATCTGTATGCAATTGTATATACTATATTTTTGATATTTATTTATCTATTTATTACCTTGTATATGTTTTTTTGTAGCGTTGTGCCAGTGAAGATGTGTAGTGAACTAAATAAAAACATTAAATAAAGTTACAGAGAGCTTGGAACTTGCCTTGATGTTTTACAATGAAATCCAAGTTGATTTATCTTTTGTCACGTTCATATTTTATTTATTTATTTATTTATTTTATTACACTTCACATTGGCAAAACACTTAAAGGAATTAAAAGATACAATCCTAAAAATATTTTTTTCAGGACCACATATGGAGAGCAAGAAATCACTGATACTGTCTGGTTTAAGGATAGTTCTTGGAGATCAGAGTAATAAGGTATGTATTGTGTCTGCGTGTGGACCTTCCAAGTAGCCACAGGTTAACACTTTAGAGACCATAGCGACCAGAAAACGGCTTGTACCAAAATGCCCATAGCGGCCACAAACATCTGCAATATCCAACCTACCTCTACTCAATCCAAAAGGTCAAAGTAAAGGTCATGTCCTGAATCAACATTTTCCAATGTTTCCCATGTTTAAATAGAACCTAAGTTTTTAAAACAAAATAAAATTTGTGTTTTATCTCATTTTTCTCAACACTTTTAAAAAGAGAAGAAAAATCAAAAAATCAACAGGTGGTCCAGGTTAGGCACTGTCATTGACTTCGCAGTATCAATAAGACTGCAAGGAGGGTCCTTGAGCATAAATCAGGCAAGACCTACATGTACATGCATGAGATCTTATCAGTGGGCCAAACTACAGACACTAAGTGGGAATCTGTCATTATACTTGGGGATAAAATGAGATTTGTGTACTGGGCAAACGTATAAGTATGACGAATCAATCTGCAGCTTATCGTTTGTGGATAAACTAGCCAGGCAACTTGTCCTGGAATAGTTGTGAGAAGGTGCCTAATGAGAAGGGAATATTGGAATGATTTAATTGTAAATTTTTCAATGTAAGTATAAAATGTTCATTAGACTTGGATGTTCATTAGACCTAATAGATGTAAACATTTTATTGGGGGATAAAGAACATTATTTGGTTTTACCCCATACACTGATGTGTATAAAGCACTGTATACTCAGTACTTTTCCCGAGTCCTGTGAAGAAAATCCACAGGCATATTACACGGGTGGGATTCGAACCCGCGACCTTTACCATTCTAGAGCAGATGTCTTACCACTAGACCACCAAGATTACCCAGTTGCTACAATCGACATCATTAACAACCAAAAACTTATTCAAATTTGACTTGGACATTGATAGAGAGAGAGAGAGAGGGGGAGAAAGATAAGAGAATAAAAACCGAAAAGTTTGACCTTGTTTCTTGAACTCTGAACTTTCAACAGGTGAAGAGGATATTTGCGCAGGTGGTGATCGCGATGGCTCACCATGGTTACCTGGAGCTAGAGGGCGGTAATCTCATGGTAGAGTTTGTGGTGAAGCAGTGTGCCCTCTCGCCGAACGACATCCAAGCAACGGTTCGTCAAATTGTTGTACCTTACATAAAATAAAAAATTACTACTATTTCAGTGCATGCTATTTTTGGTGCTTTGAACCTACATGTATAATGCCCAGCTTTTTGAGGTTTCTTGAAATTCTGTATAAAAAAAAAATTAATAATAAGTCTTTCTTATCAAACAAAATGTATTTTGCTGATTTGTGTTGCCTTGGTACATCCCGTAGTCAATAGAATATTTTGAGTGATACTGCCTTCTCATGATAACATGTATATTATGGGCCATACATTTACGTTTGATGACACTTTTTGAGTACATAAAAAAGATTGTACATGTACAATGTTGGCGCTTTCAGAATACGTCAAATAGATCGTACATGTAGGACCTTGGCACTGAAAGAGGTACATGTAGCAACTGCCAACGGGTCTGTAGTTTCTCGGGTTATTTTTACAGCTTTCTTCTGCAGTCAAACATTTTCTTGAAATTTTTGAATTTGCCATCAAGTTGCAAAGACAAATTTACTTATCCAAATCACAGTCGATGATATTAAAAGGTCAGACAGTAGGAGGGTTGACTGTGTACCATGTAGATGTGTTCTCCACGTGATATCATATTGCTGGCTGGCATTGTTTATTGTCATTCAAAACCTCAGTTGCTGATATGGAAAGGTCAGACAGTAGAAAGGTTGACTGTGTAGATGCATTCACCACATGATATCATATTGTAAGCTGCATAGTTTATCTATCATTCAAAACAACATTGAATAATGAATAGTCGGACATTATTGTAATGTAAATCTACATTTTCTGACAAGATTGATAATCAAAATATGTACAAACTTACTGTTGTGTAATTTCTGATTTTTTATATTTTTATTTTTTTAAAATGAAGAATAAAAAAGAGAAGGCTGACTCAGAGCAAGTGACCAACGCTGCGTTGAAATCCATGTGTGAAAACGTCATGAACCTCATCACCACAACGATTGTGGATATGGAATCAGTGAGTATTTAAAACATGTCATTTATAAAACCCAGTCATCAGTTAACCAGGGGATCAATATCATAGCTCTGCTTCCGGTAAGCAAAGAATCAGCTTTTACAGAAGCAGGAAATTCTGCTCTTACGTCAAGTGGATTTTTGTTTATGCACTTGGAATCAGTGAGTATTAACGACAGTTACATGTCAGGGACGGTATACATTTGGTAATCACTCTTAAAATTAATGGAAATAAAAACCTATTGGTTAGAAGCCTAAAGCTGCTTTGATATTAAAAATCATTTTGAGAAACATTTCTCTTGAAGTAATGTGCTTATGTAAAAAGATATCGGTGTTTATGCCCTTAAATTTGAATCAAAGAAATGTTGCTGTCAGAATTGCTTCTCAGATTGTGTACTACTATTAGGGATTATTCTTCCCTCGTGGACATAACTGCTCCGGATTTTTGGCGATAGCTCAAAAACTCGACCACCTTTTAAAATGAGATTTTCACGGTTAGTTTTATTGTATTTATCTACATTTGTAAAGGATTAAAACAACTGAATCAGTGAGTATTTAAAACATGTCATTTATAAAACCCAGTCATCAGTTAACCAGGGGATCAATATCATAGCTCTGCTTCCGGTAAGCAAAGAATCAGCTCTTACAGAAGCAGGAAATTCTGCTCTTACGTCAAGTGGATTTTTGTTTATGCACTTGCATACTCCACCTTACTAGGCATTCTTTGCTTACACAGCTAGCGCAGATATTTAGCACGTGCCCCGTAAGCAAAGAATTGTGATTGCAAGTACAGAATTAAGCGATAGGCAGAGCTATGAAATTTGGGCCTGTTGGCTTCGGAGGACCCAATAACATGGAGAACAAACAGCTGCAGGCTTACAAATTTGCTTGCCTAAACTTGCGCATAAGTCTTTATTAAATGATCAGCCGTTACAAAATGACCTTCCAACAGTCTGTGCTTCAGAAACAGGACCAGAAAAAAGTATACGAGCCATTTAAATCTGTAAATGTCAATGAAAAATCGTCTTTATATGGGTGTATACACCGAGTTTCATGGACAAAACAAATTATTAACTGCTAAAAAATAAATAGTTGCTTTCTTTGTTCAACCCAAAATAATTTAAACTTTATTGTAAACAGTGACCGAACTTTGTCTTTTCTAGGTGCTATGGCCCTATCTGATGGAGTTTCTTATCATGCCTCAGTACACCGAAGCCATGGGTACACTCTGTCAGAGCCTGGCCTTCATTGGGGCCAAGAAACGGGACGAGGAAGCCGACGATTATAAACTTGTCTTTGAGGAGTTGAGCAGCCTGCCTAAACCCAGCGCTCTCGTTGCTAGACTCATGGTAAATAGTTGCTTATTAACAGATTATTAACTAGAACTGCTTAAGCCGAGTTGATCACATTTGAAGTTTGAGTTTGGGACATATACATTTTCCCCCTGATAAAACCAGTTCTTTCAGAATAGTTTTTAGAGAACACAAAGTAATTTTTCTTCATTTACCTACTTCAGATGGATATTTAAAAACAAATCTGTGCCTCTGTGAAGAATTATTTTTCGGAACATTTTGGAGGTTCCGGGGTATTAAGTTTCCTTTTAAAATATAATTGTCACAATGAAACCCTGACTTGACAAAGGAGAGACACCAAAGGTTCTCATAATATTAAATAAGCAACAGGAGTTGTTCTCGTTCACCATGAATCTGAAACGGCAGCTGACAGCCACAGCCGATATCCTGCCATAGTATACTGGAATCTCGGAATGCTCTGACTTACCTCCCATTGAGCTGAGTATAATAATAACCAATGGTGGCAGCCTGTCCATTCTTGTTTGCCACATTTTTATGACAAAAGGAGAGGTCTGGAATCGGGGATTACACAATAGCCCACATAAAAAGGGAGATTATAAGCATTAATTTCAGTACCTTCTGTCTCTCTTTGTACGGGTGAAACAAAGCATAGTACAGTAAGTGTATGCCTGTGCACGCTACACAATGTTAAGTCATACTTGTCAGCCGTCCGACTGACTGCAATCCTAACATTGAGGGCGCTCTGAAGTTCCTCTGGGAAGTAAAAAAGTCCACTTTTAACCAGTTTAGATAAGATTGTAATATTATACATGAACTGGAATTTTGAAGTTATAAGAAAAGTCTGTTGGAACTCCTCGTCTCCAGGTTATGGCCGGACGACCAGACAACGGTCGAAAACGAGGCATCCACGTTTTGAAGCTGATGCATGCAATGTCTCCTAACATCCATAGTGGCATTGTTGACATGTGGGATGCTGTGATACCTAAACTCATGCAGTACATTGAAGGTAGGACTCTAAACAATTTACCCTCATTCTGGGGCTTGTTTTGGCGACCCAGACCAGAACCAAGTTTTTGTTGTAAAAATTCATTGACCAAAACAATTTCTGAGAGCTACTTGTATTGGGTCGTTAAACAGAAACAACTCGTGACATACATGTAGACTGCCTTCATTTTATTTTCAAGTAATGGAACTTGGTCAACACTTCATCAACATTGTCAGATTGGTAGGCTTCAGTGCTTTTCATTTTTAAAAGAATTCCTTAACTTTAATTCCGCTATCTTAAAACCAAGCCTAACTGAGCCAACAACTCAGATACAGTTTGGTCGGAACAGCTGACCAATATAAATAGTATTATAAACTCTTTCATTCCCAGTTGCAAATTAATATTTATAATTTTGTTGGTTTAGAAAACCTGGATGATGAAGAAAAGTGGTCGCAGAAGTCATGGGAAGATTTGCTTTTAAAGGTAGATATTTCCAGCTGTAGTTTGAAATCCTAATTGTTGTTGTGTTGGTCTGATTTGAAGTGTTTGTCAGCATTTTCTTTAAGCATTTCTTAACAGTTATCCTGGCTTATTTCTCCATCACAGCTGCTCTCCAAGACGTTAGACACAGTGGAAGAGGAAGACTGGCACTGTGACATCGGCACAGCTCTAGGACAACAACTCCCCCTGTACCAAGATACACCTCAAGAAAAGGTGTGTATCTTGTGTAATTATGAAAAACATGTAGACACGAACATGCCTCAAAACATGTGTCACATTGGAAAGTGTCGGATTACGTACAACTGCTCATTTCAATTTGTGTTATTTCAAGATGGTATGACAAATTGAAACCAAGGATGCCTCATAAGTGAATTTGATCACTGTAGCTCGCAAGCCTGAGGAAACCTGTAAACAAGGGTTCCTGCTATGTGCATACTCTTCCACGATAAGTGTTTTGGGTTCTTTTACATGCACTACCAATGTGAGTACATGGGACCTACGGCTTAAGGTCCCATCGCAAGGACAAAGCAATTATGGGTTAAAGTATATTGCTCAAGGACACATGTTCCACAACCACGACTCAAACCCACGCTCTGCTAATCAGAAACACCAGAGCTCGAGTCGATACGACACGATAAAAAACTAGCAGGGATTGTGACAGAAAACACCAATTTTGACCTTTGCCCATCTTGGCTATTTTTCTTGAAAAATTTAGCCAAGATGTACAGGATAAAGTCACTGGTCATGAGCTAAAATAATGATACTTTATTTTGTTAAGGGAGTGTCTAAAAAATTGGGCAAGATCTAGACACAAAAGAATGTCCTCGTAGGCACACGACTGCAATCCATTGGACTGCCAGAACGTTCCGCTAGACCCCATCATTGTGCCCATGTCTGCGTATTAGTATTTTAAACGTTCCAATAGAACGTTCTGATGGTCCAATGGAACAATTCATGGAATACTTAAACCAATCCAATATACCCTTCTGACTTTTGAGACGCTACCTAAATAGATGATTGAGTTCACTCTTCAAAAAACCATTGTTGAAATCTTGTTATGCCATTTTCGTCCTTTCTATCAGAATTTCCTGTTCAAGTGTCTTGGGGTTGTTATGCGAAAGGTAAAGAACACGCAGTTTGTGCAGAAGCAACTTGACATCATGTTCTCGTGTATGAAACACAACGATCACGTAGAAAGAGAGGTAAGCACAGACTTTTATAGACCTTGTGCACATGACGTCATCGACCAGTGCAGTCTTTTTGGTGATCACCCAGTGCGTATTTGAGTCACGTGTAACTGTTACAATTAGCTGGCGCGCTACGCAAGACGCAATATTGAGCCAATCACTACAAAACATTATCTTACACAGTACGCTTAATTATGTGTGCTATGTAGTCATGCATCAGACTGTTACACGTGTTGAGAATAAATTATTGGTTAACTCAAAATACAAAAAGCTTTATTGTGAAAGTAAGCTGCTAGGTACATGCATTCATTAGGGGGAAATAAACCCCCTAAAAGTTTTCAGTTTCTGGAAGGGATAACAAAGTTCCCGCTCGAATCTGTCAATTATTTATGGTAAACGTCAACCTCGTGTATTTTTCTTATGTAGACGTGATCCCCCAAATGGCATCTGTGCGATCTGCCACATACATGTAGATGCACAAGACCTTTACACCCGTTTCAGACAGGCGCTCTAAAGTCGTGCCGAACCAAATAGATTAGGAGCGACTCTAGGTCGACCCAATTAAATTTTGGTTTCAGACAGGCGAACTTAAAGAGTGACTCTAAGAAATACTAAACCGGTGAGGTTTACACATTTCTGGAAGATTATGTTATACAGACACTATATTTAATTAGTTTTTTAGCCTTTGAGTCTTTGTAATTAATTTTAATGCCATTTATTTCCAACCCGTATGAGTCCTGTTTTAAGAAAAGCGTGAGGTCATCTTTGTTTATCTCACAATAAGGTGTGACGTCACATTTAGAAAAACAACCACTCGCATGTTATTACATGCGGCTGTGCACAGTGTATTACGCGAGTTATGCAGCGACGATAATACCAACTTGAATAGCCCATTGTTGTACATGTACACTCATAGTGTAAATGTACATGCTCCATTATTGATCACGATTCATGACTTGGACGACTTTCAGGCATGATTTACATGTGTAAGACGTTTTTGGGGGGCGACTTATCGGGTGCGATTTGTTCGACCGATCGATGGCTTGGCTTGTGTAGGCTGGCTACAGCGAGCCTAACATAAACAGTGCATGCACGCCAGAGTATTCTAAATGTGACGTATACTCAGAGGTCAACTACCTCATTAGCATATCAGAGGCTTTTCATGATTTGAATAACAACAAAGGCCAAAGCCCCGCATTTTGAGTTGCATTTTCTTGGACAAATAAAACTTTCATAAATAAAATAAAAAACTATTTGTTTAAATTATTTATAATAAGTTATAAAAAGTCCTTACAAGGTCTAACAACGAATTCTTAGAAACACTCTTTAACAAAACATTTACAATAGGTTCGGCTCATGACAAGATCGACGTCTGAAACCAAGGCGCTCCAAAGTCGTTCCGAACGACTGCAACAGTCGATCTTTCGACTTCTAGCGCGTCCAGTCGCTCTTAACTGTTTCAGACGTCGAACTTTTCATGTACTTTTGGTTCGGCACGACTCTAGAGCGCCTGTCTGAACCGGGTGTTACTTACACTTATTGGTTTTGATTTGGGGTACACCATGTAGGTAGTCAAACGGACAAATTGCCGTATCTGACTCCCACTCTTTTGCTTGTTAACATGGTTGAAGTTGTGCCATTCACTTTGATGGACTTTATTTCCCTACAAAAAAAAATACGTGATTTGTTTCTCAGATTCAAATGTTTTGGGGTGAACAATTATGATAAAAGTAGGGTCATTGTTTGCTTTTTGTCATTGTAATGCTTATTTATAGGCAAAAATATATAGAAAGATACAAAGTTTCAGCTGAATACAGTGTGTACTTGAGAAAACAGAAAACAAGTGTCACAGTATTTTCACATTCAGCGAGGTGACAGCGGGTGCCAACTGCATCTCTGACCGCAGCATTCGCGAACAGACACCAACACTCTTAAATCTAGGAAATGATTAATACATGAATCAGTCCTTTAGTTGAAAAATTATCCAAACCATGTTACTTTGAAGTGAATCCTTTCTCAAAATAGTTTCCACTACCAACAGCTGCACTGTTTCTCACCAAGTCAGTTTCCACTACCAACAGCTGCACTGTTTCTCACCAAGTCAGTTTTTCTGGTTGTTAATTTTTTGGAGTATTTACCAATCTATGACCGTACCTTTAAGCTAGTATGGTTTGAAGTAAATTGTCCAATCAGCCACTTTTTCAGTTCAATTCTATTCAAAAATGGTTTATTAAAAACATGTATCACAGTTAAAAACTGAATTGCACATGTTAACATCAATTAAAAAAGAACAAAAAAATACATCAAACAAAATTGAACAATAGAAAAGGTAACAATAATGTGTACATTGTCAAAAATAACATTGGGGGAAAAAAAAGAAGGCCGAACATTAAATTTACACCACAAAAAACCCCACTTTAATCAAGATGAACATGTTCAGGTGTATTGCATACCTACATGTACCAACTGTTCAGATTTAATTGGAACTGTCCAGATTTTTGAGATTACAGGCCGCAAAAAAAACAGAACGTTCGACAAGAGACAGCAATAAACAAGATAAAAAACTCTCGAAAAAAGAGGGTGTCATTTGCTTGTGACAGTAGAGACTTTCTTATGGGATACAGTGGTTTTTGTACATTGTTTTAATAATAATAATAATAATAATATTTAAAATTTATATTGCGCCCCTTACATACAAAATGATCAAAGGCGCAGAACACATGTTAAAAAGCACATAATGGAAGAAAAGGACAAAGAAAAAAGACTGGTCACCAGGCCAGCGCCCAAACAAAAGTATGGGGATACGTCTGTCCCGCCAACAGAGAACTAATAGTACTTATTACATAGGCCTATCCCTGCTGGCATCGGTAATGTTTTGACCTTTTCAGGAGACAGACGCCTTTAACCCTATTTATGCTAAAAATCTAAACTAACTGACAAGGTGACCATAGAAGAAAGACACACTAAAAAGCGGCTTTAAAAAGATAGGTTTTTATATTACATTTAAAAGAGGTAAGTTTCTGTTCGCTACGTATATGAAACGGTAGCGCATTCCAAAGCTTAGGGGCTGCCACAGAAAAAGCCCTATCACCAAATGTAGTCAACATTTTACCAGAAGGATAATCCAAGAAAATACCATTATTCCCTGACCTAAGTTGATATGAAGATACCTTCCGGATGGAAACAAGATCCTGTAAATACTTTGGAGAAAGACCATGAAGAGCTTTAAAGGTCAACAAAAGGATTTTAAAATTAATCCTGTACGAAACAGGCAACCAATGTAATTGACGAATTATAGGTGTAATGTGTTCAAACCGGTGTGTGTTAGTAACAATTCTGGCTGCAGCGTTTTGAACCCTTTGTAGTTTAGCTATCTGTGACTTTGGCAGACCATACAAAAGGCCATTACAATAATCAAGACGACTAGTCACAAATGCATGAATTAGTTTTAAAAGAGAGTCTTGTGTTAGGAATTGACTAATGCGTTTGATGTTGTGAAGATGAAAAAAAGCTGCAGAGCAAGCTTTATTGATGTGGGTGTTCATTGTAAGTTCAGAATCAAACCATGACCCTAAATTACGAACACATGTTGTAGGAAAAACTTTAGCATCACCTATCATGATATTGGAAATATTAATTTTCTGCAACTGCTGCTTTGATCCGATGATCAAAAATTCACTCTTAGCATCATTAATTAGAAGCCGGTCATGCAACATCCATTGCCTGATGTCCCCAATGCAGTCTTCCATTATAGTTACAGCAGCTTGACAAAATTTATCGTCCGGTCTAAAAGATAAATACAGCTGAGTGTCATCCGCATAACAATGAACATCAGGCAGATGACGCTCAACGATGTCAAACAATTTAGAGGCATAGACAAGGAATAAAAATGGTCCTAAGCAGGATCCCTGAGGCACACCACAGTTGATGTTAAACTTTTCTGATAAGGTACCCTGAATAGAAACACGTTGACTTCTATCCAACAAATAAGATGAAAACCAATCAAGGGCCTTGCCAGTGACTCCAAATTTAGACTGCAGACGTTTCAATAAAATGGCGTGATCAACAGTATCGAACGCTGCACTCAGGTCTAAAAGGATAAGCAGAATAACATGTTGGGAATTCATCCTCATCAATAAATCATTTTTAACCTTTATAAGAGCCGTCTCTGTACTGTGATGCTTCCGATAAGATGATTGGAAAACCGGAAACATAGAATGTTTTGACATGTGACAATAAAGTTGGTCACAAACGGCCCTCTCAGTTAATTTAGAAATAAATTGTAAGTTACTGATTGGTCGGTAGTTTTCTAATTTCATATCGAGATTGGGTTTTTTAAGTAAAGGGCATATTAAAGCTTCTTTCCAGTCAGTAGGAAATGTACCAGATACTAATGATGAATTTATAATGTTGGTAAGTACTGGAAGCAAAACATCCAGGCACTCACCCACAAGGTTAGTAGGCATGGGATCCAGAGCGCATGATCCCTTAGAAGAATTGACAACAAGCTGTTTTACCTGTGACTCGGTTAATGGTATAAAACTATCAAACAGGATTTTACTGGACATTGTTTCAGATGTAAAAGATAACGTTCTGTCAACAGAGGTTGAAACTTCCAAGTCATCAAGTTTAGCATGAATATTAGATATTTTCTGTACAAAAAAGCTACCCATATCATTAGCAAGAGTCATTTTATCTTTAAAAGGTGGATATAGGACGTCATCACTATGCCCAAGCAGCTTTTTAGATGCTCTAAATAATTTCCTCTGGTCGGAACTATTACTTTCGATAAAGTCTTTGTAGAAATTGCAACGAGCTTTATTAATATACATGTACATGTATCATTTGTTTGTGTACATGTAATAAGCTTTACTCGCACGACTTATTGCGTCGCTGTCTGTGGACTCGTAAAACTGGTGTTCCTATTTCTGTGGTTTCAATGTTGGCAGGTATGGTATTGCTCATGAAGATTGCTCACTTACAACCGTTTCAGACAGGCGCGCTAGAGTCGCGCCAAACTAAATAGATTAGGAGCGACTCTAGGTCGACCCAACTGAATTTTGGTTTCAGACAGGCGAACTTGACAAAACATTTAGGTTCGGCTCATGACAAGATCGACGTCTGAAACCAAGGCGCTCCAGAGTCATTCCGAACGACTGCAACAGTCGATCTTTCGACTTCTAGAGCGTCCTGTCGCTCCTAACTGTTTCAGACGTCAAACTTTTCATGTACTTCATTCAATAATTTGGTTCGGTGCGACTCTAGAGCGCCTGTCTGAACCGGGTGTTAGAGTGTTATTTTATTACTTTTTTTCTTCTTTTCGTCTCCAGGGTTGTGCCTATGGGATGGGTTTTTGCGCTTCTTCCCACCTGGACATCGCACTGGCCAAACTAGAAAGTGTCGTCAAAATGGACATGGCTCGTAAGTCCACTGGCTTCTTTGGACTGGTCAAGGTAGGTCTTGATTTACTTAACATCTAGGTATCTAACTGAGCCTGGTATCATTTACTTCTTTGGACTGGTCAAGGTAGGTCTTGATTCACTTAACATCTAGGTATCTAACTGAGCCTGGTATCATTTACTTCTTTGGACTGGTCAAGGTAGGTCTTGATTCACTTAACATCTAGGTATCTAACTGAGCCTGGTATCATTTACTTCTTTGGACTGGTCAAGGTAGGTCTTGATTTACTTAACATCTAGGTATCTAACTGAGCCTGGTATCATTTACTTCTTTGGACTGGTCAAGGTAGGTCTTGATTCACTTAACATCTAGGTATCTAACTGAGCCTGGTATCATTTACTTCTTTGGACTGGTCAAGGTAGGTCTTGATTTACTTAACATCTAGGTATCTAACTGAGCCTGGTATCATTTACTTCTTTGGACTGGTCAAGGTAGGTCTTGATTCACTTAACATCTAGGTATCTAAGGCCATTCCAATTTTATTAGTTGGTTTACGGATTTTTTAGGTGTTGAAAAAAAGTGTCAGACAGGAAAAAAAATAAAAATAAAATGATAAGTGTCGAAATCCATTGGCCGACAAGCAAAGATCTACTTAATACTGGGATGTGCCTCCATATCCATCTCGCTATTCCATGTCATTTCCAATAAGCCTATTAAAAGTATTTTCGTCTTTTAAATTTCTGTTTAATAACATAAGTAATTAGTCTTTTTTTATCTCTTTGTGAGATTTATTTAATAATCTGCCACCGAACACATGAATGGATAAAAGGTGCTTTTAAGTTTTGTGTTGTGAGAAAATTTTCCACCCAAACTTATAAAATGAAGATAAATGGTTCTGGACTGTATATTATGAACGAAAAGGATTTAACTGCTGCTTAATTTTAAATTGCTTCCTAACAGTAACAATAACATTTTGGACATTTTAAATTTGGCGTATGTTTAATGTAGGGGTGTTTGTTGCACTGTCACTGACAGTGTCAGTGTCACTGTCACTCAGATGCCCTATCCTAGCTACGCACAAGATTCACAACCCCCCAAACAGGGAGTGGCAAAGAACTGCTTCAAAATCCATGAAAGACCTGTATAAAATACTTTAATATGGTGGTACGTTGTGTAAGATACATTTATCCCCAAAAAAGAAATTTTTATTAACATTTTTGTTGTGCGTCTATCCCCCATCCTCGAGCGCATTCTTGGGATTTGCACAATCTGAAGATTGCCCTGTGAGCAGTTCAATCTCATATTGTGCGCTAACTCAAGATTGTGCAAATCCTAAGAATGTGCTAAACAAGTTAAGACTCGTATGTCGTAAGAGAAATTTTCACGATCCACTTCGGAGATCGGTTCACATTTTTAGCCAAATTATTTTCTCTTTTCGCGAAATGTACTTTGACAAAATCGTACCACCATGAAGCAGCAACATCTCCTGTGTTCATCAGGTGAGTTTAAAGTATTTTATAGAGTTCTTTGATGGATTTTGGAGCAGTTCTAATTGTCACTCAACTGGATTATTTTCCACCCGAAATAGTCGTTCCGGAGGTAGTCAGTCGACGACGACACTTGTTGCATGCAGTAAATTGTACCTGAACTTCTGAAGAGACTTTTCACTGATACCCATTGCATTGGACAAAGAACCAATAATTTAATCCAGTGAGACAGCAATCAACAGGGTGTTTATCCAGCTTTCCTCCCTCTTTTACAGTCACTGAACAAGTATTTTTTGCTCGCGCTTGCCATCGTGATTTGGATCCACCAAACTTTGACAGAACGCTGAATTGTGCACTTGATCACGTGCGACATAGCATTTTGTTTACATCATCAAGTATCAGACTATTTCGTTTACATCGCGTATTACACTTCCCGTCTAGCACACAACCCCAGAGCCGCTGGTATTGCATACACTGATCTACCGAACGGTCCACATGGGCTGTTCTCTCTATTAAGCACAGCCTCATGCGCTGTGTGTATTTGATATCGAAACATGAGGGAGGCACAGTGTTACATGTAGTTATAGCTTACCATGGAGTTATAGCTCCACGCTCTTACGTACTGTCCGTGCGCTGCCGGGCCGCGAAGCGCTGTATGATCAGACATCGGATCGGACCGCGCAAATGCGTGATCGAAACGTAACAATGTTTTGGGGGTTTTTCGCGAGCATTTTCTCAATAAAAAGTCGACTAATTATTTTATAGAGCACAGTGAGATCGTGCTAGACAGAAACAGGTTACCAGCTAAAATGTAAAGCAATACAAGTTGTTTGTGACTGGTTTCCTGCTAACCTTTTGCTTAGCATGTGAAAATAAGCTAACCATCATTTTCTGCTAACAGGCTGTATGGTACTTGGCCTATCACCATGTTTCTGTTGTGGAGGACATGTTTGCTTACAGGGGCAGCTTTCTTAATTTTCACTGGTAACTTTCCCTGAGGGTCTGTAGAATTGGTATCTGGACAAAATTGGGGCAATCAATTTATTTCATTATAGCTTCTACCAAATGATAACAAAAATGTCTGTCCTCGCTACATACGCATAAATCTTGAAGATTCATCTCCGGTTTCTTACATACCCAGACATTTACATTCTTTTTTTTCAACAACAATTCTCATGTGTCTTTGAATGTATACAGACAAAAATACATGATAACAAAATTCTTGTTATTAGTACTATCCGATGTGTTCCCCTCACATGTCACACTTTTGTGTCCATTTGTGTGGAATTGCCCATCTACAGTTGTGTTTACCCATACATTAATTACATCTGTTTTATTTTAATTTTTAAATATAGTGTATTTAGTGTGTGCGTTTTCAATCTCAAAGTTTCAACTGTTATCCTTTTACATTTTATGACTTTCTTCAATTCTTTCAAGAACCAGACATTATTCTCAGTAAGTTTCTGTACTTTTTAGCTCTTCAAAAAAAAAAAAAAAATGGGAAAAAGTTGCAACTGCTGCATATGTGACAAAACCTATGAGAATGCATCTTTAGTCATGCAATTTGTTTCAGACTTTTTAATTTGTTTCCTGTGAAAACCTGATCTTCGTATTGTTTAGTTTTTGTTTGTTTAAGTTTTAACATTTGTGACTGTCGGTTTGAGTAAATGACAGACTCGTTCATAAATTATGAATTTTGTTTTTTTAATTGTCTGATTGATTTCAAGTACGTGTATAGACCCTGTGCACAATGCGCAGCGCACTTACATGTGCCTATCCTGTCCGCCATTTTGAGAGACAAATGTACGCAAAGCAATTGACTTTCAAAGTGGTGAAAATGGTGGACGTGCATTCTGTGTAGTGTAATGAGTGATTATGTCTGACATGTTTTACTCTTTCATACCTATTTTACTGTTACTGGAACCCCTCCCCCCTCCCCCCCCCCCCCCCCCCCCCCCCCCCCATTGAATTATACCTCATCTCACTACTGTTGCTAGTCGTCGACGTACAACGAACACGTAAACACACTGTGATTGTTACTTGTTGTACTTGTTGTAGGTGTTATTTTGTTTATTCGTCTATTGTAAAGCTGTTGTTTTGTTTCGTTTTCTAGGCTGTTCTTGACAAGCCCTGCTTTTTTGAACGTGCCTCCACATTCATATAATATTGACCGTACTATTTTGATGACGATATGTGGAAATAAACGTTGCTTTGAATTGAATTGAATGTTGTTTTTGTTGAAGAGCCAGCTATTGGTTACAGGCATGCTACATTTCAACTGATCCGCTGATTTCGTCTTTGTTTTTCTTTCAAAATTATTGCCATAAAAAATACCTCATTTATTTTCCTTTTGAAGTTACAAAGTTGCATGTCTGGGCTAAGATTTGTGATTGAATGTTTAACACTTCCGAGACCACAGCGGCCACAAACGGCTTGTACTAAAATGCCCATATCAGCCACAATCGGCCTCAAGATATGACCTACTTCCACTCCACCAAAAAATATTGAAGTAAAAGTCAATTCCTGGATTTACAATTTCCCATGTTTCCCAAGTAAGCATACCATATGAAATGTCAAAAAAATAAAATTAAAAAAGTTTTGTCTTAACTGATTTCTTGATTTGAAAAGAGTTACATATACCAGTTGTTCACTAAAATCAATCAAATCTGTTGGCATATGGTGATAAATATACAGAATGAGTGGTCTCTAAAGAGTTAAATCAACTGTGAAGTCTTTGAAATGTGGTCTATTATTTTATTTATTTATTTGTTATCTGCTATTGATATCTCACAATACTTGTTTTGATTGTCATTGCGGAAAAGAAAACGTTGCCAAACTGGTCCAGTTGCTTGCTGTCCCACACAGTTGCTCAACAGCAGAGCTAACAGCACAATGAGCCATTTGGGAGTTAGATTTTCAGAATGTCTGGCACAATGACTTGCTTGATCACAATTTACTGCTTAAATTCTTATCCCTCAGACTGATGAGACAGTTGCTGCGTCACATGATTTGAAAAATATTTTGCGTAGTTATGTAAGAGACGGCGAACACTCAAACACAATTTTGAATGAATGCATATGGCACAATAATAATAATAATAATAATTACTAGTTCTTATATAGCACATTTTACAATAACATCTCAATGCACTTTACATTAGTGCCCTGGTCATTGGGCCAATAACATTCCTTTAATCTTTCTCAGCTCAGACGGGAGTATACAGCCCCGAGCTGCCGTGGCGCTCAGAAGGCTTTTTCAAACACAATATCAACCTCTACCCTCGCAGGTACCCATTTATACCCCTGGGTGAAGAGAAGCAATTATAGTGAAGTGTCTTGCTCAAGGACACAAGTGTCATGATAGGGACTCGAACCCACACCCCGATGACTAAACCACCAGAACTTGAATCTGATGATCTACACCACTCGGCCATGACGCCTAACAATGTACCAGGCTTTGCCCATGTGGAAGTTGCTATACAGAAGCTTGCCCCGAGCCATGTGACATAGCAAATGTGACATAGCAACTTAAGTGGTAACTTGTGAGTAAGCAAGTCATTGTACCAGACGCTATTCAAATTAAACTAGCAAATGGCTTATTAATAGACCTTTCTATTGCAACGTCACATCCCAAGTTTTTGCCAACCGAGGTTGGAAAACTATGGAAAGCCATAACTGTAAATCAAAAACAGATAGCCATAGTTTGTAGCAATGATACACAAATATTCAAAAATAGTGTTGAATTTGTTTGAAACAAATCAACCAATCATTGAAGGTATTTTCAGTTCATGAATCTTTACAGAAAATGTTGAATTTGGTCACAGTATTTTTTAACACGATTGAATGTTTTGCTAACATTCGGCCGTCCATGCCAACCGGCGCACTTTGTTTATCAACAATGGAAAGGTCTATTGACTGTGGGACACTTTTACTTTTACTTACATTATTCTGTTGCATGTTAGGACCCTCTACAGTCAAAGGGTCTTTGTACATCAGACTGGTCAAGCTCTCTTATTTATTACAAAAAGGTACATTAAAATCCTCCAGATAAGTACTAAGTAACAAATGATAAAATCTCTTTATTTTTCTTGTTTGCCGTGCGGTCTTCACTCCAGGATAAATCCGAAGCAGATGTGGAAAGAATCAAGAGCACAGTGATGCTTTCCTATGGGTATGTCACGCTGTTTGCTCCCAGTGACATCATAGCATCTCGAGTGGAGGCTAACATCTTGAGGAACATCAATCCACACTTTGCCAATGTCAAGGTAGGTTGTTTAATGTAGTCCTTGTGACACCAAGGGTTATTCCAGGGATGGGAGATTTCAGACTATCATCTGAACTCAGACTTGTTTGTGTCTGCCTGGTGAAAAAAAAAGTTATATTCCTCAGAAAGAAAGAAATTATGATCTTTGGCTAGCTTATCTAGCATTGACGAAAAAGGTTCCTTGCAAACTATAACTCCAGGGGGCTTCTACAAGATAAAAATGCTTCCTTTCAGCATGCCTCCTAAAATTTGGATCCTAGTATCACTTCAGACCTTCTTGTCAGCAATGACTTGCACCCCTGTTCATCAAAAGCCACTAGAACTGTAACCTGTAGGCCTTAAGAGAAGAGGAGATAATGTATTACTATTCAGTTTTACCTTTGTAATCAGTGGACACGATAAGAAGAAGAAGTTTTAGAAAACTTCTTTTATTCTACCATAGACCTGCATTGTTTCTTAACAGCATTTTGATTCCTTTTTCAGGAGGCAGAAGTTATGCATTTTCTTGTTTTTTCCCAAGTTGCAATGCCCAGAGCAAGTTCAACGCCCTTGATATCCGAAACTGGACCATTCCACATGACTTAGAAGGGGTATCAATTCCCAGAGTTGTGTAGCTTTGATTTGATGGGCAAGAAATTATATGCTACCGATTGTGCACAAAATCTGCTACATATGTTATTGTACAGACATACAGACCTACCCCAGACCCTCTGTTAAGTGAAACCATTTGTTGAGCCATATGTTTATTGTGTCAGGAATTGCTTTTGATGTCTTGACGGAAGTCTTTTCAAGGCTGAGAGGTTTCCAACCCCACCCCCCTCCTCCACACCACCACCTAAATAAGGGATGACTGGAACTAGTGGATGGGTCCAGAATTAATGAGGGGTTTGGGAGCCCTGTCTCAATTAAGGGTGAAGTTCATGAAGGGAAATTTGTGATTGGATTCTGTCACGGTCTGGTTATTCAAACCATTGTAACCAATTTGAATCCTAAAGTTAAGAATAGTCTGGATCTTCCCTATGTGCAGTGACTAGTAGTATCTATTAGTGTTGTGGCAAACAGGCAACGTGACGCTAATCATCGTCTTTGGTTCCCTCTGTAGGACACCGCCGTGAAGCAGAACCTGATCCGAGCAGTCGACCTGATCGGGACGGCCTTGCATCCTGACCACCTGAAGCGTCTCTACTCCTTCAGTAAGAAGACGGAGCTCCTTAATCACATGGTGATGTACATGAAGGCGGAGAGCACCAGGGACCTGTATAATGACACCAGGAGCCTTGCCATGAAGGCCTCCGCTACGTTGGTGTATCCTTCCAACTCTGCTCTCAAAGATTGGGGAACTTGGGCTGAAATACGAGCCTTCTCCCTTTGTGCCCTCAAACTTTGAAGCAATCTCCCCATCGCAATACTTGAACCCTTTCAAAACTAGATTGAAACCATTCCTGTTTGATTCAACTTCATGATTGCTCTTTCTTTAGATGTTTATAAAGCTATTTCTTGTTTTTGTAATTATATGTAAAGCGCTTAGGAGCACTGCATATGAAACGCTATATAAATGTTGATAATTAGTATTTTATTATTGTTTTTTAATCAATTTATTCATCTGTATTCCCTCAATGAGATAATAGACCACCTGTGTCAATTTCGTAATTGAATTTTCAGCCAACTCGGATTAACTTATCCATCCTTGACTTAAACTAATCCCAGGAAACTGGAGCCTCAACTGAGCGATGCCGACACGTTTGACCTGATCAAGACCAGCACCGACTGCCTGTTCAAGTTACCAGCTGGGCTGCTGGTACCCGGCAAAGGCAAGGAGGAAGCAAAGGAAGAACAGGTGCGAGAGAACGAGGCATTGATCAAGGCTTCGTTTCAGAGTCTTCACGACCTGCTGGAAGAGCTCCTCCGCAAGGACCTGACCTCGCAGGGATTTCTGAAAATCTTTAAAGTGAGTAGTTGGCCTGTGAATTGGCAGGGTTTTTCCTGATGTAAAAATATTTATTTCACAGATGTGTCTTAGCTTTTAAACTGTTAAAATATGTGAACTAGGGTGTTATGGTCGAGTGGTTTAGATCTCCGGATTCAAGTTCTGGTGGTTTAGTCATCGGGGTATGGGTTCGAGTCCCGGTCATGACACTTGTGTCCTAATAATTGCTTCTCTTCACCCAGGGGTGTAAATGGGTACCTGCGAGGGTAGAGGTTGATATTGTGTTTGAAAAAGCCTTCTGAGTGCCACGGCAGCTCGAGGGTGTATACTCCCTAGGGAGCTGATGAAGACTGGCCCAATGACCAGGGCACTATAATGTAAAGCGCATTGAGACGTTATTGTAAAAATGCGCTATATAAGAACTAGTTATTATTATTAACTTAAGGCCTTTTCCAAATCTTGGCTTAGGCTCCAGCTTGGGCTCTGTCTTCACTTTTGGAGCAGTGTGCATTTTGCTCAGTGCTTCAACATCAGACAGAACCAGTGCCTGAGGTCTGGAAAAAGCCTTACCATCTTTGTAAAAGAGGCATAGACCTATTTTGTTTAAACTCTCTAGTTTTTCAATTTATTATGGTGATAAAGAGAATCTGAAAACCTTAATTTAACTCATCACTAGACTGCTACCCATTTGTTAGGATATTGCAGTTATGTTAATCACGCCCAAAAGCCCCCAAACCAACACATACAAAAACAAACAAACAAATTTGACAATGAACAAGAAAATACTTAAAACAAGGTGTAATCAATAAGAACTGTATACTCAGTACTTTCCCGAGTTCTGTAAAAAAACTCACAGGCAAATCACTCTGGTGAACCCACAACCTTTGCATGCTGGAGCAGATGTCTTGTCACTAGACCACAGAGCTAGCCCAGTGGCTAGAGGCAGTTCGAATTCTATGTGTTAGAACCCGGGAAAGTACCGAGTATACAGTTCTTAATACACATTGGTGTAAGGATAAAAACAAAATGTATTGATTACACCTTGTTTTTACTAGAGTATTCTTTATACCCGATACAAAAATAGACATTTAATAAAAGGGTGTAAACAGTAAAATAAAATTTGACGGTGTTTATTTCGTGTTCCTCTGTAGCATCTGGAGCCATGGTTCGTGTCAACCCAGGACCAAGAGAGGGAGAGAACGGTAGCAGCTGTCCTGGCTTTGCTCAAGTTCTACAAGGAAAATCTCACGGACATCTCCTCGGTAAGATTGCTCTTTTGTCCTTTAGTATGTGACCTTTGTCCATGTCTGCCTGTCTTGTGTTTTTGGAGTTGTTGTTGTTGTTTTGTCTTGCAATTAAAAGATGAATTAAAAAAAGAAAAAAGAAAAAGCTCTTTTCTTAACACAAGACTTCCAATTTATTGGCCTTGCTGGCATGAACCTCAGAGCATTCAATATACAAAAAAGAAAAAGCTCTTTTCTTAACACAAGACTTCCAATTTATTGGCCTTGCTGGCATGAACCTCAGAGCATTCAATATACAAATTGTAGACTGGAATTATGCCATGTATGCAGACTGGAGAAACCAGAGTTCAGCGGGAAGCAGAGCCATGAAGTTTTGTCAAATTGGGTCAGGGTCTCAGTATTGCTTGGTCGTAAATGTATTATCCGGTACTCTTGGCTCTTCAGGGCATGGGAACATTCACGAATATGGGAATGTTGATTGGCCGACTGGTTCCCCGCTGCTCGGACCCTGTTTTGGCTGTGAGAGAGAGCGCCCTGGAATCCATTCAGCTGATCCTAAAGATTGACCTGATATATCAAGGTAATGTTGACAGGCCCACATCTAAGAACATGATTTGGTGTTGGTGTAACAATATTTTCAGGAACTATTCCTCTTGCCTGATTTTGGAAAAAGAGATGCACAAACTTCATGTAAACTAAACAAAAGGGGGGAAGTACAAATTCATTGGGTTTTGAAGGGTAAATTCATTCTCATACACAAGTATACAAATTTCGACTGCTTTGGGTGCTGTGGTTAAAACAACTCCCGAGGCAATCCTCAGCATGTTCTATTTTCCCGGGGCGATGCTGAGAGAAAATAGACCGCTCCTGTGTTCACTGAGGGAGTCAGAGTTTTAACCATAGCATGAGTAAAAGCAGTCAAACACCCCAAACATATATTGTGCCTAGACGACTAGGTACCAATAAGCTGCTGTTTTTATGTGTCTAGTACATCGGTTGCTATGGGTAGAGTAGATTGTTTGCTGCATGTATGGCGCGTCAAGTTCCCATTTTCAATTTTTGTTTTCCTTTCCACCCTGACAGGACTATTCTTTCGGAATTTCCAGAATTGTTTTTCTCTGAGAGTATCATAGGCACAAAGAAACCCTGACTTGACAAAGTCATAACTGCTTTGTCCTTCGGATGGGACATTGAGCTGCAGGTCCTAGGATTGTACTAGGATTGGTAGTGCACGTAAAAGAACCCAGAACACTTATTGTGGAAGAGTAGGGGTTAACCCTGGTGTTTCTGGTTCACATAGCAAGCACCCTTGTTTACAGGTTTCCTCAGGCATAGAGCTACAGTGATTAAGTTCACCTCTGAGGCGTCCTTGGTTTCATTACCAGGAATATATAATAACAATAAGAATGATAACATTTTAGGCAAAAGCATTTTCCTCATCATGAAAATTGGGCCTTTATGACTTAAACTGAAATTCGCCTTTTGTTTTACCCACAGGGAAGAACTCGTCCTTTAGGGAACCCATTGTGGAAGCACTGACAAGCCTGAAAACCCGGGCACACCAGACTGACCCCAACATGCTGTACAGCCTGGTCAATGACCTTGCAAAGGTGGGTCAAAGGCCAAAAAAAAAAATTGTCATCTAGCCCTCTTGGTATCTTGCCCCTCTTTCACCTCGGTTGGCCTGTGATAGAATCCCATCAGTGACTTGTATGTCAATAAGGGAATCAATGTGTGGTGAAGAGGTTTTAAACTAGTGGTTTAAACCTGCCGAGGCCTGGTTCTTGATAATTTTACCGAAGTCGAGGTAAAATTATCAAGAACCAGGCCTCGGCAGGTTTAAACCACTAGTTTAAAAACTGATTCAACACACTTTGATTCCCATTCATAAATATCTTCCCCTTGAAAATAAAGACAAAAACCTGAAAAAGTTAAGAACAAATCGGACAGTTTTGCCTCTTCGGTCGTCCGCAGCTAGCTAGCTCACTTTGATTCTGCGTTAAATTTCTAGACCCATTGCACAACGCGGAACGCGGAAAGATGCGCGTTCCTTCAGTTTGGGAGTTAACTCTATGATTCTTGTGAACAGTTTGGTTCCAAAATTGGAAGTGCGCGGCGTATCATGTCTGAATATGCGTTCCGCGTTGTGCAAACTGTGTTTAAACACTTCTAGCCGTGTTTATATCACTCGTTTAAACAAGATCCAAACAAATATCTCCAAGCTTTGCAGCTACAGTGAGCTAGTCACTGAGGGTTTCTTGGTTTTATTCCTCTACAGATATACAAATATTGGATGCATTTGAGTACAATAAAGCATAATGTAATCACGAGTTGAAATCTGGACTGTTCCATTTCATGAGATGAAGCCGCGTGGAATAGTCCAGATTTCAATGAGTGACTGTATCCGTCTACAGACCCCTTGCATAACGCATAGCGCACGTATACGCGCCTGTCCTGTTCGCCATTTTGGAAGTCAAAATGTACACAAGAATCATAGAGGTGACTCCCAAAATGGTAGAAGCGCATCATGTGCAGAGGTGCGTTCCGCGTTGTGCAAGGGGTCAATATTGCATAAATAAAATGAATCCTATATTTATACCTCACACATAGATCTTTGTCATTTAATATTTTGCTTATAAGTCATTTATTATTTGATAAGTCATAATTTATTTCAACAATAATGTATTAAACAGCTGATAAAGGCATAACTAGAGCTGTTGAAGACGGGTAGGCTAAAGCATGTTTGGTGTTCATAGCCATATGCGTGTTGACGTGCAAGCTTACATGCATGTGTTAATAACCCTTTACGCCATCAATACTTACGGTACTCAATGTAAAATCTATTATTCTACCGCAAAGGAGAGCTGTTAAGCGTCCTATATTTATCAATATAGGACTCCTTTATGAAATTTTGGAGTGTCGGAACAGTCTACATGGCAAAAAAAAGTATGTTAATCAAATGACAAGGATCTAAGTGTGAGTTATGATAACATTAATTATTGCCTTTGCATGGCTTTTTTGTCTTGCCATATATATTTTGCTTCCCCGCTTTTTGTTCTCTTTCAAATTACCTCAAGACTTTACTGACTGATTCTTTTCCCCGTCTTTTCTCTTTAAACCGCCAGGGTCTGTCCAAGAAAATCCCTTCTGCGCAACTCAAATCTTTCATCTATATGTTGATAGAGGGCCTCCTTGACATTCAATCCCACTGCTCCAGCGGGTCTTGTGTCGTCCTTAACGCCATGCTGAAGAATCGGGGCACTGAGCTCATTGTGGATGTAGGTTTATCGCATTTGCTGTTAAAATAAAGTGCAGGATAAGCAAATATGGGTTTTGAGGCATTGCATGGTGAAAATGAATATATGCTTCCAAAAACCAATGTTGTTTTAAACCTTTAATCATAATGGTAGACACTGGATTGAAACAGACATACAAGGTAGTTTTGTTTACATTCTTGATGTAGCTGTAAGCTCTAAGTATTGCATGTTTTCAAGAACAGTTGATTTCTAATTTGTAATTCTGCTGCTGTGTAGCATTCCCCCAGAGTCCCTTATTATGTGCCATTTCTCCATGAGGTCCCAAAATGAGCATAAATCCTGATGCACCTGGTTGCAGAGAAGCAAATTATGAGTATAAAGCATTTTGCTGAATCACAGACCACTACTTGTTGATGAGGAGTCCTGAAGCATCGTCATTTGTCATTTCTTTTGAATTCCCGTTACCATTAGGTGAGTGAGATGATTGCAGCCATCCACTTCAAACTGATCAACATCAAATGTCAGCAGACTCGCACTGGTACCCTGCGTGCCGTCCGTACACTGGCGTCCAACCACCTGGCACATGTCATGGATACTTTACTGAAATACCCGCTGCCGTATGATGAGTAAGGGTATACCATATCAAGGCCCTTTTCAGAACCATGGCTCCATTCTCGGCCTTGGCTTTGGCCCAAGCTCCGTCAGTCATTTAAAAAATGGGCAGACAGAGTCCAAGCCCAAGCCTTGGTTCCCAAAAGAGCCTAATTATTTAAATTGTTAAGATTTCTTGTACAAGAATCTTCTTATGTTCTCTCCCCTGGCTGCCGCTTCCCAGGTTGTATCGTATACTTTGGTATGATCCCTGGCTACACGGCAGTTTGCGGTTGAATGGCTTCTGACTGGCACCCCCCGAACAAAGATATTGACAAAATAGGGAGACCGCCAACATAGGGCTAGATAGCTCAGTTGGTAGAGCACCGGCACGTCACATCGGAGGTCGTTAGTTCAAATCCCGCTCTAGTCAATTTGTCTTTGTTAACCCCAAACAAGTCTTTTTGGAAATGAACATTGTTTGGTACATGACTCAGGACAGAGCCCATACCCAATCCTTGGTTTCCAAAAGAGCCTAAAAATTTAAATTGTTATGATTTCTTGTACAAGAATTTTCTGATGTTCTCTTTTTTCGTATATACATTCCTCTCGATTTATTGTTACCTGAAAATCAGGACGGCTGTAGTCTAAGGCTTTCCTGATATGAGTGCACATTCTGTTGCCACTGGAACACTTGCACAACCCAAAGCTTTCTCTGTTCAAAAGTGACTTTGTCTCTGTGGTATTTTGTTTAGATATTTACCACAGACACCAATGTGTTCTCAGACATGTGATTTCTCAGAATTTTTCCTGATTTCAGGATTTGCTCAAAATCTTCTTGAGCCTTAACAAATTTGTGAAAGGCGCAAAGCTGTTTCCAAAGGGAGACAGAAATAATCCACATTGTGTCCAAACCTGTAGTTTTGTTATTCTGGTCATGCATGAGTCTGTAAAAACCTCCTGAATTATAACATCTTGGCAGGTTCTCAGTCCAGAATAAGGGGGAACCCAGGTCCTCAAGCCATGCTCAGGAATTTTAACATTTGGCAAATCTCACCCATGGTATTCAAGTTGGGTTTCTGACCACCATACACAGTTTGTTCAACTTAACACAAACCTTACAGTAAAGCCCTTTTCTCACTGTATCTCTTATCCCTGTGGAATACAGCCATGGGGAGGCCCCAGGAGTTTTTTCTTTTACCCCCCAGTTACCTCGGTACACTTTCACACTGTCCACACCTAGGTCCCTATTCCACCGGGTTCCGGTTGAACGTTCCAAGAATGCCCCTGGGTTTTACCGCTTACCCCTACTCCAGAGCAGGGGTGGCTACTCCCTGGGAATTCCCATTTGCCGGGGTAGATCTGGGGTAAAGCTATCCAAGTGTGAAAGAGCTGGCATTTATTCCTCGTGGTTGCCCCTGGGGAAAGGGAGTAGTGTGAAGTGGGCTTAAACAACAGCATTATATTTTCCACAGACACATCAAAGACTGCTGGAAGTCCCTGGCCAGTGACCCTGTGACCCTCAGGCACATATTTGACAGTTTTATGGACACGCTGACCCGAAACGTCCACTACGATGAGAAGGTTGATCCAAAAAGTAGAAAGATTCTG
The DNA here is from genome assembly GCA_037783415.1 of Leptasterias polaris. Classification (NCBI taxonomy): domain Eukaryota; kingdom Metazoa; phylum Echinodermata; class Asteroidea; order Forcipulatida; family Asteriidae; genus Leptasterias; species Leptasterias polaris. The sequence continues at coordinate 2,436,803 of JAZGTN010000005.1, read as the reverse complement.
TCGAAGACTGCAACGTTGCCTCCTCTTACTGTAAGTATTGGAAGATTTGATTGTGATTTTTCAGCCATTGTCGATCCACTGCTGGATGAAGGACTCGGCATGATGTCTCCAAGTGTCTCTATTTTGTGTTTGTTTGTACCAATTGACTGTCCCCCATTATTGTTGCAGCTCGTCTCTCCATCTTGTTTCCTGTGCCCTCTATTCTGTTTGCTCCCATTATTGTGTCCAGTGATTGATTGCTGAGCTGCAACTATTATCTGTTTTGTGGCTAATGTGTCCTGACTAGCTCCATATTGGATGACGATACCCAAAATTAGAAAGCGCCTTGTTTTTTTGTAAAACTGCGAGGTGAATTTTGAAGTACTTGTGACTCTTTTTAAACTGATAGAAATAATTTGAGTTTCCACGGTAAATTTAAAAGATAATTTGTCATTAATGAAGCATTCAAATAGATGTTGCGATACCCACTGCTAATATATAGGATTCGGACTGCCTCTAGCTACCGGGCAATCTCGGTAGTCTAGTGGTAAGACATCTGATCTAGAATGGCAAAGGTCTTGGGTTCGAATCCCACCCAAGTAATATGCCTGTTGATTTTTTCACAGGACTCAGGGAAAATGTATGGGTAAACACAAAATAATATAATAAAGGATTTGTCATTTTTTTTCATTGTAGATTGTACATGCTCTTATTGAGATCCTTCAAGTGGAAGAAACGGAGCCGACACTCCGTGAGCAGTTCCATCGCATCTTTGCTGCCTTGCTGATCTACGTCGGCTCTTGCATCGGAGTCAAACCACCCCATCCTCCAGAGTCAACCGCCAAGAATGGAACAAGCAGTAAAGATAAGAAAGCCGTGACCAAGGCTTTCGCTTCCATCAAACCCTCTGTGTGAGCAAAATTTAGTTTTAGAAATCAGACAGTGCGTGAAGTTTTTAGTAGATTTCCGTAGTACCAGATTGTGAATTTCATTGGTCAAGAAATAGTCACATGACATGTCATATTATTTGCTCAAACTTGCGAATGCTCCCTTGGAAAAATGTACTCTAGTTGATAGTTCCCTTTGGACGAAACCATAAAAAATTTCAAAGGGTGATCAAGGTGATAAATCCCAGGGTTCATCACTTTTTGGTTTACAAATGAAATAATATGACATGTCATGTGACTATTTCTTGACCAATGAAATTCACAATCTTGTTCGATAGACAATAACAACTTAGCTAGTTATCAAAGGAGAGTGCTGAAGGTTGACCCGGGATGACCCTAGGACAGAAGAACCTGATAGTTCTTGGTCAATGTTATGCTTGTTTAGGCTGTGTCTGAGCTGGCAGCTACGGCTGTTGCTAAGGGTGTTGCTAAGGGTGTTGCTAAGGACGTCCTTTACTTCAACACATGATGACATGGTATTCCAGCCGTAGCCGTAGCTGTAGCTGTAGCCGCCAATTCAGACATGGCCTTACTTCCCTATTTATGGATCATGGCTCTCCACTGGTCCCTGTCTTCCTATATTGGAGTGGCAGATCCTCATTGAGGGAACCGGTGTTCTTGCAATGTTTTATACATCGAATGTTTTATGCTATGAAAGGAAACCATAACACCAGGCTGCTGAGAGCCAGCTGAGGATGCCTGTGGTAGTACCCCCGCAAATCCTAGCCGCCTGGGGCCAATTTCATAGAGCTGCTTAAGCACAAAAAGTAGCTCAGCACATAACAATTATCCTCACCAGATTAAAGTTACCAGCCAAAATACCTTATCACATCTACCATTTGTGACTGGTATCCTGCTCATTTGTGCTTAACAGAAAGATGTTAAGCAAGGTTTTCTGCTTAAGCAGCTCTATGAAATTAGGCCCCCGATACTGATATCATTGCTGCTCCTTATTGTAGTGAGACTTGATTGTTATTTTGGGGTTTGCAGAGTTGCAGTGGATGCCCTGAAGATGTTGATCCAGAGAGGACAGGGAGCAGATCTGATGAAGTTCCTGGATGACGAAGGGGTGTGGGACACCCTCCAAGATGTTGAGAAGTATCAAGATGGGGTCACCACCTTAGCACGGTAAGACATGCTTTTAAATACCAAGTATTTCTTAAGTAGAAGTAACTAGAAGTAGTAAAGTACAACCGTGCATCAATCTCTTTAGGTAGGAGTGTTGGCTCTGAGAAGAGCCATTGATGTTTTCGTGACGCTTTGAACAGTAGACTCTGCTCGTTTTCTTGGAATTCTGGACTGGTGATGATGCTGAGGCTTAAAGGGACATGTTTCCTTCGAATTGGGTGCTTTGGGCTGTAAAAGTGTTTATTCCTTCAAACTAAGTGGTTTTCCATTTACTCTGTGAACTAACACGGTCCATCATTTTGTGGAGTCAAAATATTGGTTCTTCAAAATGGCGGACTGAGTTAGGTCACGAAGTAAAAGGAAAACCACACCAATTTGGGGTATATTTGTGAGAATAATTATATTCTACTTTTAAAATATCTTGCCAACCATGTTCGTTTCACAACAAAAGCTTTTTATAGCCCAAAGTGCCCAATCTGAAGGCAATGTGTCCCTTCAAGTAGGGCTGGAGGGATGCGCATTTGGGCGGGAAGAATCCAAGCTGTTCTTGATCGTTGAAACGTGGGAGTTGGCTGCTGGCTGGAGTGATTTATACATGGTTGTACCTGCAGGTTTACTTGTAATAATTACTTCTTATTATCAACACCATGCAAAGCTTCAAACATCACTTATTCCTCAATTTTTATAGATGACAAGCTTCCCATAGACCCTTTCCATGAATGCTAATTACATTCATGCATGCGTACAGACATTATTGGTTGGTAAACTCCATAGAGATGTGCACTAAGCAGACGCACGAACGCGTGTGCGTCACGCCACCATCAGCTTCGTACAAAAAGGCGCGATGTTCCATCATTTTGCCAACCAAAGTGTTAGTGCGCATGCTCGATGTGCAATTTACATATTTCGTGGGAAGGGTCTATAATAGACAAACTGCAGCAAGTAATTCCTGACAACTTTCTTTGCTTCACATCAAAATTATCATGGAACAATTCACATGATCATTGTTTGTATCATTCTATCATTTTAATGTTAATTTGTTTCCCGTTCTTCTGTTTATTTATTATTTTTATTTCCACAGAGGTATGGCGAAGCAGATGCCAGGCTACTTGGCTAAGATAGTGTCCTGTTTGATTCCGTCATTGGCGAGTTTGTATGAACCACAACGAGTGGTCACTGCAGCATTCTTAGCTGAGGTACTAAGAACGTTTAAACACGGGAAAAATTATCTGTCACCTCCCCCTTCCCCACACCACAACCACACTGACCTATTTTAATCCTTCCAGCATGCCTTGGCCTTCACCAAAATCTGGCTTTTACCTTAATATTTAGAGGGTGTGTACAACATTGGTATGATTGAAAAAAAAATGGGAATAACTTGTTGAACAAACTCGACATTCCAAACAGTTCGCCTTGAGTGGGTAAAACTCAGAACCACCCCAACTCTCAACATAGTTTTTACTTGTTGCTACCCAAAATTAAATCTCTCCACAGTATTTTTTTATTTTTTTGCCATCATACAATGTTTCAACAACTGCATATTTTCATTTTTTACGTGTAGTTGGTGAATCAGAAGTGTGGAGGGGACACGCAGTTGGTGGAGGACATCATGAACAACCTGTTGGGCAGGATGGTAGACTCTTGCCATGTTGTACGAATGCTCTGCATCAGAGGTCTGGGGAATATTGCAAGCCTGGGACCCAATCAGGTAAGGTCTCTTAAAGGGAAGGTGTACGTTTGGTAATCATTCTTAAAATTAATGGCAATAAAAACTGACTTGGCTAGAAGTACAGCAGCTTTCGATTGTATAAAGCATTTTGTGAATCATTTCACTTTCATGTAATGTGGTTATGGAAAAAGATTTTGTGTTTTATTCCCAAAAATTTGAATCCGAGAAGTGTTTCTCAGACTGTGTATTCCTATAGGGTTTATTCTTCCTGCGTGGACATATTCGCTCCGGTTTTTCCCATGTTCTTGCTGTGTTTTATCCGAATCAATTCAAATCAAATCATATCAAATCAGATTCTCATTATACAAAACAGACCGGTATTTTTTGTTTCCACTCTTCTCGTGGTTACATTAATGTAAATAAGGAAAACAAGAAGAATGTTTTTCTTTGTTCAACCTGTTTGTCCGCACATTCTTGTTTCTGTGTATGTTCTGTTTGTCTGTCTAACCGGCATCTCACCGCTTCTAGAAGTTGTCCCTATACTTATTTTGATTTCTGTCTTGTAATACTGGATTGATGATCACTTCTTAAATTATTTTTTTGGTTATGTATTATTTAGACATTTTCATGAAGTAAGGAAATAAATAAAGGCACTCCACTACAGCCTTGGCTTATTTGGATCGCACCTCCACAGTATTTTCTTTTGCATTTTGTTCAGGATGGAAATAATTGCAGTATTGAATTGATAGTTGCATCAAAATAAGAGGTCTGTAGATAGTTTAAAATGAACCTTATTTTGTGATCCTTTATGCACCTCCCTAAGGCCCAGAAGTATTGCACAACGGTTTTGTCAGCCATGATGGCAGGCATGGACGACAAGGAAGACACAGACGATCAGATCCTGCTGGAGTCGATGACCGGTCTATCACGTATCATTGTCAAGATTGATGAGTCCAACATCAGACCCATTCTAGTCAATATTGCTCTCAGGATAAGACCCTGCTTTGAAAAGGTAACGTTCACTTCAGATCGTTTTGTTACAAATTTGAAAATCTCCCCGATTATAAAAACTTGTTCCCCTATTATGTTGAATGTAATTCGAAATATCTCCCTGATTGTTGTACAAAATCTCCCCGATTGCAAGATGCAAATGTTGGCAGCTCTGTTATTGCACATTTCCAGCCTATTATGCGAGAGCAAGTTGCCTACTAATCATGTTTGTTTTTGTTGTTGTACTAACTAGGACCGTGCCACCTCTAGAGCAGTGTCGTTCACCTTATTTGGCAACCTGAGTCGTTTTGGAGACGGCCCATCAAAGGCACCCTTCTTGGAACAGATTCATACAAACTTTGTCAGCCTGTTGCTTCATCTGAACGATGAAGATGATGATGTGAAGAATGTAAGCTACTACTAACTGGTTAATTGGTTAACCATAAATACTTGGTTATAGTAGCCATAGTTAGAAAGCAGTTTGTACATCTGTTCTTGGATGTAGAAGGTTGTGGGTTTTGTATTACTGAACATTAATGCCACTGGACTCAATTATAATAATAAAAATAATAAAGAGTTCTTATATAGCACTTTAGCACAACCGAGGGCTTTTCAAAGCCCTGGCTATTTTTCTACAAGCTATGCCTCGAAGTACATTATACAAGCACCAGAAGTGTTTACAAGGTGCTGTGGCGCAATTTGCAGCCAAGCATACCAGAAGACATCAGGAAAAACCCCTTCTCTTTGATAAGTGTAAGTGGGTTCTTTTAACGTGCCTTACACAACACACGGGACCAACGGCTTTATGTCCCATCCAAAGGACGAAGCAATAATGGTTAAGTGTCTTACTTAAGGACACAAGTGTCAATAACACATTAATGTGGTGTGTCTTGTCCAACGATTAAGAGCAAAAGACTCGACCTCTGGTGTTTTTGATCAGAAGAGTGTAGGTTCGAGTCCAGGTTGTGGCACTTTTGTTCTTGAGCAAGGCACTTTACCATAACTGCTTTGTCCTTCTGATGGGACATCAAGCCATAGGTTCTGTGTGCTTGGGATTGAAGTGCACGTCAATGAACCCAGAACACTTATCGTGAAAGAGTAGGAATTTACCCCAGTGTTTCTGAGCTCACATAGCAAGCACCCTTGTATACAGGTTTCGTCAGGCTTGCGAGCTACAGTGATTAAGTTAACTTATGAGGCATCCTTGGTTTCATAACTAGAAATACATGATGATAATAATAATGTATGGTAAACAGTGTCACAGAGAAACCATTGTAAAAGTGTAGTAAAAACTGGCAAGTTAAATTAAAAGGTGAGGGGTAAGCTGGACCCTTTTTGAAGCCATGGCTTGGGCTCGGGGTCCGGCCTAGGGTCCGGCCTAGGATCCATCCTGTTTGAAGCCCCGTAAGTGAAGCACACTCTTCTAACTTAAGCCCAAGCCATTTTGAAAAAGGTCTCAGCACACCTTGACCGAACATTGTTTTTGTTCCTCATCAGGCCTGTAAGTATGCCCTGAAGGAAGTCGGACCACGTCTTGGCTCGAACGCTCTCAATCAAATGTTCCAGAAACATCTTCTAGAGGGGCGCTCACTCAATTATGGAGAGTTCATGTTCAACCTTTCCAAAGTCATAGTAAGTTTTCCCACCTATTCCTTTTGTTTTAAATATTTGTTCTTTCGTCGTGTGTGGTTAAAAAAAGAAAATGGATCTTCAGTTGTTGATTTTCACCACAAAGTGCACTGACATAAAAACGGCACAGAGAGGTCACTTTTAAAGAGGGCAGCTCACATGGATTGTTAAATTGTTATGCCCTTTTACCGTTTCTCTTGTGTTCAAACTGTAATTTATAAACATTATCTTGAACTTTATCTTGGGAGTTCTGCATGGATCATGTCTGTTCATTTTGATGAATTTATTGTGTAATGTTCTACTTGTGTTTACTTTTATTTTGTGTTCTTATTGTAACTTTCCAATAATCTACCTAGCAAGTAGATATACACATGGTGTTACCGCAAACCAAATATACATTGATACCTCACCATGCAATGCCTCAAAGCCCATAAACTTTCCAATGTTTATAGCAATTTATCGATGTCCCTATTATATTGGTTTTTTTCTTGATTGTTATGCGTTTGTCTACATTGAATGGCATGGTTACAATATTAATCACTAAATTATTATTGTTATTATTTTTATCATTGCACTGGATGAATTATTTTGAATTTTGTACATGTTTCCCGTCATCTAGCCTGTTTTAAAATTGTTAAACTTGTTGCTGTTTGTTTTGCCTTTGTTGTAACCCAGTGCCTTGAGTGGCTCTTACCATTGTTCAGTTCAAATTTAAAATACAAGTGATTTTGTTTCTTTTGAAAAAGAATTTGAAAAGGCATACATGTATTAAATTTATTTGTTTTTTACTTAAGTTCCTTCCCCAGGGCGTGCCCAAACAGCTAAAACTGTGTTAATTTCACTTCATAACACCCTTATACTAATCTTATGGGAACAATAAGCTAAAAAAAAAATCTTCAAAATTCTATCCTCGAAGAGCCTTCAAATCTGTTGCACCTTCATTATGAAATGACCAGTTCATATTCATCAAGTTGACTCTGTTTTGATACTTAAGGGACTTTTAAAGACTCACTCGTTTGATTTTATTGTAACAAATTGCTATATTTATTCATTGTTTTCTGCTTTGTGTTTAATGCGCATAGAGGCTCCTGCACTATATGTGCTACATATAAATGTCTCGTATTATTATGAATAAATTATAGTTCAAAAAATTATACATTCAATATGAGATCACATTTACCTTCATTGCCTGTGCAATTATACATTTACCACAAAGGCAAACTGACTGAGTATATTTTAAAACAAATTGATTGAACAAAGAAAATTTGACTAGCGTTGGAATTGAACCGGCAACCTCTGGATTAACGTCCTGGTGCTCCACCATCTGAGCTATCTACAATGTAGCCCTATGTTGGCGGTCTCCCTATTTTTACAATATCATTGTTCAGGGGTGCCAGTCAAAAGCCATTGAACCTGTAACTGCCGTATAGCCAGGGATCACACCCAAGTTAATGATACAACTTGGGAGGCAGCAGCAGAGGGATCACCCTGAGGGGACTTTTTATTTCAAAGATCGAGTAATAAACCACAAAGAAGTTATATACAAACACAGTACACATGTACTCTTGGGAGGTACGGGATAGTTGAAGCACCATAATGATAACAAGTCTTTCGTCTTTCGTATAGATCGCAGACTTCTTACAGAAAGTGAACTTCTACGTGATGGGAAATGTCGGCTTCTTCAAGAGCTCCTGGCCGGACATCCGCGGTAATGCCGCCATGTTTGCTGGGTTTCTATTGGGTAATCTACCGGAGGAAAGTCATACACTCATCACCAAGGAACATGTCTGTGGTGGTAAGAACACCTTTCATTTGGCTTATTCCTCTTAAAGTCTATAAACACCAGGGATTGAATTTCTCCAGGGGGCGCAAAATTCCAAGAGATCACAGGGCTTGCAGCTGTGGGTGGATTTTTTCCAATGGTCTGATTGGTCAATTTTAATGCTGTACAATGGATAACAAATGTCATGTGTTTTCACATGGTGAATAAATGATTTGAATTGAATTGACTAATCTTGTTTTTGTTGTTTCTGTCCTTACTATACTCAGCACTAGTCCTACTCTTAAAGGATCCTGACCCTGACGTGAAAGTGAAGGCTGCCGAAGCAATGAGCTTACTATCTGAGTACTAAACACTGTGTTGTTGGTAAGACTTTTGACCTTCGTATCACCTGATCCCTTTGAGGTCATTTCCATAATAATGGAGTTTACGAACCCTTTGCAACAGAGACCTGTCTGAAGGTACACCATTGATGCACTCATGAGAACATCATTTGAGTTAAGCTACGGTAGCCTAGCAAGGGCTCTATTGTAAGATTTCGCTTAAAGTGTGTGCGCTTTGCCTAAAAAACGCTTTAATATATCTATAGGTAAATGTGAACTTATTGTGATAATTTTCCAAAGATACCCCTTGACAGAAACGCTTAAGCAGCAACTTAGGTGAAATGTATTTGTTGTTAGCAAGCCAAGTCTGTCAAGAACAGACAGTCATTTCTGGGCATATACAGATTACCAGCCAGAATATTATGTAATGTACAGTGCTTGTGACTGGTAAACTTGGTGAATTACTAAGCAGTGAATTGTTTCAAGCTTTGTCTACTGAGTAAACAGGTTGTTTTGTTTAAATAAATTCCCACATGAGATGTGGGAGTTATTCTGTGCCAAGTTATAATATAAAAGTGAATTACCACAAAAATATTTACAATATTGATAAAATACGAGTTGATTGTAATGCCTTGAGTTAAAAAAACCTAACTTTTCCAAAGCAAATGCTTAAAAAGTTAAAGCCGGCTCACACTTTATTTGAAAATGAAAATTGTAATGTCTGGTGCATTGACTTCTAATAATTAAATGCATCATTGTCCTCCAGTGCTGTGTGACCAGAGTGAGGGGATCTGCCTATTTCAAATAATACGTAGGGTAAAGTCCAGCTCTTTTTTATATAATTCAAAATGAAATTGATGGTACACGTTGAGTTTTAGATCAGCTCTTCCCTGTATCCATAACCATCATAGACTTAAAGGTATTGTATACTTTTGGTAACAGCTCAAAATCAGTGTCCACATTTTGTGTGATTCAACATATGCATGAACAAACAAACCTGTGAAAGTTTGAGCTCAATTGGTCATCGAGGTCACGAGAAAATAGTGAAAAGAGACCTTATGTGTTTTCTGTTTTTCAAACATCGAGTTTATTATCATGCGTGTTAAAAACTATTGTTTTACTTATTTCTCAGAAACGATAGCATTTTAGGCAGAAATATTTCAAGGAACCCTTTCTACCATTACTTACTTTAAATCATGTAAGTTATGTGTGAATCTGTGAACATTTGTGTTTTTCGATCTTACCAATAGTGTACAGGGCCTTTAAGGAAATATATCTTAAAGGCATTGTGTTGGTTTTTGAAAAGTACATACATTCCAATCCTTCAGAGAGTTCTCCCCAGGATTTTTCAAAACTTGCCCGCCCCCCCTAAAGGCTAATAGTGGTAGGCCATTTACATTTTAGAATGGGATTTCCACAGAGTGTAGTCAAACTTCAGAAGTGCACATTGTTACATGTTGGTAGTCTGGTTAACTTAATACTGTAATACCAGATTTGGATTGAAATTACTCTTCTAAACACTCCAGGATTCTCCATCAGATTCTCCAGGATTTTTTCGAAACTGGGGGGCATTCTGGACCCTAAAATTTAGAAGTTTGGCCAAAGCACACTGCATTAAAACTTTCAACTCATTATCCTTCCTGTTAAACCAACCACCAATGATCTGTGATTGGCTACTAAGAATCATGTATTATTCATAGCAGAATAATTTGCATATCCCCTCACCCATCCATTACTCTGTTGTCAGTTTTGCTAAAAGAGTAGCAGTCTTCTTTAGAGGAATAATTATATATTTTTGGATTAATTTGTATTCAACATTCCTGAGGCATAATTAATAATTTGTTTATTGTACCAGTGATGGCGGTACAAAGTGAAGTGCAATTAATAAATGCTGGACTTCGTTTCAGTTTATGGGACAAAGAAAATGGGCCAAGAGTTTCATGAAGTGGACCTGTCCTCTTTTACTTAGAGGAGGCTGCTTCCCAACAGACTAGACTACTTCACAAATACACGTTAGCCGTGGAATGAGGTGCATGCTGGTCTAGTTATTGACAAAGTTTGGTCGCTAGCTAGACCAGCATGCACCTCATTCCATGGCCAATACCCGCGTAGCGAGTATTTACAAAGTAATCTATGTCTTTGTGGTCAGTTTTATAAAGTCAAGATTAGAAATTGGGGCCTTTTTCAAACCTCGGCTGGGTCACCGGCTCTTGATTGGTCTTCGTTATCGATTTTGGAGCAGTCCGCATTTTGCCTGGTGGTTCGTATCAAACAGAGCCTGGAGATCAAACTGATGCCCAAGCTGAGGTTTGGAAAAAAAAAGCCCAAGGTTTGTTTATGGCTTCTTTTGAAATGCTCAACCTTTAAACTGGTGCTCGCTTTCGTTCTTTTTTTTGCTTTCAAATTTGATGGTTTCTTTAAGGACTCTTTTCATTAGCAAGGAATTAAAAGGGAATAATTCAAGTAGAACTACATTGCACATTTTCTTTTTTGATTTTAAGATTTTAATAACCTTTACTTGACCTTTGTTTAACACGGGCAACAAGAATGGAAAGGGGGAAATATTTCAGAACAATAGGAAAAATGTAATTTAAGACATAGCTGAAAATTATGCAAAAGACATAATAAAATTTTGTGATTTATACGAAGCATTAGCTTAAGCCATTTGGGCCTAATTTCAAAGCTCTGTTTACTGTGAACAAAACATCAGTGCTTATGGAAGCAGAAAAATTGACGCTTACTGAAAGTGTTTTTCACAGGCTAGCAAGGATTTTATGCTTTTGTGTGGGCAAACGTCACATTGCTAGACATTCTTCACTTACACAGCTAGCGCAGAAGTTATGTGTTTACTCTGTAACTGGTGAATGGTGAACGTAAGCGCAGAATTCTACGGTGAGCAGAGTCGTGAAATTGGGCTCCAATTAGAGAATTTATAAAATCATGTATGCTTTGAACATAACTAAAACAAATATATCTAAAGTAAATAATAATTAATTATTAGATAAGAATATAATGAAGTATTATATTGAAATTGACAAGCATTAATTTGTTTCATTTGTTTTCCATTTAACCGCCGTTGTTACAGAAACTGTTATATTTCGTATGAAATTTATTTTATAGATCATGCATTGACTGTTCTAAAAATCAAATATAATGTACAGCATTAGAGACTAGGTCATACTCATTTTATGTGAACTATTTCTAAGAACTGAAAAATCGCTCGTCCCAATCGCCTTATCCAGAGGCGCTAGGATGGGGCTGATGTATGCATTATGCGCATTGGATCATTCCCCTACCTGTTCACAAAAGTTTTGACTATCGATAACAATGTAGGTCTATTGTGCCTGTAAATCCCTTGTAAATAATTATCGCCATTCTTTGCATAGTATTAAAAGTTTGGCTCGATGGCAACATTCTTCTTGCAATTTACTTTGATTTAAAAAGATTGTTTACATTATCATACATTGTATAGTGTGTGCGTACATGCATAGGTGATAGTTTGCATTGCACCTATCAGCAGTACAATCGTTCCCATCATGCACCACTACTTCCTGAACAAGAATGTGCACAACCTCATCAGCCCATCCCAGCAGTCTTGGATGAGACTGGTTCAAATTACTACCCAAATGGTCATGTGATGACTTTGTTATTTTATTTACAGTTGGGTCCCTTCAAAACGTTGTTTTATTTACCCATTTCACCTCACATTATCATCACAATTATCTTGGTTGCGCCATTTTGGGAGTCAACGTCCCTGCGTGGTATACCATAGAGAAAAGGCCCACAGATACAGTGTGGTGTGAATGTTATGCGACAGCGTTTACATTCTCATCTGTTGACTCCCAAATGGTGAGCGCGGCACGTGCATGCAAGGGGCCCATAGAAGTTCAGTTCGTTTTCTGCAATATTTCTCCCCTTGGCAGCTTTGTGAAATTTGTGATAAAACTTGTTGTAAGTCAATGGACTAAAAGTTCACCAAGGTTTTTCTGTTAATTACGCTCTTAATCTTGGTCCGGTACTATATATTACAACACTTTAGTACTACAGTACTATTTAAAAATGGGCAATTCTTAAATGTGTTTTTCATTTTTAGCAATCTGCTCGGCTGGTCACAGTACAAAAACACTGTTCCTGCCTGAGCCCATGTAATAATCATTGCTTTGAACAATTCTTTATGTTCTGCCTTGCAAACAAACTGTGTGCTGTTGGAAAGAGCACACAATTCTCTTTAGTGTGATAAATATTTTTATATTAGGCCTGGAATTACATGGAGGCAAGGGAGGCCACAGCTAACCCGTGAAATACGCTTGGCGTGAGCGCCGATTCTTTTCTTACTGTAAGCGGCAGAGCCATGAAATTGGGCCCAGATTAAGGAGTCCTACATTACGTTCATCGATCTTTACCATACTGCCACCATCCTGCTTATGTTCCCTGTGTCCAATAACAGTAATGAATGCTAATATCCATAAAGAAGAAAAAAAACTGACTATGTTTTTCCTTTCAGCCTCAGTTTGGTTACAATGATTTGAATCAGAGAAAAAACAAGATGGCCACACCATGATAAAGATCTAAAGGTATAAAGATCTTTTTTCCAAGCACTAAATGGTGCCAAGGTGCAACTTCTGAAATATATGGGCTGGTCATTTTCAAGCAGGTTTTGTGGATTTTTTTTTGACCAAGTAAATATAAATCTAAAAACGCATGAGGATTTTTTGGTTGTTAAAAACAAATAGATAGTTCCCAGTAGACGCCATCTTTACGGGCAAATCGCATTTTGGCTTGCAGGCGCGTCAAGCGCTCAAATTATTAACGCAGCCGCGTCATTAACTAACCAATCATGCAATGAGTTTTGTGAAATGTGCGCGTGCTGCACGCCGTTCTCACGCGTAACGCGTAATGCATGACTGTGTGTTCCAAATTGCCCGTAAAGATGGCCGACTTACGTCACACTGCAACCTATCTATTGTTCTGTCATTAAATGTTATAGTCAATGGACACAAATTTTGCCAAACTGAAACATGTCAGAGTTGAAATTGAAAGGGGGTACACATTGGTGTTGCATATTAAATAATGGTTAAATGTCCAAATGTCCATGTGTCCATTTTGTTTGGTTAACAAAGTTGAAAGCAAAATTATTTATGTGATTGAAACGGTTAAAAAAATGTAAATAGGTCGATGCGCTTATTGGCCGCAAAAAATATAAATAAATGAGGTACTGTTGAGAATGTACAAATGGTAAGTTGTCAGATGCGGCCAGACCCATCCAGGTCAGGTAGTCTCTGGTTCGAGGCAGGAATCGAACCGGGTGCAAAGAGGCGAAGGAAAGGCAACATCTATTTGATTAATTACAGATAACTTTGTCTTGAGATCTTCAAGGAGAGATTAGTTTTGAACAGTTGGTATCATTTGGGACCAGGAGATTATTTTCATCAGGGGATTATCTCCTTTAATCCTCTGTGGAGTTTAAATGGATGTACCCCATGACTCTCTGGATGAGGTCTGCTTTTTTGTCTTTTGCTTTGATCCCAATTCCCTTGTCTTTCAGCCAGGTTGCCAACGTGATGGTGTTCACCTTAGAAAGCTGTTGGGGGAAGTTTGAAAAATGATAATAGAAATAATAATATCCTTTGTCTCAAAGCACTCATTTTTATTTTACAACAGATATGCAGAGCTTTATTTTTCGATAATAATAAATTCACTGCGCCATTTATTTCATTCTTTAAACCATCTCGGCTCCCAGGGGAGTATACAGCCTGTGCTGCGAAGCATGTAGCACACTGGTACATATGGCACTCCATACATGTAACAAAAACAAAAATCAATCACAAGAACTATCTCAGGCCTCACAGCCGAGAAGTCAAGCGCACCAGACTTGAGCTCTAGTGTTCTGATCTGCAGAGTGTGGGTTCAAGTCCTGGTGTTTACACTTGTGTCCTTAAGCAAGATACTTTACCATTATTGCTTTGACCTTTGGAAGGGACGTAAAGTTGTTGGTCCTGTGTGTTGTGTAATGCGCCTATAACAAAATCAGCGCCACCTCACCCTGTATCCTTTTCAAGGTGTTGTATTATGGTTGCTTCATCTTATTACACAAATCATTCTTAACAATCTGTATTTGATTTGATAGTTCCGGCACCAGGAGTGTCATTTATGACAGACATGGCAGATTATAAATGTACATTGTTGTTATTATTGTCAAACATTTCTTCATTTATGTCTCTATACTTACCTGATCGTTTACAGCCAGAGACGTGATGTCAATTCCTTCCTGTATTTTTGGCTTGTAACGCGGTTTCTTGCCGGCAATTTGGCCTTCTACTCCATCATCCTGGAATAGAAACAAGACATAAAAACTCAACTTTATACAATGGAAGTCCTTTACCGAGTCAAATAACAAGTACTGTAGCTTTGTCTCCAAAAGACTCTGAAACAGTTTTATTTCAGACTGTGTACAAGTTCTCTTTTATACAAAGTACCATTGTTTGGAGAATCTATTTAACCTTTTGTGAATACTATTGTTGTACGGGAGAAACAAAGTGTAGCAATGGAATACTTTGGGGGCGCGTATACATGTCAGCAGGTCAACTGACTGCATCCAAATAAGGGCGCTCCGTAGTTGCTCCGGGCGTATATAAATATCAACCATATTCTTACCTGGAAATATTTTGCGTGTATACACATCAACAGACATAAAGTGGTTTTAAAAAGTTCAAGAATAACAAGTACCTGTGACTTTCGCTTCACAGTCTTGCCACCTCCCTGATTTGATTTCGGAGTTTCTGTTTTCTTTCTGATCAGGGCATCAAGTGTCTGCTGGGTCTGTTTCACCTTGGGAGTGAAGTTGGAGTTATGTGACGACTCCTTGCGTCTGAATGACGGTGTGATTGCTGGTTTACAAATACCAAGATTCACTCTTGTGCTCGTTGCTGCAATTTGCTGAGCTTTTTCAGGGAAAGTGGCTTCCTCTGTCACTGTGGCTGGATTGCTCTTAGTTGTAAACGCAGACACACCGGGTAACCTCTTTGGCTGGATGTTTGCTCTCTTGATTGGCGTAAACTTTGGTACAACCCTTGTGTTCTGCTGCATGTTATTTGAGCTACTCGAGGTGTACTTCATTCGAGGTTGTTTGGGAAGGAACCGTGGGATGATAGGTTGTGAAATTGGAGATACCACTTGTATACTCAAATGATTTGGAGTGACATTCATTGGGGGGATGTATGGAGTGTTGGTGAGAACATGGCATGGGGCCGTGTTACCAACCGGTGGGGACCTTGCATAGATGTTGTCAATGTAAGTGTTATTACAAGTTAAGTGACAGTTTGCTCTGTTGTCTTGTAGAACTGGCTGGAAGCTGGTACCCTGACTGGGTGCAGATTGGTAGGGTGGCCGTGTTTGCTGCGGACTTCCATACTGACTGATGGGTCTGAAAGTGTGACTGTTTCTTTGAGCTGCTCCCATTGGCTGTGAATATGAAGTATTTTGTGGCATGGTGTACTGCCTATCACCATAGGAAGCTCTTGGGGGTAAGCCACCCATGGGTTGAGTAGCGTTGGTGATTGGGAACATACCATTCAGATCCCCGATTGGTGAGGAAAGATTAGCCGGTAACCTGGATGGTATAATGATTGGATGGGGTGCACCAGGCACCGTGCATGATGATGAATAACTACTGGGGCTTAGGGAGCCTTGGAAAGTCAGCTGACGTGTGGGGATACGGCGGACAGACGTTGGGGGTGGGGTGCTGGAGAGGTTCAAATCAGACAGACATCCCTCCTAAAACATTAAAAAAGGAGAAAGTTTGAAAAGCTGAATCCTTATTTAAGACCTTTTTGTCAGCAGTGACTCACACCACTGTGTTTTAACAAAAAAGATTTTAACTAAAATTATAAGCCCTGTTCACGCTATCCTCACCTTCTGCCCTGACTGGTACAGCCCTGTGTTGGTGAACTTAGCCTTGGGCGTCACTTCAAAGACCGTACTGCACACTGACGGTAACTTGTACCTCAGATCAGCAATGAATGCATTGATGATGGGTGCTGGATCTACTCTAGTCTGCAGTGTTGTTTCTTGCTTTCGTATACAGTACTCTGGGTAGCTAGTTAGGCATCGGTTAAGGACAAATCTTTGGTTTTATAGGAGGAAGAGGAAAGCTCACAAATAAAAAATGTTTAAACATAAAACTGTTATCAGTTGAAGACTGAAGGCGTGTTGTGGCCGAGGGGTCAAGAGCATCGCACTCGAGCTCTGGTGTTTTCTGATCAGCAGTGTGTGGGTTCGAGATACTTTACCAAAATGCTTTGTTTTTGATGGGACGTAAAACCATAGGTCCTGTGTACTAGGATTGGTAGTGCACGTAAAAGAACCCAGAACACTTATTGTGGAAGAGTAGGGGTTAACCCTGGTGTTTCAGGTTCACATAGCAAGCACCCTTGTTTACAGGTTTCCTCAGGCATAGAGCTACAGTGATTAAGTTACCAGAAATATACAATGAAAGTGTCATCATTTGTCTTCAACAGGTTAAATATTACTTTGAATGTAAACACAGAGCCAGTACAGACCATTCAGATAATTGTTTTACTTTTGATGTTCTTTATTTTATATTTAATTTTTTGGCTGCTTTTATCAATTACCATGTGATGATCATAGCAGAGGGGAATTTGCTGCAAAATAAACAGAAAACTCTGAGGGGTCACTTTTTCTTTTACGATAAATGTCCTGGGGGCCAATTTCACAAAGCAAACAATATTGCTTGAGCATATACCAGTCGCAGATGGTTCATTTGACATGGTAATTTGGCTGGTAACCTTATTTTGACAAATACCATTTGTTTGTGTATAGCTACTATTTGTGCTTAAGTAGCTCTAAGAAATTGAGCTCTAGGCCCAATTTCTTGGAACTGCAAAGCAGACTATTTTGCTTACAAAATTTGTGCTTAGCAAAAATTATCAGGATATCAGTCAAAGGTTGTGCACGTGACATGGTATTTTGTCTGGTAGTCTTCTTCTTGTAAGCATATTTTTGTTTTGCTTAACTACTATTTTGTGCTTAAGCAGCTCTTTGAAATTGGGCTCAGGCTTGACTATTTTGTACATTTCACAACACACCGGGACTTCAACTTAGTGTTTCATCAAGCTATAAAAGGCCGTGTCTTTTCAAGCTATAAAAGGCCTTGCTCAAAGACACAAGTATAACAAACGAGCTTTATTGCTCAGACACAACTTCGCACTAATTATTAACATTGTTTTGGTGAAGGCCACTACATTGTGACGAATTTGTGAAGGATACGTGAAAAGTGTTGGTCCAATAGCTGGGAAGTAGATGTTGTAATACATCAAGCCGGCGCTGGAATCGGGAAGCCTGTATCCATACTACAAATAACAGACAGACAACAAATCATTCAGAGTTTGAAAACAAAAGTGTACTCTCACTGAAACCGTTATGGGAAAAAGTGGAAGAATTATTTAAATTCGTGACTGAGAGTTAGATCCACAGAACAAGAATAACATGCAGTACTGTATTTGACACAAAATTGACAAATCCTGACTAATGCTTCATCACAGCGCCCTCGTGGTCTGTAGATGAACAGGTGCTATATTTTAGAGGTTTATAGACTCTTCATCTCCAAAATGTAGAAATCGAGAGGTTGGGTCACAACAAGGAGTATGTATTGTTTCCCTCGTAGTGGCATCTTCACCCCCTACAAGGAAATACTTGTGGTGAAGCGAGATTAGAGTATACTAAAAGTGCCTTTACACGCTTGCAGCTCGACCACGTTGTATCCACATTCTTCACAATTCAGCTTCTCAGCTGCGAGTGAGGATTATATTCTCCCAGAAGTATTATTAGTATTATGATGATGATGATGATGTACATACCGCGTTCTTCCAGTATCTTCTGATGTCTTTGTACGTCTTGAAGGGACTTGTTGCTGGGATCTCATGACTGATGCTAACTACCTTGCCTTTCTTCAAGCTGTAAACAAGAACAAACATGAATAAACACAACTGCTGGTTTAATTTGGGAACCCACTATTAACTTTAATTGTACACTCAATGTTCATGGTCATTACTACTTCTACCACAACTATTTGACATGGTCTCCTCATATTATACATGGCTGGAGTCACTGGTACCGCTCCCACCACAGCCTGTCTTTCCAGTGCTGCTGCTTTTAGTTCGGTGGTATCACATCCTAACCAATCTCGAATGTTGTCCACCCAGTCAGGTCAGCCCACGATGACACCCCTCAGGCATCCCATCCACAACATTTATCGCCAAGTATTGGCAACCCACATGGCCCAACCAAGCTGCCTTTCTTTTAATCACTTGTAGATTTGTTGTGAGTTATCTCATTAAAGAAAGAGGCCGGAGTTTATACATCCTTTCTATCTTTACCACAGTCTTGCCTGTTATCTCCAGGAATTCCTTGTCCAAACAGTGGACTCTAATCTATAATTGGATCTTCATGCACAGTATATGAAAACTTTTTGTGGGTTTTAACATTATTTTGAAATCTGAGGAGCGGAAACCGAGTTCCACGTAGTATTTATTATTTAAAAACCACCAGCCAGTTATGTTGCTGACTGCGCCCAGGGAGGTTAACTGCTCATCCAGGAAGTTTGTTGATTCAACAAGTAATGACAATCTAAACACACCCTCTCCCTGAAAAGGATGGAGACTTTCCGAGTTTTTCAGCCAAAACTCGGAAATTCTTTAATGGAGCTTTCCCGTAATGTACATATCTCAGATTTCATTCATTTAAAACATCAATAAAAACATTCAGCAGACAAGAAAACAGAAGTTATTCTTATGTTTTCAAGGCCCTCGACTTATTTAATTTTTAAAACCCACCTTGGTAAGACGTAACACCATTTATTCTCAATGGAGTATTCCAATATCACATTATTCTGGGACAGGAAAAATTGCTCTGCAACTGGTCTACACACTTCAAAGTCAGCAATCTGTGAAAAGAAATTTACAAAATGTTACTTGAAAAGTAATAATTGAAGAAAGTTTTGCTTAAACCTTGAACTTTCGGGACACAGATTCTTCAAATTGCATTCAAGCCCTTTGCATAATATTTTTACCTTTTTTGATGGGAAATTATCTTGCCTTGGATATCCTCTTTAGGGAGTAGCATTTAAACAATAAAAATAGTACATATCTGCAAAACAAATTGTTCAAAATTAACTTACGGTGCACCGAGGGAGCTTTGCCATCATGGGTCTCAATGCAAGACAGATCTCAGTTTCAGTCACGTTCAATTCCATGTCTGAAATACACAAAATTGGATCAGAATAAACTAATAACAGAAAGAATAGTTGCCTATACATACGCACAAATGCATATTGCGCCACAGCACCTTGTAAACCATTACATGGTGCTATGCAAAGGAATAGGTCTCATATTTCAACACGTAACTCCACATACCTTGTAGGAAAAATACTGAGTGCTTTGAGACACCCATCGGGAGTATAAAGCGCTATATAAGAACTCCATATTATTATTATTATTATTATTATTATAACAATGGAGAATTTAAATCCAAATATCTTAAACAAAATTTACCCTTCTAATACCCCCTTCCCCTTCCCCCCACTAATTTTTGTCCTTGTCATGGGTTGCAATGCAAGACAGATCTCAGTTTCAGTCACATTCAATTCCATGTCTGAATCACACAAAGTTGGATCGGAACAAACTAATAACAGAAAGAATAGTTGCCTATACATACACATAAATGCATTACAAAGAAGAATTTAAATCCAAATGACATTTTAACCTTTAAGAAATTACCCTTCTAATACCCCCCCCCCCCCAAAAAAAATAAAATAAATAAAAATAAAATAAAATTGTTTTCTCGTCATGGGTTGCAATGCAAGACAGATCTCAGATTCAGTCACATGTAATTCCATGTCTGAAAATTGGATCAGAACAAACTAAACAGAAAGAGTGATTGTCTATACATGTACATAAATGCATTACTAATGGAAAATTTACATCAACACAATTTCAAAACAAAGTATCCTTAATTTAGCCCCCTCCCCACCCTACACAATTCTGGTTTTAGAACCTAAATCGTTTACTTTGCCTGCGACAAATTCTTGTTCTGATTCCCCTCGATTCAGGTTCATCTCATTTATATTTTGATAATTCCATGGTTCCTTATTGGGATCAGCACTTACCAATGGCTGCCATGTGGCCAGACCCTACCAAGAAGTCTCTGCCTTGTAAGTAACATGTCCCTGCCTTGTTCCACAACGGTGCTAGCTTGGCCCTGATGGTGTAGGCAAGACATGCCTGGAACACTGGACTAATCACTCTCATTGGTTTACTCACCTGCACAAATACACACAAAAATACAAAACACAAACAAAATACCTTCAAATATCTCAACATTTTGCTGTATGGAATTGCTCCTTTTCCTTTTCAAGAGTTGTTCATGCACAAAATCACCTACAGTGTTTTAAGTTAGTGAGTAGTGAGTAGAAAAACATAAATTTGCCTCTTGAAATACGACCAGCGGAACACACAGTCTGCCATTTTGTAGAGTCAAACATTTGGTTTTACAAAATAGCGGACAGTGGCTGTCATGAAATTACACAAAAACCATTCAACATCAAGGGACATTTATGAGAACCATTATTTTTTACTTGGTAAAATATTTTTCAACTATATATTCATTTCAAAACAATTGTTTTTTAACCTAAAGCGCCCATTCTGAGAGCACTGTGCCCCTTTGATTTTAACAAAATAGCACTATCTGATTTTAAGATTATACTTTTCAAACCTGGTGCCTTCAGGAAGCAAATTATAAAAGTGACCCTTTCATTTGTGTTAATCTTTGCTACTTGATCATTGCACAAATTAAAGTCAGAAAGGCAGCACAGACAGGGCTCAAAATGTACACTGGACGGCAGGCCAGAGTTTAGTGTTAGACCAGTAAACTCACTACAGTACTAGAAATGTCCAGCACAGCAGTCTTGTGTTTTTCAATTGAATGAAAATATCTCACTGTGTATAATATCTTGAAAAATGAGGCAAATAATGTGCAAATGTTGACTTCGAGTCTGATAAATATCTTTCAATTCTGTGGAGTATCGAAGGATACCTAAGGAACAACCGAGATAAAATTTTCTCTTAGTGCTTGGTAAGATATATACAGTTTTATTAAAATGTGTGAAAAGGTTTTTTGTACTCATTTTGATTCTGGTCTTGAAAAAAGAATTAAAGTACTGTAACAGTTTTGAGCTACACGCCCTTCGGTCTTGTGGATTTCCTCACGATTTTTGAGCCTTGGAACAGGCCTTGAATGACATGGAGGCCATGACCTCTGTTTCCCCTTCAAAATGTTCCCATAAACTTTTTGATATAATTCAAATGAAAATGCCCTTTGCAAAATGAAAATGGCCTTTGCAAAATGAAAATGGCCTTGCCCTCTCAAAGCCTACACGTGGAGAACAGTACAATAATTATTTTGTTTGCAATTAATTACTGATGCATCATACAGGCACACTCTATTAATTATTGTGTGGTCATAATTTGTGGAGTTCCTTCTCTAGGCTAGCAAATAATTAAGAAATAATAAAATTCTCTGTTTTCTTCATTAATATTGCAAAAACATGAGCCTTGTAAATGACAACAAAGCAGTTACAGACTGCAGCTCTTCAAAACCAGTGTCACAGAAAAAGCTTGAGGATTGAACCAAGATACGACAATAGAGTAATCAGTATTGGACTACCTGAAGGCCCATCTTTTGGCACTTTGCTTGAAGACGTCCGGATTTCCACAGCGACTGTTGCAGGATAACGTAAATATTTTTCTCCTGTTGAAGGGACGGGGAAGCCAGTATTGTGGGCTCGGTGAATATCAACTCTCTGAAATAAAGACCAACATATTGTGGTTCAAAGTCATCAATAAAACCATGGAGGTAGGTGGAATAACATGAGGGGTGTGGGGGAGGGCGGGGCTGGTAAATATGAAAGTTGAAACCCACTGTGAGGATAGCCTGATATATACTCCAAAAGTTAAATTTTTTTGATATTTTCCTTCCTATGTATAAATAATCTGGGGGTGAGGATGTACTGTTTGGTTTGGGGTATATCTTTCCTTGCCTTTCACCTCTAGGACCTTGGTTTGAATCCCGATGGCGTGGGCTTTCCCTGGAATAATTCTCTGAGGTTTTCCTTCCACATCTAAAACTAAAACTTTCTTTCTTGTCTTCTTTTGTTGGGGTTCTTGGATAGTATAGTAATAAAGTTTGCTTTTCAGAGAATCCTGACTTCACAACTACATCATGTGTGTAGATAATAACAATATGTTGACAGTCTATGAAATCAATTTAAAAAAATACAAATTCGAGCGAAAAATGTTTTTAAAAAGACACAATTGAGCATGCTAAGGTTTTGTAAATACATTCACCTGCATTTGATAATTTGAGGTTGAGACCCCACATATTTGGTTGAATTTCGATCTCCACTCCCTGATTGCGACAAACTGTCGTCTACGTTCAATGTGATTGAACACAGATCCTTGAAGTCTGGCACCCTTGCGAAAAAGATGGAGGGCGTGGTGTGTGCAGTTGCCATCATCTTTGGCTTTAGGTCAGGTTGCCTCAAAGTGAATAAATCTGAATGAAGAGCCAATGATTTTCCTCCCTTCGAAAAAGAACAAACATTATTTGAATTACACATTATGTAAAGTATATATTATTGTTATTCATTATTATTAAATAGGTCTACCTTTCTGACACTGAGTGACAGTAAAAACTTTTTCCTGAATTTTTTTGATTTGGTCCATTAATTTAAGTGAAGAACAATTGAATCATTTTTGTTAATATAACAGTTCCCAACGAACACTTTAATAGAGCTTAATTATGAACCTACTAATTACAACTTTAAATATATATACTAAATAAAGTAATTGACACCCTTATTTAGGCGTTCGAGCACAGAGTGCAAACTTTAATGAGGATTGTATTAAATTATTATTGAGCCTGTGTTGTATTGTACGATAACTTTCATTTTCAATTTCGTTTTTAAATGTTTTTAATTTATACGCCTCCTAAAAGTCCTACCCTAGCTGGGATAGTTTTTGCCCCAAAACATCATACATGCAACCCCAAAATATTCTCAATTCCCACCATTGATTAAGAATTAAATTAACAAAGCAATTACACAATTACACAATTACCTTTAAATTATTTCTCCGTCTTCAAGGAACCGGCGATGTCCTCGGAACGCAGTTACAACAAACACTGGTTTTAATTTAAAAATTATCTCAAAACTTTTCAGAAACTTTCCCGGGCCCGCCCACCTTCCCTCAAACTTTCTCATTAATATTTAAGTCAGGTTCCCTTATATTTTTGTTAGCAATCAGATCGAATGAAGGCTAGTGGTCAGATGAATCAGATTGTAGTCTGGCTCTAAGCATTAAGGCTTTTCTTAACTGTTAGGTTTTTGTATAAGGGCTCAGGGTACACGACACCACCTACTTTTGAGCAAATTACGGAAATTTTTCGTTCTAATAAATCGTCAGAAAGCACTCCAACATTTTGTGGCATTATGGCAGATCGGGTGCAGGATTTCTGGCCACTGCCACCTGCCACTGCTCGAGCATTGAGCGACAAATTGTACGAGAAAAGAAAGGGTGCAGCCTTGGAAATTGACAGGTGAGTACATAAGTTCATGAGTTGGGCTTGGGGCTTTCGTTTACTTTAGAACGGGATCAGCTGATCGAGTTGATTCTGTGTTGTACTGACTATAACATCATCAGATTCAGACATTCATATCACAAGGCTGCAAAATTTGATATAGTGTCCAGCCTTTATTTATAAGAACTTATAGGTGCCTACAAAATAGTACAATTGCAGTGAACTTTTATTTACAATTTCAAAATATGACAATCACTCACAGGAAACTGCAGGAAATAATTTGTTTAGTAAGTAGTAGGCCTAGGTCAATTTCAGTATTGTAGTTTTGTGTATCTTCACTCTGTAAACACTAAGGGCCCAATTTCATAGAGCTGCTTAACAGCTGATTTTGTAGACACAGTAACTGGGGCGCTGTACTCGTTTTTTCCCCGAAATTTTGACATCTGCGGTGCTACTACTACTAGCGCCCCAGCGGATTATCGTAGCTACAATAAGACCCCAATTTCTATGATTTGACCACACCAAGCAAGCCACAAAAAATGCATCAGAATGAAAAGAAAAAATAATAAAATAGCTTAAAAACGCCTACTGCTGGCTTTTTGATTTGTCTAAGATGCAACATCAGGCATTTAATTGTACTCAAAATCATGTTTTGTGCTCCAAATTAAATAAATAAATAATGGCCTTGCCAGTCTCAAAGATGAAATTCCAGGCCTGACACTTTCTCAACTTCTCATGTGTGTGGATGTTGGAGAAAATGCTGAAAATCCAGAAAACTTGTTTCTATTTCTAGTTCTATATCTTCCATCATGTCCATGGACGTTGGACACAGTCATTCAGCTGATGAAAATAGTGCCTTTTGTGGGGGTTTTAAAAAAAGAAAAGATGAAATGTGATGCTCAATATCCTATAGCCTTAGCTGTGTTATTTGCCATAATTCTAACCCATGATCCTCACGATGGTCCAAGACTGGGGAAAAACAATTATACATTAAGTTTCTCTGTAAATTCACTTAGAACGGATAAATGAAACTTCGTGTACGAGTGACATTAGACTCCCGAAGGCAAGCAGAGTATACTGTTCAAAACATTTAAATTACAATGGGTCTTCTCCCAAATGAGATTTTGTACATGGTTGTACCCGCAAATTTACTATTTATAGCTACTTCATATCATCCACAACATGTAAAGCTTCAAACATCAGTGACATCAGACTGTACACTGTCTATTTTTTTTACCCCATCAGATTGGTGCGGGAGCTGTTGCAATCCAATAGCACAGACCAGATCGAAAAACTTATCCATGTTCTGACGACAGAATTTGCTCTCTCTTCCAATGGCAATGCTCGTAAAGGAGGTCTGATTGGACTTGCTGCTCTTGCTATCGCCATGGGAAAGGTAAATATAGTCTCTGTGTAGACAAATAATGTAACTTGATATTTTGGAAAAAAATTACATTTCCTTAAGGTGATCCCTATTCTGCCACTTCCCAGGTTGTAGGCCTATCTTAAATTTGGTTGTGATCCCTGGGGCCGATTTCACTAACGCGTTTTGATCATCGCAAACGCCGAAACCGATCGCTAAATCCAAAAACCATCGCAACTTAGCGATGGATTTTGAATAACGATTTCACTAAATCTTTGCGACGAACTTACTCATCGCAAAACAATTATTAGCGATGAGCAACTTGCGATGACTCGTTAGTGTCCGCAAAGTATAAGTTCATCGCAAATTTATGATAAATTGCGCCGTTTTGTGCCTAGATGTTATTATTGGTGTACGTCTTGACGGTAGTTTGTCCGTGAATTAAAGAGTAAAATTACGTTATTTTCATTCCCAGTCTTTTACTGGGAGACTCGGGAAACCCTTAATCTCTAACGAGAGAGCTTAAAATCGGTAAAAAGGAGATCTCCATCTATTGGGTTCAATTATTTTAGCCAGCATTTTGGCCTAACATTAGTGTAGGCCTATTGATATTGCATCAAGAATTCAGCCTTTCCAATTTAATATCATGTACCAATTTTCGGTGACAACACTTTTGACGTTATCTATACATGATTTAACCAGTTTTGTCAAATGTTCATAAATCTCTACGTTACATTATTATTATTTACAAAATGTTATAAAATTAATTATATTAATACTAATAATAGGCCTACAAATGAAACAAGTTGAATATGATTTCATGTGAACCTTTTTAAATGAATGCTTAAACATTAATATAGTCCACCTGTTGTTATTTTTGATGCACCAGCATGAAAATTATTTACATTTAAACTGCAATTTATGCATTTCGTTTTTAATCGAACCGCGGCAACAACATTTTGACATTAAGACGTCCACCAT
The DNA here is from genome assembly GCA_037783415.1 of Leptasterias polaris. Taxonomy (NCBI): domain Eukaryota; kingdom Metazoa; phylum Echinodermata; class Asteroidea; order Forcipulatida; family Asteriidae; genus Leptasterias; species Leptasterias polaris. The sequence continues at coordinate 2,410,366 of JAZGTN010000005.1, read as the reverse complement.
GCGAGGACCGACGATTTTTTGGCGGGCTATGTCAAAGGTCACTACATTTAGCCTCGTACAAAACATTTATTTTCCTTTTAATATCATCGCAACTGCGATGACTTTAGTGAAACGCAAAATCATCGGCGTCGCAAGTGCGATGGATTTGCGGTTTGCGATCTCATCGCAAGTGCGATAGCGATGATCGCAAATGGGAACTTTAGTGAAATGGGCCCCACGTTATACGGCAGTTTCCGGTTGAATGGCTTCTGACTGGTGCCCCCGAACAAAGAAAGTGACAAATTAGGGAGACTGCCAACATTGTAGATGGTTCTATACCAATTACCATGCCCGATATGGGTCAAAGGGTATCCGCTTTATGTTTCCATTCTTTACATGCTTAACACACATTTTTTTCTCTTGTACAGAAGTAGCCCCCTTAATTTCTATAAAGAATTCCTGAGATTCCAAACACACAATGATGACACAAAGGGGGGGGGGGTACACCATGCCCCATATCAAGCACCAAATGGTTGGCTCAGTTGGTAGATTGCCGGCACATTAATCTGGAAGTCACAGGTTCAAATCCTGCCCTATTAAATTTTCCTTTAAATTCAACCCAAAATTGTATACACAGCCAGTTTTCCCAGGTTTTTACTTGATATAACAACTGGATTGTGTTTCTCGTCATTTTTCCTCCCCAGGACTCTACAGCCTTTCTTCCCCAGTTGATCGAGCCTGTCATAGCATGCTTCAATGATCCTGACAGTCGGACCAGATACTTTGCCTGTGAGGCGCTGTACAACATCGTGAAGATTGCTCGCAGTGCAGTACTGCTGCATTTTAACAATGTCGTCAAGATTCTGAGTCAGGTACTTAGCCTGTTAGAGGAAAACACTAAGAGGGGTAGCCTCATACAAGTGGTTCACTCCCATTTGACACAGGGTTCTCCCCATACACAAACTAGCGTATTGGACCGATATGTGTTGATTGCGTGCCGGTACATGTACATCCATGGGAATTATGGCAGATACAACAAATAAAATAATAAAAGAAAGTTATTATTATTATTATATATATATTTTTTTGGGAGGGGGGAACTTGAGCAAAGTTCACATAAAACGTCAAGATAACATCATGGTTTAAAATGCCCCAGATTGCACAGTACGTGCTTCTAAAGTTGAAGATAAATTCCAACTAAAAAACATTCTGAGGACCTTGTTTCAGTTCAGCGTGGTCCAATGTTGGTCCAGAATGCCCACAGTTTTGTGCTTGGGCAAAACTTCCAAAAGTTGGGCCCAGTATGCCCCACAGCTGTAGAATGCCTCAACAGCTGCAGCGCTTTATACCATGTAAGTTTTTATGGTCATTCATTTTTGGAGTATTTACCAAAGGTATACACCCATTGCACAACGCACAGCGCACTTGCACGCGCGTCTCCTGTCTGCCATTTTGGGTGTCAAAACGTACACAAAAGGAATGGTACACGTGTTTACGCACCTCCGAACAATGCGCATCTACCATTTCTGCCCTTTTTGGGGAGTCCATTCCTTTTGTGCACGTTTTGACACCCAAAATGGCGGACAGGAGACACGCGTGTATGCGCGCTGCGCGTTGTGCAATGGGTCTATACACTGCCTTTAAAGGTCACAAACTGCCTGTTCATTGCTAAGTTGCGAGTGTGGTGGGGTCATTGATTGATTTTTGTCAACGTAATGGTGATTTATGACACTACATTTTAGAACACGGAGTGTTTATGTGGATGCCTGAATTTGTTGCTTGTTTTTTTCCGCAAATGCAGTTGGCAGCTGATCCAGATATCAATGTGAAGAATGGTTCAGAGCTTCTGGATAGGCTAATGAAGGTGAGTTTACAGCAGTCTAAAGAATTTGGAATTGATTTGAGTCCCATTAGGAAGCTATGGTTATTGCCACACAGGTGATGTTGGCTCAAGGCTTCTGAAAATGTGGGGACTTTAGTGTGCAATAAAGACTAACTGACAAAACTTGAGGTCCATTCTATTCCTTATCATGTGACATTAGCTGCAAACTTTTGAAGGCGATTGTGTGATCTTTACTGCTTTTAGTCTTGGCACCCTACATGTAAGTGGTCATAGTCTCATAGCTCCATATCATATGATAATGACTGATAGCTTCTGAAGGTTGGTATATGATCTTTAGTGAAGACTCACGAACTAAATAGTTCCATAATAGTCAGAGTGGTCCTTATCACATGATAACTTATGATATTTGGTGCAGACTAAAGACTGGTGAAGTGAAGTAGAGGTCCATTAGTGGTCATAGTCACAGTAGTCCTTAGGGCTTATAACTTCTGACTGTGAGAGTGCAGACTAAAGACTAGTGAACTTAAGTGGAGGTCCATTAGTGGTCATAGTCACATAGTCTTTAGAGCTTATAACTTCTGACTGTGAGAGTGCAGACTAAAGACTAGTGAACTTAAGTAGAGGTCCATTAGTGGTCATAGTCACAGTAGACCTTAGGGCTTATACAGGGTTGTAGCTAGAACTTTTTGAGTGCTGGCTAATTTACAATCAAAATAGAGCGAAGCTTTTAATTTTACTGCTTTAAAAATGGATTTGTGTGGGTTTTCTGAGACATGATTTTTGTAATGCATTTTAAGGTATGTAAATCTGTTATTTAAAACTTCATTACAGTTTCAATAGGCTTCAACATTTTTAGGGCAAGGCCACTTTGGTCTTGGAGCAAACAAAATTTTGGAGGGCTCCAAAGCCAGTAGATAGAGCACAAAGGCCAAACATGTTATTTTAACAAAGGCCTGAAGGCTATAAATAAACTATTAGTTGTACTCTGAAAAAAGCAATTTACCAAAAAATACTATTTTGAAAATTGGCCAGGGGTTTCCCCATGGGTGGTAAACCCGATGGAACAATTTGCATGAATAAAATGTTAATAAATCATATCTTATTCAAAAACAAACATTAAATCTAAAAGCCAGCAGATGTCAACACACTTTCCAGGTTTAAAAGAACACGAAACCCACTCCGAAGAGTCACAAAACCAGGTCACAACACCACACAGTAAAGCTTTGGAGTAAAGCAAGAGTATTACAAAGTAAAACAATTGTATAACAACTGTAGAGGATTAGCTACAAAGACACCACACACGCGGCTTGTCTTTTGAGTGAAGCAAGAGTATTGCAAACTAAAACAATTGTGTAACAAACTGCAGAGGATTATAGATAAGAGTAATTGGGTCTCAATTGGAGGGTCAATCATTCTCCCTGACATGTCTGGATAGTGTCCAGCTGTCTGGGGCTAACATTAAAGAAAAGGACATCCAACTGTCGGCTTCCTTTGGGTTGAAAATGTGTTTTATTTAATCATTGACAACTGGGGAAAAACAAGTTTACCGTTCAAACTGAACAAGCGATCGACTGTGTAAAAGAGGTAGTTCATTTTATTGTAACTTTGTTGCATTTTGTGCCGGTCGGTAGGATGTTCATCTAGTCTGTGTGGCGGTCGGCAATAGCAAATGCCGGTTACACCCGACTGGCGCCGACCGGCGTGGCTACAACGCTGGGCTTATAACTTCTGACTGTGAGAGTGCAGACTAAAGACTAGTGAACTTAAGTAGAGGTCCATTAGTGGTCATAGTCACATAGTCTTTAGAGCTTATAACTTCTGACTGTGAGAGTGCAGACTAAAGACTAGTGAACTTAAGTAGAGGTCCATTAGTGGTCATAGTCACAGTAGTCCTTATCACATGGTAGCAGTTATAATTTCTGACGCTGGGTGTCTTTGGTTCAGACTAAATTGAAAGACTAATGAGATGAGTTAAAGGTGGAAAATTGAAAGTCAAAAAAGTGAAACAGTCATAAAAGTTATTGTAAGTACTGCAGGTGTGTTGCATGAAATGTGTAGACCCCAAACATGGAGCAGGAGTAGAAAACGACATCATCTGCAAATGATGAATGATTATCAATATTTTCTTCTTTTGTAAGGACATCGTGACGGAAAGCCCTAAGTTTGATCTGATAGCTTTTGTACCTTTACTGAGGGAGAGAATCTACGTCACCAACTCCTTCGTCAGACAATTCATCCTTTCATGGGTAAGTACCAGATTATTCTCAAAGCAACTCCATTTATATCATCTTCTAAAATAGCACTTTACGAGCGAGTTTGAAATTGTAAAAATGTTTTATCTTGCTTAAAATGGCACAGATTTTCCAATGGAAGTGCCCTTTGGAAAATAAAAATGGGCTTGCCACTCAAGGATGTAATTCCATGCCTGCTTTTACGTTGAGATACTGTTTACTGCATGGATTTAGGGAAACAAATTGAAAATAATCAAGAATTGGGAGTCGAGAGAAATTAAAAAAATGTCAAAAGCATTTTGGAGGCATGGGTGGCTTGTGCGTAAAGTGATCACATCTCACCAATGTGGTCCTGGTTTGATTCCCGGCTAAGGCCATTTGTGAGTAGAGTTGTGCATTGGTTCTCTTCTCTGCCACAAGGGTTTTTCTCCTAGCCCTTGTTTCCTCCCTTTCGGAAAAATTAAGCACAATTCAACCTCTGGCTAACCTCTGTGGTCAGATATCGGTCGATGTGGCTGGCTGCCAAAGGCTGCGACTCAGACACATTGTAGCTGAGTCAATCACAGGGATGTGATTTCTCTGTTTTTGTTTGCCCCCCCAAAAGAAATTTGTTTTTCTCTACCCCCCCAAAAAAAAAAAAAAAAATACTTTATTTTTTTTATTTGAGATCAAATGCTCTTCTGGCAGAGAAGAGAACCAATGCACAACTCTACTCACAAATGGCCTTAGCCGGGAATCAAACCAGGACCACATTGGTGAGATGTGATCACTTTACGCACAAGCCACCCATGCCTCCAAAATGCTTTTGACATTTTCCACCTCACCCTTCCTGCCTTCAAACATAAAATCAATGAAATATTGTGATTTTTTTTATCTGAAAGGGGAGGTCGGGTCCAGAGTGTAACTTATGTTTTAACTTTTTTTGATGTAAGAACTTTTCACCATTTTAATCTCTGTCTTGTTTTGTTTGTTTAAATAATTTTATTGTGCTATTTTATGTAATTTAATGTTTTTATCCATCCTGTTATTGGCGCTTGCGCTGTTGGATGTGGCTGAAATAAAATAAAATAAATAAATAAAAATAAATGAAGATAAAACCAGATATAATGCCTATGATTGCAGAGTATGGCTTTTAAAACCAAAGATAAGTTTTATTAGCGGGCTTCGTGCTCGCAATTTTTCGAGCTCGCAAGCCTTTGCACGTTGCGCTCAGAGTTCAGGTTTTTTTTTCAACAGCTTATCACATCCCTGAAATCACAATTCAGCTTCTCAGCTGTGAGTAAGGATGATTGACCTCCCAAGTTATTATTCTTAAAAATCTGTATTTTTCTGTCCTGTTTTCCGCCTCAGATTACCACACTCAACTCGGTGCCAGATATTAACCTTTTGATCTACCTCCCTGAGATTCTTGATGGAATGTTCCACATCCTTGGAGACACTAACAAAGAAATCAGGAAAATGTAAGACAGGATGGGTGGCAAAAAGACAAACACTCTCCATATTATATCATACAAATATTGGATTCATATGAGTACAATGTAGTCCAGATTTCGATGAGTGAATGCATTCTGCAATATTATAATATGAATAAAATGCATCCTATTCTTGTTTAATATACCTCTCACATAGATCCTTAACATTTTATACTTTTCATATAATTAAAAATTTATTTCGACAATAGATAAACCCATGGACCCCATCATAAAGCCTGCAATAATTGATTTGTTTTACCATGGTAATAGACTGGAGGCAATCTGTTGTCATCTTCAAACATATTTTCGACAAAATTGGCACAGTTCAAAAAGCAGACGAACAGTGGCAATTGAATTATAAACAATAATGGCAGTTGTTGACAGAAATATTGCTTCACTGTTCCCTATGGCACATCGCACAGGAATGTATATAATTTACCTAGTACCAGGGTAGTTACAACCTCATACCCGGGGCTATTTATAATATTGTACAAGGCGTTGGAAATGACCAACGGTGGGCACGATCAGGGTAATGTAATCTGTGGGGTACATTGGTCATGTTCCCCTGAGCTATGTACAGTGTCTTTGTAGCGCATCCCGTGATCATTGGTTCTCCGCCAATAGAATTCACAATCTGTTACCATGGTATTTAACAAAGCTATTTGTAAAGGGCTGTACAAAAGAGGAAATGGACATTATTTTGTTAAGACTTTTCCTAAAAAAGGTTGAGTGATTGGAGTAGAGTTTCACAGTTTGGGTTCAGTTCTTGGAAAGGATCTATCTTTTTTTAAATTTTTTGCAAAGGGCACTTCCATTGGAAAAAAATTAAAGTATATGGGAATTTTTTGGAGGGACACCAAGGCCAAGACCAGGGCAACAGAGGCCTCCGTGGTCCTCCATGAAATTCCAGGCCTGTTGGACTGATTTGTAACATGTAGGAAGAAAGAGATTTATCACTGGAATATTTAAATGTGTTATAGAGTAACTCTCAGATTTTCTTGGCGTTATATTTCACTTGCTATACAGGTGTGAGTTCTGTTTAGACCACTTCATGAAGGAAATCAAACAGAGTCCGTCTAGTGTGGATTACCCTTCCATGGTTAATATACTCATAGCACACAGCCAGAGCAATGGTATGTCACATAAAATAATCTTAATTTGTTAATAGAACTAGCTTTTGCAAACTGCTTTCCGACCGAAAGGATTTACGGTATAAATGCAAAAAATAGTTAATGGCCTGACGTTTCGATCCTAACAGAGTCTTTCTCGAAGGCTAGATCAAGAAAGGTGGGGTTGAAATGCCATCTTTCTCGAAGGCTAGATCAAGAAAGGTGGGGTTGAAATGCCAGGCCATTATCTATTATTTTGCTTTTAAATTAAATAAGTTGTGTCTTAACATTGTTAGAAGGGTTCCACACTCAAACTAGCGTGTATCAGGCCAACATGCCTGAATTGAGTACAATACACGCAAATTGCGACCAATACTTGAACAAAAAATAATCCAAAATAAAATAAATTATTTTTGAGGGGATGGGGGGCCTTCAGTTCAAAATCACATACATTTTTTTTTTTTTTTAAATCATAAAGATAAAACCATTTGGAATGCTCCAGATTGCACAGCAGGGTTTTTAAAACCAAAGATACTATTCAGTTTGAAGCTTAGGCCAAACTTCCAAAATGTTTGGTGAAGAATGCCCCACAGTTTAGAGAAATCCTGGAGAGAAAACCTGATTAATGTTCAGAAGAGTCATTTCACTCCAAATCTGGTGTTACAGTATTAAGTACACCAGACTACCAGCATGTAGCAATGTGCACTTCTGAAGTTTGACTACACTCTATGGAAATCCCGTTCTAAAATGTAAATGTAAATTTAGCCTTTAGAAATTGGGAAAGGTGGCATTTGCGCCCCCCCACCCCCCAGTTACTTTTTTCCTCCCCCCCCCAATTTCCCATTTGGTGCTCAAAGTGAGGCATGGTGTACCCCCCCCCCCCCCATCCCCTCCTTTTGTGTCTTCATTGTGTTCTTGGAATCACAGGGACTCTTTAGATGCTTTTAGGGGAGTACTTCTGTACAAGAGGAAAAGAGTGTGTTCAAGTATGGGACGTTTGAGGGGGATACCCTCAACCACATATTACCTCCGTATTTCCCCGATGGCGGAAATTGAGTTTTTTTACCCTGGCCATTGCACCCCCATTAGTTAGTGCAATTATGTTGGCGCTACACCAGCTCAAGAATAACGCTGGTGTAAGTCCATCATTGTGGTTAGTTCATGTGATTTCAGCAGTACAAAATTACATTAAGAAATACTGTTTGTCCCCCTAAATTTAAGCTTTTCCCTCCCCCCCCCCAGATTAACAGGTCTGGCGCCGCCACTGCTTAGATATAAAGACAGGATAGATAACAATTTGTGGATTATATTTATATATTATTTTTCTTTTCTGATGAAGATGAATTGATTCAGCTGACAGCAATCAACTGGCTAGTGGAGTTCTTAAATCAAGCCGGTCGTAACATGATACCGTTCTCCTCTGGACTCCTCAACGCCATTCTGCCCTGCATGGCCTACGACAGAATGGAAAGAAGAAATATCCTTTGGAAGTGAAAAACATGGGGCTCTTGTACAGGGTTTCTGATACTAATGTCTTAACTCTTTCAGTGCCAAGGTCGTATAGGTACAATCTATTTTATGTATTCTAAAAGCGCCATTATCGTGCATATGTACAGTCTTTTTTATGTACTCAAAAAGTGTTAACAATTTTACATGTACGACCCATAATATACATCATGTTGTCACAAGAGGGCATTATCACTTGAGAAACACTGGCTTTGGGATGTACCAAGGCGACACAAAGCAGCAAGACACATTTTGTTTGGTGAGAAAGACTTTTTTTTAAATTTTGTATACAGAAATTAGAAAAACCACAGAAATTGGGCACTGAAAGAGTTAATTAACATTCACTTTTATCCAATTGATTTTATTGAACAAAGTTGAGGTGATTTTGCCCTCATCCTTTGAGAAAAAACAGCATTTTGGGTGACAGGCCTGGAGTTACACGGAGGCCATGGCCTCTAATATTAGCCTTGGTGTCCGCCCCTTCAAAAGTTTTCCATATGAAAGTTTTCCAATGGAAGAGCCCCTTGCAAAATGAAATTGCCTTGCCCTCTCATAGATGATGCATGCCAATAATGTTGTTAAATTGTCACAAATAACACAAATAATTTGGTCTTTACTATGTCATCTGTGTACTGTACTTTCATCATAAACCACTTAATGGCTTCTTGGTTGGTGAATGCCTCTGTGACAACATATGAAACAAAACCTAGTCTGGAGACCAGACATCTGGCCCCTTCTACTAACGCGTATAGACCTTTCCATTGTTGATAAACAAACCATGGATGGTCGAATGTTAGCAAAATGTTCAATCGCGTTAACAGATGTTGTGTCCAAATTCAACACTTCTGCAAACTTTCACTTAACAAAAAATACCTCCCCTGGTTGGTTGCTTTGTTTCAAACAAATTCAACGCGATTTTTGAATATTTGTGTAACATTGTTACAAACTGTGGCTATGTTTTTGTTTTGCATTTCTGGCTTTCAATAGTTTTTTAACCTCGGATGGCAAAAACTTGGGCTGTGGCGTTGCAATAGAAAGGTCTATAGGGAACATGGCAAAGATGGTAAAAGCTTTTACCTTAACCAATGATTGATCGGATACGCATCAAGGAAGCAGCAAAACTTGTCAACAAGAACCTGATGCGGTTAATAACAGCTGAGGATGATAAAGGTGATGACGAACCAGAGGACAGTCCCCAGAATGCATCACCACTCAGCCAGAGGTTTGTGGTTAATTATTCACATCAGTTTTCTTGTAAATAAATTATCGTCAACAATGTAAAAAAAAAAAAATACATAAACATTTCAAAAAGGGAATTCGAAGAACTAGAGAAACAAAAATGAAATCATCAAAACGATAGACATATATCTTGCCCCCCACCCCAAAAATATGTTACTAGGCGTTGTTCGCTTACACAGCTAGCGCAGAAATTTGGCACTTGCACAGTAATCAGAGATTGGTGATCGTAAGCGCAGAATTTGGGGGTAATCAGAACCATGACATTGGGCCTAAATCTCCCACTCTTTCTTTCTTTGCTGAACTTCAACCCAGGTCTGTGCGACTTGATGTGTTGCCGATGGTGGACGTTCTAACCAGGTTTATACAGCATGACTCCATGCAGTGTAAGATCACTGCTCTCAGATGGACCTACCACTTACACATGAAGACACCTAGAAAGGTTGGTGTTAAAGTTATCAATTTTATCATCCATTGGTGTAGGGCAAAACAAAATCAACAATGTGTTCAAATAAGTTTACTACCCACTGCTAGTTTACCCTCTTACTTCAAAAGTCTCCAACACCTCATTTTCAATATCCACGATCTCGATATTCATCCCTCTCATTCCATTAGGATTTTGGGTGTTGTCCTCAACTCTGACATGAATATGTCTGATCATATCACTGAACTCTGTCGCTCTCTCAACTGGCATATCCGTTACCTCAGTCAGATCAAAAGATTTCTTGACTTAAATGCAGGCCACAATGCAGTCCGTGCCCTGATCCTTTCCAAGCTGGACTGCGGCTGTTGTTTATTGAATGATTCATTCATTTTTATTTTTTGTATTATTCAAAAAAAGGAACATTGTTTTGTTACATGCAACAAGATACAAAATTGATATAAAAATATACAATAAACAATATTATACAAACAAGCAGGCAATGTCTCTTTAAAAGACGTATCTCCCCTCCAACGACTTCAAAATAGATGTGCTCGGCTAAACTTCCAGATGCCAAAACACTCCCACACCTCACCACTTCTAAGTCAACTTCACTGGCTCCTTATAGCCCAGCGTATTGAGTTCCATACCTACAAATCATTAAGACAAAGTGCTCCAGATTATCTCTCTTCACTTGATCAAATCCTTCAAAGCTATGATACTTTCTCCCTCGTGGTGAACAAGTCATGCAAACAAGCAGGTGACGGAGCTTTTTTCAATGCTGCCTCCCGCCTATTATGGAACAATCTTTCTGTCCCCATCAGAAGCGCTAAGACTTTTTTGTCCTTCAAAAGGTTCTTAAGACCCACCTGTTCTCCAACTTGTAGCTAGTTGTCCCTATTACTTTTGTCTTTCTCCCTTGCATCCTCGTTCACCATGAGAAAGATAGCATTATAGCTTTAGGTGGCATGGGTGGCTAGTGCATAAAGCGCTCGCTTCTCACCATTGTGGCCCTGGTTCGGTTCCCGGCAAGGGCCATATAAGAGTAGAGTTGTGAGAAATGGCTACTTTGGCTGAATTCCATTGTGCTGTAATAATCAGTACCGGTAATAATTGCATTGGGGACTTACTCAACTTAATCAATACAAGCTTTGTGAAGTAAATACTGATATATTGTAAGATAACTATTTTAACTCCAATGTCAGCTTGGCTTACTGTTGTATTATGCTGTGCAGTCCTATGAATGTTCCTGATTTTAAAGAGGATCTCCAAAGTCAAATTCATTTTTTGTGATGCACCCATTTTTCAATAGATAAGAGTCCTCATGAAAGTGGGGACAAAATTACAAGTCTCTAACATCATGTTCTAACATCCGTGGAAATGGCAAAGCGTTGTGTTCCGCTCGTATTTCCAGAGGCAAACTGATGTTTTTTAATCACTACTCACTAATTACCACACACTGTAGGTGTTATAGTTCATGGATAATTCTTAAAAAGGACAAGGAGTAAATCCAAACAACATAATTTTGAGAGATTTGAAGGCAATGCGCCCTGTTAATGATTTTTAGAAAGTGTGCTTAAAGGGTGTTTGTAACATTGGTAAGAGTAAAAATATAAATGTTCACAGATTCACACATAACTTACATGGTATAGACCCATTGCACAACGCGCATACATGCGCGTAATTTTGGGTGTCAAAACGTGCACAAAAGGATGGTAAACGTGTTTACGCACAATGCGCTTGTAAACACGTGTACCATTTTTTGTGCACGTTTTGACCCCCAAAATTACGCGCGTGTAGATGATGACGTCATATGCAATGGGTCTATAAAGATGGTCATTGTGGGAAACTCCCTTTGAAATATTATTGCATTAAATGCTATAGTTTTTGAGAAATGAGTAAAACAATTAGTTTTGATCTCACAGTCAAAAACTTGATGTTTGAAAACAGTGAAAACACTTAAGGTTTTCCCCCACTTTTTTCTGGTGATTGCAATGACCGATTGAGCTTAAACTTTCACAGGTTTGTTGTTTCATGTATATGTTGGGATACACCAAGTGAGGATACTGGTCTTTGACATTTACCAAAAGTATAAACTGCCTTTAATGTTCAGTTAATTTTGATTGTGTCGTTTATTTCCACAGATCTTCAAGCATGTCGAAAATATATTTCCAGTACTAGTTGGGACGCTCTCAGACTTATCAGATGAGGTGAGACCAGACTATTGTTACTCTCCTTCATGCTATCTCATATGAATGAGTTTGAATCCCAGACATGTATTCTTAAGCAAGACCTTTCAACTTAATTGCTTTGTCTTTCTGATAGTATGCTAATTTGTAGGTCCTTTTGTAGAAGGATGGCTAGTGCATGAAAAAAACACAGAAGGTCTTGCATTATTTGTTAGCCTTCTTTTGGGGTGAACTTGCATTTAAAAAAGGGGAAAATAAAAGAAGTATATTTAACTAGCCCACAACACTCTAGACTATTTTTTTTAGATTTCCGTTTTTTCCTCTTAGAAAAATTGGTATTAAACAGCCTAAAAAGTCTATAAGTCCACACCATGAACATACAGGTCAGCCCTTGTACTCAATAAAATTGTCCCAATTTTTTTTCGAGGACCAAATATCATGCCTGTAACAAAATCAAGTTCTATGTAGTAGAAGATAAGGGCTTCAACCTGCTTCTGGATCAAAGCAAGCACGCTTGTTAAAATATTTTTTGGGCTTTTAAAGGCAAAGTATACCTTTGTTTTTTTGGAACCGTTCGATTGTTTCAATCCTATATAAATGTATATATACATGTGACCGGTTTAAATCGTAGGACATGCGGAAACCATTTCTCGCTCTCTTGCCTCGGGGGCTTTATTTACAAATCTGTCGGAGAAATAGCAAAGACATGTATTGAGTTGTCTTTCTGCCGACATCAAAGAGTAGAATCCATTATTATTATTAGTTAATATCATTGAAATAATTTAAACGTTAAAAAATACGGTATCTATGTACACAAATAATTTAGAGCGTAAGGCTTAACACAATTTGTAAATGGCTACGGGGCGGATTTCTGTCGGCCCCGAAATTACACATTTTGGAAAATGACACATTGCCAAAAAAAGGTTTAACAATGTCAAAAGGATCACCAACTAAGTCTATTAATGACGATTGTGGTTGGATGGCAACATTAAAGGTACAAATAATATAAAAATAAATCGTATCCTGGTAGGTTCCCGCCAAAACCTTTATGGCGTCCGCCATCTTGGGAAAACGTATTTCTACTCAAAGAAATGTCTACCAAAATGCGCAAAATACATCACAAACAGTATAACTAAAGAGCTTTCCTTTCTCTTATTTATAATTCAAACTATTGAGTGATAATTGAAGAAGAGATTGATTAAACCGAGTCCTAAATAAATGGCGGGACTCTCGATCCACAAGTCTCAACTTGGAATCTTGCCAAAACAACATTAAAAATGGTTATAAATCTAATCCAAGGTATAAAATAAATATAAATGCAATGGATTGTTTAAGTAATGTTAATTATAACAAAATATAAAGAAATACTGAATAAATGCGAAACTATCATACCTGTCGGAGAAATAGCAAAGACATGTATTGAGTTGTCTTTCTGCCGACATCAAAGAGTAGAATGATCCAGTTGGATCAGTTTGAAAATCTTGACGCCGCTAGGGGGCGCTCAATCCGGGGTTAAGTGTATGAATAAATGAATAATAAACAGCTATGGGATAATAATAAGAATGCGCTTTTCTCTACCTGTCACATCCTCCCCCGTTTTAAAGAAATGTCGTCCTCTACTAGGCGACTTTTCTTTTTCTCTCTCTATTGTACCAAGTAAAATTAAGCAAAAAAAGTATGCTTTAAGCAATCACATTAAACTGGTATTCTGCATATTGTTTACACATACATTTTGTTAATTCTTTATACATAGTAAATCAATTTCGGTAATGCTTTTACTCAGAATTATTTCAAAGCAAATGGTGAATCGCCATCTCTGAAATCGAATAGAGTAAATTAATCAGAATATACTCGCAATAATTGTCATAAAAAGATAAAGGGGAAGAAAATAATACATGGTTAGGGCCTAATGTTTAAAATCTCAAACCAGCCTTTTTTCTAGCCTTGGCCATTTGGGGACTCCTCCACTTCCTCCACAACTGCCTCCCTCTCTCAAGTTTATCATCGTAAGACTCGGATGGACTGAAGTCTTGTTCATTTACGGTTCTCAAGCTGGAGACACAATGTGATGGATGGTGAACATCTTTCGGTCTTATTTTGGTATCTGACGAGGTGGCCGTGTTAGTTTCACAGTCGTCAGTTTGTTCATCTTTGTTGTTATCTTCTGAGTCAATGGGGAGAAACATGCATGGCGTGAGAAGGTTTCGGTGAACTGTTCTTTCTTTATCATCTGTGAGTGACCGCACTTTGTATACTGGAATATTATCATGCTTTGAAACTACGGTGTACGGGCTAGCTTCCCATCGGTCGGCGAGTTTGTGTGTCCCTTCAAAATGTTTGACCTGTATGAGGACTTGGTCTCCTGGGCGAAGGGGGGACTCTTTCGTTTTCTTGTCATATATGCGTTTCTGCTTCGTTTTAGCTTGTTTTGCGGACTTGTTTGCATGTTCGTAAGAAAATTCCAATCTCTCTCTAAGTTTCTGTACATATTCATCATAGTCGGTGTCTTCATTGTGATATCTGTTGCACCCGAACATGAGGTCTATGGGTAGGTTGGGGTGCCGCCCGAACATGAGGAAGAATGGTGCGTATCCCGTGGTGGCATGGCGGGTTGCGTTGTAAGCATGTGCCATAGCCCCGACGTATTTCTTCCAGTCTTTCTTCTTGTCTTCCTCAAGTGTTCCTAGCATGTTCAGTAAGGTGTGGTTAAATCGTTCTGTTAAACCGTTTCCTTGAGGGTGATAGGGAGTAGTTCTGCTTTTTCGTATACCAGATACTTTGCAGAGCTCTTGTATTATGTGACTTTCGAAGTTGCGGCCTTGATCCGCATGCAGACGTGTTGGGAACCCATAGTGCAATATGAAGTTTTCCCAGAGAACTTTTGCAACGGTTTCTGCCTTCTGATCTTGCGTAGGAACAGCTTGTGAATATTTCGTGAAGTGGTCGGTTATGACGAGGATGTTTTCGAAGCCACCTTTGCTTCGTTCCAGTTTGAGGTAATCTATGCAAATTAGTTCCATGGGTTCGGTTGTGAAGATAGACACTAGTGGGGCTCTGACTTTTGAAGGAGAGGTTTTCCTCAGACAGCAACGTTTGCACTTTACGCACCAGTTCTTGACGTCTTGTGCCATTTTCGGCCAGAAGAACCTATTCCGAACCATTTCTAGAGTTCTGTCGTAGCCCATGTGGCCAATGTCGTCGTGTAGGCCCGACATGGCAGTAGTTCTGTAGAACTTTGGGAGCACAAGTTGGTAGGAAATTGTACCGTCTGCTGTTTTTCGGTTCCTGTATAAGATGTCGTCTCTCAGTGTAAGCTTTTCCCATTGCCTGAGGTACATGAGACACTCTGGAGTTTCTGTATTGCGTCGGGTACAATTTGGTTTGTGTCCCTGCTCCAACAGCAATATAACTCTTGATATTTCAGGGTCATCTCGCTGTGAGAGAGCTACTTGTTTCGTTGATAGCCTTGGTAGCTCGTCACTCTCGGCTTGTGGTTTTGCAGGTTGGAGCAGTTTAGCCTGGCCTCTAGTTGTCACACCACACTGCGCTACCGGTGGTTCTATGAACGGGTAGCCTGTAGCAGGGTGACCGTTGCATATTGCTTGTACAACATCGGAAGTGATCTCCAAGGGTTCTTTATTGATGGAGAATGGTGTCGTCAAGATAGGAGGTTGTGTACTGAAGGAGACAGTCGGTGGTTTGAATTCAGGATGTTGTTTTCTGGACAGTGCATCGGCTACAGCGTTGTTCTTGCCTGGTTTGTATTTCACTGTGAAGGAGAATTGTGACAAGGCTGCCACCCATCGCTGACCTGTTGCATCTAGTTTTGCTGTGGTGGTGACGTAGAGTAAGGGGTTGTTGTCAGTGAAGACTGTAAAAGTACTGCCAAGAAGATAGTCTCGGAGTTTATCTGTCACTGCCCATTTTAGTGCAAGAAACTCCAGTTTATGGGCCGGGTAACGCGATTCAGCTAGATTTAGCGCTCTACTGACAAAGGCTATTACCTTTTCCTCTCCGTCTTGGATTTGGCTGAGGACGGCGCCCAAGCCTACGCCAGAGGCATCTGTCTGCAGGAGAAAGGGCTTACTATAGTCTGCGTAGCCTAAAATGGGAGACGAGACCATGAGTTTCTTGAGCAGATTGAATGATGACTGTGCTTCGTCAGTCCAAATGTAAGGAGGTGTTTTGAGATGCGATCTTTTGTTCTTCCTATGTTTGGGGTTACCTGCTGTCAGTTTGTAGAGTGGTGCCACTATCTTTGCATAGTCTTTCACGTAGCGTCGATAGTAGCCGGTGAATCCCAAGAATCTTTGAAGCTCTTTGCGATTCGTTGGGGTAGGCCAGTCTCGAACCTGTGAGATTTTATTTGGGTCGGTGGCAATACCTTTGGATGACACAATGTGGCCTAGGTATTTTACTTCTCTCTGAAGCAGGTTGCACTTCTGAGGTTTGAGCTTCAACCCATGTTGACGGAGACATGAAAATACTTTATCTAAGCGTTCGATGTGTTGGTCAAACGTGGAAGAAAATACTATTATGTCATCAAGGTACAGTATGCAGGTGGAGTAGTTTAGCTCACTGAGACACATCGTCATGAGGCGCTGGAAAGTGGCAGGAGCGTTCTGTAGGCCGAAAGGCATACGATTACATTCGTATAACCCCATAGGAGTGGTGAATGCGGTTTTCGCCTTGTCTTTCTCTTCCATTTCTACTTGCCAGTAACCGGAAGTTAAGTCTAGGGTCGTGAATAGTGTAGCGTTGCCAAGAGCGTCTAGAGCCTCCTCTATGCGTGGTAATGGGTATGCGTCCCTTGTAGTTTTGTTGTTTAGTTGGCGATAGTCGATGCAGATTCTTAATGAACCGTCCTTCTTATGAGCAATGACCAGGGGTGAAGCATAGGGACTGTAGCTCTTCCGTATGACATCAGAATTTTCCATGCCCTTCAGATGTTCCCTTACTGCTTGATACTGGTTAGGTGGAATTCGTCGGTATGGAAGTCTAATTGGCTTATCATCAACGAGGGGGATGCAGTGTTTGACTGTTGTTGTATGGCCAAAATCTAGAGTGTTTTTAGAGAAGACGTCATTATGTTTCTGAAGGAGATCTGTGAGTTTGCTCAGTTGTATTTTGTCTTCTACAGCAGAGTTGGAAAGGTCGAGTGCTGGAATAACCTCATCTAGTTTTTCAGCTGCTGTGATTGAATTTACTCTGCCAATATGTGTATCACGAGTGCGATCCTGAGTGTTGTGTGTCTCTAAATTGGGAGTTGGATGGCAAGCTTGTTGTGAATCTTCTACCTGCAGGACATATGAAACTTGTGCAAGCCTTGTATTTTTTGTGATCGTGATAGGTTTTGTTGTTATATTGCACACCCTTACTGGAACTCGACGGTCAGGGCCTATATCTGCCACAATGCTACCAATTCTCAAGCATGAGACGTGACTGTTTTGAATGCCTTCAACGATAGCAGTATATGGATCGCCGGATGGGTTGGGTGGTGTTTGGCACATTATGTCGACCTCTTCACCGGCAGGGATACATCGACGGTGGCTACCGGTATACTTAGCATATCCCATCTGTCCCTTTTCGTTGGCCTGGTTTAAAGAAGTTGTATTGACGTAGGCTGTATGCCAGGCTTTACTCTCATCTCGAATAAGTTCCATGAAAGATATACCTTTTGCTTGTTGCTGATCTTTCTTGGACGCTCTGATCACATTGGTACCTATTAAGAGTGGAACCTGTGCTCTGTAGGGATCGGAAGGTACGACAAATGCAGGTACGTCTTGGTAAACAAAACCCATGGCTTCTAAGGTGATAGGTATTACACCTAGATAAGGAACTGCTGATCCACTTGCCCCTTCTATGATTACATCAGCTGTCGTCAGTTCAAGGTTTCTAAGGTGTGGGTGTGACTTCCATAAGTCGGAGGTGATGGATGTGATTTGGGAACCAGAGTCAATGAGAGCTCTGCACTTTGTACCCTGTACATCAATTGTTTCTTCGTTTTGTGGACCAATCAGCTTCTGATGTTCTGGCTTGAAGTGTGTGAGCTGAGAATTTACAGACGCAGAAGGGCAGGTTACTGGTTTCGGGCCTCTGGCGGTGTGCCCTGTGACCGCTGGCCCTGGTCGTTTAAAGGAGGGCTTCGACATCCTCTTGCGATGTGGCCTTCGTTACCGCACTTGTAGCAGACAAATACTCTGTTTTGATAGTGTTGGTTTGACGAAAGTGCGGGTGGGACAGCCCTACGTCTTCTTGTGAAAGTGTCTACTTGTTGGGTCAGATGCTGCATTTGAAGTATGACGTCTTGCATTAGCTCGGGGTTATACTCTGGTTTCTGAATGGCAGCAGAGCGAAGTTGTACTGGCTGTTCACGAGATGGAATCGGTGCCTTTTGTTCTGAAGCAGAGTCTGATTGGCTGGGTTGTGGTTTAGGCGTCGATGATTGCGGTTGCTCTTGGGTTTTTGTTGGTCTGG
The DNA here is from genome assembly GCA_037783415.1 of Leptasterias polaris. Lineage (NCBI taxonomy): Eukaryota > Metazoa > Echinodermata > Asteroidea > Forcipulatida > Asteriidae > Leptasterias > Leptasterias polaris. Next base: position 2,391,903 of record JAZGTN010000005.1, on the reverse strand, counting down.
TATTTAAAGCAGCGTCCAGTCTATGTTCTCTTTCTATGAGTCGCAGTTCTGCTTGCAGCTCACGAAACGGCATGTCTCGTGGTTTCATGGGGGCGAGTCTCTGTCTTATTTTGTCATCTTTCACTCCTCTCATGAATTGCTGTGTTAGCATTCTGTTTCTTTCTGGCATATAAATTTGTCTATTCATGCGCTCTTCCGTTAATCGTATCGTTGCTTCTAACTCTACAGCATAAATGCTTGCAGATTCGTTTGGTCGGCGGACTCTCTCGTAGAACTCTGCTAAAGGGTCTCCTCCGGACAATATGTCGCCAAACTGAGCTTTGAGTTCAGCAAATGCATCTTTCGGGCTCTGGAGTTCTGTAGGTAGATTTAGGATTAGCTTTCTGGCTGCACCTCCCAGGTACCTGACGACTGTTGAGAATTGGAGCTCCCGTGGAATTGCTGTCGTATCTATTAGGTACTTTGCGTCGCGTACCCAATCGTCAATTGAAACATTCTTTTCATTGCCGGTGAAGGTGGGGATGCTTTTCACCTGATGGGAAGGCATCAATTGGAGATGTTGAGATTGTTGAGTAGAAGTGGCTGAGGGACGTCTGGGTTGGTAAGAAGAAGAACTAGGAGGTTGGACCATTTGAGACTGATCGCCTGAGTTTGTTGCTCTTGGCAAATTCCTGAAGTAAGTAGAGCTTCGTCTAGGCATTGCTCCACTGCTGTTGACAAGGTTTGTTTTATTTGATGGAGACTTATTGACCTGTGATGGGTAGTTGGCTTGTCCTCGTGATGGCCGATTTACTGAGGTAGGTGTGTTTGGTACACCAATGAAGGATGAAGAATGTAGTCGTGATGCTGACTCGGTTCTAGTACCACTAGGATTTCTTCTAACAGAGTGTTGTTGTGGTTGCTGCTGTTGATGTTGTTGAAGTGTGTTGCTGAAATTTTGGCTTACACGTCTCCGGAGTTGAACCAGTTCTTCTAAGAACTCTGCCGGTAGTGAGGTTGGATGACGGCGTGGTCTTCTTGGTGAAGGAGATGGTAGGGGGCGTTGTGGAGTTAGAGGAGGAGGATGATCACCTTGAAATGTTGTAGGTGATGGCAACATATATTCATCATAGTCTCTCGGGGTTGCCATTTTAGGAAGCGGCTGGTCTGAAATTTATAAAACTAAATACTGAAAAGAGTTAATCTCTGAAGTTTCAGAGTACACAGTAACTGAATTCACTGCAAAATGTCAATAATTATATCAACTCAATTCCAAAACAATACTATCTTGATCTTAATTAATCAACATCAAAATCAAAACATTCTTTAGATGATTGAATTTGAAAGTTTATCAACAATATTAGTACAGCCAATAAAATGGTTGTGGGTTCTCTCTGAAATCGGTGTTTAGAAATCAAAATATAATGACCTTGTGTCTATACCGCACTCAATATTACACAACTCAGTTTAAGGTAAGTGTCAATCTGAACACTGCAGTGACTTTTTGATTTTGTCTACACTGACTGTAATGTACTCTTGAAATTCAGCACAAATTTCATTTAACAACAATAACAGACTAAGTCAGTGATTATTAAAGCTACGAAATTTTAAACCACTGCACAGTGAAAAAGAAAAATATCCAGCTGAATTGTTCACCTTCCGATGTAAAGGTAAGTGCACTTTTTGCGGGTACCGGCCATGCAGACAGGATTTGTTTAGAAAGCTAAATATTACGTAACTCCTAAATCCTTTGAAGTGTCAAAATCAATAATTCTTGCAACTAGTATAATGTACTTGCAGAGACTTCTATACTGAGTTTGAAATCTGGAATTTGTTTTGTGTATTTGTTTGTTTGTTTTGGGTTTGTTTTTTGTTATTTATTATTTTTTTTGTTTGGGGGGGGGGATGGAGCTTATAAAAACTGCTTACTTTAAATTGCGGTCTTGACGACTTCCGATTTTAGTTTGGTGGTGTAGCTACTGTCTTGAGATGTCCCGTTGTGTATTCACATGTGGCGAGAGTCGACTAATGTTTGACGATTAAGTTCTTGTGAAGGAACTATTCTACAGGTACGTCTGTAATCAAGGTTATTGTTCTTGAAAGTTGTTGGACTGTTGGGTATATAGCGTCAACTTGAGTTCAAAGGTGATCCATCATGTTGACCAATCATACGGCAAATTATCTGGGCCGTGGCCTTCCGATCGGTGTCTCCCGGTAAAACTGTGTCTGATTCCGGTAGGCTAGTGTCTATCTGATTTTGTTGAGCCTGGATCTAATGATTTGGTCGGGAATCTTCTCTATTGATTTTGGGATGCCGTTGGTGTTCAAGCTGGCTACTTAGGCTGGAATTGTTCCGTTGCCCGAGTTGTTTGGATCCGGATGGGATGTTAAAGTATCAAACAGGTGAGTGATTTGTCATTATCCGTGCAGTGTTGATTGAACGGTTGATTTCCACAAGACCGGATCTTCCACCATTTTGTGACCGGTTTAAATCGTAGGACATGCGGAAACCATTTCTCGCTCTCTTGCCTCGGGGGCTTTATTTACAAATCTGTCGGAGAAATAGCAAAGACATGTATTGAGTTGTCTTTCTGCCGACATCAAAGAGTAGAATCCATTATTATTATTAGTTAATATCATTGAAATAATTTAAACGTTAAAAAATACGGTATCTATGTACACAAATAATTTAGAGCGTAAGGCTTAACACAATTTATAAATGGCTACGGGGCGGATTTCTGTCGGCCCCGAAATTACACATTTTGGAAAATGACACATTGCCAAAAAAAAGGTTTAACAATGTCAAAAGGATCACCAACTAAGTCTATTAATGACGATTGTGGTTGGATGGCAACATTAAAGGTACAAATAATATAAAAATAAATCGTATCCTGGTAGGTTCCCGCCAAAACCTTTATGGCGTCCGCCATCTTGGGAAAACGTATTTCTACTTAAAGAAATGTCTACCAAAATGCGCAAAATACATCACAAACAGTATAACTAAAGAGCTTTCCTTTCTCTTATTTATAATTCAAACTATTGAGTGATAATTGAAGAAGAGATTGATTAAACCGAGTCCTAAATAAATGGCGGGACTCTCGATCCACAAGTCTCAACTTGGAATCTTGCCAAAACAACATTAAAAATGGTTATAAATCTAATCCAAGGTATAAAATAAATATAAATGCAATGGATTGTTTAAGTAATGTTAATTATAACAAAATATAAAGAAATACTGAATAAATGCGAAACTATCATACCTGTCGGAGAAATAGCAAAGACATGTATTGAGTTGTCTTTCTGCCGACATCAAAGAGTAGAATGATCCAGTTGGATCAGTTTGAAAATCTTGACGCCGCTAGGGGGCGCTCAATCCGGGGTTAAGTGTATGAATAAATGAATAATAAACAGCTATGGGATAATAATAAGAATGCGCTTTTCTCTACCTGTCACATACACAATAAAACTAGCCTGTGAAAATTTCATATCAAAAGGTGGTCGCTTTTTTGAGATATCGCCGAAAATCTGGAGCGAATATGTCCACGCAGGAAGAATAATCCCTAATTGGAATATATATTCTGACAGAAACGTTTCTCAGATTCAAATTTAGGGGCATAAAATCTGCTATAATTTTACATCACAACAAAACTTCCACGTGAAATATTTCTCAAAATGCTTTATACTTTGTAAGCTGCAGCCCCCTGTAGGCTTCTGACCAACAAGTTTTTATTGTCATTAATTTTAAGAGTGATTACTAAACAAATACAGACCCTTTAACTTCATCATTGCCTGAGATATGAGTGTTGCTTCATCAGGTCGTGTTGCTGGATCTGGAAGTCTTAGCAGAGGTTGTCTCGTCCTCGGCTGGTCCCACTTTGATGTCACAGTCAGCACAGGGCGGCAGCCAGCATGCAGAAAAGAACAAAGCGGCATCTGGCATGAATGCTTACTTCCACAAGTTCATGACCAGTTTACTGCAGCTCTTTGCTTCCAATAGGAATCTTCTAGACGATAGAGGATCTTTCATCATAAGGTTGGTCAATTGATCTTTGTTTCATGAATACCTGGAACAGTTTATCCATTCTGATTGGTCGAGAGGAGATCATGTGGCATGTTTAAACGTGCGATATAAACACAGTTAGAAGTGATAGAACATGACCTGGGGTAGATTTCACCAAACTCTTCCTAACTTAGGACTAGTCCTAGGCAATGCTAAGAGACAGGACTAGTCTTAAGTTACTGGTCCTAACTTAAGACTAGTCCTATCTCTTAGCATTGCCTAGGACTAGTCCTAAGTTAGGAAGAGTTTGGTGAAATCGACCCCCTGAACTTATTAAGTCAAAAGAGGGTGCTATCATATGATTGCGTGGAGTGCTCAACATTTCCTGGCCCTAATAAAAGAATCTAATACAGAATGTAACAATACAAGCACTTCTCAGAAAGGAACAACTTTGCCATTAAATGTAGTGTCATAGATTGGTAAATGTTCCAAAAATTAACGACCATAAAAACTTTCTTGGTGAGAAGCACTGCAGCTGTTGATTGTAGAAACAACTTTGAGAAAGGATTCCCTTCGAAGAAATTTTTCACCCAGAAACATTTGAATCTGAGAAACGATTCATGCATGAATCGTTTCTCAGATTTCTTAGGTTGGTGTCCTTTTGTGAATGCTGCGGCAAGAGATACTGCTGTAAGCTCGCTAAACTTGGATAGATTCAACATTCTTGTGAAAATAGCCTTTTAAGGTAAATTTTACTATGAAAAAAATATATAAATAAATGCAGCTCTTTAAGCTAACAGGCGTTTTGAACTTGGTCCCTGAGTATAGTGATTGAAATGTTGAGTTGTTACACCATCAGTTCTTGATCCCCTTAAGGTGATCCCCTAGCTGCCGCTTCCCAGGTTGTATTGTATACTTGGGTGTGATCCCTGGCTACCTGGCAGTTTACGGTTGTATGGCTTCTGACTGGCACCCCTGAACAAAGATATTGACTAAATAGGGAGACAGCCAACTACTGTAAGGCTAGACAGCCCAGTTGGTAGGGCACCAGCAAGTTAATCCGGAGGTCGCTGGTTCACATCCCGCTCTAGTTCATTTTTCTTTGTTCAACCCCAAATCGTTTAAATTTACCCAGTCAGTTTCCCTTGTTGTTTATTATTTGATACCATCAGTTCTCCTCAAAACCACAGCAACTCAGCGAGAGAACATTTTTGCAGAGCTACCACAAATGTTACCAGATCTTGCCTTTTCTCCCATCATACTTTAGACAGCTGTGTCTACTTCTCAACACGGAGGACATTTACCGCACGTTATCGGAGATTCTGGTGGACTACAAGGACCTCCAGTTTGCCACGGACATGGTACAGACACTCAACAGTATTCTCCTGACGGCAACAGAGCTCTTCGAGCTCAGAAACCAACTCAAAGGTCTTGTTTCAGAGGTAAACAATAAGGGAAAAACTTTTGGGTGAAAGCGTAAAATTCCTCCAAGAAATAACCATTGTAATCTTGGAAGAAATTTCATTTTTGTTGGGGGAGGGGGAAATTTTTGCAAGTTTAATCATTACGGTATTAGTAGTTTACTTTTTAAATTTAATCTAATTTTTCTGTTAAGAGGGAATTTACTGTGTAGATTTTGGGCACAGTGCAGCAATCCTTTTGGTGTGTCCTGTGCGAGCATACATTCAAATCCTATATTTTAGCAGAGTGTACTGCAACGATTTAAAATTAATTTATATTAATTTTGCATCGGATTGTTGCAGTTCCCACTGCTAAAATATTGGATTCCAACTGCCTCTAGCCACTGGTCTTGCCTGGTAGTCTAATGGTTCGAATCCCGCCCAAGTGATATGCCTTTGGATTTTTCACAGAACTCGGTAAAGTACGGTGTAATTAAAGGCAAAACCAAAAGTATGCTTTATTCCCAGATGCAAAATTAATATCTATTAAGTTGTTATTATTATTACCACCTATTTCTGTTTTGATCCTACAGCGCAGTTGTATGCTGTTTTACTGTTTGTACAAGTCATGGTGTCACAGCCCTATCGCAACAGTGTCTCTGTGTTTCCTTACGCAGAACTACGCACATGCTTCCAATCTCATATACATGTTGTATCCTTTACAAAGAGAGATAGAGAAGGGGTGGGGGGTGGTGGGAAGAGAAACCCTAATGCTTTGTAGGAGCCAGATTTGCCAGTCCATGCCGGATGGCGTGTTTATACACAAAATGTTTTTGGACAGACTTACGGGGGACGTTTTGTAATGCCTGGAGCAACTTCAGAATGTCCTCAAATTTGTTGCTGACATATTAATTAAGGGCTGATGGTTTTATTCACTGGGAGTTTCCATTGTGTAGCCTGCACGTTACACGCTGTACGCTTCGTTTCACCACTGCAAACAAGTTCCGGAAAACTTGCCTGGTAAATTCCCTTTCCGGGGTTATTGTGTAACTTCCGATTCCAGACCTCTGTCCTCTTGTTATACAAATGTGGCATACAAGAGTGGACAGGCTGCCACCATTGTTCATCATTATATTCGACTCAATGTAAGTCCGAGCATTCCGAGATTCCAGCATACCATGCGGATTTTCAGCCGTTGCTTCCTGGTGAAGCTCTGCGAATCAATTTTCGCACACAATAAATTGTTTGTCTTTCCTCTGTCAAGTCAGGATTTCATTTTGGCAACGATATTTTCAAAGGGAAAACGATTACTCAAGGAGCTCCAAATAGTTTTGAAAAATAATACTGCAGGTGGACACGGACAGTTTTTAAATTACCAACGTGAAGTGGTTAGGAGTACTGTAGCAAAGTAGTCTGATGCACTGAACTCAAGTTTTGCTGTTGCCAGAATGTTGGGTTTGGATCCTGGTTGTTGCATTCATGCCTTTTAGGCAAACAGTTAACCATGATTAATTGCCTTGACCAAGTTTTTATTTGTACAATTTGAATGCTTTTATCGACCAATGTTATTAATAATAATAATAGTGGCTTCTTATATAGCGCTCATATCCGTCACTCAGTGACGCTCAAGGCGCATCAACAGTCAGTATTTTCCTGCAAGGTATATATGTGGAGCTACTTTTTGAATTTTGAGACCTATTTCTTTACATAGCACCATGTAATGGTTTACAAGGTGCTGTGGCGCAATATGCAGCCAATCAAACCAGGAACACCGGGGCAAACCCCTTCTCTTTTCGATAAGTGCACTGGGTTCTTTTACGTGCATTACACAACACACGGGACCAACGGCTTTACGTCCCATCCGAAGGACGAAGCAATAATGGTTAAGTGTCTTGCTTAATAAGGACACAAGTGTCACGACCGGGACTCGAACCCACACTCTGCTGAACACTTATCCGCTCGGCCACCTTGGATACCTACTTGGTTTCCTTAACTCTACCCGATTCTCAGTGGTGATTTGGAGGTGACGGTACTCTTCCTAACTGAAATCGACAAGCTGGTGCAATTATTAGAGTCTCCAATATTCACTTGTAAGTATAAACTGCCATGTCAGTTACATTACTTTACCTATGTTACCTACTTCACCTTTGAGTTTGATCCTACTGCATTTTAGCCAGTTCCCCGGGCAGATATTGTGCCTTGAACATTATACCTTTTTCCCCTTTTACTTGTGCCTTGCGTGTTGTAGATGGCACCATGTCCCATGAACCTTAATGGTATTCTGTAACTTACACCTTGCGTAACTTACACCTTGCACTCTGTAACTAACACCTTGTACTCTGTAACTTACACCTTGCGTAACTTACACCTTGCACTCTGTAACTAACACCTTGTACTCTGTAACTTACACCTTGCGTAACTTACACCTTGCACTCTGTAACTAACACCTTGTACTCTGTAACTTACACCTTGCGTAACCTACACCTTGCACTCTGTAACTAACACCTTGTACTCTGTGACTTGTATTTTGTACATTTGAATTATTTTTCTTTTAAATTTTGCAAGACACCTGTATAAAAAGATGCACAACAGTAATTTGATTTCCCAGTGTATTAAGTTTTGTTTCTTGTCTACTTTATGACTCCTAGACCTGAGGTTACAGTTACTGGACACAGAGCATAATCAGTACTTAGTCAAGAGTCTCTACGGTCTACTCATGTTACTACCTCAGAGTACAGCGTTCAACACATTACAGCGACGTTTGGCGTGTGTTCCTAGTCTACTTCAGTTACCAAAGGACCAAAGGTAATACCAATAATTCACTCACTGCATTGTCTGTAACTGTTTGTAGGTTTCAGGATTTTGTTTTCTTATCATCTTTTCGAAGTTGGTACCTATTCCCAATTATAGAGCTGCTTAAACACAAAACACCATTCCACATGTACTTTAAGTGACTAGGTTCCTGCTCATGTCAGAAAACTGTTAAGCCAAATTTTTATGACATTTCTATTGGCCCCATAAAGCTGTTTGAGCACAAAAAGTAGCTACATGTGTAAGTACGTAACATTTTTAGTTACCAGACGGAGGCTACCAGCCAAAATACCTTTTCACATGTACAACTTTTGACTGTTTCCAGCTAAATTAAATTGCACTTAACAGAAGTTTGTTGAGTAAGCAATAATTTTCTGCTCGAGCAAGCTCTTTGAAATTGGTCCCAGGTAATTCTAAGGCAGTTTTTTTTAAAACATGGTAGACCTTTTTTTAAATCTCGCATTTAATTTGGTGTAAATTTGGACCTGATACCAATTTATTCTGAGAAAGATTTCAATCAGGCATTATTATTATTATTATTTGTTAATCAGATGTTATTTGTGTGTCCTTCAAATTCAGTTTGCACTTGAATCAAGCAAAGTTACGTGCATCATAGCAAAAATACACCAAATAACAGTTTGGCAAATTTCAGAATGACACCCAGATTATTGAAATACAAATTAAAACATAGGGGTCGCTTCGTAAATTTGATTGATTAAGAGATATTTGTGACAACAAAAAGGTTTGGAATGAAAATGCAAGGTAAGGAGTAATGTAAAGTAGGAATATATACCAGAATTAAAAGGGGGCGTTCTTCATCCACTTCTAGGCTGTGACATGTTTAAGGCAATATGGTGAGTACTTGCCGTAAAAAGATTGTTAACAATTATGATTGATTCGTTTATTCCAAAGGAAAAGCAGCCCAGGTCTTATCCCAGACAAGCGGCCCAACTTGAAGGCCCTCAACTGGGATGAAATGTTGAACCACTTCAAGGTACTCCAGGCACAGCACAACAAGACCAAATGGCAACGGATGCGCTCCACAGATGAGCAGATGCAATCCCTCAAAATCTAACAAGAGTCCTGATGCTTCGCTCTTGAAAAGGCGTTTTCTCCTTTGTAAAGGGCACATGTATAAAGAAATTGTAAATTTTTATTGGAACGTTTGAAGGGGCACCAAGGCAATGACCAAGAGGCAATTGCCTCCATGAAGCATCAGGCGTGTAACAAGTCCCCTTGATGGGTAAGCTGACTTTATGCGATAGGAATATAAAGCAAGATTTTGAAAGACGTAAATTCACAGTGTAGAGTTAAATGTGTTTTTTTGTGTGTGAAAACAGTAAAGCTGGTTCAAGCTGGTGTATACAGTGCAATGTATTGAAATGCATCTCATCCTGGTGCAAAGTTTCAACATGTTCTTAACAAAAAGAAGTTTGGCTTGAGGGGGTGGGGTGGGGGTAGTTTAGACTCACAAAAAAAAATTGCACCTGTGTTAGTACATGTCTTATTGAGGAATATCCCATCAACTAAGTTTCAGCTTCAATGCCCATGTGTTGGTGTCTTAGAAGTTAAGTGCCTGATGCGTTGGTCGGCAACCAGAGTTTATCACCCTGTCTCTAAACCAACTGGACTCTGACTGCTCTGCAAAGAAAACCATTGATGAGCCTGACCACTTGGCGTCTGAGCAATTTGCCGTTCATAAAACTCACTACTCGCGGGTAGTACAACAAGATTCCTAATCTTAGAAGATTATTAGAAGATTAGAAAGAAACCAGAAAATAAAAACTATCGTAGATTCTAAGGATCAAATTAGTTACAGCAAATACTATAATTAATAAAATAATGTCTTTCGATTAGTTTGGGCAAGTTTCATTTCTAATGCTCATGGATTGGTGCACTAGCAGTTAAGTGCATGGCACGTTGGTCTGCAACAAGAGTTTGACACCCTGTCTCTAAACCACCCTGTTTGCAAAAAAGAAAGGTTCTAGGCAGCATCAAAATACCAGGTTACGCATCCCACGTCTCTGTAATACTGTTATTTCTTTTTTTAAAGTACGGTTTTAGTGTACAATCTCTCTACGACTGATTTACTGTTCATTTGCTTGAAGTCCAAGGGCAGGAAATTGTTTGCATTTCATTTTAATACCTAATCATGCTGTTAGTTAGAGGAAAGATACAACTAAACGGGTTCTTTGGACTTTTCTTATGACACTATGAAGATATAATTTTAAAACTGCTGATTGTGGTAAAAAAGTTTAGTTTAATTTGAATCCTACTTTGAGTACAATTCATGATTCCACAACTGAAGCGTCTTGGAACCAAGACTAGCCAAGCTGTTGCAGTGTCTCACCACAGACCATGAACGCTTGTACACAATTTCCAGTAAGCCTTCCCGTGAAATATGTGAATTGCACATCGCGCTTGCGCTCTAGCACTTCTGGTGGGCAAAATGAGGGAACACCAGTGCACAACTCTGTAGCATATTTCATGGGAAGGGCTAATAGCTCATGTGCACAAGGGCCATCTTTAAAATATACTGCATAGCATCTTGGGGAAATCGAGTACAGTTAAAAATGAAATTAAGCTGCCAGTATGGATGCCATGCTGTAGTTCACATGTTACTACAGGCCAGGTTTTAAAGCTCTGTACCACTTTGCTGCAAAATCAGTGCACACTGATCATGCGCATTGGGACATGCAAATGGGCTATTATGAACATGAACGTCATAGGTGTGCCAGATTTTGCCAATCTATAGATGTTGCTGTGCATATCTTGACCCAAACCATGTACATGTACCTCAACAATACTTTCTTTGAGAAATTCAAATATATTGTATTCCAAGCTAGCCCAGAATGGGTGTCCGAATTGTATGTGTGCTTTTGTAATATTTTGTTATTTTAAAACTTTGTATCGATATGTCTTTTGCTAATTGGAAAGTAATGGAATATTAGTATAAAATCTATTGCCTTTTTATTTTACTTGACCCAGGATTTAAGCAATGTTTCTGATAGAATTGATAGTTGAAAAATAGGCAAACAATTGTAAAAACCATAAGGGGTAGACCCTAAGTCCAGTATTACATTTTTGCAATTTTTTTAGTAGCCATTTTAGGCTCTCAAATAATGCAGTAGGCTCTACTGATGTCTTTTTATTTGATGTTACCCAGGATGTAAGTAATTTTTTGGAAAATATTGATAGTTGAAAAATAGGAAGAAAGTTGAAAAGAAAGCATAAGGGGTAAGCCCTTTATTTTTATGCAACTTGGGTCAATATTTAAGGTGTCATTTTATTCTCAAAAATTATTCAGCAGCTACTACTGATTCTTTTGATTTAACTTTACCCTGGAAAAAATTAACAACTTTGGGAAAATATGCAACACTTTTGTGGAAAAATCATAAAAATTTTAAATGTATAAAGACCCAATAGGTCAAGTCATACAAAAAGGCATCAGTGGGGATGCCTGGGCCATAAAAAGCATAAAATCGACCTTGAAAATTTCACCAAATATTTTAAAAATCAGAAGGGTTAATTCCAGCAGTTTTATGAAATATGGTTGAATTTTTTTAGATGCGATTTTAAGCTCTAAAATGAGGCAGTAGAAACTACTGAACCTTCTTGTTTAACATTACCCTGGATATTTGTATTATTTTGGGTAATTTTCTATATTTGTGAGGCTTCTTCAGTGTGTATGGTCACCTTACGTATCTTAAGTCACTATGATTTCACAAGCATACTTGAGGCTTCTTATAGGGTCAAGCATGTTAAATAACTATATAAATACATACTTATGTAATTATATAATTAAATAACTATAGATAGGTTGCAGTATGACGTAAGTCGGCCATCTTTACGGGCAATTTGGAACACACAGTCATGCGTTACGCGTGAGAACGGCGTGCAGGACGCGCATATTTCACCAAACTCATTGCATGATTGGTTAGTGAATGACGCGGCTGCGTTAACAATTTGAGCGCTTGATGCGCCTGCAAGCCAAAATGCGATTTGCCCGTAAAGATGGCATCTACTGGGAACTATCTATAGCATTATACAATTAAAGGCCGGGTATTCTTTTGGTAATTACTCTACAAGTTAAAAAACCAATGAAAACTTACTTGGTAAAGAGCACTGAAGAGCTATTGATTATAAAACATACATGTAGTTAGAAACGACCCCCGTCGAAGTAATGTAGCTTTAGAGAAAGAAGTTATTTTTCACCCAAAAATTTTAATCTGGGAAAGGCTTTCAGGCAATAAGTTTTTCTGTTCTTTCATTACTATTTTTAGTCGTGTAACTTTGATGACACCATTTTAATGTGTGTAGCATAAGGTTTTTTTTAGATTGTCTATTTGTGTTGCTTAAGATTTTTAATGTTTGTTAACAGCGCTTTGATGCCGCTGCTTTTTGCGCTTTATAAATGGTGGCTATTATTATTATTATTATTAACACAGCCCAAATTTTCACAGGTTTGTTATTTTATGCATATGTATGTTGGGATACACCAAGAGAGGACACTGGTCTTTGACAATTACCAAAAGGACATCCTGCTTTAATAATTATGTAATTTTATAATAACATGCAATTATATAATTATATCATATACATTAAAAATAATGAAATAAATAAATATATTTATATTGATAGCTGTCCCAGAGATTGGATTAAATTTACTCAATAAAACAAAGTTCAACAGATGTTTTTACTTATAGGTATTTCTCATTTATTTCAGAATGTTGGGGTTCAGTCGCAGCAGTTATTTGAATGATATTTCCGTAAATCCGATCATATGCATGTACCAACTGAAAGCATGTCTGACCCTTGACATAGATTCATACAAGAGCAACCTACGTTTACAGTAAAGGTCTGTTTACATTATACAAGACATAATCACTTTTGAACTTGTTAAACAAATTCTTGGCATACATACTGTAGGCTTAACCTACACCTGTGGCATCATGCTTAATTGTTTCATCGCTCCATTTCGCACGAATGGCGCGATGGCTACATTTTAACAATACCGCAACATTGGTGCAAAATAATTGAGGGCTGGAACAATAGCATGACATCACAGGTGGAGGTAAGTTAAGTGGCTTAATGCCCTCCGTGTACGCAACATTCGTGGAATGACGCGCAGCTCGGGCATTTTCCTATACTTAAACACAATCATCAGTACATGTGGGTTTTTTAAGAACCACATGAGGATTAATAATGAGGATGATGATGTCATGTAAATGTTATGTAAACAGGCCCTACCTCGATATATCCCAGAATTCAAGACAGAGTTGAGGTTGCTTGATGCAGTGAGAAGATGACGTGTTTGAGTTCATGATGGTTAAGGGGTAGTGTAGGGGTGGGGCTGATGGGTAACAAGGGGTATGATTTTATGTAGGGGGTGTGGGGCTGGGTAACAAGTGGTAGTGTAAAAGGGTGGGGCTGGGTATCAAGGGGGTAGAACTTAATGTAGGGGTATACAGGGCTGGGTAACAAGGAGTATGACTTAATGTAGGGGTAGGGCCAGGGCCGGCCAGGTATAAAGAGGTCGGACTTGGTGAAAGGGGTGGGACTCCGCAATAAAACTTTGACTGAGGGAGTAAAGAATGGGTAATTGTTAAGTTAAGGTTTGAGGTATGGGAATGTTTAAAAGGGTATTTATTATCAAAAAAGAAATTTTTTGTACATACAACATTTTATAACTCACACCAACATCTCGTATGTACTATACACCAGCTTAGATCATTAGAAGAAACTCAATCTTGTTTTCTTTTGAAAAATAAGAATTTACTTTTGTTTATTTATAAATAAACATATTTGGACACATTGCTTTTGCTGTAATATTGAAATTCTGAATTTTGAATACTTTAAATCAGAGACTTAAATATTGTTCATTTAACATAAATTACAGAATATATTTAAAATAATAATTTTGGTAATAATAATTTTAAAATAATGAAAGAGTAACATTCGTGTTTAATGTTTGTCACAAGAGGGCGCCAAACCAAGACTAGCTCTTTAATTTTAAACCTGCAGCTCTCGCTCTCGAGGGTGGGTCAAAAAGTGGGCAAGGTAAAGTTAAATTTTTCCTCTTTTACGATTGTCTCTTCATTTCATTGCATAATATTGTATCTTTAGATGTTTGTTGTTTCAAAATTCAGACTGATACTCTTGCATACTGTAGCTTATTTTGTTTAAATGAGTTTTATAGTTTTATAGAAACCTGATACTATAGTTAGTAATCTTGTTATGTGCACAAGTTCTTTTGAATAGTTTTTCCAGTTTTCATTGTTGGTGTTGTGCTCTACTGCTAGCCCCATTATAGTGCCAATACTCTGGACTTCCCAAGGATCGGAGGAAGTCAAGAGTATTGGCACTATTAATGGGGCTAGTGTTGTGAAAGTAATTTGTTAATTGAATGTAACAACAAAATCCTAAGGTAAAAGCACTACCTGAATTCCCTGAAACTAACTCAACTGTTTAAATGATTTGTAATCTATTCAATTGCTCTTGCAAATCCAATCTTTTGTTTGTGTTACAGTAAGGCTAGCCATCTCCAATGAGATCTACCCGTCAACAAGTAGATGTCTAACACTGGTCTTTTATAAAGAAACAGCGCTCTCCAGTAAAAGGTAAATTCCTTTAAAGTTTGAAATTAGATTTTGTTATGAAAATGCCATTGAATTTGATAGATTAGTTTCATTCTGAGAAAACTGTGTCAGGCATTTGACAGTTCCCCGGGTATTGAGATTGCAACAATTAAAACAACGCAGCATTATTGCAAATGCAACAATAAAAATAATCTTGATATGAAATAGTTCAGTCCAAACATTTTGGTGCTATTTTCAATGTTGGTTTTCTTAACTTGGCTTTAATTTTAAGTGTATAGACAAAGTCCAAAGGTAGAAGGAAGTTGTCTGAAACTGACACTTTTAATGATGGGTAATAATTAAAACATTTAGCTAAATGTTGCAAATTGTGTGATTTGTTTGTGTTGCAGAAAGACTCACCGCCTCTGAAAGATCTGCCCATCAATGAGTTCGTGTCGTAGACCAGCATACGATGACAGAGCTGCACTTTTAAACGCAAGGTTGGAATTCTCTTAAGGTAAACTTTAACATTTGACTTCTTGTTCCAAATGGAGTTATGTAATATTTGTGCAGAGTGTTTGTTTTTGCTCTAGTTTGAACGGTAGTAAGTTTCTGGGTTTTTTTATTTTAGAAGGACAATTCATTCCAAATAGTTTGAACGATAATAAGTTTCTGTTTTTTATTTTAGAAGGACAATTCATTCCAAATTTTAGAATCATAGTTGACAAGGCTGGGTTGTGTTGAAGGTTTTTATTTTAGATGTGAGGAAAGTCCGTGAGGATGCTTCATGGTAAACACAATAATCTATACAAATTATTCAATACAAGTTCATACCTGCACCAATCCATAAGACAACTGTCACATGCATTTGACATCCCACAAAATCATTTTTGATTGTATTGATTGCAACAATAATAAACAACCCTGAAATGTTTGAGTTCTGCGAACATGATTTTGCTGCTTACAATGTTGTTGTTTTTTCCCACTTATTTTTGATTAATGTATTTAAAAGCGAGAATATTGAAGCAAGCTATTTGTACCTGTTTTAACGATGGGTAATGTTCAAAAACACTAAATGTTTCATTTGTTTTACAATCAGGCCAAGGATCTCCAAAGACATCTACCCATCAACAAGTAGATGTCCAAGACCAGCTTATAAAAAAACCACTGCACTCTGCAGTAAAAGGTAAATTTCCCAAATGTAAAGAAGTGAAAGGCTAGGTTGTTTTTGTGTGTGTAGGGGATTTGGGGAAAGTCCCTGAGGATGCTTCATGTTAAACACAAGTATGAATACAGGTTCTTAACTTTTTGTAATTTATATTTTGGTATGTTGTTTGCTGGATAAGTTTCATTTTTAGAGAGAGAGTTCATTGATAATAAAGTTCATACCTGCACCAATCCTCATGAGAACACTCACAGCGTTTGGCATCATTCAAAAGCATTTTCACTCAAAATAATCCTGAAATGTATGAATTCCTCTAAACACTTTTTTGCTGCTTTGTTTTCTTAACTTATTCTTGTATGAAATTATAACAATACGCTAAATGTCACAAATTGTTAATTTTATTTGTATTTCAGTCAGGCTTAGCATCTACAAAAACATCTACAGCCAACAAGTGGATATCCAAGACAGGCCTACATGTATGATGAAGTAGCTGCACCCTTCTGTAAAAGGTGAATTCCCCCAAAGTATACTTTATTATTTACCCCTGGTCCCAAATGGAGCTCTGTAATAATATTGCAAAATGCCAATGTTGCTTTTGTTAACCTAAGTCATTTTCTTGTAGCATACCATTTCATTCAAAGATATTGGTATGATCTGTTTGGCAACAATTTCTGAGTTGAAATGCAAGTGTGTCCTCTTGGGGTATAGTTCCCCTGGGCATCAGCAGCATTGCCGCCTATCGCCGGAGGGGTCCACAACTCTACACCTACAGGCCTTTGAAGAACCTGTGGCATCTGTGGTTGCAAAGCCTACATGGTCCCTTCTGAACTGTCCCTACCTCCAGAACAAGCTGACTATGGGTCAGTTTTTTAGGCTGGGGATGCAATATCTATATTTATCTCTGATGAGTTTTGCGACACGAAAGAGGTACCTGACAACAAGTTTGTGTGGACATGCAATCTTCCACTGTTGCTACAAGTTTTTCTGTCATGCCTACCCTCAAACATTCATCAATCCATGGGAGACCACAAAGATGTGTTTTATAGTTCGATGTTTTCTGTAATTGTCGAATAGTGGGCTGTTTTTGCAGCACTATACATTTAACGTCTTCAGTACACCATTGCAAGTCCGCCCCCCCCCCCCCCCACCACCACCCTGGCGATTTTCTCACCCTGGCGGTTCCTCTGGCTCCCTCCTCCCCAGTCGGGAGAGATTTAAGCTCAGAATATTTCACCCATACCTTCCCTGAAAGATATTAGAAAGAATAAAACAAATGTTAGTAGTATCTTTTAAAGAAAAATACATGTTGAACTTTCTCACAGACTGGCTATTTCTAAGAATGGGATTTTCCCCATTGCAATATTTGGCTTGTGTTAACAGTTATGTCTGTAAACTTTACCTTTCAGGTGCCAGAGATGAAGCTAACAGTTCCCTGAAATCAAGTGCAAGTGGAATCATCTCTACTGACACCTTGAAAACATCAGCATCTTCAAGTCATCTCAGCTGTTCTCAGATGTGTTAGTTTGATGTTTTAATGTTTTCTGTTATCATCTTATTATTCGGAATAAATGGTGGAATAAACACAGAAAATTCCGAATAATTAAAGGGGCCTGGACAAGATGACTGTTGATCAATCACTTCATATTCCTAAACCAACTCTAATCAAGATCTCCTTGTTCTGCATTACTATTTCAGATGTTTAACTTTATCATCAGTGGTATATACAGTTACTTTCATGTGTTAGTTTTTGAGTATAAGATTGATTTTAATTTTGTTAATAAATGGGTGTTTTGAAGTACAGAATCACGGCTGACATTAATGCCTTTCCACAAAACCTTTGAAAATACACTGGAATGTGTACTTATTATGCATTTATTCCTCTGTAAATTCCTCGGAATAGGATATTTTGAGGAATCGAGGCTGCTGCCGCCGATGGGTCCTTCATAAAAGTTTCATATGATTTCACTGCAGGGTGGTATTAATTTAAAGGAATTTTTTTTTAAAAGAAATTTGAAGGAATAAATTACCTTGAAGGAATAAATTACCAAAAAAAGTCTTGTTATCTGACCTGAAGTTTCATTGAATTTAACTGCACGCTTGTTTTTTTTAAACAATGCCTTGAAGGAATAAATAAAATAAAAAGTCTTGTTATCTGACCTGAAGTTTCATTGAATTTAACTGCACGCTTGTGTTTTTTTAAAAAGAAATTTTAACAATGCCTTGAAGGAATAAATATAAAAAAAAGTCTTATCTGACCTGAAGTTTCATTGAATTTAACTGCACGCTTGTTTTTTTTTAAACAATGCCTTGAAGGAATAAATTTAAAAAAAAGTCTTGTTATCTGACCTGAAGTTACATAGAATTTAATTGCACGCTTGTTTTTTTTAAAAGAAATTTTAACACTTTTAACAAGGAATAAATGAATAAAAAGTCTTGTTATCTGACCTGAGGTTACATAGAATTTAATTGCACGCTTGTTTTTTTAAAAAGAAATTTTAACACTTTTAACAAGGAATAAATAAATAAAAAGTCTTGTTATCTGACCTGAGGTTACATAGAATTTAATTGCACGCTTGTGTTTTTTTTAAAAGAAATTTTAACACTTTTAACAAGGAATAAATAAATAAAAAGTCTTGTTATCTGACCTGAGGTTACATAGAATTTAATTGCACGCTTGTGTTTTTTTTAAAAGAAATTTTAACACTTTTAACAAGGAATAAATAAATAAAAAGTCTTGTTATCTGACCTGAGGTTACATAGAATTTAATTGCACGCTTGTGTTTTTTTAAAAAGAAATTTTAACACTTTTAACAAGGAATAAATGAATAAAAAGTCTTGTTATCTGACCTGAGGTTACATAGAATTTAATTGCACGCTTGTGTTTTTTTTAAAAGAAATTTTAACACTTTTAACAAGGAATAAATGAATAAAAAGTCTTGTTATCTGACCTGAGGTTACATAGAATTTAATTGCACGCTTGTTTTTTTTAAAAGAAATTTTAACACTTTTAACAAGGAATAAATAAATAAAAAGTCTTGTTATCTGACCTGAGGTTACATAGAATTTAATTGCACGCTTGTGTTTTTTTTAAAAGAAATTTTAACACTTTTAACAAGGAATAAATAAATAAAAAGTCTTGTTATCTGACCTGAGGTTACATAGAATTTAATTGCACGCTTGTGTTTTTTAAAAAGAAATTTTAACACTTTTAACAAGGAATAAATGAATAAAAAGTCTTGTTATCTGACCTGAGGTTACATAGAATTTAATTGCACGCTTGTGTTTTTTTGTAAAAGAAATTTTAACACTTTTAACAAGGAATAAATGAATAAAAAGTCTTGTTATCTGACCTGAGGTTACATAGAATTTAATTGCACGCTTGTGTTTTTTTTAAAAGAAATTTTAACACTTTAACAAGGAATAAATAAATAAAAAGTCTTGTTATCTGACCTGAGGTTACATAGAATTTAATTGCACGCTTGTGTTTTTTAAAAAGAAATTTTAACACTTTTAACAAGGAATAAATGAATAAAAAGTCTTGTTATCTGACCTGAGGTTACATAGAATTTAATTGCACGCTTGTGTTTTTTTAAAAAGAAATTTTAACACTTTAACAAGGAATAAATGAATAAAAAGTCTTGTTATCTGACCTGAGGTTACATAGAATTTAATTGCACGCTTGTGTTTTTTTAAAAGAAATTTTAACACTTTTAACAAGGAATAAATAAATAAAAAGTCTTGTTATCTGACCTGAGGTTACATAGAATTTAATTGCACGCTTGTTTTTTTAAAAAGAAATTTTAACACTTTTAACAAGGAATAAATGAATAAAAAGTCTTGTTATCTGACCTGAGGTTACATAGAATTTAATTGCACGCTTGTGTTTTTTTAAAAAGAAATTTTAACACTTTTAACAAGGAATAAATAAATAAAAAGTCTTGTTATCTGACCTGAGGTTACATAGAATTTAATTGCACGCTTGTTTTTTTGTAAAAGAAATTTTAACACTTTTAACAAGGAATAAATGAATAAAAAGTCTTGTTATCTGACCTGAGGTTACATAGAATTTAATTGCACGCTTGTTTTTTTTTTAAAGAAATGTTAACACTTTTAACAAGGAATAAATGAATAAAAAGTCTTGTTATCTGACCTGAGGTTACATAGAATTTAATTGCACGCTTGTGTTTTTTTTAAAAGAATTTTTAACACTTTTAACAAGGAATAAATGAATAAAAAGTCTAGTTATCTGACCTGAGGTTACATAGAATTTAATTGCACGCTTGTTTTTTTAAAAAGAAATTTTAACACTTTTAACAAGGAATAAATGAATAAAAAGTCTTGTTATCTGACCTGAGGTTACATAGAATTTAATTGCACGCTTGTGTTTTTTTTAAAAGAAATTTTAACACTTTAACAAGGAATAAATGAATAAAAAGTCTTGTTATCTGACCTGAGGTTACATAGAATTTAATTGCACGCTTGTGTTTTTTTAAAAGAAATTTTAACACTTTTAACAAGGAATAAATAAATAAAAAGTCTTGTTATCTGACCTGAGGTTACATAGAATTTAATTGCACGCTTGTTTTTTTAAAAAGAAATTTTAACACTTTTAACAAGGAATAAATGAATAAAAAGTCTTGTTATCTGACCTGAGGTTACATAGAATTTAATTGCACGCTTGTGTTTTTTTTAAAAGAAATTTTAACACTTTAACAAGGAATAAATAAATAAAAAGTCTTGTTATCTGACCTGCAGTTACATAGAATTTAATTGCACGCTTGTGTTTTTTTTTAAAGAAATTTTAACACTTTTAACAAGGAATAAATGAATAAAAAGTCTTGTTATCTGACCTGAGGTTACATAGAATTTAATTGCACGCTTGTTTTTTTTAAAAGAAATTTTAACACTTTTAACAAGGAATAAATGAATAAAAAGTCTTGTTATCTGACCTGATGTTACATAGAATTTAATTGCACGCTTGTGTTTTTTTTAAAAGAAATTTTAACACTTTAACAAGGAATAAATAAATAAAAAGTCTTGTTATCTGACCTGCAGTTACATAGAATTTAATTGCACGCTTGTGTTTTTTTTAAAAGAAATTTTAACACTTTTAACAAGGAATAAATAAATAACAAGTCTTGTTATCTGACCTGAGGTTACATAGAATTTAATTGCACGCTTGTTTTTTTTTTAAAGAAATTTTAACACTTTTAACAAGGAATAAATAAATAACAAGTCTTGTTATCTGACCTGAGGTTACATAGAATTTAATTGCACGCTTGTTTTTTTTTAAAGAAATTTTAACACTTTTAACACGGAATAAATAAATAAAAAAGTCTTGTTATCTGACCTGAGGTTACATAGAATTTAATTGCACGCTTGTGGTTTTTTTAAAAGAAATTTTAACACTTTTAACAAGGAATAAATAAATAAAAAGTCTTGTTATCTGACCTGAGGTTACATAGAATTTAATTGCACGCTTGTGTTTTTTAAAAAGAAATTTTAACACTTTTAACAAGGAATAAATGAATAAAAAGTCTTGTTATCTGACCTGAGGTTACATAGAATTTAATTGCACGCTTGTGTTTTTTTAAAAAGAAATTTTAACACTTTTAACAAGGAATAAATAAATAAAAAGTCTTGTTATCTGACCTGAGGTTACATAGAATTTAATTGCACGCTTGTTTTTTTGTAAAAGAAATTTTAACACTTTTAACAAGGAATAAATGAATAAAAAGTCTTGTTATCTGACCTGAGGTTACATAGAATTTAATTGCACGCTTGTTTTTTTTTTAAAGAAATGTTAACACTTTTAACAAGGAATAAATGAATAAAAAGTCTTGTTATCTGACCTGAGGTTACATAGAATTTAATTGCACGCTTGTGTTTTTTTTAAAAGAATTTTTAACACTTTTAACAAGGAATAAATGAATAAAAAGTCTAGTTATCTGACCTGAGGTTACATAGAATTTAATTGCACGCTTGTTTTTTTAAAAAGAAATTTTAACACTTTTAACAAGGAATAAATGAATAAAAAGTCTTGTTATCTGACCTGAGGTTACATAGAATTTAATTGCACGCTTGTGTTTTTTTAAAAAGAAATTTTAACACTTTAACAAGGAATAAATGAATAAAAAGTCTTGTTATCTGACCTGAGGTTACATAGAATTTAATTGCACGCTTGTGTTTTTTTAAAAGAAATTTTAACACTTTTAACAAGGAATAAATAAATAAAAAGTCTTGTTATCTGACCTGAGGTTACATAGAATTTAATTGCACGCTTGTTTTTTTAAAAAGAAATTTTAACACTTTTAACAAGGAATAAATGAATAAAAAGTCTTGTTATCTGACCTGAGGTTACATAGAATTTAATTGCACGCTTGTGTTTTTTTTAAAAGAAATTTTAACACTTTAACAAGGAATAAATAAATAAAAAGTCTTGTTATCTGACCTGCAGTTACATAGAATTTAATTGCACGCTTGTGTTTTTTTTTAAAGAAATTTTAACACTTTTAACAAGGAATAAATGAATAAAAAGTCTTGTTATCTGACCTGAGGTTACATAGAATTTAATTGCACGCTTGTTTTTTTTAAAAGAAATTTTAACACTTTTAACAAGGAATAAATGAATAAAAAGTCTTGTTATCTGACCTGATGTTACATAGAATTTAATTGCACGCTTGTGTTTTTTTTAAAAGAAATTTTAACACTTTAACAAGGAATAAATAAATAAAAAGTCTTGTTATCTGACCTGCAGTTACATAGAATTTAATTGCACGCTTGTGTTTTTTTTAAAAGAAATTTTAACACTTTTAACAAGGAATAAATAAATAACAAGTCTTGTTATCTGACCTGAGGTTACATAGAATTTAATTGCACGCTTGTTTTTTTTTAAAAGAAATTTTAACACTTTTAACAAGGAATAAATAAATAACAAGTCTTGTTATCTGACCTGAGGTTACATAGAATTTAATTGCACGCTTGTTTTTTTTTAAAGAAATTTTAACACTTTTAACACGGAATAAATAAATAAAAAAGTCTTGTTATCTGACCTGAGGTTACATAGAATTTAATTGCACGCTTGTTTTTTTAAAAAGAAATTTTAACACTTTTAACAAGGAATAAATAAATAAAAAGTCTTGTTATCTGACCTGAAGTTTCATTGAATTTAACTGCACGCTTGTGTTTTTTTTTAAAGAAATTTTAACAATGCCTTGAAGGAATAAATTAAAAAAAGTCTTGTTATCTGACCTGAAGTTTCATTGAATTTAACTGCACGCTTGTGTTTTTTTAAAAGAAATTTTAACAATGCCTTGAAGGAATAAATTTAAAAAAAAGTCTTGTTATCTGACCTGAAGTTTCATTGAATTTAACTGCACGCTTGTTTTTTTTTAACAATGCCTTGAAGGAATAAATAAAAAAAAAAGTCTTGTTATCTGACCTGAAGTTACTAAATGTACAGAATCATTTTATTTGATAATTCCACATAATATAAACAATATAATTCCAACATTATTGGTATCAGAGCTTTTTAATTTAAAATTAAATAAGTATAAAGAGATAAAAACTTAAAATCATTGGAAGAATTGATATTTTCTGCACTTCCTGTACACATTTCTTTTGGAAGACTTTCTGATTTATTTAGAAGCTAGTGAAACTTCATAATTAATTGGGCATGTTTTATCACAATCACATTGTGTATTCATTGTGTAAACCTGGAATTTTCATCTTTAAGGCATCACAATTTTCATTTTGCAAAGGGCACTTCCATTGGAAAATCTTTAAGTCTCTTGAAATATTTTGAAGGGGCACCAAGGCCAAGACCCGGGGCATTTGGACCAATTTGAGATCTCAAAATCTCATCTAATTCTTTATAAAACAGCCCACTTTTTTATGTTAGTGTGAAAAAGTATATGTAACCCAGCACTGTTATTACCCTCAACTAACAAAATTGTGATGGGTAGACATTGGGCTGATGGTAGGTACTAGCAGGTCTCAGGAATCGTCTTTTTGTGACAAGTTAACGTCATTTAAAGATAACACCTGCAAAATACAAAGGAATGAAATCTTTTTTACATAAGGCCAGACATAAATGTTAAAAACTGATGAAGTATTAGAATGAGAAACAATCGTCGTTCTCTTTCTGGAGGTCTGTGTACAAATTAATTCTATAACACATTTTTAAGGGGATGGTACTTTTACTTGTTGGTTTCTTTTACAATTGTACAAGAAGCTACTTTCCATGATTTTTTAATTTTTTTTGTAACAAATCAAATTATTGACCACAACAGCATATAGGTTTGTCATTGGAAGGTCTCAATTTTTAATTTTTTTTTGGGGGGGGGACGAAGACGACATAATCAGATGTATTGGAATGTGGGATGTGTTTTGGACAGCCTGTTGGGATCAGGGTTGGGTGGTAGCTCATGTTAATGATTCTGCCTTTTGAAATAATAATATCTATTACTGAATCGAAGTGAATCTACCACTCGTTTTTGTCATTTAGAAAAAGATGAAGATAAAGATGAAGGAATGGAGTTGTTCTTAATGACAAGGAAAGTAGGGACAACTCACCGCTAGGTGTGAGAACTCATCCTCAGACATATCATCTGAAGTTCCTTCTGCATGCGATCTGTTAACAGGAACACAAAAATTGAACTTTTTAAACTTGAAAAATATGCAATAAAAAAATATTTATCTATCCTAGGCTTTTATTGATCATGTTGGACAAAAAATGTGAATGTAGTACATGAATAACAACAATGAGTTTCAAAAAGTTAATGAAGAAGAACAGTTCATCGTTCATCTAGCCAGCTGTTATCCAATTGCTACAGGATGGCTGCTGGACATGGACCTCGACATTTGACATTGGATTCGTTGTTTGCATACGAGAGAAGAGAACAACTTTTTACAATAGTCTTTGGGCTGTGATGAATCTTTAAAACCACTTCAGGCATGTCCTGCTTTCAGCAATTCTATCTTTGACTTTAATCTCAGACAAAAAAGAGCCATGAATGGAAGACAAGGAGGGGTGCTGATAAGGAGGAGTACAGATAGATACAGATAGGATCCAGAGGGGTAAGGACATGTCAAGATTGCGGATACATGATATAGAGTTTGGATGAATGGAGGAGATGTATATTGGTGTACTGTAAGTGGATTGACAGAGTACGTGGAAGGGTAACATGTAGGGGGATGATCCACATAGACATCAAAGTGGGGATCATGTTTGGGATTGTAAGACTAAGTCAATGCTAAACATTATACATGCATTAATCTGGACACCATATCTGATCTATTTGAGTTTCTTCTGAAAATATTTTTTGTTAACTCACCAGAACTTCAAAAGAATGAGTTAAAGTTTAAACTGATGAATCTTCTTTCGTGGAATCTCTTTGCAGGAAGGTTTTGCACAAGGACCAACAAGAATTTTCTGTGGAAAAATGATTTATACAAAAAGCAATTTTTAGTAAAATGGAAATCTTAATGCAGACAGTTGCAGTAATTATAAGCATTGAGTGCACATGTGGCTTCACTGGGTTCTCAACTAAATGTTACAACCCATCTAATTCGATTCAAAATATCATACAGGGAGAAGAAGAAAAATGAAGTTTCAAAAAAAAAAGTTTCCTGATACAATGATTTATCATACAGATCTTAATGCTAAGTCCAATTTCTGGCTATCTGACCCCAAAAGTTAGATTTATATTTTAGCTGTTTTTATTGGGGACATTTGAGAAAGTTATGAGCAGTCATTAAGGCAAAAAATCTGCAAATGATGAGTGGTAGTAAATTAAAACCTAAAAATTAATTATTGGGATCTCAACTAGTCTCATGTCCATCAGCCATTAACAAACCAATTTGCATATTGTGCATTGTCCATGGCATTAATGCAACAGTTTTTGTAAGCTTTTAGTTTTGAAACTGCGCAACATCTGTCAAAATTCATTCAATAATTTTTTTTATTGGGGACTCTTTTAAAATAGTAGGTGGCAAGGTGAAATCCAGTGTCCTAAATATATCTAATATTTGATTATTTTATTTCATACAAAAACTCAAAAAATAGCCCCAAAACAAGAAGAAAAGCACAACATATACAAAATTGCACTTAACAGAGGGTCATTAAAAATTGGTATAAAAAAGGAGTCAAGTAGAATATTTCAAGACCAGACAAATCTCAATCAATTAAAAAGGGATAAGAAACAAAACAATACAGGGCAGGATAAAACCTTAGCCCCAGTCTAAATGATCATCACTGCTTATTCAACAACTTAGCTAAGCTAGGAATACAACTGTTCTTGTACCTGTTCCGCTTTTAACAGTTAGTTAAGTGATTTGCATTTCTTATTTAAGCATTATTCCTAGTAGGTGTGACTTGCCAAAAATTGAGGGTCAACTTCTGCACATGATCAGATATATGTATTACAGCATTATCACCAGATCAAACCACAACGATTTATGCAATTTGCATGCACCAACTTTTCTCTAAACACAATGATATTCTATGGAACTCTTCTTTAGATGAATAGTATTGATGAAAACATAATCAAGGTCATTTGCGGGTTGTTTTTGAGAACCTTTATGAAAAACATTGTGTGATAAACTATCTAGAGTAGCTTCTTCTCTTTTCATCCTTCACCTTCGTAACTATGATTTTAAAGTTAAGATTTACTTTCTCGTTTCAACCTAGTTCGTCAGGTCACTTTTGCTTGTTATTGTTTGTTTATCTCATATGATTTTTATTCTTTTGTAAATAAATTGCATTGGAAATAAATTTTGAGTTGAATTGAAATTGCCAGGTACAATATCAAAAGTTGACAGTGTCTTTTTGTAATGTTAAATTGTTATAAAGGCTAGCCATAACTCCATTGTTTCACAGGAACTCTCATCAGCTGGTGGCGTAATAGACAGTTGCTTTTTATATCACATAAATGATGACTCTGTATAGTTGGGGGGGGGGGGTGGATCAGAGTGCCGGCAAAGTGTGATGCATCTTGATACAGTATGGCACTAGAAGGGGTAACATGTTGGGGGTGGGGTCTAGAGTGACAGCAAAGTGGGGTGCATGTTTGAGATTTATACAGTACAGCACTAGAAAGGGTAACATGTTGGGGGGGGGGGGGTCCCAGAGTGACAGCAGAATGTGATGCATGTTTGGGATTTATACAGTAGACCTACAGCACTAGAAGGGGTAATATGTTCGGGGAGGGTCCAGAGTGCCAGCAAGGTGGGGTGCATGTTTGGGATTTACACAGTATGGCTCTACAATCCCGGGCATATCTTGTTAAGCCACTGCCCCCCGGCCTCCATTAAATGTTGGCTCGTTGCGAGATCTGCGGCTATAAATCATAGATAGCGGCTATTTAAATCATTTGAATGATGACTGTGTATGGTCAGAATGTCTTGTATTGTGTGCCTTTTCATTTTGTAGCGATGGGGGTGTTATGATATGGTTTGTTTGTTTGTTTGTTGTTTAGATGATCTTCCTTTCATGGGAACTTGGCAAACTCCCACAAGGGGATATAAACGTCAAGCTGGCAACAGCCAATCTTACTCATACAACTAGGTTTGACTCTGTTGCAACAGACACTGACGTTCTACCAGGGCTAGTTGTCTATGATTATGAATTGAACAAATCAATAAATTGTGATTCAGTAACAAGATGAAAACAATTGTTCTAGCCATTGTGAAATCAGTGGTTAGCTTGGTAGGATTTGAACCCACAACCTTGTGGATGATTGCAAGTACTGCAGTCTTACAACTGGACCACGGTGATCACACTGTGTTGTTGTGGAACTGGTAAAAACACTGAAGTTTGCACAGGTTTAAGTGTAAACAACTTGGGACTACACAGTACGGTTGTTGTAGTTTGCATACACAATATACACACAATCATCGCTGTCACTGTCAGCAGTGTCACCTCGCTCGACCTATATCTCTGGGCTGTGTACAACAAGCAGAGACATTATTGAACTATTTCAAAGAAACTCATGATAATAAAACTAGTGCGCAGGACTGCAGTAAACACCACAAACAGCAACGACTACGTACTAGCTAGTACTACGTGTGTGACATTTCTACCTCCCTCAGACTCTGTCAACATCAGACGTTCTGTCTGTCGCTCTCTGCTGTGTGGAGACGGGAGGGATGGCGGGTAAATACTTCTAAAAACTATCAAAGGCTCCCCCGTGAGCCTTATAGGGGTCTATCATTTTGGGCCTCCGCAACGCACATTTTCAAAATGGTCATTGATAGGTGTACATTTTATGGTTGTTAGCCAGCAATAACTTCAGTTTCCTTTGTACTACACAGCTAAAACTTTCCCATCACACTATACACATTCATGCTTGTATTTACTTCTTCTTCTTCTTCTTCTTCTTCTTCTTCCATATAAGTAACTCAATTACATGAGCAAAATCGTACTGTGTAAGTGTGCATGGGTTGGCTCGAAAATGACGAGATACTGTATGAAGGCAAATGCAATAATTTACAGTGCAGTTAAAAAAAATTAAAAAAAAATGATGGGTGGAGCTACATCAGCTGATTAGCCCTCAGAGCTGCCTTAAAGGTGTCGAGGGATGAGTACATGGCTTGATCTTTCTGTAGGTTGTTCCAATCCCGGATGGTGCGAGGGAAGAAGGAGTTAGTGTACACTGATGAGCTGGTCTGTGGAATCCTAAAGCGGGAGCTGTGACCTCTAGTTACAGATGAAAGAGAAGTGGGGTAGAGGTCTTCATTGATGTCGACTAGGTTTAGATGGATTCTGTACATCAAGGCCAGGCGACTCTGGTGACGTCTTTCCTGCAGGGACTGCCATTTGAGGTCTGTTAGCATGGCTGAAATCACCGGTGACAAAGTGTGCAGAGGTACGTTGAACATGTTCCAGCTTGCGGGTGTTTCGTTGAGTGAGCGGGTCCCAGATGGAAGATGCATATATTCAATGCAAGGACGTACAAAGGTGAAGTAGGCAGCTTCTTTCAGCTTGCGAGTGCAATGACCTACATGTGTAGGTTCCTTCCCAGAAAGCCACGGATGGATTTAGCCTTCTTAGTGATGGTGTCTACATGGATGGTAAAGTTGAGACGAGCATCAAGATGAACCCCAAGGTACTTGGCTGAAGAAACAACCTCAAGGTTATGCCCATGAATTGAGTAGGAAGGGGTGAATGGGTTGCGCTTGTTGGTGACCCATAAGACTTGGCACTTTGAAACATTGAATCGCATCAGCCACTTGGATTCCCATTCCTGGAGTGAGTCAAGATCTTGTTGCAGCAAGGCGGCGTCAGCTGAAGATGATGCGCCTGTACACTGCACTGTCTTTAGCGAAGAGACGGGTTGTTGAATTGGAGACAGAGTCAGGGAGATCATTGGTGAAGATGAGGAACAGAAGAGGTCCTAAGACACTGCCCTGAGGTACACCGGAAGAGACTTTGGAGTCAGAGTTGCATTGACCGTAGATGAAAACCTGCTGGAGACGATTGTGAAGGAAGTCTCTGATCCTAGAGGGCAAGATGGTGCCTTTGATTCCATAGTGCTCCACTTTCAGGAGTAGGTGGCGATGGGAGACTTTGTCGAAGGCCTTCTCGAAATCCAACAGGATGACATCAGTTTGAGCTTTGTCATCAATCCCCTTAGCAAGATCTTCGATGATTGCTAGCAATTGAGTATCACATGATTGGCGTTTGAGGAATCCATGTTGCACATCAGTAAGGATTTTCTGGACAGAGAGATGATTGATGACGGCACAATGGATGATGTGTTCACACAGCTTGCACAATATTGTTAGGGCGATAGGCTGGTAGTTGGCAGCATCGGAACGACTTCGCTTCTTGAAGATAGAGACAATATGAGCCTTCTTCCACTGGGATGGAACGCAGCCTTGGTCAATTGATGACTGGAATGGCAGAGTAACAGCAGGAGAGATTTCTTCTGTAGTCTCTTTCAACAGCATGGCTGGGATACCATCAGGTCCAGAAGCTGTAGATGATTTTAAGTTCCTCAATAGTTCGATGACTCCATTCTGGTTGACATTGATGTCGCTCATAGGAGGATGGTGACTGGTGCCCAGATCAGGGAGAGGAGAGTTGTCGTCTACGGAAAACACAGAGGTGAATTGTCTGTTTAAGATGTTGGCCTTTGACTTTGGGTCGGTGTGTAGAAGGCCGTCTTCCTTCAAGGGTGAAACTCCCATCTGATCACATCTCTTTGATTTTATGAGGGCTCCAAGCTTCTTACGGCTGCCACAGCCAGGTTCACTACAGACAATGTTGTATAAATACTGGTTGTAGGCCTTACGACATGACTTCTGCGATTCCTTCTTCAGATGCCTAAATCGTGCCCAGTTTCTGATCTTATTAGACCTCCCAGCTTTTTTGAAGGCACAGGCTTTCCTCCTTGTAACTCGCTTGGTATCGGTGTTGAACCACGGTTGGGAGTACCTGGTAGAGCTCCATCTGGAAGGAACATGATCCTTCAAGACTTGATCCAGTTCATGCTGCATGGTCTCAGCTAGTTCATCAACTGGCGTAGATGCGGTGAAGGAAGAAGTAAACTTGACAGACCACTTCTTTAACCTTTGGCGGATGATGTCGAAGTCAGACCTTTTCCACAAGAAGATCTTACGACGAGTATGTTTGCGACGTGTTGCACGCACATTAATATCAAAGAAGACAATATCATGGTCGCTAACACCCGGTTCAGACAGGCGCTCTAGAGTCGCGCCGAACCAAATAGATTAGGAGTGACTCTAGGTCAACCCAATTCAATTTTGGTTTCAGAAAGGCAAACTTAACAAAACATTTACATTAGGTTCGGCTCATGACAGGATCGACGTTTGAAACCAAGGCGCTCCAGAGTCGTTCCGAACGACTGCAACAGTCGATCTTTCGACTTATAGCGCGTCCAGTCGCTCCTAACGGTTTCAGACGTCGAACTTTTCATGTACTTAATTCAATAATTTGGGTCGGCGCGACTCAGACCGCCTGTCTGAACTGGGTGTTAGACGAGGAAGGCTGCAGCACTTGTTGACAAGAGATGGCCTGTAAGTCAAGACAACGTCAAGTGTGTTGTCTCCTCTGGTGGGAAAATTTACAATCTGCTCAAGTCCTGTAGTATCTAATAGATGGAGAAAGGACTCGTTGATGGAGAGCTTGTATTGGTGAGAAGTGATGGTACCATTTTCCCAGTTGATGCGGGAAGGTTTGCATTGCCAGCAATCCATATGGCAGCACCATGGGTTGTCAAGACATAGCTGCGTGATGGAGCAATTCAGGTCATCCATGTAAGCTTGGTTGCTGTCAGTCGGGCGGTACAAGGAAGCAACAATGATGGATTGGTTTCTATTAATAATCTTTGCAGCTACAATATCGGTCTCAGATTGGATGCAGATTTGGTGATTATTCAAGCTACTATGGATGCCAATAAGTGCGCCTCCATCATAGCCATCGCTCCTGTCATGTCTATAAACATCATAGCCAGGTGGAAAAACTTCTGCTGTGGATAAGGTAGGCTTTAACCAAGTTTCACAGCCATAGATGATATCTGGCTTGACAGCTTCCACAAGGTGCCAAAATTCTTCGCACTTGGAGTAGATGCTTTGAAAATTAACTTCAATGGCACGAATATTCTGACGGAAGGACTGGGTTCCTTGTTTGGTGGGGGAGAATTTGGCTAAAGGTGATCCAAGCTGGCTTGAGCTTACAGAGCTAGTGCTGGTGTTAATAGAGTTGAAGCTGGTAGAACTGCTTGAGCTGGTTGTGTCAAATAGACCAGTAGACATGTTCGGCATTCCACATTTGTAGCACTCCCATGGAAGATCAGAACGACCAAGGATGTCAAAAACGTTATCAGAGAGAGTGACGCAATCTGCATGGAACCAAATATCACATGCTTCAAAGAGAAAACTAGCTTTTTGTTGAGTTACATGCAAAAACATCTTCAAAAAATGAAATTTACCACGCAATACTCACGATTGTTTTGCTCTTCATCACGGCACATAGGCGGCGTTCACGCATTGCGCAAAAATTAAGACAGCGCGGTGTGCGCCGGGAGCCAGGCGGAAGGCTCCGCGTCATAGATATAGAATATAATACCTAGATCGGACGCACGTACACACGCAGCTTCTGGCATGAGTGGGGCCATTGGTCAAGTGAACAAGGTAAAAAATTTGAACGCGCACAAGTGACTTACGTTTAAACTAGTGCTTTATTAGTACTGGTTAACATCATCATGGTCGGTCTTTTATCTTTAGTTTCTTGATTCCCTTACCACCGTATTGAATTAGCCCTATGTTATTTTAGGGAAGGAAATGAGCTTGTTTTAAAAACAGTATAAAAGAGCGGCAAAACTCCTAGTTCTGATGGTTAGTTTCCAAAATTACAAACATTTTTCACTGATTTGTCGTGATATAGTTACCACGTTCGCTCAATTATTGTACCTTTTTTCTGGCAAGCTTTCATGAGTGACTCAAAAATGTGGGATTGTTACCCTCCTGCAAAATTAAAAGGGGATAAACCCCGCTTAGTAAAAACAGTTATGTCAATTTTCGCTTCATAACATTGCATAATGCTTGTACTAATGGGCGACTGAAGATTTGCTTATAGGCATACATGTACCACATTATTCATTATATATGGGAACATTAGCTGTGTATGATACTTCTGCTCTTTTCGTTTCCATCGATTTAAACAAAATACTCTTAAAAAAAAACTGTTCTTGTGATTTCTTTTAAGAAAAACTTTAGTCCATCCCCCAATAAGTAAATTCTTTAACTAGGCCTTCTCGGTTCTTGCATTAATGGTTTTCTTTCAGAAGCATTCCAATTTGGGATGGTTTGTGGCAAGGGGATGGCCATTCTTTTATGTGTAGAGAATAGTATCATGATGTTATATAATAACATATGGGCATTAAGGGAATTTGAATTGACGGCAAAGAACTCCAGCCGAAGACACTGTTGTTTATGAATGTTCTGAAAGCAAATTTTCTGAAAACAATTATGAATGTTCTTCATTGGGTAGGTAGGCTACCCATGCTTTTCAGTTACTTGGTATTGGGTGTTCTGTACCAACCCAGACCTTTTGATTTTGGTTTAAATTTAGATAAGATTACTTTATTTTTACGTAATCATATTTTTATATGAATATAAGTAATGACTGTAGTTAAAGGGACACGTTGCCTTGGATCGGGCGAGTTGGTCTAATAAAAAGCGTTTGTAACCATTTGTTATGAAATGTTTATGGGCAATTCCAATCAAACAGGGACATAGACCCCAAAAATCAAATTCATCCCTGAACTTCCTTTTCATTTTTAAGTTATTGGATGTAAGGACCAGGAAATAAACTTTTTTAGTCAAATCGTTATTGTTTTCTATGAAATATGTCACGTTTCTTCCTTGTTATGTTTGGCTTAAAAAAAAAAAATGTTTATGTCCATTTTTTTCATTTTTTTGCATTTTTCCCATAAAAAAAGCAGCGTTACAAAATTTGTATGCAATTAAGTAGTATGACTTTATACCTTTAAACAAATAAAAAAAAAAATCTGCCCATGACTTTTCTTTAAGATTTGTAGGTGCACAGTTGTGGATGCAGAGAGGTATGAAATGCGAGTGACGGAAAGCTCCCTTTTTATTTTTTGTTACAACTGGTTGTGATTGTATTGTTGGCAAGTATTAAAACAAAATACCAACCACATTATAATAGAAGGCCCTTGAAATTTGAAATGCGAGTGACGTGAAATGCGAACTTTGCGTACTAACACGGTCGGCCATTTATGGGAGTCAAAAATTTGACTCCCATAAATGGCCGACCATGTTAGTTCACGATTTAAAAGGAAAACCACGCAATTTCGAAGCATATTTGTGTGGATCATTGTATTCTACTTTTAAAACATCTTTCTAACCATATGCATCTCATAACAAATGGTTACAAACGCTTTTTATTAGACCAAACTCGCCCAATCTAAGGCAACGTGTCCCTTTAACCTTTTAGCCACTGGACCGCCCAGTCGCCCAAAGTGATACACCATAACATGCGGTAGGAGGAAACACTCACAAGCTTCTGTACAATAAAAAGTAACATCAAAATAACATTATTGTCTGTGGTACACATTAGTCAAGTCAATGGCAATCGATGATATAAATAAATTATAATTTTCCCCTTCACACATGACTTGTTATAACAATTGTAATGCTAATGATGATGACATTTTGTAGCTTTCACCAAAACCACGCTCATTTGTAACCAAAAAAAGGATTAATTTTCTTTCATTATGATGATACTATCAAAAACTATTGGCTTAGCAATTAATCAGTATGAGCATTTGATGCCAGATAAACGACTTAAAAACTATTGTGTTCATTTTAACCTTATTAAAAATAATCGCCATAAAAATTACCGGCAGCCGTTAACGAGAGGCACTTATTGTTCCCTAGGGACTTATTTATTCAAGGACAATATTCACGAAAAAGACGAAAACTGTACAAAGGGCCTAAATAGTTAGCCTTGGGTGTCTTTTGAAAATTTGAACCACGATTCATTTTCCTTACTAAACTATAGGCCTACCTATTTCATTTAAACTATTCCTAACCCTCCTAACTGTATTTTACTTAAATGCTTTGTTCTTTACTTTAAAAAATCAAACGATGCATTATGCATAGTCTACGTTCAGACAGTTACATTCTCCAATCAATAAGGGCGATGTTCTGGAGGGCATTTTTCATGTATATTGTACAATGGTAATATTCAAGTTGGTAAAGAAGTGTATTATACGCAATGGGAGTCTGCATGGTGCCAATTAATGTCATTTGTGGTCTTTTATACAATGATGGCCACTCTCTTTCAATTTAAAGAGTAAGTTCGGCGTTCCCGCTAATGGAGTAGACAATTTTCTTTCTGGAACCCAGTAGTTGCTTGGATTAAGGATAAAACTATACTTTGGGCAACGAAGTCATTCTAGCCTATTTGGTCAAACAGAGTCTAAGTGGAAGTTTGTCAATCTTATGCTTTTAATTGGTCGATTTCATGTGTACAAAATAAAAATGAATGAGAGAGGTCCAACCCCATTATACTCAGGAAGTACTTTGCAATAGAGAATATATCTCCAATGATAATATTTCAAATAGTAATTTCAATGGTAATCTACCACAAATAGTTTTTTTCTGTATTGTGCCATGAATTATGTACTACCAATTGTTATTTTTGAATTGAATATAGGCCTACTATGATGATTTAAAACTTTATTCAACTTTCAGTGAACAATAAATGACTGTCCCCTTGTGATATAAGATTTTCAAATGTTTCCGTATATTCAAGGTGGTTTTATGTTAAGTTGATTAATCTTGCTTTTTGTTATATTCCATGAAATGGGTCTTCAAAATGTACCACAAACCTGTCAAACAGTATACAGTATCATTTAGGGCTATTTTATTTTTTCATCTTCAGCGCATTACCTTGTTCACGTGACTTTTTAGCGCGTCCATGAAGAACCAGGATTTTTGTGTCCGGCTAATGACGCGTATGTATGCGCCTTCTGATCTAGGTATTTTATTCTATATCTATGCTCCGCATACACTGCGCTGTCTTAATTTTTGCGCAATGCGTGAACGCTGCCTGAGTGGCCACGATGAAGAGCAAAACAACTGTGAGTATTGCGTGGTAAATTTCATTTTTTGAAGATGTTTTTGCATTTAAATCAACAAAAAGGAAATACAAGCATAATGTATGTATATTTAGTGTGATGGGAAAGTTTTAGCTGTGTAGTACGTACAAAGGAAACTGAAGTTATTGCTGGCTAACGTAACGACCATAAAATGTTCACCTATCAACGACCATTTTGAAAACGTATAGCGAATACAGAGGCCCAAAATGTTAGACCCCTATAAAAAAATAAGGCTCACGGGGAGCCTTATAGTCAGTTTCTAGCAGTAGCGGGTAAACACATAAAAACTAGAGAACTGCGAGTGCTATAGCCTGTACAGTGTGAGTGTGTATCGGACTGTGTCGCCTTGTCCAGTTGTCGGACTACATACCACACACTGACACAGTCACGAAAAAACTTGCTGCCAAAAAAGCTGTCCTTTATACATTTTCACCAAATAGATACACGCCAAAATGATCTATAAACCATTTCCATACATTACAATGTAAAAACTGAACAGAAAAATCCGTGCTTACCAGAGTTTTGTGATGAAAACTTTTCAATTTGAAGACACACATCACATCGCTCATAAGCAGACGACAGCTCAATGTTTATTATGCCCAGTGTTCCGGGTATTCACTGCGCATGTGCAGCAAATGTTACAAAGTGAGGGCGCCCTATCTTGGAACAAACTTAATAAGAACTGTATTATTTTTCTTTTGTTGTAAAGTTTTAATCTCTCTAAAGTCAAACAAGTAGTTTACCTTTTTACAAAAACAACATCTGCTTTTCTAATGATCGGTATAAGTCAATAACATTGTAATAAAGGAGATCTCGTAAATGCGCACATAATATTCTACAGTTCAAGTCGTCGATAACATTTCTTATTGTTTAAAGCTGTCAACATAAGTTTTTGTGACAGATTTGATTGCAGTTACCTATCAAGCACCCAGTCAATAAGCATTGCACCCCCCCAACTACTGTTGAGAAAAACAACTGGCCACTAAAAATCAACAATTTATTATTTTTCTTTACCCCCCCCCCCCCCCCCCCCCCGATTAAAGAGAGGGTCCAAGGTCAAAGGTTCTGTGTTTCGACCCTTCCAATGAAGTCCTGATCAATTGGAAAAATTACAAGTCTCTAACCTCAGATTAAAAACATTGTAAAATGCCACCGTATTTGTGCTCATATGGTGCTTATTGTGTAATTGTTTTGTAGGTTTTTGTGCCTTTTTTAGCTGTTAAATTATTTTTCAAATAGATTTTTAAGGAACTTACAATTTCTATTAACCGACCAGACAATATTTATCTGAGGGCTGATGACGTGTCGTGAAATGGAAAGTTAACTGGTACCCTTGCTGCTGTGGTGCCACATAGAGGGACCGATTGCGTTAGTAGTGCGTGCTGTTTTAGTGCGTGCTGTTTGCGAACCATCTCCGTGTTTGGGATTGGACGGGAACATCGTGTGTCGCATGATCTCTTGGGGATCTGAACAGCGTTGTACTGGTATTTATTAAGGGGCATTTCTTGTCATGGTGAAAGTTGTTCCGCTGTGGTTCCCTTGTGTTGCCGCATTTGTTATGTGAAACGGTTCTAAAATTTGGAAGATTAATGCGATTTAACTTGCTACTGAAAAACCATCAAACAAACAAGCAAACAAACAAACAAACAAACAAACAAACAACCCAACACCCCCAACAAACAAACAAACAAACAAACAAACAACCCAACACACCAACAAACAAACAACCCACCCAACAAACAAACAAACAAACGCAACCCAACACCCCAACAAACACAAATTAAAACAGAAAGAGGATGTTTCGCCTCATCATAATATTGATGTTCATGTACATGCCTTTTCTTCGAGGATGCTAAGACTTGCCAAGACGCACCCCTAGCCACCTCTCAAAGTCTGTATTTCAGTGGCATAGCCAACCAGATCTTACACGGGTATGGATACCGTAATTTGACGGGAATTTCGGCAATCAGCTGTGGCAATTTGTGCCTGTCTGATACACACTGTTTCTCCATCAACTACTCTGAGCGGGAAAAGCTGTGTGAGCTGAACGGGGCTACGGCGTCGCTACACCCGGGGGCTATGACTGAGATGACGGGTAGCTATTACGGACCAGAGGAGGTAAATGTTTATTACTGAAATCCTCGCGTCGCTCTGCGCTAAATATTTCAGAAATTACTCCAGGGCAGTGTAATGTTATGAGTTCAAAATTGTTTAATAGATGTTAATTTTTGCATCGGGGATAAAGATATTGTTTGTTAACATCAGTTATCAAGTAGATACTAAGACTAAGAGGCGCAACATCATTTCAAGCCGATATGCCTATGTAAAATACGTATTGTAGGGCCTGGTGTTTGCGAAATGATTACAACATTATCATTATATCGCTGTCATAAAAGGAAGGTACGTTTGGTTATCACTCTTAAAATTAATGGCAATAAACACTTAAACAAGTACAGCAGCTTTCAATTGTATAAAGCATTTCGAGAATAATTTCACTTCAAAGTGTGGTTTTGGAAAAGATTACAGGTTTTATGCCCCCAAATTTGAATCTGAGAAGCGTTTCTGTCAGAAACGTATCTCAGATTGTGTATTCCTATGGGATTATTCTTCGTGCGTCGGGACATTCGCTTAGGTTTTTCTGGCGATATCTCAAAAATGCGACAACCTTTTGAAGTGAAATTTTCACAATCGAACAGTTCCAAAAACAAAAGTATACTTTGCCTTTAAGCAAGCACAAAAACCACAATGTCACGTACCAAAGCTCGACGCCATATTTGAATTTGTTACCCCATTTCCCCCCAAAAATAATTAGATTGTGATTGTTTCCTTTGCATTTGCAGCCAAGTGTCTTTTGCCAGCTTCAGATGAAAGAGTCGGGAGCAGGAGGTAGGAAAACAAACTTTCAAATTTATTAGAATAACGTTTGAAAATAATTTTACGGTAACGGAGGTTGGGGCACATCTATCCATCAAGTCAAAACTCGATCAAGATATAAAAATGCAAATTAATATATGTTTTCTGGCCATATTCAACACAAACTCATTTAATTTACCACCCATTCAATTTCGTTTGAAGATGAATGCTCCGTTGAATCATCACTCATCAGTCAAAAGAATTCAATTTCAAATTTCAAGCGTTCTCTGGTCACATAAGTTCATTCAAATTCATTAGGTCCAATAGATCATTCGCTTTAGCAAAAGCAAAAGGCTGGTCAACCATTTGATTTCTTCATCAAAATGTAAAAAAGGGAGTGGAAATTCAACTGAAGAATGTACAAAACGTAGTCTTGAATGTTCATTTTTTTAAATGAAATAGAATGTCCGAAACGAACCTGAATGAGAATATTAAACGGATGTTTGCGCGAAAGCGAAATTGGATGCAATAGTAGGCCAGCTGAAAATAAACCTCAAGTTTGAATGAAATAGGGAACCATGCATGAGTTTAATTAAAGCGTGTTTTAATGAAATTTAATAATATTTTGCTTAGATTGGCCGAAAAAACCTTTACTTTAATGTATTACACAGGATTGGTTTGGGTTAACAAAAAACACCATTGATCAATTTCAGTCTGAACGCTCACTGCTTATGAAGTTCATACTAGAACCATTTTCTTTTTTGAAATATTTCCCTCTGAAATGAAGTCATATTCGAGAAAACTGTAAGCCCATAATAGTAATACCTGAAAACACAATCGCAACAGCTGATTTTGGTTGTTACGAGCTTAAGAACAATATTGTGTTTACATTCTGAATGGCATGGATTTTCACCCTTTCTCCTGACTTATTTTCCACAAGTTTGGTAGTTCATGGTCTGCGACTATTTTGTTAGCTCTACCAATCCTGTATAACACCTTTACATAATAATAATTGCTATTATAATACAGCTGGTGGGTTTGCCGAAAAAGGACACAACGTGTACAAATTATAGAGAGATAATTATTATAAGATATAATAAGGCCATGAGAATAAAAGTTGGGATGGGTGAAAGTGACAAATGGTTTTGTGCAGATTGTAAATTCTGTGTTGCCGATCTTGTAAAGGAAGTCCGATCGAATACAAGTTTGTTGACCATTTTCATCAGATATCCAAAGTCAAACAAACCCTGCACACAACGACCACTCTTGGGCTTCGTCTGGATGCAAGGAAGCCGGCTACCACCTTTGCCAACCATGGGAGCTACAGCAGGCCTTCCTGGCGGGCTACCACCACGGCTTGCCTGCTGACACAAGCTTCTGGTACGCCGTGCCTCTAGCTCTGGTCTCGTTTAACACCAGCGGGATCACCTATCAATACCTACCAGGTCCAATCGTCCCACCGGATATCTTCGAAGTCTCTGATCGTACTGGCATGATGGATTCTTGCGCTGCACTAGGAGCTCACCTCTGCACCTTGGTTGAGTTGGGGGAGGCGTTTTTAAGGGGATATCGTCAACCCTTTGAAAATAATTTTATGTGGTTTGAGTCAAACAGCAGCAGCGCTCAATTGAAAGTACAAGGTTGCGGTTGGCCGAGTGCAAGTTGCTACGATGGTGTTGTGTCTGTATCAAACTCGGTAGCATTAGATGGTCGTGTGTTTTGTTGTCGATACTGGAGTACAGTGTACTCTTTTTCACTGTGCTGCCCAGGGCTGGTGAGCCTTCGAGACCCCATCGTCACACCAGTGAAGTACGCTAAGGAAGACCGTGATGGGATGGCGAGTGCATGTTCTGCCCAGAGGGCCCACATCTGCACCCTGGCTGAGTTGAAGGAGGCTTACGTGAACGGTTACCGCCAACCGGAGGGTGGTTGGTGGTATTACTCGGTACCCAACAGAGATG
This sequence comes from Leptasterias polaris, assembly GCA_037783415.1. NCBI lineage: Eukaryota > Metazoa > Echinodermata > Asteroidea > Forcipulatida > Asteriidae > Leptasterias > Leptasterias polaris. The sequence goes on along the minus strand of JAZGTN010000005.1, from coordinate 2,351,504 downwards.
CTCAACTGTTCGCTACTGGATGTGGAGACTACGCTAACAACGAATGCTATGAAGGCATCGTGGCAAACACAGCCAGACCCAACGCGTTTGAACTGGTTTTCTGTTGCCCATCGACCTTTACGTGTGTTTGAAATAATAATGACAAAGACGTTGGCAAAAAGGGCCTGCAGCCCTGAATATAAACCTGCATCAGCTATGATAAAGTTACCAACCAAAATATATAATATAACATGTACCATTTGTGACTGGTGTCCTACTCAATACTGCTGAGCAAGAAATGTGTATGCCATATTTTCATTAAGCAGCTCTATGAAATTTACCGATAGTGCACTGCACGTAGGCCTACATAATTCGAGAAAGTAATGGAGCTATTTTCCGGAGCTCATCTGTCGCAAAAATACAGTGCTGTCTTTATCAAGGTTAACTGTCTTTTTCATTCAGTTATTTCAATGCCACCATACTATTGCTGGAATGGAAATAGCGTGTGAAAACTGTCATTGTCATTTGAGGCTATCGACATGAAACGGTTGCTACAACAATCATGGTCGAACTTACCCCTCTGTGAGTCGATACGTCCCACGGGCACGCTAGAGTCTTTTGCACACGTAAAACCTATACATGTACGTGCTTATTTCGATTGCACAGCAATCGGAATAAACAATAAGCCATTTTCTCAACCTTGAGACGAAAATAATATTTCTCTGAAGGATTTGTACTAAACTTGTTAATTGGCGAGCTTTCACTTGTATCCAGTTTTGTAAAACAAGTTAAAGTAATATCCTTATTGATAGATAGTTCCCAGTAGACGTAGACTTGTGGACAAGTCGTTAAATGTCTGTCGCGGTGATAGCGGAACGGCTTTCTCGCAATATCCCGCGAGAGGGCTGCTCTGTGCGAGATTACTGCTCTCAAGACTGGTCACATTTACCGACTTGTGAAACCCGCTGACGGTTTGTGCACGGCCTATGGCCACTTCAGCCGATTTCGTACGGACGCATCTGATTGGTCAATTTCGTTATATCTATGAATATTCAAACTGTAGATGAATATTAAACATCAAATCCTGTACTGGATGGAGTTTTATGTTGCATGCTTTGATCATGATGAGATGCACGATCAAAACCAAACACTGAGTGGTGAGAGTGATTGTGTTCATGAATATTTTGACACAAGAAAATACGTATTCAAATTATGGGTACAACTTGTAAATAATTACAAAAAATCGAACGTAAGATTTTATTTCAGAGAGTCCGAGCGTGTTTGACAGTGCACAGCGTGTGGGGACATGACGTAAAACACACGGGCAAATCGTGTAGCTGCATGCCATGGCGCGCAGAGTTTCTCTCGGCCGAGGCTCAGCACGACGGAAACCCCTACCCGGCCCTAGCTAGACTTGTTGACAAGTCGTTAATGATGGTCGCGGTGAGTGGAGTCGCGTGTAGTGCTGTAGCCTAATAAAAAATGTTCTCGCGAGATCACTGCTCTCGCGCGAAGTTGCTGGCTGCCGACTCTTCGTCATTAACGACTTGTGAAACCCGCCGGCGGTTCATATTCATTTATTCATGTACGAACGCAGTGTACATTACGGTTGCTGTAGCGACGATCATGAAGACGAGTCCATTTTATCTAAGGGTAGTACTAATTTTAGTTACTGTAAATGTACTGAATGCTTGCGCTTGAGACATCTGTGGGTGTGTTTTGTGGGTGTTAACTCCTTCATTAATTTAGTAACTAAAGAAATAAAGTAAACTTATCTTAAAATTCATTATTATAATAATTGTTTAAGATGTGTGTTTTGCCTCATAAAAATAAATAATGCCTACCGTGAATAGTTACTGATACGCTCCAATCATTTAACCCGATGTGTTCTACAGTGATTGTGTTATTAAGTGTGTATAAACAACAGACACGGAAACCAGTCAACTCGCCCCCCTAGCAAAGTCGCCAATTTCAAAAAACACATGTACAAAGTCACCAACTACAAAGTCACCCCTAGCAAAGTCGCCCCCTGACAACAAACTCGTCCCCTCTCATAGTCGCCCCTCACAAGGGAATTTAACAAATTTGTGTGATTGGACTACAGGGCTTCGAAAGCTATCTTAAGGGAACAAAAGCTAGCTATCTTAAAGGAACGAAAGAGGAATTTTGGGGAACAAAATCTCATTGCGAAGGAACGGGAGCGTATATTAAGGGAACGAAAGCATATTTCGGACGAATGAACGTATATTTCTGGCAACTAATTCAAAGTCGTATTTTGATGAAACGAACGCTTGTTTTTAGGGAAAGAAATCTCCTTTCGGTGGAAAAAAATCATATTTTTATTGAACGAAAGCATATTTCGGACGAATGAAAGTATGTTTCGGGCAACTAATTCAAAGTCGTATTTTGATGAATCGAAAGCTTGTTTTCAGGGAAAGAAATCTCCTTTCGGTGGAAAAAATAATGTTTATTGAACGAAAGCATATTTAGAGCGAACAGAATTATATTTTGTGCGAACAAAATCATATTTCGAGGAAACGAATGCGTATCTTTCAGGGAACAAATGCGTATTTCTGGGTAACAAAATCGTATTTCAGGTGAAAGAAGGCGTGTTCGAGGGAACAAAAACGTATTTTCTAGGAAAAATCTATTTTGCTACCTAGAAAAACACAACTTTGTTTACAAATTTTAAAAAATTGAATTTTATGTGACAAAATTATATTTTGATTGAATTAAATAATATTTTGAGGAAACGAAATGACTTTGTTGGAATTTTGTGTGTCGAGAGTGGAAAAAGAAATTCAGAGTGAGAATTTTTTTTCACATTTTAATTTTTAATTTATTTTTCACCTGTTCCTTCAGGGGCTCTGGTTTTGTGTGTTTTTTTTTTTTTGGGTGGGGGCTCGTTTTTGTCTCACAAATTGTTTAACTTAATTGCACCGTCAATATAAGAGTGGTTTTCCTATTTATTGACATAAATCTTATTTAATTTCCAAATCGGGGGAAAGGAATGTACACCGAACATTGAAACGTAACGATTTTAAAACAGCGGATTCGATCAGCGAGGTTTACCGACTAACAAACCCGCAATGACAAGGTAGTTGGTGGTCTGGCTCCCTACCCCTCCCACATGTTCATGAGCTTCCAGGTACAGCTATCTCTTGGCACGCTAGCTAGGGCCGGGTGTAGGGGTTTCCGTCGTGCTGAGCCTCGGCCGAGAGAAACTCTGCGCGCCATGGCATGCAGCTACACGATTTGCCCGTGTGTTTTACGTCATGTCCCCACACGCTGTGCACTGTCAAACACGCTCGGACTCTCTGAAATAAAATCTTACGTTCGATTTTTTGTAATTATTTACAAGTTGTACCCATAATTTGAATACGTATTTTCTTGTGTCAAAATATTCATGAACACAATCACTCTCACCACTCAGTGTTTGGTTTTGATCGTGCATGATCAAAGCAACATAAAACTCCATCCAGTACAGGATTTGATGTTTAATATTCATCTACAGTTTGAATATTCATAGATATAACGAAATTGACCAATCAGATGCGTCCGTACAAATTCGGCTGAAGTGCCCATAGGCCGTGCACAAACCGCCAGCGGGTTTCACAAGTCGGTAAATGTGACCAGTCTTGAGAGCAGTAATCTCGCACAGAGCAGCCCTCTCGCGGGATATTGCGAGAAAGCCGTTCCGCTATCACCGCGACAGACATTTAACGACTTGTCCACAAGTCTAGGCCCTAGCTAGCGTGCCAAGAGATAGCTGTACCTGGAAGCTCATGAACATGTGGGAGGGGTAGGGAGCCAGACCACCAACTACCTTGTCATTGCGGGTTTGTTAGTCGGTAAACCTCGCTGATCGAATCCGCTGTTTTAAAATCGTTACGTTTCAATGTTCGGTGTACATTCCTTTCCCCCGATTTGGAAATTAAATAAGATTTATGTCAATAAATAGGAAAACCACTCTTATATTGACGGTGCAATTAAGTTAAACAATTTGTGAGACAAAAACGAGCCCCCACCCAAAAAAAATAAACCACACAAAACCAGAGCCCCTGAAGGAACAGGTGAAAAATAAATTAAAAATTAAAATGTGAAAAAAAATTCTCACTCTGAATTTCTTTTTCCACTCTCGACACACAAAATTCCAACAAAGTCATTTCGTTTCCTCAAAATATTATTTAATTCAATCAAAATATAATTTTGTCACATAAAATTCAATTTTTTTAAATTTGTAAACAAAGTTGCGTTTTTCTAGGTAGCAAAATAGATTTTTCCTAGAAAATACGTTTTTGTTCCCTCGAACACGCCTTCTTTCACCTGAAATACGATTTTGTTACCCAGAAATACGCGTTTGTTCCCTGAAAGATACGCATTCGTTTCCTCGAAATATGATTTTGTTCGCACAAAATATAATTTTGTTCGCTCTAAATATGCTTTCGTTCAATAAACATTATTTTTTCCACCGAAAGGAGATTTCTTTCCCTGAAAACAAGCTTTCGATTCATCAAAATACGACTTTGAATTAGTTGCCCGAAACATACTTTCATTCGTCCGAAATATGCTTTCGTTCAATAAAAATATGATTTTTTCCCACCGAAAGGAGATTTCTTTCCCTAAAAACAAGCGTTCGTTTCATCAAAATACGACTTTGAATTAGTTGCCAGAAATATACGTTCATTCGTCCGAAATATGCTTTCGTTCCCTTAATATACGCTCCCGTTCCTTCGCAATGAGATTTTGTTCCCCAAAATTCCTCTTTCGTTCCTTTAAGATAGCTAGCTTTTGTTCCCTTAAGATAGCTTTCGAAGCCCTGTAGTCCAATCACACAAATTTGTTAAATTCCCTTGTGAGGGGCGACTATGAGAGGGGACGAGTTTGTTGTCAGGGGGCGACTTTGCTAGGGGCGACTTTGTAGTTGGTGACTTTGTACATGTGTTTTTTGAAATTGGCGACTTTGCTAGGGGGGCGAGTTGACTGGTTTCCGTGTCTGTTGTTTATACACACTTAATAACACAATCACTGTAGAACACATCGGGTTAAATGATTGGAGCGTATCAGTAACTATTCACGGTAGGCATTATTTATTTTTATGAGGCAAAATACACATCTTAAACAATTATTATAATAATGAATTTTAAGATAAGTTTACTTTATTTCTTTAGTTACTAAATTAATGAAGGAGTTAACACCCACAAAACACACCCACAGATGTCTCAAGCGCAAGCATTCAGTACATTTACAGTAACTAAAATTAGTATACCCTTAGATAAAATGGACTCGTCTTCATGATCGTCGCTACAGCAACCGTAATGTACACTGCGTTCGTACATGAATAAATGAATATGAACCGCCGGCGGGTTTCACAAGTCGTTAATGACGAAGAGTCGGCAGCCAGCAACTTCGCGCGAGAGCAGTGATCTCGCGAGAACATTTTTTATTAGGCTACAGCACTACACGCGACTCCACTCACCGCGACCATCATTAACGACTTGTCAACAAGTCTACAGTAGACGCCATCTTTACGGGCAAATCGCATTATGGCTTGCAGGCGCGTCAAGCGCTCAAATTATTAACGCAGCCGCGTCGTTCACTAACCAATCATGCAATGAGTTTTGTGAAATGTGCGCGTGCTGCACGCCGTTCTCACGCGTAACGCATGACTGTGTGTTCCAAATTGCCCGTAAAGATGGCCGATTTACGTCATATTGCAACCTATCTATTGTAGCAGTATAAAATTGTATTCTTATAATTATTGTGATGTTGTAAAAAAACTCAATGTACAAAACATACGTTTCAACATTTATACAGTATTTACATTTTGTTTAATTAGTGAAGGCTCTTGAATCTGCCTAATTGAGATTTGTATAGCTTAAAAAGCATTGAGTTATGACTTTAAAGTCAAGGGAAATTACGGATAGCCTACACCAATGTTTTTGGAAGTAGTAAAGTAATTAATTTAACCTACAACAAGCCTGTAAATTCAGCGATCAGTTTTTTAGTGAAAACATAAAGAAACGCAGGTAATGATCATTTATAGCATGGTTCTCAATCATATTCTTTTTCTTTGGAAGATTTAGATATTACATTGGAATTGCGCTCAAGAAAAATAAAATGCAGAAAGAAATGCCATCATTCGACATCATGGGCTTTGTATGTATACTAAAATAAGGGAAACGCGATAAACAATGCATATTGTAAGACGAAGTAGCACAGGGCAGTAGGTGAGCTGCACGGTCGTTCAAAATAGGTCAAATCCAACCCGAACTATTACTATAATCAATATGCCATGCTCAGGATGGCCATGCTTGAGCTTTTAGCACATAAATAAGGCCTTTTAGACTAATTTCACACACGAGTTCGTAAAGAGGACTGTTAATGGAAAACATGATATTTGCTGACACAACTTTAAGAAGGATCTTATTGTGTGTAAATAAACCAATTATATAGTTATGTAGACTAACCTGTAAGTCATTTTTAGACGATGTGAAACTGTCACTCTTTATATAAAAACATATATTTTCATATATTTTTTTTTAATTGCGGGTAAATAAGAAATAATATGTTGCATTTAGAAAGATATTAAGGTTTCAATACACACCAAAATTAGTAATTGGCATAATGCTATTGTTCCTCTCGATTGAACAACAACATACAGGCCTACTTTAGTATTTTCATCGAAACCACAAACACCCATTTTTTTATTGCAGATGCAATACACACACAGTTGCCGATAGTAACATCCCTGCCGATCTTTATTTTGGTCACGCCGTCTTTAAAATGTCCTGCAATGCATCTTGGGAAACCAAGTATAGTTAACAAATAGACCTTTCTATTGTTGATAAACAAACCGCGCTGGTTGGCATGGACAGCCGAATGTTTGCACAACATTCAATCTGTGTTAACAGATGTTGTGTCCATATTCAAAATTTCGGCAAAACTTACTTTAAAACAATATTAGGCCTAGTAATACATTCCATGACTGGTTAATTTGGTTCCAACAAATTCAACACCTTTTTTTGAATAGTTGTGTAACATTGCTACAAACTGTGGCTAACTGTTTTGGCTTTGCATTTGTGGCTTCCCGTAGTTTTCCAACCTTGTTTGGCAAAAAGTCTAGTTGAGAAAGCAATCGAAAGGTCTATAAACAAAGCTGCCAAGATGGCCGCCAAGCTGTAGTTCATATAACTTTGCCAGGTCTTATAGTTGTGCATGTACCGCATTGTTACAAAATCAACGCGCCATGATGGTTGATTTGATTTCGCCCAGAATCATTTGCTCGCCGATCATGCGCATTGGGACATGCATAGTTTATGTCGTTGTGGTTTATGTAAACTTCTTACATGGCATCATATTTTTGGCGAGTTCATCCCTGTCAATATTAAATAATTCAAAGTATTTGCAGCAGCTCTTCTGGTGATTCGTTGCTGATGGGTGACCTTCTAGAAATCAATAGAACAATTATAGCGCTTTGCAACAAGAATATTTTTTAATGAAGGCGTTGACTTTTCTTTGCTTGTAGAGGCATTGTTTGATTTGATGATAAATCGTTAAAGGTGCCGTTTATTTCTCCACAGAGGTCAATAAGGTCACACGCGTCAGGGTCTCATACTCTGAGTCAGATCCATGCTATTCACCTAAGTAAACGTCTGAACTAAGATATTATTTTACACAAACATAGTAAGTTAAACGTCTTATATATTGTATATCAGTTAAGGGGTGGGGTGGGTTGGACCTATAGGCCTTAAAGACTAGGCTACAATATCGAATTTCATTTCTTGAAAACCTACACTACATCACTTTAAACAAATTGTATAGGCAAAAACATGCACATTTTTAAAGCATTGTTTTGAATTAAAGTGAATCTGTTTTATTTTTATGTGATGTGCTTTTGATTATTGTCGTTTGTAAAAATTGTACCAACAAAATGGAAAACTAATTATATAAATTAGTCTTTTTCTGACAGTAACAATATCAAAGGTTGGACCAGACTCGGTACACTCTAAAAACTCCCGGGTGAGAATTGACCCGGATGCTAGAGTTTCAGGGGGCCTGCCATATATTGGTCGGTTTGACACCCCGGAAGCTGGGTCCATGTGTCCTCTAACCCTTGGTTTAAAAATTGACTTTTGACAAGGTTTCCGGGTAACATCGACAAGGACTCCGGGTCAAACTGATACAGAAATGGATCAGGCCCTGCTGGGCCTAGCCTGACCTGGGAGCCTTTAGAGTGTAATTTGGCGTGCAAAAGATCGCCAATCCGGGGGTTGTGTTGCATAATTAACTGGCTGTCATCTACCCTTGTGTCAGTACCGGGTAGAAAAGGAATAGACCCCAACACTGTTTCAGAAATTGTTATAGCCCAAGGTGAATAGTATTTAACGATGCGGTATAGACGATGTGACCTCTGTTTACATTCAAACCGCCCTCTGTTGACAAGGCTGTTGTCCAAGTCATGTTCCGCCGGGCAAAAAGACGCGTAGTCATGGTAATATTGCGTGTACTTTCTAGCTGGCTGTCAAGTACACAAAGGTTTTGCCCGGCGACATGCGCGCGCATCATGTTATGATTTTCAAATGACGTCAGAGGTCACATCGTCTATACATTTGTGTCAGTCTCCCCGGTTTTTGCTATATATATTCCAGCACATAATAGATATACAACAAATAATAATAGATATACATAAACTATATTTTGTGTTAGTGTAGTTTTAGTAAACTTCATTGTATTTTGGGCGAGTTCATCAATGTTTATATTGATTAAAGGTAGCCTCATAAATTTTGTCAACGTAATGCTGATTTATAGGCAAACAAGAAAGTTACAATAAAAGTAATTTTATGGGTGAAATGTTCAGCTGAATCAGTGTCTACTTGCTGAGAAAACAGCATCGAAGGGAACCCTCTCTCTAAATAGTTTATACTGTCAACAGCTCTGCAGTGCTTATCACCAAGTAAGTTGCTGTGGTCATTAACATTTGGAGTTTTGACCAATCTATGACCCTACCTATAATTCAGAAAGAGAATTTTGTAATCCCCTCCTCTCTGGCTGCGCCACTGTATAATGGCAGCTACGCTAATTCGTCGATAGGCAACTGTAACTAACGATCTTCTAAAAATCAATGGAACAATTACCGCAGCGTAATTGAAGAAGAGGGAATTAGATTTCAAGGCTGGTTTTAAAGGTTTCGTGTAGCTAATTTGATGGGTATTTTTATATTCTTAAATTGCAGTAGGCCTATACAGGAAACTGTTCTTTGTAACGATTACTAACTATTACAAATAGGGCATATAGATTCGTAAAAAATAGGACCGAGTAATAACAAATACTGGGGGAAAAAATAAAACAAATTGAAACCCACACATTTTCAATAGTTTGACTTCATAGAACAGTTAATGTCAGCGAATAGATTCGTTAGTGTGTAGATTCGTACATTGTACATTTTTTAAACACTCCCGGATCAGAATTGACCCGAGCTCCGGGTCCCATGGGGGCCTGTGACACAGCAAATTGTTAAAAGTTGAATAATTAACTCAGATTCTGTGTCAGTTTGACTCATTTTGGGATCATTGTGACCCAGTTTTAAAATCATCCTGACCCAGAAATGGGACCCAGAAGTTTAAGAGTATATGCAAAAATCTACATGTTTTCGTTTTGTAGACAACTTATAGGCCTACATATTTTTTCAACAACAGAAACTTGTTCTCACGATTCAAACTTCTTAAATTACACTCCCGGGTGAGACTTAATCTGGATTTCGGGTCCTGTGTGCCACTGATCCGATTCTGGGTCATCATGACTCGGACTTTGTGCCAGACATGAGTCAAAGTGACCTAGAAAAGGGTCAAATTGACGCAGAATCCGAGAAAAAAATCCCCCTTTTTAATCACTCTCCGGGACAGCTTGACACAGAAATGGGTCACGTCCCCATCATGTGACCCGGAATCAAAGTAAAGTATGATCCGTTTAGAGTGCATTCTACATCAAATCACATTGTACATGATATGATTTGTCAAAAGAGTGTTTTAGCACATAGAAATTATCAACTCAGTACTGTCAGGAAAATAAATCCATTCATTATAACAGCCATTCATTATAACAGATCATTGTTGTTTGATTTGATGGTTGTTGGTCACGCGGAATTCATTATTAAAGCCATTACATGACCTACGTCATTAAGATGTGGGTGGATGGGATAATAAACGTCACACAATACATTGGAGATCAATACTTTATGGTAAAAAATAATTCTTATTCTTTGCTTCTACAGGTTGACAAGTTTACAAGTAAAAAAAACCCCAGCGATACCCATCATTGACAAGACAAGATTAAATTAAAATAAAAACCTATACATTAGCTGGCTGCCCTTACTTTTTTGTATAGTAGGCTACATTCATCATAAACATAAAAAGACCAAGGTAACAGTTAACACTGTTTCGTGGTATGTGTGTGATCTGTAGACCATGTGACCTGTGACATCACATGTTTACAAAAGAGCCACAAAACCTGGACTTCCTGCAGGCACATTTGTACACAGCTCAATGGAAGAATACGCTAAATCTTATGTTTGAGATTGCACTGTCTGATTTTTCTCAACTTTTTATATGAAGAAAGGGGGACATCTCAAAAGCTGTACAGCTGTTGCTTTTGTAAATTTTGAATTTTTGTGAAAATTATGACACAAAATGTAAATTTTCATATAGCCTGTGTAGTATCTTGCCCGTCAGGAAATGCATTATAATGTACAAGGTCACCTCTCTGTAAACAAAGGTAACTTGGTCTATAGGCAGTGGCGTAACTAAGGGGGGGGGGGGGGCACGGGGGGCACGTGCCCCCCAATTGATGTCGGTGCCCCCCGGGTGCCCCCCCCCCCCATTTGAAATCTGAACCTTTTAGAGTATAATAATTACCAGAACATAAAATGTTAAATTTTATACACTTTTATGGAGCACTGGTGGCGTATAACTCAATGTTTCAAACTATTTTTCTATTTACACATACTTGCTGTACCTTTGCAATGGACAGTTGTTATTTTACCAACGTCTTCAGAGTACGGTAAATCACGTCCGCAAAATGTATGATGACTCATCGCCCGCGCGCGCCCCATTCTGCCACAGTCTGCCTCGTTAAATACGGTACGGTAGTGTCACACTCACATGAAGCTACACGACGTGCTGGGTGCCGTTGCATTTTTCGTAAGTACGTGAGGAAAAGCCATGGAAAACTCTTGAGCTGTGAGAGCATTGATCTAAAATATCTGCTTCATTTGAGACATATCTTTGTTCTTCAGTGTGTAGTCTAGAATAGTTTGTCAATAATTATGTAAAAATCGAAATGGGCGGGGGGCGGATGGGTCAAAACAATTTCGAAAAAAGATCAAAGTTTTTGACATTGGTTAGGCCTACTGTGCATGGCCCCAAGTGTGTAATAAATAAATACTGTTTTTCATTTTACAACCATGTATTTAACTCTTAAAAAGTACTTTACATCTCCCATAAACATATTTTTAAACATTATTAATAGTAAACGAAGCGCTGAAAAAGAGCATAAAACATCATTTTGCAAATTGACCATCCTTTTGGTTTAATTGAGGGGCTGTTTGGAACCCTCCATTGCGTAGATTAAGATCCAGTTTTTAAAAAGTGCAAAGGAATCTATAGTTGATTTGCCAGCAGTGCCCCCCTAGAAAAAATGGTGACCCCCCTTGTGCCCCCACTAAAAATGTACCTTAGTTACGCCGCTGTCTATAGGCCTATAGTTGTACACGCAAACGAAAGAGTAATTCCCAAGGAAGAAGAACCTAAAAACAAACAAAATGAGAGAGCAAGAGAGAGAGAAAGAAAAAAGAGTGCGATTGGACGGGATGAAGAAAGCAATAAAACATATCCTGCCGGTATGTTAAACTAATTATAAAAAATTTGTGTCTATTACATTTACATATGAGTTAAATTTCAATCATTCCTAAACGAATGTATTTACAAAAAAATATATGACCTAATTTTAATTCGAGAAGCGTTAAAAAAACATATAATTTCCTTTTGCAGGAAAATATGCTGTTCATCTTTCAAAAGTGTTTACTTTTTGACAACAAAATAATAAGACTAAAAGCACAAAAAGGTGTAAAAAAAATAAAAATTAAAAAAGTATTAAAAATTATGTGACTTACGAAGTTTGTTATACGTTCTCTGCTAAAAAACAGCATAAGAATCTCTATACATTATTTGACTTTTTATAAGATACCAGTTCCTGCAAGGCGTAGCATTAACAATGTGCTCACAAATTTGAATAGAATATTTATCTAAAATGTTGTTATGCAATCTGAAAAAACCCGGGTCAGAACTGACCTAGATTCCGGGTCCGGTGGAGGGTCTGACACTTTTAGGGTCAGTTCGACCCGGAATATGTGTCAACATAACACATAAATGGATCAAACTGACGCAGCATCCGAGTTTGCAAGTCACACTGACCTAGAAATAGGCCAGGGTACCCTATAGGACCCGAGTCAATTGTGACCGGGGAGGTTTTAGAGTGTAAAATACAGTACGATGCTGTCACAGCCGACTCACATCCACATACCCGAGTTGCATGCTAATGAACTCCCAACACCAAACCTCTGAGCTATGGGTCACATTTCTCCATTCCGATGTTATTTTGGCCAGTGTTGTTGTCTGAAAATAGTTTGTAATCAATTTTTTAAATACATTTTTACGAAAACACACTTTGACAACATTCCCAGTACCTTGGTCTGGTGCCACATAGATCCTAAACACGCCCAATCATTGTTGCTTGAGTAGTAAACCATAATCTTCCAAATAAAATATTTGTTATATAGATAGGTTGCAATATGACGTAAATCGGCCATCTTTACGGGCAATTTGGAACACACAGTCACGCGCACATTTCACAAAACTCATTGCGTGATTGGTTAGTGAACGACGCGGCTGCGTTAATAATTTGAGCGCTTGACGCGCCTGCAAGCCAAAATGCGATTTGCCCGTAAAGATGGCGTCTACTGGGAACTATCTATTTTTGCACAAACCAGCAGCTATGTGACGAAAGGCCCCTTTGTATTTAATCTTGAAAATGAACAGAATATTATGTATGCAATGGCCCCCCACTTTCTGAAATTAATTTGCAAGAAAGCAATTTTGACTTACTCGTCTTGTTACTTTTCTTGGACGGACCAATCTTCGACTTCTTGGAAACCCTGAAAGATGACACAGGAAAAAGCCACGTTTGGTAGTTAATTCAATTCAATTCAATTCAATGTAATATTTCCGTACCCACAATAAGAAAAGAAAGAATCAATTGGACACATTTGTACAATACAAGCAAAGAGTAAACATGATAATGATACCGAAAAAAATAACAGTCACAGCTGTGAGTAAGGAGGCTGTTCAAATAAGCCGAGGCTTGAAGGGAACAGTCACAGACAGAAAAAAAACCCACAAAACCCAACAACATAACTAAACGAAAAACGGTAAGGGGAGAATGCAAAATGTACCGATAATGAGCTAAATAAACAGATAATGCCCAAGAAATAATGACAAAATTAGGACCAGCTATAGATGAGAGCTGAAGACGAGCAGTGGAGTCGGGAGAGAAAGCTAAGTTACATAAAGAGCAAGTATAGGACTCTTTTGAACGATGTTTTAAAATGACCCTTAGAAGGCCGATTTAATCAAGTACTGTTCTAAATAATTCGTGAATAAAAAGTTGTAACATTTGAAGAAGTGGTATGTTCTTTTTCACTTACTGCATGCAAACAACAACAGCAACCACAGCGATGAAGACTACAATGATAACGACTGCTACAACGATAGCTATGACGACGGCTGTGGAGGGACCGATGGGGGCTGGTATCGCGGTCGTCGGTGCCGCCGTTACGACGGGTTCCTCCTGGCCCGCTTGTACTCCCTCCACCGACACGCTGACATTCAACGAGGAAAGGGACATGGTTAGATTGTCCATGTTCTCTTCGATGGCTTTAAGTAAAACATCTTGGTCTAAATACGGTCCTGGAACAGAAAACAGTACGTTGTGGTAATTAGGTTAAAATACCTTTGGTTTTTTGGAACCGTTCGACTGTTTAAATTTTATATAAATGTATATATACAATAAAACTAACATGTGAAAATTTCATTTCAAAAGGTGGTAGGGTTTTTCAAAACGGTTATGTCCACGCAGGAAGAATAATCCGTAATAGATCGATCCAGTAAGCCCCGCCTCCTTACGAGTTGACCAATCACAGCCGCGAAACCCGATCACCATTAGTGCAAAGATCACCAAAACGGCTCAAATGGTGATCAGATTTCGCGGTTGTGATTGGTCAATGAGAAATGGGCGTGGCTTAATGGATCGGTGTATTGGAATACACAATCTGAGTAAAGGTCTCTAACATTGGAATAGTTTCGAATCCCTTTTCTCTAAAACCACATTCTTAAGAAGCAAATCGTTCCTCAAATTGTTAATCATTATCAACAGCTGCAGTGCTTCTTTCCAGGTAATATTTTATAGTCACACATTTTTAGAGTCGTGGCGAACTAATGAGACTTTTAAGTCAATATTGTGATTTTTAATAATGAAACAAATATCTGAGCGTCTCTTTCACCTGTTTCACGCCTTCGAATTGCATGCGGCCTTCCCCAGTCCAAAACGGTATCGGCTTCACGTCGTCTGCGTGACGTCGACCCAGCGCTGCACAGTTCCGTGGTGGCCGGCGGAGTGACCAAGAACATGACCAAGAAGGAATTGGAGTAACCCGAATAGGGCTCAGGGTACCCGTTTGCCGTTATGGTGTGGGATTCGTTCACATAAGACAACGTATCAACTCTGTTTACAAAATAATTAGGAAAGTTCACATAAGACAACGTATCAACTCTGTTTACAAAATAATTAGGAAAATATCAAATTGTATTGTTATCACTTGGAAACTAGAAATATTCAAGTACAATCGTAAAATGAATTGCAATCATACACTCTAAAACTCCCGGGCAAAATTGACTAAAACTCCAGGACCTGACCTGTTTCTGGGTCAGGCTGACCCAGAAAGTGGTTAAAAACGGAATTTCAACTCCTGATCTGCGTTAGTTTGACCCATTTATGGGTCATTTTTGACACATGGTTCCGGCCCCACGGGAAACTGATCCGGGTCAATTCTCTGACCCGGAAGTTTTTAGAATGTATTAATCACCGTTGATGATAATGTCGATGGATACTTTGGTTAGGCCTACTTTTTATGAGTGTTTATTTATTTCATTTTGTTAAAACTATCTTTATAACGATGGTGACCCATCCAGCACAATTGATCATTTGGGACCTAGTATAAAAATATATAAAACCTGAAGTACAAACGACAACAAGACTTAGGCAGAAAAGGCACAAATAGATACCTAAAAAATGACCAGTAAAATTTACATGCTAGAACAGATGAACTGATTTGCACCCCTTTCAGCCAAACACACATTTAACCAATTAATGAAAGCAAGATAAAATCAGGGAGAGAACAAGAAACAATAGACATGGCCCCATTAATTAATATTCAGCACATAGCTTACACAAAGCTAAGGTTAATTTATTGGGTGGGACTCACAAGAAATGAAAGGTTAAGGCGTCCAGTTTCTTATTTTCTTTTTGAATACATGCCTTCATGTTTTCCTCTGCTTAACCGTCTCTTAAATTATTCGTATACATTTTGCAATATGAGAATAAATGTCAAGTTAAATAAGCGACATTCAGAATTATTTGATGTGTTAATATAAGCATATAGCAAGGACAGACATATTATTACAGACTTACGTGTTTTTTGTTCCCTCACCAGGACAACATAGGTCAAACCTGTCGTTACAGAATGACGTCACTATGTAGGCTATGAATCGTATAAGATATGGCTCGATGTAATCCCACTATACATAAACAAAAGATGCGGGGGTTGGGTTTTAAAGAGGGGTTCCAAGGTCAACTTCAGTTTTGTGATCCAACATTTCCAATAAATAGAGTCCCCATTAACATGGGAAACAAAGTTACAAGTCTCTATTCTCACGTTCAAACGGTTAACAATGCCACTGTGTTTAATACCCTTTTAGTCAAGTTTTACCTATTAAACGTTCGATGGTTTGTGCTGATAATTTTTAGTTCATTCCTGAATTCGGCTAATATTCAACCAAACTGGCATTTAATTTGACCTTGTAACTTGCGCAAACAAATTTATTTTGATTGTAAACAATGTTCCATTGGTAACTGGTTCCCCAGTAAACCAAAACGTTTGTTTGGCAGAAAGAAGGGGTGTTTGAAACCTCAGAACCTAGCACAGGCTGTAAGAAAGACATCTGGAAGCCTGCTACAAAGAGCAGATGACTCCACTTTAGCAGAGGGGGTAAATCTGGATGCCTGGACAATTTTATGCTTGACTTATAAATGACTGAACATATTTTTCAGCCCCTCAAAAAAAAAAAAACTACAGAACTCTGGAGCCTGATCCCTCTTAGAAATATGGAACGGTCCAGTCTATGATATTAAGGACTTTGACTCTCCCATCGGGCAATGCACTTTGGAGAAAACACTGAAATAAATAACAAAATATATCTGACTGCAAAATATATATGACTACAAAACTATCAGTAATTTCCACTTACATCGTTGATGTCGGCTATAAGGATGAGAATGACCCCATACCGCGCTTGTTCCCGCTCGTCTGCAGGTTAAAACATTAATTTGAATTAGAACCAACACCATTATTAGGTTTTTCAAATGTCTAAAAAAACAGGTATTATTGTTACTTTTTTTTTTTACACTGCCTCTGGGCATGGATCCTAGTCTCGTTTCAACGCAGTAATTTTTTGTTTTGTTACCTTTTTAAATATTTTGTATTCTTTTACAATACTTGACAAAACAAAATGCTCATCACACACGCAACGTAGTCGAAATGGCGTTTTTATAAACCCTTTATACTTACAATCAGAAATGCAAACCTTTTTGAATTTGTTTTTGAGAGAAATGAGGATAAATATTAAGAGTCTTTCAGTAGGGATCTATTTATAAAACTAAAACTAAATTTTGCTTTTTCCATTATGTAATAATTTTTCAAAATTACAGATGTTTTAACAAATCGGAAAACAATTAGCTGTTGTAAACTGCTAACCAACCAAAATGACCTGTGGTATAAATGCAATTTTTTTTAATGGCCTGACGTTTCGACCCTAACACAGTCTTTCTCGAAGGCTGAATGACATGACAACACACATAAACATAACCTGTTTATGTGTGTCGTCATGTCATTTTATAGCATTCGAGAAAGAGTCTGCTAAGGTCGAAACGTCAGGCCATTATCTATTTTTTGTTTTTAATAAATCAATCAAAAGGAGACTACAGGTTAAAACGGTTTGGAGAAAGTCTACTTGAATGCTCCTCTGACAGCAGCTCACACTCTAAAAACATCCTTCAGATTCCAGGGGCCAACTTCACAAAGTATAAGTGCAAATCCATCTTAGTTGCTAAGTGTGATGTCACAATACAAATTACTATGGAAACACTGACAAATCACCTTAAGATGAATCTTGGTGCTTTGTGAAATCGACCCCTGGTCCCAGAGGACCTGACGCATTTCTGCTGACCAGGAAACTGGTTTAAAATGAGATTTTAGCTGATTCTAGGGCCTATGTCACTCTGAGCCATTTCTGTGTAATTTTGACACAGATTCCTGGTCACACCAACCTCGTTCCCTGGGAGGACTGATCTCGCCGTGCCATTTTTCCCCAGCATGCCTTGCTCCCTCATATCCCCCTGGAATTGGTTCATTAAAATGTGCTAGAATAAATTAGGCCTGTAGTCGATCCATTCTACGCGCGCTTTAGTGTGGTAGCCCGCAAACCGCCGGCATCAAGTCACAGAGCAACTAGGTACCCTCTCATTCTTCTTTGATCTTGTGACATTTCTAACTGCATGCAGTTTAGGGTGACCGTGTAAAAACACGATTCATTTGAAATCGAAACGCGTCAAAATACTTGCATTTTTACATGCGCGTACCATCGCCTACTATGCGTCCTTCAAGCGCCATGCAAGCGCTCGAAAGTTTTCAACACACGTGGACGCAAAGTATTCACTTTAGATAGCAAATAAGCGTTGTTTTTCTACACATCCCTCCCTACCAGGGGTTAGTGACGAGAGCCTCGCTACCATGGGCAACGCGCCGTAACGCCCGCTAACTCCGCGTACGTCTCTAACCCCTGGAAGGGAAACACTAAAAGTCAATGCTGGTTGGCTCACCCAAAGTGACTGCTATGCGTGTACGCTTGTTAAAAACTTTCGATCGCCCCTAGGCGCTTGTCGGGCGCTTAGTACGCGCGTGTAAAAATGCACGTATTTCGACGCAATACATTTCAAATGAATCATGTTTTTATATGGGCACCCTAAACTGCATACAGTTAAATGTATCACAAGGTTGCAAAAAGAATGAGAGGGGACCAGTTGCTCTATGACTTGTGCGTCCTTTGACAGCGCGCTCTGCGTAGTCTCTAACACAGAATCGATCAACCACAGAGCTAATTAAAATATCCCTTATATTTGGATATTTCAAAGTCACACTTCCAGGGGGATATGATCGAGCGATGCATTCTGTGAAAGAAAACAACATGGCGCCCGGCGAGATCGTATACCACTGGAAACGAGGTTGTGACGAGAGGTATCGATACGGCGCGCTGCCCATGGTAGCGAGGCTGTGGTCACACTGACTCAGAAATGGGTCAGAGGTCAACTGGGACCCGGAACCGGTTCAATTCTGACCCGGAAGTTTTAGAGTGCATCTTGGGATCAACAGTAGTAACAGTACAGTATATATTATAATATAGTTATTTTATTGTCACATAATTATACACATAAATATATATACTGTGACGACCGGGAGTCGCCCCTTTGTAACTTGTTCTATTTATTATAAATACTGTGATCATTTGTTTTAAGCTTTGGCGTTAAGCAACCGGGACAGTGAAACAACATGCTGTGCAGGTTCATGAGTCACGCCCATTTTCCACCGGTGGAGAATGGGCGCGCCTGCGTGTGACCTGTTTGCGTGGTGGTCACGCCCCGTAAAGCTTTTAGCCAATTAGCGTTTAGCGCGTACCAATTGTTTCTTTGGTTTACTATAAAAGGGCGGGTTTGGAATTAATAAAAGGAGATTAAGTTTGGGCAAGAAACTAAACAGACGTGTCCTGCATTTCTCTTGTACGTGTAATTGTCTCTGTTTAAGGGATCCGGGAATCAGCACTGTCGCTACGCTACCCAATGACTGACCGGTGCTGATTCCGCTATACGGATCGAGACTTAGGCCTACCGCTCAGATTACAGAAAAGGTCAGTTACAATACTGTGAAATGCATTTTGGTTTTGCGTGTCTAAAACATAGACTGAAAGATACTCACGTTGACAAGTGTCACCTTGGTATTCTGATGCACATTGGCATGCACAGGAGGATGCGTCAAATGTCCCACCATTTGAACAAGTAACTGACGTGCATGCTGTTGTTGGTGCCTGTGTCGTCTGAACAGCTATTTTCACAGTAGAGAGAGAAACAACCAAAAATAACAATCAACAAATTTGTTTGAAAATTGCTTTTTAAATATTATTAAAAGCGTGTGCATCGAAACATGGTACTTTACTTTGACACGTGCTTCCTTGGTACCCAGGTGAACATTGACACTCGCAGGAAGCCGAATCGAAAGTGCCGCCGTTGGAGCAAGTAACTGACGGGCAGCTGGTACTGGTAGGTTGGGCGGTGGCCGCCATCGTGGTAGCAGCATTCGTCTGGGCCGGACCTGCTGTGGTCGGATCTGCTCTTTCCAAGATAAACACCAAATTCATATCATTAAGTGCATTTTTACAATAATGGACTTGTTTCTGAAGGGGAGACTTTTGGGACACTAGGTTGCAGCAGACTTATCAGGTAAATTCATTGTTCTCAGAGTTGTGCGCATACTCAGAACTATGAAAACAATGGAAATTTACCTGGTAAGTTTGCCGTGCCACCTAATGTTCCAAAGTCTCCCATTGCTGATATTAAATCATGACAATCTTATTTTTCTATTTGTGCTATAGAAGCGGACGTTCCCTGGGAAGGGTTCGATTGCACAAAGCACAAAGACTCATCTTAAGATGAGCTGTCAATATCACGATAGTGTTACATATGGCACTCAATAGTTGACCTTTGACATGAATAAACAAGCACTCTCTAATATGTCAGACATGTTTGTGAGCCTCGATACATAACATGGTGTCAGAAGTGGGATTTTATTGTTATATCACTCTTTGCTTTAGCAAGTAAGATTGATTCGCTTTTTGTAAGCTCTTTGTAAAATCGAGGTCTTGACTTGTTAACCCATTATGAATAATGACAGAACTGTAACTTGATGTATTTTATTACCAAATATAATTAAAACAATCTTGAAGTTGATTTTTGTTTAGGTTTATTCTATACATACCGCAGACATATCCTGGGTCTTGATCAGCTGTATATAGAATAAGAAAATACAAATATATAGAATAAGAAAATACAAATATATAGAATAAGAAAATACAAATATATAGAATAAGAAAATACAAATATATAGAATAAGAAAATACAAATATATAGAATAAGAAAATACAAATATATAGAATAAGAAAATACAAATATATAGAATAAGAAATTACAAATATATAGAATAAGAAAATACAAATATATAGAATAAGAAAATACAAATATATAGAATAAGAAAATACAAATATATAGAATAAGAAAATACAAATATATAGAATAAGAAAATACAAATATATAGAATACGAAAATACAAATATATAGAATAAGAAATTACAAATATATAGAATAAGAAAATACAAATATATAGAATAAGAAAATACAAATATATAGAATAAGAAAATACAAATATATAGAATAAGAAAATACAAATATATAGAATAAGAAAATACAAATATATAGAATAAGAAAATACAAATATATAGAATAAGAAAATACAAATATATAGAATAAGAAAATACAAATATATAGAATAAGAAAATACAAATATATAGAATAAGAAAATACAAGTATATAGAATAAGAAAATACAAGTATATAGAATAAGAAAATACAAATATATAGAATAAGAAATTATGTTTTTGATAGACAACAAGTTTGAGACACCTTGGACAAAAAAGAAAGAAAAAACGTATAAATTTATGAGAATCAATCTGATCCACTCACCCACGCATAGGCTACATAGTGCTGGGCAGTTGGTCAACACGTAACTATGATCATCATCACACCAACTCGTGGGCCAACCAGGATTTGCTCCACAATTGGCATGTGTGTTCTCGCACACCGCTGAAATTGTACACAAAATGTTATTTATTTATTCATTTATTTATTAAAACATATAAGGATACAAAAATCAGCTCAGAGGCTGTTTTACATCTTGGTCCTGTTAAAAAATAAACAAGCAACAAACTAGCAACAAGTACAAACAATGGAAATTAGCCAAGTGGAATGTTACCATAGTATTATTTAGCGTCCACAATACAAAAAAACAAACTGTTTTTGTATTAAAAAAGTGAAAAACTACTATCACAATGGAACTATGGTTAGTCCTAGGCTATATGGAGTCAATAGAAACCGTGCATTGGCCGCCATCTTTGATGTCTAACATTGGAAATGTGCACGCGCTGCGCATGACTCTCAGCCAATAATAGCCCCTTATAGACTGTGCAAGTTTCGCGCGCATTCGAACTTCCGGGACCATAGTGGTCCCAACCATATGGAGTTTTACGTGGGCGAGATTTTGTTTCGTCAATTATTTTAGTTTAACGTAGTTTATGACCTAGAAAATTATACATGTTGTTGGTAATGTAATACTAAGTGATAACAAAGTATGAAAGTAAAACCAATTCAACAATATAACGACGAAAACCCGAGAATTTAACTTGACCTCGGCTTCCGGTTATTGCAAAAAAATAAGAATTTGTGCTCGCCTCCGATCATAAAACTTATGTAAACGCTTGTTTTGGATGCGCGATTATAATCGCCAGATGCAGTAATTGCAAAGCAAACCCTTTTCATTGCAGGCAGTCTATGGTTGTTGAGGCGTCAGCATCTTCTCTAAACTGCGATACGGGTCAATTTTAAACCCGTTTGACCATCACGAATCCGCGTAAGGGGTTTCTAAAAAGTTAACATCATATAAGCATCCTTGTCCCAGAGTTTTTTTTTTTTTCCAATAATCAACACACTATTGTGTAATTTTTTCAAAAGCTAAAACTTTTCATAAAATTGTAATGATTTATTTTTGTTGTTCAGATTTTGTCATGAGAAATAATTTAAAACAAAGATTTGATTTCAGAAATAAAAATGTTCTTCGTTTGACGTGTTTTCTCGTTCGGATAAGTGCGAGACTTGCACAGTCTATTGACCTCAGTGAGGGGGACTGTTTTGGGCTTGTGACGCCGTATGCAAGGGGTCTATATCAAGTTACATTGACATGTCAAAAATGTAAAGAAAAACAAGCCGCTAAATCACCACATGCTACTTTATGTCAATTAAGTTGCTTGAGGTGCCTCATGATGAAAAAGAACAGACAAGAAAAGAAAATCTTCAAAAACGAAAATGTGAGCCAACTGCCATGGAATCCAATATAAAATCCCATATAAAAGTGAGTATGTGCTCATGGATGAACAAACTAGTAATTAATTACAAAAAATTTACAAAAAATAGAGGTCAGTGGATCTTATTCTTACTTCCACAATCTGTTCCGTAGAACCCATTTGGGCAGGAACACGAACAGGCATCGTTGTCTAACGTCCCGCAGTTCTCACAAACCTGTGCACAAACTGGCTCAATCGATAAGACACAATCAATAAATATGATGACATGAGGGCAACGTTCAATATGACTTCAATTCAGTTCATGAAAAAATAATAAACTAAACAGTTTTACAATACATAAAGTCAAGGCCTTACAGTAAATAAATGAAAAATTAAAATAAAAATAAAAATAAATGCAGATAATGAACTGAAAAGAATTATAGGACAAAACGGACAATCAACAACAATCAAACTGTATTTTTACAAAGAAAAATCAATTCATGTGAAATATTTTAAATCAAAACTTACCGCATTCTTCAGAGTGCGTTGAACATAGCCCTGGGTATGTACAAATTGGATATGAGGAAAAAAATAAAAATAAAGAAAGTCACCAAACGTTAATATTCATAAAAAGAATCTAAAAAAAAAAAAAAAAAAAAATTACGCAGAAATCAGTTGTTAGTTAAAACGTTCCCACTCCCTACATCGGTGCCCGGAAACCTAGGTCAAAAATGTTATCCGAAGCATATAATGTGGGACACTAACAATTATTGCAGTAGAATTTGGTAAAAATTTTAAGGTCAGGTTATTAGCAAGCAAGTCAAGGGAGTTTCTGAATGTCATACTTACGGCATTGGTTTGCGTAGCACTGGCCGATCCCTCCATCACATTGTGTACAAGGTGTGCCCGTCAGAAATGGTTTGGTCCCGACATAATTTCCACTGTAATATCACAGAGAAACATTGTTTTCTTTGGCCAAAAATATTAAAAATCTGGCAAGTCTGCTGTCACATTGTTTTCAGTTGTAAAACAATAGTGGGGCCAGCCCGAACATTCTAAAGTAAATTTGTGAGGCTCTTGAATAACGCCAGATACCGGCATTTCAGAACATGGCAGTTGCCTGCCAGATGTACCTTTGACCTTGCATGCCTTGATACATACACTTTTCACATTTTGTCAGTTCAAGTGCGTTGTGGCGGTCGAAAGAAACCATTAACTGTTTTTGGTTAAATTGGCTGTTGGTTATAATCACTGGCCAATGACCCAAAACAGATACTGGTTGCGACCGCCAAAACGCAAGTGAAACCATTGGGTTTGTAAGACCAGCGCTGTCTTTATCCTTACGGGAATAGACAGAGCACCAGTCTACGCCCAGAACTCTAAAGCTTTCAGGTCAGAATTGACCTAGATCCGGGTCCCGTGGGGACCTGATCCTTTTCTGGGTCAGTGTGACCCGGAATCTGTTTTCAAATTACCCACAGTTGGTCAAAATGACGCAGAATCCCGGTTAAAATCTCATTTTTAAAAACACTTTCCGGGTTAGGCCCCCAGTGTCTGCGACCCGGAAATCGCATAAATTCTCACCCGGTAGTTTTTGTTATAGAGTGAATGGCAAAATTAACCAGATAAACCAACATGCAAGCTGGAATTTGTTACAAAGTTGAAACAAAAGCAGCCCAGCAGCGCCAATGGACGAACTTCCTTAAAGCAAATACTCATGCTACAAAACAACTTATTATCCGGTTTTTTATATTTCTATAGGCCTATGGGGTTACACTGAGTCAGAACTATGTATTGAGAAAGTTGCGGGATCAGTTTTTGTTTGGTCACGTGGTTGCTGGGCGCCATTTTCGGTCCAAATGCAGCACAATCCAATGGGCAGACTAGTCTGGCATCCTGTATTCACCACTGCGGTTTTTGTTTACACAAAATGGTTTCTAATCGCGAGTTGTCGCAACTCTCTCAATATACGGCTCTGCACTGAGTCACCTACGATGGTCACTTACGGTGGGCCATAGTTGCACGTAACGATCCAGTTATTGGTCCAGGATATGCCAGATGCTGTTGCACAGAATGACATAGCACATCCAACCGCGTAACTATTTGCCCAGACGACCTGCGAATAGATGATCAGTTTAATTTTAAAATCATGACAGTTTCACAACGGTTTTTTTCAACGGTCCGTTTAGTATTTAACATTCAAGGGTATGAGTGAATTTAGGCCACTGACCGGTGGTGGTGTTGAACATACGATGAGAGATCGGTGTGACAGACAACCGCTTATACAGTTCCACTATTTTGCATAAGGAAGTGAACTAGTATACAAACTTTACATAGAGTTTTAATTTTTTGTGCAATTGGTTTCAGTTTACAGTCAAATTGACCCAAACCAAAGAGTGCCCACAGGTAACACGTCCACCTCTATAAGAACTTTCATTAACCATTTCAATTGTTTGCTCTTGCAGTGTGGCAGTGTTGTAGTACTTGTACTCGGTTTAATGGTATTCGTACTCGTCTTATATAGCAACCTACTCGTAAGTCCATTATCATTAATGAGATGTGGTGGACATAAGATTGCACTGTTCAGTTTAAGTGTCGACAGACAAATTGGCTCGAACCAAATAGTGCCCTTGTGAGGTCTCCATTATATCCCAAAATGGCCTGTTTTGTATACTCTAGTCGAAGTCATGTAATCGATTTTCGAGTAAAAATGTACTCGGGCTTTAATTTTAAGTATTCGATAGTCATAATACCACTGTCCTTTCCGCTTTCCTACACGTGCGTTATTGAAAGGAACGAGGGAGTAAAGCTCTGGAAAAAGTAAAATAGAAGTTGGCGCTGACGTATGGACGGTTCATTTAGTTATCATAACAAGAAAACATTGTGACCTATAAACCCCTTGCACAACGCGAAACGCTACAGGGACGCTGAGGTCACTCGCACATTTTACGCAAAAACAACTACAGTCCAAAAATTTGCCTCCTTTTGCCTCCAGTGAGGGCACTTTTTGAGAGTGTGACGTAATTATCATGCAAGGGGCCCATAGAAATATGTAAAAAAAGGTTCGGAGATCGTAGTACAGTGGTACTCGGCTGTTGTACTCGGCACTCGGTATGAGAATACTCGGTACTCGGACTTGTACTCGACTGCCCATACAAGTACTCGTACTTGAGTACTTCATTGCCACCCTGGTATATCCCGGCAGTATTAAACTCAACTTAAAAGTACTCGACTAAAACATTGCAATTGGGTACAATTCAGTAGCGGTTAACAATACCTGCGTGTAGTGGCCACACACTTGGTCCGTCTGACACGTATTTGTGTCGTATGTGAAGAACTGATCCTCGTCATACCAAGCCTGAACAACGACACCACCGCCTACACGACTGGATTGAGATCCGGACCCCTGGATGTAGAGGTTCTGTCCGAGCGACGAAAAGGGGCTGATGTTTTCCGGTTGGCCATGGCCCCATGTGCACGTATCAGACCACTGCTGGGCCATGGTAGCTAAAGTGTCATCCCATACCTGTAAGTGGAACACAACTGTTACAATGGGTTCTGAAAGTAAATATTGACAACCCTCTCCCACTCAGAACCTTTGACATCCCCCCTCGAGAAAATGGTTTTAAGGCTGGGAAGGAAGTACAAAGAAACTTTAAGATTGTTTTGTTTCCGAAGTAGATTATCTTTTGTGGATGACCTTTTTCAAAAAGCTCAACACTTGCTGATTCAGTATATCCATTCAGCCGCAGCAATCAGCGAGAACCTTGTTGAATTTTTGTTTAAACATGATGCGGAGGGGCGAGGATGAGTTTAAAGGCACTGAACATGTTTGGTAATTATCAAAGACCAGTATTGTCATTCGGTGTATCCCAACATATGCATAAAATAACAAACCTGTGAAAATTTGGGCTGAATCGGTCATCGAAGTTGCAAGAAAATAAAGAAAGAAAAAACACCCTTGTTGCACAATTTTGTGTGCTTTCAGATGCTAATAAAAGGCTTCATGCATGAAGTCTTTTATTATTTTAGTGGGAAGTTACCTCTTTCTCAAAAACTACGTTACTTCAGAGGGAGTGGTTTCTCACAATGTTTTATACTATCAACAGCTCTCCGTTGCTGGTTACCAAGTAAGTTTTTATGCTAATATATATTTTGAGTAATTACCAAACGTGTTCAGTGCCTTTAAATGAAGGAGATTGAATACGACCTACACTGGTACGTACAGCAACAAAGTACATGCACATACAGATGATAACAAAATATCTCATGTTACAACCAGCCATTGAAATATACCAGAGAAACAAATTAAGGACCGATATTGGTTTAAATCACACTTCATGCTACTCCGAAACTAAGCATCAAAATAGCCTACACATGTTACTTGCTATGTCTCATCGGACTGTCAATACACACCTAGGCATGTGGCATGAGATTCTATCCCCGGAGAATCTGCTCCCCATCCCCCCCCCCCCCCCCCTCCCGGTACGGCGAATACGCCATTTGCGAGTTAAATTTGAATAATGTCTGGTACAATGACTTGTTTAGTCACAAGTTACCGCTTAAATTTGAATTCCTCAGACTATCGAGACAGTTGCTATGTCACATGGTTCGGGGCAAGCTTTTGTATAGCAACCTCCAGATGAGCAAACCCTGGTACCATTGTGCCATACACATCCATTCAGAATTGTGTATGGGTGTTCACCGTCTCTTACGTAACTAAGCAAAAGCTTGCCCCTAATCATGTGACATAGCAACTGTCTCGATAGTCTGAGGAATTCAAATTTAAGCGGTAACTTGTGACTAAACAAGTCATTGTACCAGACATTATTCAAATGTAACTCGCAAATGGCTTATTGAGTAGACATTTCGTCCGACAGCGCCCTCTTTTGGATCAACTTCGTTAGTCCATGTTTACTTTGCTGTATGGGCGACACACAAAGGAAAAAATCCCCTCTACCATCAACTTCGTTCATTTGCATGCAGCGGTTGCACTTAATTGTTCATCCAACATTACAATGCCCAAAAGGTCGCTTATTTACTCCAAGAAAGCCCTTGTCCACACTAAGTACAGAAGACAGATCGATATCACACATCGCCCAAGAAGTTAAACTAAAAAACCGAACGGCTGAAGAATCGAAGGACGTGCAGTACACTCTGTAGAGGGTATTATATGAGGAAGACGCAGTTGACACTCTGCGGCTAATTGAATACTGTACCAGAGATCACACATCTTAACATCTTATTTACCTTGTGCTGAGATTTATTCAATCGATCTATTTTTGTCTGAGAAGCTGTTTGCATCTGTAATCAGCCTTTTCAATTATTTAGGAAATCAACAAGCAGCCAACGAAGTAATTAAAAGACAGTTTGAAATCGTTTATCTTCCTATGAAAGTGCCATCAAAAGAGAAACAACTATTCATTTTGAGTACAATATTTTCAAAAGTAAGATACATAATTGATTGAGAAAAGGAAAAGCTATAAGCAATTTACATGATTGTTTATATTACAATTATCTTTTTTACTCTTTTTGTATTTTGAAGATTTAAAGGGAGGGTACACATTTTGGTAACTACCCCTAAAATAATTGACCATAATTAAACGTACTTGATAAAGAGCACTAGAGTGCTGTTGATAGCTTTCGAGAAAGGGGTAATGTTTCACCCCAAAGTTCCACACTGGAGTGTTTGAAAACCTTTGAGGTAGACAGTAATCCAAAGGCTGAGAATTGTTCATACTCAATGAAAAAAAATACTCAATGCATAACAATGAGGAAACCTGGCCTCCATGGTCTAGACGTCACAATAATATTTCAATACATGGACACGAGCCCTGCCCAAACCTTTCAACAAAAGAAAGGCTGTAACCAGACGTGCTTGGGACTATTTCTTTGAATAAACGGCAAGGATTAGTGCCTACATGTTGGTTTTGAGCCCAATCGTGCTGTATGATCTCAGATTATAAGGATTTCATGTCAATCGAGAAGCATCTGACCGCGATCACTGTGATTATCGAAGGAAACTCGATCCCAAGCGAAAGGTGTATGAAGCATTTTTATTACACACACTTGCAATTAAAGTGGATAATATTGTTAACAAATAGAAACATTTATAATTAAAGATTACTGATGCCAGCTCTATTTGCAAAGACAGTGAACTGTGCAAAATGGAAGAGTCTGACTGAGGACTACATCCTGCAGTGGATGGACGACGCCTAGATGGTTGTCGAGCCCAATACGAACGTGCAAATAGGTTGTTGTTTGTTGTTTTTACTCCATAAGCACAGTATTGCTAAATAACGACATGTCATTCAGTTTATTGGATCAAGGAGCCTTGGATCTATTATAGAAATCCAGCAAAGCGTAGACTTAATAAATCGTAATTGACGTGTGGGAAGGTCGTTAAATCCACAGGATTACAACAAACATACACTTCATTTGCCGTATTGGTTATAACTAAATAAGAAAGCTTTCAAAATATTGTACGAAACAACTTGTGTTTTCAAACCAAATCCACGATGAGAAAAAAGACTTCTCACACTGTACGTACAACCTATAAATTCAAATGGAAAAAAAAGAAACCTGTTTGTTTTAACTTAAATTCACAATAAGAAAATTGAACTTTCACACTGTACGTACAACCTGGGGTTTTGTAAACTAAGTTCACAATGCGAAACATAGAATTTTCACACTGTACGTACAACTTGTGAGTTTTTAACTCAAATTCACGATGACAAAATAGAATAAGCTTTTGCAAAGTGCTTTACCAACAAAAAGGACCTATGGTTTATGCAACAAATAGTTAGTGGCCAGACGTTTCAAGCCGAACTTTCGAGTAGAAACTCTGTTTGGTCGAAACATCAGCCTACGCCACTGACGCTACAATTTTTTAAATTCACAATGCTCATCTCTTAGAGAAAGCAACAGAAAACATTTTCTTCTAAAGAAACAGTTTTTATTTGTTGCCAATTGAAATAAGCGATGCTGATTGTTGTGGTCTTCAAATTCTATTTCCTATACACAGGAAAAACTGGGGTGTCAATATTGACACCATGGGTATTGGCACTTAAAGATACCGCAGATATAGGAATAAAAAATAACACATTTTTAACACCATATTTTGTAAATATTGATTATATTTTGGTATCTATACATGTAATTATGTGACAACACCCACGGTTACTCGCCGCGGCGAGATAGTATCTCGCCGCGGCGAGATAGCATTTTGAAAAAGAAAACAAATTGTTGTGGCCCTTTAACGCTTCCGTACAATTGTGATGATTTTATACTTAGTTTAAAAACGTAATCTCCTTCTCATCTTATACTATCATTATCAGCGTGTATGAAGAAAACCCAAATACTTGTTTAAACGTAGGCTATGTTATATCCATAGTCTGAACTGTAAGTCAACTACACTTACTGAAAAAACGGGGATGTTAAAACACCATGGGTGGTGTCACATAAAGTACCCAAAAGAGAAACACTCATAACACCAGGGTGTAAAAACAACACAAATGTAATTAATTTGGCAGAAATTAGTGTTATTTTAACACTCTATGGTTTAAATTGTATTCGTTTTCCGATATATATATGTAAAGAAACCCATGGTGTGAATTGTAACACCCCAGTATTTGCAGTGTAACTGCAGGGGGGGGGGGGTGTAATTACAAACATCATTTTAAAATGAAAGAAAATCTGTTATCAGTAAAAATCATATAAGTGTACCAAATACTTAGAAAATAAATTAGACGCTCAATACATTACCATGAGCTTGATGTTGGATGCTTGTGGAACCGTCTGTCCCCAATGCTCATCTCTTAGAGAAAGCAACAGAAAGCAACATTTTCTTCTAAAGAAACAGTTTTTATTTGTTGCCAATTTAAATAAGCGATGCTGATTGTTGTGGCCTTCAAATTCTATGTCCTATACACAGGAAAAACTGGGGTGTCAATAGTTGGCATTTAAAGATACCGCAGATAGGTATAAAAAAGACACTTTTTTAACACCATATTTTGTAAATATTGATTATAGTTTGGTATCTATACATGTAATTATGTGACAACACCCACGGTGTTGAATTTAACACCCCCAGTTTTTGCAGTGTATATGTTATGCTACACTTACCGACCTTGACAATCAGACGGAACTGTTTCTCATGATAATAGATCGATCCATTAAGCCCCGCCTCCTTACGAGTTGACCAATCACAGCGGCGAAACCCGATCACCATTATTGCAAAGATCACCAAACGGCTCAAATGGTGATCAGATTTCGCGGTTGTGATTGGTCAATGAGAAATGGGCGTGGCTTAATGGATCGGTGTATTGTGACCAGCATGAACTTTATAATCAGGGAACTTTCGGATTGGAGCAAACTGTATTTTATCAATTATAACAAATTTGAATCAATTTGCTTTGGTTGATAATTGTCATAACTTTATGTCACCGATGAACAGCTATTTTTAGTGTTTCATTTGTTTGCTTGTTTTAAATGAACCTTTTGTTCTGAAGATGTTTAGTTCTCATGTCTTAATTCAAGCTGTCCCTTTGTAGGGGTGTATAACGCCCCTACGCTTGTGGATTAATACACGTAAAACGAAACATAGTTAATGGCCTGACGTTTCGACCCTAGCAGAGTCTTCCTCGAAGGCTAAGTGAATACGAATATTGATATTTTTATACAACCTCTCAACGCAATATAATGATGATTTTGTTGCAACGGATTAAACAGCACCTGCTTTCATAGCAATTCAATACAAAGACCGCCAAGCACAGTGCGTCGTTAACGCCTATCACAATGCTTGAATCAAAATTATTTAATGTTACCGAGGCAACACTGTTGTTGTTGTGCCCCAACACATGCTGAGTGTAGGAGTCGTCTGTTGTCTACCTCCACGATGTGTTACAACACCGTAATGATTGCTATTTCTTTTCGGTAGAGTGAACATTGCTGATAGCTGTACACAAACAGGATTAATCTAAAGTATTTCACGTACTTAATCAAACAAATGCTTCAGTGATTCCATAAAGCCTTTGCGTTGACATTACAACCGGCTACTGTCTGCCCATGGTCTGCTATTTTTTGTTTGACTGTCGTATTAATGTGTGTGCATCGCCTGACAAGTACTAGATTATCGCACAAATCTATATCTATTAAACTGTTCAGGACATTTTGAAGTCCAGGGCACAATTTCATAGAACTACACAAAAATCAGTTGAACGCAAGAAAATTATGTTACCAGAATAAGGTTACCAGCCAAACTACCGTGTCCATGTACAATTTGTGACTGGTATTCTGCTCATTTTTGCTTAGCAGACAATTGTTAAGTAATATTTTCTGCTTAAGCAGCCGCACTGTGAAACTGGGCCCTGGAGGCCTTTCATTTTCGTAAAAGTACTAGAGTGACAATTCAACACGGCGAAAGAATCCTAAAATAGGGCTACTTTAAAGACAGCCGACCGTCCAAGACTCAGGGTGCGCTAACTTTAAACTAGTAAAAACTACCGGGACAGAATTGTCCCGGGTCCCGTTGGGTATGACCCATTTCTAGGTCAGTATACTATGACCCGGAGTCTGTGTCCAAATGGCCTAGAAATGGGTCACACTGATGCAGAATTCGAGTTGAATGTCAACTTGTTAAACATTTTGCGGGTCGAGCTGACCCACATATGGGTCAGGCTCCCCGATGGGGACCCGGTATTCGGGTCAACTTTGACCTATGAGTTTTTAGAGTCCACCCAACCCCAGGCCTTCCCGACACCAACGAGTGTGAATCTTCAGAACAAGGACCAGATAATCTATGATGTATCTAAATGTTTAGAAAGAAAATAAAAACAACAAAACAAAAAAAAACTTCTAAATATGTTTGCGAATCTAAAAACTGTGGTTTGAAACACGAGTAAAGTTGTTTTTCCAAACGAGAGTTTACCGTAAAAATAAAAACACAATAAAAAAAAATGAAAAAAGTCAATAAATTATCATAATAAAATGGTTGAACTTAAACACAACAAGCTTATTCTATTCTTAGAAAGTATATTCTAAGAATATATGTCAACTTATGTCAACTTTTCTTTACTTTATACTTAACGTACAAACCGCTTCCTTGTTATTCCCAGATCTATTTCCTTGTTTATATCGCTTATTCCATTGGTAAAAAAAAATGTAAAGTATTGGTACAGTTTAAAACCCGGTAAGCTATTAAAAAAGGGGGAAACTGTTTGCTTTTTAAACTGGAGCTCCATTGGTAACATGTAGGTTATTATGTAAAGTGTATAACCTGGTAAGCAATAAAGGGTGTATTATTTGCTTTTTTGTAAGTTGAAGTTTCATTTGTGTAAGTTATACATTGTTGGTAAAGTGTACAACCCATTAAGCTAAAAAAATTTAAATATCATTCCTGACAGCGTGGCTTGTAAACAGTGTTGTAGGTCTCCCCACCGGTCTCTTTGTCAGTCTTGGTCTCTAACTATCGGGTCTCGACTATAACACTGCTTGTAAAACCGACAAAAGGAACATAATACAGCACCAATAACGAGCACTGAAAAAAACACAAAACAAACCTATAAAAAGCAATGGCCCGTAAACATAAACAAGTTCCATGAAATTGACTTTCTTTGATGCAACTGGCAACCGCAACTATTGACGACCAATTTTGCATTCGTTTTATTAATTTATTTACTTATTGGCCAACTGACGACAATTGTTGTTGTTTTTCTTTTACAGAAAACCACTAACATTTTGAGAGTTATATATGTTTTCTGCTTAATATGTTGTATTGAAATCAAAAGAAGTACTATTAGTCACTTTGAACTAAATTATTTGAAGCGGCATTGCGTCAGTACACCGTTCAAGTTGTAAAAAAAAAACTCTAGTTCTAACTAAATATTTTTCCACAATTCTTTTTTTCAAAAACGGCACATGTGTGTATACATAATAACACACATTTTAAAGAAACGGATACCCATATCTACTCGATCAAGTGAGCAAGAATTGAGCCCAGTTTACGTTTAAAATAGAAATTTCCGTTCGCTTCTTTATTCTATGTTTGCATTGCATCCTCTGTCAATAGCTTCTCCCCCAAAAGGATATAATGTTTATACAATTATTGTAGTTGTTTTTGTGTCAACCCCTTCTTTAGTTTAAAACTGCAAGGACTGATAAGTTAACATCTTGATACGATTTTCCAAGACGCTAACCCTCCAAATAATAACAATAACTGAAAAAACCCCAAACAAAACAAACCGTAATCTCCTTCTAATCTTATACTATCATTATCAGCGTGTAAGGAGAAAACCCAAATACTTGTTTTAACTTAGGCTATGTAATATCCATAGTCTGTGTCACATAAAGTACCCAAAAGAGAAACACAATTAACACCAGGGTGTAAAAACAACACAAATGTAATTAATTGGGCAGAAATTAGTGTTATTTTAACATTCTATGGTGTAAATTTTGATTAATTTTCCTGTATATATATATGCAACGAAACCAGTGGTGAGAATTGTAACACCCCAGTATTTGCATTGTAGCTGCAGGGGTGGGTCAGGGGGGGGGGGGGGGGGTTGTAACCCTACCCGAGTGACAAGCATAATTTGAAATTAAAGAAATCATGGTGTCCCATGACCAATCTGTTATCAGTCAAAACCATATCAGTGTACCAAATATTTAGAAAGGAAATTACACGCTCAATACATTACCATGAACTTCATGTTGGATGCTTGTGGGACCGTCTGTCCCCTTAGCTCGTTATGTTTATCCAAGAAGTCGGCGATCTCATCGACGGAAAGGTCGGTCGAGGTAGCGGTCCTCTTCTCACGCTGCCCTCGACCGGGCTCTCCTGGTACCACTCCGTGGCCTAAGTCAAAGAAGGACTTATTGGAAAGGCGAACGTTTCCCCTAGATGCCTTGATCTTTACGAAGCAAACTGAATACAGAACTGTAGCGATAACCATGAGTGTTACCCCAAATGGTCGCAACATTTTGACAATCGAGAAAAACTTGTGTTAAATTGCGAATTAAGATTAATCATTTAAAACATGTAGGAGTGTTGCTTGATCTGCGGTGTGATGCACGACAGTGAACACAAAATACCCATTGACTTGTTGCCTACAATAATGGCATACCTATCACGCCGAAAGGTTTATTTAAGGTATTGTTTGGCGTCTTTTGTTAACGGGGATCCACCTGATGTTGTTATGGTCACACAAGACGGTGCTTCCTCATACCAATGGAAATACGTAAAGCTATGTGAAAAAATAAAATAAAATAATAATACTATGGTTGGCTTATCAGAATGTTCAGTAGTGCACACCTCTACGGTACACACCTCACACATTAATGCACATATCAATTGTAATCCCGACCCTGGGGGACCCGGGACGCGAGAATTTTTTTTCCTACGAATTTTTTGACACCCGCGCATGCGCATTAAATGAATTATTCTAAGGCATGCCTAATGCGTGTAGCCTGTAAGTGTACGCTGTATGCCCACATGTAGGCCTATGTACGCGTGTAGTGTATTAATTTTATCCTGTATATTTGACCCGAGAAAAAGAGACCTTCAAAATCCTAACCCTAACCCTGACCCTAACCCTAACCCTCATTAATATTCATGGTTTATTCAGGAGTAAGTGCACATGCGGGTGTCAAAAAGTTCGAAGGAAAAAAAATCTGGCACCCGGGACTAGCGAGGACTTGGCTGGGGATGTAAAAATGGCTTGGCGTGATAGTCCCTGCCATGCGCCGCTACTGCCCGGCCGGGCGGGGCGCGATTTTTTTTTTCCCAAACAGGTTTGCTATTACTAATATTTCCAGTCTTCTGATTGGCTGATATGTTTTATGTCATTAGCAATGGCGGCGTCCACCATGACGTCACCTTGAATTTCATTGGTCGAAAAGGATCGTAATAGCAAACCTGTTTGGGAAAAAAAAAATCGCGGGCGGGGCACTTGTTTTTGTACATCCCCGGCTATACACTGGCCCCGGCATGCGGTGCATTTATAACAACCCCCGCACGATCCCGGCCAGGCATGCGGGGCATTTATAACAACCCTCGCACGATCCCGGCCCAGGCATGCGGGGCATTTATAACAACCCCCGCACGATCCCGGCCCAGGCATGCGGTGCATTTATAACAACCCCCGCACGATCCCGGCCCAGGCATGCGTGGCATTTATAACAACCCCCGCACGATCCCGGCCCAGGCATGCGGGGCATTTATAACAACCCTCGCACGATCCCGGCCCTAGTCTTGGTTCCAAGACCTTCGCGTGTATCTATTCCAACAACAGAATGAGTCACTATCCATCGTTGCTGCTGCGTTGGTAGTCTGCACTGGAATGGATCAATTCAAACAACAGAGGGCGTCACTATCCGCGGTTCGATTTTCAGCTTCCCCGAAGGTCTTGGATATCTTGTATGAGGGTGCTTATGTGTTTCATTATTTTTCCCCCGACTTTCCGGGGGAGCCAATCAACGATCGAGTTTGCACCTTTATCATGAATTATTCATAACTGATGTTTGTACAGCTAGTTTTGGAACGTTGTTGCATGTGTGGTATGTATACGACGTGTGTGTGTGGATTTCACATCACACATGTACACACACCCATACATGTACATGTACATGTACTTGTCGTTTATATTAAAAATCAAGTTCAACTTCCCAAACAAGAAACATGGCTTCGTCGTCGGCACGGTACGGTGGTGTATCATTTGCGGCAAGAGTTATTGGTTACTTTATGGAGCTATAAACTAGACTGCTCCATGGTTACTTGCATAAGAAATTTAAAAAAACCTATGGGTGCCATAAACACACATAATTTTAGAATCCTAACCCTTATAACATTTCTGAGATATGATTATTGTGTCATTCAAATTTCCACACAAATTCAAGCTGAACTTGTAAAAATAACTGCTAAAAAAGTTTTTGGCTGTGTACAAACCATGCCTGCATGAAGTCTTTAGGCTCTCTGTCTCTTTTGTAAGATAGGGAATGAGATAATTATATGGGTGATATGTTAACCCACTATTATTGTAGTGCTAGGGGGGTAGCCTGGCCTGGGTGCCCGTTCAGCCCAAGGGCCGTGGAGCGCAAAGTACGTAGGGTTTTAAGCGCTCGGAGGAGCTTGGTAATGGGTCGCGGCGGAGCTCCTGCCGGCACCTAATGGCCGGTCATGATAGGCCCCGGGAACAGGGTCTAATATGGCCGCGCATTATCAGACAGTGCTTGTGGTCAGTTGTTTATCTTTGTGTGTGTACAGTCATGGAGGTGGTACAGTGTTAGAAGCCCGAACGTATTTGACCATGGTTTGTATACTGTAAGGCTGCTGGCTTCAATTTAAAGTTGTTCTTCTTATTAAACTTTAAATTTTCATGTTAAATCACCATAATAACATTTATCATTGGGTGTGATTTTTGAGTTTTGAATGATAAATCACACATCACCACCACAGTGCGTAATGGTCTAAATTGCAAGCTTATTATACACACTCAAAATGAGTAAAACAATAGTCTTTATCCTGCAGGATAAAATTTGATGTTTGAAAAAAAATAGGCATATAAAAAAAAAATTATATGATCGAAGAAGTTGAGAAACCAACCTTTTTGTTTTCACACATGTAGACTGGATACAAAGTATTATTAGAAAAAGTAGTATATCTGTCATTTATTTCCCACTTTCTCAAATTTCCACTTGAAAAAGGCATGTTTTGTTATTTGTACATGTGGACCCATATATTCAGACCCCTGCCAAATACCCCAAAATGTGTAATTGGTCTATCCTTATCAGGTCCCACACATAATTATGAACAAATTGTTAAAAACCAAATGAAATAAGAAAGCAATCGTACATTTCACCAGGCTAAATTTGAGTTTTTAAAGACCTAATATGCATTTGCATAATGGCCAGTGATACTTTTGACAGTAGAAACTAGTTGATGGTGATTGTTACAACAAAAAATCAAAATTTGATGCCTGTGCCAACCCATCAGGTGAGAATTGGCATGGAATGACCTTGTTTCAATAAATTACAAGACATTATATTTATAGACTCATGCATGTGTAATGATATAAGATAAGTGAGATGGTGCCAGGTTGGAAACATGTTTTGTTTTCAACATTTGTGTACCACATGTTCCAAGTACTATATATACAAACTAATTAGTGTGTGCACACATACTAATGTGAACATGCATAAATTTGTATTGTGGTCTGAACCAATACATCATGGATCTTTGTATTGAAAGCAATGGAGCAATGCACCAAGGCATTAAAAGACATATCAAAACACCAGTACACATTGGTAGACCTTCGCAGCCCATTTGTTGGATCTTGAGGAAATATTTAACTGCACTTTTTAATCTACAACCACCCCCTCTCAAAAAAGCTTGCTTAATTCATGCAAAAGGTAATTGTTTACCATGTCAGACACTGTACAATCAAAATCGAGTACTGTGTGGACATTTCAATTCTTGAAAGCCCTTTTGGGGGGAGGGGGTGTTTGGTGTAAATTTAATAGCAGGCCACTGGTTATGATTTGGCTACACTGCACACTTCGTTTGCCAATAACATTTTATTATATCCTGACAATTTCATGTAGTTTTAAACGAAAACATCATCGTCCGCGGGATCCACATCCACAGGTGAGCTTGAAACTGTTGTGGCTTCAAAGAATCAAAACCTGACAAATTGCAAGCAAATGATTTAGCTTGAATAATTTCAGAATCACTTGCTAATATGCGCGTTGATAAATGCGACGAAGAAGCCATGATCACTCAAAACACAAGATTCTGCACGCCGGTCGCGATGTCAACAACATGCACAGCATACACGAGTTCATGACCTTTCACATCTTGCAGGTCATACAAGCTTGTCATTCAGTCACTAATATGAATAATACATGATTTGATGCCTCATTACCATAACTTGGCCACACCCTCTAATACAAGATATCCAAGACGTTACTACAGTTGTCAGCCGCGCCGATGAATTCAAGAACGAAAAGCGCGCCCTCTGTCGGGTTATCACGAGTATTATTGTATAAGATAGTTACGTGTATAGGATAGTGACGTCTTGGACCAAGACTATCCCGGCCCCGGCATGCGGGGCGATCGACATGCAAGGCATTTGTCACAACCATTCCACGATCCGCTATTGTACCGGTAGGGCGGGGAAACAAATGGTACAACCTCGGCAAAGTCCCCGCTATTGTACCGGTAGGGCGGGGAAACAAATGGTACAACCTCGGCAAAGTCCCCGCTATTGTCCCGGTAGGGCGGGGAAACAAATTGTACAACCTCGGCAAAGACCCCGCTATTGTCCCGGTTAGCGGGGCACGGTTTTCGCACATCCCCGTCTATGTCCCGGCTACCTCTGTCAAAGTCCTGGGTCCCCCAGGGCCGGGACTACAATTGATACGTGCATAACTCAGGCGACGTGACCATTACTGAATTAAACGTAAGATATCAATGATGTCTTTTCTACTTTTCAACTAAACTTAGTTTGCCAGATTAAAGGCTTCACGTTAGCTCATTTTTCTAGCAAAGTAAAATGCCTTACGCTTTATACAGCCTATAGAGGGCTGCTTCATAAACTGCAAGCATGTGTCCCCCTTTCAATAGTCGACCAATCCTTCCTTAAAAAAGTAGCAAAACGATAATTGCTAAAAGGCAAATAAAGTATGATTTGTATATAAAACTGGTTCAAAATAATGTGTTATATGCCTGTGAATTGTCCGAGGTTGCGTAAGAGAGGCACTACAGCGGGCCCGGGACGCGATATTTTTCCCCCAGCTCAGTTGCGGCAGAACTAATATGGGGCGGCGTTTGTGGGGGATTTCGTCATAGAAAAACATATGAATAATGCATGTATTAGTTTCTTGTTGCAACGCTAAACAAAGTTTGAAGTTTGTGAAATCGGCCCTAGCTGGTCCACAAATTTATCACAAAACACGAGCTACGAGCGGCCCCATAAAATCAGTGAGACGAGAGGCCCACATAAAATCACAAGGCTGATCGAAACCGTACAAATTATCTTTACAGCCGTCCATGCAATTTAAACTTCCACCGGTTGAACTTCCAGTTTGAATATACGCCCCGTCTGAACCGACGAGGTACAGCATGCTTGCAGTTTCAGTTTACTCAGTAATAAACATTAGCAGTAAATATTAACAATTTATTGAGGTCATGTGAGACCTACTCCCATACAAAAACTATAGCACTGTTAATATATAATATAATTTTTATTATTTGTTATTTATTTTTTTTAATTTTTTTCCCCAACTGAATATGCCAGCCAAAGTCAGCAAATATAAACCCCACGCTTTTCATTTTTTACCAAAAATGTGACAGTTCGTGAAATTAAATACATAGTTCTGGAACAGCGCACTTATACTGCCCAAACCTTGAACCAAAACACCAGGTAGGGGATGGACAGTGGGTTGCATGATCCGTTTCAATGGAAAGCTGTAACAGAAGTGATTAAAATTTTCCTTCATCGATTGCTCGCCACTCCGTCATGGTTATGAGCGGTCGCGACTGGCCAATCCTTGCGCACATGTATACCTGAGGGGTACTGATCGAGCGTCCCTGGTGAAACTATTTCACAGCTAAACAACCCCCATGCAAATGAGACAACAGAGGGCGCCATCCAGGAAGTGTATGCAGTGCATATCGGGTTGCACGCCACTTCCCATAATATATTATAATACAGTGTGTTATGCTAAATATTCAAAATACACACAAAATACTTAGAAATTTCATAGCTTTTTGCTGTCCGGGGGGAATTATCTATTGACTCTTGAATTTTTATCTTTGGCTCAATTTTATATAGGGAGTCCCTGGGCCCGTCGAGTTATTCCCCCTCCAAATAAAAACACACCTGCACCGGTGTAATTTTCCAAACGTCCGAGCTTCAATCTTGAAAAATGTCCCTACACCCATTTATTTCAGGGCCCATGTCATCCGAAATACCTAAAGTTGGAAGTCAACAACCCCCAGGTCACAATTGGACAACATTTTCACACTGTACCCCTTTTATTGGGCTCTCAAACCTGTCTAATAGAGAATATTCTGAGGGGCCCTACAAAATATAAATTTGGACGACGGTCTATTTTCTCCCTATTTGGTGGGGTGCACCCATCATCATCACGGAATGATAGCATTGAGTATGCTTTGAAATAATTATACAAACAGCATGCAGTTCGAAAACGCACATGCGCAATATAAGTTGCGCATTATAAAATTAACAAAAATGAGTACCAAAATGGTGTCTGTAACAGAAGAGGTAACAGGGTTGGTGAAAATATTCCAAACAAATTGTGTTGAATATCAACCACTTCTCATTTTGTTGCTGTTGAAATTAAACACTATAAACAAAAAACAGCGATAACAAAGTGAAATAGAAAAACATTTATTTGTTATATATATATATATATATCAATAATATATATATTTGTTTTTTTGCTTTATTACCAGATTCCACCAAAGATAGGAATCCGAGGTCTTCTGACACCTGAGAACGACATCAACATCAGTCTCGTTCCCAGAAAAGAACCAATCTGTTAAAGTCAAACCCTCATGCCAGCTGACGGTACCGGACACAATAAGTAAAGTACAACGAAAATTGAATGTAATGCACTCCTGTCAGAATTGACCTGGGTCCGGGTCAGATCGATGGTGAATTTCTGCATTGATAGACATAGAATCAATAGAACACGGAGTTTTCTTAACTAGCCTACGAGCTCATTGCACACAAATACTTCATCTAAAGGTAGCACTCAGGGTCTGAACTCCTCTAGGCCTATAGTTAAGACTAGGGGCAGGCTGACCCGGAAGCGCGACCCGGAAACTGGTTAACAAATGGGATTTCAACTAGATTTCTGCGTCAGTTAGACTTATTTTCCGGGTACAAGTGACTGATTCCGGGTCTACTGACCTAGAAATGAGTCAGGCCCAACGGGAACAGGAATCCTGGTCAATTCTGACCGAGGAGTTCCTACAGTGTATTTCTTATCAGTTTATTTAATAGTAAATTGTATTTGTATGGTATTGAATTTGTGCCAGAATTGTTA
This sequence comes from Leptasterias polaris, assembly GCA_037783415.1. Taxonomy (NCBI): domain Eukaryota; kingdom Metazoa; phylum Echinodermata; class Asteroidea; order Forcipulatida; family Asteriidae; genus Leptasterias; species Leptasterias polaris. The sequence continues at coordinate 2,309,851 of JAZGTN010000005.1, read as the reverse complement.
CATACAACTTGATGTATGGTGTTTTCTGTCACTGTTGTATTGCATCGTCATGACTTTTAAATGCATTTTAATATTGTACGGATTAGATGTTTCGAAAGATAATTCTGAAAGTTTAGTGTGTATAGGGAAAAAACAGAGAGAAAAAAAAGAAGGAAGTTCACTTTGATGGTATGTCATGAGTTTCGTTTAACATTAACATTAATTGAACACTGACGAGGTTGGAATCTTCATGTATCGCCATTATCAAATGTTGGTTCCTTTGCAAATTATTATTGGATAATTATAAGAAAGTTATGTGCATTACAGAAGAAAGACAACGTCAAGAACCAAAAACACCAATAAGAGCCTTTTCAGCATTCTTGATGTCCGAAAAAGTTTAGAAAGTAATTTATAGATTCCGTAAGTTAAACCTTGCAGCGAGTTAGGCTGTCAAAGCGTCTGTCACAAGTCAAGAAAAACACAACAGCACTCACGTGGTAAATCCCAGGCATGCGATAGTCCATGATATCCTCAGCAGTATACCATTAGACACAGTCTGAAAGGGGTGTCAATCAAAAGGGGTCGGTGACTTGGGTCAAAGGGGCTGAGAAAAAAATCCTCCCATTGCGCCTGTGCTTTGGTTTGTACACAAAGCAATGGCCGCCTGGTCAATGTCAATGACAATGAGGTCACGCGCGTGGTCGCCAAAAGTCCTGGACCCATTGAGTTGATTGAAAACATCTGTTCCCCAACTAGTTGGGAGTCATTTCTTCGGTTAGAAAATGGGAGATAAGCCATCGCAAGTCCTCTTAAGTGATTTATTACGTGTGACAATCGCGACTGACAGCCAGCTGAAGATATACGCTGAAACAGGTGCCTCAAAACCCTAAAGGAAGTGGCAGACTCCCACTTGATTCCGACGCTTGACGGTACAACTATTTATATCCATTACCCTCAACAATTTGTACATGAAATTACTTCTGTACATGCCTGTTGTCTATGATTATTTGAGCTCCTTTTTCTTTGTTTAATCAATTACAGACGGCTCCACTCAGAGGGTTAGATCTTGGTAGGTCTGTAGACTTTACACTATATATTGATGTGAATAGTACATGAGTGCAAATAGTTAACTGCCCCTCAAACAAAATCTAAAAATTCTTAAAATTCTCAGACATGATTCCCCCTTATTAGATACTTGGAATGGTCTAGTCTAGGATATCAAGGATTTTGACTCCCCAGGTCATTAAACTTTGGATGGAGAAATTGGATGATTGATTTATTGGTACTGTGACGCTCTTAAGGTTTTTAAAGGTGACATAGAGGATTAAAAAGGTTGAAAAATAGCAATGTTGAATTTTAGTCCGAAAAATTAATGACTATAAAGTTCATACTATCAGTATTTTCCTTTCCTTAAAATTGGTTTCCTCTGAAACTTCATTTCGGAGAGAAAAAATTGCATAAAATGCATCTGAAAACCTTAAAACATATAATTTCCTATTTTTCGGGTGACATGAACTAAAAACGGTTATGCAAAGGATAGATTGATCTAAATGTTCTTAAAACAAAGGAGAGAGAGAACAAACCTAAATCAAACATCTTAGAACGAATTAGATGTCAGTTTTTGCATCTGGGATAAACAAAATGTTGCTCAAGCAAGGCATATTTCGTGGGTTCGAATCCCACCAGAGTGATATGAATGTTTCACCGCACAGGGGAAAGAATTGAATGTACAGTGTTTATTACAACTTGGTGTAAAGAGCAATAACCACCTAATAATCTTAAAACGAGGTACACTATAGTAATGTTTCACATAAAACCTTGTGAAAAAGGTGATAAGATTTCTCATTTTTAATTACCCACCAAGTTTTCCTATCAAAAATATGTAGATATCAAACGACCAAATCTTAAAACGAGGTACGCTATCGCTATGTAATGTTTCACATAAAACCTTTTGAAAAAAGGTGATAACATTTCTCATTTTTAACTACACCAAGTTTTCCTATAAAAAATATGTAGAAATCAAACGACCAAAGTTGAGCTGTCGAAACATTGAAAAACAAAAGCTTGGAGTTAAAATAATAATTGAGTATGTAGCCCAACTCACTTGTGTTATAGCGTCCTCTTGTGCTGAAGTGGCTGTTGCTTTCTTCAAACATGATTTTGTTGATAAAATGGATTCAGTAATCATTACTTCTTACTTGTTAGCTCTCAGGTAAGCAGAACTTCTTCTAAATTCTCCCGAGTCAGAAATAAATCTGGATTCTGCATGGGTCCAAGGGTTCCTGACCCAGAAAAGAGTCAGGTTTCACGGGAATCAGATACGGGTCAATTCTGACCCGGGAGTTTTTAGAGCGTCATAAAGTTTGTTTTGGAGTAAAAGAACCATCTGACGTCACACTTGTAGGCTCGAGGTTAACGGTAAGATACTGGCCTTCAGAGTCTGCCGATTGCCTGCGTGTGCCAATGAACCATTGATGCACTTTTGCCTAAACCCGTACTTACAACACCGCTGCAGTCGCTATGCTGCATTATGGTACGGTGCTAAGCTCTGTTTGACAATATGTGGGACTAGAATCCCAAGATCAATCCACGTCCCCCAAAAATATATGTTTTCTGTCAGCCCCGGCACTTGCGCTCATTTCAAAGTACTGCTGTGCAACTTTGGAACAGTTAACCACCAAAACCCTCAAGAGCGTGGTAACCCCCCCCCCCCCCCCCGATAACCTCCGCCCGACGCTTTATAGTGTTAACTGCTACCACATCTTCCATTAAAAATACTTTCTGAGCATTTCTCAATAATTGTTACATCTAAATGACCTCTTTACATTCCCAGCTATTGTATACGATTATGTAAGCAATTTATTTGCCCAGCTGACAAAGAACAGACGGCTCACTTGTTAGAGGGTTAGGCCTTGGTCTGTATTTGACATGGGATATAGGCATATGCATGAGAGGAACTAGTTTTCAGCCCCTAAACCTCTGGAACCTGACCCCCTTGTGTGATGTGGAATGGTTCTTTCTAGTAATTAGTCACTATATGGTTTGATTTATATGACGCAGTATATAAGAGTATAGTATAGTATAGTTGTTTTATTGTCAAATAGGCCTATACACATAAATATATACATTGAAATGCATTTTGGATTTGCATGTCTAAAACATTAACATACACAAAACATTTAGAACGCACTATAACAATCACAAGTACATAATTCCTTACAAAAATATACACAAATACACATTAATAAATTAATACAGTAATAAAATGGCACCCCTAACATAATAAAAACTGCAGCCACATGCATAAAACGATAAAACAACGAACATTATAAGAGCACGCAGAACCGTGTCGCCATACACCGGCGCCATCTTGATATAGATAGGGTTAAACTGGCTGAAACTACACTCTAAAACTCTTGGGTTAGAATTGACCCAGACTTCGGGGCCTGATGATCCAATTCTGGGACAGGATGACCCAGGAATTGATTAAAAATGGGGATTTCAAATTAGATTCTGCGTCAGTTTGACAAATGTTGGGTCAGGCCCCAGTGTGTACTGATGAATTTAAGACCCGAGTTTAAAACCTATCTTCAATCAATGTTATCACAGTTTATTTAACTTTGATTTTCCTTGCTTCCTTTTTACAGTTATTTTAAGTGTTGAGAGGACTTGAAAAACAAACTTGTTTACTCATGTTTTTCCGTTCTCTCTCCATGAACCTAGGCCTATATAAGAATCTTCTGTACCAGCAAATATTCGTCGGTTGATACTTCCTGTCAGTCGATATTCCTCACAATTCATAACGCTGGTTGGTAAAGTTCGTTTCGAATACTTGACCTTGCTTTTATTGCTGGTACGATACTCGATTCAATTTTGGTTTCCTTTTCGTAGCCAAACTTGTAGTGGTTTGTAAATGTTATTATTATTTTATTTGTAATGTTAACTACCAAAAAGATATATGCCCTGTTAAAGTGAACAAAAATATGAATCCATAGATTAACAATGCTAGGAATAATTTTTTGTCGATTTGACCCGAAAATTTAGATTTAGATCTTAAATAGCATTTAATTTTTTTTTTTTTACACTTACAGAGAAAGCTACAAGCTTTCATTTACGGTATTGCAAAAAAAAAATAAGAACAGTTCCGCCAATGATATAATTGTTTATAACTAAACATGAATTATTGTTGGTATTCCGACATTCATTCATGTCCACCATCAGCCATGTACAAACATTTTTGTAATATATTATTGTATGCATTGTCCGTGGCACATGGAAATGATTTTTATGTTTTTTTCTTTTCGTTTTGAAACAGCTGATAGGCCTATTATATTTGTCAAAACTCATTGCGAGGAAATCTACGGAAGCGTTAAAGGGCCACAACAATGTTTTTTTTTTCAAAATGCTATCTCGCCGCGGCGAGTTACTATCTCGCCGCGGCGAGTTACCATCTGCGAAGACCGAGCGTGCAAGAGCAGCGAGGGTCCGCCCGGGTCCAGAGCCTGTGGGCTACCCCTGCCTGGGTGCAGAGAGGGCCCTCCCCAGAGACCGCAAAGTACGAAGTCGGAGACCGAGCGTGCAAGAGCAGCGAGGGTCCGCTCCCAACCCGAGGGACCTCTTTGTAGGGGCCCTGGCCTGGCCCAATTCTGCGCCAGCGGGACAGACCCCCTTCTTGGCGTCCTTCGGGGGGGGGGGGGGGGGGGGTCGAAACGTTTGTTGAGCTATTTCCCAACCCCGGGCAACCAGACGGGCCGGGTGAGCTTCCAAGGCTCACCCAACCGGGGCGAATGATGGAGGACGGAGGCGGACGACACACGCCCCGGTACACTCACGCTCTTGCGCCCATGCGGGCTTTACTGAATACCGTTGGTCCGGTATCCGCCCCGGAGGGCGACCACCGGTGGAAGCGGTGCGATCCACCCGTAGGGCCGGTAACTCGGTCGCAAGGACCGTAGAAAGGTCACCAGATACCCCAGGAGGTTCCGCCCGGCCCTCAGACACCGGGTTGGGAGACGTTTTCCACGGCCAGGGAGGCATCCCGGGCCGCTGACGTCGAGGAGTAGGATTTTTTTTTTTCTGACTTAGGAATTTTTTCGACCCTTCCGAGAGGACCCTACCCCCTATAGTAGCACCAACATCCCTAGGGTGTCGCAGTGCCTCCGGCCCCCCATCAGCCTTCTCCTCCGAATGCCTCCGACTTCGTACTTTGCGGTCTCCGGGGAGGGCCCTCTCTGCACCCAGGCAGAGGTAGCCCAGAGGCTCTAGATCCGGGTGGAAACCTCGCTGCTCTGGTCCGGTACGCTAGGTCTTTGCTTTACCGGGGCCTTGTCTGCATGCAGAACCACTTCGTGGTTGTCGCAGCGCCTCCGGCCCACATCAGCCTTCTCCTCCGAATGCCTCCGACTTCGTACTTTGCTTACTTCTCGGAGGGTCCTCTCCGCACCCAGGCAGGGGTATCCCACAGGCTCTGGACCCGGGCGGACCCTCGCTGCTCTTGTACGCTCGGTCTTCGCAGATAGTAACTCGCCGCGGCGAGATAGTAACTCGCCGCGGCGAGATAGCAAAAATCGGGCCATGAACTTTAAACAGCGATGACGAAAACGTTTATGTGGTGCAGTTTTGCATAATACCAAATTATTGCATCGTACATTGGCTATTTGGATTCACTGATTTTCATAGCACGACCCTGCAACGGCGCACCCAGGATTATTATTATTATTTTTTTTTTTTTTTGGGGGGGCTCAAACCAATGTATTGGGTGGGGTCCAGGGGCGAAGCCCCGGTGGGGGTCCAGGGGGCCCTGGAGCTCAGAGCTTTAGGCGTTTTAGGGGTGAAAAATCAAGCCTCTTTATGCATACAATTAGAAAAAACCCATACTTTTTAAGCACTTCTGATCCATATAAATCTTTTAAGTTAAAAAAAAAAATTTCCCACCTACTTTTCATCACTGGGCGGCAAATTCCATTAATAAGTGGGCGGCAAACCCAGATCCTACACAGATAAACCTTTGTTTTGCGAAAGTAGTGTCACATAATAATAATTTATATCAGATTACTGTTAAAAAATGAAATTATAAGTTTAACCAGGGCATAAATGTGATGTGTAATTTGGAAAGGGTAGGATTACAGACCTTTTTAATCCCTGAACATAGCCGACTAAAATTAAAATTTTTGAAAAAAAGCAACGCGTGATGATATTCATTTTGGATCTGGTCGGTATCTGGTTCCATGCATATCCATTAAAAACATCGCGGATAAAAAAACCATTACTATCCGGCGTTTCTCAAATTCAAGTGTAGTACTACAGACAATCCATAAGGGGGAAAACCATACCGTTGAATGCCGGAACGACGTGAGATATATTTTATCCTGAACAAATTGGCCCGTTGGTTTCAAATGCTTAATATGTTATTGTTGCAAGTTTAAACAATTACAAGGGAGTTGTCATAAAATGGTGTTCAAAATCTTGCACTTCGCACCTCGCACCTCGCACCTCGCGTTATCGAATCTCCCGTATAAAAGAGTAATTTGGCAGGAAAAAAAATGCGAATGGCAAAGGAAGAAAAGAAAATACTGCCACCGGAAATAAAAACCAAAAACTACACACACATTTGCGACTTTTCTCCCTCGGCTCTTTTTTCCTTCCCCCTTCCTCCCCTCCCCCATTTTTTTTCTTTTTTAGTCTTTCTTTCCTTCCCTCTTCCTCCCCCGTTTTGTTTTTTTTGTTTTTGGGACCCTCTTGGGGGGGGGGGGGGGGGGGGCTCAAGCACCCCGAGCCCTCCCCCCCCTTGGGTGCGCCGTTGCGACCCTGCCGTGTTTAAACCTCCGTTTAAGACCTCTTCGCCACTACTTTATTCCCTTTATGAGACCCAACAGTTTGGTTTACATATCGCTATCACAGTTTAGTCGGTTACAGAGGGTAGGATAATGTCACGGCGCAGCCGCTGTTGTTATTACGAATAAAGTAAAACGATGCTCAGCTTCCATTTTTGCATAATATAAGGCTGACCCGCATAAATGCAACTAGGCAAACATACTTGTACCCTAACCAAGGAGGAGTGGAATTGCCGATTTATACGCTTTGTAAGGCTCCATTTCTAACTTGGGCATTATAGTGTTTGGATCGTCGCCAATATGCTGGGGGTTGTTTTGACTTTGTTCGGCATCATTGCTGCTTGGCTCGCCTGGTAAGTTTTTTCTTTTCTTTTTTCTTGTCTTTTTCCTTCGCTTTTTGGTTAGAAATCATTTTTTGTTTTTGATGATTTTCAGGTTTATGATCAGGTATACTTATCCCACAGTATAAAAAAAAAAAAAAAAAAAGTAAGTCACAAAAAGTTACATAAGTATAAATTGAAATAGGTTAAGAGAGATGAAAATAAAGTAGATATGATACTGTGGAGGGAGCCAAGGAAGCACAGTTTGTAGACAATGGGCCAGATACTAATAATAATGATGTTTGCGAAAACAAGGATTCTCAAGAAAAATCCGGCCATTATAAATACGAAAACGAAGGATGTAACATAAACATTTTGATCTTGTAACTTTTCAGGAGCACATACAGCCGCCGTACTTTCTTTGCCAAGCTTGGGGTGAAGGGCCCGCCGCCACTGCCCATACTTGGCAACATTTTGGGCTTCAGAGAGGTAAGTTTGGTATTATGACTAACTTAGATTCGAATATACGCGTTGATAAAATCACTAAAAAATAACAATGAGAAAATAGAATTAGCTGTTGCAAACTGCTAACCAACCAAAATTACTTGAGCTAAAAAGCAAAAAATAGTTAATGGCGTTTCGCCCAAAGCAGAGTCTTAAGAAATAAAAAAAATGAAAAAACATAAATAAATAAATGAAAACCCTTCGGGAAAGACTGCTAGGGTCGAAACGTCAGTCCATTCACTGTAGTTAGGCAGCTTACCAAGATGATGGGGACATGCCGGATAAAAGCACCAAATTTTTTCCACATGCTCTCCATTACCATAGCTTTAAATTTTTGATGGGAGCCACTTCATCAAGATGGCGGATGGCGGCCATCTTGGATTTCCAAGATGGCCGCCATGTAAAACCTATAAATTTCAATATCTCGGCTTCCAAGCCACTTAGAAGGCCAATCTTGGTTTCAAATTATACATTTTCTGGGTCAAGGAATGCAATAAAGGTATTTAGAATGTCACTAGGTTTTGTGGTTTTATTTGTGCCAATACTAAATCAATCGGTTCATTCTGGCAATATATCTACATAACACAACTCGGCTCTTAATAAAACCCACGCAAAAAAAAAATCAATTAATGCTTACACAAAAACTACACCCCCTATGAAGTTGTAGAATGGCTTATTTGAAAGAGGACAAGATTACCTTTCCAACGGTATTCATGTTATGGGGGTCGATGTTTGTCAAAATTCTCAGGAAAGCCTGAAAAGTCAGTGACCTTTGGCTTGACCTTGAATTTCACTGTTCAGTGACTCCGATTTCCACAAAATTATTACTCTGCCAAATAAAACAGGAAATGACAACCAACTTGCCGCAACCCTGGGCATAGTCGTCTGCAGCAATCTGACAAGTTTCAGGGCTATGGTATTGAGGGGATATGGATTTATGAGATTTTTTTTTTTTTAAACCCCGCCTTTTTTGCTGCATTTTGGGTAAAAAGGTGGGGGGGGTCGCCTAAATCCATAAGTCAACAACGCTTCACCCGATCCTTACAGTTTTTGTTAAATTATCTGTCACATTTGCAACTGCAAAGCTCTGTGCATTTCCAGTGCGCCTTCTTGCATGAGCACCTTGCACCACAGCCACTCGCGCTTTTGCAACCGCACTTGACCAGTGCACTGCAGGCTTTCGAAGCCATCGGTAGAATGCTCCACACAGGAAGCCACACCTGGCTGTCTCTATCTAATGTCCACCCACATCCTTCTGGACTGGGTGTCGGCTGCTGGGCCAGTTCAGATGTCGCCCAGATCCCAGCCTGATAGGCAACTCGCTTTGAGTGCTGCAGCAAGGAATCTTGAGTTGGTGGAATATGTTCCATTGTTTTGTTCTTCTGGCAGAACAACTCTCTCCGTGCTTCATTGACAGATTCCAGATCACTCGTCTTGTCGTAAAGGACGACTGTGTAGCGCTCCAAAAGTTGAAAGTGTTGGGCATCTATGGTCACGGTAGTGTGCGGATTCGCTGCCATGTAGTTGAACGCCTGGGTGACCTCGGGGTAGGAATTCCAAGCCTCCCATGCTGACTTCTTCCCCTTCCCGCAGAATGCTGAGGTTGTGTCACAGCCTGTGTAACAGTGAAACAGGGGTAGTGCTGTGGACTTGTCTTTGCCCAGAGCATGGCAGATGGTATTTATATGATGATATGTGTAGTTCTTGCCAGTGCCAAAAGCGACCCAGATGTCTGCAGCTGGATACTTGGTGAGCAGGGCATGGAACTTGCCGATGAGGATAACAACAACATCCGTATCCACAGTGCGTACCAAGCATGTAGAAGAGCCATGCTCCAAGGCATCAAGCAGGTGAATCAGTATCCTGGTGTCGGCCTCTTCATGGTTGCATGGCAGCATGGAGTGGCTTGTGTCTGTGCCGACCACTCTGATTCCAGACGTAATGAAGACCTGCTTGCCATCTGGCCAGTCAGTGGATGCAATCTTAGGAGAGGAAGGCAAAGAGTTCTTGCTTGTTCATAGGGTCACGCAGGAAATCTGGCCAATTCCCTGGCAGCTTGTTCTGACCAGCCACCTTCCGTCGTATCCCTTTGCCTCGCTTCTCTCTTGTTGACTCTTTTATGCTGCTGGTGATGTAGGTATCCCAGACCACATCAACTCTTTCAGAGGTCTCCAAGTGTTTCATGATGTGTGGAACAAAAACACCACTGGCATATTCGTCGAATGTGGTAATGTTGGTAGTGGACAGGAAGTGCACCACAGCAGCACCGTCGAGTACTTTGACATCAAAACTACCTGGAGGCTCCGGCTGTGTCTTCTGTGTCAGAACAAGAAGCAGATCTGACTTCTTTCCCAGCCGTAGTTTCCCTCTGTCAGATAGAGAGGGAGGGTATGGATGGTTTTCATACTTAAAGAAGGCGCCCATGTCCCCTTCTCGGTGTTGCATAACTATATATAATCGGGAGAAGAGTGCCACATCATCCTTCAGCATCGAGATCTGCCCTGCCTGCTTGGTCTTGGTCTTGTGTGTTGGGCATCTGAAGAGTGGCAGTGAGTTCTTTTTGATGGGATCGTGAATGGAGCGTGTGCGGTCGCTGATCACTGTCTTATGGTACTTGCTGTACTGATCCCTGCCCACTGATTCTATAGTGCGGACTGTCTTGTCCACAGACTCGTCAATCACATTTCGTGTGTCCAGCATTAGAAGTTCGGGGGTATCATCTAGGAACGGATTGCTCATCCCACTGATGATGTGCACCAGAGCTAGTGCTTGCTCTTTGACTGTCTTCTGTGTAGACATTCCTTCTTCATGGTGTTGTTGTTTATTGTCTTCTTCTGAAATGTACTGCTGCTCAAACTCTTTAAGAAGCCGTGCTTGTTCAGGCCCTGCGATCATCCACTTCTTGAATGCTGAGGGATTTTCGGTGAGTCCCACTGCACCCCCAGAACCCTTCACCAGATCGTTATTTTGCTCATGAGCCTGGTCTATCGGTATGCTTGAGAATCTGTTTGTGGTCTTGGAAACAACCCAATGACCATGTTCTTCAAATTCCTCCTGAATGGATGTGGGCAGACTTTCCATGTCACGGATGTGAACAGGAATCCATCTGGCATAGTTCTGGTGATCAAGGGCGAAGAACCATGGGACAAGAGCCTTCAATGACTCCACGTATAGGGGGAAATCCTGTTCTCTGTGTGCCCGCACAAATATCAGACCCAAAATTTCCATGTTAAGGATGGTATCCCAGTACTGGAATGTTGGACTCTTGGTGATCATATCTTGTCTCCAAGCTTCTTTGGTCTTCTCATCATGTGGTCCCTCAGTCACCATGTCCAAGAAGGCATCCTTCTGCAGCTTGGCCAATGCCAGAGCGGTCACTTGGTGGGCATGTCTTGTTCTAGTGAGGTGTGATGCTTTGAGGAAGGAGTCAGCTGTGCCGGAGGATGCGATACCAGCTTCAGTCAGTGCAGTGGTCCATCCAGAGGATTCCAAGTAGTCCCCATATGTCTTCCACATTGCCATTTCAATATGAAGACCACCAAACATGACAACACACTTGTCCTCACCATGTGTTTGAGGCCACTTCCACTGAACAAACTTGGCCAGTGCGTACAGTGGTGCATCCACAGCCATTACTGGGATCTGTGTAGGATTCAGAAACTGTGTGGCTTCGCGCTGTACATCCATCCCATGCTTGATCATGGAAGCTGTAGCAGCCTTCTCATAAAACATTGGCAAGAGCTGTGAGAGAGCAGGCTGTAAATCATCTGATACGTCTTGTAGAGATGCGTGGTAAGCTGACCAGGCCACAATTTCCCCCTTGTCTAGCGCCTCCTTTTCGATCAGCTTGAGTGAATGCTCGAACCAACATTTCTCTTTCATATGTGCTCCCCCCAGGTGTCCCTCCACAGCTCTAATCGGATTGTGTGTCTTGGGAACAGCCACATTGGCCTTCATGAGTGCAACTGCTGGCACGGTGGTGAAGTTGTCAGGCAACCGATGATTCTTCTCTGTTTCTGGCGAGGGCATGCCTATTCCATCCTGGAAGTGTCCCACATTGGACTTGGAGGGGAACTGAAAGAGACTGATGCCTGTGCCATGGAAGGACCCTTTGGCTGTGGTACTTGATGGGTTATGATCAAGGTTGTCTAGGGCACTCACGGTGAAGAGCCCTTTACGTAGCTGAGCAGGACACACAACTCCATTCTTCACAATGTTCTCACAGACGGCAGTAGCCAGCTGACTCTCAAGTTTAACAACCCGATCATAGCTTACACTGAGGCCCAACTCATATAGCTGAGTAATCAACTTCTTTGACCTGGTCTGCGTGTGGACACTTAGTCCTATGTAAAGGGGCAAAGGTGGTTCGTACTCCAATGAATGTCGAGATTTGCTAGTTGGGGCCCTCTTCTTACAGTTAAACAGGATGGTCTGTGAGACAGTGAGGCATGCCTGGGAGTCCGCATGGCTCTGATCTTTCAGGTCGGCTCCGACCAGCATCATGGCCACCAGGGACTTGAGATTGGTGGGAACGGAGTTCTGCTGGCATTCAGTGGGGAATATGGCATTAAAGTTGAACCCATTGGAACCGAATATATCATCCCGCACAATTTTGGCAGCCTTGGAAAGAATCAGTGCGTCTTCTTCATAGTCACACTTTAAAGCCTGCTTCAGCATTTCCTGCATACCCTGTTCGAAAACAAGTATCAAATTCTTTCCATCACTCTGCTCCTGGGCATGGGAAAAGTACCGCAGGACTTGTTCCTTGAAGCGAACCTTGTTGATTTCCTTGCGGATACCAAAATCAAGCAGACGGTTTTCATACAGTTCACGCAAGTATGAAAACTTGTAGTAGAATTGACCACCTTCCACGCAATTCTCCACATGGGTGATGAGCTCAACAAAGGCTCTGGCTTGGATTTTCTTATCTTGTTTCTGACTGTCAGAGGATTCTTGGCATTGCCTCATTAGCGAGCGATGTCGATTTCGGAGTCCAACTAAGCAAGCCAGGTGATATTTTGCATCTAGTGCAATGAGATCACCACCCTCAATTCTGGACAATAATTCAGTTTCTTGCAGGTCTGTTGCCATACCCCTGACATTTTCATCTGCCTTAATAGTCATGAACTCGTGAAGATGTCCATCTGATTTTCTACAAAATATACATGCACTCTTGTCCAGGGCCTCGCGATGTTGATGTTGTTTCTCATCTGCAGCACTGCTCTTGGAAGTTCCAGCTCTCTCCTTCTTTCGTGCTCTTTGCAGTTTGTTCACATTGAATTTTGTGTGACAAGATTTATGCCAATGTGCCCGATGCCTGACAAACTGGTCCACATCAATGTCCTCTCCAAAAGTGAGTGGTACTGGCAGTTTATTCAGCTCCCTGAAAGCATTCACATTGTCCAGGAAGGATTTATATGGCTCAGATCTGCCTTCGGGTCCCGGTGCATTTAAAGGGCACCGGAGTACTTCAGTGGTAGGCTGTTGGCATATGATACACAATGCCCAATTCATTATGTACACGAGACTTCAGTTAAAGGCTGCAACCTGCAAAAAAAAGAAACACAAACAAAAAGGATATATAAATATCGGAGTCACTGAACAGTGAAATTCAAGGTCAAGCCAAAGGTCACTGACTTTTCATGCTTTCCTGTGAATTTTGACAAACATCGACCCCCATAACATGAATACCGTTGGAAAGGTAATCTTGTCCTCTTTCAAATAAGCCATTCTACAACTTCATGGGGGGTGTAGTTTTTGTGTAAACATTAATTGTTTTTTTTTTTGCGTGGGTTTTATTAAGAGCCGAGTTGTGTTATGTAGATATATTGCCAGAATGAACCGATTGATTTAGTATTGGCACAAATAAAACCACAAAACCTAGTGACATTCTAAATACCTTTATTGCATTCCTTGACCCAGAAAATGTATAATTTGAAACCAAGATTGGCCTTCTAAGTGGCTTGGAAGCCGAGATATTGAAATTTATAGGTTTTACATGGCGGCCATCTTGGAAATCCAAGATGGCCGCCATCCGCCATCTTGATGAAGTGGCTCCCATCAAAAATTTAAAGCTATGGTAATGGAGAGCATGTGGAAAAAATTTGGTGCTTTTATCCGGCATGTCCCCATCCTTCTCAAATCTGGTCCTAAGCTACCTCACTACTGTTTTTTGGCAAAAGTAACAATGCTAAGACTTTTATAGGTTAAACCGACGTCGTTTTTACGAAGTGACAAAATGTGTATATATATATTTTTTTGTTGCGAATTGTTGTTTTGTTGATGTTAAATGTCGCTGTATCCAATGCTGTATACAATTCACCAACTTCAGTACCCACGTAATAGCTTCATAACTACCTAACTAGATTACCCAACTTGCCATTGGGTTTCTGTTTTCACGGAGCTCGGGAAAGTACTGACTATAGTGATCAACACAAATCGATGCAAGGGTATAAAACAATTTATATTCTTTATCGTCGATGCAAAAGTAACATCCACTAAATAAACAAATTAAGAATCGCCGGCGGAATCCACTGAGATACATAACACATGCATAGTACCAAAATAGGAGTGGTATGATTTCTGCAAATTAATGGGGTGACGAAACCGTTATTTTACAGTTTTTACGAAGTGACAAACTTAATTTATACATTTGTTTGTATAAAGAGCTCTGCGGGTAGGTCAGTTTTTCACGAGGCTACAAATGTTTTAGGAATTAATTACTCATCAAAACAATCGTAAACATAAAAATGTCAAATCTCACAGTTGGGAATGACTGAAGATTTCAGTTTTATATTGAAAGTAGACTTTAAAAGGAAAAATAATACGTAATGAATAGACCTAGTGTCCTAAACATTAGTTTGCAAGAAAAGTTCGACTTCAAACGTGATTTTCAAAAAAAAGAAAAAGAAACCAACTTATTTTGGCTGTGGGGCTAAATCGCCACTTTGTAAAAACGGTGACAATATTAATTCTATTTTTATACACATTACACCTAGGGTGTGCATGTTGCTATAAAGAAATGGACAGAGGAGTACGGCAGAGTCTTTGGGTGAGATATCTTTTTGAGTTAATAAAAAAGCAATAACCCCCCTTTTCCCCTACATTATTCTCCACCGACATTCGAAACTGGTATATTGGATCCTTAATTTTCCGCAGCAATATTACCGTGTTCCTAAATCCGGATTTATTCCTATACCTAATGAAGAGGTTTTAACAGCAACATTTTCGTTATGCACGAATAACTAAATATTAGTGTATGATTATTCTCAGTAAAAGTTGCGTAACTACGGGGGGGGGGGGGCACGGGTGATGGGGCAAATGTCCTCCAAATTGATGTCCGTGCCCAGGTGCCCCCAATTTGAAAAATTTGCTTTTGAGATTTAAAGTTGGCCGAATAAAAAGTTACACTTCATGCAGTTCTCTGAAGTATTTTCAGTGTTTTTAAAACTAGTTTCTATTTACACGCAGACAGTGAAAGTTTTGTCACCTCCACGGCAAATTAACCAACCAAAATAGCAAATGACATAAAGAGAGTGCTGAAAGTGGCTTGTTTAGTAAATGCAAACATAGTTGGCAAAAGGTACCCTCTAGAATCTTTGTTTGCACCCTTTGTGCCCCCTAAGATTGTACCCTATAGTTTCGGTGCTGCTCTTTAACCGTTAGGCCTAGTTGTCATAATGTAAGAAACAAAATCAGCAATGTGTGGGTTCGAGTCCCGGTCTTGACACAAGTTATCTTAAGCAAGACACTTTATTGCTTCGACTTTCGGATGGGACGTAAAGCCGTTGGTCCCTAGTGTTGTGTAACGTTCGTAAAAACAACCCAGTTACACTTATCGCTAAGAGAAGGGGGTTTGCCCCGGTGTCTGTTGCAGTGGCTGCTGAATGCGCTGATGAGCACCTTGTAAACCCTTACAAGAAGTTACATAACTGGGTCTCATAATTCATAAGCTTAAAAAACCTGTCTGGAATGAAATAATTATAGGTGCTTTGAGACACCCGTATTAAATAAAGCATTATATGAAACTAGTCATTATTATTTATTTTGTACTTATTTATTTTTATTTTTTGGGGAATGCAGTATTTTTCGGGGAAGCAAGAAAGCTATAATTACTAGTGATTTGGAGTTTGTCAAAGAGGTTATGGTGAGGAAGTTTGCTAACTTTACCGATAGAGAGGTAAGTCCTTCGGATCAATAAACTTTCAAAGAAACATTTTATGTTTAAACCTATCTCTTCCAAATAATGTCACATTTATTTATGTGTGTTATGCCGTGTCAATTCAACATCTTTTTGGACCTGACCGACACGGATTGAAATAAATATAATGTTATCAAATGAGGGAAATTTTAAGATCTTTAAAATGATGTAATTTTGTTCTCTGTAGGTGCTTTACTTAGTCAAAAGTTCGTTAACCCATATCTCAACAAATATTTAACCGAATGAGATAACATTTCAGTTCTGGGGGTTTCTGAAGGAGACCAATCAGCACACCGAATTTTATTTCAATCCGTGACGGTCGGGTCCAAAAGCGTGTTGAACTGACACGGATACCCTTACTTTTCGCAATTTATGTCCCATTATTGTCAGTCGCCTGGTTCAGGCACTTCCTCTACCAGCACAAACCATAAAGTCAATAAAAACACCTCTTCCGGTGTCTTGAATATTAACTAACCAGTAGATTTTGTAGACATTTTCCCCATAAGGTCTTAACAATCACATGTCCTGATGTAACTTTATTGCCTCTCACATAATAGTGCAACAGGTCCGGTACAGACCTAGACTTGTGGACAAGTCGTTTATGTTTGTTGCGGTGATAGCGAAATAGCTCTCTCGCAAGACTAATCACACAAAGGGAAATTGTGAGTAAAGTTATCAAATACTCACCAATGCGTACGTGTTGACTCGCTAAATGCGAGTCACTTTACCGCTAAAATGCATCAATGCCCTCAGTTTACACACTGATGTTTCGAATGTACACTTTAATTTGTGTTGAACTGCATGTTACCTAAATGATGCGTCATTCTGATGAATCATTTAACGCAGTATTAACGCCTAAAGTTCAAAGTACTCAGTCGGTTGAGTTTTAAAACTAGCGTGTGCGTAAAATTGCTTTTGACTCACGCTGAGTAGGCCTACTACACAAAAACCGTATTTGAGTGAGTAATTTTTTGACGCAAATGTTGCATGAACTTTAGGTTTACTCCTTGTCCGAGTAAGACGAATGTAGATTCTTACCTAGGCAGTGAGTCAATTATTTGAGGCATCGATGAAAAACTCACTAAACAGATGGTTAGCTATCTTTATCTAGCAAGTGGGTAATATTACGCAGAATCAGTGTAATAATTAGCTCATTAAACAGGTAATGGCTACCTCTATCTAGCAAGTGGGTACTACGCAAAATCAGTGTAAAAATTAGCTCACTAACAAGATAATGGTTACCTCTTTCTGTGTTCCACCAAATGGAGGTAACAGTATATATACTCAATCGCGACTTCGTTATTTAATGTCTACAGTATTTTAACACAGAAGATGTGATCAATATAGGTCTCGATAATGTTTACCGAGCTCTGGCAGACCAGGTAGGCAGCCTTATCTAACCTTCTGCGTGGAAAATGTCCCACCAATATCCAAGAATAGCAAATAAAACGTGAACATTAAACAATATTTAAAATTTGAGTTAATCGAGTGCCACTCCTAAGAATGTTTCTGTCATTGTTCTCAATTTTGACCATGTGCCAGGTGATCCGTTTTACGGCAACGTAACGCACATTCGGTAGATTCGTGTTATTTAGACAGGCCTGGCCTATAGCGCGCAATGTACTTGACACACCAAGTAGGTAAATTTTCTTGTTCAAGTGGGTAATTGTACACACAAATCTGAGTAATTACAATTCGCGCCACAAACAGATTGACCAATGGTGATCAAGCCAAGTGTAAAACTTTGAACCACGTGCTCAGAAAGCAACCAATCACGAAGTACCCTAGTTACTATGACAAAAAACTACTGAAAACAAAAATGGTCAACGTGTGCAGAGGCTGCTGCCGACTGAAGCATTCGGGATTTCAAGATTTTGTTCAATGTGACGACGGTAAGTAAATAATGTTTCACTTATTTTAACGAAAAGTACGAAGAAGTACTGTATACTGTGTTTGATTCTTCAGTTGGCTTTCGTTAAATTAGCCCAAAACTATCAGTTTTACCGGGAAGCTTACGGACCATGGGCGTCGATCGCTACTGAAAAGTAGGGGGGACGGGCGAGCACTGTGTTACACTTGTTCCCTATTTTTTGTTTGACCAGGAGGCGAGTTTATACAGGGGGTGATATTTAACAATAACATCATCCGAAATGGGGTTTGGGCCTGGGTTTCCCTTATGTAAAACCGAGATTCTACCAAATACAAGCATTATTCACAATCCTTTTTAATTGTAACCAAATTGCGACAATTTCTTCAGTAAAATTGAGAGAGTTTTTGATGTTTTTGTTTCTTCTTTCGTTTTTCTTTTCTTTTAATTTATATTTTGTTTTTAGAATACAAAATAATAACACTGAACTTACCTTAATTTTTTATTTGAACTAATGAAATATTAAATCAAGAAAATGGTGTATATTTTTATATGTTGTTGCATATTTCTAATGAACAGTCAATCAAAAAGTGGGGGGGACATCTGATATGCTGTCCCCCCAGTCTAAAAAGTGGGGGGGGGGGGGGGGGGGGGGGGGGGGACATTACTTGTATGCACTTTGTGAGTCACCGTACTCAGACAATGTGCATAAATGATGAGTAAAATGACTAGCAAGCTGTGTAAATTTAACTAACTTAGTGAGTAATATATGTGTTTTCAATAAACGCATGTGGTGCGTCAATAATCAAAATACGCTTTGTTTGGTGTGTCATTTCAAATGCGTCAAGAATAAGGTGTGTCAAATATGGTGAGTTTTTGAACGAATAACTCATTTAGTGTTTCATTCTGGAGTCAAATGAGTAAAGGATAAAGTGAGTCACTTTACTCACATTTAGGTCAGTAAACCACACAGTTACATGTTTTGAAGCGTGTCATATTGGAGTCAAATTGACTCGTTCTTTTGATTATTTTTACTCACAATTACTTTTGTGTGTATACTGTTCTCGATCTCACGACTACTGTCTCATTTAACGACTTGTACAATCCGACAGTTTTACGTATTCATTTATGCACGTACGTAGTACATAATTACGGTTGGCGTTGCGGCCAATGAGACTGCCTTGAGGGAGGTTATTATTCTCAAATAATGTGAAAACACTGGCATTTTAGACAGAGCATTTGTAAATGAGTTTAGCGCTGCTAACCGTAAAGAACACGAAAAGGCATGCTAACTTCCGCTGCTTACTGCACGAAAATGAATGACGTAACAATGCAAATCCAAACGCGTAAGGTGGCCGCCTTATTTTCTTGCTAACCTGTGAAACACGCTTCTGCTTAAGCAACATTTTCTGCTACAGTTAGCACGAACATTTGCTTACCGTTAAGCAGCGCTATGAAATTGGGTCCAGTATAGTCTCGCGCAGAGCAGCAGTCATGGGAGATAGTAGTGAAATGGTTGTTTCGCTAAAAAAACTTGTCCATAGACCTTATGCATTTACGTCATCCAGCCGCCACCTTAGAGGAAAACGATGACGTAACAGTCAATACGCACAGATTTGTACGCGTGGAGCACAGGATTGACCAATAAACAACATCCTTTTGAACTCTAGGTAGTCTGAACGCCCCTACTAAAATGTCATCATTTGCATAAGGTCTATTATAGAACAACTAAACTACGATTTACGATTAATTAAATAAACGAGTAAACTATAATTGCTTTGGCAAAATCAATTAGCTTTAGTTCTCCGTGAAAATTGTCCCAATCACATATTTTCTCTGGAATCAAATGATAATAAAAGGGTTGAAACAGGATGCACACATTCATTAAATAAATAAAAATAAACAAAAATAAGACTTATTTATGAGAACTGCTTTTAAACTCTTCACGGAAAACTTAACTTTAGCAACACCGGTGACGTATTGGGTTGATTTGTGAAATGTTTTTATGCGCCACGTGGTATGTTTCAGTGCACATTTTGTTCACTTTCGATTTACATATTTTTTCTTTTGGGTAGCAATTTCCACTCCGTCCCAAATCCATGAATGAGGATCTTCTTGGTCTACAAGGCGTGAGATGGAAGCATATGAGAGATGCAGTTGCACTCACCTTCTCAAAGTCCAAAGTACAACAGGTGAATGAGCCTAGAATTAATTAAATTAATTGAGCCTAAAAAGCTTGGTATCTAATTGAACCCAGACTCGACTTGAACAACAACTTGCGCTCGTAATGTTCATATTTTCATTTGTATCTAAGAACTCACGATTTTAAAGTAATGTATGGGGTTTTTCATAACTTTCTGCTTATCAAATAGATGCAAGATATTGTGTGGACGTTGTTGTGATTAACTATTGTATTGGCTTTTACAGATGGTATCACTCGTCAATGATTGCACCGACACCACACTGAAGGAGATTAAAGATGAAAACGAAAACAAAACTGACGGTACCAAGAATGGGTTCCTCGACATTAATAAGTGAGTCAACGTGCAAAAATGATAAACAGATTTTACATATCAAAACTAACCATGGTAAAACCCTCTCATCCCTTAGGAAAATGTCATAGTGTTATCACATAGTTAATCCACACTGTGAACACAGTGTGATCACATAGTGGTTCTCAGTCTTTTCATAGAGTGGCCACCACAGTGTGAACATAGAGTTACCACACTGTGAATTATGAACACACTGTGGTAACACTATGATCTCTGTGTGGTGACTGGGCGAATTTGGAACTAGACCACATAGTCATCTTGATTCACATAGTCGGATCACATAGTCAACACATAGTGATCATACAGTACCCACATAGATTCCACAGTGTGAAAATTGGAAATCTATATGTATTTCATAGTATCCTCACAGTGTGATCACACAAAACCATACAGTTCACATAGTGTTACCACATATCCTCAATATAGTAGACACATGGTTTTCACAGGGTCCACACAGTGTTTCCACAGGGACCCCACAGTGTTTTCACAGGGACCCCATAGGGACCCCATAGTGTTGCCACAGTGTCACCACAGGGACCCCATAGTGTTGCCACAGTGTCACCACAGGGACCCCATAGTGTTGCCACAGTGTCACCACAGGGACCCCATAGTGTTGCCACAGTGTCACCACAGGGACCCCATAGTGTTGCCACAGTGTCACCACAGGGACCCCATAGTGTTGCCACAGTGTCACCACAGGGACCCCATAGTGTTGCCACAGTGTCACCACAGGGACCCCATGGTGTTGCCACAGTGTCACCACAGGGACCCCATGGTGTTGCCACAAGGTCCCCACAGTGTCACCACAGGGACCCCATGGTGTTGCCACAGTGTCACCACAGGGACCCCATGGTGTTGCCACAAGGTCCCCACAGTGTCACCACAGGGACCCCATAGTATTGTCACAAGGTCCCCACATTGTCACCACGGGTACCCAGTGGTCCTGTCGCCAGAAGGTATTGTTTTAACATGCAGTAAAACAATATTGAAACTGTAGTTCAACTATTCTTTATTGAATTATCACGTAATTGTCCGGTCCACTATTGGCACACAAATTAAATAGAATTTAATGACATGTCACAAGCATTTAATGCTCAAACAGGTACATTGGAATCATCTCTTTTGTATGTTTGTGAAGATCTTTGTTGGTGTCAAGTATACTGTTGCTCATGTCAGCCGCAAGGCAGGGCGTAGACTTGTGGTCACTGTAGCATGATTTGTGGGTGTTTTGCTGATTTCCTGTCATATTCCAATCAATCCTCCCAGAGGTGGTTTTCTTGTACGTCAAACAAACTTTGTAGACCATGTGCATTAATCTGCAATATATAATAAAAATAACATTAAATAATTAGCTGTCATATATTTCATATATATGTCTATATAGGCCATATAACTTGTAGATTTACAAATCATAGACACAAATGCTGGAGGCGGTTGTAAGTGTTAGATCAATCAAGTTGTTCAAGTTGGTTTTGTTATTATTCCATCAGCTATATGCCTTAAATGTACAAGTAAAATATAGGATTAATAATCATCCAAATAATCTATGGTGAGTTCCAGATATACATTTCCGTCTGATTCAGTTGAGAAATATCATCTGAAGCGCAAAATAAAATTGGCTAATTGAAAAATATAGATGGAGACAGATTTGGTAAAAAGGCCGACTCAAACTGTATACCGAACACAAATAATATAACATTGATGAAAAGCCCATAGACTGCAATGACCTCTTGATTGATTAAAGGTATATTGGTAAATATATGATTGTTTCTTCCGTGATTCATGAGCATGTAAACTCCTAAAATGTTAAGAAATAAAAAAATCACCAATATACTTAAAACACCAGTCAAAAGTTCAGAATTTTCACACACAAGTGTTTATCATAAACGTGCACGTTGAATCATGGAAGGATTAACGCTGATCAGCTTCACCGAATCCATATTTACCTTAATCAACAATCAAGTAATACATGGCTTTTAATTCATCAGTGTTTTGGTATATTTACCACCTATGTTTACATCTATGTAAAATAAAAGAGGTGCTAGCAAAAGTACTAACTTGCCTTCAAAATATTAATCAAATATTGTTAAAAACAGTGAAAATAGGAAAACAATGTTGTCAGAGTTCAAAACATATAAATAATTATTTAAGTATTGCCTCAGTGATCCATGGAGTGGATGTCACATTGTGTTATAATTTGTGAACATGAGAAAATGAGAACATTGACAATATTCATTTCAAGTATTTAACTGAATATAGTTTGGTCTACTTACCATTACCAATGACCAATCCTCCATCAGCCAGCCAGCCACTGAGCCAGCATGCACAGGTGAAGTAGCTAGTGTAGTAGCTAGTAGCTAGATGGTTGCATGTTGAATGCAAGTGTTAAAAACGACCAGCAAACAATAACTTTCTCAATCATGCAGTAGATCATTCATAAAGGAGGGAAAACTGATGTATCTCGATTCTCCAGTATACAACAATGCCCAGTACATGATTTACTTTCAAAGCTTTGAAATAAACTTGAAACTGTTTAGGCAGCAGTACATGTACAAGTGCCAAGTGGATTACCCTATAAATAGTAGTGATCACTAACCGTTTGATTCAAATGCTAATACACAGGTAATACGATACTTTTGACCTGGCCAAATACACTACTCACTATGTACTTGCATAGAGGTTCAGTCAGCAGTGCTAGTGCCCACTGAAGTTAGCATGACCTGTGACCTGGCCCCAAGGACGATACACACTGTTGTGATATAATAGGGTTGGGTGGTATTGCATACATGTACACTATACATGGGGCTAGCGACTCAGTTCGTGTAAGCAACTTTATGATACACATTTCAATGGGTGAACAATTCAATAATGAAACAGTTAAATAAGGTGATTTTTAAAACTGTTAATACAGTTATGGATCCTAGACATTTGTACCCGACATGCAATGGTAAAAATGTTATATCCACGTTCAAATAAAAGTATTATAAGCACACACTAATACAAATAACGGGAATTTAAACTAAGTGTAAATATTTTAAACAAAAATTTAATTTACAATAATATATATAATTATGATAAGGAAAATGTAACAATAAAATTTAAATCTATTTGTTTAATTATATCATGAGCTTGAAGTTGTAAACCATAAATGTCGCACGTACTGTGTTCACACCAGTGTGGGTTGACTGTGGGCCGCGAGGATCGAGAGGAATATTTGAAAATCGCAGTGTGTTCACACTGCATGGGTTGACAGACAATCAGTGACCCACACTGTGTTCACACTGTGGGCCAGGAGAGCATTTGAAAATGTCACAGTGTGTTCCGACTGTGGATTGACAGACAATCACACTGTTATTAAGTGTGCCCACACTGTGTTCACACTGTGGGCCAGGAGAGGAATATTTGAAAATATCACACCCTTACAAAAATATCGTGTGGTATTCCTGTGGTATTCCTGTGGTACTGCATAATACCACAGAAAATACCACAGGGATAATGAAGTACCACACAAAGTCCTGTGGTACTGCAGAAGTGTAGCCTGTGGTACTCATGTGGTACTAAAAATACCATAGGAAATACCACAGAAAAAAAATTATACCACAAAATACCACACAGCAGTGCTGTGGTACTTGTATGGTACATTGTAATACCACAGAAAATACCACAAGGGTTAAAACCCCACACAGATTCCTGTGGTACTGCAGAGGTGTAGCCTGTGGTACTCATGTGGTACTAAAAATACCATAGGAAATACCACAGAGAAAAATTATACCACAAAACTACCACACAGCAGTGCTGTGGTACTTGTATGGTACATTGTAATACCACAGAAAATACCACACGGGTTAAAACCCCACACAGATTCCTGTGGTACTGCAGAGGTGTAGCCTGTGGTACTCATGTGGTACTAAAAATACCATAGGAAATACCACAGAAAAAAAATTATACCACAAAATACCACACAGCAGTGCTGTGGTACTTGTATGGTACATTGTAATACCACAGAAAATACCACACGGGTTAAAACCCCACACAGATTCCTGTGGTACTGCAGAGGTGTAGCCTGTGGTACTCATGTGGTACTAAAAATACCATAGGAAATACCACAGAGAAAAATTATACCACAAAACTACCACACAGCAGTGCTGTGGTACTTGTATGGTACATTGTAATACCACAGAAAATACCACAAGGGTTAAAACCCCACACAGATTCCTGTGGTACTGCAGAGGTGTAGCCTGTGGTACTCATGTGGTACTAAAAATACCATAGGAAATACCACAGAGAAAAATTATACCACAAAACTACCACACAGCAGTGCTGTGGTACTTGTATGGTACATTGTAATAATACCACACGGGTTAAAACCCCACACAGATTCCTGTGGTACTGCAGAGGTGTAGCCTGTGGTACTCATGTGGTACTAAAAATACCATAGGAAATACCACAGAAAAAAAATTATACCACAAAATACCACACAGCAGTGCTGTGGTACTTGTATGGTACATTGTAATACCACAGAATACCACACGGGTTAAAACCCCACACAGATTCCTGTGGTACTGCAGAGGTGTAGCCTGTGGTACTCATGTGGTACTAAAAATACCATAGGAAATACCACAGAAAAAAAATTATACCACAAAATACCACACAGCAGTGCTGTGGTACTTGTATGGTACATTGTAATACCACAGAAAATACCACACGGGTTAAAACCCCACACAGATTCCTGTGGTACTGCAGAGGTGTAGCCTGTGGTACTCATGTGGTACTAAAAAATACCATAGGAAATACCACAGAGAAAAATTATACCACAAAAATACTATACAGCACTGCTGTTGTACTGGTACAAATGGTAGTGTAGCACAGAAAATACCACAGGAATATTAAGTACCACAGGAACTCATGTGGTAATGTCAACGGGCTGGCTGTGGTAAAGATGATATTTCCTGTGGTACCTGATGTTACCACACAAAATACCACAGGAATATTAAGTACCACAGGAACTCATGTGGTAATGTCAACGGGCTGGCTGTGGTAAAGATGATATTTCCTGTGGTACCTGATGTTACCACACAAAATACCACAGGAATATAAGTACCACAGGAACTCTTGAGGGTATACATCGCTTACTCTTGTGATGTCAACAGGCTGGCTGTGTAGTCCTGTGGTACCTTGCGTGTGGTAATCCTGTGGTAACTGGCATGTGGTTTTTATTGTAATATCACTGTAATACTCAAATTACTTTGTAATATTCCTGTATTTGATGTTGCATTACCATTCTTTACTTAGTCACTGCAGTTTCACTACTCCAAACTTAAAGAACACAGTTGTAAACACTGGTTTTAATACAGACAAATTTGTGCTAAAACGAAAGACTGCAGAATTATAATTTATAGTGAGCATCGATCAGTGCGAGTTTAAGTTTTACTTTACAAAGTAACTTGTCATAACGACTGAAGTGTAAACTTATAACAGGATGTCACCTTATTTACCCTTGAGTTGTTATAATGCATACTATAAAAACAAAGCAATTTGAGTAAAAGAAAAAATATTCTACACTTGGATATGGTAATAACTATGCAGTCACTAGATTGCATATCTAAAGCAGTAAAAGGACTGCGCAAGTTTATTTAAGACAAATGTCACATAGTGCTGCCACAAGAGGGCGCTATACCACTTGATCACCACCCTGACTTCGCGTATGTAAAATGAACACATTTGTGGTTAGAGCCCCTTCTCTTCCATGATGAGTCATCAGTTTGAAATCAAAACTCAACAGTTCCAGCCGACGGTTGAAATGTACTGACTTGTTGATGTTTTAGTGTAAATTATTAAAGCTTCCCATTTTAAAGTCGAAGGTTTTTGCAGTACAATTTAATTTTAAAAGCAGATAGTTTGAAACTGATATGCTGATAGGATGTGAATTAAACAGTAAAACACAAGAAAAATAAAGAATCATCGGTGATCAGCACAGCATCACCAGGGATCACTTAGATCGGGAAGTTGTGCCTGCAGCAGAACTACAGCCTACACTTACAGAACTAGCACTCAGTAGCAATATTTAGCATGATTTTGGTAAGTGTTTTGTTGAAAACGTGATTTTAATTATAATTTTCTTGTAGAAGTGCACATGTGTACAAGTACTTTTGGTGTTTCACTGTCAGTCAGGTTGGGGTATGTAGTTTTCTAGTCTACCAAATACCAGTGAGTGTTATTTTTTCTTGATGGAAAATCCTGGGTTTTATTCATGTTATTGGGAAGTGCAGTCATCCACTAAAACCCCTTAACTGATTAGCGCAACATTTATAATTTTTGATTGCTACTCTTAAGTAACATGACTGGGTTTAATTAAACTTAACAGTTGGGTCTTTCAAATTTAATTATAATTTATATTCAATCAATAACTTCATGGTGGTTTGGGCTTGTTACTGGTAAGTCTCTATGGTTATACTGCCATGCTTGTACATACATTAATACCATCGCAGACCGCAGAGTTGTGCAAACCATATAGTTTTGGCAAATGTTAACAATTTTTCTAACACACATTTCCCAATTTTTTTCTTTTACAGTTCTTTGTGCTTCTCTCTCTGAGGAAGGTGACTAAATCATCATCAACAGAAACCTAGAAATGGAGCATGGTGGCATTTCTCACAGGACCAGCATTGGGTTTGGGCTAGCTACTTACCCAAGATAAATATTCCAAAAAGAGATTAATCCTGTGGTGTTGTTATTTCCAAGACTTACTGTCCAATACAAAAAAAACTATGTTTTTTCCTAAGTTTAAAACGTAAATGAAACTGCAGGACAATTGCACTTGTATCATAGTAAAATGAGTTTAAAAACAACATATTTTTTAATTGCCGTGTGGTTATCCTTGTGGTAACTGGCTGTGGTATTCCTGTGGAAACTGGCATGTGGTATTCCTGTGGTAACTGGCGTAGTAATCCTGTGGTAATGTCCCCAAAAACCACAGGAATACCACAGGTAACTGGCATGTGGTATTCCTGAGGTAACTGGCCTGTGGTATTCCTGTGGTAACTGGCCTGTGGTAACTGGCCTGTGGTATTCCTGTGGTAACTGGCCTGTGGTATTCCTGTGGTAACTGGCGTGTGGTATTCCTGTGGTAACTGGCCTGTGGTATTCCTGTGGTAACTGGCGTGTGGTATTCCTGTGGTAACTGGCGTGTGGTATTCCTGTGGTAACTGGCGTGTGGTATTCCTGTGGTAACTGGCGTGTGGTAATCCTGTGGTAACTGTCCTGTGGTAATGTCCCAAAAAAACCACAGGAATACCACAGGAATGTTCCTGTGGTAATTTGTGTGGTAATTTGTGTGGTAATTTTATGTGGTAATACCACAGGACATTTTTGTAAGGGTAAACTCAAATCGGAAATTTGTTTCATTTATTTCTCATCAAATATGGCATTTCAGACAGAAATATTTCAAGGGATGTTTTCTACTATCATCATCATTAGACCGTGTAAGTTTTATGTTAATCTGTGATCTTATAGTATATTTTGTCTTACCAATTCTGTAATGTTCCTTTAAGTTCATTCCATGCCTTTACTCTAGTGAAACATTGAAGGAAATGTTTACCAGCTTTGACACATTTTCGCCCTTTTAGACCAATTATGCTCCAGTCGTATCTTACAGTCTTTTTCTCTTCAACAGGGGGTTTACTCAGTAACCACTCATAAACGAAGATAATAGTACCAACTTGCAATTTCTGCTTGTTCCCACGCTCAAATGTGGTATTGCTGTGGTATTGCTGTGTGGTACTGCTGTGTGGTATCGCTGTGGTACTGCTGTGTGGTATTGCTGTGGTACTGCTGTGTGGTATTGCTGTGTGGTACTGCTGTGGTACTGCTGTGTGGTATTGCTGTGGTACTGCTGTGTGGTATTGCTGTGGTACTGCTGTGTGGTATTGCTGTGTGGTACTGCTGTGTGGTATTGCTGTGGTACTGCTGTGTGGTATTGCTGTGTGGTATTGCTGTGTGGTATTGCTGTGGTACTGCTGTGTGGTATTGCTGTGGTACTGCTGTGTGGTATTTCTGTGTGGTATTGCTGTGGTACTGCTGTGTGGTATTTCTGTGTGGTACTGCTGTGGTACTGCTGTGTGGTATTGCTGTGGTATTTCTGTGTGGTATTGCTGTGTGGTACTATTGTGTGGTACTGCTGTGTGGTATTGCTGTGGTATTGCTGTGTGGTATTGCTGTGTGGTATTGCTGTGTGGTATTGCTGTGGTATTGCTGTGTGGTAATGCTGTGTGGTATTGCTGCTATGTGGTACTGTTGTGTGGTAATGATGTGTGGTATTGCTGTGTGGTACTGATGTGTGGTATTGCTGTGTGGTACTCCTGTGTGGTAATTTCTGTGTGGTATTGTCCTGTGGTAATGGGCCAAAAAACCACAGGATTATTTTGTGGTATTTTCCTGTGGTATTTTTCCTGTGGTATTTTCCTGTGGTATTTTCTATGGTATTTCCTGTGGTACAACTGTGTGGTATACCACAGGAATACCACATGATATTTTTGTAAGGGCAGTGTGTTCACACTGTGGATTGAAAGACAATCACACTGTTATTAAGTGTGCCCACACTGTGTTCACACTGTGGGCCAGGAGAGGAATATTTGAAAATATCACAGTGTGTTCACACTGTGGATTAACAGCTGGCAATCAGTGTGCCCACACTGTGTTCACACTGTGGGCCAGGAGAGGAATATTTGAAAATGTCACAGTGTGTTCACACTGTGGATTGACAGACAATCACACTGTCATATAGAGTGTGCCCACCCTGTGTTCACACTGTGGGCCAGGAGAGGAAAATTTGCAAATGTCACAGTGTGTTCACACTGTGGATTAACAGACAATCAGTGTTCCCACACTGTGTTCACACTGTGGGCCAGGAGAGGAATATTTGAAAATGTCACAGTGTGTTCACACTGTGGATTGACAGACAATCACACTGTCATATAGAGTGTGCCCACCCTGTGTTCACACTGTGGGCCAGGAGAGGAAAATTTGCAAATGTCACAGTGTGTTCACACTGTGGATTAACAGACAATCAGTGTGCCCACACTGTGTTCACACTGCGTGGGCCACTCAGGAGAGGAATATTTGAAAATGTCACAGTGTGTTCACACTGTGGATTGATAGAAAACCACACTGTCATAAAATGTGCCCACACTGTGTTCACACTGTGGGCCGGGAGAGTAACATCACACTAAAAAAAACACAGTGTATTCACACAGTGGATGACTGGCAAACACTGTGTTCACACTGTGACGTAATAGTAAAATATTAACCACACTGTGTTCACAGTGTGACCACAGGGTCAAAATCACAGTGTGGAGCATTTATTTGTGGAAACACTGTGTTCACACTGTGACAAATCACACTATGACGCTTCCACACTGTGGTATTACTGTGTACACCCTGTGTTCACAGTGTTCACACTATGATCACAGTGTGAACACACTGTGGTGACGATGTGACATTTTCCTAAGGGATAAAATCATCGAACGCGGCTGTAATTTGTCTCGTAGAAATCAGAACCTGTTAAGAGTAATTGTTTTTTTCAAATCCACACTGTTGATTTATTTTAAGCAAAGATGTATGCAGTAAATAATACTGCATGTTTTAATCTACACTCTATAACACTTCCGAGTCAGAATTGACCTGGATCTGGGTCCCGTGTCAAGTTTTGTCAAATTAACCGAGAAGAGGGTTAAAATGATGCAGAACCCGAGTTAAACTTCCATCCCCCCCCCTCCCCCCACAAAAAAAAATAATAATAATCTCCGGGTCCTGACCCGGAAATGGGTCAGGCCCACTGGAATGTGGAATCAGGGTCAATCATAACCCAGGAGTTTTTTTGTTCTTCTTTTCTTTAGAGTGTATCGAAAACAGCTTGGGGAATGGGCTACTTTGCTTCTTCTCGCGAGCTAATACGAGAGTGTAATTAGGGGAACACAAACTTGTTTCCATATAAGCTTTCTTACGAGGTTACAACTATTCTAATAATAGTATTCCTAAAAATATTGATTGCATTGGAATGCATTGACACAGGACATAATCACGCGGAGAATCCTGTACCATTCCATTTCAACAGGCGATCAAAAAGGGTGATGTGTCACATCAAATAATACGGCAGAGATATACGGGTACCTCAACAAATTACGGCAACAAAACGCAATAATGCGGCGATATAACGCAATACAGCGATCATTGTAATAAGAAAAGATAGGATAGATAAACACTTTATTATCCCACACTGGGGAAAATCAACTGGCCTTGATTTAAACAGTCTAGACATAAATACTAAAATTTAGTACAACAAATAACAGACAGATGGATTATCGTACGGTAAAAAATTGACAAAGCATGAAGAAAAATTGATAAAGAAAACGGAATAACACGGACACAATCAGAGGCCGTGTCACTACGGCAATATAATATAACTCTGTAAAAAAAAAACACGAGTTCTATACAGGAATCGTCAAATATGAGACACCATAGAGTATACATATAATACATGTCTGCATCTTATAATAGTGTTTCTTTTGGATTACCTACAGGTATATGGCAAGGTTTGGAATGGATGTCAGTTCTCTATGTTTCTTTGCTTCCAAACTGGGCTCACAAGAGGAAAGGTCCCTCCTGATGCACCATTCCCGCGCGATGTGGAAACACTTTAAGACTGCCTATGCTCCTTGGATTTTCACCAGTAAGTTAACTCAAAGTTGACCCAAACCAACATAGCTCAGAAATGATTGCAGGATAACTTTTAATGGTTTCCGATTTGGGACCAATGGGGGGGGGGGGGGGGGGGGGGGGGGGGGGGGGGGGGGGGGGGGGGTGGCAAGTTGCGAAAAAAAAATCGCAGATAAAAACATAAGTGCAAATTTCTATTACCGGGTGGAAAGTATATTTTACTTTCTTTGTCCATTTGTTTTCTTCTTACCGTGCCCAAGTTTTAAAACATCCACCGTTGCCCGATTTTTTGGAAGGGTAGTTGCCTCCTGACCACTGGGTCATACGCCTATGGGTGAAGCGTTTAGGGGCCGAGAGTAACAAAAACAGTAATCTTGTACCTGAATAATTAAAGCAACAATTAAGTGGCTATGTTGAAGAAATCCAAACTGGACCCCGGGTTGTACACGTGAACTGGGTTGATAACCTGTACTTGAAAAACAGGTGTTTTTTCCGCTCACTAAACCGTGAATTACGTCTTTGTTTACGTGTCCAAGAAATTCATAAGCCATTTTGAGATTTGTTGAACACGGGACGCTATACCCGGTACACTCTTGCGGGTCAGGATTGATCTGAATTCCGTGTCCCGTCGGGCCTGACCTATTTCTGGGTCAGCATGACCCGGAATCTGTGTCAAAGTGACCCACAAATGGGTCAAACAATCCGAAAAATCCTGTTCTTCCGGGTGAGCCTGACCGCAGAAATAGGTCAGGTCCCCTGGGATCACGAATTTGGGTCAGTTCCCGGGAGTCATTTGGGTGTAATTGGTTTGGGTAAATCTCTTTCTGTACACCGAAACCAAACAGTGTACTCCTACCAAAAGGCTCCATGGAAATACAAACATGCCAGAATGGTACAATTGGTTTTTGACGTCAATTTTTTTGATTACACAGTGCTTTTTCCTCGGCTGGAGTCCATCTTCATGTATTTCGGATGTGCCGTTCATCCGCACGAGTCTGTGAATTTCTTTGCCGAGCTCGTCAGTGACATTATGGACGTGAGAAAGACCGACGAACATGCCACGGTAAGCGGAAAGTGTCTTGTTTTACTTGACAATCGTAGTCAGTCTTCTACTTGTGGAAATTTGGACTCAAATTGGTCATCGAAGTTGGAAAAAAAACCAAAAAAACAAAACAAAACACCCTTGTTGCATATAGTGCGTGCTTTCAGATTCAAATTTCGGGGTGAAAATTGTTCTCTTTCATTAAAATTACACCACTTCAAAGGAAGTCGTTTCGAGCAATGTTTTATAATTTCATCAGCACTCCGGTTCTCTTCACCAAGTACGTTTTTATGGTCATTAGGCCTACTTGTGGAGTAATTACCACTGGTACACCAATGCATACATTTTGATAATTTGAAAAAATAATGAAATGTTTAAAATGTCTATAATGTTTCTAATAATTTAACTGTTTAATTTTTGTAATAGAAATACAAAGATTTCCTGCAGCTCATGGTGAACTCGCACAAGGACCCCGAAAATCAAAACAAGTCAAATGGCCACCTGATACAACGAGCTGCCCTGACAAAATCCGAGATCTTCTCAATGGTTTGTTTCCATCAGTAAAAAAAAAACACCCAAAAACATTTGGACATCAACCGCAGTGCTTTCAAAAGAAACGAAATACATAAATATTTTTACAATTTTAACTATAGACAATTGGATATGAGGCGGCAGTGGCACCATTAGCAACGCAGCACTCAGCAGCACTTCAAAGTCTATAACTTAAAATCTTCTAGTTTGCAAAAGTACAAAGATGCTCATGTAGGACTACATCTTGCAGACAACATTCAAGGCCGTTTAAAGATGAAATATAATGTTTGTATTTTATCAATTAGATAATTAATTGCGATGGTAATTAATGCTTTCACAAAATAGTCCTTTAAATAAAAATTGACCTGGATTCCGGGTCCCAGGGGGCTGATCCTGAAAGTAGTAAAAAAACCATTAACTTCGGATTATGCGTAATTTTGACGAAGTTCCGGGTCATTTTGACACATAAATGGGTCAGGCCCCACGGTACCCGGATCCTAGATAGTTCTGACCAGGAAGTTTTTAGAGTGTATTAACAAACTAGTGGGGCATGCAAAGTACGACAGTTTTGCAGACATTAAGGCAACTTAATTTAACTTATAGAAGCAGACATTGCTCACTGAAAATAAAGACATAGTAAAACTTTTGAATACTATTCGCTGATCAATATTTAATGCTTTTTTCCTACAGTGCATGAGTTTCTTTACGGGAAACCTTGAGACCAGTCCCGCTACATTGTCCTACACCTTCTATCTGCTGGCCCTTCACCCAGAAATCCAAGAGCGCGTCATTCAAGAAGTCGACGAGTACATGACGTCTTCGGAAATCACCCTTGAAGAAACCAAAAAGATGGTTTACACTGACATGGTGATCCGCGAGACCCTTCGGTTGTACCCGACAGTTGCTTCGTGAGTGATGAATTGATAGACCTTTTCTTATAGTGGGGGCGAATTATTGATGGGATCGAGGTAGTACTCACCTTTCCTTCCCTGATATAAACTGCTGTTTTAAGAGCCCAAGAAATGTAATAATGTGCGTACGAGAACTGCAAATATTTGCCACAAATAGTGGGTATGGGAAGGACCCCAATAATACAATGGCCCTGAAGGGACATCCAACATAGCCTAAATATTGACGCAAATATTTATGTGCAATTTTGGGTTTGAAATAGTGAACAACCATGCGAATTCTTTGAGCGTGTAATTAAAGACATTATCCATTTGGTTGTAACAACCGAAATCAACTGTTGCGAGTCTTTTAAATAGGTTTTTAGATACAGTTTTGTCGAATATATATAACTCCATTCCAGAGGGAAATATTACACAGAAAATAAATGGTTCTAGTTATGAACTAAATAATTAGTAAGCTTTCAGACTAAAACTAAACAATTGTGTTTTCTATCCTTATCAATAGGCCCCTAAACAAGTGAATGTTTTTTTTTGTGCGAGGTAATTGGTTCTGTTTTGCTCTATTGGTTTTTCTTCATATATTTTTTTCATACGGCAGACTCAACCGTGTTTGCAAGGAGGACTGTGTAATCAAGGGAGTCAAGGTTCCAAAAGGAGTCACAGTTGAGATTGCTGTTCATGCGATCCAAACCGATCCTGAATATTGGCCAGAACCCGAGAAATTCGACCCTGAGAGGTAAGCGAATCCTATGTATACTCTCACAAAAACTATCGGGTCAGACCCGGATTCCCCTTTTTAAGGGGGGCCTGACACAAGTCTGGGTCAGGCTGACCCCGAAACTGGTTAAGCAGGGGTTTTGACTCTGATTCTGCGCCAGTTCGACAAATATTTTGGGTCTTTTAAAGACGGATTCCGGATGATACTGACCCAGAAATGGGTCAGGCCCCACGGGACGTGGATCGGTCAATTCTGACCTGGAAGTTTTTAGAGTGTACAGCCACAAGCCTGAATTGAAAAAGCGAGACGGCGTTCACATAATACAGGGTGGTACAAAAAGAAGAAAAAACAGTAATTTTCACCTCCTTTCTTTTTGGGAATATTTCAAGAATACAATTTTAGTATATTGATCTATAGACGTAAGTAGCAAGAAATTTTTCACAAATGCATATTTTGTCTATGAGATTTGGTATTTTAAAACGTTCACGTGGCAATTGTGTTTGTCCAAGAATGGGTTTTTAATTCCATCTGAGAAAAAACCCAAGCAAACCTACTCTTCAAACAAATAAGTGTTATTTCTTGCAACTTTCAGGTTTGCTCCTGAGAAGAGGGACAAAATCGACCCCTCATCCTGGCTGGCTTTTGGCCTAGGTCCACGGATGTGCATCGGGTACCGGTTCGCCATGATGGAAATATATGTGGTCCTCGCACGTGTATTTCAGATTTTTCGCGTAGAGGTATGCGAACAAACTGAGGTAAGTCCCCAACCTTCGATAGTTGAAATTAATTTGTTTTGTTTAAGTCAAGACCAGTTTAGCGTATAATTATTTATATAATTAGAGCCTACACATTTTTGGGGCAAAAATTAGTTAGTGGCCTGACGTTTCGATCTAAGCAGAGTCTTCCCAAAGATTGATAATTTTTTTATTTTTATTTTTTTAATACTAAGCAAATTAGCACACTCACTTGAACTCATTTCTAAAAACGTGTTGTACTGCCATCCGTGTCATTATTTGTTTTTATGATAATTATTAAGTTTATCTATAGGTGATACTTTAAAATAACTATACATACAACAGGCATTTGAAACACGCCTGCGCAATTATGTAAGTTGCGCGTTATAAAAAAAGAAAAAGAAAACAAAAGAAAAGAGAAGACAAAATGGTACCTGTCGTCCTTAAAAGGGTTGAGAAAACTATTCCCCAAAATTGTGTTGAATATCACCCACTTCTTCTTCTAAAGCTGTTGCAATTAAACAATGTAAACAAAAACATAATCAAACAAAGAAATAGAAAAACACTTATTTGATTTTGTGTTTGTGTGGTAACCAGATTCCACCAAAGCGAGGAACTCGTGGTCTCCTAACACCTGAGAACGGCATCAACATCCGCCTCGTTCCCAGGAAAGACGTGCCAGTGCAGTAAAGTCAGACCATCATGCGATAGGTACGTTCTGTCTGCCAGCTGACGGTACCGGGCATACAAGTTATCACCAGAATCCGAACTTCTTGATGGAAAGACTAATCGTAGACATCAGTTTATTTATTAGTTACCGGTATTTGTATGGTATTAAATTAGTGCCAGTACTTTACCGACAACTTTTAAAGTGGAATTTGCTGTCACTATTATCAAAGCTATAATAGTTTGGTAATAGTGACAGCAAATTCCACAATTCAGTGATTACATCGATATATTGATATTAAAACTTCACATCGTTATTGAAATTTAAATGCATTTTAATATTGTACATGAATGTGGCAAAATTCACTTTGACAACTCGGAAAATTTTAGTGTGTAGGCAAAAAAAAGATATTTTTTCAGTGATGGTATGCTACGAGTTTTGTATTTTACCTCACTACTAATGGAACAGTGACGAAGTTTAAATCTGCATATATTGTTATGCTGGTTCCTTGTAGTTTCTAATGGGTAATATTAAAAGAGCATGCGTGTGATAGAAGAAAAACGACATAAAAAACGAAAACACTAAAACCAAAAGTTGTTTTCGAGCCTCTGGCAGCATTCTTGATTTCAGTAGCTGCAGTACACAAACTAACTGCTTGCTGGTCTTTAAGGATTTCCAAATTTTATACATTTCGTTAAAGTTGCTATTTTATTTAAAAAAAATATTTTTTATTATGCCCGCATATTGAATGTGACTGGAATAATATTTTCGAAGCATACAACGCACTACTTCTTTTAATTTGAGAGGTAAAACAATCAAAACTAGAAATCAAGTGTTCGTAAAACGAACACATAGGGGTCTCGGTTGGTGGAACAAAAAGTGATAATATCATGACTTCAAACTGAAAATTACATATCATACACAATATGCTATGTTTGGTCGTAAATCCCTTGAACTTGCTGTTTGGCACGAATATGACTCAAAGATTATTACTACAAGTAGTTCGAAAGATATGCTTTTTAAGTTTTAGAGCTTCCTGTTTGAACCGGAAGTAAAGGTCAAAGTGGTTCACATTTCAAAATATAATGACACATATTATGACACGCGGTTCAGAAGATATGAACTTGTAATTAATACTAAATATTGAATTAATGTTATTTGACACTTGATGACGTCACGATGACGAAGAGGTTTTTATTAGTTTTGTAAGCTACAATGCCTTCGAACAAAAACCATGATATTCATAGATTTCATCTTTTGGTGTAAATTTATACAATAAGTGATGTCATGGTGACGCCCCACAATGTTTTAGCCCCACAATGTTTTAGCCCAGCAAACACATATACAGTATCCCAAGTATATAATCAAACAAAGTTTGATGATCGGATATATACTTATTGATATAATTATGGTGGTCTCAAGATTGGCTTATTAAATATTCATATCATTTAAACAAAGTCAATTAATTAATTATATTCAGCTATTTACGTTTTATTATAACTGCATGACTTAGTACGGTATATAACTTGTAACGATAGGACATTGATAAGGATATCAGATAATCTTATAACAAAACCCGTGCACAAAACATATGGGAATAGTGCCTTTAAAAATCATATGAGAAAAAAAAAATAACAACAAAATCCGGACGAAAACAACCTAGGCCTGGTAAGAATATCTAGGCCTACTTTGTAGGAAAACTGATCCACATTATAAACTTAGCCGTATAGTACCAGGAAATTTCAGAAAGTCCTTGGATGTCAACATTGTCATCGTTCGTTATTCATGAAATTATTGGAAATAATGTTATATTTATGCAAACTACAAGCAAAATGTGATTCGTAAAGCAAACCACGGATTCTCTGGAGAGAATAAAAACCGAACACATTTGTTATAAAAAACAATATTATTAACTCTCGACACTTTGAACAGCAGCAGCAACAGCAATAACTACAGCAACATTAGGGAGAAAAAAAGAAGAAAGAAGAAATATTATGTACTTTATATTTACAAAAATACGTAAAACAATAACAATATATGTTAGTTATGGGCCTACATTTGTCAGCAGAGGTGTAGTTTTCATGCACTTATTCTTACTAGTAAATTGTTTTGCACAAATCACTTATTATAATTATTGATGGTCTGGGTTCGAAATTTAATATAAAGGTAGAAAGAAAATAAACTTTACCGGTTTCGGCTCTTACGTTTTTTCAAGGGAACTCATTCAGTAAATTGTTTTATTATTATATACTTGCACAATGAGTAAAGGGTGTGTACAACATTGGTAAGATTGAAAATATAAATGTTCACAGATTTGCACATAACTTACATGGTATAAAGATCCGATGCTTGAAAACATTGAAAATATATAATGGGGTTTTTCACTGTTTTCTCTTAAACTTTCACAGGTTTATTTCATGTAGGGCCTATATGTCGTGTCACATCAAGTGAGGATACTGGTCTTGGACAATAGATCGATCCATTAAGCCCCGCCTCCTTACGAGTTGACCAATCACAACCGCGAAACCCGATCACCATTAGTGCAAAGATCACCAAACGGCTCAAATGGTGATCAGATTTCGCGGTTGTGATTAGTCAATGAGAAATGGGCGTGGCTTTATGGATCGGTGTATTAACCAATGTTGTACATAATCAATGCTTTAAAAACCAACGTTTGCAGTCACGTAAAAACGCATGAAAGCATATTGCATAGCTGCTTTACACGAACGAGGAACACTACTGGGAAAGCCGACCCGCATTAAAAACTTACGAATCGTGGTTGACACGGACCTTTAGTGAATTCCAGTGTCGACATGGGCACTTTCGTTGTAAATTATTAAAAAACTACTCCTATTGGAAGCAAAGCATGACGCATAAAGTTAGTCATTGAATCTCTGAGGAAGAAAAAATTTACAACGCTTTATTCGATACAATATTATCAACTGTTGACATATAGAGAAGAATAAAGAAATATCATTTACTCAATACATACAAAATGACTTAGGCCTAAGATATGTTAATACCATTTAAATAACAAGCAGCTGAGAAAGGCCTATAGTCATGCACTAACATATAGTTTTACCAAAGACAATGTTCAGTGCTTTATAAGTGTTGGTGTTATTTTTATTATTATGCACACATTTCTTTATTTCGGTTCAGATTTTAACTCCACGTGCACAAATTAATTAAGCAATACGCTTTTTGAGTAAAATACAATAGGCCTACTAGTTGATATACATCTTAGAAAACGTGTGAACATCTGACATATTAGCAATCCAAGTTGCATGACGACAAATAAACGATGCAAAATTACACTATATTACAACGTGTGGTCTGTACAGTTCTTTCAGGGCACTCACTTGTTGGTCTGATCTGCAAAATAAAACATTGCATTTACCATTTTATCAAATTTGTGGGTGTATATTTACTCTATTAAAATGGAACACAGAAGAAACCAGTGTCATATCCCCATATAATCTTATTTAAAAACATTTATAAAAATATTGGTGTGCTTATTTTCATTGTATGGTACTGCAGCTGCTGCATGCACAATTGTCAGCTATTCCCAACCCTTAAGCTATGGGTACCAGGTTGAGCTGATTTCATTATGGTTTAGATGGACCCTTCCCATGAAATAAATATGTAAATTGTAATTAACTAACACTACGGGTTGGCAAAATGGGGGACAGTGCGCCTTTTTGTAAGGGGCTGAAGATGGTGACGCAAACGCGTTTGTACGTTGTCCCTTTTCACAACTCTATGGCGTTTTGCCGACCAAACGTGTCTGTACGCATGCGTGAATGTAATTATCATTACTCGGAAGGGCTAACTTATTCCACTGTAGAACAAAAAACAACTCAACAAATAATTGAACCACAGACAAAGTTTCTTCACCTGCAACACAGACGTTTGTTAAAAAGAATGTGTCACTCCATAAGCATATAGATTTGTCTGCTCATTTGTCACTTACTTTTTTCATCTCCATACCTGGATGCGTCCTGTTGACTTTTTACTGGCAAGACCTTAACGCTATTGGAGTATGGCAGCCCGTACCATCTAAGGGAAAAGATGCGAAACCAACAACCAGCATTACTAGCTACCTTTTACGACCTAGCATAAATCTGTGTTGTTTGAGCTGGTAATGCGCCAGCCAAAAAACAAACAAAAAACAAACCCGTAGATTCAAGTGGCATTGGTTTCAATAATTATATTAAAGTCCGACTTTGTATTAATATTATTATGAACAAGATTTATGAAAGTGCACTTCCTAAAAACCAATGCGCTTTACAACAAGAACAATTCACGAAAGGAAAAAAACAAATGAGGAAAAAAATAATAATAACAAAAATGTAAAAAGTACAAAGGCAACACGAATAAACAATAAAATCATAACAATTATCAGAAAAAGGGGGAAAAAACGTTACAGGAAAGTTAAAAAAACTCAAAATTAAACTTCCTTTGAAGCAGTTTGACCAATCTCTTGGCCATTTTGACAAAAAGTGCGGGTCAAACTGACAAAAAATAGGTCAGGCCTCAAGGGACTCGGATCCGGGGTCGATTCTGACCTGGAATGGTTTAAAGTGTTGAATATCTTGTTAATAATAATAATAATAATAGTGGCTTCTTATATAGCGCTCAGGTCCGTCACTCAGTGACGCTCATGGCGCTTCAACATTATTACCCCTGGTCACTGGGCCATGTTTGTGTCATTCCTTTAACCATCTCAGCTCCCTGGGGAGTATACAGCCTGTGCTGCCAAATATGTAGCGCATCAAGCTAAATCAATCACAATAACCATCTCTGCCCTCACAGGTACCCATTTACTCCTGGGTGATGAGAAGCAATTATAGTTAAGTGTCTTGCTCAAGGACACAAGTGTCACGACCGGGACTCGAACCCACACTCTGCGGATCAGAAACACCAGAGCTTGGATCCGGTGCTCTTATCCGCTCGGCCACGACACGCTAGAGTTGTTGTCTTATACTTTCAACAACAGTCACTTGTTACAGAAACCTGATTCAGTGTATCACCATAATAGTTAGTATAACTGCAAAATATTTTACACTTTCAGAGAAGATTAAAGTTATCATTATCTTGAAATTTTTGTTAAATTTATCTAATTAAAAGAGAACAAAATGGAAATAACGAATTGACAAATAAGCTCGATGCTTACTTTGAGTACGCAACCAAGGCCAAAGTGATGCATAGTGCCAGCAGGAGAATGGAACCGAAGACGATGCCGACAACGGCTCCGGCT
Source organism: Leptasterias polaris (assembly GCA_037783415.1). Taxonomy (NCBI): domain Eukaryota; kingdom Metazoa; phylum Echinodermata; class Asteroidea; order Forcipulatida; family Asteriidae; genus Leptasterias; species Leptasterias polaris. The sequence continues at coordinate 2,269,026 of JAZGTN010000005.1, read as the reverse complement.
GACAGGCCGATGTGCCTCGGTGGTGTTATGGGCTGTACCTTGCCAGGCTCTACACTGTCTAAAGACACACCGATGCCGAGGTTTTTCAACTCCTGCCGTAGTACATCTTGTTTTCCTTGAATAGCCTTTAAGAAGATATCTTGATCCAGGTATGGGCCTATAGGGGGGAGAAGTGAGTGGAATTGTCGATATTGTTTTATTTTGTCTCTGGTAATTATTTATCTAATATGTTTATTTAAAATAAAAAATATTATATCGTATTTAGGCCTATTATAATTAAATAAACGTCAAGGGAAACTGACAGGGTAAATATTAAATAACTTGGGATCGAACAAAGAAAAACCGACTAGTTTGGGATTTGTACCAACGACCTCCGGTTTAACGTGCCAGCGATCTACACCAACTGAGCTATCTTGCCATATGTTGGTGTTATTATTTGTTCGTTATTACGTCATTATCTTTGTTCGGGGTGCCAGTCAGAAGCCATATAACTGTTAACTGCCACGGATCACATCCAAGTTTACGATACAACCTGGGATGTGTGTTACCTAATAATATTTCAACAACACATAATAAAAACAAATTTGAAACATTGTTCACAATAATATAAACACCGCTGAAACAGCATTGTTTTAGGATACAAAATACAGAAAGATTATATTAACAAATACATACATATAACAATTTGTATATACATATATATACATATATCGCATTAAATTGTTGAAAATATAAATATATATAAATTTATATAAATTGATTGATTTTGGGTTGAACAAGGAAAAATTGACTAGAGCGGGATTTGAACCAACGACCTCCGGATTTACATATATAGCCTAAATTTATAATTTATATACATTTATATATATTTATTTTTTCAACAATTTAAAGTGATATAATCATGAGATCTTCAAGACCAATCATTAGTAATAAATTTAAGTCGAGTTTTAATCCAAGTTATATAACTGAACGCAAGATCAATTCTATTAACAAGTAATAATAAAACAAATTAAGACAAATCAAAACAAGTCAAAGAGCAGCTCCTGCAAAACGAAAAGTTATTAGTCAAAATATAACTCATTATCATTAGTGTGTAAAAAGGGAATTATATCTAAACTAACTTAATGCAAATGACTCTGAATTCCTTCTGCTTTAAATGTTTTATTTAAATTATTTTTTACAGGTACTGGATTGTGATCAACCCTGTACATTAAATAACAAACCTATACAAATTTAAGCCTTATCCGAAGAGTGAGTAAGCAGACATTAGGGAAAAACCATGCATATTGTTTTCAGCATGTAAACACATTGTCCTCAATTTTGGCGCTGTCGCGTTTTTAAAAATAGATTTCCAGATACATTTTTCTCGAATATGGTCTAATTTTAGAGGGAAACAATTCACACAAATTTGTTTTTCTAGTATGAATTTTTTAATTGGATTTTGGGTTGAACAAGGAAAAATTTGAGCACAAACACTTATAAACCCTTGTGGTTTATTATTTGAATTGTTTTTTAATTAGGAGGCTTTTATAATAAAGTTAATCAATGATGTTTTATCTTTACCAACCCTGTACAACATTTTATAATATACTATTGATAAGGGTTTTTAATATCTTCGTTACCATACCTTCAGTCGTTTCTCTTTTACGAAGAACGTGATGTGTTATTTCATCTATGTCGAAAGCTGTTCGTCTGCGAGCTTTGGAGTTCCCGCCAATTGTACACAGGTCATTACCCTCCTGTGGTGTGACGATGAACATAGCAGCATAAGCGCCCTCTACGTCCTCTCTTAGCTCAGGGTATCCCTCTCCCAGCAGGACATGAGATTCGTTGACATAAGACAGCATTTCTGTTCTGCAGAGACAGTTCGATCAATTCAGTTAAAAAATTGCGAACAAAGTGCCAACATTTTAAATGTAATTCGTAAAAATTATACTAAATAGAAAACTGTTACATTCATATGTTTTTCCATGTTAAGTCATTTGAAGGAAAGTGAACAATTTATCACACAGACAGGACTGGAGAACAGGGTGCAGCTAATTCTAAACACTTATATCTTACCTGACTGCTGAGCCACTGACACACCCGACTGAATGACTGATTGACTTGACTAATTGTTGAAACTAACTGACTGACCTAAACAACATTCATACCTGGCTGATTGACCTGACTAAAATTGTTTGACTTGACTGACCATGGACTGACTGACCAACTGATATACCTGGCTGATTGACTGATTAATCCCATTCTGCAGATTTCTTTACTATGTCCAAAGTCAAACTGTAAACATCGCCAAACTCGGTGACGTCATGAATTAAATAAATTAGTAAACCAATCAAACCTCACCAACTCACTATATGTTAGTTTTAACAGTCAATTAACAGTATTAAATCATATAATATTTGTAGTGTACTTTCCACTGAGAGTACATTCAAGCCTTTGAATGTAAACTTACGAAGTTTTCGAGCCACTTAGTGGACAGCACGACTCAAAGTTATCGTTGCAGAATGTCGTCAAGATTGTGGCGATACTGGTTGTAAGAGTTTGACGAACAGTGGGCCACTGTGAGATTCAATTATCAATAGAAAAATCAATCAACTATAATAAAGACTCCATAGTTTGGAGCAATGTAAACAAAATTAATTATTTTTGATTCTTAATGTTTTCCTTCTTCTTCTCGTTTAGTCAAGTTTCTTGTTTTTGCCTCTAATTCATTGTGGATCTACTTCTGCTGTACTGGTTTATTTAATTGTTTCTATTTACGCCCCGTAACATTTTTATGAATTGTTCACCTTTTCTGGTTGCCATGTTTGTATGAATGCTTGGGTTATTTTTGTGTGGCTCAGTTTGTCTTTCCTTTTTTTCTTCAATAGTTATGGTTATTAGACACATTTTGTATTTCCCTTTTTCTATATATAGGGACCTATTGATTTATTTGGTCTGACAAATTTTATTTATTAATATACTTTTGTCTTAACCAGAAGTTACTAATTAAACCAAAGAACAGCGGACAAAATAGACCGTGCAAGTCTCATGCGTATTCGTACTTCCGGGACAAAGCTGGTCCCAACCACGGTTTTACGTGGGCGCGATTCTGTTTCTTCAAATACATCAGTACGTAGTTGGCTTTCAAAAAAAACACCATTATATTGTTGGGAGAGTAAAATTCTGCCATGAAACATATGAAAGTTAAATAAACTTAGCAACAAAGAAAACCTGATAAATGAGACTTAAACTCAGCTCCGGTTGCTACTTGTAAACAATGAGGAATTTTGCAAAACTGACATTAGGTTATCATTAAACCTATGTCATGTTGAACAGATAAGAGCGTGATTCGCAAATGGGGTTTCTAAAGCATAAGCATCCTCGTACCAAGTTTTCATTTTGTTTCAAAGTTAATTGCACAACAAAAATTAGGATTGCTTACCAAAGTTAAACCTCCCTTGAGATTAAGAACGACACCAGCTTTTGCCTGCTCACGGTTGTCTTTAAAAAGAAAACGTTGATTAGAACAGTAAACATGCTTTAGATTTATATTAAAATGAATACTAATTAGTTATGGTTATATATTGAATAATCAATTTATTGATTTGGGGTTGAACAAGGAAAAATTGACTGGAGCGGGATTTGAACCAACGACCTCCGGATTGACGTGCCGGCGCTCTACCAACTGAGCTGTCTAGCCCTATGTTGGCGGTCTCCCTATTTTGTCAATATCCTTGTTCGGTGGGTGCCAGTCAGAAGCCATTCAATCGTAAACTGCCGTGTAGCCAAGGATCACACACCCGAGTTTAAGATACAACCTGGGAAACGGCAGCCAGGGGATCACCATAAGGGGATGCGACTTTTTTTTATATATCAGATATCAAATAACAAACCACAAGGGAAACTGACTGGGTAAATTTTTATGATTTTGGGTTGAACAAGGAAAAATTGACTAAATGAATAATCAATTTATTTATATATTTTTTTGTTATACATATTTTTATTTTAAATTGTAATCTAACCATTGTGTTTATTACGATTTGTTTGTATAACATCATAATTATTAATCATCGTCTGTACACTGCAAACAAATGGGGTGTTAAAATTAACACCGTGTGTGTTGTCACATAACGTCACAAAAAAAAAAAAAAATCAAAATTAACATCATAATGGTGTCAAAATAACACTTATGTAATTGTGTTGGCAGAAATTAGTGTTATTTTAACACATTGTACTGATGTAAATTTTGATTCTTTTTTGTGTGTCTATAATGTTACAACACCCTTAATGTCGAATTCAACACCCCAGTTTGGCAGTGTATTTTTTTAATATTATTTTACAGGAATATGACAAATTTGGAAAACCCAGAGCTGTGTTACTTTTGATTTTAGAGTTCGCCAACTTAAACAAGTCGAACACCATTCCCTTGTTAGATGTAGATAGCCGACTTACTCGCCCGTACCCCGTTTAATTTATCTAAATTCCATATAACCTAAATTATTTCAACATTTATCTTGAAAATATGCTTAACATTGTTCCCATGGCCATATCATAGCAGTTTAGTGCCATGGACGTAAATATTGATAAGTAGACGTATGGAATTTTGCAAGTGCCTGCCGACGTCTCGAGACAACACCCTGCAGAACTACGTCATCATCAAGAGATAAACATCCGAGGAAATTCAGTACTGGAAGCAAGATGCCTTCATTCCGGAAAACCTATTTATTGAAGATTCACTCTAAACACTTCCGGGTCAAAATTACCCAGATCTAGGTGATGTGTGGCCTGACCAATTTCTGCGTCAATAGACCTTATGCATATGACGTCATTTGAGTAGGGCGCCCTCGCCTAGAGGTCAAAGACTGTTCATTGGCCAGTCCTGTGCGCCGCGCGTACAAATCAGCGCGTTTCCATTGTTTCATCATCAGTTTACCTCTAAAATGGCGGCTTGGTGACGTCAATGCATAAGGTCTATATGACCCGGAATCTGGGTCAAAATGATCCTGAAATGGGTCAAGTTGATGAATAATCCGGGTCCAACTCCCAATTTTTGATCAGTTTCTGGGTCAGCCTGTGTCAGAATCTGGGTCTGACCCCTTGAGATCATAAATCCGGGTCAACTCTGACCCGGGAGTTTGTAGATAGTGACAAGTTATTACCACCCCCCCCCCCCCCCCCATTTTTCACCAGGACGCCGTCCTCGGATAATTATCCCAGGATCTCAGCAAGTCGGATGGCACTTCCAGAGCTCCGTAAAATATCAACACTTACGTTGACACATGTTCCCTTGGTACTGGGGTGTACATCGGCATTTACAGCTGGAACCCTCCTCGAAACTTCCACCATTCTGACAGTCAACATTTGGACAAGCGGACGGCTGCGGCATGACCGTAGGCTCAGTGTCTTTCAGTATATAGGAGAAACATTTGAATTTGTATGAAACCATGCAATATAACCATTTAAAAATATATACATATATTTATAAATATTTAGTGTATGAAAACATTGTACTTATACAAATTGTTTATAAAAATTCATCACTACATGTCAAAAGCTCTGGTGTTTAAACTGATTAATTTCGGTAAACGCCGACTAGGTGTTAATCATCACCAATGTGGCACAAATTAACGCCGTGTCGGTGCTGTCACATTATTAACACATGAAGTTGTGCAGTTTATAAGATAATTATCAATTTAATGTTACATTCAAATTTTGTTTAAAGGTCGGTCTGTAACAGAGCTGTGTATTGAGAGAGTTGCGACAAAGAGGGACCAGTTTTCTTTGGTCTCGTGGTTGATGGACGCCATTTTTGGTCCAAACGCAGCACAACCCAATGGGCAGACTGGTTTTGCACCCTGTGTTCGCCCATGCGTTTCTTTGGACACAAAATGGCTTGTAATCGAAAGTTGTGGCAAGTTTCTCAATACGGCTCTGTAGTATAGACGTTTCTATTTGGTTATTCAAATGAAAAAAGCTGCGCGTTTGTTTTTTATCTAAGAGACATGAACAGTTAAATAGACCTTACGCATTGACGCCAACATGCCGCCATCTTAAATGTAAAACAATGGAAATTCACATCTATGTACGGGCGGCGCACAGCTAGCTATAGGCTAATGACCGACCTTCTTTTGACCTCTAGCCGAGGGTGTCCTACTCAAATGACATCATCTGCATTAAGGTCTATAGAAACAAACGCTTTGTTTACTTACCACACTCGAAGCCTGGATCCTGTTCAGCTATACACACGGAAATAAATGATATCATCACTTTGAAATTACAATTGCAGATACTGTGACAATGATTAATTATAGCACATTGTTAAAGTGCATGTGAGGAAATTCCGTCACAGTACTAAGATAAAAATGGACTAAGAAAGTAACAAATTATTTTCAGCCAAAATAAAAAAGTTGTAGGCCTACTTATGTTTTTATCTGCATACAATTTCGGGTACGCCCCCACCCCCTTAATCAAAGAGTCCCCTTGTGTCCACTGCTACACCCTAATGTAGTCTGTTTGTAATAAACACAGGTCCCAAATCGGTGACCATTGAAAGTTAGCTTGTAATCACCAACACCGAATTGTCTTTATTTGGGTAAACGGTTAACGGTTGTACGTAAAATTAAACTAATCGGTAGTACACAATCTTCAACAAATCGGTTGTACACAATCTTCAACTAAACAGTTGTATACGCAATCTTAAAACTAAACAGAATCTGCCCCTTTAATCAAAAACTCCCAGTACGTGTATGCATAAGCGTAATCTACAAGTATGTGCAATGTACTATTTTTTTTTCTTCTAGATTCTTAACCAACCCATATGGTTTTAAAAAAAATGCGTTTAATTCATGTTTACTGTGATTTTGATGTTTTTATTATTGTAAATTATCATGCAATTTGGCCATTGGGTTACAATGTTATAATGTGAATAAAATATACCATAATAATATACTTGACATAAAGAGTAGGTTATAACATGGTCAGGAGGTAGGATTTTATTTCCCACCTCCTTGGTTATAATAATAATAAGTTTAGTGTAAACACACCACTTTTAAACTCTTGTTATAATGGACTATGCAAGTCTCGCGCGTATTCGAACAATTAGACCCGTTAAAGTGCGCGAGTTTGTTTTCTTCAAGCGTTAAAGCAATGCACGTGGAACCAGAATTGCACCCCAAAAATGTCCGAATGCGTGCTAGACTTGCACGATCTGTAGGATTGTAAGCTCGAACTTTCAAAAGCTGCATTGGCAGTGCAGCAAATACATGTCAAACTGTTTATGCTAGAGCATGTGGTTCAAGTATCACACGATTATTGCAATTCAGAGCATACCGTTACTGATGATTCTTTGCGGAGGAAAGGAAAAACGAAATCACACAAACAAATAAAACACATGTATATAAAACAGAATTTTACTCACATACACAAAGTCCGCACGTTGCCGGACATAACGTTAGTATGAATTTGTGAGTGTCATCACCACACCAGAATGGTGGATAGCCGCCATTGACTACCCCACATTTCTCGTCCTTGTCCTCACAAATGGCTGTCACAAACAATTCAAAAATACACCGTTTAAAGACAGTATGGGAAGCCTCGATATATTGGAGTAGACGCAAATAAAATAGATTTCAATTCGTAATAAAGGGAGTATCATCGAAAACAATCGAGCGGTTTCAATTCCTGTGACACACTCTCAAAAACTCCTGGTCAGAATTGACGCAGATTCCGGGTTGCAGGGGGGCCTGACCTGTTTTGGGGTTAGTAAAACCCTGTGTTAAACTGACCTGAAACTGTGTCAAACTGATGAAGAATCCTAGTAAAAGAAATTGCAAATTTTTAAACGGTTCAAACCATGATTATACTGAACCACAAATGAGTCAGGCCCCCTGGAAAACAGAATCCAGGCTAGATCTGACCAGGCAGTTTATGGAGTGTAGCTCTTTGGTCAGATGATTTACAAAGGGATGTCTTTGATTTTTTTTGTTTATGTATAAAATACAGTTAAGTGAGAAAACATGTAATGATTGGACCCCTCCCCCAAGTATTGGTGTACTCTAAAACAAAAATAAAACTGACCCAGATCCAGCTCCCGTGGGGCCTGACCCATTTCTGGGTCTGTATGACCCGGAGTTTGTGTCAACATGACTCAGAAATAGCTAACATTGACGCAGCAAAGGGTTACATTGTTGACGTTTCCGGGTCAAAATGTGATTTTTTTTTTTTTACTTTCAGAGTCACCTTGATTCAAAATTGGCATAGGCACCCTCAGACCCAGAAACCGGGTCAATTCTGATTTGGGGCGTTTTAGAGTCTTACAAACAATTGGGCACCAGGGGACTTTTTGTACCACCTCAATTGTAAAACTTAAAGTAAACTTAAAACACATTTGAAGAATATTGGAAGAAAGTAAAATTCATTAAAAACAGTTAGTATTTTCTCACCAGAACAGTCGGTTTCGTGGAACCCATTTGCACATGTACACGAACACGCAGTTGTATCAAGATCCCCACAGTTGTTGCATATCTGAGCACAAACTGTCAACCAGAAGAAGGAACTCATAACCGATGACCGATAAGTTTGTCTAATTATTGTTTGAATTGTTGTTCCGTAAATACTCTAATTGTTAATGACCACAAAAGCATACTTGAGTTTCTAGAGCAAGGGATTTAAAAACAAAATTCAACTTGAGGAACATTTCATGCATGAAGCGTTTCTCAGACTGTGTATTCCAATTACGGATTACTCTTCCTGCGTGGACATAACCGCTCCAGATTTTCGGCGGTATCTCAAAAACGCTACCACTTGAAAGGACATTTTCACAGTTTAGTTTTATTTTAGGCCTACATGGGTCGAACGGTGAAAAAATAAAAAATAAAATTATACTTTGCATGTAATAATATATCCATTACTATGGTGGGTGTTTGCTGACGGGGTGTGTATAGGAACAAGTTATACTAGAAACCATTCAGCCTGGTTTCGAAAGGAAGCTTCCCCTTACTGTTTACTGCCAAAACCACTTAGTAGTGGGCGGTACGGTTTAATTTTTCGGTTGAGAACTGCACGCTTACTTTTAGGATAAAAACGCACTCCTCATAGGCCCTTTTCAAAACCACGGCTTTGGCTTGGTACAGGGCCACCATAGTTTAGACCTTCGTCTTACGCCTCGTTAGTTATTTAGAATCTGAGCTTTCCTTAGGGGGTCTCAAACAGGCAGACGAGCACAAGCCGGATAGGTGGTTTCGAAAAGGGCCATTATAGTTAAATAAAATCATTTCACCTCTGATACTTTTTACTTACCGCAATCTTCGTTGTGTTCTGAACAAAGACCTGAAATAAATCAGATCAAGGGAAAATGCTGACTTAGGTTGCATCTCTTATCATCTTTGTTTGGTGGATCTTTGCTATCGTTTGTGGAATATTTTTTGATCACATCTTCAACCCTCCATTGTTAAATATACACTCCAAAAACTCCAGGGTCCAAATTTAACCCGGATTCCGGGTCTCAAGGGGGCCTGACCCATTTCTTGGTCAGGTTGACCGAGAAACTGGTCAAAAATGGGATATTGACCGGGATTATGCATTAGTTTGACCCATTTCTCGGTTATTTTAACACAGATTCCGGGTCATAACCCAGAAAATGGTCAGGCCCCACGGGACCTAAATCCGAGTCAATTCTGACCCGGGATATTTTAGAAAGTGACGGTAACTTACGGCACAGGTTGTTGTAGCATTGACCAATTCCAGTAGAACATTTGGTACAGCTTGGACCCAATGTATATGGCTTAGCTCCTCTGACGTTTCCGCTGAAATTAGAACATGCACATGGAGATATATCAATAAACGGGAACTACTCTCTTTAATCCCCTGGCTCAGAATTGACCCAGATTCCGGATCCAAGAGGTCTACACTCATTTCTGAGCCAGGCTGACCCGGAAATTGGTTTCTTCGTCAGTATGACCCAGACTCTTGTTCATTTTTGACACAGATTCCGGGTCACATTGACCCAGAAATGGGTCAGGCCTGTGTGACTCGGAACCGGGTCAGTTACGACCCGGGAGTTTATGTTTAAAGAATGTATTTGAGAATGATCCATCCTACAGACATACAGCTACAAGGTGGATAGTTAACAAACAGTTTGATAAAATTCAATCAGTTGAAGAGTATATATATTTTGTGTGCAACCGGTATTTTAGCAAGGGGGGGGGGGGGGCTACGCCTCTGTTAGTGATATCGTCATATTTGTTTCCTGTTTTATATTATTGTTTTATTGCTGCGCTTTTGACAAGCACTTCTTGTTCTCATTAGAGCTGGCAACATGTATATGCAGATTGAACATGAATCGGTAAATATAATAATCTTTTGGGGACTTAACATTTAATGTTTAATGGTTTTCTTATTGTATAGGCCCTACTGTTAGAAGAAAAAACCCAAAAGAACCCAAACAACAACAACAACAACAACAAACATCAAATTTGGCTATCGGGCCATAATTTGTGCTTGTTCAATCAAATGTCAAGTAAGTTTATTGCAAAAGGTAGGTAATTGCTAAACAAACATCAAAAGCATGTAAATATTTGAAGTGATATATATAGCAGAAAACAAGCTCTGTTTTGGTATTAAAAGTGTAAAATGGCTAAGCTATATTAAAATTTTATTTTATATTGTGGAAAATATCACTGTATCATAGTACTAACAGGAAGTAATTAGTAATGGCATTACAAGGAAATTTGCAGGTACAACCATGTGTAAATCTCTTTGGGATGAGTATTGGCTCTGAAAAGAGCCGGTGTGGTCTCAACGTTTTGATCAGTATACTGAACTTGTCTTCAACAGAATGCTTACCTCCCCAAGGAGATGTATACACGGTTTTACTCGCAGATTTACTTGTATTAAAAAATAATATCTATCGGGTTTTCGTTATAACGAACTCTACATGAGAGATGAGGCTACGGCTACGGGTGTTGCTAAGGGTGTTGCTAGGAATTCCTATACTTCAATGTATGATCCATCTGTAGCCGTAGCCGTAGCCTTAGCCGTAGCCACCAATTCGAACAAAGAGTTACTTACTTGGGACCGTAGTTACACGTCGCAATCCACACATTGTCCTTGCTCGTTCCCTCGGCAGTTTCACAGAAACTCATTCCACAACCAACTGCGTAGGTTGTAGCCCATGCGATCTGTAACAATAAAGACCAAAAGCAGTCAAAATTTCCACAAAAAATGTGTAAATTTGTCCCATACAAATAATTACGGAAGTGCAGTGCCGTCACAAGAATAAGCAAAAATTCCGCTTCGAGGAGTGTACGATAAGTCTGGAGTAGTCGTGTACGTACATGATAATTATTGTGTACATACACGATACGATTTTTTTTTCCTGTGGCGGCAATTCACTTCCGTAAATAGTATAGTACCCAGGCAGGCTAAAAGAATGTTTCATATCTTCTAGCTAGCGTTCCCTTAGCCCCTCCCCTTGATCCAATTACGATTGATGAGCAATCTCATCATTCATAAGTTATTCTAAAAAACGGGAAGCTTAAAAATACGGGAAATACTTAAAGATATTTATCACAGCACGGAAAACTCGTGGTGTGGGGGGGTCAGGGTTGATGATCACGCAGGAACATCTCTCTGTCAAATAATGGGGGAAAATACCCACCCCCCCCAAAAAAAAAAAAAGAAAAAACTAAAAAACTAAAAAACGGAAATTTACATCATTGGTTCAAACACCCGTCAGTTCTCAAGGAGGGGGTGACATTTTAAAAAGTTTTTTAGGGAGTTACATGCTGACACTTGGTGCTTTGCTGGTTGACAGAATTGATAATAGACCTTATGCATTGACGTCACCAAGCCGCCATCTTAGAGGTAAACTGATGATGAAACAATGGAAACGCGCTGATTTGTACGTGCGGCGCACAGACCTGGCCAATGAACATCTTCCTTTTGACCTCTATGCGAGGGCGCCCCACTCAAATGACGTCATATGCATAAGGTCTATTAGGTCTTGGGCTCGATTTCACAAAGAGTTAAGATTGATCGTAACTGCAAATCCATCGCAGTTGCTTAGCAAAGAGTGATGTCACAATACAAATCACTATGGTAATACTGATAACTCATCTTAAGATGAATCTTAGTGCTTTGTGAAATCGACCCCTGGAGTTTTACCCAAAGGTCAACCCATCCCTCCTTTCCATGAAAGTTTATATATTATAACCGCAAAGAGTATCAATTTTTTTTTGTCTGACACATATAATGTCCATCGTTACAAATTTCATGAAAAATAATCTTCCAATTTCAATTTGGAAATGGAACTACACGTTTTGGGCCCGTTGTTTCATTAATACCCTCAGGTCCTCCCCAGTAACGGCCCTATAGGGCTAAAATGGCGTGTCGTGGCCGAGCGGTTGAGGACACTGGGCTCAAATTCCCGTTTTTCTGATCAGCAGTGTGTGAGTCCCAGTCGTGGCACTTCTGTCCTTGCAAGGCATTAACACTATTGCTTCTTCCTTCGGATGGGACGTAAAACTGTACAGGTCATGTGTTTTGGTATTGCACGTAAATGACCCATGTACACTTATCACAAAGAACACAAAGATGAGAAAGGGGTTTGCCCCGGTATTTCTGGTATACATAAATCGGTGTCTTAGTTGTAAAAATTCAAAAACCTGTCTCAAAATGTTCCTTGTGTTTATTTAAGCACATTGAGTACCTTATTGGTGGATACGTAGGTTATATAACTCTATAGATTATTATTCAAATACAGCAATTCTACGAATTACAAATTATACTTTTCTAAGCAAGTCACTTTACCGAATATATTTTACCTGTTACTTTTACCGAGTACATTGGTTGATGAGTATTGAACGTGCTGAAACCATAGGGCATAATATATATATAGCTCTACGGCCAAAACCAAAGTATCTCCCTATTTTTGTAGGTCCCCCTGTCTTTTGTTTTATTTACTGAATGTTCACTTTTCCGATACAAGGATTTTGTTAAAATCCTCGGGGCACAGGTTCAATCAGAATCCTAATGCGACAGCACGTGTACTGTTACTGTAGCTGCAATAAGAGGTTAACATACATTACTGAAGTCGAATCTCATTAGGCTTGTATAGATGTTTGACAATGTGGAGTATTTCACTGTACAGTTCTATACAATATTTTAATGTAATTAAGTTGACAAGACTAATTACTAAATTGCATTTGGCTATTACAAGAGGTAACTTTTTTTAAAAGCTGATCCTTTGAAATTATGTAAAATGCAATGGAGTAGGACTATCTGAAAGGATGGAGTAAATTAATAACTTTTGAGAGGGTTATGCACTAGTGAGTGGCTTTGTTCAACCAGCTACATTACATGAGCTTTCCCGGAGGGTTCAAAATTGGGGCAGTAGTTTACGTCGACAGCTATTTCAATTGTCTTGCAACTGAAGTCGACTGTTATGTCGACTTAGTTGTAGGCCACTTTACATGACTAACCTGTGTATAGTGTCCACACTGCTTGCCATCCTGGCAGGCACCTGTCTCGTAAGAGTAGTATCTTATCTCGTTAAACCAGGCATTCACAACGCCCTCAACGACTGGCCGTCTCCCCGGACCGCCCGTCGACAGGAAAAGGTTCTGTCCGATCTTGTTGATGTCAAAGTTGGGGCTAAGGTTTGGTGTTGGCTGGCCGTGGTCGAATATACACTTGTCGGACCACCGTTGGGCCATAGTCGCAAGCTCAACATCCCACTCCTAAGATAAAGAGCAACATTATTTGATTCAGCAACGTTATGTTCATATTCTCACCCCAACACCGATGAATGATAAGCTCCCTGTATAAGCTGTGATTACTGATTGGAACATGACCCTGAGTGGAACACAATCCAGAAGCAGCTCGGATGGAATTCGAACCCACAATCGCCGCCTTCTAGGATGGATGTCTTACCTGCTAGACAACCACGAGGCTGGTTGGAATCCGGCTATAAGCAGTGGGCACCGTAAACAAATCGGACTCTTGAAGCTCTGGTGTTTTTGCTCAGCAGAGTGTGGGTTCGAGTCCTGGTCTTGGCACTTGTGTCCTTGAGCAAGATACTTTACCATAATGGCGCTGTCCTTCGGCTCGGACATTAAGCCGTATAGGTCCCGTGCATTAGGATTGGTAGTGAATTAAAACATTTGCTCGATATAGACATGGTGTAACCCAATTGTGTCTTCATTGTGTGCTTTGAATCTCAGGAATTCTTTTGAACAATTTAGGGGGCGGGGGGTACTTCTGTACACGAGGAAAATAGTGTGTTTAAATATGGGAACCATGGGGGGGGGGGGGGGAGGTGATACCCTCTTTGACCTATCAGGCATGACCCAAGAACACTTATTGTCGAGGAGTTTAATTATCCCCCGGTGTTTCTAGCTCACATAGCAAGCACTTCGTTGACAGGTTTACTCACGCTACAGTGATTAAGTTCATTTATGAAGTATCCTTGGTTTCATTGCCAGATAATAAAAAGTGTTTGCAGTGGTATTGTTGGCATTAAACTTTATTTTGTTGTTACTGATATCATTCTCACTTCGGCCATAATACTGGAGTATCGGGTCGTAATTGATACTATTAATTTGTACGAATTTGTTTGTTAGTATGGGTAAGCATCACTTACGAAGTGTGGACTTAAGAACAAAAAGAGGTCCACACAAGGCAATGTTTTGAAACACTATGTGGACTTACACTCGTCCACACAATGATTTCACCAGTGTTGAAATTTGTTGTGTGTTAAGTTCACAGAGCAAATAAATATATATAGATGTAACACTGGGCTGTGTGCTTTGGAGGGAATCTCCGGCTCATTTCAAGTGTACGTCTAGCTGCTTTCATAAACAGACAATGTACTTGAACTTTGCCTGGTAACTGCGTCTCCGGTGGCGCCCATCAAAGAAATGAAAAAAAAAAAAATGTTCTGCTCTCGTTGGTTACCGTGAGTTTCAATTGAAAAGAATATTTGAACTTCGAAATGATCAGAACTATGAACAAGATAAATTGTGTAGTTTGGCTGCAATATAAATACGTACCATTCTTTTTTGAGTGTAACGTTTTGTGTGCCACTCCTAAGTTACCTAAAGATTTCTTTTCGGGGGTTTGATCGGCAAATATTCAACTTTTGTAACGATTTCAAGTGTTGTTGTTTCAGAAATGGGAAAGTTAAGTATGTTCATTGTCAACCAAACACGAACCTTTTCTGTACATTGTAGGTACATTTTCTTAAATCTATGGTTACCAAGTAAACCAGACGGGCCTTACTTACAAATACATAAAAGCCGTTCAGATCCATAAGACTGAAACAAAAATATGATTTTAAAAAACTTTGACACACAAAACAAAATTTGGAAATTAATAATAAGACTTAAAAGTAAAGCGAATCTTTCACTGAAACATACAAAGGTAAACGTTTTTTTAGTGTTCTATTTTGACTTTTTGATTCTCCCAAAGCTGAACGTAAATAAATATCAAAAATACATATAAATAGATAAATAAATATATCAAAACAGTTTCTTAATACTAAACATAAAACAAGAAACCAAAAAACCACTCTATTTTGTTGCTATTGCATCTGAAAATTAAACTCAGACTAAGCGATTCTTTCATTAATACAACAATTGGTACATTTGAACTTTTCATTTCTCTCAAAGTTGGACTTTTAAAATACATGAATATGCCTATATTATCTTTGAAAACCGCACACAAGCCTACACTATTTCATTGGAAGCGTGCACTGCCCAATTTGATGAAGTTTTCACGATTTGGTTGCGCTAACTTTCATTACAACCAAAATTGTAAAAAGATAGTTTTTCGAAACATTAAAATGAGGTAAAAATTACAATAGAACAAACAAATCATTTCCTGAATTTTAACACTTAAAAAGTATGTCGAGCGTAAGGTATAACTTAGAGAAAGTGTCTAGATAGACTTAGGTCTATATATATTTGTTACTGTATTTTCAAGGTAGTGTATACTGTCAAAGACCAGTATATCCTCACTTAGTGTATCCCAACATGCATACAATAACAAACCTGTGAAAATGTTGGCTCAATTAGTCATCAACTTTGCAAGAAAATAATGAAAGAAAAAACCCCAATCTTGTTCCATATAAGGTTGTGCTTTGAGATGTCTGAAACCTTTCTAAGATTCAAAATTTGTGTTGAAAAATTTCCTTTTTCTCTCAAACTACATTACTTCAAAGCTTGTCGTTTCTAACGAATGTTTTTATAATATCAACAGCTCTTCAAGTAATTGTTTATGATCATGAACTTGTGGAGTAATCACCAAAAGTATACCCCGCCTTTAAGCAGAAAATGCATGTAGGCCTACATTCTTAAAACAACCTACCAAATCTTCACAAAATAACTTCACAACTTAATACTGGTACCAATGTAGTTTGTTATGAAGTTGTTTGTAAGTGCCCGTTGAGGCTATTTAGCCCTGCAACCTGTACAAAACCGGCTAAAATCAATTCACTTCAATTAAATTCAACTTTATTTATTTCATCGCAGCTTACAAACAGAATGTCGAATGTTGTTCTGCAGTATGCACTAAAAACATTTTAAATTCAATACTGACGCATTACAAACTACACAATTACTATAAATACATTTCTCACAATTTGTTTTTACACTCGTTAAGCTAAGGAAATAAAGCTTGCGCCTGTTCTGGAACAGGCCTTATCGAGTTATTGGCCGAAAAGCTAAATACTTGACAAATATATTCAAAAAACATACCAGCAGTGTTAAAGTTACTGGAACATTTCTCAAACTCACCATGAACTTCATGTCGGCTGCCTCCGGTTCGACTTTTCCACGGACAACATTATGGTTCTCCAAGAACTGAAGTTCCTCATCCTGGGTTAGTTGTGACTTTGCGCAGTCCAGCAGAATGAAAAACAGAAATAAGAGTTGACGAAAACATCCGATACTTGCCATCTCTCGATCACTCTTGAGCTATAGCTATTCCGTCTCTACAGTTGGTTGCCCCACTTAACCCTACCTTTGGACGCACCGGGCGTTTTGGTATTTATTTCATTGTCCGTCAACTGTAATTACAAAAACCGACAGAGGTACACTATTGGCAACTGGTTGCTATAGAAAACTTTACTCGGCTGGCAGCAACGACTGGTTTCAGTTCAGTTCAACGTATAGATAGTTCCCAGTAGACGTCATCTTTACGGGCAAATCGCATTTTGGCTTGCAGGCGCGTCAAGCGCTCAAATTATTAACGCAGCCGCGTCGTTTACTAACCAATCACGCAATGAGTTGTGTGAAATGTGCGCGTGCTGCACGCAGTTCTCACGCGTAACGCATGACTGTGTGTTCCAAATTGCCCGTAAAGATGGCCGATTTACGTCATATTGCAACCTATCTATATTAACGAAATACTTCTGCTGTTACTATTTCCGGGTAAGAGCATTTGAAGATTATAAAAAGGTAAATATAAGTAGTTTCAAGTGTCTTATGAGTACCGAGGGATGTACATTGTGTCATCATTCACAACTTTTGGCAAACGTCGTGAAATTTGTTATGAATATTCGCGTCAATATTCACGACCTGCGGTTTTTTGTTAAGATTTTTGACATCAATAATTGTGGTCGATGTCCCTTCCCTTTAGGGCCACCATACACTGTGCCTTTTCAATCACATCTAACATTTGAATGTTTGTCTGCATTGCCAAGCATGTGCAAGGGAGGAAGGGAGATTGTCGACGATTAAAAGATTTTGTGAATAATGAAGGTCTATATCAGAATAATATAATCATGAATATTGGGACTTTATTAGTGCCTCGCGTTCTCTCTGTCTCTGAACCCAGTCTAAATTTGACAATGTTATGTAATTATTGATTCCAAGGAGAGTTTTTCTAGGCCAAATCAGACATGCCAGTAGCCCTCCTGAACCCCCGGAAAGAGCTTCGCCCCTGTGCCCCATCAGGGGGGGGGGGGGGGGGGCTTAAGCGGGCCCCTGTACCCCACACAGTAAGTGCTATGACTCCCAATGTCCATGCCCCTTCATTTCAAGACAAATTGACGCCCATGATTAGTTAACTCTCTTTGGAGCGTTAGATTTCTATAAAGTAGATAATGGGAGTTGTATCCGGAAAAGAGCTGTTCAAAGAACCACAGGGCACGATAATTTAGTCAAAGGGTTTCACACCGAATCAGCCGTTGAGCGTTGACCGAAGCAAAAAAATACCCCCAACCCCCCACACCTTTCTTCACCAAACATTACAATTTGCGTGATGAGACAAATTAATGACCCCTCTTTCCACACATACCTCCCCCTGCCGAAACCAAAAGGAAAAGTTGGGGGAGGGGTTCTTTACAACATTTTATCATGCGAATGTTTGTTTTCTTCTTCATGATTTCACGTTGGCTTACATAAGGATAGTAACTTTGAGAGAAATGGCCAACTTAAGATAATTATTATAATAAATTTTCTTAACATATATTTGTATCCTCCTTCTTTTTTCTTTGTTTTCTTTGCTTCCGTATATTGTGAGGCTCCGTTGATTTGTTTCTACCAGAACCTTATAGTATTGCGACTATTAACATTTATACCTTGAGCTTTTTCAAAGAGATATTCACGTGATGAGTTGAGACTGCCGTTCGTCTGCGGTTTTCGTTTTGATAATTATTAAACTATTTTCCGCTTGGATAATTTCATAATTGCTTTTTATTAAATGTTGCGGTCGTCATATTTTATCGACTAATTTGATTTGAGTCATGCATTATGAGATTAATTAAAGTAATTAATTCCCATGGATTATTAATAATAAAGAGGATGATTGCCTTCGTTAAGAGCACTGGAGGCCGTCTGTCTCTTAAAGGCATAGCTTGTGGAACTGTTCCATTTTAAAAATCTTATACAAATGTAGAAAAGTTCATACAATTAAACTTACCTGTAAAAACTTCATTTCAAAAGATGGTCCCATTTTTGAGATATCCCCGAAAATCCGGAGCGAATATGTCCATGCAGATGCACAATATGAGAAACGTTTCTGACAGTAACGTTTCTCAGATTCAAATTTGTTCGCATAAAAACCGATATCTTTTTACGTAACCACATCTCTTTGGAGTGAAATTTTTCTCAAAACTTGTTTTACAATCGAAAGCTGCTGTAGGCTTCTAAACCAATAAGTTTTTATTGCCACTAGTTTTAGGAGTGTTAACCAAACGTATACAGACCCTTTCACAGAAAATCTGCGGCATCTCTGTTCTAAACGTACAACACTTGCATGTGACTTGTTACCAATGTTAAGAAAAAGATCAGCAAATACAATGAACAATCACAAAAACATATTTTTCTTCGGGTCAGAGCGGCCCAATAATTTTTACTTTCAAGTGATGGGGACAAATTTGATTGATATTGCCAAAGGTGCCACCACCGTAACTGGATCTAACCTTTAGACATTTCTTCAATTTTAGGTCGTCAATAGCTAGTCGGAAGTTTTTGTTTGTTAGTATTTTTTTAGTTCTTTTTTTTAATATATTTTTTATTGTTGCTTTGTTTGTTACGGAAGCGTATTGCCGCCACATGAAAAAAAAAAAAAAATCTGACTTATGTACGTACACGATAAATCCAAACTTATCGTGTACGTACACGATAAGTTTGGATTTATCGTGTACGTACACAATAAGTTATCGTGTACGTACACGATAAGCCAGATTTTATGTTTTTATTCATGTGGCGGCAATACGCTTCCGTAGTTTGTCTTATGTTGTTGATGTTTTTTTTTTACTCCTCCTCTCGCCGTCCCTCTACCTCTTTCTGTTTTTTCGATGAAAACAAAAGCATTGAATTTAAATGTAGAAAATGGTTTATTGCGTTCCCATGGCGAGAATCGTTACACACCTGTGTTTTATTCCCCCACCCCTCTTTATACCAATTCACTATTAATTCCTATTTTGATCAACGAGATCCGATATGATCCCTGCGTTCGAACCTTGTATCTCAAAGAGTCCAGTAAAAACTTTAACAAACATGAAAATTTCAATTTCCTTTCAAGGATTGTCCGAAATTGAAAAGTGAGGGTCAAAGCCGAGTGATTTTTTATCTTTGAACAAATCTAATTACAGTTTATTTCTAATTAAAGTCTAGACAATTTAATTAGCATACAAATGCATTCCAGAAACTGATATAAATTTGCTCATCGTTCCTGATTCTACTCACAATTTGTTTGACATTTTCGAAAGACAACGACCATTTTACAAAATCATGGCTAACATTTGTCTGTTGATCCTCATTGCTACACAAGTGTACTGTTCACTCTCTCTGGGACAAAACATCCCCGTAGAAATAGATAATGGCGTTCAATCCCAAAGAAAGCTGGCCCGAGTACCACGTAGCCTGCCTCTAGTGAAAAGACTGGCCACTAAATCCGCATTGACCGAAGATGAAAAACTTGCTTAGTTTTGGCCAAACACAACGAGTTGCGTGGTCAGACGATCCCACAGGCCGCAAACATGGAATACAATCATGGTAAGTTTGTTTTCTTAGTTTTTCCTTCTACTTTGTGTCCTATTGTTCGGAAGGTAAAGAACACCGGGTGGGAAGTTGTATAAAATGTCTATTGACGAATACAAATTTAACCTGAACAATATTATTGGAATTTTTATGGACCGAACGCCTAAACAAATGGTTCGTCATTTCTCTTACCGCGCAAAATTATATTCCAGAAACAAATATTAACGTGAAATAAGTTAACGGTGGTCACGAGTCCGTGAAAGGGACTCCCCAATCCATCATGGTTTGTCAGCTTCCTGCTCTCTACAATAATCATAATTTGTTGCCTCACCGTAATCGAAGTAAATCTCTGGAATATTGAAAAGTTATTTCCTTATATTAACGTCAAAATAACATTTACAAAAGTAAAAAATAAAATACCCCTGAAAAAAAAACCCTTAACAAAAATAGTAAAAAATACATCTCGATTGTTTTTCATTACCAAATAAAAAAAATAAAAATACAAAAGGAAGGTAGATTACTGGTGTGTTTGCATTTGATCGGGGAATAGACCGTATCGAATATGACGTTACCTTTCAATTATACCTACAACATGGCGTCTGTGAGCGTGTGCGTGTGCGTGTGCCATAGAAATCAAACCAGGGGCCCATTTCACTAAAGTTCCCATTTGCGATCATCGCTATCGCACTTGCGATGAGATCGCAAACCGCAAATCCATCGCACTTGCGACGCCGATGATTTTGCGTTTCACTAAAGTCATCGCAGTTGCGATGATATTAAAAGGAAAATAAATGTTTTGTACGAGGCTAAATGTAGTGACCTTTGACATAGCCCGCCAAAAAATCGTCGGTCCTCGCATGGTGGACGTCTTAATGTCAAAATGTTGTTGCCGCGGTTCGATTAAAAACGAAATGCATAAATTGCAGTTTAAATGTAAATAATTTTCATGCTGGTGCATCAAAAATAACAACAGGTGGACTATATTAATGTTTAAGCATTCATTTAAAAAGGTTCACATGAAATCATATTCAACTTGTTTCATTTGTAGGCCTATTATTAGTATTAATATAATTAATTTTATAACATTTTGTAAATAATAATAATGTAACGTAGAGATTTATGAACATTTGACAAAACTGGTTAAATCATGTATAGATAACGTCAAAAGTGTTGTCACCGAAAATTGGTACATGATATTAAATTGGAAAGGCTGAATTCTTGATGCAATATCAATAGGCCTACATTAATGTTAGGCCAAAATGCTGGCTAAAATAATTGAACCCAATAGATGGAGATCTCCTTTTTACCGATTTTAAGCTCTCTCGTTAGAGATTAAGGGTTTCCCGAGTCTCCCAGTAAAAGACTGGGAATGAAAATAACGTAATTTTACTCTTTAATTCACGGACAAACTACCGTCAAGACGTACACCAATAATAACATCTAGGCACAAAACGGCGCAATTTATCATAAATTTGCGATGAACTTATACTTTGCGGACACTAACGAGTCATCGCAAGTTGCTCATCGCTAATAATTGTTTTGCGATGAGTAAGTTCGTCGCAAAGATTTAGTGAAATCGTTATTCAAAATCCATCGCTAAGTTGCGATGGTTTTTGGATTTAGCGATCGGTTTTGGCGTTTGCGATGATCAAAACGCGTTAGTGAAATCGGCCCCAGGAACGCTAAGAAGCGTTTACACGCGCATACGGCCTGTCCTATGATATGGCCGCTTTCATGCACTCTGCGTTCCTGGTTTGATTTCTATGGCACACGCACACGCACACACCCACGCTCACAGACGCCATGTTGTGGGGCATTTGAAAGGTAATGTCATATTCGATACGGTCTATACAGGAACGGATATAATATGAAGACAAACAAGCTTTAGAACCTTGTTTACGTCTCTCCCCAAAATGGCATCAATTCAAACGCCTTGAATCCTGTAGTATAGTGGCTAAAGTTGATCACCGATCGCGTAAGACCATCACCGATCGTGAATATGCATCACCGATTGCTAAAGTTGATCACCGATCGCGAAAGACTATCACCGATCGTGAATATGCATCACCGATTGCTAAAGTTGACCACCGATCGCGTACCATCACCGATCGTGAATATGCATCACCGATTGCTAAAGTTGATCACCGATCGCGAAAGACCATCACCGATCGTGAATATGCATCATCGATTGCTAAAGTTGATCACCGATCGCGAAAGACCATCACCGATCGTGAATATGCATCACCAATCGCGTTGACCATCACCGATTAAAAATTTGATCACCGGTTGTAAAAGACCATCACCGATTAT
Organism: Leptasterias polaris; assembly: GCA_037783415.1. Lineage (NCBI taxonomy): Eukaryota > Metazoa > Echinodermata > Asteroidea > Forcipulatida > Asteriidae > Leptasterias > Leptasterias polaris. The sequence goes on along the minus strand of JAZGTN010000005.1, from coordinate 2,246,248 downwards.
TAAATGCCTCTTTGGCGTTCCATAAGTATGGACCTTTAGCACAAGTATTTTGCTAGCCGATTGCGAATGAGAGTTCGAGTACCATCAAAACGGTAACTTGAGTTGTAGGCCTACTCGAGTTAGACTACCGAGGACGAGTATTACAACACTGGGAGGATACAAATCTATTTGACGATACCACATACAACATATCTGGTCCTTTCCCTAAACCTAGTACATTAAATAACAAGGAATCAACCTCAGCCTTTAAAAACCATGACCACGACAATCCTATAACGATCTACAAATAAAATAATAAAATTGGTGAACCCCGGCACGTTAGGTAATTTATGTTGTATTTTGTTTCACTTGATTGAAATGCATAATATTTATCTTAGTTTTTGTTTTATATTTGTATATTATTTACGGTGAATATAGGGCCTATATGTATATTTTTATATGTATTTCTGTTTTCATTTTTCGATTTAAATAACTTGCACAAACCGTTTCATATTGTCATCAAGGGGATGGGCGGTGGGGGTCTAATTGTTCATTTTCACCCTGCCAGGAATGGGACGACACGCTGGCCACCCATGCTCAGCGATATTCTGATACGTGGGTCTGGGCCCACGGTTTCCCCGATGAGAACATCACTCCGTTCGATCCGGTGGGACAGAACCTCTGGGTTGTCGGGCCGGTCAACGAGGCCTTCCGGCCTGACCTAGCAGCCGTTACACAGTCGTGGTACAACGAGGACCGCCACTACAATCACACAACTGGAGAGTGTAAAACTGACGAAATGTGTGGACATTACACCCAGGTAAAACATTTTTTTTAAAATTTATTATGGACCCCCACAATTTGTCTTTGTTCGAATTGGAACCTACGTCGGAGGAATTATTTAGAAAAGGGAATAGGCCTAATAGAACAACATTGGCAGGACCCCGATACGTCAGGTTGTGTGTGTGGGGGGAGGGGGGGGGGTGGGGGGGGGGGGGGGCGCTGCCAACGTTACATCCACCACTTGAAGGACGGGAGCTGGTCCATTGGATCATCCCCAAGGTATTTCACAGCAACAATAAAACGGCTTGCCAGTAAAAGATACGGTACCAGAATCAGATACCACAAAAAGGCAAATAATCCAATCTCATTTTAAACCATTGGCTTTTTTCGGGCCTATATTTAACAGAAATTTCCAATTTCTTCACGCCGCTGGTATAGCATACTGCAGCCATCTTCTGTTGTTTTTCTTGTCTACAAGCGGTGAAAGTCACTGCTCATATAGTTAATCGTCAAAAGGGACCGATGGATTTGGGAATGGGGAAAATGATAAAATTGGCAGCCATCTAACACGGACCCTTTCCAAGGTTTTCATTTAATAGATTAATAGTTGCGTTGGTGAAGTGAGCACAATAAGATTGATAACGTCTTTAGCCCAAACACTGTGATTTCATGACAATAAAGCTAGCTCGATTTTGGATTGGACATTCACATGGTTTGTACAGTGATTGTCTTCTATCGTTTCAACGTAGACATTCGCATACGTTTGTACAGCGGATGTCTTCTATCGTTTCAACGTAGACATTCACATATGTTTGTACAGAGAATGTCATACATTCATTCAACGTATACATTCGTTTACGTTTGTACAGCGAATGTCTACTTTCGTTAATTTCGGTTACGTACGATCGCAGATTGGGTGTCAAAACCAAAAGCTGCGAGTGCGCCACGTGCAAAGCAGGAATTCAGAACAGGAGTCAACAACATAACGTGCAAGTCTTGCGACGAAAAGGTCACCATCGAGCTTCCGAGAACCTCTGAGCCATCAGCTATGGGAGATTAACGTGGGTGCAATTTTGTGTGATTTTTATTTCGTAACAAAAATGTTTTCCACAGACAGGGTTTCACTTTCACTGCACGCGGACAAACTGTATTATTAAGTCGGTGTGACAAATCAAGATTTAAGAATGTTCACTCTTTCCAATCACCATCAACAACCACTTTATCTACCAAATAAAACTTTCGGGTTAAATTCCAAGCAAGGAAGACCTGGCAACGAACAGACGAAAGAAGCACGTTGCCTTCAAATCTCTCAAACTTTTGCCGTTTGGAATTCAGCTCTTCATTCTTTTCAACAGTTGCTTATTCACAAAAAGCACTGTTTCATATTTAGCGAGTACTGATATAAAAATATTTCAATACAACCAGCGGTACATACGGTTCGCCACTTTATGGTGTCAAAAACTTGTTCATACAAGATGGCGGACCGTGTTCTGTCGTGGAATTATACAAAAACCACAGTTTCATATGATATTTTTGTGAATCATTAGTATAGATAGTTCCCAGTAGACGCCATCTTTACGGGCAAATCGCATTTTGGCTTGCAGGCGCGTCAAACGCTGTAATTATTAACGCAGCCGCGTCATTCACTAACCAATCATGCAATGAGTTTGGTGAAATGTGCGCGTGCTGCACGCAGTTCTCACGCGTAACGCATGACTGTGTGTTCCGAATTGCCCGTAAAGATGGCCGATTTACGTCATACTGCAACCTATATATTGCACTTTTCAAATATCTTTACAACCATTCATTTCAAAACAAATGCTTTTTATAGCCCAAAGAGCCCAATCCGAAGGCATTGGGGCCCTTCAAAGTACTGTTTTCCAGCCTTGCTCTGGTCAGAATGAGAGGAATCAGGGACTTTACAGATTTTCGTTTTAGTCTAACTCATTTCAAATGGAGTCTCCCTTCATTAACCAATCAATTGATGTTTGTAATAAATCACATTATGAGCTATTGCGTTTCTGAAAAGCACTATTTATTTATTTATTGATTGATTTATTTATTTATTGCTTTTATTAATTTGTTTTGTTTTATATTTATTACTAATTTATTTATTCTTATTATTTTTTAGATTACTTGTTTACTTTTTTATTTTTTTGGGGAAGGGTACAACTGTACAAGAGGGAAACAGTGTGTAAAGTGTGCATGCCCTCTGACCTATATCGGGCATGATTACTGAAAAGAACCAGTGGTGTCGAGTTGGACTCTTCTTTTGTAAAGGGTTCATTAGTGCAGATCATGTGTATTGGGGAGGAACCAGCTTCGTTTTGATCATGGCATGCATCAGACCCTTTTCTCTAAAAATAGGAAAGTCAACAGGGATCCATCTTCAGGCTTTTACAATCACGACCATGACATTCGTCTGGTCTAATGGCGTTGATTGTGACCTTTATTTCGGTCCATTAATAACAACGTCCAGCCAGCGGCAAAAGTCATTACCACGCAGTGATGACCGGGTCATCGCATTGTTCCAATTAACAATTGCTATTTTTGTTAGTCATATCACCATATTATCATCAAAAACTAGGAAAGTCAACAGGGATCCGTCTTCAGCCTGTACAATAACGACCATGACATTCGAACTGGTCTGATGGGGTTGTTTAAAACCTATGGCTCGGTCCATTAACAGCGTCCAGCCAAAGGCCAAGGTCATTACCACGCATCGATGACCGGGTCATCACATTGTTATTTCCTATTATCGGTATTGTTTTTAATAGTAATATCACCACAGTATCATCCAAAGTTTATAGCATATGGTTTCACTGCAAAAACTGGGGTGTTAAAATCGACACCATGGATGCTGTCACATACAGATACCAAACAAGAATAATTATTTTACACCATAGGCTGTTAAAATAACACTAACTTTTTTATATCTGCACTAACAAAACAAAACTGATGCTGTTTTTACACCCTTTGATGTTAATTTTGATTCTCTAATCGGTATCCATACTACCCATGGTGTAAACCTTAACACTCCTTTTTGCAGCATTGTATCAGTTTCAATATTATTTACGCATTTTGTGTTGTAAAAGCCACATAAACCTGTTTTGGTTCAACGGTTTGGAGACTACATTAATTTTGCAGCTTTAAGCTTCGCCTATTCGTGTTTTGTTTGTCTATTCATGCATATGGGTTAAAGTGAGAATACGTTATTTAACCTTTAACACATTCTGGATTACCTTTTGGATGAAACCAAGGATGCATCATACATGAAATTAATCACTGCAGCTCGCAAGCCTGAGGAAACCTGTAACAAGGGTGCCTGTTCCGTGAACTAGAAACAATGGAGTTAACCCCTACTCTTTCACGACAAGTGTTCTGGGTTCTTTTACACGGGACCCACGGCTTAATGTTCCATTCGAAGATGGTAAAGCATCTTGCTCAAGAACCACGACCAGGACCCGAACCCACACTCTGCTGGAGACTGAGTCCGGTGCTCGGCCACGACACGCCTCAATGTCACGGTTTCGAGCCCGATCATCTTTTTATGCAGCAACTTTTCTGCTTGTGAATAACAAAAATAATTGCATTTTGAACATATACAGGTTGTTTGGGCAGATAGTTATGCAGTAGGATGCAGCATCATGACCTTCTGCCCTACCGCTGCTCAGCTCGATACAGCTAATGTATTGATCGTCAACTGTCACTACGGTCCGGCGTAAGTATAGTGCTGGATTATTTTGCGGGTAGGGACAATACAATTCACACTTTACCATGAATGCAAACGTCTTTATATATATATATATTTGTTTTATTAAAACTTATTTTGACCCTGAATTATAGCATAATATTAATTATTCATTTTGCATATTTTATTTTGGTCTATACATATCCTTACCCTACTATCACATGAAGCTCAATACTTGTCGCCATTTTATTTTAATTTTAGTGGCAACTATTGGAGGGGCTCTGCCCTACATCTCAGGGATGCCTTGTATGAAATGCATTACCAGGATAGACCAATCCATTAAGCCCCGCCTCCTTACGAGTTGACCAATCACAGCCACGAAACCTGATCACCATTAGAGCAAAGATCACCAAACGGCTCAAATGGTGATCAGATTTCGCGGCTGTGATTGGTCAATGAGAAATGGGCGGGGCTTAATGGATCGGTGTATTGGTCAGTGCTTCAACAACCAGTGCCGTAAGTAACTCACCGATCAGAAGAGAAAAATGTGTAGTAATTACCAGTTAGATTAGAATGTTCCCACTTTATGAGAACCGGTACAACCAGAAGCCCGATTTGAGTCGCCTCCTAATAGGCTAGATATAAATAGAAATGTCATGTCATCTAACATTGTTTTGTATCATTTTGTACACAGGGTTGTGTTCAACTCACAGTGAAGAGAGTGGTAAGACAAAGCGCAAAATTAATATTTGATTGAAAAAAAGAAGTCTGTCAGCCCTGAAACGAAAACAAAGTGTAATTTCTATCCGAAAGTCTTAACTTGTTAAAAAGATGGTAATAGTAGTAAGCACGGGAAAGTTATTTTGTCTGAATTGGCCCCATTGATAAGAAACGAATATAAGTATGTCGACAAATTTGAGTCTCCAAAAAAGGCTGTGTACCGTTACATCATTATGGTTTGCCCATACCAAGCCGGCACTGGCCCAGTACAGGCTGTGTACTGTCACATCATTATGGTTTGCCCCTACCAAGCCGGCACTGGCCCAATACAGGCTGTGCACCACAGCCCATGAAAGGTCCTGGTTCCACGGATATGTTGACACAAAGATAAATAATTTCTGGCTGCAAAATGGTAATTGATACATACCACGGTAGATGAAAGAAGCTGAACACAATTTCACCCTAATGCACATTTACTTATAGCGCTGTAAAGTTGGTCTTCGTCTCTTCGGCCTATTTCTCAATTGCAACGGGTTACCCAGAAATCTACCCCGACATCAACAGTCAACCCGCTTTCGTGACAATGATCCTATCTTCACCCCCTGTTACGTCTGAACTCTGCAATGGAGGTACCTTATCGCGGAAACGGCGAGACGCCAAATTGCCTTACGTGATCCATCGGAGGGAGCCCCCCCCCCCCCAAGGTATTTAGCGCCCACTTTGAGTATATCATTTTTTGATGATTGTCCTCATTTACACTTGCATGTAGTCTGGTCCACTGTTTTTACCCGCAAGGATAAAGACAGACAGGCATTTATCTTACAGGCCAGGGGATTTCATTTTTTTGATACAATGATTTCATTGGATAAACGTGCAGTGACTTAAATGATGTGTACAACATCGGATAATTGCCAAAGACCAGTGTCCACACTTTGCTTATCCCAACATATATGAAATAACACACCTGTGAAAGTTTAAGCTCAATCGGTCATCGGAGTCGGGAGAAAATAACGTGGAAAAACCACCCATATTTCACCGAGTCGTGGTAATCTTACAAGTCTTCAGAGGCCTGTAAATTTGAACGATGTAATTTTAAACAGCGCCATCCCTTGTTACAAACAGAAAATCAACGACTGTTTTCAGATATAACAGTTTTGACGCGGGAACAGTCGTTATAAAAGTGCGTCTTTGCCGGTTCGCCCTGTTCCGAATCGGGATGATTGTGCAAGTCCGAGATGATTGGTCCGAGATGATGTAGTTTGTCAGCTTGCACTTTCGGTCGTCGGCATGCAGCGTATATATGCATAATGTTTAGATCATGTAGTGTTGTTTTATAAACGATGGATGTGCGAATCTCTGTGTGAAATGAATGCGAAGTTCAAAGGTGCATCTGGCAACATCCGGTCAGGCTGGTCTCTGTCATTATTCACGAGCCTCGAAGTGTGACGTCAGATGTTCAGGCTACCTTGCATATGACATTTGACGTCTGTGCGGACCCTAAATGTAGCCTCAAATGTGTACCTAAATGTAACCCCGACCTAAGTGTAGCCCCAAACTTGTACCTAAATGTAGCCCGACCTAATTGTAGCCCCAAAATCCTCATGTATTCCAGACCTAAATGTAGCCCCAAAACTTGCACCAGCTGCACTTTTAAGAATGGCAATTGAAAATCTGTTCAAATTCCCAACCCGTATTTTCCTTTAAGCTGCTTTGAAGTTAGAATGAAAACATTTTCTGGGGGGAAAAAGGCTGTAAAAAAGTGCACGTTCCTTATTTAAATATTCTTCCAAACATGATCATCATATATACTTATAGGCAATGTGCTTGCTACCCACCAGCATTATTCATCTCTGAAATTATGGTAATCTGTACATTAGTTACTCGGTGAATACGATTTACGAACTAATTATAGGGCTTAAAGTGTTTTCCTTTAAAGGAATATGTTTGAGTGAGTTTGACATTTCAACCAGCATGCATGCTTGGTAAACACCGAATTAGTCGTCCACTTAAGAAAGACAAGTACTGTATTGAGCAGGTTCATTGCCAACTATATGAAACCTAGGACAACACGGTCACTCAGACATTATTATGTATACAAACGGTACGAATGAGTGACTTCAAACATGGCAACAAAAAATAATGCTGTAGTACGGCTTACACCAAAAAACTGATTGAAATGTCAAAATACTTTAAGCCTATAATTATTTCATAAATCCTACTCATCAGGTAGTAATTAAACAGATTACCACAGTTTTAGAGATGAATAATGCAGGTGGGCAGCGAGCACACTGCACATAATTATATAATGATGATCATGTGTTTGGAAGAATAGTGCACTTTTAGGTAAAAGTTTTGAGCTTCAATTACGTCGGGGCTACTTTTGGGTACAAGTTTGGGGCTAAATTTAGGTCGGGGATGCTTTTAGAGCTGGGGCTACAATTAGGGGCCGCACAGACGTCTGATACAGCGCCCTCATTGAGGTCAATGAAGACCTATCATTGGCTGATCATGAAAGTTGTGCGTTGCGCGTGCACGTTTCCATTGCTTGACCTCCCAGCAATAGAGGTCAATACTGGGGATCGCTATCTCCCCGTTTTAGGTTGTAATGAACCGACATGAACGATAATAATTATTTACCCCAACCAATAAAACAATTTATTTTCCATTCAATTTGTCATATCGAAATTGGCACACATTGTAGAAATAACACCGCAAAAAACAAGCGAACAAACACCCAAACAAACAATCCAAAAAAACAAAAAACCCAAACACTGTTGTGACTGGTTTTAGATGTGTTTCATTGATGTTTTTATTGAAAGAGAATCTTCTAAAACCAATTTGGTAGACACCATGCCCCATATCGAGCATCAAATACATATTTTCCCCCCCATGCGACATGTTATGTACCCTGACTGTTACAAATACACATCACACTTTAATTCATTCCTCTTTTGTTTTAGTCAAAAAATAACACAAGATAGGTTCAAATAACAAACAAGTCATACTGTAGTGTTATACGTTTATAAAGTACAAAATGTACATAGTTCGTTTGTATAATATTCTAAGGATGAAACGATCAAGTCTCAGAAACCAACAAGTAGATGAAAAGGACGTTAAATTAATAACAATACAAGAGTCTGATATACAATAGCGCTATATCTACCATAAGGTACTCAAGGCGCTTGAACAAGGATATAATTTTAAGACAGTTTGTTGAAATTTATGAATTATGCTGGGACTGATTAATGTAGCACTTTATAAGGGTTTGCAAGGTGCTGTGGCGCATTCTGCAGCCACTACCAGAAACACCGACAGTGTAACTGGCGGTCTTTAATACCTTTAAACACAACGCACTTGAGCCACAGTTTTAATTCCCAATCCGAAGGACGAAGCAATGATAGTCAAGTGTCTTGCTGAAGGACACTTTAACTCGAGTGTTTCAGAAATCACTCTACATTGTCATCAAGGCTGATGTTACAGTTGCAGTCATCTTCTGATGTAAGGACAAAAAATCCTCCTAAAAAAAATGATTACCCACTTTTGGGCCATTTTCAATTGTATTCTGTTTTTGTTTTATTCCAGGGTTCTATTGTTTTATGATAACTATGATATTTAAAGGCACTGGACACGTTTGGTAATTGTCGAAGACCAGTATTCTCACTTGGTGTATCCCAACATATGCATAAAATAACAAACCTGTGAAAATTTGGGCTCAATTGGTCATCGAATTTGCAAGAGAATAATGAAAGAAAAAACACCCTTGTTGCATTAATTTGTGTGCTTTCAGATGCATAATAAAATACTTCGGCAAGAAGTCTTTTATTATTTGAGTGAGAAATTACCTCTTTCTCAAAGACTACGTTACTTCAGAGGGAGCCGTTTCTCACAATGTTTTATACTATCAACAGCTCTCCATTGCTCGTTACCAAGTTAGTTTGTATGCTAACAATTATTTTGAGTAATTACCAAAAGTGTCCAGTGCCTTTAATTGATACTGTGTTTGATTATTTTTTCAGTATTTCGAAAAAACAAAAGGTTACACAACCGATGGCGCTGCACTAAAGGCATGGAAGTAAGTATTTAGAACCAAAACAATCCACAAAACATACAATGACTTTTTAGGGAATAGCTTTCCGTCGGTATTTGCTCTGGGTGTTTGTTTGTCTGTTTAGTGTTGCTGTTGGTTTTTTTTTTTTTTTTGGGGGGTGGTTGGTGTTTTTTGTGTTTTTTGTTGTTGTTTTATTGGCTGTATGTTTGTTTTTGTTTGTTTGTTGGTGTGTTGGGTTGTTTGTTTTTGTGTGTGTGTGTGGGGTTGTTTGTTGGGTTGTTTTTTGTTTGGTTTTTTTTGGCTGACGCAGGGGCTTCTAAATTTTTTTGTTTGCTTGCTTTTCCCGATCCTTTTACAGTAGGCCTACAGTAAGGCAAATGGTCGGTAAACCATGAATTGGATCACAAAAACTGCAACGGGCGAAAATGACTGGTGCCTTGACGTCTATCGATGTTTGTTCACTAATTTTAGTTTGACTGTGTACACAAAGCAAATAGCAAAAAAACAAAAACAACAACAAATGGCATTGAGGAAACATTAAGGGCTTGTGATTTTCAAATCAGATGCTCTTGGCCGTCTTTCCGTAGACAAAGCCATGGCAGGGTGGAAGCTGATATGATCTCTGAGGCAAGCACCGATATTCAGTACATTTAGTCTTAAATGTTATTGTACCTTCTCATTATTATTTTTTTTCAAAATTTCCTTGGTTTCCATCCGCTCTGTTGTTTTCATCTTCGGCTATATATACATCACAATGGAATTTTGAACTATTTACTTCACGTGTGCTGGCCGTTACGTCACAAAAGGCTCCGTCATTATCATGTGACGGTAAGATGTCATTCCATGAGCAGACTAGGGGCTCGATTTCACATAGCAAAGAGATTCATCTTAAGATGAGTTGTCAGTATTACCGTAGTGATTTGTGCTGTGACATCACATTTTGCTTTTAGCATTTAAGGTTGATTTGAAGGTAACATCAAACTTAGGTCTTTGTGAAATCGAGCCAACGGCCCTTTCTCAAACCTTAGCATGGCCGTTCCAGCTCCGGCTCCAGGCTCTGTGTGCGTGCAAAATACACCCTGCTCAAAAATTTATGTTATACAAAATAAAATAAACAACTTGACTTAGCCCTACGCATTTAAATAAATTATTGTTATCTCACGTTAAATTCTATGTTCTTTAAAGTAAATTAAATTTACGCAGCTTTCCAATGTGTTAGAAGTTTTGTTAAACATTGACCCACTGCACGACTTTAATACACACTCCTATTCTCTATTCTGTCAGCCACTTTGGGAGCCAAAAATGTACACACATGACTTGATGATACCCAGCCTTGCTACACTACCATGGGCAGCGAGCTTTATTGATACCTCTCGTCACTAACCCATGGAAGGGATGTGCTGAAAAAACAAAGCATGATTGGCTCCCAAAAGTTCCTTTGATCTTTGCTCTGCATAATTAGATCAGCGAGAATGGATCACCCCATGGAACGAGGTCGTTTGCATACATTTTGACTCTCAAAATGGCGGACAGGATAGGCGCGTGTATAAAGTGCGCTGCTTGTTTCGAAATGGGCCAATACCGTTTTTGAGGTTGCAAGTGTTTTGGCGGGGCAATTTATGAAAAGTAGCTTTGATTTCGTCTTCTTGTTTCATTCAACCACGGCTTTATTTTGTCAGGCACAGGCACAGCTCTTTACTGTGCCTACTGCCATTGAAATAAATAATTTAGTTTGTAGCTTATTTCACCTTGAACATATTTAATTGTGAAGTACATATTGTTTGAGCACCTTTTGGTCGTGACTGTGTTGTGGTAATGTTTTATTGATTAGAGGAATTACGGTATAACTTATTATAAGTATAAATGTTATAATTGTCATAAATGGCAGACAATTCAAAAGCCAGCCTCGACTTCTTAACAAAGTTTTGTGTGTTTTTTACAACATTTTGTATGTGCAACTTACCATTTATGTAAAAATAATCAGAAACATAATAATGCTTTACTTTGTACACTTTTTAAAAGCAGTCGCAATAATCTGGCTTTTGATTGGTTGTTGAACATAAATTCGATGGTCAGCTTATATTTGTTTGTTAATGTTTTGTTTAATTGATTGTACTAGTTATTCAATTTGATTGTTATTAATTATTTTCAACATTATTTTATTTATTAGAATTATGAGTGTTTTCATTTTGTTAGGGACACCATTTCAGAATTTGTTTTATAGCGTAGCCTGACAACTGCTTTGAATCATGATGCTATCAATCACATTTGGGCCTCGATCAAAAGAGGCTGAATTTAAAATGTTCAAAATGTTTACAATTTGCCAGTTAAGTATGTTTTTATATCATTTTAACGTGTAAATTAGATTATTATTATTACTATTATTATACATTTTTTATAGCATAAACTAAAAAGTATAAAATGTAAGTGAATTAATTTCTACTTTAAATGTGTGTAAAAAAAAGAGAGGGTTTTATAGGTTTTCCCGGCCAATTTCAACATAATTTCATTCAATTTAACACCCGTCTCCTTCAAATGTATTTGTAAATATAATAAATGCTCTGTTGCACCAGCATTGAACAGTCAAGAGGATTGGTTTAATTTCAACAGTAAAGCATTAACTTGTCAAATAAGACCGTTCAAAATCATTAGGTCGCAAAAGATAATTCAATTTCACAAAAGCCAACAGAAATGAAGAGTGGTAAAAATGTGGTCTTGAATGTCAAGATAATGACTGAAACGAACTTAAATGACAAGAACGAAATGATATGTACAAGAAAACAAAATTGAATGTAATAGTTATACGGTATAGCTATATAAAAGGGAAATCCTGTTTTTAATTAACTAGAGGAACGGAAATCGGCCGGGAAAACTTCTATTTTTAGCAGTATACTAAATGATATACAGCATTATCAAGTTTTCAAATGTATAAAAAACACTTTGTTAGAAACTTATTTCGATTACCAAATTATGTATTTATGATGTATTTCGGTTTATTTGAAAGTTTCATATTTTTCTTTATTTTTGAAGAGGCTTATACTTTTAACCAAGACATATTTTTTTAAATCATCTATTAACTTCTGGGACCTGCAGAATGATGTCAAAAATAATGGTTTCGAAATGCTTTTCGTTGGGTGGGGCGCGTCAACCAATACTTCGTCCACATCAGAGATTATGGTTGCACTGTCTGTTTGTTCCCCGATTCATTTTGCTAATAAGTAGCTCAATGTACCGTACAAGGCAATCGAGTTCCCGTCCTCAACATGGAGTCCAAACACTTGAATCCGCTGTGTTGATATTTTTTTAACTGACAATCGTTTGTTCCCCGATTAATTTTGCTAATAAGTAGCTCAATGTACCGTACAAGGCAATCGAGTTCCCGTCCTCAACATGGAGTCCAAACACTTGAATCCGCTGTGTTGATATTTTTTTAACTGACAATCGTTTGTTCCCCGATTAATTTTGCTAATAAGTAGCTCAATGTACCGTACAAGGCAATCGAGTTCCCGTCCTCAACATGGAGTCCAAACACTTGAATCCGCTGTGTTGATATTTTTTTTACTGACAATCGTGTCAAAATATGAGTTAATTCTGTTAAGCTTGTCAAGTAGCCTATTATATATACAGGTTCATGTAAATGTGTAGGGCCCTAAAAACTGTTCACCTTTAGTGACAAGTCAAGGGTTTTGTTTTCTAAACCGTGTGTTCCGGTTGAGAACGCAATCTCATAAAATCTCATTCATTAATTTCACAGAAATTGAGCTGATTTGTCAATAAACGAGGCAAGCATGCTTTTTACATCCCAGTGAAAAATAAAATTACCAATTTCTGATGACCTTAACGTGGGCTTCTCTATAAGCTACTTATGACCTCTCTAAGCTACTTGTTACATGTATGAGTGCATTCAGCATCGAGATTGTGTAGGTAACATTATAGCCACCGTGCCCTGCAATAATAATTATTATAATGAGTGCAGGCGGCATCGACAGTCATCAGCACAAACTGGACCTATAACCGGCCTAATTTATTCGATAGCATGCAACTGTAGACTGGTCCATATATCAATTATAGTCTGTAAAGCCTAGAAATGTCACACAGGGGAAAACAAAATAATAATTGAAGGCCAAGAAAAACACTGCAGATGTGAAAAAGAGAGCGTTTTTTGCTTAAAAAAAAAAGAACATGCACGAGCTGGTTTTACTGTGGTCCCTTGGGTCTACGTAAGAAATATTAGGAGGATTTGAAAAAAATTGTATATCCTTTAATTTAAGAGACTGTGGGTTTAACAGAAAAATTCAGTTACTATAAGTCAACAATACATACATGATTCAATAGTTCGGTTTACAGTGGTCCCTGGGTTTAAGTAAAGAAACCTGGGAAGGATTTGACCATATCCTTTAATTTGAGAGATTGGGTATGGAGCTTTAACATCACTGTAAGTCAACCATAGATCTGAAAACGGACACCTGGCTCGTCCACCTCGCCTAACACCCTCTGAAAAACACACTCGAAAAGCTTAAATTACTTTATACTGCACTTTGATATTGGGCTTGCGTTGAAATGTCCAGCTGTTTTATTGACAGTAAAAGTTAAATAAACATATTATTTGCTATATTTTACCCCATAATTTATCTAAAAACCAACAATGAAATTTAACACTCGAACAGCATAAATTACTTTAAACCACTATATTTGCGTTGAAACCTTCAGCTGTTTCATTAACAGTAAAATTTCAAAGTATCACCATAATTTTACCCTATAATTAATCTAAACTGACTGTGAAGTTAGTCATTATGTCTGAATTTGGAAATGAGATGCATTTGAAGGAAATTATCCCCAAAAGAATATTTTATACAGTTGTTCTGTTATTTGATCAAGGCGTTCCAGTTTGGTGTATTGATGCTGAAATATATTATTTCTTTCACGTATTAAGTATTGAACTGACTGTTGACATTTTGATTATAACTGCGAGACTTTAAGTCTAAGTTTTAACTGAGAGAGTCTGTTGACAGTATTCTACAGGATTGGCAAGGATAATAAACATCAACGTTTAATTTTAGTCTGAAAGCTTACTGATAAGGAAGTTCATCCTAATTTTTTTTTAATGTTAAATATTTCCCTCTACAATGATGCCATATTCGAGACAACTGTATCTGAAAACCTAAAAGCAATGCAACAGCTGATTTCAGTGGTTACAACCAAGTGAAAGGAAATGTGTTTACATGCTAAAAACTGTGCAACATTTGTTTTTCCTTTGTTTTTTCTCCTGACTCACACAACGGAATAAGCCCAAATTTGTACAGGTTTGTTATTTCATGTGTATAGTTGATCATACAAAACATGAACACTGTCTCCGACTAGTTCGACATCACTACCAATCCTGTATTATAATTCCTATATTCGTCAACCCGTGAATGATGGACCAAATTATAACATTGCTAGTAATAATAATTACACTATACTGTAAAATTAATTTCGCAACAATTCCACTTCACTTCGTAGTCGAATCATGCCTCTGCACAGTCACCCGAATCGAATGCCCGAATGCACGAGGGGCACTGTCATCGTGTGAGCTTCGGAAACCGATCGGCCGCCGAGAAATGACGGTTGACGATCGGCTCGTCATCGGCTGTGCTCGGCAAGTCGAAGTAGAAATCTTGGATTAATTTCAGTAAAAATTTAATAAACATATTTGCTATATTTTACCCCATAATTTATATATAAACCAGCAGTTTGGGCTTGGGTCGAGGGATTCTAAAAATCTAGTATTTTTCCGGGTTAATGTACTCCAAAACCTTCTTGCGAATCTGGTTCCTTTCATCTTCCCTGGTTATCAGAGCCTCAATTGCCGGCACCAGGCTTTCTGGACTGACGGAGGGGTCGAAACGTTTGTACGGGATGCCCTCGGCGTCGACTAGAAACTTCTCAAAGTTCCAAGTGATGTCACCGACTTTGATAAATTGCCAGTAGAGATCGGACGAGTTGCCGATCTCGAGTTTGACTGGTGGACAGGAGCTCTGTGGAGATGAACAGTAATGAATTTGGAATTTGGGACATTAAATACCAATTGACCAATTAAACTAATAATTAAACAAATATATAATAAAAAATAAATGGAATGTGGGGGAGGGGGGTATTCTAACTTGTAATCTATGTCTTTCAGATGTGAAGTTTAAAACATCCATTAACTTCAAATTGAGATTAAACTCAAATTACATATTGATGAAATAATTTGATAACAGTTGAGTGCTTAAGTCGGTAAAACAAAATAAAATAAAAATAAAAATAAAAGTTTTCTTTTTGTATACGAAAGGTAGGCCTATACGTGCATTGAACAGGTTCATTTCTAACAGCATTTCATTTTTTTTAATTTTTCAAATTTAGAGCTTAAAATTGCCATTATAGTCCGAAAATCGCTATCGAAACAGGATTTTAAACCAACACAACGAATCAATCTAATTTTCAAGGCTAACATTATATCATGTTTGAGGTTCAAGGGATCACAAAATCTATAGTCTTCCTCTTTTTCGCTTGGTTTGAGCAGCAAAGGATAAACAAATATATCCTTCCACTTTTTAGCTATGTTGGAGGAACAAGGGATACAAAATTCTATCCCTACCTCTTTTCGGCTGGGTTTTGGGATACAAAAATCTACCCCTTACTTAAATTATTACCACTTAAATTATTACCACTCAAACAACAAATAGACTCTTTGTTTGTCAGCTTTCCCAATAACCAAGTTTACATTGATTGGCAAATTGTTTTGCTAACAAAATGGAACAAATTAAAAGACTGCAAAAAGAATTGTTCAAAGTGTACAAGATTCTTACTTTGTTCCTCCGGTAATATTTTATAGAAAAAAACCAGCATAGTTTTAAATAACATTTTGGAAAAAAAATCAAGAAAAGTTGCTATATAATTACCACGAAAAAGTAAAACACGGAAAAACTGTAATTATTAAAAATTATTCTGTTCTTTGTACAATTTTGACTCACTGCTTGGGTTGTTCGCGTGTATTAAAATGTTCCACTAAAACGTCATTGCACCCCACAATACAGTATTTAACTATAATAACAAACTTTGTACATGTGTCTATTAACTGACTAAACAATTTCATATTATCTCAAAACATCTGATATCTGCATGCCGGTTGATTGTTGCATTGTAATGAGGCTAAATAAACAAAGTTGTCACTACATGTCAAGGTAAAACTAACACCGAATCTAGAGCGTGCCAACTTTTAACCAAAGGACAGGGTAGACAATTCAAGAGATCGGGCGAGTTGGTCCTAAAAAGCGTTTGTAACCGTTTTTTTAATAAAATGCATATGGTTAGAAAGATGTTTTAAAAGTAGAATACAATGATCCACACAAATCCACACAAATTGCGTGGTTTTCCTTTTAAATCGTGAACTAACACAGTCGGCCATTTTGTGGAGTCAAGTTTTTGACTCCACAAAATGGCGGACCTTGTTAGTTCGCAAAGTAAAAGGAAAACCATGCAATTTCGAACCATATGCATTTTATAACAAACGGTTACAAACGCTTTTTATAGACCAACTCGCCCGATCCAAGGCAACGTGTCCCTTTAATTTAGTGGATCGATGTGAAACCGTTTATCTCGACTGATTTCTTGTCATTGGTTGGCCCAGCTTGCGTATCTCTCACACATCTTTTCATTAAAAACTAATTGCCTGCACTGTGCTGAAGCTTTCAGCCGTGAACGTCATCAGACATTATTAGCTCGATCTTTACGGTGTCCTTTGCAGGCCTTAAAGGGTAATTCTTTTTTTTTTATATATAATAATGTTGTCCCAAACAAATGCGAGTTAAAAGGTATTACAGAATTGGCAATACAAAACATCATTGTTTAATTTTAGTCTGATAAGATAAAGCCTATAATTATGAAGTTCATACTAGAACCCTATTTTTCTGTGAAATATTAATTTCTCTCTGAAATGACGTCATATTCGAGAAAGCTGTCGCTGAAAACCTAAAAAAGCAACAGCTGACTTCGGTCGTTGCAACCAAAATTTCGTGTCGTCGATCATAGGAAAACATTCTCATTACGTAAACCAGTGTCCCTGTAATGGTGCCCACCATATCTCAAAATGGCTAATGGGCCTAAGCCAAGAATAGAGATAAGTGTCGAAGTAAATATTCTTAGGAAACCTGATGTTTTTTTGTTTTTTTGTTTTTGTTTTGTTTTGGGGGGGGGGGGGGGGGTTGGGGGAGGCACGTAGACCTCATTTTTGCCGATGGTAAAATATTTTCCCACTAAGACCGATTATACCAAGTTAAGGGGTCCAAAAGGCTTTGCTTTCCAACCTCGGCCTTTGCTTTCACTGATTTGAAAGAGAGAAATACAAAATGATGGCATAGTGTCAATCCCAAAGCAAACGCATCATTTTGATACAGCTTTAATTGATTTAAGATTAACATACCTTTAAGTGTGTGTACAGGGGATGCTCCGAGGCCCCGTTCACGTCAATCTTGGCAAACACGGGAAACGACGGTACGAAACCTCCGCCGGGCCGGACGAACTTCAGCCCGTTCAGGATCTCCGAGTTGTGCCCCGGCTCCTCAAGACCAAACTGTTTACATGGTGAGGCTATGATCTCCAATCGTTCCCCATATTTATGTTTAAGTGCATTCAGTTGTGGGTATTGGGTTATGGTGTACCCTCAGTAGGTCGCTACGTTGATGAGTAGAAGCACCTTACCGGCGTAGCGGGAGAGGGGAACCTCTGGCTCATCTGCATTGAGTGGCTGAAGGGAGTACTCATGTACGGTAGACCCACGAGTCCCCTGGTGACACACCGACTCGAGGAGTCCCGAGGATGCGGCGGCTGCTGCTGCCCATAGGAGAGGCAGGATGAAGATGGTCGAGGCGGGCATCCCTGATGACGAGGCTGCCATTACGACTGCTGGAAAACAACTGAATCGAGATGCGAGCCCTTCTCGCTTAATAATCTCGCGCGGCCAGCCAGGCGGTGAAAAAAATCTCATGCGAGGCGGTTTTCCGTCAAGCGTGACCGTCTCTGCATCGTACCAAACAAATTAACGTAACACTCCGTTTGTTCCTACATTAATATTCGTAAATATGCTTCTAAAATATTCATATAAATACATTAATCAGGAACAATGAGACATGCAGTATTGCATATTCATTAAGTTGCCAATGCATAATTCATCAACAACAGACGCAGTAATGTGCGCGATTGGGTCAGTTTGTCTCCCTTCCTGCGGCAGACCACTTATAGTAATGAGGCTGTTTCACCAGTCTCTCGTCAAAGAAGAAGACAAAAAATGATGAAAAAGAGAACATTTGTACCTAGACAATAAGATTTCAAATGGAGAGGTGTTTATTCATATTTTATGGAGGCTTTTAAGAACTTCAACAGAATCAACTTTATTCTGATTGTTCTGTCACTGATAAAAACAATGATTGTCGTGTGCACCTATACAACAACAGTATTATAATGTTTTCCTTCCTATTTTGTTATTCATTTAAAAATGTCATACTCAAGTTTGGCATGTCTCTATACACAAAACAACGTTAGGTACTGTTATGTTATTATACTTATAACAGTGTACTTATAACACTGCGTGACGGATATGAGCGCTATATAAGAACCCATTATTATTATTATTATCAATTACAAAGACGTATGGAATGCACCACCTTAAAAATAAATTTACTATAAACATTATGAACACAAGGAAGTAGTGAAAAGAAAATTGGACGGATTTAAAAAAGCATTGATTAAATCTTTAACATTAAAGGTCTTTACTACCTCAAAACAGCTCGGCAAAATTGGTCTCCCTTTTGCCACATCATGGGAAATTCACAACGTACAACTGACCCAACCATTTACCTTTCTATTGCAACGTCACAACCCGATTTTTTCCCAACCTGGGTGGAAAAACTATGGGAAGCCAAAAAATACAAAAAGGCAAAAACAGACAGCCAGAGTTTGTGTCAATGTTATACAAATATTCAAATATTGTGTTAAACTTGTTGGGGAAACAAAACAACAATCATGGAGTGTATTTTTCGAATTGAAAGTTTGCAAACAATTTGAATTTGGTCACAACATCTGTTAACACGAATAAATGTTTTGCTAACATTCGGCCGTCCATACCCACCAGCGTGGTTTGTTTATCAACAATCGACCTTATGCATTGACGTCACCAAGCCGCCATCTTAGAGGTAAACTGATGATGAAACAATGGAAACGCGCTGATTTGTACGCGCGGCGCACAAGACTGGCCAATGAGCATCTTCCTTTTGACCTCTAGGTGAGGGCGCCCTACTCAAATGACGTCATATGCATAAGGTCTGTAGACCCCTTGCATAACGCGGAACGCTAAATGGACCCTGAGGTCACGCACACTATTTTACGCACAAAGAACACCTATCGTCCAATCATCTGCCTCCTTTGACCTCAGTGAGGGCGCTTTTTTAGAGTGTGACGTCATATGCAAGGGGTCTATAGAAAGGTCTATCTGGCACAGCAATTCCTAATAAGTGGATGATAAACACTACAGTAATTGTGTACATGTAGTTGATGGAAAATGATATGGGTCTTCCCATGACAAGAAGCTGTCACTAACATGCACTCTGGTTGCATGCTCATTATGTTATTAAGATTTCAAGCCAAAAGACCTGGTTTTGTCTTTGAGCAAACTTGAAACCTTGAATCTGATTGGTCAATCCATGGCAACGAGTGTGATAATAAACCCCACTGCACGGTCCATTTCAAGCCCTGCACATTGCACTGTCCTAACTGAACATGTATTGACGATTTATCTTTGAGCAAACTTGATGCGCTTGTGGAATACGGGAAAACAGCACGTTTGCTTCCAATGACCAACTTGGCCTCGTTGTACATGGGACGAAGAAGCGCTGAAATTTTCCAGCTGTAATCACGCTTTTGTGATAACCAACATAACCATGATTTACAGATGATAGATCTTGAAGACTGACAGTTAACAATACCAACTCTTTCTATTAGCTATTACACACTTCCAACTGTAATGGGTAAACTCCAGAGCTTTCTCCCACTTCATACAACCCCGCCCCCAGTGATACCAAGTTTCTGCTGCAACATCTTGGTCGTCTTTCTAAAGTCGTCCTCCATGAGTTCAATCTTTCTCAACCCATCCGTTACGTTGTCCTTGTAGTGGGTGTGTCCCCCGTTCATCCTCTCCACCAAGGGGCCATCCCGCTCCGCCTCCTCTCGGTCAAACAATGAGAACTCCTCATCCAGCGCGTTGAATTTCGCTTGTAATTGTTTGGCATTTGACAGTTCCCGTCCTTCAGTCATTTCAAATATGCGGTTGGAGGTGGCTGTAGCTGATTTGGCGCGGGGTTTGGTCGCACTGGAGGGCTTTCCCGACACCGGTCGGGTGGTCTCGTATTTCAGAGGACGTTCCCCTTTTGTTGTCGTTATTACTGTAGAAAGAAAAAGACCGGTACATTTTAACCCATCGTCTATTCAGATGTTTTTGTCATTTTTAAATTACTAATTAAAAATAAACTCATTATAAAACCATCCAAAACACAAAAATTGTTTTCACAATGAGTTAAGTGGTGGACAATTTAAAAGTTCAACAATACTAGTAAATACTAATATTAATAGTAGTAGTAATAATAATAATAAATATGTTTCATCTTGCGACTCACACAGGGTCTCAAAGTGCTTTGCGTGTACATAGACAATTAACACAAAGTAATAAACCACTTGTGACTGACACCCCGAGCAAAGATATTGACAAAATAGGGAGATCACCATCATACATGTAGCACTAGGTATCTAAGTTGGTAGAGCGCAAGCATGTTAATAATTCAGAAGTCACAGGTTCAAGACTCGCCCTAGTCACATTTGTCCCCTTCAAATCAATACAAACTACAGAATTACAAAATAAAGTACAAACACAAGAAAGCTAAAGAAACAACTGTTAACCACTGGAATATTTGGGTTTTCAACAGAAATTTGAGCTGCTATTAATGCATATAATGCCCCCAGAAGCAGAGACATTACTTAAATGCTGATTCAATGTTATTCAATGTCGAGGACTCAAGAAATGAACACACAAGAAAAATAGAGGATAAAACAATAAGAAATTCCCAATTAATGAAATAAAAACAATAACATAATAATCAATATACCTGAAATGAGAGAAAACTAATTTATTTCATCATCATCATCCAATTATATTTGGTCAGAAGCAAAATAACAAGAAGATATGACCATGCCACTAGAGGGACCAGCAGAAAATATAAACGCATAGACCAAGTAAAAACTGTTCCCAAATAATGAATTTTGGGTAACAGAAGAAACAGAGAAACTGATTCAATGTTGATTCAATGGGTTTCAGTGGGGTTAAATGTGATTAAATTTGGTTCAATTTGATTCAATGTCAAGGGTTTAAACAAAAGCACAAGAAAAACAGTACATGAAACAGCAAGATATTCCCAGTTAATCAAACAACAACAATTATCTTGAAAAACCTAAAATGAGATAAACACAAGTTATTTCACCATCATTATTTATATTTTGTCAGAGGCACAAGAACAAGCACAAAAGACCATGCTATAAGATAGACCAGCACTATTAGACAAACATGACAAAATATAAACAAACACATAAACCAAATAGAAACAGTTCCCAACATAATTTAATTTTGATAAAAGAAGAAACAGCGACACTGATAAATTGTTGATTCAATGTGATTCAATGTCGAGTAGTCAAGAAAATGCACAAGAAAAACAGTAAATATTCAGCATGATATTCCAATTAATCAAATAAAAACAATATAACAGTCAATGTACCTGAAATGAAATTAATAAACATTATGTTATCATCATCATTATTCAATTATATTCAGTCAGAAGCACAACGAGCAGAAAAGACCACTACCAGATGGACCAGCAGTATTACACAAACATGAAAAAACAGAAAAACTGATAAACTGTTGATACAATGTGATTCAATGTCAAGGACTCAAGAAAAAGCACAACAAAAACAGTAGATAAAAACAGCAAGATGTTCCCAATTAATAAAATAAAAGCATTAAAATGATCAATATACCTGAAATGAGATGAATAAACATTATTTTATCATCGTTATTTGTCAGAAGCACTATATTAACATGACCATGCTACCAGATAGACCAACAAAACACACAAAAGAAAAATACATATATAAACCTGCTGCCCCTGCCATTATCAGCTAACAAGCAAAATACGCTTCCATCCTCTGATACATTGTTTATTAACCCTTCTACTGTCTGACCATTCAATATCATCCACTGTGGTTTTGAATGATAGATAAACTATGCCAGCCTGCAATGTAATATCATGTGGTGAATGCATCTACACAGTACACACATGTTATGTGCACAGTTGTGCCATCATACACAACCAGTGCAGTTGAATGGTTTCAAATGGTTGGTCAACTCACTGGAAAATGTTACCAAGAGTAGGAGGGTTAATATGAAGTATTTTAAGATGACAGTATCACCTGGGCCCAATTTTACAGAACTGCTTTAGCGGAAATTATTGCTTAAAAAGTTTCTGCTATTCAGCAAAAAAATTAGCAGGATACCAGCCACAAGCAAACTTTTGTTGTAATTAGCTACTTTTGTTGTAATTAGCTACTTTTTGTGCTTAAGCAGCTCTATGAAAGTGGGCCCTAGCAGTGGGGAAAAAATGCGGGACATGCCTTTAAAGATATCCCATGTGTCACATCATGGATTCAATCAGAACAAATATTCAACAAAAGATGTAAAATATTGTTTGGGAAATTCTTAACATCAGGAGTATCATGATTTAATATCCCAATAATTTTATCTGTGAAGTTATCTTGTTCTTGTTGTTTTTAACAGGACTAAGAGAGTGCTGAAGGGCAGGCCTGACGCTTTGAGATAAAGGCAACAGAGGTAAGTTGCCATCCTAGTCATTGCCCCTGGTGCCCTCTTGAAATGTTCCAGTACAATTGAGGTGCCCTTTATTGAGAAAAAATTGCCTGCCCTTGCAACAAAAAGTACCAAACCTGCTGAGGGGCTAAGTCATTTAAAATAGACTAAAAGTAAAAGTGTAAAAAATAAAATCAAATAAACAAAATTTATTCAAGATTGAATTACATCTTACCAGCACTTCTTGGCCTTGCTCTTTGGTTGTCTGTGAATTTTTGGTTTCCACTGCTTGGGCGTTTGGGCTTGCCTCGATCAGCCACAACGTAACTTGCATTAAAAAGATCAGGCTGGAGAAAGATAATGAATAAAAATGATAAAAAAAAACAGAAAAAACATTGCAAACCACTAATAATTTCAGCAATACTAATTAAATTTGCATCAAGCCTGCTCAATTCCAAGGATGTCCACATGTACAATATACCTGTACAGTAAAGATTACGTAACTATTCATTAGTTACAACTATATATCCATAATAAACGTAATAGGCCTACACAACAGTATTACACAAAAAAGTCAGCAATAAATTAATTAATTGAAACACAGGAACAACACAAATTAATTGCCCTCTCCCACGTAGGATCATAGATTGCCCTTATCAACATAATGCTGATTTTTAGAGAAAAAAAACAAAAAGTGAAAGTTTCAGCTTAATACAGTGTCTACTTGCTGAGAAAACATCAAAAACACTGTCATGGTATTTTCACAAGAACGTCTCAGCCATCTACGTTTAGCGAGTGTACAGAAAGTACCAACTGTCCGCAGCATTTGCAAACGACATAAATCTGAGAGACAAATTTGTATGGGTGAAAAACCGTATCCGAACCATATTATTTTGAATCTAAGGGACTTTCTCAAAATAATTTATACTATCAACAGCTGCAGTGCCTCTCATCAAGTAAGTTTTTATGATAATTAATTTTTGAGAGTTTTTATCAATCTATGACCCTACCTTAAAAAAGGGGAAAGAAAAAAGAAAGAAAATACAAACAAAGTTTCCAGCAATGTCATTCAAGTCAGCAATTAAGAAAGTAGTACCAACCTGAGAAAATCTGTCTCTTGCTGCATTAGCATACTGTGGAAACAAAGACAATAGAACTTTAATGGCAATCTCTTTCACAAATGAAGAGTAGATAACTGAAGGGTAAGATCAAAAAGAAAAAAGAAGTACAGTTGTTTCGTCATAAGAACATTATTTATATAGCGCATAATGCAACAGCCTCTATGCGCAACACAAAACACAAAACAATGAAATTTAAGCAGCAATTTTTTACAAAAAGTAGATTCAAACAAGTGAGTCTTTAAAAGTCCCTCATAAATCAGAACAGAGTCAGCTTGGCGAATATGAAGTGGTAAGTCATTCCATAATGAAGGTACAATAGTTTTGAAGACTCTTTGACAATAGAATTTTGTAGAAACAGTAGTTTGTGTGAGTAAGGACTGGCCAGCAGAATGAAGAGGATGAACATGAATATAGGTTTGTGCATTTATGTTGTTATAAAAAGATAGCAAAACAAAGGAACACAAAGCAGAAATGAGATTGGTGACTTCAGAACGCGCTCTTTATAAGCTGGAGTGGTATGCCTGTGAATTTTTTGTTCAAAGTACTCAGGAAAGCAAGGAATACAGTGCTTTTCACACCTCATTGTAGGGTTAAAAAGAGTTATAATAATAAATACATAACCAGTTCACATAGAAAATAGTCAGGGGCCCAAATTCATAGAGCTGCATAAGCACGAAAAGTTACAAGGCAAAACAAAATTATGCTTATCAAAATAAGGTTACCAGCCAAACTACCATATCACATACTGTATGTAGCTGGTATCCAGCTTTTTCTGCTTAGCAGAAAATTGCTGAGCAATACTTTCTGCTCAAGCAGCTCTGTAAAATTGGGCCCAGTACATATCAGAGGTTAGGGTTTACAACATTAGAAAACACGTTAATTAAAGGCAAAGTATACCTTTGGTTTTTGGAAGCGTTTGATTGTTTTAATCCGCCATATAAATGTTTATATATACATTAAAACTAACCTGTGAAAATTTCATTTCAAAAGGTGGTCGCGTTTTTGATATATCGCCGAAAATCGGAACAGGAATCCCTAATAGGAATACACAATCTGAGAAGCGTTTCTGACAGAAACGTTTCTCAGATTCAAATTTGGGGGCATAAAAACTGATGTATGTTTACATAACTACAAAACTTTGAAAAGAAATGTTTCTCAAAATGCTTTATACCATCGAAAGCTGCTGTAGGCTTCAAACCAATAGGTTTTCAGTGCCATTAATTTTAAGAGTGATTACCAGATGTATACAGTCCCTTTAAACACACACTTACTTCTCTGTCTGCCATGGCTGCATTAGCAAGGTGTTCCACCATGTTGGTTGCCATGCTAGGCTTGGATGGACGGAAGTCTTTAGGATAGTCAAACTCCATCTGGTGGAGGTGACTTGGTTTGGAAGATTTGGGTCTGGCATTCCACGCACTGTGAGGCTTCTGCATTGGATTGTTGGTCAAACAATTTTTATTTTTAACAATTTAGTATCAATATAATTTTAAAAGAAGATTTTGGGATTTCATAGAAAAGTATAGTCTTTGTTTGAGTTGCATTTTGTTTGTTTTTGATACACCCGAGACTTTGCATCTAGTCTTTACAACATCCAGAACTACCGGCAAGCCGACTGGTTCTGTGGGAACCAACTCATGGGGTGAGGCTGAGGGGCAGACAGAGAGAACGAGCTATGTCGATGTCCTCAGGAGTGATGCTGGCGCGGAAACCACAGCAGAGCTGTCTGCCTGCATATGGAACAGAGAAGATTGGATTCGTCGAAGGATGTCCCGCCTGAGGGCCACTTAATTATTACTTAGCTAAATATCTTTCTCATAACATACTGTGACTGCGTCTCAATTTCTATGTTCATATCATCAAAGGCACAATCCAATCACTGCCTTCCACACAAAATAATTATGACAATGTCTGATGACCTTCTCATATTTTATCAGTGTAAGGTCAATTTGGATTGAAAAATTATCGATGGAAGCTCAAAGTGGATTGAAAAAAAAGTGACAACAATGAATTACATGAGTCTAAAAATAGAATTTTAGTTACTGTATCATTTTTTAAAGTTGCGTTGAAACAGACAAAAGACAAATCTTGGGATTAAACTTGTAGAATGTCGTAGCCCAGCAGTCTAGCGCTTAGACTCAACTTCTGTAGTTGTCAGAGTGTGGGTTCTGTTCCCAGGAATCTCGGTCAAGAAACTTGTCCTTGAGAATAGACATTTAACCACAATTGCTTCGTCCAGTGGATGGGACATTAAAGTTGTAAGTCCCATGTAATGCACATGAAACAACCCAGTGCTCCAATCACTATGAGGCGGAGGTTGGCTACGAGGTTTCTGGCATGGTGGTTGGCTAGAGATTGCGCCGCAGCACCTTTGTAAACCCTTTTATAGTGCTATATAAATGGGCCTAATAATTCACAGATAGATCTGCATACCCGTCGTAAAAATACTAGCTCTTTAAAGGCAGTTTATACTTTTGGTAAATGTCAAAGACCAGTATCCTCACTTGGTGTATCCCAACATATACATGAAACAACAAACCTGTGAAAGTTTAAGCTCAATCGGTCATTGCAATCACCAGAAAAAAAGTGGGGGAAAACCTTACATGTTTTCACTGTTTTCAAACATCGAGTTTTCGACTTGTGAGATCAAAACTAATTGTTTTACTCATTTCTCAAAACTATAGCATTTAAAGCAAAAATATTTCAAAGGGAGTTTCCCATCATGACCATCTTTATACCATGTAAGTTATGTGTGAATCTGTGAACATTTATATTTTTACTCTAACCAATGTTACAAACACCCTTTAAGAAGCCCCTCCGGTGTGATGAAGCAATCAGCACTGCATACATGTACCTGTATAATCTTACTGTTTACAAAGCAGAACTCAAATTATGAATATCTTACATTATTTTCAAACCCACCCACCTCCAGATATGGGGTAGAAGTTTTCTTCATGTTGGCCAGCCCTATGCCGCTAGCTTGTTTCAAAAGGACTCTGTGCCGAGCCAACTGCTGGTCCAGGAAGTCCTGCCTCTGCTGTAACCTCTCCTTTGCCTTGGACAAGGCTTGCTTCTCCAGCTGCCTGAAGTGGCGGTTGAGGAGCCCAATCGAGAGCATCGCCCAGTGGTGAAGAGCTCTTGTCTTTATGGAGTAAAAAATAAGAAGAAACTTGTAACTAATTCAAAATCAATTATGTATTTATATTTATTTTCATTTAAAAGAAATTACGAAATGTGGCAGTGCACAAATATTACACAAAGATGTCTAAAAACAAAGTAAAGCAAATAAAATAATCTTTGGGTTGAACAGAGAAAAATTTAAGAGAGCAGGACTTGAACCTGTGACCTCAAGATTAACGTGCCGGTGCTCTACCAACTGAGCTATCTAGCCCTAATGTTGGCTGTCTCCCTGTTTTGTCAATATCTTTGTTTGGGGGTGCGAGTCCGAAGCCATTCGACCTGTAACTGCCGTAAAGCCAGGTATCACACATAAGTGTATAATACAGCCTGGGAAGCGGCAGAAGAGTACAGTATACAAACTGGCCTTTCATTGATGGGCACGCTCAGGGGTCTAGCAATTAAGCCAACTACTCTTGATAAGCCTGTGAATTTAATTTTTCCGCAAAACTCAGAAAGGTTTGAGTCACACATCTGGTCTGCTTATCACACTTCGGTGTAATAGTAAAACAACAATGATAATTTTAATCCCCAATGCAAATAAAAAAACAAAACCACAACAACATTGAAATAGCGTCTTTGCCTAGAGTTACAAAGCCGCTCAGAGAATGACCAAGAAAATGCAACAACACAATAAAAGAATAACAGCAAGACACAACGTGGAAAAATCACTGTACAGTACTCAGACAAGAGAACACCTTAAGCAGGGTTCTCTATGACGAGCATGTGCAGGCCAAGCCCCCAGTACTCAGACAACAGAGGACAGTCATCTATAGGTGGGCTCTCTATAATGAGCATGTGCAGGCCAAGCCCTCAGCACTAAGACAAGCGAAGAGAGCGCAGCTAAAGCTGGGCTTTGTATTACAAGAATGTGCCGGACCAGCCCACAGCACTCAGACAAGAGAAGAGAGCCTAGCTGAAGCCAGGTTCTTTCTCTGATGAGCCCATGCAGGCCCAGCCCACAGCACTCAGACAAGAATTGACAGACTTGCTTAATGCCAGGCCCAGACCCTAGCCTGCAGACAAGAGAAAAAAAGCCCAGCTAAACAGGCTATCTGTGACGAACACATGCAGGCCGAGCCGGGCATGAATTCTATGTGGAACAAGTATGTCTTTAATGACCCATTTGAACTTGGCCACAAAGTTAGAAATTACTACATCTTTCTATAAACACCCCTACATGTACCTTGTTTACAGCATTCACTTGTTTTTCCTCATCCTGTAGAAACTTGGGAGGAGCAGTACCTTAAAATAAGGAAGACAAAAATGTGTCTAATTAATAAAATGTTGATGGGATCAATCACTTCCATGGTGATAAAAGTCAGAGGTTTCCCCAAAACTACACACACCTTTCTCAGAATTTCAAGAGGGTAAAGTCCACTGGACTGCAGGGCTCGTAGCTCAAAATATTTACTGGACCGGAATTCTTTTACAAGACCATAATCAAAATGAGAAAAGAAAACACCAAAAATAATCCTTATATACTGTTGTAATTTGAACAATCACTGGGGAAAGATTGATCTTACTTGTGTTAAAGGTAAAGGCCTACATATATTTCAATACTCGATAGAATTGAAAGACATACACAAGACACAAAGTCAACATGTGAACATAATTTGTATCAAGTTAGTTTCCCTTGTGGCTTATTACTAATACTTAACATTTGAAATAAAACGTTGCATCCCCTTTAGGTGATCCCTCGGCTGCCGCTTCCCAGGTTTAATTGAAAACTTTGGTGTGATCCCTGGCTATAATGCAGTTACAGGTTGAATGGCTTCTGACCTGCTGACTGGCACCCCCGAACAAAGATATTGACAAAATAAGGAGACTGCCAATATATGGGCTAGAAAGCTCAGTTGGTAGAGCGTCGGCACGTTAATCCAGAGGTTGCAGGTTGAAATCCCACTCCGGTGAATTTTTCTTTGTTCATCCCAAAATTATAATTTTGTTTAAGGGGCCTATTGAAAATATTCCACAATGAAGTATGAATATATTATTCTATTGAATAAAACAAGACTGCCGGATTTGTCCGGCCATGAGTTTACCTGCCCAAAATCACTGGGACCTGTGATCCAGTGTTTTATCAAGACCTAGACGGAAATACTTACCAACAATATTTGCCACATGGACAGCTGCTGCCTGGTCTCCCATCCATGCCCTTTGAAATAGAATAAAAGTTACAGTTTGGTTACGAATCAGAAAAAGAACAAACAAAACTTACTCAGTATAAATCCGTCAGAGATGTTGTACCTTCTTCAATAAAATATTAGCTTCTAAGATACAATGTCAAAGTATAAATTGTATCTTGAAAACTCAATAGGTTAGACCTTATAAAACCAAAAATAAAAAGGTTTTAAAAAAGGTGAAAAATGAACATATCGCCCGGCACACGTAAAATGTAAAAATCCACATTTTCTTGAGCTCAATGATGCTGAACTATAGTGGACATGGTGGACTATATTAGCTCCCCTTCCCTCGGTTTTAAAAGTTGACAAAATGTGTTCCCCGGCATTGCCTCAGGAAATAGTTTGGGGAGGGGAGCTAAATTGTCAACTATTTGTAGCTGTTCTTTGTCTTACATGATGAAAAAGCTGAAGCTTTGCATGGTGCAGTAGGTTGGCGTAAATTTAGGGGTAACAACCATGCAAGTTAAAACTTCGTCTCAACCTTCCCTTGGCTAAACAAATTATTTCACATACTTTATGATAAATTACTGTTCCTAAATGCAAGAATAACATCACTCAAATTATCAAGTCTGTAAATACATGTAGAGATTTACCTTTTGACGAGCATGATGAGGCAGTTGAGCTGGTCTTTGACTTGTTGGGTCTCGGCTTTACTCTCTAGGACTTCCTCCCTCATTCTAGAGACGGCTTCACGAAAAGCTCTGTTGTCTGAATTGACACTTCCTGAGCGCAGATATAGCCCTCTACTTGTCATTATTTGTGTTGCATTTAAAGTGGTCTTCAAAAAATGTCTGGTCTTTTTGCACTCAGTCTCACTCTCAGCAGGAGTCAGTGCTCAGTCACGCTCATCTGAATAAATTATTGAATACAAATTGCTTTAGTACTATATAGTCACCATAGTAGGTAAACTAGGCCTAAATCGGATATTTTTTCCCCCCAGTTGTCACTTACTTCAGCTCAAATTTTGTGGAGAGCACGTTGACACAAAAATGTGCGCACTTGTTTTTGTCAACATGGTCAAAGCTGGCATACACTCAATAAATAAACATTTCACGACCAATCTAGCTGTCTAGTTAGTAGTTTATAGTTGTACGTAGGCCTAGTAAGTCTACTAGAGTAGTAGTACTGGAAACCCCTAGTAGTCCCCCCGTATCCTTGGCCCTAGTGTATAGTAGTCCCCCCGTATCCTTGGCCCTAGTGTATAGTAGTCCCCCCGTATCCTTGGCCCTATAGTAGTCCCCCCGTATCCTTGGCCCTAGTGTATAGTAGTCCCCCCGTATCCTTGGCCCTAGTGTATAGTAGTCCCCCCGTATCCTTGGCCCTAGTGTATAGTAGTCCCCCCGTATCCTTGGCCCTAGTGTATAGTAGTCCCCCCGTATCCTTGGCCCTAGTGTATATAGTCATGATAGTAGTCCCCCCGTATCCTTGGCCCTAGTGTATAGTAGTCCCCCCGTATCCTTGGCCCTAGTGTATAGTAGTCCCCCCGTATCCTTGGCCCTACTTGCACTTCGTTTGTGTCAACCATAAGTCATTTCAAGATGGCAAAGGCTCAAAATTCATGCCTGTCAAAAATGGCGATGAAAACTGTAATTTTCTCACGTAATGGGTGCAACACACAAAACCGTTGAATTGTTTTTTACCCGGGGTCTGAACCTTTCCTTTTCAGTCGCGATCTGAAAATGACGAGGAAAAAATACTAAGCTAAATATGCGGTAACCGAAATAGATGACACGGAATAAGACCCAATTTTTGGTAAAGAGTGAATCGTTTTTTAAACTTACCGCAAACGCACTTTTTCAGACTACGTTTAATAATGCCTTCACTCAGAATGGAATTTTGACTTGGTGTTACCCTTGCAACAA
This sequence comes from Leptasterias polaris, assembly GCA_037783415.1. Taxonomy (NCBI): domain Eukaryota; kingdom Metazoa; phylum Echinodermata; class Asteroidea; order Forcipulatida; family Asteriidae; genus Leptasterias; species Leptasterias polaris. The sequence continues at coordinate 2,214,760 of JAZGTN010000005.1, read as the reverse complement.
CCAGACACTATACCACTTGAGGGCGCTCTATCTCAAGGAAGCATTCAATAATGTTGCAACACACAACTTAAACCAGGGGTCTGAACCTTTCTGCATCTGCATCTGCATCTGTTTACTGTGCAAACTGAACTGGATATCTCGGCGCAGTCACAGTTTAAGGTTGCTATTGTGGGTTCTAGTCTTTAAGGTTTCTATAGTTAGTGACTCCCTGATGTCAGATGGCAGGCTATTCCATTGGGCTATTGTTCTTAGCAAAAATGAGTATTTATAACAGTCTTGTTTGGTTGAGGACGTCTAAATGATAATGCAGAAGTTTGTCTATAGTTTGTCTTGATCCCTCTGGGTTGATGATGTAGAAGTTGCTGAGGTCAATTGATGCCAGATGATGCGAAGCTTTGTACAGAGTGTTAGTAGGGCCGCCAGCCTAATTCTTTCTTGTAATGATTTCCATTCCAGTCTTTTACCATTACCGAAACACTATACAGCAATCCTTCACCGATCTTGAACTCTTGGTGGCAGCAGATACCGCCATTATTGCGGTGGTACCTGGGTGGTACTGCGCTGCCTAGCGACGGGTTTAAGCGATTTGCAAAGTAAAAGTCAAATAACCCGTGACTGATCAAATGATCGCCGTGTAGCCCAAACCTTATACCAGTCGCTAAACAGCGCAGTACCACCCAGGTGGGCGCACCCCTCTAAATGATCTCCCATAGGAACCAATGCTAAATGATAATTATTCAAAAATACTCAAAAAATCGTGTAAGTCTCTCAGCCTCTTGAAAACCAATCAGACATATTTCCGGACAACTAAACTTCAGAATTCTTTTCAATTTTTGGCAGGTCAGCCGTTTGGAATTTTTGCTAACTACCCCAGAAGAAAAAAACACGATTTTTTATTTTTTTCCAAAACCGACTTGCTGCCAGTTTTCGTGAAGCACTTCTCCACTTCCCCGGTCAAATAGGGCCAACTTTAACGCCTAAATTTATCAAGTCTCCTCAAAAGTTGAAGCACAGAACCCCCAGGTTGTGATAGATTTTTATATTTACACAATCTATTAATTGCATGACCCCCAAAACGTTATAATTAAAAATAAGTTGTGGGTTTACAAATTATGATAAGTAGCTTGGCGCATTAATTCTGGCTTATTTAGTGTGGTGCACCCAGGTACACCGCAGTAATGGAGGCATGTCTGCTGCCACCAAGAGTTCAAGATCGGTGAAGGATTGCTGTATGGTATGTCTACTGTAATTGCACTTCAAATCTGGCTGCCCGGTTCTGGATTGCTTTTACAACGTTAATGTAAATTTGTTGATGGGGGTCCCAGATAGTTGAACAATACTCTAGAACTGTGGTCTGACAAGGGTTCTATAGGCTGTAGCTTTGACGCTCTGTTGACAGTGGTGGAAGTTTCTACGAAGAAGCCCCAGAGTTTTGCTATAGCTTTGGTGACTGTTTTAATAATAATAATAATAATAATAATATATAACTGGTTCTTATATAGCGCATTTCACAATAACGTCTCAATGCGCTTTACATTAGTGCCCTGGTCATTGGGCCAATAACATTCCTTTAATCTTTCTCAGCTCCCTGGAGAGTATACAGCCCGGGCTGCCGTGATGGCGCTCCGTAGGTTTTTTCAAACACAATATCAACCTCTACCCTTGCAGGTACCCATTTATACCCCTGGGTGAAGAGAAGCAATAGCAAAGTGTCTTGCTCAAGGACACAAGCGTCATGACCGGGACTCGAACCCACACCCCGATGACTAAACCACCAGAACTTGAATCCGATGCAAAGAGACATGTAAAAAGAGACTCTGAAAGACCGCTGTGGCGAAGCTTGGCTAACAATCTTTGATATGGCACAGTATCGAAAGCCTTGCTGAAGTCCAAAATTATGCAGTCCATCTGGCCATTTTGGTCTAGGAGGACTCCAGCAAGGTCCTCGGTATAGCTGAGTTTCACACGACCTGCCCTTCCGAAACCCATGTTGATTGTCGCAAAGAATTCCATGTGTTTCCCAGAAGTCCATGATGGTATGACAGATAATATGTTCTAAAAGCTTGCATATGACTGACGTGAGAGAAATTGGACGGTAATTGGAGGGAGTTCTTGAATAGGGGAACTACATTAGCATGTAACCAATCCTGGGGTAAAACCTCAGTCGTGAGCTGAAAATTACTAGGGAAAAAAAAATCAAGCTAAATACCGTAACCGAAACAGAGTACTGAGAAATCTTTCACAACACAATGACAAAATTCATTATCCAATAGTATCTGTCTTTGTGGCACAACTGAAAATTTGTAGTTTTGTCAATTTGACAGGTCAGCCGATGATATTTAACAATGAAACGATGAAAGTAACACCCCGAACAAAAATGTGCTTTTCTCTACAGTCTTCTCAAAAGTTAAAGCGCACCCCCTCCCCCCGCCTTTCCCTTCACCGACAGCACTGTTGTGTAATACAAATTAAGACAGTTTTTTAAGAAAAAGAAATTAAGAATCTGAAGAAATGGGAAACAATCCAATTGCATAAAGACGAAGACAAACAACCCTCACCAGTCCGCAGTTTGACGTGTTGGTTCCGAAAATGCGAGGGCGCCGCCAATGGCGATATAAAACACCAGTTCAAAAATTGAAAAAGGGGCTAGTTTTTCCGATCAAGTTTTAGAAAACTTTAAAATGTACGACCAAATAATAAACAAACACATAATAAACAAATATAATAAAGGGTCAAATTTGTTTTAGTGGTTTCGTTCAAGTTGAATTAGCATTTAATCCTTTTCCAACCTCTCGTTTTGGCACGGCCTGCAGTTTTTCTGTCCTCTACGTTTAAATGTTTGTCCTTTCTTTATGGTGTCCACGTATCTTTTTTGTGAACATGCATGTGCTTTGAGAGCTATGATATAATGTTTTAATTTTTTATTTGTGCCTCAACTTGAGACCTCCATGGTTCACTTATTTTTTTCTCTCTGTCTCAATGCATGTTATTATGGGCCATTGCCTCCCCCTCTACTTCCAAATGGAACCCTCTTCAACCAGTGTCTATTTGTTTGCATCTAGTTCTTGAAATCTAGACTGTGAAGATGTATTTGATTTCTTTTTTGTTGATACTTTGTGGAGAATAAACAAAACTACGAACCTTGAAGCCTTTAACCATGGTTTTTGTTTTTTTGTTTTATTGGTAGTTTTGTATTTATTTGCTGGGCTGTTTGTAATCGTGTCTGTATTTTGATACTTGCATTCAGCTGCCTTGCCTTTTCTTTATAAGCTTGTTTACACGTAGCCTACTTGTAAAGTTTATTTAACCCTTTCAGTACCAACACATATTTGCTACTAATGCAATGGTGACCAGAGAAATTTCCTTGACATGGCTACCTGGTGACCAACACTATTTAGGAAAGTTTTAGGTTACAGCGCCCTCACAAGGCAGATTGGGGTTAGCCTAGGTCCTAGTAACATAATGCAAGTTGTACAAGCAAGCAATTAAATTACTGTTTCCTTTGGCATATTGCCTTGGACTAAATCATTGCCTTTAACATATATTTGAGGTATGGTATTATGACCACTAAATACACAATTGAGTAGTTTAAATGTGAAAGCTAAAAATTTGTCAAGTAGCTGTTCATACCAATCTGCATGAGAATTATTTTTGAAACGTTAAATAAACATAAGGTTTTAAGAAATTACTTTTGAAACAGCATCCTCCCCCCCCCCCCCAAACCCGCCAAACAAATTTAACAAAATTGGTTGAGCCTCACAGATACTGGGGGTTGGTGACTATACCCATGTTTTCCGGATGAAATAGTTGATCAATTGGTTAAGGCGGCCATTTAGATTTTTGGCAAATTATGAATCCTCCAAAAAACAAAAGGTTTTAAGAATTTATTTTGGAAGCACCCCCCCAACCCGCTCCTAGGATAGGACATTAAATATAAACAAGAGAGTTTGGATTACGCACAATATGACTTATAAATAAATGACTGCTAAAATCAAAAGTATTATTTTTTTCTACATTTAATGACAAAGAAGGAACTGACATAAAATAACATTAAATATTGCCCATTTCTAAATGTCCGCCAATCAATTTGGTTTTGGCCCGTATCTCCGTCTACGAGCCTCACATACAAAAATTATAATTGCCATGTTTTCAGGATGAAGGAACCCAATGAGAGCAAATACACAAATGGATTCACCGGTATTATTCACCGGTATTATACATTAAAAATAAACAAGAGAAGTTTGATTAAGCACAATATGAACGTTACTCGAACAAAATAACTCCTCAAATTAATGTTTTACCTATCATTAACCAATATGTAAAGAAGGAACTAACATTAAATTTTGCCAAAGTGCTATACTTTTATTTTCTAAGTACCATTCCCCCCCCCCCCGGCCTCAATGTTGATTGTTGGCAGGCATGCGATTGTGGGATTCAACATTGTAGCGGGGGGGGGGGGGGGGGGGGAGTTTTCAGAAAGTATTGAAAATTATTCGTTTGGTGTGGACGTTCTCCAATAATGGTATAACAGCTTTACACATTTTTTACATAATTAACTTAATAGTTTAATTGTTGACCTAATTTATCGCTTGGTGTGGAATTTCTCAAAGCATGGTATAACACACATTGGCTTGATACACTGCTTACAAATCATGCGAGTTTGTTTCCGATTAGAGGTGGAACTGCATACAACACAGTCACGTTTCTTCCCGCCAACATTCGGACCCGGAAAGTGCTGAGTTGAAAGGGCGTTTGAAGCACTTGACACTTGACGGGCATGGGTTGTTCTCGAAGCTTGAAATAAGTGCCTCTATCACCTTGACCCGAAAATCCAAAGTAGACAAGCTCTTGTTTGTATGGATGCTGTTGTATACGACATTAGCATTAAGCAAACATATGTCTAGGATTGTCATAAATACACGTTTCCACCATTTGAATGTTTTGTGGGTATGAGTATAGTACGTGCATAATTGTCCTGCCAGATCCGTGCCCCCCATGTATTTATTGTAATCCTCGACTATGCACGGTTTTTTGATATGACGAAGTCCTGTTGAAGTTTTCCGGCTCCGAATCTTTTTACGTGACACTGCAATCGCCATAGTTTGAGAGGAGAGTGACACGTTTTGTGTCCTGCCACATAACGCATAGTTGGCCTGCTTTCTGATAAAATTTGGGATCTGCACCGCTTTTCATAGGAAATTTCTTGGAGTTTGCTACGTCGGGTATCCCTAGGGTGGTATAGCGCACAGTTCCACAAGCTCCGAATCCTAGCTCAGACAACTTGGAGAACAGAGCCGGGCTACTAAACCAATTGTCCATGTAGATGCAATGTCCTTTATTTTCGAGTCCCTGCAAAAGGTTCAATACTACGTTGCCTGGTGCCCCTATTTCGGATGGATGGTTTGTCTCAGGATCACTTACAGAGGACTGTCCTTTTGGGGACCTGGGCTGCGATCCTGTGAACAACTCCCAGGCACATGATTGTGTACCCTGTGTCGGATTCGTTCAATGAGAAAGATTTCAATCCCCATTTTGCGGCTTTTCTGGGCATGTACTGCTTGAAGCTCAGTCGTCCTTTGAATTTGACCATCGTCTCGTCCGGTGAAAGGCTTCGTCCCGGCTGGTACACCCGGAGGAATGATGGTAGTACAATGTTTAACAGTGGGCGTAATTTAGCAAGTTTGTCACGGGGAGAGTCGCCCTCGACATCTCTGTTATTGGCGAGGTGAAAAAATCTTAGGATTGCAGTAAATCGGTTACGAGCCATGGTTGCTGAGTACAGGGGACTTCGTAGAATTTCAGACCTGGACCAATGCATGGAGTAACGAGGCCTTTTGTTGATTCCCATGCAAAGAAGTAGGGCCACGAATGCCATCATTTCAGGTACATCAGTTGGTCTCCAAGCACGCTTATTTTCTGCCCCCGCTCCCAATATTTGTTCAGCATAACGATTAGTCTCTAGTACCACCATCTGCCACACTGCTTCACAAAAGTACAGTTTGAAGATTTGTATGGGGGAGAACGAACTGAAGTCTTCTGTAGCCCCGGTGTTTGCTGTAAATTTAACAGGCGGTCGCCGTGTGTAAGAGTTGGCTTCACGCCATCCACACCTGAAATTCGGCTTATTCTTGGTCTTCTTACCCTTCTTAGAAGAGGTTAATGTTGCTGTTGATGTCGAGGCCCTCGGCTCTGTATCCTCACTGTCTTCTGACGTCTCCGAGTCATCAAGTGGCGAATCCTCGTCAGATGACATTTCTGAACCACTGTCTGCGAAAATTTCTTCCAAAATGTTTTCATTTTCATCGGCCATGTTGTCAGAATGATCTCTTACTCGAGAATGCGTGGGGGGACGCTTAACGATCCCGCTTAAATTTTAAAACTTGCGACGCTTCAGGGCACACGCGGGCAGCTTGTTGCCGGGGGGATGCACGCAGGCGATTGAGGGCGCTATTAACATTTTGATAACATACTTTTGGTCGATGTGCCAGAGAGGCTCATTGATCACCAATAATGCAAATAATTACGTGCCATACGGACTCATTGGTCACCAAGTGGGATGTTGTTTTGAGCCGCTATGGCACGGCGGTACTGAAAGGGTTAATATGCGCCGAAATATCCTTTTGCATTTGAACGTTTACGCATTGGCGTGCAAAACCAGATTTATCACAAGTCTCATTAAATAAAACTAACTAACAACGAACAAAAATCCAAGAAACAATAGCAAAAAAACTGCATATTGAAGAACCTTTCACCCATGTTTTATTACAGCTGAACATACTGATGATAACTCTGTTGTAAAACAATAGCAGTGATAACATAATCAAAACACGACACCACCACCCCAAAAAAAATGCAAAATTTAAACCGTTCTGTTCAGATTCACACACATTAAAAAGTACAATGAATGTTGGCGAACTAATGAGTAAAACCTAAGAACAAAATCAGACACTCTGAGTTAAAATGAAAGCTACCAACAATCTCAAATTTAAATAAAACATTTAAATGATCAGATAAATAATAAATAAAATAGCAATTTATATAAAATCCAAGGATTTCATAGAGCTGCTTAAGCACAAAAAGTAGCTAAGCACAACAAAATTACGCTTACCAGAATAAGGTTACCAGACAAACTGCCATGTAAAAAGTACATTTTGTGACTGGTAGCCTATCCTGCTCATTTCTGCTCGTTGTCAGCAAATGTTGACACAATTTTTTCCCCGTAGGTTTAAAAAGTTTGTTTTGCTTTTTTCCGCATTTAAAAAAAAAAGATTTTGTATGTAGATAATGTTTATGTGTGGGAGACACATCTTTTTGATGACAGCTTTTAAACTTTGGAACTTTCCTGGACACTCCTGGTCAAGATGTTTTAAGTGTCCGAAGATTTACGATTATATTAAATATATGTATTAATCTAAGTGTATTGTTTACTTGTCCAGGTATTGCCTGGGTTCTTAATACTTTTTATAAATAATTGTTTTCATCTACCATTGACACATTGGTTAGTAACTCAATACAATTGAAATGAAAAGAAAAAAGAAAGCTAATTTTTTTCCAAGGGGGCACCTCCTCGCCACCGACAAATTTTTCAATTCTAATTTACAATACTATCATTATTATAATCCTATCCATGAAAAACGAACCGTATATATTACCACCGGGAAATGGCACTTTTAAAGCAATATAGTCAAAGGGGCTGTTTCGTCATGAACAAACCAGGTCAAGCAAGAAGAGTCATGTTACAGTGACAGTCTATTACCATGACTGCCCCCCCCCACCTTTCCCTTCACCGACAGCACATGTTGCGTAATACAAACTAAGACAGTTTTTTTTATAAAAATCTGAAATCAAAATCTGAAGAAATAGGAAACAATCCAATTGCAATTGCATCAAGACGAAGACAGACAACCCTCACCAGTCCGCAGTTTGACGTGTTGGTTCCGAACATGCGAGGCCGCCACCAACGGCGATAAAAACACCAGTTCAAAAATTGAAAAAAGGGCTAGTTTTTCCGATCAAGTTTCAGCAAAATTGCAGCGCAGAAAACTTCAAAATGTACGACCAAAGAATAAACAAACACATAATCAGGGTCAAATTTGTTTAAGTGATTTCGTTCAAGTTGAATTAGCATTTAATCCTTTTCCAAACATCTCGTTTTGGCACGGCCTGCAGTTTTTCTGTCCTCTACGTTTAAATGTTTGTCCTTTCTTTATATTGTTAGTTAGTGGCCTGACGTTTCGACCCTAGCAGAGTCTTTCTCGAAGGCTAAAAAGACTCTGCTAGGGTCGAAAAGACAGGCCACTAACTAATTTTTTGCATTTATACTACAGGTCCTTTTGGTTGGTAAGCAGTTTGCAACACCTAATTCTATTTTCTCTTTCTTTATTCCTAATTCTATGCCCACGTATCTTTTTGTGAACATGCATATACGTGCTTTGAGAGCTATGATATAATGTTTTTATATTTTATTTGTGGCTCAACTTGAGACCTCCATGGTTCACTTATTTGTTTCTCTCTGTCTCAATGCATGTCATTATGGGAAATAGCACTTTCAAAACAAAATAGTCAAAGGGGCCGTTTCGTCATGACCAAAGCAGGTCTGCGGCTGTACACGGGATTATGATTGAACTCTCAGCACCCGATGCGATAACCCCACGCGCACCTAATTTTTCCCGTATCAAAAGGAGAGTGTGCGCGCTCATGCAGCAACTACAAAACTCCATGTACAGCCCCATGCCTGCTATGGGATAGAGGTTTTCAATGAAATTCCATCTAACGCTAATAAAACACAATACCAAGTGACAATGTCTAAAAGTCTGTATTTATTCGTGTGGTTATTTATGATATCGTTATCTATAGTTGTTACTTATTCCTAGGAGTGAATCGGAGTGTCATTCCGTTCTCTGGGAGAATCAGTCCATGTTTGCCAATATTCGGTGGAATCTGATTGTAAGAAAAAAATAAGACAGAACACACAAATGAACGTAAAACAACCTCGTGACCATGGTAACATAGGCTACCTTGCCAGATTTTGCTCATTAAACATAAGCCTAAGCCATCCCGGATTTATTTACAATTATTTAAATTAATAAGGCTTTCTCTTTAACAAAAATAGTTTTATTATTGAAACGCCCATAATTGCAAGAATATACTTTCACGGGATCCCCCTCCCCCCTTTTTGTTAAACAATCCTCCTACACGACCTTTTGACACTGTTACAGTGCCCGACGTCATCTAGACTTGATTTCAAGTCTGAGACTGCGGTTATTTCTCTTCATCAGCCACGCAGAATTCCCCCGCAGATTTGCTATCACGCGCTCTAACTCGCAATCTCAGACTTGACCCTCTTGTGTATACGGGATATTCATTTATTCACTACTGACATTTACATAACAACACTATGCCAGAGAGATGACCAATCAGGAGACCACAAAACTCCCTTGGCTGCGTCTATTCCAAATAGGATATAATCGCTTCAGCATTTTCTGTAAAATCGAGCCATTGCTTTTATTTTATAGTGCTTTGTACGTACAGTACGCTATATACAATTTATACATAAAATAATACAAGATTTAATCTCAATTTGTTGAATAATAAACATGACAAACAACCTGATCCTTACTAGACGAAAAATTGTGATACCTTTGATTTGAATGGAATCGTCCAAAGATTTTCCCAACGTTTTTTACGTATTTTGAATATAAAAACTAGAATCACTTAGTTTTTGTGTGTTTCCAAACTGTAAGTTGAATCACCGAGCAGAGACAGATTAGTTACACGTGCATCAATGTTGTATTTCTGTTCTATATCCCGTGGTATAAACGGTTAAGTTTGAATGTGCATTTATTGAAGGCCTCGGAGATTCTGACCAATCAGAGTGTTCCGTCCACTTTTGGACTAATTCGCCATAGGGTGTGTACAAACCGATGAACAATGTTCCCAAGTCTGTGATCGTAGGTTCAAGACGGAGGTTTATCCACAAGAGGGCGCTGTTTCAGCCAATAATGTATCGGCTATCAGGACGACTAAAAACCACGATCACAGACTTGGAACCAAGTCTAGACGTCATCCTCACCCACTATAATGATTTTTGATCGCGTCATGTTGGGAACAAGATTCCCTTGTGTCACTGGGCAGTGTGCATTTTGGGCGACGCGTAATACGCATAGTAAGACGCGTATTGTATATCTTTACACGCAATTGTTGAATCCAAAATAACGCGCAAGGTGAAACGCTGAGTTTAAAACCACTTTACGCATCCAGCAGAGCTTTCTGCAGGCTGTAGTCCAACGATCTGCACCCTTTTGACTCAGTGAGGGCGCTGTGTGACAGTGTGACGGCATACAAGGGATCTACAGCATTTATCAGTACACATAATCAAAACATAATGACACTACAGTGATGAATAAAGACCTTGAATTAAGACTAACAAATTGAATTTACCTCCGTTTGTTTGCAGGTCTCAAGGCGAAATTTCTGCAGGATACGGATCAAGACTAAAGTTATCTCCATCGTGGCGAAGCGATACCCGATACATTTCCTTGGGCCTGCTCCAAAAGGTATCCACGACATAGGGTGCATCTTCTGTCTCTTCTCAGGTACCCAACTGTAACAGAACCAGGAACAGATAGTATTGACCCCTTGCACAACACGGAAATGCACCTCCACACAACATTTGCAGCATGTTGGGAGTCAATTCCCAGGGGCGGATCCAAGATTTTCCAAACGGGGGGAGGGGGGGGGGGGGGGAGGGCGTGAAAATTTACCAAGCAGCAAATGGTGAATGCAATTTGTGGCTCCTACGAGCGCGTAACGCGAAGCCCTTACGGCATGGGGCCGGTTCCGGAGCCTGCTTAAATGCTCCGAAACAGTTAGGATTCTAGATGCTCTGTGGTGCGATCTCATGCAATATCTGACCACTTTAACAAATTTTGTTTTAGCAAAATCATTATTAAAACATTATTTTCGAGTTGGGAGTCATTGATTTGAATCAGCCATCCTGAGTTATAAAAATCAAAATGCAGGCTACAATTAATACTTATTCAGGGGGAAAAAATGTTGGGTGAGACAAACGATAGTGCAATTTTTAATATAATTAACCAAATAGGGTCTCTTTGTCTATAAGTTTTCACATACTTGAGGATTAGAATGTGACACAAAATATGTTACTACTGATAAGAACAAGTTGTGCTTGTCTTCAGGGACGGTGCGATCGAGCAACAATAACATTAATGTACGAAAATGTGAGGGTAGGCCTAGAGGCCTTGCCCCCCTCCCCCAGCCTGCATCGGTGTACTATCTGCACAATTGATAATATTACCAGTTTGAAAGAAACACAACGGATATTAACCCTCTTTCTTGATTACGAAAAAAATCTGTGATTTTCTGAACTGAGTGAGACACCATGATTATACGATGCTATGTCTTCACTAGCCCCATATAGGGCCAATCCACTTCGTTCGTATCCTTGCCAATTGGGCCTATAGCACCATTGCATCCTATTTTTGTGCCCGATGTAATTTTTAATCCGGGTTATAAAACTTACCGATCGAATGCTACTGTAGGCCTACTTGTAGAAAGCCCTAATGCATTTTTTTTTACATCACGGACTTTGGGGGAAAATTGATCGCCTTTCGAGTCGCGAGAGTGAATTTTTCAACTTGCGCGAGAACCATACTGGTTTGGGTTCCCTGAACAATTTCACAACATTTATACGATCTAATGGCGAAATTTGTCAAGCAGTATTTTCTGCTTAACTGCTTTATGAAATTGGGCCCTGGTCGACTCACGCTGCGGGTGTATGATCTTCACGCCCCCCGGACCCTGCGCCAGACATGTGCAGGTGTTTCGCGCATGTTCAGTGTGTGAGAAAAACACGATGTCCACACACACAGATTCATGTGTAATTCCTCATGAGACAACATCTGTCAGTGAATTAATAGTGGTCCACAAATGTAACAATGTGTACGAGGTATGGATTATTAGTAGCTTTTTTGGAAAAAAAAACACAGGTAGGGCCTATGTCATTAACTTTGTCTCTCCCTCATTTTTCCACTTGATGTTTTTTTTATTTTATTTATTTTTTTCTCAAGCAAAGGGGGGGGGGCGTGCGCCCCCACGCCCCCTGTATCCGCCCCTATTTCCTGTGCTTACATTTTTACTCCCAAAATGGCGTACAGGATATGCGAGTGTAAGCGACACCACACTAATCTCCGAAACTCACATAGATTTGTTTAACAACAGCATCAAGGTTTTTCATTCCTAATCATTTTTTTGGTTCATTCAAAATTTACTTCAAATCCCCCTTTCACATTATACATCAAAATAATAAGTTGGAAACTGAAATAAAAGCAAGCATAGGTCCCAAAGTGATTGCTTATGAAGAGGGTATGCCTAGCCCATAGTTGGACTCCCGATTCCCCCCGTTGCACACACTGGCGTTCTACGAAAGTTAAGGTATGACATGCAAATCGGGACAGACGGATATTCAAAATACCTTACCGCTCAGGGTCAAATTTGTACGGTTCAGGCCATGTCTCTGGGTCGTGATGAACCGCCCACACTGGGACTTTAACCAGCATGCATTTGGGTATTGGCACACCATTTACGACGCAATCCGACTGACAAATCCGGTCAAACCTTTACATTCGTGTGGGGAAAAATGGGTTAAACAAAATATAAATTGGCTAAAAAAACATATACCTTAATAGGTGTTTTTTATTGTTTTGAAATTACAGTTTGTTGAGAATATGATTTCATCTAAAAACATCGACATATTGAGAAAGCAATCAAACATCAAAATTGGAATCAACAGTCCAGAGTGTTGAGTGAATGTAATTTTGTGGTAATAATATTGTTGAACCCAATTAACAACCAGTAAGTTGACTTTCGTCTAAATGGTGTACATCAGCACATGTTTGGTAGACAATTTTCTTGTGGTTGTATACTACAATCTGCAACACAAGGTTCGTTACGGGAATGATCACTCATAAGAAGTTTGCGTGAGCTTATTATTGGAAATTACTATTTTTTACTTAAATAAATGAAATGATTATGTTATTAGTTTTAGTTTTAGTTTTTTTTTATAAATCGTAAAAAGCAAGTACCCAAAACAAGATACATTAAATAATCCTTCCTTTTTAAGTATCTTTCGTGGGAGGTAAACCCCGTAGGTTGGGAGTAAAAACCCAATCCGTCTCCAGTCCAAAACGAGATTTGAACAAGGGACCCACTTACTGAGGCGAAAGGCTGTGAAAGAACCCACTTACACGACACGATAAGAATTGTGAGTTAAAGGGTCTGTATACGTTTGGTAATGACTCTGAAAATTAATGGCAATAAAAACTTACTTGGTAAGAAGTACAGCAGCTTTGGGTAGTATAATGAATTTTGAGAAACTTTTAACTTCGAAGTCCTACGGTTATGGAAAATATATCACTTTTTTTTCCCAAAAATTTGAATCTGAAAAGCGTTATGGCCATAACGCTTCTCAGACTGTGTATTCCCATGGGAATATTCTTCCTGCGTTGAAATATTCGCTCCGGTTTTTCGGTGATATCTAAAAAACGCGACAATCTTTTGATTCGGAAGTGAAATTTTCACAGGTTAGTTTAATTGTATATACCTACATTTATATAGGATGAACACAATCAGTAGGCTCCAATTACCAAACGTATACAGCACATTTAAAGGTTTATACGTACTCGATTGCCGCCGGATACACCCGCATTGTCTCTTGTAACACCATATCCAAATAAGTGAGGTCGGCGATGTCCTTGTACGTCAGTTTAGTACGATCACTGATGACGTCATCTACTTCAGCTATCAAGCGTTCCTGTACCTCTGGGTGTGTAGCTAATAAGTATGCAGTGAAGCACAGGGTTGTCGTCGTCGTTTCGTAGTTACCAAGGAAGAAGCCCGTGGCCTACAAACATGCACAGAAGTCGCAATAGCAGATACATTAATGTTAATGGAACGTATACATTGGAGCAATTGCAAATTATAATTAGGTGTTCGGGCACTCCGCCCGGAACACCTCTTGTTTTTGTTACGTTTTTTTTTAGCTGTTTCGCAGCGTAGCGCTGCGGAACAGCTCTTGTTTTCGTTAAAGTTTTTTATTTATTTGTCTAACACGACCGGAAGTCATTGAAATAACGCACAGTTCGTTCTAAGCGGCCTTTTGCATAGTTCCTAAAGAGCAATAATTATTGCAATAAAACTTTCAGTGATGAAAGGCATTGGACACGACCGGAAGTCATTGAAATAACGCACAATTCGTTCTAAGCGGCCTTTTGCATAGTTCCTAAAGAGCAATTGCAATAAAACTTTCAGTGATGAAAGGCATTGGTGCAATAATGTGTCTAAAACAAGGATGTCATGATGACGTCATCACCTGTCACGTGACGTCATCTTAAAGATTTATATTTGAAATATTTGAAAATGCGTATCAAATCAGCCACAAGAGACCGTAGGATTCTGTTTGCAGGATTGGGTAGGGATTAATTAGGGCTTCATTTTATTCAGTGTGCGTGACCTCACGTGACCTCTACTTCCGGTTCTTCCGGTCGAAACCGGAAGTGCCCTCGTAATTCAAAAGTGGCAAAAGTTGTGAAGTTGCTTTTAACGATGTTAGTGTGCGGCCAGGATGTACTTTCAAAAAAAATACCAATGACGTCATAATATACAAGAGCGCCCTCTAGTGGCAGTTGGAAAACTGTTCAAATTGCACTTTGAGAAGATGTGTGTGGCGAAGTTTTTTGTATGTAATCGCTTCAAAATTGATACACATGATGACCGTCAGGCAGCCAACATATGTATGAAGTTTTAGATTGATTACATCATCAGGGGTCACGTGACGTGCACTAAAGGTGCACTTTTTGAAGTCGTATATCTCCAAAAGTAAAGGTCTGATTACGTTGAAACTTGGCAAGTCGTTAGATAATGGCAAGTTCCTGGTAAAATTGTAATGATGTCATGATGACGTCATCACAAGATTTTTTATGATTTTTTCATTTTTTGCCCCTTTAAGTCATATATTACTAACGGAACATGCTAAAAATCAAAATTCTTTTTTTAATAGGCTTGATACATCATAACTTTTTCGAAAAAAATTTGACGTCATCATGACGTCATCATTTGTCAAGTTATATTACCTTAAAGGTACAGTTTTACAAGATATAATTATAGACAATGAATTCGATCTCACAAGGTATTTATTACTGTAATATTAACTTGATTATGTACACACTATAATAATTTGATATTCAGATGAGTAATTTGAAAATAATATTAGCGAAACAGCTCTGCATTTGTGCACAAATGCAATGTCACGTGTCTAGTTTTTTCTTACTTTTTAATACTTCTTCTT
The DNA here is from genome assembly GCA_037783415.1 of Leptasterias polaris. Taxonomy (NCBI): domain Eukaryota; kingdom Metazoa; phylum Echinodermata; class Asteroidea; order Forcipulatida; family Asteriidae; genus Leptasterias; species Leptasterias polaris. The sequence goes on along the minus strand of JAZGTN010000005.1, from coordinate 2,199,396 downwards.
TTTCTTCTTATCCCCGCGATTGTCCGCTAACAAAAGCACACTTCCCAAGCTCATAACTTGAAACTGTACATATAGTTAGATAACCATTAAGATATGAAACCACTTCAGTTACGTCATGATGACGTCATCAGGTGTCAAATTACAAGGTGTTTAAGTTTAAAAAGTGACCATTTGCTATACGCTGTATGTCTTTGAATTTTACGACTATGATATTCATAATTAAGCATCTGATAGATCAAGACTAGGGCTACATTTGAAAACAAAACGCCAAAATCGTATGACCTCTTCTTCTGGTCGTACCGGAAGGTCAAAGTTTGCCCTTGTTTCTTTTCTTCAAAATCGGACGATAAAGCCCAAGTATGAATTGACTTGCATGTATGTACACAGCGCTGTGGCTGGCTGTTCCGCTCCATTGATCACAGTGTCATAAGTCCACGAGGCTTGTGTACATCATGTTTGTGCAAGTTTGGACATGTAAAAGGTCATCGAACATTACATGGTGTTTGGTACGATGGGTTTATCGCTAACTCGTGCGAAGTTAAACGTAAAGTGATTTCCCTTTATAGCCCGTCTGATGGTTTGATGGTAAACAACGATCAGAAGGAGTTCTCACCGAGATGTTCACCTGATTTAATGATATGTATGACGTTTAATAACTGACTTAAAATCAATCTGAAAAAGATCGAAATCGGTTCGCTTCTCATCATACATCGAGACCGACGGCACGTTGATCGACGTGACCACGCCTGCCGAAGGCGTTCTAGGCCCGCTCAGTATGTCTCTCAGGCACGGTGATGTAAATAGTAAGATTTTTGTCAATATCATCGTTTACAAAAAACGTCGCAATTTACTTCGTGTACAGTAATTGTCATATATTTTGTCCATTACTTGACAAGTGGTGGCCTTTTTTTAAAACTACGAATACGGCAATTTGATCATGGTATGATTTTTGGCTGTCAGTTATTTTTTTTAAATCTTTGAAAATCCATATCAAATCAAGGACATGAGACCGTAGGTTGCTTTTTGCGAGATTATACCAAGGTATTTTATGTCTAGTGTTCTCAATGTGTGCGTGACATTACTTGACCTCTACTTCCGGTAGAAACCGGAAGTGCCTTGTAATGTAAAAATGAGAACTTTTGGGGAGTTGTTTTCAACGGTGTTATAGTCCAGCAAGGGTTCGTTTTTAAATAATAGGACCAGTGACGTCATAAATACCAAGAGCGCGCTCTAGCGGCAGGTTAGAAACAGTTCAAAATACACTTTAACTAGATATCTGTGGCAAAATTATGATAATCGTTTCATAATTCGTATACTTATTGACCTTCATGCAGACAACATAATGTGTGGAGTTGTAGATTGATGACGTCATCGTGCGTCACGTGATAAAGCCTTAAAGGTGCACTTTTTGAAGCCGTGTATCTACAAAACTGTGTATCTACAAAACTGCAAGTCCGAGTTGAAACTTGGTGTATTGTTAGACAATGACATTGACAGCTAAATCCTGAAGTCACGTAATGATGACATTATCATGTTATTTTTAACTTAAACAAAAAATTTGTTACCACTTGTTGCATATCTTTATAACAAAACAAGCTGCAATCAAATTTTGTTTTGCATAAGGCTTGGAAGGTCATTTATGGTTAAAATATGGACTGACGTCTTCACGACGTCATCATTTGTCACATTTATACATTACCATAAAGGTAGTTTTTTTACGAGATCTAAATGTAAAGAAAAATTTCTACATGTAAAGAAAAACTTAGGTGATCAAAGTGAAACTTTGCACGTATTCAAGTCGGGATGTGTTAAATCCACAAATTTAGTTCACATCACGATGACATCATTAAGTGTAACATGACTTCACCTTCAATGTGCAGTTTTACAAGATCTTTATGCAGAGAAATAAATGCTTGGTCAAGCTGAAACCAAGCTTGCATGAATTCAAGCTGGGATGTATTACGACCAACCTATTAATATCATGCCGAACACCTCGTTTTTTTTTGGGTTTTTTTCCACATTACATTTTGGGCTTGTTGGTTAGGCTGGACATTAAGAACACATTCTAGCTATATGAGATTGTTTTGAGTATTTACCTATTAATTCATCCCCTTTTTATTTATCTAGTTCGATATATCACCTGATGGCGCGCTTTTCAGACCTTTGCACCACAGTGACAATTAATGCACATCTCTGACCATTTTAGCGCTGGTATGTTTCACTACGGCCGTCCAAACTCGTTTTTTTATATAAGGTGAATCTGTGCAGATTGACACCATCTTTAGTAGCGCTGCAACCAGCTACAATACACATTTACGGCACAAGCTTGTATGCATGTTGTAAAATCACTTCCACATGGCATCGATTGCCGGGCACAAAACTGCGACGGCATGATCATGTGTCTATACGTCACGCAGTTATCCCCATTTTTGGTTGCGGCTTTCATATTCACCATATTTCCGCCTGTCTTTTATTTTTCGCGATATATTCTCGACAAATTTTAAACAACTTGCAGAGTTATACTTAGGTTCATGTTGAACATGATGTAGTTTTAACTGACTGTCCTATTCATATGACCGTGAAAATTTAAGAAACTCCCATTGTCATTGAGAAAGCAAGTAAATACATTTCAAACTTTAAACCAACTTCAAGTTAGCCAATTTGCTGTCAAATCAATTTAAGTGATGCTGTACGCTTACCATGGCAACAACTTCATCGTCAGTGAGTTCACGTTTCGCATCGAGGACGATCTTCTCTTCTTCGGGAGTATCTTCATCCTGGAAATTGTGGGCATTCATCATCAGCTGAAGAAAGTCCACATAATCCTTAAACAAAAGAAATGGCAACATATTTTAGTGACGCCCCGTCGGTTTGTTTTGTACACAAAGTGAATCGAGTACGTCCTTAAATCTGCCATACCACACGAATCCGTTTTGTTTAATACCGATCTCTGTTTCAATGGGTAGACACGTCACCCATTGACAACAACTTGTCCTTCTTACGGAACCTCAGGAAAAACCGGCAAATGTTCTCACCATTGTTCATTTTGGCTTAAAGTGCCTGAAAAACATCACCGATTATAAGGATGAATGCAAAATCAAGACTCGGACTCTCTCTGTTCATCTCTGTACTATTGCAACGGGCAGACATCCGGCCCACATACCAAGTGTGGACCACAATAGAAACACTAAGGCACCTTTTGTTTTACAGTAACAAAGAACATAAATATTACGAAAAGAATGTCCACAGATTTTATGTAAAAGAGATTCATATGCTAAAATATCGCTACCTTTTGTTTTCCCGAGGACAAAACAGGAGAGGAAAAAGGGGTCTCCAAGGGGGAATTCTAAAGACTGGGGTGTGAGGAACTTTGTGTTATGGGATAATGTACAGGGACAAAGGAAGAAAGTATATCTCCACAGGGATCACTGAATGTGTTTGTGTATTTGGTATCATTCACTCGTACCTTTTGGTTGAGGTCAGCTCTGCGTGTATTTATGATGTCCGTGACTAAACCCTTGAAGAATTTAAAGGCTGGTATTGGATGAATAGAGAATCCCAACCACTTGAATAAAGGCTCCATCCACGAGAACATCACTGTGGGTTAAGATTTCAACAGGGACTTAATTTTCATAAGGCTTGCTGACAATGCTTCTTATGTGAGCAAGTTCAGTATTATGCCAAAATGAGTTTACCTCATCCCTTAGCATTCTGGTTGGTTACTGGCCCGAACATCTGATGTAACCAATTGAGGCTCGTGAATAACGCCATAATACAGGTATTCAGTAAAAATTCAGTTCCTACCGGTATCAATGGTAGCAACCGTAATTGACCTACAGCATATTGACCCCTTGCAATACACAGAACTTTCCTCCGCACAATTCTCGTCCATTCAACCGTATCCGCCATTTTTTAGTCATTTCCTGTGTGTACAAAATGGCGGACAGAATAGGGGCGTGTAAGGCCGTATCTGAGATGACTGTTACCAAGGGCGTTGATAAGGACAACCTATACTTCATGCATGACGACGCAGCGATCAAGCCGTAGCCATAGTAAAATTTTGATACGAACTAAAGTGTGTTATATACCTCATATATAGAATCTTCTAATCTGATTGGTTAAAAGTGGAGTCATTGAAATAGCTGGGCCCCATTTTTCTATCAAGATGACGTCATAATTAACTGTGCCCGGGGCACAGCAATCGACTGTGCCCGCCAGTCGCAACACACTGTATTCATAGGTCACTTGTGTACTTCTGTACGCGTTGTATACGTTCGTGTCACGGCGCGAACTGATGTCCTTTCTTCGGTATATAAAAGAAATATTGACTGCTTAATATTCGGGGCACAGTTAAAATTATAGGCCCTCGGTGATGTCAAAACCATGACTATGCCCTCAGCTTCGCTTCGGGCATAGTCATGGCCTAAAGTGTGTTATATACCTCATATATAGAATCCTCTAATCTGATTGGTTAAAAGTGGAGTCATTGAAATAGCTGGGCCCCATTTTTCTATCAAGATGACGTCATAATTAACTGTGCCCGGGGCACAGCAATCGACTGTGCCCGCCAGTCGCAACACACTGTATTCATAGGTCACTTGTGTACTTCTGTACGCGTTGTATACGTTCGTGTCACGGCGCGAACTGATGTCCTTTCTTCGGTATATAAAAGAAATATTGACTGCTTAATATTCGGGGCACAGTTAAAATTATAGGCCCTCGGTGATGTCAAAACCATGACTATGCCCTCAGCTTCGCTTCGGGCATAGTCATGGTTTTGACATTACCTTGGGCCTATAATTTTAACTGTGCCCCTCATAGCAGTCAATATTTCTATACTGCGCGACGGCGGCGTACGGGTCAATACCAACCTCGCTCCCTGGATCTGGAGTGATGGGTTTCGCTGCATTACTATTCCCCCCCCCCCCCCCCCCCCCCCAACAGGCCTTGCTAGCTCATAGGTTGTATCGATACGGAGCGCTGCTCAATGAGACAGACGGTGCAAATCCGCCACTTCGTGAACACGGTGACGTATTGTTCCGTTTTTTTTGTAAGTCAGAATCGTATTATGCTTATCTGGTATTTGTTTTATTTAGCTCGTGGTTGTGTGTGTAATAATGTATTCAGTATCGCTGTCGTTGGATTTGACGATGTTGAAAACTAAAAAAAAAAACAAACAAAACAAACTGCAAACCAATATTCGGAATGAACACGGATTCGACATCCAGACTTACATATAATCATCCATGGGAGTTGAACTTCTTTAAATCCTTTGAAGAATGAATTGGCGTTGTCGATAAAGGTGGTATCGTCCTGGTTCTGTGTGTCAATCTTGGTAGCATAGCCGCACAAGGCACCAGACTCTATGGCAAATGAACCAAGCATCCTACGCAGACACCAACACGAAATTACAATATGGCACAAAAATAATAAGTTTGCGAATCACGAAAGCCTGGTAGTGATATCGCTTTCTTTAATTTTCAAAAGCAGTTATTTAGATTTGTTTTAAATTCTTTTCTGTTTTATATATTATATTTGCTTTTAAATTTCCGGTTATAGGCTACCACTAAAAATAACAAAGTCATTACAAAAATTAAAATCTGAACTGAGGGTTGCTTTCCATGTATACAAGCAATAAACAATCCCCAAAATAGCTGAAATGTAGGCCCTACATGACATGTAAAAACATGACATGTATACATTTGAAACAATGATTGTAAAAAAGAAAACAATAATAATAAACATAAAACAAATACCGGCAAATGAATAACAGCAAGATAATGTACAAACTGATACAGTTCTGCCACATCTTGTCGAGACTTACTTTGACACCTCCATTTCGCCTTTTCCCTCGTCCACGCGTGTCTGAACATTCTTTATGAATAGTTCTGCACGGTCATTGACCAAATCCGCCATCTTCAAACATGTAAGTAATTAATTAATACATAAATAAGAACAGCAAATTTTACTCATTCACAGCAATTTGGATACTATAGCCAGGAAGAAACTTTAATTGTCGTGTGGTTTTTGTGAACAAACATTGTCCACCATTTTGTGGAGTCAAGTTCCACAATGGCTAACCGAGTTATTTCTCGAAAAATAAGTAAAACCACCCTATTTCGAGTGATATTTGTGTAAATCAGTATTTTATATTTTCAGAACATCTTTCATCTACATAGATTTTATCCAAACACTTTTACAGCCCAAAGCGCACAATCCAAAGGCAATACGGGGTAAACTGTATCTTGTCGTCCCGTTCCGACCCCCGTGGGTCTAAGAGAACTCTGCAGTTTTTAATAAAGTAATTGCTGGAGATTACGATTCCGAAAAGTTCTCCACAAAAACGCCAGTCAAATTTGAGAAATTATCGACCAAACATTGCACTAGATAATCGACAGCGATCGAACACTGTTTACGGTTGTGACACGTCGGCTCGTTACATTTTATTTGAAATACCTGCGCACAGACACCATGTGCCTCGGAATAGGCTACCTAGATAGATGGCGCTTTATAAATGCTTGATATTATTATTATGATTATTATTATTTATTATGTGATCCAAATTCGCCAATCACATCCTAGGCCATACGTCATGTGACACCCCAAAACAAACATGGCGGCGCCCATGCCTCGGTCGAGTGAGAAAAACTCCGTGATAAGACCGAAGTGTTTTGTTCACTTGAATATGTCAAAGCTGAGAAAGCACAATATTTTTAGGGAAGAGTATAAAAATCATACATGAGGCCGTGTTCAAGCGCCTCGTCATGATGAGATCATGTGTGTGAGATCACGAAAAACACAGCATCTTTTGAAATAGGCCCCTACTCGATATAAGGCGCCTATGCAGTATACAGTGCATAAGGACCTCATGCGCTAATTTTTATTAGAGAACATTTTTTAAAGGACATGCAAAGAAAATAGGATCGTAACGTAAATGTTCATAAATGTTCTTAAAGTTGGAAAATTATTAAATATGTAGCTTCTCCCCGTGTCGAGTGAGAATCATGTTTTGAAAGGCAAGCTTGAAGAAATTTGAGGCGTCATCATATAACCTAAAGAGGGGTGGGGGAGACAAAAAAAAGTTGTTAGGGGCAGGCCTGTAAAAAGAATTATTCTTCTAACCCTTTTGGTTTTTGGGTTGTTTTTTTTTTTTGGGGGGGGGGCGATTTTTTTATTTATTTTATTTATCTATTTTATTGTATTGTCATCTTTATTTATTATTAATATTTTTCGGGGGGGGGGGGGGCGAATATGAAAGAAAAGGACATCGGCACGTTAGCGCCGCCCGTCGCCAAATGACGCGGGAGGGGGTGGGGGCGCTGGATTTGTACTTCTTCTTTTTTACAATGAAGGCCCAATTCCAGCCATTTTGGTCAATTTTGTTGTTTTTGTTTGGGGGGTTTTGGGGCGCCATTTTTTTTACATTTTGGGTGGACTTTTTCTTCCTTTTTTGATTTTGATGGGTTTTTTAATTATTTATTTATGCCTTTTTATGTATTTATTTATTTTTTTATCAAATGATAAACCACAAAGGAAACTGACTGGGTAAATTTTAAACGAGTTTGGGTTGAACAAAGAAAAATGTTCTATCTAGAGCGGAATTTGAACCAACGACCTCCGGATTAACGTACCGGCGCTCTACCAACTGAGCTATCTAGACCTATGTTGACTGTCTCCCTATTTGTAAATATCCTTGTTTGGGGGTTGCCAGTCAGAAGCTATTCAACCGTAAACTGCCGTGTAGCCAGGGGTCACATCCAAGTACGATACAACCTGGGAAGCCGCAGCCAGATATTGAATTCACCACAAGGGAATTTGACTGGGTAAATTTTAAATGATTTGGGTTGAACAAAGAAAATTATACTACGAGTGGCCCTCACCCCCAAGTTATGGGCCTGGTAAGGGAAAATCCACAAGAAAGGGTGTGTGTGTGAGTAGGTAACCACATTCAAGCCGGGGACCTATAACAAAAGAGGACAATAGGTCCACGGTTGCTATCACAAAGGAAAGCATTGTGGTCCACGGTTGCTATCACAAAGAGTTGAACAAAGGAGGGTCCACGATTGCAGGCTGTTGCACACTTGTGTGTGTGGGAGGGGGGCGGGAGGAGGGAGGATATAAGAAAAAATGAGACAATGTGCCTAGGCACTTTCCTGCCCATTAATCTTTATTAGCGAGTGTTCCGGCGAGAGACATCGAAAGAAAAATGATCAGAAAAGCGTTGAAAACCATCCTATGGATGTTGTTTTCTGTGGAAGACAATGGTCTCCCTCGAAAAGTCAAAAGGCGATGGTTAAACATACTTTTTCTTTGATATTTGCATGCATCCTCACAGAAAAGGGGGCTATAAGGGGGTAAAGGGGAATGTTTTAACTTAATAAAACAAACATTTCCCCCCCCCTTTTCCCCCTTTTAACAAAAAATATTTTACCTTAGGCCTATGCCTTATGATATTTTTTTTTGCAATTAACAGTGATAGGTGTTTTAGGGGAAAAGTATCCTATTAATTAGAAATCAAAGGTCAAAAGAATAAGACAAAATAATTGTCAGTTCCTTAATTTTGTTGACAATTGGAGCGACTCATCATTCCATCCTTGTTGTTCAATGACGATACAATTTTTTAAACTAAGCTCTTTATTCTTGGCACAAAACTTTGATGGCTAACCATTCAGTGATTTTGAAAAGACACGATAGTCTAGTTTTTGAGAAGTAGGCCTACAGTTTTAAACATGGCCTAAACCACACAATTGACGTTGTTGGACGCGACGCAATCTCTGATTTATTTTAAAAATACATATAATAATGTTTTACGGCGCACACACCAACGAGAGGAATCGATACTGCGCGCTGCCCATGGTCAATTTCGTGTCTCAGCCGCGCAATTTGATTTGTATGTGTCGGCAGACTTCAGTTCGCACATTGCGCGTGCGTATTTACACAGATTGCGCCCAACAACGTTTTTAGCAAACTTTGCATGTTTTTGCAAATTTGACTGGATATTTTTTGGAGAACTTTTAGTATAGTGTTTAATATGTCTACAACTCACAAAATATACCTTCAAAAAGTAGACCCACGGGGGTCGGAACGAAAATCATTTTCCAGGCATCTTTTCGTTTACACCGTACGGCCTATTAAGGGCGTGGCAACCATCTATATTATACTTTATCTCGCTGAGTGGTACAACTATTTAAAGCCACATCTTCATTCAGTCTAGGATTTCAAGGGCTTTAGCTCACTGTGTCATAACTCTCTGGAGATATGGTTTAAATAATCATTATGTGATTTAATAATTGGTACGTTGACTCACAAAATGATGTTTAACTTAAAGCATCAGTCTTGAACTTTAGTTGGCTAACCACAAGCATGAACGACTTATAATTAGAGGCGTTGAAATGAAGAGCTAACTGAACTTTACCAAAAAGAAAACAAAGTCACCAGAATGCGCTTTGGTTATATATGGCTAGTTATCTATGTCAGGGCCATATTGCTGTTGTCATCATGGCCAATGTATTTCATAACTGTACAAATACAACCTCCTCCCCACTCCTCCGGCCAGCCTGATTAACTTCGATTCCAGCGTTATTGATGTTGATTTTGTGTTTGTTGTCAATGCTTTTTTTCAATCCAGCAAACAAGAAGGGCAAACGGGAAAGTGTTCATTAAAAGCGCTCGTTAAGTGGCACAAATCAACTAGATAGCAAAGAAACAAAGAATAGGAAACAAACCTAAAAAGTATTCGCTCACCGTAACTTTTTGCGCTATTTCATACACGCAATCTGCGTTTCTGTGATGGACGCTAACACTTTTCATGTGAGAATACATTATACGATTAGTGGCTTACCTTGCACATCTTGCTTTTGCTGAATGTTGGTGCAATGGTACTCCGCATGAGCTTCCATCTATCTCCCTTGAGACCCAGGAGGTCATTACTGAGGAGGTCCGGGCGTAGAGGAAATGCCTTTAGGGGATAACAGTACACACTCAAAAGTGACTCAAAGGTTTTCCAGGAGTAAAGTAGAATGGTCTCCGAAAGAAACACTAATTAAAGGCGGCCAATTTAAAGCACTACAAAGCATATGGTCAAGTGTTTTAAACGGAAACATTTTTCGGTTGGAATACATCAAAATTATGTTTTAACATCATTTTGATGTATTCCAACACTTCGTTGTACTTCCCGCCGCCTAACAGTTGATTACTGCACTAAATTCAACCTCATGCCTCTCCACAGTTCTCGTACAAAAAATTTATATGAACAGAGCAGCAGTCTACTTGCAACATTCCGAAACCATTGCCAAGTCCGAATCTAGTGTCTTCGGTTACGGCTATGCCGTTGGCTGCAAATTTTTTTATAGGACTTTTCGGCGTTCCGGCCGTAGCCCTGCGGAAGCCATTAGTTCGCACACGGCCAATAGTATGCGTGCATTTGACAGTTGCAACGGCTGGTATGCGTTTAAGCTGACCTTTGGTAGCTTTATATATATATGTATATATTTTTTTCATTTCCTCGTTAACTACCGTACTTGAACTTTGAGATTTTTTTTTTAAAACTACCATCTAAGAATTATTGTCTTTGATTGTCTGCCAAACACCTCTTCCAAAGAAAATCATCAACAAAATTGCTCCCCAAAATCCTAAAGTAGCAGATTAATTCAATACTTCTCAAACTTATCGCTTCAATTTAGGTTTCCCTTGCCATTTCTCGGCGGCACAAACCGCCTATATAATTGGTTACATATTAAGTGAAATCGAAAGACTGCCTTTAAGGATCGTGAATTTTGAATGACGTGACGTTTAAGCTGGCCAAATATTGCCGATAAAATGACAGGGGAAACCTATATTCTAAATGTAAATAGACGAACTTCCACAGATGCTGTTCTTGGTGAATTAGGTCGCCGCCCCTGTACATTGAAGTAAAAACTAAAAATATGCTAAAGTACTGGTTCAAATTAAATGAAAGACCTGTCGATTCTATTCTATATAATTCATTTGAAGCTGATTTGAATTTAGGTCTTAAACGAAAGCCGTCTCTATTTCTTAAACTATGGAATTCTTTCGATGCAGTCAATTGGCATCTCGGGCCTTCAAAACCAACGGAATGTTGTAGATTTATTTGTCAAGCAATTACGTAAGGTTTTTATTGATAACTGGTATGTTAGATTGCATAATGATGTCAGGAACAAACCCAACCAGAGAAACAAATTAAGGACATACCGCACTTTTAAAACAAACTTTGAGCTTGAGTTGTATCTACGTTCCGTAAATAATTCCTTACATCGAACTCACCTTTCCCGGTTTAGATGTTCTGCACACAAGCTTTTTATAGAAATTGAAAGGTATGTATAGGAATCGAATATGAACAGCGAATTTGCCCTCATTGCAATTTGGAGGTTGAATCTGAGATCCATTTTTTACCCAATTGTCCATTATACAGTGCTCTTAGGGAACAAATGCTTAACTTTGTGAGTGGTAAAAATGCACTTTTTCAGTGGTTTACTAACAGTGAAAAATTTGAATTTCTTATGAGTTCAACAGATGAATCTATTGTTAATTGTGTTGCCAAATTCGTCTTTTTATTTATGAACTTAAAAGAAAAACATAATGTCTGATCGCTCGTGTTTGACTTTATTTTTCTCCTGCCAATGTATATTTAAATAAATCAGGTTTAAAATGTTGATGTAACCCTCCCCGGGGTTAAGGGGTGTGTTCCAAGTTGGAATAAAAAAAATATATATAATAAAAAATTAATTATTACTACTCCGGTATGGGAGGATACAACATAATACTCACTTGACGATCGCAGAAATTGTTGAATCTTTTGACAACGATCTCCTCAATCATGTCCAGGTCGGAGGTTATGATGGCCTTTCGCGCCCCCTCAAACACACTGTCGATGAGAATACATTGTTGTTAACACAGTCGTGTATTACAGAACAAGGCTATATTGAAAGCTTCAGTTTTAGCCTAGTTTTTAAGAAATAGGCATTATTTTACTCATTGTGTGCATATTTATTAAAACAAATAAAAGTTGGTGGAAAACAATTAACAAACAGTGAACACGTCGGTTGTGTGCTGGCTGGATGGACGAACATTAAGGCCCCCTTCCTCCCGTTACGCAACTGCATGTTTAATATCTTTTATGTGGAAACAGCTTCATTTATATACGCCTTAAATGTGAAGGTGATTGACATTTCTTTTCGCTTTGGAGAAGAAAAAAAAATACTCAAATTTATAGCGAAAGCTATTTCATAGATTGGTCGACATTATTATTCACATTATTGTTTTACAAAAGCAAACAGATAAAACAATGAGACGATTACAACTGTATCGATAATGTTTGATGAAATTTGCTGAGTGCATTTTTAACAACATATCATTGGTAATTTTTAAAAACCAGTATCCACACTTGATGTGTTGCAACATATGAAATAACAAACCAGAGAAAGTTTGAGCAGCGGCGCAACTAAGGTAAATTTTTAGGGGGGGCACGTGCCCCCCGTGCCCCCCCCCACCCTTAGTTACGCCACAGTTTGAGCTCAATCGGTCATTGGATTCATGAAGAAAAGTCTTTGTTTTCAAATATTGAGTTTTTGACTCGCGAGACCAAAACTAATTGTTTTCCTAATTTCTCAAAAACTATGGCATTTCAAGCAAATATATTTGAAAGGGAGTTTCTCACCGTGACCATTTTTATATTTTTACTCCTACCAATGTTACAAACACCCCATTAAGAAAATTCTTACCCGTATACTTTGCCAAATTTGTTTCTCCATGCCTGATGTGCTTTGAGCATTCCCTGGTTCCAAGAAGAGAGAAAGAAACAAATTATAGAAGAAGAAAAAAATATATGTTCGTAGCAAAAATTAATGTAAAAAGAAAAGAAAAACAAATACCAAACTATGGCTTTTACAAAACCATAATGTTTATGGACACAACAAAATGCTGGTTATAAATGTTATACCACTATGCACAATCAGTTCAAAATTGACCCGTATATGGGTCCCGTATATGGGTCCCGTGTTGTCCCGTGTATCCCATTTTAAAATTACTTTCTGGGTCAGCCTGACCCGGCATGTGAACCGCCATAGCAGGCGACAACATGGTACCATAACACCACTTGAAGGAAGAAGAAAATGAAGACAACGTTTTTAACTATAATACATTCGTTTTGTTTACAGAACATCATACATAATTCAGGCATAATATTTGTACAGATGTGTATACTTCTTTCCGAGGAGAGCAACGAAAAACAAAAAACCCTTACCCCTCGGTACGATAAAATGTTACCGAACAGTGGAAGTGGTGGCGGGCCTGACAGACCGAGTGTCTTGAAGTAAGTCCTTCTCTTGTATGTGCTCCTGACAAATCGAAAACATTTGACAATTTATTTTAAGACAGAATGATTATGGAAATTTTGTTTTTGAAATCCTGGTTTCTTTTAGTTAATCGGGGGCACACTGAAGTTGTTTTTAAAGTTAACATCTCTTCCTTTTGTCGAGGTCCTCCTGATCGTCATGCATGAACTCAATTGATTCTACACTCTCAAAAAACTTCTGCTTCAAATATATTTTGGGATAGAATTGACCAGAGTGGGCCTGACCCGTTTCTGCTACAGTGTCACCCAGAATATGTGTCAAACTGACCCAGGAATGAATCAAACTGACGCAGCCATCTTGTCTAAATCTCATTTGGGAATCACTTCCGGGTCACCCTAACCCATAAATGGATCAGGCCCCCTTATGACCCAGAATCCGAGTCAATAATTTGACCCGGATGTTTTTAGAGTGTACAGACATATGCTTGGTTCCTTTTATGACTGGAGAGGGTAGTTCAAGTGACTACCAGCAAATATCACCGTGCGCCTCTCCTTTTCGCGAAATGTAGAAATAACATTTCACCAGGATGAAATTATAGCGTGGGGCATATTTTATGAGAAGGACCTTCCAGTGAAGCGCGATTTAGGGCCCCAGAAAATTGTTTACATTATGTTTGCTTTACTTGACAAGAAACCCGTTGACACAAGGTTCTTGAAACTGTCAATCAAGTAGAAATGTTATGCCAGTGAGAAAGAAAGAAACAAAGAACAAATAATATACGTAGAGATCTGCGGTTTGATTTGTCTAATGCTCGTTTTGCGAAATCTATTGTCATTCAACGAAGCCAAAAGTGTAATAGTTAATTGGTAACAATCTCTAATTGCGCCGACACTACTTTGAATGCCGATGTTGCATCGCTAAAAAAGAAGAAGATGTAATTGAATATAATGTAATGCTCACCTCCCTCTCTCTCAGTCTTTACTTCTTTTTCTTTCTTCGTCTTTTGATACATTTTAATGGGGATAGGGGCGGCCCCGATCGTGTCCTAATTGGCGACTATATGCAACGGCTACGGCCGGATCGCCGCATCATCAGGCGTCAAAGTAAGGAAACGCACAGATTTAGAATAAAATACCCCCCCAAAAAACATTGACACAAAGGTTCAAGTAGAAATGTTATGCCAGTGAGTTAGGACATAGCAAAAAAGATTCACGGTTTGCTATTTCTCCCGGGCGATATACTAATTCGCCCGGGCGATTTACTAATTCGCTCGGGCGATATACTAATTCACCCGGGCGATTTACTATTTCACCCGGGCGATATTCTATTTCGCCCGGGCGATTTACTCATCCGCCCGGGCGATTTACTCATTCGCCCGGGTAATTTACTATTTCGCCTGGGGCGATTTACTATTTCGCCCGGGCGATTTAGTTTTATATTGCCACTCGTGTAGTCAACAACAAAACACTATTTCAGAACGGCTTTATAATGAACGTGCATTCTAACGGCGTAATATAACACCCTGATTTACGAAGTTGTACTTACCATGAAATTTTCATTCCATTTTTTGCAAAATGATGAGTAGTGTTTTGCCCTTTTTGGGGTCAAGAGAAAATTGTCTCCATTATGTCCTAGTTATTTTTTCCAAATGCTATAAAACTATTTCCTTATTTTGTGTTCAAAAATGTTTATTTTGACATAAATTGATACTATTTTTCTCACTATAAGTGACATCGTTGGGGCGCAACAATCGATGCATGATGTTTGGTTGACAATTCCTTCTTTTTTTGGCCTGACAATTTGGAAATTGGCAAGTTAATAATAAGCTATTCCGTCGACAAAGAACTAGATATTATGTTGAACCTCTCAATAGACCCCTTGCATAACGCGGAACGCATAACTTTCTGCAAGCGAGATCCTTTGCTGACATGTCAAGAAACAATAAAAAATAAAAACTGCCAACTGCACAAAATAATTAGGATTTTTTTTCTTCCATTGCTTGTACATGTATACACCAACTACCTGCCAGTAATTGAACTGTGGGGGCTCTTTGTCAGGTCAAAGGTGACATGGTCTTATTTGCAACAATGAAGACCCTGGGTACAAAATAATTCAAACTGAAAATTACAATGTATGAGAAAAGGGAAGTTGAAATTGGTGTGATATGAGGTTCTAAGTGAAGATGGTAACAAACAGTAGGGCCTACATGAAGTCTGCAGTGTAACCTTCATAGTTAGTAAAACAATACCTGTGTACCTGTGAGGGCAGAGATGGTTCTTGTGATTGATTTAGCTTAGTAGCGCATATATTATTGCAGCACAGGCTGTATACTCCCCAGGGAGCCGAGATGGTTTAAGGAATGAAATAAATGGCCCAGTGACCAGGGGTAATAATGAGCGCTTTGAGACGCTTTTTCATTCACAATGTTCATTATTTCTGATTTTATTAAAAGTGGTGCTGATGTGTCACGTGATACTGCTAAAGTGGCGTGTCGTGGCCGAGCGGATAAGAGCACCGAACTCAAGCTCTAGTGTTTCTGATCAGCAGGGTTTGGGGGGAGTCCCAGTCGTGACAATAATTGTGTACTTAAGCAAGACACTTAACCATTATTGCTTCGTCCTTCGGATGGGACGTTAAGCAGTAGGTCCCATGTGTTGTGTAATGCACGTAAAAGAACCCAGTGCACTTATCGTAAAGAGAAGGGGTTCGCCCCGGTGTTCCTGGTTTGATTGGCTGCATATTGCACCACATCATGGTGCTATGTATTAGGAAAAGGTCTCATACTTCAACACGTAACTCCACATATTTTGAAGGAAAAATTCTGAACGCTTCGAAATACCCATCGGGAGTAGATAAAGCGCTGTATAAAAACTGCGTATTATAATTAATTATTTATTATTTAATGTTTACAATTAATGCAAAAAATAAGTTAGTGGCCTGACGTTTCGACCCTAGCAGAGTCTTTCTCGAAGGCTAAATGACAACACACAACACACATAAAAGCAGACAAGAGTTGCAAAAGTAGTCAAGTGGAAATACATGAATAGAGAGAGTGGAGGGAGAAAAGCAGAAAGCATTCAGAGAAGGCAGGGGGTTATGAAGACAAGGGGGGGGGGGGGGTTATGACAAAATGGAAGGTTAGAAGAGAGGTAAATAATTAGTTAATACAATGAAGGGCAGACTAATAAAGTGGATAACTGTGTGGGAAAAGGAGAAGGCAAAAACAAAAGGTTATTAGTCATTTCCTTCTTGGATATTCAAACCATGGGGCTGAGTGGTCTTTATGCGCCTTATCCAAAGTTTTTCCCTACTCAGACGGACAGTCTCTCTGCAGTTACCTAGTGCCTCAATGCCCTGTAAATTCATGTCAGAAATGGAGTGGTTAGGAAGGTTGAAGTGGTGTCCTACAGGTGTATCCAGCTTTTGGGTGTTGACTGTGGATCTGTGGCCATAGAAACGCCTCTTGAGTGTAGTTCTTGTTTCACCTATATATTGAACACCACAGACTCTGCAAGATATTAGATAGATTAGATTAGTGGTGGTGCAGGTGACATGACCCCTTGTCTTGTGGGTGGTACCACCAGTATGGCTGGTAAAGGAGTCTGATTCCCTGATGTGTTGTCTACAAACGATGCATTTGGATGTGTTGGAACACCTAAAAGTACCCTGTGGCAAAGGGGGATTAACATCATCATTAATGGGGGGAACTTCTGCCCGGACGATGAGATGCCTGAGACTGGGTGGGCGTCGGTAGGCAACTATGGGTTCTTCCTGTACAGCACGTTGAAGCCGATCTGATGTGTGAAGAATATGATGGTTAGAACTGGTTAGTTTACGAATGGGAGGAAGTGAGGGGTGGAAAGTAACAACAAAAGGAACTTTCCCTTTGGAACTCCGTTGTTGCTTGGGTCCTTTGGAGAGTACAGACTCCCTAGAACGAGCCTTGACTTTCTGGATCGCTCGATGGACTGCTAGGGAGCTATGACCCCTGGAAACAAGGTGTTTCTTAAGTTCCTGTGAGTGGTGGAAAAAAATCAGAATCATTAGAACAGATTCGACGGAGTCTGAAGGCCTGACTGTAGGCTATGCTGGTTTTGCAGTGTCTGGGGTGACAGCTGGTTGAGTGGAGGTATTGATGTTTATCTGTGGGCTTAACAAAGAGATCTGTGCTTAATCCATCATCTGTCTTTATGACCTTGACATCCAGAAAGTGGGTGTCCTTGGTCGAGTATTCATTCGTGAATTTGATGGTCCTGTGGAAGGAATTAATGTGGTTAATGAATGCTATGAGGTTTCTTCATCACTAGTCCAGATGAAAAAGATGTCATCGATATAGCGCCACCAGACCCATGGACGGCAAGGGGCCGACGCCAACATGCGCTGTTCAAGTTGACTCATGAAAAGGCAGGCCATTGAAGGTGCCATACGTGTACCCATTGCAGTGCCATGTACCTGTAGGAAATTCTTACCGAAGAACGAAAAGTAGTTTTTTGTTAGAACATGTTGCATGAGGGATACAATGTCAGAAATGTTTAACAATTAATGTTAAATGGTCCCCATATCTGGCAACCATCTTGGATTTCGTGTTTTAAGCCTGTATTTATGGATTCAAAGTAATACCAAGTTCTTTTACAATGGAATATCCTATTCTTATCATGCCAATTTCCAAATTTTCAGGCCAAAAAATAAAGAATTGTCAACCAAGCATCATGCATCGATTATTGCGCCTCAACGATATAGTAATAGTTTATGTCAAAATAAAAATGTCAGGAAATTTTCATAGCATTTGAACAAAAAATAAGAAAATAATGTTATAGCATTTGGAAAAAAATAATAAGGAATTAATGGAAACAATACTTTCTTGACCCCAAAAGGGCAAAAAACTACCAAAATGCCCTCTGACGGCAAATTCATGAAAAAATCTGTTGTCATCATTTTGTAGTGAATTTGGAATGAACATTTCATGGCAAGTATAACTCCGTACATTAGGGTGTTATAACGCCGCAAATTTAGAGTGTAAGAACACCAAGTGCGTTATAAAGCCGTTCTGCAATAGTGTTTTGTTGTTGACTACACGATTGGCAATACAAAACTAAATCGAAATAGTAAATCGCCTGGGCGAAATAGTAAATCGCCCGGGCGAAATAGCATATCGCCCGGGCGAAATATTAAACCGGGATGTTTTGTTGCCATGTCCTAAATACGCTTCCTTAGATCTGCGGTTTGATTTGTGTAATGCTCGTTTTGCGAAATCTCTTGTCGGTAAACCAAAAGTATAATAACTTGGTAGAAATCTCTACTTGTGCCGACACTGCTTTGAATGCCGCCGACGTTGCATCGCTACAAAGAACTACTATGACTGTGTAATTGAATATAATGCAATGTAGGACTACACCTCAAAGTGATGAACTTGAATGACGGCTTCAACTGAAGCGGCAAAATCGTTTTAATACGCACGCGTGGAAGTAAAATGTGCCGATTTTAGGCTGAATATGGATGGTAAAACCAACAGTTAACTAACTGTGCATGAATGAACGGAGGCCTGTTGTCCTAGTAAGGCCTACATTATCGTGTCAAACTGAATTGAGTGCCGTCATCTTCCAGAAAAACCTCTATCTTTTGGTCTTTTCCCTTTTAGCAAAGGGCTTCAAAATAATAAACGGATGTCGTTGTTAACCACGGGCTTACGGTGGGCATTTTTCCCAAACCATGGCTTTTGGCTCAGGCTCCGGCTGTTGCTTACTCAAAGCGCACTGGGAAGCTGATGAAGCCTTAGCCTTAGCCACAGAAGAAGCAGTGGTTTGGAAAAGGCCCCACTAAAAAATGAACAACTTTTAAGAACACTTTCAAACAGCCAAAGCTGCGTATCCTTATTATGAACACTATTATGTATTTCATACGAATTGAGTTTATATGTGTGCGACTCAAAAGCGTAGGCCTATCAGGTCTAAATCCCGTGATGTCTTTATTTTTACCATGGAGCTACAATCATCGACTGGAACACTAATCTCCCGAAATATAGATATTTGACATGTGTCACAATGAGTATCACTTGGTGAAATGATCTATAGACAAGTAGATCCAATTCAATTCACGTCACGCACCCCCCCCCCCCCCTCTTAAGACGATGGGACTCTAGCGCCTATGGAAATTAAATAAAACTGAACTAAGAGCCTCACCTTACAAATGTAAAACTAAATTTACATTGACCATTCAAGTAAAGAAACGTTTAAGAGAAAAGTTTGTACTAATTTTAACAAATCCAGGGAGCTCAACATATTATTTTGAGTACTGCTTGACAAGGAAACAAAAAGGGGTTCTTACCATGCAAGTAGAACAACAATCAAGCCAATTACGGCCAGCGTTACAGACATGATGATCTACTGGTGTTGTCTCGTACAACTGACTGAGCAGATTAATAAATTTGCCAAGTATTTCATCAAAATATCCACTGCCAAAGTGGCCGCTGAGCATGCGCAGTGAACGCAGGACGCTGTTGGCACATAGTACATACCCTAATGAGTGCCCGGTGTCACGTCCTCGACGTTCCGGCGTACCGAGCGTTCCAGGTGACGCACGCATGCGCGGCCGTACTGTTCGTTCCAGCCGTGTTGGTGACGTGGTCTCCTTCTCGTGCTCTTAAATTGTCAGACTGGCCTCGTCGTAATAATATTTTTTAGATTGGCCACGTACAGCCCTCTTTCCCCCCTCTGTCACGCCTTCCACATACTCCTGCTGGTAAGGTAACGAATTATTCTTGATGTCTTCACACCTAGAGTTTGTGCGTTCATCACTACTAGTAGTAATATTAGTAGTACAGCTCATGGGCGACGCCTTGACAGCTAGAGACTAGAGGAACACTCAGTGCGGCACAAAATTGACTACTTTCGCTTGCTGCGCGCAGGCATGACATGACGTAATGTATTATATTTAGTCATCTGGAACGTTTAGCACACCGGAATGCTCAGTGCGCGACACCGGTACAGAATGGAAAGAAATAGACAGTATTGGCAAGACTTAACTGATCTGATGATGTCCTTGCTGTAAAATGAAATTAAATCAACATTTAACTAATTTAGAAGGAAAATCTTAACCTCTGAACTAAACATTAGATTTTTACAATATGAATAACCGAAAAGGTCTTCACAGTACAGACTGAACAAACGTCAAATAGATCAAATCAAAATTTGACCCCGTCTTCCGATTCAAACCGTATTAGTTGAAGCGATTATTTTTTTTGTAAACCATAATTTCAGCTTTGCAGTATTTGTTTGACTCGCACGGTAGTTCCATGCTATACAAAGGCAGACTGGCAGCGGCGTAGCCAGGAACTTTTCGGTGGGGGGCACAGGGGGGGGCGGGGCATTGCTTCGAAGTGTGGTGGGCCCAGTGAGAATGGGTTTGTCAGTGGTGGGGGTCATGTACTCCTAGAACTAGTATGAGGTTCGATCCGCTATCGTCTCAACGAACCTCAAAGAGTGACATGTACAAAATCCTGTTCGAAACTTTTTGCCCTTCACGTTTATGCACCTGCAGTTCTCTTTTGAAACAGGATCTCGCAAAAATTAGGCTCTACCGTACATGTTCTGTGTTCTCACAGTGAGCTCGAGGCGGTGCCAGAAAATCCACTCCGCAAAACAAAAGTTGCAAAAAATGATAAAATTTCACCGTTACTCAGAATCCTCGCCTTCAGGTAACAATATGGCCGCCGCCGTATTTTATAAATGGTATGCTGCACGCTACTCTGGTTACGATAATCAACGGTTCATGTACAGAACATTGGTTTATGTGGACCAAAGTTGCGCGTAGCATGACTCTTTGGTCTCTTCGGCATGTAGGCCGTATGCCGATAATCAATGGTATGCAGCGCGCAACTCTGGTCACAATTACCAACGGCCTATACTGTTTGTACACGTGAACCGTTGGTTATCGTTACCAGCAGCCTCGCTACCATGGGCAGCGCGCCGTATCGATACCTCTCGTCACTAACCCCTGTGGGGTGTCGTGGCCGAGCGGTTAAGAACACCGAACTCTAGCTCTGGTGTTTCTGTTCAGCAGAGTGTGGGTTCGAGTCCCGGTCGTGACACTTGTGTCCCTGAGCAAGACACTTAACTATAATTGCTTCTCTCCACCCAGCCAGGGGTAAAATTGGTACATGTGACGGCAGAGATGGTTCTTGTTATTGATTTAGCTTAGTAGCGCATGTTGCACAGGCTGTATACTCCCCAGGGAGCCTGAGATGAATGAATGAAACTTGAATGATGCTTGAATGAAACAAGTGACCGGGGGGGGGGGGGGGGGGGGTGTTTCATAAAGAACATGAAACAATTAATCTTATATTTTAATCTTAAGTCTGAATCAAACTTTGTCTACAATTAATTGTAGAAATCTGTTTCATAAAATCAATATTAGCGTAAGATCAATCAAGCGTAAGAAAAGATTAATATCAATTGTATCTTAAGCCTTTAATATTATTGACAGAGCCTAAAGCGCATCAGTGAGTTTGGGGCAATTTCAGAGGCCCATATCTCAAAATCAAGATAAGATATACCCCTGATAATTAATATTTATGATGACTGATGCCCAAATTATCAAAATCTACTGTCACAATGGGTATACAAAATTTACTTTTTGTGTAATGGGTCCCCAAAAACCTAAAATTGTACTGACGTGAGGGACTTTTTGTAAATTTTGACCCCCCTTGTGCCCACATAACATGTCAGTTTGCTTTTATATGACATATGGGTAATGTCTAGGTACATGAGTACAATTATTTGAATTCTCGCCCAATTAGTGCGTGTGGAGTAACTGTGATGACACACAGCCCCTTTAAACCTATTTTAGACACATAAAAGCAGACAATTCTAGACCTCTTACTTCCCAAGTTACGATGCAGTGTCATTGTGCCAATCGGCCACCATTTATAGCAAAAAATGGCCCGCCATTTTTAAAAGGGGGCCTGAAAGTTATATACTTGTGAAGATACTTCCAGCAAACTTATACATATAACCCGGATTAGGAGCGCAGCCTGATCCATGTTTGTGCCAGGGTGAACCGGAAACGAGATAGAAATGGTAATTTGTTACGGATTATTCGTAAGTTTTGCCCATTTCTGGGTCATTGACCCAGAAATGGGTCAGGACCCTTGAGGTACCCGAATCGTGGTCAGGACCCCTGAGTACCCGTATTAATATTATTTCTTTTAAAGTTTCCCACACTTCAAGGGCTGTACAAATTTTCTATCGGTTGGTTGGGCTGTTTCTGGAGTGCCTGTATAAAACTGTGGCCGCATATTTGTACATAGAAAGAAAACAAGGTTGTGATTTTATGTATGGTTCAGTTTAATGTAGCAGCATGAACTTTACGTCTGCTGGTATAGTACTAAAAGGGTCATTCCACGCCAACTCACCTAAAATTTTACAAAATTGACCGTGACCGACTCAGATTTTTTTCTTAATTTTTTTAAAGAATCCACTATAGGTGTTATGAACACACGCCAACAATTTTCAGCCAATTCTTTTTGGTTTTTAAGATACCACCCCTTCAACAATGTAGCCCTGCCCATTTTTTCACCCCAAATGTTGCATCGGTGAGTTTTGGGCAATTTCAGAGGCCCATATCTCAAAATCAAGATAAGATATACCCCTGATAATTAATATTTATGATGACTGATGCCCAAATTATCAAAATCTACTGTCACAATGGGTATACAAAATTTACTTTTTGTGTAATGGGTCCCCAAAAACCTAAAATTGTACTGACGTGAAGGACTTTTTGTAAATTTTGACCCCCCTTGTGCCCACATAACATGTCAGTTTGCTTTTATATGACATATGGGTAATGTCTAGGTACATATGAGTACAATTATTTGAATTCTCGCCCAATTAGTGCGTGTGGAGTAACTGTGATGACACACAGCCCCTTTAAACCTATTTTAGACACCATAAAAGCAGACAATTCTAGACCTCTTACTTCCCAAGTTACGATGCAGTGTCATTGTGCCAATCGGCCACCATTTATAGCAAAAAATGGCCCGCCATTTTTAAAAGGGGGCCTGAAAGTTATATACTTGTGAAGATACTTCCAGCAAACTTATACATATAACCCGGATTAGGAGCGCAGCCTGATCCATGTTTGTGCCAGGGTGAACCGGAAACGAGATAGAAATGGTAATTTGTTACGGATTATTCGTAAGTTTTGCCCATTTCTGGGTCATTGACCCAGAAATGGGTCAGGACCCTTGAGGTACCCGAATCGTGGTCAGGACCCCTGAGTACCCGTATTAATATTATTTCTTTTAAAGTTTCCCACACTTCAAGGGCTGTACAAATTTTTTATCGGTTGGTTGGGCTGTTTCTGGAGTGCCTGTATAAAACTGTGGCCGCATAGTTGTACATAGAAAGAAAACAAGGTTGTGATTTTATGTATGGTTCAGTTTAATGTAGCAGCATGAACTTTACGTCTGCTGGTATAGTACTAAAAGGGTCATTCCACGCCAACTCACCTAAAATTTTACAAAATTGACCGTGACCGACTCAGATTTTTTTCTTAATTTTTTTAAAGAATCCACTATAGGTGTTATGAACACACGCCAACAATTTTCAGCCAATTCTTTTTGGTTTTTAAGATACCACCCCTTCAACAATGTAGCCCTGCCCATTTTTTCACCCCAAATGTTGCATCGGTGAGTTTTGGGCAATTTCAGAGGCCCATATCTCAAAATCAAGATAAGATATACCCCTGATAATTAATATTTATGATGACTGATGCCCAAATTATCAAAATCTACTGTCACAATGGGTATACAAAATTTACTTTTTGTGTAATGGGTCCCCAAAAACCTAAAATTGTACTGACGTGAGGGACTTTTTGTAAATTTTGACCCCCCTTGTGCCCACATAACATGTCAGTTTGCTTTTATATGACATATGGGTAATGTCTAGGTACATATGAGTACAATTATTTGAATTCTCGCCCAATTAGTGCGTGTGGAGTAACTGTGATGACACACAGCCCCTTTAAACCTATTTTAGACACCATAAAAGCAGACAATTCTAGACCTCTTACTTCCCAAGTTACGATGCAGTGTCATTGTGCCAATCGGCCACCATTTTTTTTTATAGCAAAAAATGGCCCGCCATTTTTAAAAGGGGGCCTGAAAGTTATATACTTGTGAAGATACTTCCAGCAAACTTATACATATAACCCGGATTAGGAGCGCAGCCTGATCCATGTTTGTGCCAGGGTGAACCGGAAACGAGATAGAAATGGTAATTTGTTACGGATTATTCGTAAGTTTTGCCCATTTCTGGGTCATTGACCCAGAAATGGGTCAGGACCCTTGAGGTACCCGAATCGTGGTCAGGACCCCTGAGTACCCGTATTAATATTATTTCTTTTAAAGTTTCCCACACTTCAAGGGCTGTACAAATTTTCTATCGGTTGGTTGGGCTGTTTCTGGAGTGCCTGTATAAAACTGTGGCCGCATAGTTGTACATAGAAAGAAAACAAGGTTGTGATTTTATGTATGGTTCAGTTTAATGGAGCAGCATGAACTTTACGTCTGCTGGTATAGTACTAAAAGGGTCATTCCACGCCAACTCACCTAAAATTTTACAAAATTGACCGTGACCGACTCAGATTTTTTTCTTAATTTTTTTAAAGAATCCACTATAGGTGTTATGAACACACGCCAACAATTTTCAGCCAATTCTTTTTGGTTTTTAAGATACCACCCCTTCAACAATGTAGCCCTGCCCATTTTTTCACCCCAAATGTTGCATCGGTGAGTTTTGGGCAATTTCAGAGGCCCATATCTCAAAATCAAGATAAGATATACCCCTGATAATTAATATTTATGATGACTGATGCCCAAATTATCAAAATCTACTGTCACAATGGGTATACAAAATTTACTTTTTGTGTAATGGGTCCCCAAAAACCTAAAATTGTACTGACGTGAAGGACTTTTTGTAAATTTTGACCCCCCTTGTGCCCACATAACATGTCAGTTTGCTTTTATATGACATATGGGTAATGTCTAGGTACATATGAGTACAATTATTTGAATTCTCGCCCAATTAGTGCGTGTGGAGTAACTGTGATGACACACAGCCCCTTTAAACCTATTTTAGACACCATAAAAGCAGACAATTCTAGACCTCTTACTTCCCAAGTTACGATGCAGTGTCATTGTGCCAATCGGCCACCATTTATAGCAAAAAATGGCCCGCCATTTTTAAAAGGGGGCCTGAAAGTTATATACTTGTGAAGATACTTCCAGCAAACTTATACATATAACCCGGATTAGGAGCGCAGCCTGATCCATGTTTGTGCCAGGGTGAACCGGAAACGAGATAGAAATGGTAATTTGTTACGGATTATTCGTAAGTTTTGCCCATTTCTGGGTCATTGACCCAGAAATGGGTCAGGACCCTTGAGGTACCCGAATCGTGGTCAGGACCCCTGAGTACCCGTATTAATATTATTTTTTTTAAAGTTTCCCACACTTCAAGGGCTGTACAAATTTGTTATCGGTTGGTTGGGCTGTTTCTGGAGTGCCTGTATAAAACTGTGGCCGCATAGTGTTGTACATAGAAAGAAAACAAGGTTGTGATTTTATGTATGGTTCAGTTTAATGTAGCAGCATGAACTTTACGTCTGCTGGTTTAGTACTAAAAGGGTCATTCCACGCCAACTCACCTAAAATTTTACAAAATTGACCGTGACCGACTCAGATTTTTTTCTTAATTTTTTTAAAGAATCCACTATAGGTGTTATGAACACACGCCAACAATTTTCAGCCAATTCTTTTTGGTTTTTAAGATACCACCCCTTCAACAATGTAGCCCTGCCCATTTTTTCACCCCAAATGTTGCATCGGTGAGTTTTGGGCAATTTCAGAGGCCCATATCTCAAAATCAAGATAAGATATACCCCTGATAATTAATATTTATGATGACTGATGCCCAAATTATCAAAATCTACTGTCACAATGGGTATACAAAATTTACTTTTTGTGTAATGGGTCCCCAAAAACCTAAAATTGTACTGACGTGAGGGACTTTTTGTAAATTTTGACCCCCCTTGTGCCCACATAACATGTCAGTTTGCTTTTATATGACATATGGGTAATGTCTAGGTACATATGAGTACAATTATTTGAATTCTCGCCCAATTAGTGCGTGTGGAGTAACTGTGATGACACACAGCCCCTTTAAACCTATTTTAGACACCATAAAAGCAGACAATTCTAGACCTCTTACTTCCCAAGTTACGATGCAGTGTCATTGTGTGCCAATCGGCCACCATTTTTTTTTATAGCAAAAAATGGCCCGCCATTTTTAAAAGGGGGCCTGAAAGTTATATACTTGTGAAGATACTTCCAGCAAACTTATACATATAACCCGGATTAGGAGCGCAGCCTGATCCATGTTTGTGCCAGGGTGAACCGGAAACGAGATAGAAATGGTAATTTGTTACGGATTATTCGTAAGTTTTGCCCATTTCTGGGTCATTGACCCAGAAATGGGTCAGGACCCTTGAGGTACCCGAATCGTGGTCAGGACCCCTGAGTACCCGTATTAATATTATTTCTTTTAAAGTTTCCCACACTTCAAGGGCTGTACACATTTTTTATCGGTTGGTTGGGCTGTTTCTGATCTGGAGTGCCTGTATAAAACTGTGGCCGCATAGTTGTACATAGAAAGAAAACAAGGTTGTGATTTTATGTATGGTTCAGTTTAATGTAGCAGCATGAACTTTACGTCTGCTGGTATAGTACTAAAAGGGTCATTCCACGCCAACTCACCTAAAATTTTACAAAATTGACCGTGACCGACTCAGATTTTTTTCTTAATTTTTTTAAAGAATCCACTATAGGTGTTATGAACACACGCCAACAATTTTCAGCCAATTCTTTTTGGTTTTTAAGATACCACCCCTTCAACAATGTAGCCCTGCCCATTTTTTCACCCCAAATGTTGCATCGGTGAGTTTTGGGCAATTTCAGAGGCCCATATCTCAAAATCAAGATAAGATATACCCCTGATAATTAATATTTATGATGACTGATGCCCAAATTATCAAAATCTACTGTCACAATGGGTATACAAAATTTACTTTTTGTGTAATGGGTCCCCAAAAACCTAAAATTGTACTGACGTGAGGGACTTTTTGTAAATTTTGACCCCCCCTTGTGCCCACATAACATGTCAGTTTGCTTTTATATGACATATGGGTAATGTCTAGGTACATATGAGTGCCCCCAAGCAAGGAAAGACCAATCACAAATTCACTGGGTGTTTGGCAGGGGTGGAAATATGGGCCCAGTGTTGAAAACGTCCAAAATACTCCTTTATTCTATTGGTTTTTTGGAGGCGTGGCAAATTACTCAAGGACTTGACAATTTTTTTTTCTGCAAACACTGTTTCTGGGCTCTGTCTGTAAGAAAATTCATCTTGGCCTTTTGAATTCTTCATGGTTAAATAAAATATTTTGTAAGATGCGTATTTTGCATTATTGTAGTACATAGGCCTACTAGCATATTGTGGGGCCTTTAGTGATAATTTACTATACCACTGAATGTCTCTAGGATACTCAGACTATTGTTTATGCCACCAATGTCTTTATTGCCCCAAACCAGAGTGTATTGGACTTTTAATTGGCCTCTTTAACATATGCACATACATGTACGTACATTTATGTGTACGTACATGTACAAAAATGTACGTACACAACTATCATCGAGGTAGTTGTTATTCCTACACCAAACAATTTCCAAATTCTGTCTGATCAGTCTGGATGGGCTGCGCACATGTCCACCACAATTAAAATCTACTCTCTACTCCTCCAGTGTCTTGCAGTATGAGTGTCGTCTGATGTAAAACTACATAATACTAATATAGTAAATACATTGGATGCCTACGAGTATACTCACAAGGTGAAATCTCGACTAGCCATACTCATGTTGGCACACATGCTTACGTGCACGCAATCAATATACATACGCACTCAATATAAAATCTTTAGTATACACAAAGGTTAGCTGCAAATTGCCCCAGGTGTCCTATATTTGTTAGTATAGGACTCCTATATTAACTTTTGGAGTGTAGGAACAGTATAAATGGTAAAATAAAGTATGACACATTGTGTTCCACCAATTAAATGACAAGGATCTACAAGTGCAGATCATGTAAACTGTATACGTGTATGATGGAACAACACTCATTCACAAGTATGTATGAAGACTAGCAGTGTTTATAAAAATACATTGCCTCCATATACCTTACTTTCAATAAATTCACATAGTAGCATTACACTACTGTAGGTTTAACCATGGTTCAACACAAACTGCACAATTTTATAGAATCAAAAGCAGCTTTAAAATTTAAGCAAAACAATTATCTTTGACTTTTTTTCTTTTTTTTTCAATGTTAGAGAATTCTTTTAAATTGCTGAAGGTCAATGTAAAAGCTGCCCAAACACTTGGTAGGGATATGAGAGAGCAATTCATATCAGCACTGACAACAATATTGAAGGACCTGAGAATGTGAGACATTGCACATAATCTCAAATAATATTACTTCTCACAAGTTTTGTGTTCTTTTAATGCATCTTTGTATTCTCTTTTATTAGACTTCAAGAACTTGTTTACAACCTTTTCATGATAAACATGATAAAGGCATGTATTACTTGTAGAAATTTGCACTGGGCACCTCAACTGAAAAAAAGTTTCTTGTTCTCCACAGTCAATTCAGTTGTTTAAAATTCCAGTTACTGTTTCTTTGTGGCCATTCTCAATCAAGGCTTATGTAGCTGACCATATGCATAGTATCACACTTGACACTATGATTGCAAGATACACTGGACTTGTAACCAAAACTTCTTAAATGGATTTCTATGTGTCTGTTTGGACCTACATGTATGCACAGTCAGAAGTTATTTGGTATAGGAATCACAACTACCTTGTTGATATTGTGTACATGATAATGGTAATGCGGAATTAGGCCAATTGAATGTCTAATAAACTCTGTTTTGGGGCAATATTAAACATTGGTTGCATAAACATTAGTCTGAGTAGCATGGATACACTCAGGGTATGTGAATCGAAGGATAAATTTAACTTCAAACTTTTCCAAAAAGACTGGGGGGGGGGGGGGGGGGCTACAGTGTTGACTTAAACTACAAAAAATGCGAAAAACGCATCTTACAAAATATTTTATTTTACCATGAAGAATTCAAAAGGCCAAGATGAATTTTCTTACAGACAGAGCCCAGATACAGTGTTTGCAGATAAAAAATTGTCAAGTCCTTGAGTAATTTGCCACGCCTCAAAAAAAACAATAGAATGAAGGGGTATTTTGGACGTTTTCAACACTGGGCCCATATTTCCACCCCTGCCAAACACCCATTGAATCTGTGATTGGTCTTTCCTTGCTTGGGGGCACTCGTATGTACCTAGACATTACCCATATGTCATATAAAAGCAAACTGACATTTTATGTGGGCACAAGGGGGGTTCAAAATTTACAAAAAGTCCCTCACGTCAGTACAATTTTAGATTTTTGGGGACCCGTTACACAAAAAGTAAATTTTGTATACCCATTGTGACAGTAGATTTTGATAATTTGGGCACCAGTCATCATAAATATTAATTATCAGGGGTATATCTTATCTTGATTTTGAGATATGGGCCTCTGAAATTGCCCAAAACTCACCGATGCAACATTTGGGGTGAAAAAATGGGCAGGGCTACATTGTTGAAGGGGTGGTATCTTAAAAACCAAAAAGAATTGGCTGAAAATTGTTGGCGTGTGTTCATAACACCTATAGTGGATTCTTTAAAAAAATTAAGAAAAAAATCTGAGTCGGTCACGGTCAATTTTGTAAAATTTTAGGTGAGTTGGCGTGGAATGACCCTTTTAGTACTATACCAGCAGACGTAAAGTTCATGCTGCTACATTAAACTGAACCATACATAAAATCACAACCTTGTTTTCTTTCTATGTACAACTATGCGGCCACAGTTTTATACAGGCACTCCAGAAACAGCCCAACCAACCGATAGAAAATTTGTACAGCCCTTGAAGTGTGGGAAACTTTAAAAGAAATAATATTAATACGGGTACTCAGGGGTCCTGACCACGATTCGGGTACCTCAAGGGTCCTGACCCATTTCTGGGTCAATGACCCAGAAATGGGCAAAACTTACGAATAATCCGTAACAAATTACCATTTCTATCTCGTTTCCGGTTCACCCTGGCACAAACATGGATCAGGCTGCGCTCCTAATCCGGGTTATATGTATAAGTTTGCTGGAAGTATCTTCACAAGTATATAACTTTCAGGCCCCCTTTTAAAAATGGCGGGCCATTTTTTGCTATAAATGGTGGCCGATTGGCACAATGACACTGCATCGTAACTTGGGAAGTAAGAGGTCTAGAATTGTCTGCTTTTATGTGTCTAAAATAGGTTTAAAGGGGCTGTGTGTCATCACAGTTACTCCACACGCACTAATTGGGCGAGAATTCAAATAATTCCTAGTATATATATCCACAACAGGCCCGTTTTTATAATGACGACAAAGCCTCCTTTAACTGGTCAATAAAACTTTTTCATATTTTTTATATTTTTTTTTAGTAAGTCAGACATTCAGCCTTCACATTTGCAAATGGTGGCCCATAACTTTCTAATGTGTAAATTTTTCAGAATAATAATACACTGTATCTTGCAAACTAAGAATGTTTTAATCTTAAATGTGATGGC
Organism: Leptasterias polaris; assembly: GCA_037783415.1. NCBI lineage: Eukaryota > Metazoa > Echinodermata > Asteroidea > Forcipulatida > Asteriidae > Leptasterias > Leptasterias polaris. Next base: position 2,168,317 of record JAZGTN010000005.1, on the reverse strand, counting down.
TTAAATCTAGATTTGAATGATCTCTCAGAGCTTGGTACAACCCCCTTTTTGAGTGAGTCATACTTTCGGGTGTGCCATTTCTAAAATGCTGGCTAGATATGTTAAAATTCAGGTTCAAACGGAAGAGTAATGAGTTGTTGTTTGTATTAGTATCCAGTAGAGGGCGCGGCATCGACTGGCTCGGAGGCTGGCTAGAAGGGACTTGGCAAGTCTACGAATCTGGATCAAAACAGTTCGTTTTGAGCCAGTTTGTACGAAAGCCCAATCGTGCCACTGAAGTATATATTATCAGCGGGAACTAATCCGTTATAACGAATTAATAATCCGTTATAACGAATTAATAATCCGTTATAACGAATTAATAATCCGTTATAACGAATTAATAATCCGTTATAACGAATTAATAATTCGTTATAACGAATTAATAATCCGTTATAACGAATTAATAATCCGTTATAACGAATTAATAATCCGTTATAACGAATTAATAATCCGTTATAACGAATTAATAATCCGTTATAACGAATTAATAATCCGTTATAACGAATTAGTAATCCGTTATAACGAATTAGTAATCCGTTATAACGAATTAGTAATCCGTTATAACGAATTAATAATCCGTTATAACGAATTAATAATCCGTTAAAACGAATTACTAATTCGTTATTACGAATTAACAATTGGCCCATCTCCATGGTGCGACGTACTAAGTACGCCCGAGTTCGGATGCGGCGTTCCTGCCATATTATAACCACTGCCGAAATCATCAATTCGGACTCGGCCGCACAGTCGCACCAATTAACAATTGGCCCACCTCCATGGTGTGACTGTGCGGCAGTGCCCGATCGTTGTTCCGGCCATATCCACATAGCCACTACCGAAGTCATCAATTCGGACACGGCCGTACAGTACGTCGCATCATCGAGATGGGCCAATTGTGAATTCGTTATAACGAATTACTAATTCGTTTAAACGGATTACTAATTCGTTAAAACGAATTAACAATCGGCCCACCTCCACGGTGCGACTGAACGGCCGAGTCCGAATTGATGATTTCGTATATGGCAGGAACGCCGAAAAGTTCCATAACTCATCGTTGTTGTAGTCAACGGCTATCCGCATCCGAAATCATCAGTTCGCACTCGGCTGTTCAGTCGCATCATGGAGGTGGGCCAATTGTTAATTCGTTTTAACGGATTACTAATTCGTTTTAACGAATTATTAATTCGTTATAACGGATTATTAATTCGTTTTAACGGATTATTAATTCGTTATAACGGATTACTAATTCGTTATAACGGATTATTAATTCGTTATAACGGATTATTAATTCGTTATAACGGATTATTAATTCGTTATAACGGATTAGTTCCCGCTGATAATATATACTTCAGTGGCACGATTGGGCTTTCGTAAGTTTGAGCCAGATGTTTGTGTAATACAAATATCTCTTCTGTGGTAATTCGTGTTGCAATTATCAGCGACTACGTTTTCAAAATGAATGTCGCCAATAAGACTTTTGATGAGTAAATCCGTAAGCAAAATTATACATTATTTCTGTAAATTCACCTTAAAGTTCAAAGTAAAGTAAATATGATTGTATTTCGATTACAAATGTTTGCTCTCATTCGCGAAAGTCAAAACAAAAAACCCGACAATAAGAGAAATTACTCACTACAGCTTCACAATGTTTGAGGATTCAACTACAATGAATAGTTAACTATTCATTGTGTTTATGAAGCATTTCATAATGCCCCAGAAAAAAAATCAAGTGCTAATTAAGAGCTCGAGTGCTTAATACGATGCATGATGCCAAGGTGAACTTATTGAGTAACAGTTTTTAATTAAAAAGTCAGTACTCCGCCATATTATTATTATTATTATTATTATATTTTTTGTGTATTATTCCATATTCCCCAACTTGTTACCATCGGGGTTGCTTTTCACTGAAAACAAAATCAAAAAATCCACCAAGGACCAGCTCTCCCGGTTTTCCCATAATGGTACAGCAATTACTTAGCCTTTGACCTAATTACCACTAATGAGGTGAAATGAGCCATTTTGTATAAACTATAAATAGAGTCAAAAACATGGGCTAATTTCAAAGGAAATTTGCCTAAAATTCATTTTACTTAGCTAAAAGGGTCTATATCTAATGGTTAGGGCGATTTAAAAGTGATTGTGTTCTCAAAAAAATGTATTACACGCTTTATCAAACCGACACTCAAAAAGTTTGCGATACATTCACGGTGTTATTTTTTTATACTTTATGGTGTCACGGAAGAGGGAGCTTGAGACATTTTCAGAACATGCCAAGTTTTCACTGTCGAACCTTTATACACAAATAATAACTAAGACACTACTATTAATTATGTTAATAAGTTACATGTACAAGTTGTTTGAGGGGACCGTGGAAAGGGTGCTGCCAAAGGCAAATACAGTTAACAATTTTCATAATAACTAGAAGAAACAAATCACGATACTACTGCACTATGGGAATAAATAACAGCAGGAAAATAATGGTTATCGGTAATATTAAAACTCACAAGATCTTCTGTGCAACTCCATCTATAATGCAATTGCTCCGAGACACAATACCAAGCAACATCAATCATCACGGTGACGAAAGTGCACGTGTGTTACGCACCATTATGACCTACATGGACCATTATGTCCGACAATATTTTTGCACCATTGTGTCCGCCCCATTGTGTCCGTAGAACCATTGCGTCCGCCCCATTGTGTCCTACACACCATTGTGTCCGCCCCATTGTGTCCTACACACCATTGTGTCCGCCCCATTGTGTCCTACACACCATTGTGTCCGCCCCATTGTGTCCTACACACCATTGTGTCCGCCCCATTGTGTCCTACACACCATTGTGTCCGCCCCATTGTGTCCGTAGAACCATTGTGTCCGCCCCATTGTGTCCGTAGAACCATTGTGTCCGCCCCATTGTGTCCGTAGAACCATTGTGTCCGCCCCATTGTGTCCGTAGAACCATTGTGTCCGCCCCATTGTGTCCGTAGAACCATTGTGTCCGCCCCATTGTGTCCGTAGAACCATTGTGTCCGCCCCATTGTGTCCGTAGAACCATTGTCCGCCAAGTTATGTCTGATGAACCATTATGTTCGACACATATTTTTGTTTTTTAAGCGAGGCAATCCCGTTGGGATTTCTATAAGATAAATCAATGTTTAGTATGATCCCAAAAAGACCTATTTTTTTTCAGTGTAGCCCATTTTCTCTAAGTAGTGCAATTTCGTTGTTCAAAGGCTTCACCAGTGTTTGGTTAATAGTATTATTTGAAACGTGGCTATGCTGAAGTTAACCGATTGGGATATTAATATTGCTATATAAATATTAGATAATTAATGTTGATTGCTTCGAGTGCTTTTGTTAAAACTACGACTCCCTTATCCCAGGAGCGCTCTGTTTTCCATAGATGAAGCCGAGGGAAAACAGACCGCTCTGGGGTCACCGAGGGACTCGTAATTTTAACAACAGCACGAGTAAAAGTAGGTCTATTTTGTTTAATAACACCCCATAAGATACATTGCCAGATGTATGTACCGATATTAACCTTTCGTTGCTACGGGTAAAGTTTGCTATGGGTATTTGGCATTTGTTGCTATGGGTTTATTTCGTCAAGTCCGCGCAGCTTTTTAGTAAAAGTAAGAAATTATGCGCTAAGTCATTCACAGGGTTTTAATTGGAATGTTTTTCGAAAAAGTCCAGTTTTGTTTTGCTAGAAAAACAGTAAAGTTAACAAAACTGGTCTAAAATCTTCCTTGTAATGCTCACGTGTGTGTTTGCTATTTAAACATTTGTGAAAAAGATAAGAAATAGCACAATACGCAAATTAGTAAAAATGAACACAAAAAACCGTTAAAGTACATTAAGTGAACTTACAAAGTTTCAGACGAATAATCTAATGGGCACGTACTCGTTGCTAGGGACTTTCATTATTTTCGTTTAATAAACGAAGTCTAAGAGCTCCAATCAAAAGAAGAAAAAAAAGAAAAAAGAACTTGGTATTAAAATATTTTAAGAAGCTGTTTCTCCTTAAAGGCACTGTACACGTTTGGTAATTACAAAAAATATATATTAGCATAAAAACTTACTTGGTAACGAGCAACGGACAGCTGTTGATAGTATAGCACATTGTGAGAAACGACTCCCTCTGAAGTAACGTAGTTTTTGAGAAAGAGGTAATTTCTCACTATAATATTAAAATACTTCAGGCCTGAAGCCTTTTATTGGCATCTGAAAGCACACAAATGTGTGCAACAAGGGTGTTTTTGGCTTTCATTATTTTCTTGCAACTTCGATGACCAATTCAGCCCAAATTTTCACAGGTTTGTTATTTTATGCGTATGTTGAGATACACCAAGTGACAATACTCATCTTTGATAATTACCAAACGTGTCCAGTGCCTTTAACCTATTTTGACAAAAATTGCAAGAATTTGTATGCAAATTATGGCATAACTTTGGATTGCAAAAAGCTACATACTTCTAACATACACTAAATTAAAGCTGAGAAAAAGCCCTTTACCATTCCATGTATCTAACTCCAAAATGATTTGTTGAGACATAACAGTCATTTTTACAGAGCGGGTCACATATTATGTGATTAGGGGAACATCAAAACAGTTATGCTCTCATTCTGCCCTGGCAAGCTAGGGACTGGATGCTGACCTGTGTTAACCGGGGGACTGCATGTCAACTGGTGCTAAACTACCATCTAGACATTTTATTATTATTATTGTTATTATTATTAATATTTTTTGTTTTGTTTTGCTCATGAGGGCTGTGGCGTTATATAATGTTTTCTCCTTGATATTCGGCCGGAATCAATTCACTGTAAATAATATACAAATTATCGCATATGTAATATATTTAGAGGCCTACTTATTTCGGATAAGTAATATTGTTTAATAAGGTTTAAAATAGTAAAGTTACCAATACATTGTTGTAGGCTTCGTCCGTTTGCTTGATCAGTTGCTGGTTATCATTTTAGTAAAATACTAATTTAATTTTCTGTCGTGCACTCCAACTTTGAGGGCGTACCTCGGATGGGGCAAAGGCTTTGTTAATTGGGTTTTGAAGTTCACTGGATCACATGCGTTTTGAAATAAAGTCGTCACTGTATAAAGTTCACTGGACTGTATTGAAAACCAAATAATTTCAAATTAACTACAACGATTTGTTTGTTTCACCTCAGTGAATTTAATCATATTATTCACTTGCCAACATGACCAAAAGGGGTAACATTGTAAAATAGAACAACAATACGTATAAACGACTAAACAAGCGTAATCAAGTTGTTTATCAAAATGAATATTACTTTGATCACTTTTAAGCAAACCAAAGGTTTATCTATAAGTTAACAGTTTCAGAAAAAGAGAACAATTCAAAACAGTGCATCCATAACAAACATAGAAGTTAAAACAACCTTTATAATTTGAAGTTTTTATGTTTATATCATAATTAAAAGGCCTTTTACGTGAGAAAAACTACCACGTTTCTACTTCCCTGTTACTCCTGAAAGCATTACTTGTAAAAACAATTCAAATGCTATAGTTATAGTATTAGAAAGGGAATACCGACTGACCTCAGGCGGGAACTTTAAGAATGAGATTAAGTTTGTTTAATCAGTCTTGACATAATTTTAAAAAATCACTCATTGTACAATCATCTGCATACATTTATGATAAAATGTAAACACGTTTAAATTACTATAAGGCTTCATATATTGTACATAAACTTAAAACTATCATAACGCAAAACAGAACACCATTACTAAGTAATTAATTATACACTAAACATCCAAGTACTTTGTGTTTTTAAAAGGTTACGTGTTTTTTTTATTTCAAATCAAATGAGTTGGTTCATCGTGAGTTTAGGTTTACATGAGTTTACCACAGACAATCCTTCAATAGGCATAATTATGGCTTTTATACGTAATGAAAGAAACATAGCAATAAAAACTAAATATAATGTACAAAATTACGATTTCCCCCTAATCTCAAGATTGTTGACAACAATTGTACTTTTGACATCAAACATAAATTAAAAAAATGAACGGCTATACGTAAATTATTGACAAAATAGTCTGTCATCCAAAACATCTGTTCTTGTATTCTTCTTTGTTTGCAGTGAATTGTTGTCGTGATCAACTTGATTTTCATAACCCTTGATCTTTAAAACTATGATACAAGGTATACAACTCTAACAAATGTTTTTCTTTCCCCATCCCCCTGATGGATGGAAATCATGTAACTTAAACCATCCAAGACCAACAGCACAAACCACGACCTTGCCAAAGAGCCATTTTTTTAAGTATCCAAAAAGATCGCGTATTTCTGTTGCCAGCCCACTGTTCTTTCCAACGTATCGATACAGTTTTGTCAGTGACCATTCGCGTAGTTGACCAACAGGAATATCATTAAGACTGCCTTCCATATATGCCACAACACTTGGGGATACGTATATTCTCGGTAAAAATAATTCCGCCAAGAGAGCGTTGAATCTCACACTTTCCGGAAAAAGAAGTCTCAAAATACCTACATGAGCTGCCGACGTTGTTACGATATGTCGGAGAATATGTCGCAATATTTCATTTGGGAAATGGCAAAGTAAAAATCGCGAATCCGTGCCTTGATCCAAACATTGGTCTGCACTATCATGCAATTCTGAAGGTGTTGAAATGTGTATTGTAAAACACGGTGGATCGTTTGATGTGCTCTGTGGTTCATTATCATGACAAGAGCTTGAATGGTCATTGGTGTGACTGGGGCTTGAATGGTCATTGGTGTGACTGGGGCTTGAATGGTCGATGGTGTGCAAGCACTCCCCTATACGTTTAGAAACCTTACTAATACTACCCCCTTTACTGTAAGTGTAGTTCTTCTTAATGATGCTTTTTACTTCTCCTTCCTTCAGCAGTATTGTGTTTTCGATGAAAATTCTGGGTTCTGTTCGGCCAGCAAGTCTATGTTCCCGTATCTGTACGTTGTAAAGGGCCCTCCATCGTCTTAACTGCCTGTACGCAGCCTGACCAGTTGCATTGTCAAAACGTTCAGAAATTCTTCTGCCAGCAAGGATATCTGGGGAAAAAATAAAATGAAAAAACACCTCAAAAAATAAAAAAGGTTCGAACTTGCCTGAAATTACTGTGCAATACTTGTTTGTTTTTCTTATTTAGGATGATCTGTTAAGTAGCTGTCTAACAACTTACCAAGTAGGACATGATGTCTTTCTTCGGTCACGCATCTGATTTTATTTGTTTCCTCACTCGGTTTGCACCATGCAAGAAGTAACAGCACGGCCACAACGTTCCCAGCCCTAAATAAAGAAACAAGCACAGTCAAAAAGTTTGAATTTGACCCACAACAGGAGTATGCGATTATGGCCGAGACTAAGAGTTATAAAAAATGCATTCCTTATGGATTTACTTACTCTTTTTCATTGAAAAAAATCATAATGAAATAGACCCAGTAACTGAGGCGCTGTAATCCTTTTTCGATTTTGACATCATCGGTCGTACTAGCGCCCCAGGAAAGCCTTGCACATAGCCACAGCAAAACTCAATCCATGGCGATCCAACTCTCGCTTGTATCCACGGGTGCCCTGCCTCAACCGTGACGACCACGCGGTTGAGGCAGGGCACCCGTAACATTTTAAACAGGCGCTCTGTCTTAACCGTGACGACCACACGGTTGAGGCAGGGCACCCGTCAAATTTTAGACAGGTGCCCTGCCTCTACCGCTTGATCGTCACGGTTGAGGCAGGGCACCCGTGGATACAACATTTCGAAAAAGGAGTACAGCACCCCAGTTACTGGGATTATAAATGGAGTACAGCACCCCAGTTACTGGGTTAATAATGATACAAATCCAAATAGCTACTTGCAGTTTATACCTTATTTGTATACAAAACGCCGTAGGCCTAATTATTGTTTCGTGACATTTTCAGTTTTAAAAGTGTTTATCTTTTGTAACTCTACAAAATACTACAAACTATATAGAATCCAAAGATAATAGTGACGACCAGCATCCGCGGAACCATTTATTCTAAGACTAAATTAAACTTAAGCCCTTACCAATGCTCCATTTTCTACCTGTCAGCCATGCACTTCACCGAGCCACACGGCGCACGATTTGTGTAGATATTATGCACACAATACACCACAGCTGCACTAATCCATTGTAAAAGTGGAAAAGGAGGAGTTAGCGCCGACACCGATTTAGGTTGGTTCCGGATGTCGTTTGAGCTCAAGACAGCGCCGCCTACTGGCGAAGCACTGTATAGTGTAAACAAATGTGACTATGCGACGGCACGACGGGACAATGCGCGACGTCACGACGCAACTATACGACGACATAATATGATGTGAATGTGCCGGCCGGCCCCGTACAAACAATACAAAACTCTGCCTCGGCATGACGCGACTGCACGACGCGACTATGCGCGGTTGACGGCGCAAGTGGCTTCGAAGCCGAGCAATACTGCTACACGTGTCATGCGTAATTTGGCAGTTATGGAATTCGATGTACTAAATAAAAATATAAAAATAAACCAGTGACCTCAATTGAAGTATATATATTTAACTCCATCAAAACGGCATTTTATGACCAGGAGAGGACTGAGAGAACAAATACATTCTCCAAATTTTACAAAAGATTTCCTTGGAGCCGTCCATAAGAGTTCATTAAACCAAAATTCATGTTGCAAAAAACAAATTCCAAAGACTCATATTACTTAGAGTACTTACTCGGGTATTTAAAAATACGGCACTATTTCCCCCACGGTGTTCGTTCCCTGAAACAACGGAACATCGTGAGGAAGGTAGGACTTGCCTTTTATTGCGGTTGGTATTTATCAGCAAGTAACTTTCCAATTGAAATAAATATCATTCATTTACTTTACAACCTCTTTCATTCAAGGAGGAATCGGAGGGATTTCCAGGTTTGCGGTCGCGTTTTGCCTCGTCATGCATGCTTCTTTCCAAAAAGAATATAGTACACTAGGTTATGAACGACCATCAAAATATACGAATCAGTCTTCAGATCTAACGTTTATTAACTCATAATTTGTTTGCAATCAAATTGGCAGAGCTATGACAAATAATCCATAAAGTTCAATAAAATCCACTATTCATAACACCGTAATTTATACACAGTCCTATGTCATAAAAACGGGTGACAGAGTGAACCCTTCTTTTTCTTAATATAAATTTCCCTCTAACCTTTCATCTGTCAACTGTTCATTATTCAAGCACTTCAAAAGGTTAGTATTCAGTATCATAGGTTTCTTTTTCTGGAAAGGTAAATGTATTCAACCTAAGTAATGAGTTTAACACTGCTAGGTATTCCTTCATAGTCCATGTAGCTGTGGTGCGTCAGACGTAATAGTTTGTCGGACAGAATGGGGCGGACACAATGGTTCTACGGACATAATGGGGCGGACACAATGGTTCTACGGACACAATGGGGCGGACACAATGGTTCTGCGGACATATTGGGGCGGACACAATGGTTTGTAGGACATAATGGTGCGGACACAATGGTTTGAAGGACACAATGGGGCGGACACAATGGTTCTACGGACACAATGGGGCGGACACAATGGTTTGTAGGACATATTGGGGCGGACACAATGGTTTGAAGGACACAATGGGTCGGACACAATGGTTTGTAAGACACAATGGGGCGGACACAATGGTTTGCAGGACACAATGGGGCGGACACAATGGTTTGTAGGACACAATGGGGCGGACATAATGGTTTGTAGGACATATTGGGGCGGACACAATGGTTCTACGGACACAATCGGGCGGACACAATGGTTCAAAAATGACGTCGGACTTAATCGTCAACGTCGGACACAATCGTGCGTAACACACGTGCAGCGCACGGGCGCATGCTCAGTGGCTACATTGTTCTTTTCCAATTTTCGGCATTGGAGTGGCTAAAAGTCCGGGTCTATTATTGTTGTTATTTATAATATCGTTATAGTGGCTATATTGCAGTTACAGGTTGAATGGCTTCTGACCTGCTGACTGGCACCCCCAAACAAAGATATTGACAAAATAAGGAGACTGCCAATTTAATGGGCAAGAAAGCTCAGTTGGTAGAGCGTCGGCACGTTAATCCAGAGGTTGCAGGGGGCCTATTGAAAATTTTCCACAATGAAGTATGAATATATTATTCTATTGAATAAAACAAGACCGCCGGATTTGTCCGGCCATGAGTTTACCTGCCCAAAATCACTTGGACCTGTGATCCAGTGTTTTATCAAGACCTAGACGGAAATACTTACCAACAATATTTGCCACATGGACAGCTGCTGCCTGGTCTCCCATCCATGCCCTTTGAAATAGAATAAAAGTTACAGTTTGGTTACGAATCAGAAAAAGAACAAACAAAACTTACTCAGTATAAATCCGTCAGAGATGTTGTACACGGACATGTGTCTTCTAAAGACACTGTACCTTCTTCAATAAAATATTAGCTTCTAAGATACAATGTCAAAGTATAAATTGTATCTTGAAAACTCAATAGGATAGACCTCATAAAACCAACAATAAAAAAGTTTTTTAAAAAGGGAAAAAAAATGAACATATCGCCGGCCCCCGGCACACGTAAAATGTAAAAATCCACATTTTCGTGAGCTCAATGATGCTGAACTATAGTGGACATGGTGGACTATATTAGCTCCCCTTCCCTCGGTTTTGGAAGTTGACAAAATTAGTTCCCCCGGCGTCGCCTCAGGAACTAGTTTGCCAAATCTTCCAATACAAGGGGAGCTATTAATTATCGACTATTTGTAGCTGTTCTTTGTCTTACACGATGAAAAAGCTGAAGCTTTGCATGGTGCAGTAGGTTGGCGTAAATTTAGGGGTAACAACCAATAACCATGTAAGTTTAACTTCATCTCAACCTTGGCTAAACAAATTATTTCATACTTTATGATAAATTACTGTTCCTAAATGCAAGAATAACATCACTCAAATTATCAAGTCTGTAAATAGAGATTTACCTTTTGACGAACATGATGAGGCAGTCGAGGCTTGAGCTGGTCTTTGACTTGTTGGGTCTCGGCTTTACTCTCTAGAACTTACTCCCTCATTCTCGCGACGGCTTCACGAAAAGCTCTGTTGTCTAAATTGACACTTCCTGAGCGCAGATGCCCTCTACTTGTCATTATTTTTGTTGCATTTAAAGTGGTCTTCAAAAAATGTCTGGTCTTTTTGCACTCAGTCTCAGCAGGAGTCAGTGCTCAGTCACGCTCATCTGAATAAATTATTGAATACAAATTGCTTTCTTTAAGTCTTAGTAAACTATACTAAGCCAGTAGGCCTAAATCGGATATTTCCCCGTCCCCCCCCCCCCCCCCCCCCGGTTGTCACTCTAACTGCAGCTCAAATTTTGTGGAGAGCACGTTTACATGGTGCGCACTTGTTTTTGTCAAAGCTGGCAATCACTCATGACTCGTCTCAAGCAAGTCAATAAACATTTCACGACCAATCTAAACCCCTAGTAGTCCCCCCGTATCCTTGGCCCGAGTGTATAGTAGTCCCCCCGTATCCTTGGCCCTAGTGTATAGTAGTCCCCCCGTATCCTTGGCCCTACTAGTAGTAGTACTGGAAACCCCTAGTCCCCCCGTATCCTTGGCCCTAGTGTATAGTAGTCCCCCCGTATCCTTGGCCCTAGTGTATAGTAGTCCCCCCGTATCCTTGGCCCTAGTGTATAGTAGTCCCCCCGTATCCTTGGCCCTTGGCCCTACTTGCACTTCGTTTGTGTCAACCATAAGTCACTTCAAGATGGCAAAGGTTCAAAATTCAAAATGGTGATGAAAACTCTCATTAGTCATTTTCTCACGTAATGGGTGCAACACACACAACCATTGAATTGTTCTTAACCCGAGGTCTGAACCTTTCCTTTTCAGTCGCGATCTGAAAATGACTTGGGGAAAAAAACTGAGCTAAATATGCGGACGGTAAACCGAAAAAGATGACACAGAATAAAACAAGGCTAAATTTCCGCAGCACGCCACCACTCTAGCTCCCTCAATATCTGGCCGATTACTCTAAATTTTAGTCTTACCTGTCAAGATGGGTTAACTGAATATATTCAGCAAAAAACAGGAAAATTGAACAATTCTAAAGGCCTTAAAAAGGCGTCAGAAAATCGCAAAAGCTTCGTCGAAAATAAACACCATTTTGTTTTCGTTTTCCTGCTGTGTGTGTGTCCGGGTAAATGTACAATACTCCAATGAGTCGGTCATCGTTCATGCGCATTGGAAAATTCACCAGGACTTGTTGATTTATGGAATGGGTAAGCCAGCTATAGTGGCCTCTGATGTGATGAACATACCCCCATTGAAGGATGATTCAAAAAAGGGAAAAATAGCCCAAATTCCACATAATCATAACTATTGCCGCTACAAACATACCCCCATTGAAGGATGATTCAAAAAAGGGAAATAATAGCCCGATATTGCCCTTATGAACATGAACTTACCCATGACTTGTACTAATGAAATAATCCAAAAGAACCTTTCACGTGACTAATATGTAAAGCAGGTTTTAGTTCATAAACTCCTGAATATTCAGTTTATGCAAAAATTTGACAATAACTGCAAATTTTAATATTCATAGAAAATTAAATATTCATTATGACCTTTTACTAAACAGGTAATGGGAGAAATTTGTAGAACTATCAAACCACTTTTGGTATCAGTCCCTCATAGCCTAGCGGTAAATAGGCTATGCTCTTGTGCATATAATTTGTTCTCTCTTGATACAGGTTCAATTCCCGGTAAGTACATTGCATTATATAATTGCTTGCAAATGTTCAATTCCTTCCACAGAGAGTGAGTGAATGATGGGTAGAGGTAGTGGGGGAGGAGGAAAGAAGACTGGGGAAAGAAGCGTGTTTTTTATTTTTCACATTTTATAATTTTACTAAAAATATTTTTTTTTTTAAATCGGTCCCCTATGAAAACTATTTATTTTACATTTTGGGGTACTAACCCTATCGATAGAATACATCCTCAGGTGTATATTGGTAAAAAAAACAACAACAAAAAACGTCCAGAAGGTGGTGGCGTGCTCCGGAAACTTTTCCTAAAACAACATTTTTGTAAAGAGTGAATAGTTTTTTTAAACTTACCGCAAACGCACTTTCAGACTACGTTTAATGCCTTCACTCAGAATGGAATTTTGACTTGTTGTTACCCTTGCAACCAGACACTATACCACATGAGGGCGCTCTATCTCAAGGATGCATTCAATTATGGCCGTATATCCGAATGCTACAGCTACAGCTTGCTAAGGGTGTTGCAAAGACGTCCTAAGCCGTAGCCGTAGCCGTTAATTCGGACACGGCCATTATTGACCTTTAGTGTACTGATGAGAAACCTTTCACAACACTGAGTGACAAAATTCATTATCCATAGTATCTGTCTTTGTGATGGCACAACTAAAAATTTGTGTTTTTTTCAATTTGACGGGTCAGCCAATGACAACGATGAAAGTAACATCCCGAACAAAAAATGTGCGGCTTTTCTCTCCACAGTCTTGTCAAAAGTTGAAGCGCACCCCCCCAAGCAAGGAGAGTCATTTTACAGTGACAATCTATTACCATGCCCCCCCCCCCCTTTCCCTTCACCGACAGCACATGTTGCGTAATACAAACTAAGAAAGTTTTTTTTATAAAAATCTGAAATCAAAATCTGAAGAAATAGGAAACAATCCAATTGCAATTGCATAAAGACGAAGACAGACAACCCTGTGGCACCAGTCCGCAGTTTGACGTGTTGGTTCCGAACATGCGAGGCCGCAACCAACGGCGATACACCAGGAGTTCAAAAATAGTTTTTCCGATCAAGTTTCAGCAAAATTGCAGCGCAGAAAACTTCATAATGACCACCAAAAAATAAACAAACACATAATAAACAAATACAAAGGGTCAAATTTGTTTAAGTGATTTCGTTCAAGTTGAATTAGCATTTAATCCTTTTCCAACCCTCTCGTTTTGGCACGGCCTGCAGTTTTTCTGTCCTCTATAGTTTAAAATGTTTGTCCTGTGTCCACGTATCTTTTTTGTGAACATGCATGTGCTTTGAGAGCTATGTTTTTATTTTTTATTTGTGGCTCAACTTGAGACCTCCATGGTTCACTTATTTTTTTCTCTCTGTCTCAATGCATGTCATTATGGGTCATTGCCTAAAGCTCTACTTACAAATGGAACCCTCTTCAATCTGAGTGTCTATTTGTTTGCATCTATAGTTCTTGAAATCTAAACTGTGAAGATGTATTTGATCTCTTTTGATTGATATTGTCATTTGTTATTTTTGACACTTTGTGGAAAATAAACAAAACTACTAACCTTGAACCTTGAACCAAGTTTTTTTTTTATAGTTTAGTTTGAGTGTTTGTTTGTTGCTCTCATTTCATAAGTTCAACTGTTTTTTTTATTCATCTAGTGCCATTTCATTGATTTTCAACCCCTTTCTTTTATTTGTATCTCCTCTTTAGGTGGTGTTTAACGTTGTATTTATTTGCTGGGCTTTTTGTAATGTGTCTGTATTTTGACATAAATATATAAATTTTAAAATTAACTTGCATTCGCATTACGTTATCTTTATAAGCTTGTTTACACGTAGCCTACTTGTAAAGTTTATTTAATTATGCGCCGAAATATCCTTTTGCATTGGTTTACGCATTGGTGTGCAAAACCAGATTTATCACAAGTCTCAATAAAACTAAACAACGAACAAAAATCCAAGAAACAATAGCAAAAAAAACTGCATATTGAAGAACCTTCCACCGATCTTTTATTACAGCTGAACATACTGATGATAACTCTGTTGTAAAACAATAGCGGTGATAACATATTTCAAAATTACACGACACCACCCCCAAAATAATGCAAAGTTTAAACCGTTCTGTTCAGATTCACACACATTAGACGAATATTGGCGAACTAATGAGTACAACCTAAGAACAAAATCAGACACTATTAATTCGAGTTAAAATGAAAGCTACTAACTATCTCAAATTTAAATAAAAAATTGAAATGATCAGATAAAAAATAAATAAAATAGCAATGTATATAAAATCCTAGGGCGAGGTACCTGTTTGGTTGCGACGTCCCGATGATACGTTGTCAGCACATGTTGACACAATTTTTTCCCAGTAGGTTTGTTTTGCCCTTTTCCGCGTTTTTATAAAGATTTTGTGTATAGATATAATGTTTATGTGTGGGAGACACATCTTTTTGATGACAGTTTTTAAACTTTGGAACTTCCCTGGACACTCCTGGTCAAGATGTTGTAAGTGTCCGAAGATTTACAATTATTTTAAATATATTTATTAATTTAAGTGTATTGTTTACTTGTCCAGGTATTGCCTGGGTGCTTAATACTTTTTTTAGTTAATTGTTTTCATCTACCATTGACAAATTTTTGGTTAGTAACTCAATACAATTGAAATGAAAAGAAAAAAGAAAAGAAAAAAAATTTCCAAGGGTGCACCTCCTCGCAACCAACAAATTAATTTGCCACTACTATCATAATCCTATCCATGAAAAACGAACCATATTACCACCGGGAAATAGCACTTTCAAAACAAAAATATAGTCAAAGGGGCTGTTTCGTCATGATCAAAGCAGGTCTGCGGCTGTACACGGGATTATGATTGAACTCTCACCCAGTTACCTCATAATCACGCGCACCCAATTTCTTCCGTATCGTGATATCAATAGGAGGGTGCGCGTGCAGTAACTGGGTGAGAGTTCAAAATGACATGTATACAACCACATGCCTGCTATGAGATCATGACGACACTTACTTTAACATCAAGAGGTTTTCAGTGAAATTCCATCTATAACGCTAATAAAACATAATACCAAGCGACAATGTCTAAAAGTCCGTATTTATTTAATGTGGTTATTTATGATATCGTTATTTATTATTAATTGTTACTTATTCCTTGGAGTGAATCGGAGTGTCATTCCTTTCTCTGGGAGAATCAGTCCATGTTTGCCAATATTCGGTGGAATCTGATGATAAGAAAAACAAGAAGAACACAAAAATGAACGTAAAATAACCTCATGATGGTATCACGATATAGACCTTCTCACCGACATCATCTAAGTAGGGTGTCCTGGGCTACAAGTCAAAAGAAGGTTGCTCAGTGGCCCATCCTGTGCATCGTATACATGGCATCGTAATTATAATGACGTCATTTCACAAGGTCCATTGCCAGATGTTTGCACATGAATAACAGGCCAATGTCAAAATAAGATTAATTACCATTTTATATTAAATTATTGCAATCAATCAGGCAGGTCCTCAATCAAACACAACCATAGCAGCAAGATTAACACTTGTAAGGGTTCTTTAAAAAAAATCACTCCACACAACTGTTTAACACAATCAACCTGACGTCATCACCCATTATAAATCATGGCCCAATTTTATAGAGCTGCTTAAACAGAAAGTGTTGCTTAAAAATTGTTTGCCAAGCAAAAAATAAGCAAGACACTAGTCACAGATTTTACATGCGACATGGTCCAATAACCTTATTCTGGTGAGCATAATGCTGTTGTGCTTAGCTACTTTATGTGCTGGTTGTGTCGTTTTGGGAGTATCACTTGTGTTACTGCGCAGTGTGAACTTTGGGGTGACGCATGCGCGTGATGAGAAACACACCGTATCTTTACACGCAAGCTGATACAAACTTAAATCAAGACTAACAAATCGAGTTTACCTCCGTTTGTTCACAGGTCTCTATGCGAAACTTCTGCAGGATACGGATCAAGACTAGTGTTATCTCCAACGTGGCGAAGCGATACCCGATGCATTTCCTTGGGCCTGCTCCAAAAGGTATCCACGACATAGGGTGCATCTTCTGTCTCTTCTCAGGTACCCAACTGTAACAGAAACAGGTTTGAGCTATAGTATTACATTCAAAACATTTCAAAACTCACAGAAGTTCTGTCTTACAAACACAGCAAGGTTTTTAAATTTCTAATCACTTTTTTGTTTATTCATAATTTATTTCCTATTCACCATTTCATAGCCACATTAACACATCAAAATATTAAGTTAGAAATTAAAGAAGAAGCAATCATAATCCGGTTTGTGTCTGCTGCTGTTGGGGTATGGTTGGACTCCTCCGTCATACAGACACTGGATGACGTCCTACGAGGGTTAAGGTATGCCATGTAAATCGGGACAGACGGATATTAAAAAATATCTTACCGCTCAGGGTCAAATTTGTACGGTTCAGGCCACGTCTCTGGATCGTGATGAACCACCCAAACCGGGATTTCCACCATAACACCTTTGGGTATTGGCACACCCTTTATGACACAGTCCGACTGACAAATCCGGTCAAACCTTTGTTGTTGTTGTTGGAAATAAATGTATAAAATAAATGACACAAATACCTTCAATTACATTTTGGTTTGAACTTATGAAATTATTGTCATGATTTTATAATCATGTGCACTGCAAGAACTGTGGTGTTGAAATTGACACCATTATGGGTATTGTCACATATAGAAAAAACACACACACAAAAACCATAAAGGGTGTTAAAATAACACTAATGTGTTATTTTAACGTTTTTTGTTTTTTTAATAATATTTTAATTTGTTTAGAATATAAATTAGTTTTTTTTTAATTGCAAATCTCCATCGTTTCATTCCAGTGAGCTTATTATATCGACATGATGAGGCAGCGACCAGATGTCAAAACGAAAATTAACAGTCCAGAGTGTTGAGAGTGAATGTAATCTGAGACCATATTGTTTCTTGTTAACAAGGTGTATATAAAATTATATTGGTACATGTGTTGTTCACAATGTTCTTGTGCTTGAAGACTATAATCTGCACCACAAATGTTTTTACGTGAATGTATAATCCTAATGAGATTGTGTGGCCTTGGAATTAGTATTGATTATATACTAAACAAATTTATGTTTGGTTTGATATAATAATTGACAAACATATAATTATATTCGTATATACGTATAGGCCTATAGATTTCAACAAATCCAAAATTGCAAGTGCAACAAACAGGACCAGAATAGAGAAGACGAGGGAATTGGTTTTAAATTCAAACGTGGGAGGTAAAACCCATTTCGAAAATCAACGCAATCTGATAGCGCACTCTTTTGAACCATCTTCCTTCAGCCTATTATGAGGGACAGACACACACAGTGGAATGGGGGGTGTGGGGGGGGGGGGGGGGGGGCGGGGGACACACACAAAATCCCTTACGGTACCGGTCCAAGGCGGGATTTGAACGGGGACCCACAGACTAAGGTGAAAGGCTGGGAAAAAACCCACTGACACAACACGATGATACTTGAGAGTTACGTACTCGATTGCCGGCGGATACACCCGCATTGACTCGTGTAACACCATATCCAAATAAGTGAGGTCGGTGACGTCCTGGTACGTTAGTTTAGTACGATCACCAATGACGTCATCTATTTCAGCTATCAAGCTCTCCTGCACCTCTGGGTGAGTGGCCAATAAGTACGCGGTAAAGCACAGGGTTGTCGTCGTCGTTTCGTAGTTGCCGAGGAAGAATACTATGGACTAGAACGGAAAGTTCACGTTAATGGCGCAAGCACAGGCGACAGGGAAACAGTTAGTTTAAGAGCCTGTGTCTTTGTCATTGTGTGAGCAAGTACAGACATTGCAAACCAACTTTCCGAAGTAAAATAATTTGTTGTCATTTCAATTTAAGTGATGCTACGTCGGCAACAAACCCACAATGCATTTCCCCCTCCAAAGTACAATCAACGTGAAGACAACGAACAAGATTACACAAAAAAAAGTCATTGATTATTTTTTGTCTCAGTGCTTTCCCCCAGTCCTTTGGGAAAGAAAGCACCGAGTGTCAACAATTCTTATCACACATCGGTGTATGTAGTGGGCAGATATGTAGATACAGACTGAGAATGTCATGAGAAAGGTATTTGGCCAAAGAAAAATAAAGGGAAAATAACAAGAAATTTTCAAAATTTTCAAAATGGCGGCATGATGCTTTCTATACTATCAATATTTTGGCAAAGGACAAATCTGCAATGTTCCTTTGGCCAAATATCTTTCTCGTGACATACTTTGACCGTGTTTCAAATTCCATGCTTGCATTATTAATCCTATCAATTACCTGCGGTACTAAGGGTAACACCCCCCCCCTTCCCTAAGAAAAGTAATTATATACATAGTTTTGTATACATATAAATATATAATTCTTCATCCTCGCTGCATAAATAGCTACATCTATTATAATATTATTTACCATGGCAACAACTTCATCATCAGTGAGTTCACGTTTCGCATCCACGACGACCTTCTCTTCCTCAGGAGTATCTTCATCCTGGAAATTGTGAGCTTTCATCATCAACTGAAGAAAGTCCACATAATCCTTAAACAAAATGATAGTAATAACAGAGATTAATACCGGAGTCTTATAAGGACACATTTCTGAAAGTATTTGAATTATGAGACCGATTTGTGTAGCACCTTTTAAGGGCTTATAACTTGAGGTGCTGTGGTGCATTCAGCAGCCACTATAAACATAGGGGGCAAACCCCTTCTCTCAGCGAAAGTGTACTAACAAAATTATCAAAACCTGTCTTTAAAGGTGTCTCCCTTTGTTCAAGCGCCTTGAGCACCTTGTCGGTGGATATTTAAGACTTCATTATTATAATTAGTATAGTAGGAGTAGTATTGCTTCCCTCTGCCACCGATTACTAGGATAAACGTAAAATCTAAAGTCCCGGACTCGAGTAATAATGTGTTTCAGGTATTAATTAATGTGTGTATTTGATATCATTCAGTCGTACCTTTTGGTTGGGGTCAGCTCTGCGTGTATTTATGATGTCCCTGACTAATTTCGTGAAGAAATCCAAGGCTGGTATTGGATGAATAGAGAATCCCAACCACTTGAATACAGGCTCCATCCACGAGAACATCACTGTGGGTACAGATTTCAACAGGGATTTAATTAAAATAAAGATGCTTAACTGAGAATGCTTCTTATATGAGCTTATACCGGAAGGAAAAATTCAGTAATACCTAAATGAGTGAAATGAACTGAAATGGTTTATTAAAAATCATATTCGATAAAAGACAGCTCGAGGGCTGAAACATTTCGAATTAACATAAAATTAAATTGAGAAAATAGATAAAAATTGCCATTATAATTAAAAAGAATGACAATAGCATTCCGGTTGGTAACTATACCGATCTGATGTCTCCTATTGAGGCCCGTAAATGACGCCAGGTACCGGTCTTCGGTTCCTACCGGAACAGCCGTTGACATACTGCACAAGTACTGTACACGTATTGGACACTTGCATGGTGCAGAATGCACCTTCACACAATGTGTGTCTACCATTTCCGCCATTTTGGGAGTCAATTCCTTTCTACATTTTGACTCCCAAAATGGCGGACAGGATAGGTGCGTGTAAGTCGGTTGTTTGTCGTAAAATGGGGGCAACACGCATTTGTACTTGAGGCATAATGAAGCAGCTTCCATGGTGTCTTATAAACCAATCATACACAAACGAAAGCTACGATCACTCCATGCAAATCCAACTGAGCTATCTAGCCCTATGTTGGCGGTCTCCCTATTTTGTCAATATCCTTGTTCGGTGGGTGCCAGTCAGAAGCCATTCAACCGTAAACTGCCGTGTAGCCAAGGATCACACACCCGAGTTTAAGATACAACCTGGGAAACGGCAGCCAGGGGATCACCATAAGGGGATGCGACTTTGTAAATATATATATATATATAAGTAAAACAAAAACTTATAATAATTAATAAAATGAAATATAAACAATAAAAGCAAACATACATTCGGCATCAACACTGATTGTACATCAATACTTACATATAATCATCCATGGGAGTTGGATTTCTTTGAACCCTTTGAAGAATGAATTGGCGTTGTCGATAAAGGTGGTATCATCCTGGTTCTGTGTGTCAATCTTGGTAGCATACCCGCACAGGGCACCAGACTCTATGGCAAATGAACCAAGCATCCTACGGAGATACAACAAGAAATTAGAAAAAAAACCTGAAATAATAAGTGTGCATTGAAAGCATTTGGACAATTTTACTAGAGGGAAGACTGAATTAATACATGTATCAGTAAGAAAGCAGTGCCCAATTTCGTAGACCTGCTTAAATAGCTATAAAGCAAGCAAAAATTGCTCTTGCCAAAATAAGGTTACCAGGCAAAAATACCAAGCCACATGTACAGTCTGTGACCGGTATCCTGCTTATTTTTGCTAAGCAGACAATTTTTAAGCATAATTTTCAGCTTCAGCCGCTCTATGAAATTGGACCCAGGTCATGATAGGCGATTATATTATGACCACACAACAATTTCCGATGATGGTATAAGTTAAGCCCACCACAGAGAGGTTTTTTTAAGGACAAGCAAAGAAAACAATTATAGGACAGGAACGCACTCCTACGTTGAAGAAGCTTGAAAAGTATATCAGTGTAAGTCTGTGTGGAGTGAGAACAATGTTTTAGTTCAAGCTTCAAATAAAAATTTAAAAAAATCAAAATTGAGGTTATGTTAAGTTTGTTATAAACAGAGGGGTGGGGAAGATAGGGTAAAATGAAAAAGCATGGAAAGAAAAAGGTATAATTGAAAATTTAGGTTATAATTATGCAAATATCACGAGTAGTATTTATCATGTGAAATCTGCACAAAATCTAAATAAATATAGAACAGTTTTATAAAACGATAACGGCAAGATAATGTATAAACAAATGCAGTCTTGTCAAATCTTGTCTATACCTACTTTGACATCTCCATTTCGCCTTTCCCCTCATCAATGCGTATCTGAACGTTTTTTATGAGCAGATCAGCACGATCATTGACCAGTTCCGCCATCTTCAGATATGCAAGAAGTAAAACAATTAGTAAAAAAACAAGCACAATTACTTATAAAACAAAGAGCATGTTGATAAAGAATACAACAAATTTCAACCTTATAACAATGTTACAGATAAATTCAAAGCGGGCAAACAAAGAAAGTGTTAATTAAAATCACTCGTTAAAAGTTACAAACCAGCAAGAAAACAGGAAAAGCTATTTCCTACTACATATCATACATTGTGAAGGTCACTTATAATATGGGATTAAAATAAACGATTATTGGCTTACCTTGCACATCTTGCTTCTGCTGAATGTTGGTGCAATGGTACTCCGCATGAGCTTCCATCTATCTCCCTTGAGACCCAGGAGGTCATTACTGAGGAGGTCCGGGCGTAGAGGAAATATCTGTAGGGGATAACAAACCAACCATAAACAGGTGAGAAGAGGCTCCGAGGTAGAATCGAAACAGCCGTAGCAATGTCTCGAAGAGCAATTAAATGTGCTTTAGATAATACAGGCATGGAATTAGACACACAGTCAAAGTGTGTCACGCAAAAAGTTATTTGTCCAAAGGATTTGTACTTAAAAATAAAAAAAATAAAAAAATAAAAAATGACAATTGCTTGTTATTTTAGCCATGCAAGATCTGCATACAATACAGCAGAGTAGGTGCAATTAGAGATTTCTGCAAAAAAGTTGTTCCGAATTTGATTGCTGTTCGAGTGGATTGTTGAAATAAATTGTTCCATTTTTTAACCGTATTATGACGCAAAACAACAATTGCTTACACATTAAGTGAAATTGAATGATTGTTTTGAGAAGTGTGGTCTTGATTGACGTGACGTTTAAACTTACCACATATTGGCGCAAGAACGACCGGAAAAACCTATATTAAAAGTACTTCGGTATGGGAGAAAAGATTATAATACTCACTTGACGATCGCAGAAAGTGTTGAATTTTTTGACAACAACCTCCTCAATCATGTCCAGGTCAGAGGTTATGATGGCCTTTCGCGCCCCCTCAAACACACTGTCGATGAGAATGCATTACCGTTAATAACTGTACAAAGCACTAAAGCTAAATTGAAGGCTAAAGTTTTGTGAGATTTCTTAAGTTTTAGTCTAGTTTTCAAGAAATAGGCTTTATACATAAAGTAATTATCACTGTTAATAAATGTAGTATTTGTACTATATTGTTAATAAATTTACAAAGAAACAGGGTTTTTACTATTACAGAAGATTTACAAGCCGACTTTCAATTCAATTTCAATAAAATTTCAATTCGATTTCGTAGATTTTAGACCATTACAACAAGAAGAGATTATAACAGTAAAACAATAAAGAAATGATAACGCCTTTATAGATAAAAGTATTTGATGAAATGTGTCGAGTGCATTTTAATGGTTCTAACTGATCGGAAAGCCATCATCTCTCCAGATATTCAACAACATTCACATAAAATTCGTACCCGTATATTTTGCCATATTTGTTTCTCCACGCCTGATGTGCTTCGTGCATTCCCTGGTTCCAAAAAGAACAATGAAGGTTTAAATTAAATCACAATATTTATACAGGTATGTGTATCTTCATAGCAGGCAACGAAATTATGATACCGTAACACTCTTAGAAGAAAAATGAAAATGGAGAAGAAAAGGAAGAAGGAATGTGTATACCAGTGTAAAAAAACAAAAAACCACACACACCCAAAAACACCAACAAACAAACAGACGAACAAAAAAACGAACAGACAAACAAACAAACAGCCCGCCCGACAGACAGAAAGACAGCCAGACAGACAGACAGACAGACAGACAGACAGACAGACAAACAAACAAACAACCCAACGAACAAACAAACAAACAAACAAACAACCCCACACATACACCCACACACACGTGTGTAAATACCGGCAATCGTGTAAATACCGGCAATCGTGTACCCTCCTTTGTTTAACTCTTTGTGATAGCAACCGTGGACCACAATGCTTTCCTTTGTGATAGCAACCGTGGACCTATTGTCCCTTTTGTTGTAGGTCCCCGGTTTGAATGTGGATACCTACCCATACCCACACACACAAACAAACAAACAAACAGCCCAACAAACAAACAAACCAACCCAACAAACAAACAAACTTACCCCTCCGTACGATAAAATGTTACCGAACAGTGGAAGTGGTGGCGGGCCTGACAGACCGAGTGTCTTGAAGTAAGTCCTTCTCTTGTATGTGCTCCTGACAAATCGAAGAAATCGATACCATGTTTGTCTTCGACAGGATTAAAGGCAGGGTAGGCTTATACATTTGGATTGTCAAAGACAAATCCAAACATATGCATAAAATAATAAACATGTACAAAGGGCTCAATTAGTCATCGAAGTTGCAAGAAAAGAATGAAAAAAAACCCCAAAAAACTTATTGCGTAGAATTGTGTGTTTTCAGATCCTGAGAGAGGCTTCACGCCTGAAGCTATTCTCAGGAGAAACCTTTCTCTGGTGTAGCTGAAACCCGGAGCTGGAGTAGGAGTCATGGTTTTGTAAAGGCCCCTTTCCCCTCTAAAACATGAACAACTTGAACACTTCCATACAGCTAAAGCTGTGTATCCGAATTATCAACATCAATATAATCTCCATTAGGATGGATTTCGTCAAAAAAGGAGTTATGTGTGCAACAATCTGTAATCAAAAGCGTTGGCCTATCTACAGGTCTGAATCCATGTCTTCATTTTCACCATGGAGCTATATTCATTGACTGGAGCCCAAACTTCCCGTTATACACGCACATAATGACTTATTACCAGTTACAACCATAGAGAACTAACCCCCTGTTATATTATTTATTTTCAAAGAAAGTCACTTCATATCACACAACCTTTTTTACTCTTGGGACGACGTGACTCTCTCGCCAATTGGGAACAAACTAAAACAAGCCCATTCACCTTACAAAATACACATTAACCATTCAAATACAGAAACATTTCAAAGCAAAGTTGGTACTAGTTTTAAAAGTATTAAATCCAGAGAGCTCAAAATACTTTTGGGATTTTAACTGCTTGATAAAAAGAAGAAGACAGTTCTTACCATGCAAGTAGAGCAACAACCAAGCCAATCAAAGCAAGAGTTACAGACATGACGAGCTACGGGCAATTCTTCCACAAATCCTATATATGAATTGTTGCCTCGTGCAAATGCCTGGGCGGATAAGAAAATTTGACAAAGATGTCTTCCTTCTTCCCATCCAGCAGACCCTTCGTCGACGTGCCACCGGATGCTTGCAGATAATCGAAGTGATTTTGTACACCAAAATAAGCATACCAGCACATCTACCATTATTATTATACATAGGGTTTAAACAAGTGTTGTATTTTTCATACCAGCACAAAACTGGATCTTTACTATCTTCATATCAACGAGTAGTTTAGTAATAGCGGTTGAACTGCTTCACTGATTTTGATGGATTTGAATCACCGAATCAGACAATGATTAGACGAGCCTCTATACAAAAGTCTCGAACACACTGGATTTCATAGCACCTGTGAGGCCATTAACAATGTTGAGGTATGGTGGACACATCACCACGGCACTAATTGGTTGGGGTATGCACCCAAACCAAATAGTGCACCCTTTTTAGTGCCACCATACCTCAAAAAGGCTAACCAACTGTCTTTGTTTTGTTAAAGAAATTTACCACGTGATTACATATTTTGTTTATATTTTCTCAAGTTGGATGTATGATGCATTTATTGAAAACTAAGGAAAATTATAGATTTGGTTCAATTTGTAAAAAATGAAATGTCATAGAGCCGTTTAATGACTTGTAATGGGCGGGGGAAAAACGTAGTTATTCCGTGTTTTGTCGAAAACGTTCCCACACCTACATTGTATTTGATGAACACTGGGTGGTTGTGTCAATTCGGTCGACTATTGTGACTCGAACCCACGCTGGTCTACATTTGGTTGCTTACTGTGGTCGACCATTGGAACCAGCCTCAGGACCATGGTTTCTTCCGTGGTCCCAAAAGCCTTGTTTCAAGCAAACATTGTGTAAAGCCCAGAATGGAACCAGTGACTCTAATAGCGAAAAGGCGGAAGGCAATGGAAATGTTGAATACCGTACCGATGGTTGACTAAACTTCCAAAAGAGTCGTTCGAGTGAGGTACGTCACTGCGCATGTACGTTGCTAGTCAGTGGTCAATCACGGGTCGACTAAATTACGCACTCAAAGGGGTAAACACCCTTCAAAATGCATCGATGATTTACGCTGCATTGTTTGCTATTTTTCACATACAATTCTTACTTGTTAAATCATCTTATTACCAAATACACTCTATGAACTCCCGGGTCAGAATCAACCCAGGTCCAAGTTGCGTGGGGTCTGAACCATTTGTGGGTCAGTATGGCCCAGAGTCTGTGTCAAAATTATCCAGAAAGGAGTCCCATTGACGCACAGAATCAAAGTTGAAATCCAATTTTTAACCACTTGCTGGGTCAAGCCGACCACAAATGGGTCAGGCCCAAGGGGACCTGGAATCTGGGTCAATTCTGACCCTGGATTTGTAGAGTGTAAATCATCACAGCTGATAGTCTTGATTGGCGACGTTCATTTTGTTTAACGTGGTGCGATATCGCAACACGAAATACTGTCCGCAACACGAATTACTGGAGAAGAGATATCTGTATCACACGAACATCTGGATCAAAAAGAACGTTGTTTTGATCCAGATTTATAGACTTGCCCAGTCCTTCTGAGTCAGCCCGACCAAACAGTCAATGTAGCGCCCTCTACCGGTGGCTAAAACAAAAAACAGCGTCGCCAATCAAGACTACACAGCTGATAGACACAAATCACACAAATTTCAACACATTGCCCACTTTAATCAAAATATATTCTTCACATTTGAATATGTCCAAATTTGAATATAATTTAAAAGCACTGGTACTAATAAAAAAAAATGGACTGCCAACAGACGATAATAAATGTGCACGACAAGCTGCCTGAAAAACTCGTGATTTACCAGCAATTATTTTTACATTTTACCAAACAACCACCAATATCAACATACATTTTTTTAAAGTATTTTTTACAAACGTATGCTTATATTAACCAACAAGGTCATCAACTAGTAGTAGTACAAGATTGTAGTAATATGTACGAACACACACAGAAAACTCCATGAAATTTATAAACAAAAACCACACCATTTCAATGGATATTATCGGTCCAACCATATTCATTTTAAAACAAACGCTCTTTACAACCCAAAGTTCTCAATCTGATGGCATTTTGACCTTTTAAGCAAAACCAGGAGGATGTAGAAGGCTCTGGATCGTTTGAGTTTGGGATTCTGTTACTGAAGGATATTATGAGAATTGATGCTATGTTTTAACGCTACATACGAAGTGTGGACCAGGGAACAAAAGAGGCACATATATGAAAACATATCTGGACTCTATGATTATATCAAATGCAATACAGTACAAAATATTGTATAAATTAATTGACAAAGACAATGTAATATTTTCATTTTGTGTATCAACTTTGTTGTAAAAACAAGATTTGTTAATGCTTTCCTGTAAAATAAGTGTTTTAGCTTTAAGTTGCCAGTATTTCACGGTGGCTGTGACAATGTCAAAGATAGGCAGACACAGGTCAAAGCCTAACCCTAAAACTATCATGTTCATAAGTTTGACATAATTCCACTGCAAGCCAAGCCCACTTCACACAAACAAATAAAATACAAGCTAATTATATATACTTTTTATTAAGAATAATGTATTTCAATCAATTATATAAAGCTCTGGAATTCCGTTTACATGTTTTGAAATGGCTCATTTACCTTTCCTCTTAGAACTATTGGTTTCTGTCATAATGTTGTATTTGGACACAGACCTTGTGCTGCCCTTTTTTTTTCTTGACTAGTACGTTTTAAGTAGGCCCTACCAATGAAGACAAATATTCTGCCAAGCTAATCAGATAGTCCACCGAGATATCCAGCTATTCCAACCGGGATAGTCAACTAGTCCACCGGGCTAGTCAGCTATAGTCTGCCAGGCTACAAATAAAGTGAGCTAGTTCACCGGGATAGCCAGCTTGTCCACCCATGATAGTCAACTACTGTAGTCCACCGAGCCAGTCAACTAGTCCAATGGACTAGTCAACTTGTCCACCGGGCCAGTCAACTAGTCCATAGGACTAGTCAACTAGTCCACCAGGCCAGTCAACTATGCACATGTAGATCAACGAACTAGTCAGCTAGTCCACCGGGCTAGTCAACTAGTCCGCTGGGCTACTCACCTAGTCTACTGGGCTAGTCAACTAGTCCAAATGAGCTGACTTTAGAAAAGTCCCTACGTTTTTTAGAAGCAGTTGTTAGAGCCTTAGAAAAGTGCTTAGGTTTTTTTTTGCCACAATGAGTTTGTGGCAGTTCGCAGAAATGTCAATATCTAGACCTACAGTTATTAGCCATGGTCAATTACCAGGGCCAAGACTTCTGCTTTTCTAACATCAGATGGACCCTAATACAAAGTCCAATAAATGCACAAATACAGTCTACAGTCTACAGGCCTTGGCAATAAGAAAAATCAAAGAAAAAAAATCAACACCTCACAGAAAACCCCAAAGCAAAGGCAGCCTTCTTTGAAACCACTACTTCAGCTTGGGCCGGCTCTGGCTATAATCCCATTCTATGTACCTGTAAGGAATATCTGCAAAGCTTTTCTGTGTTTTACATTTTAAAGTCCAGTCCACAGGCTTCATTTCACGAGAGGTCAAATTGCATGTTTTGATTGCATTATGCATTAAAGCGCCACTACATGTACATAAAGAACGCAACACATTAGACTCTACAAATAATTGTTTCAAGCACCTGCGTGCATATGTGCAGGGCTCAAGTTTTTCATCTGACCACAGGCCCGAGGCCAGTGATTTCAGTGTGGGGCCAGTAAACTCATAACCTAACAAGTCCGACAGTCTTGTGTTTTTCATCTATAACAAAAACCAATTATGTTCCAATGTTGACTTAGGGTCGGATAAATTACCTTTCAATTCTATAATCAAGAATTACTAATACCATTGAGGCAAATCATATACATGTAAATCTTCTCTTATTTGTCTTAGTTTGTGTTCTTTGTGTTCATGTAAAAGCAGTCGAATGCATGATAAACTGTGTCGGCAAGTTTTTTTCTCACTATGAATCCGTTCTTGTAAAAAACGTCTGGTTCAGTAAATATTTTGAGCTCCAATCCCTGCCGTCTTGTGGATTTTTTCTCCTAAATGTGAGCCCTGACCTGCTGACGTGTAAGCTTGCAAGCCAACTTGCGTACATATGGCTACATGTATGAGGGCTCAATGCGAGTTACCCAACCGGTCCCAAGGAGCTCCTACAATATCTTTATTGGTGATTTAAGACCAGTGAAATACTACAGTACTAGCCACAATCACCAATCAGGACCTAATTTCATAGAGCTGCTTAAGCAGAAAATCAATGCTTAAACTTTTCAGCTAAGCACAAATAAGCAGGATACCAGTTACGAATTGTACATGTAATATGGTATGTTGGCTGGTAACCTTATTCAGGTAAGCATAATTTTGTTGTGCTTAGCATCTTTCTGTGCTTAAGCAGCTCTATGAAATTGGGCCCTGAACACAAAACTCTCTTGAGGTGCTTATGAATTTTATACAATTATATTAATATTTTATGAATTTCTATTAAGCTTACTTTTTTCTTCACCCCAATACCGTATAAAACTAAACACTCTTGTATATATGTACCCTTTGTACAAAGCAAAATTACCACTAAAACAGGTGGGTAACAGGATAGGGATTTTCTTAACCTATGTAGTACTACTGTTCATCCTTTCTGTACACAGTTACAGAGTACTGCATGTATATGAGGCTCCGTTTCGGCAAAATAATGTATGCTGCCACAATGTTAAATCCAGTTTGAATTGGTGCAAATAGCTTCTCACAGGTATGGAAAGAGCTATGAACTTTTTCTTCCCAGAAACGGACCCTCATATCCAGGGCCCAATCTCTTACCTAAAGCTGCTTAAGTAGAAAATAATTCTTAAAACCTTTTTGCTAAATAAAAATAAGCAGGACGCTAGTCACAGATTGCAGAGTGAGACATGTTATTTTGGCTGGTAGCCTTATTCTGTTAATTTACTTTGTTGTGCTTAACCAGTTTTTGGTGCTTAAGCAGCTGAATGATATTGGCCCAGGATGTTACTGTAGTATTTAGTAACAAAATATAGCCTTACATAGCACACATTTGAAAAGGCGCTTGAACAAACAGAAATATTTTGATTTAAACAATTATTTTGAAACCAATTTATGTAGCACAAGGCGCTGCAGCGCAATCAGCAGCTACTGCCTGAAGCACAGGGGCAAACCCCTTCTCTTAGCGATAAGTGTAACTGGGTTCTTTTACATACATTACTTAACACATGGGACCAATGGCTTTAATCCCGACCAAAGGACCAAGCAATAATGGTAAAAGTGTCTTGCTTTTAAAGGACACAAGTGTCAGAACAAGATTCGATCCAACACTCTGCTGATCAGAAACACCAGAGCTTAACCACTCGACCTCGACACGCCCTGCAAGTGAAAGGCCTCCAGAGCTAGGAAACTAGATACCTGTACCTTGTTACGCAAAGAGATTTGAATCCCTGTAAGTTACAGGAATTTCAGGAGTTCGACACTTGGGATAACCATTGCACACATTCTCGTAATACGGTTCAAACACTTTAGCAATGTTGACTAGGGGCCACATAGTGAAGGACCCTATCATGGAACCCACCTGAGTGACACCACCGTACCAGATGAGAAGCTTCCGGCTGTTGGGCTGAGTCCTGAGAATCCAGGCGATGAGAGCCTTGGAGTAAGCGAAACAGGTGTTCATGAGAATCCATGCCAGAATCTAACAAATACAAGGAAGGATTAACATGATCAAGAATTCACTCAAAAAACTACATTTTTTTTTGCCACCTTAAGTACTACAACATTTTTAACAACCCTGAAATGTTCTATAGGCCTACTATTCTTACTGGGTATGCTCAACGCTTTCACCAAACCGGGCAGCAGTTCTATT
This sequence comes from Leptasterias polaris, assembly GCA_037783415.1. Lineage (NCBI taxonomy): Eukaryota > Metazoa > Echinodermata > Asteroidea > Forcipulatida > Asteriidae > Leptasterias > Leptasterias polaris. Next base: position 2,137,302 of record JAZGTN010000005.1, on the reverse strand, counting down.
TTCCTTGTTGGAATGCCTCATTAACAACTACTTTGAATGGTCAGACCATTCTCATTTGGAGTGTCAATCGCATTGGGAACTACAGCGTATCATGTAGGCCTAGATAGATGTCAGTGTGCCGATACACCAACATAGCCTCGCTACCATGGGCAGTGCGCCACATCGCGATCGATACACTTCCCAAATGAAAAGATCAAACAAAACTTTGTAAGTCAATTTGTAACCATTGATTGGTCATTAGGCGTACACTGTACACTCTTTAAGAGTCACTGCCTGTAAGAATGTACCAAGTGGTGATTCATGGGTTCTCAGATCTTCTTCTAAAAAAATCAGAGTGATACAACATCATACCAAACTAATATCCAAAATTCTAGCTTGCTGACTGTTTCGGTTTGGGTGTAATAAATTATCAAAGTTTCAGCCAAAAAACCCTCGTAAAACGAATAGTACATTCCCAGTAGATGAAAAAACTTGCGCCAAGCTTGTCCCAACCAAAGTAAAACATTTTTTTAAACCTCCAGTTGGGCACATAACAGAAGTAAAAAAAAAATGTTGGGATCTCGTTGGCGCGTCATGTTATGCTAACCTGAACCTTTGACGAACAGCGCCCTCGTGCCATTTTCAAGGCGTCATAACTCGATGCGCCTATAAGATCCCAGTTCAGATGAAAGAACTCGCAGCCCTTAAACAAATTTAGGTGCAAAGTGGGTGGGATCTTGTTGGCACAGATAGATAATTGAAGTCAAAGGTCAAATTTTATCAATTTCTTGCGTTTTCACACATCCGTAACCTTGCGCGCCAACATCAAAAAACTTTTTAAATGACAACCAGGTGTAGACACAGTTTTCCTCTAATGACAAATGAAAAAAGAATCTTGGGATCTCTACAATTTGCATGTCAAAAGTTTTTTTTGAAACTTTTCTAAGTATTGGCATTCCATGCATATTAGCCTAGAATTGGCACAACATTCACTTTTCTCATTATTGTAAATACCTGCGCCAACAAGATCCCATCAATTTTTTCTTGTATTTGGTTTAGTTTATTGTTCCTACAATGTAAACAGATTTATATTGAAAAATAATTGGGATCATGTCTGCGCACAAATATATATAATAAAGGTCAAAGGTCATACGTAACTACACATTTTTACTATTTCGCGCAATTTTGCGTCAGCAAGAAATACACGCGCCAATATGATCCCATAAAAAAACCAAGCCTTTAGTATAAGTCAGCGCTTGTTGTAGGAAACGACCAACTAACTTTACATGTACGATTGACAGTCATCGTCAGTCAAGTACGTACATGTACAAGTAAAACAACAAAACTACTGGACCCATACATGTATCTGGGACAAAATATGCATACATGTACATTAGGCAAATAAGAATAGCCAAGTTAATTAAAGAAGAGGATGTTCACTTACAATCAAGACATCACCGGCTACTTCATGTTGGAGTGGTGGGGTAGGACTAAGTGATGCAGTCACAATGCAGTAGGCGCTGACCATGACTCCAGCGAGAGTAGTCGCCCCAAGCAAGCTCAAACTTGTACAGGGAAACAAGAGCACCACAACAGCACCCACTGGGTTGGCTATCTTACCCAGCGTAGCAGCGAGAAGGTAGGTGTTAAGCCCGTAGGGAGCACAAGAGTAAGTCTGAATTGATGGAAGAATGCCGTTACTTAATGCACAAACAATCGCGAGCAACACAAACAGGTAAATATACTCAAGTCTGGTTAAGATGTGGACGGTCTGGAATGTGGTTTGGTCACTGTTCTCATCACTTTCATCTTCCTGGGGAATGGGTACTGGCCCATCCCCCTGGGCAATGGTGGTTCTGTCATTACTACGGACTAACATGTTCTGGCTGTCAGAGCTCCTATTGGAAGATTCAGAACTTTCCAAGGTGGATGTCTTGGATGGCGGTAGGGTTGGAATGTGTTCCTGTTTTGCTAGAGGGAGATAGTTGAGTAAAGTGAAGGCGATGCCACAGGTTATCATCATAGCTAGGAGGAAACCAAAGAAGTCCTCCGGCGGGAAACGAGCCTCAGAGTCTCTACCTATCCAGTTGGTACAATTCAACAGCACTGTGACATTATCGATCACAGTCCGATTGATGTATGTGCTGTTTGCAACACACTCTTGACTCCCCACGCCTTGAATCAGAGCCATAACACTTGGAAGTAAGGAGCTCAGACCTTCCCCGATGAAGTACCACATCAGGTAGGACTCCTTTAGGAGGGACATAAAGGGAGTGAAAGTCACAGATGATGTGCAGTCCACGAGAGAGAGAAAGAAAGCTAAGGCTAAAAGGGCAGTGCTATGGAGTTTGTTATCCGTTGACCAAACTGAATAGGAGTCCCAGAAGAAGATCAGCAAGAAGGAAGCAACGCAGCCGAGGGTCACAATGATGAAAACTGTGGGTATCTCAATTCGTTTTTCCGTCACCAGGAAGTAGTTTACCAGTGAAAAGGTCAGTGGGCCCATGTTTGCCAGCTGGATGATGACCGTCAAGTAAGAGGACAGGTTGTAATTCTCGGGGATGTTCAGCGAGACCAGCAGGGGGAGCTCAACCCAGAGCCCATTGATGGCAATCCAGGCTCCTGTCCCGAAGAGCACAGTCATCAAGATGACTGGGATACGGATTCTGAGAGGGCTTTTGGATGGCTCCATAACTGCTTTGGTGGTTGCCAGGAGGGGAGAACTCTCTCCAACCATCCAACTTAATAACTAAGCATTTTCTATTACAGATGAATATTCAACAACTGTAGTTTTTCTACAAATCAATGAGAAAGAAATAAACATTTTCAATGCACTTCAAATGTATTATGATTTATTGAAGAGTAATTTTTAAAGCATAAATCATTGGTAATTGTCAAAGACCAGTAACCACACTTGATGCGATTCAACATACAGTTAAAGCTGAAAGTTTAAGCTCAATCTGTCATTGGAATCACAAGAAAAAAAGGCGAGGAAAAACCACATGTTTTCACTGTTTTCAAACATAAAGTTTTTGACTCGTGAGCTCAAAACTAATTGTTTTACTCATTTCTCAAAAACTATAGCATATCAAGCAAAAGTATTTGAGAGGGAGTTTTCAACCATTACCATCTTATACCATGTAAGTTATGCGGAATCTGTGAACACCAATGTTACAAACACCCTTTAACCCTCCTACTGTTCGCAACATTTTCAAGTGAGTTGACCAACCATTTGAAACCATTCAACTGCCAAAGTTGTGTATGGTGGCACAACTGTGCACAGAACTAACTGTGTACTGTGTACATGCATTCCCTCATGGTATCATATTGCAAGGCTGGCATAGCTTATCTATCATTCAAAACCACAGTGAATGGTATTGAATGGTCAGACAGCAAGAGGGGTAATGCCTGTAATACATAAATTCAAGGTTAGTCAAGTTACGCTCATATACAAAAAAGGAAGAAAAGCTCATAATCCATGGAAATGTTTACAAAAAGTACACACTGTATATACAGTTACTTGTACCAAGCATGGCAAATGAATTTAGACCTGGTGTGGTGGGAGATTCTGTTCCCCGAGAGATTACATGTATGTCCCCCATTCAAGGCTTTCGGAGCGAACGCGTTGTCTTTATTTTTGTGCGCTATGCATGGTGAACAGTGTAGCCCGTGCACTGCAATAAAAAGAGGCAAGGTTTATGTAACACCCCTTTCACAGAATGGTTGGTCTAAACTATTCGGTTCAAGCATTGAGTGTGCTTTGACAGTAAATCAGCTGGAAATTTCATTTCTTTTAAGAGGTTTTTACATGCAGTTCGGCAAAAAAAATGCACATGAATGTATTAATGCAGTGTATTGAGAAAGTTGTAGATGAGTAGTACAACAGAAAATGAAGTGATTGCTGGCTGAAACAAATTAGAAAATATTGAACAACCAAGTCGCCATTTTGAAAACTTATTATAGCATTAAGGAGGTCCAAAATGTGTGACCCCTATTAGGCTCATCGGGGAGCCTTGCAGTTTCTAGAAGATGTATTTGATACATGAGCAGCTGACATTAAAACATAAACTTCAGGGATTTTTAACACAGCGTAGCTCGGTGTAACACCCTCGCTTATCAACCAACATGTAGGCCTACCAAGTTCGAATCCCCACTGTTGCAATTTTTTAAAATCTCCCGAATATGATGTTCTGCCCCAACTTAACAATCTTGCGCACCAACTATAGTTGGGACTGGTCCCAACTTGAGTGATAAAGTTGGGGCGTCCCAACTATAGTTGGGACAGTAGTAATTTGTACAGGGCACCAGCGGAGCAAGCAGGGCAAGCAGAATCACATATTAAACATTTAAATGTTTATATTATGAATCAATAAATTTTTGGTTTTGTTTTATGTGTTATGTACAAGAGGTCTTTCTTGTTCATAAAAAAGAAGAAGTGAAGTATAAGCCAATAATTAAAATAAAGAAAATACATTTTTTTGCAAAAATAACCATCACCACACAAAATGCATGTATTGATACTATGATAAGGTCAAAACTGGGCTCAAAAACCACATACTATGTACATGTAATAAACAAGTTGAGGAGAAGGAGGCCCAAGGGGGGGCTCCACGCCCGCACATCACAGTCCCCACGATCAATCACGGGTATCACTTTTGCAGAGGCGATTCCAACTATCATGACTTGGGACGCCCCAACTGGAACACTTAAGTTAGGACCGGTCCCAACTATAGTTGAGACGATTGTCAAGTTGGGACGGAACAATAATTCTATTTTTTATTTTGTTTAGTAAGAAATTAACTCTTCCACGAAATGTTTGTTGTTGACATTTAATTAGACCCAGTAACTGGGATGGGGTGTATACTCTGTTTTTCAAAAAGTTTACATCTGCGGTTGTACTAAGACTGTCCAGTGTAGCCTACTTGTTTGAGAAACTTTGACATCTGCGATTGTGTTACGACCGCAGATGTAAAAAAAAAAAACCCAAAATGAGTACAGCGCCCCAGTTACTGCAACTGGGTCTAATGTACTATATGATAATAACGGTTTACTTCACATTTTATATGGAGTTTCAATTATACCAACTGCTTAGCATGAATAGGGCCAACCCGAGTAAGTAGATTGGCCCTAGTCATGAGGCTACCTCCTGTTCCATGGTCGATTTCTTTTTTTGATTTGTGGCTCCCAAATGTTTTTATTTTTAAGGGAAATAAAGTCAAAAATTGTTGGGGCCTTTCTTAAACCTGATGTTCTGACCACTGCGTGCAAAAACATGTACACGCTGTAGCAACAATTTATAACGGAGTCCAAGCAGGAGACGAAGTCCAAGCTGAGGTTTGAGAAAGGCCCCTGGGATATTCTGTCCCCCAATTGCAAAAAAATTGTTTAGAACTTTTGTTAGGACAGCTCATGTTAATTTACTGTATGGGGGACACATACTCCTAGAACTATGAGGTTCATTCCGCTATCGTCTCGATAGCGGAATGAACCTCATAGTTCTAGGAGTAGGGGACACACATGAAACCGGGAGACTAAATCCCATACTATGGCAGTATGGGTGCATTCGATTTGCTTCCCCGTGTGTACCAGGAATTTACACGGACGGAGTTCGTGTTGGACACAAAACGAGGCTAATCGAATGCTGTGGTGTATTCGTTTGGCACTCTGGGAAAATTAAGGTCATTTTATCGTGTAGTGGCGAGATTTAAAAAAGTGTATTCCGTGACGACACAATTTAATTACAAAATATATCATTCATAATTTGCATAAATCTGTGTATTAATTTGTACACTCCATACTCACATCAATTTCAACTTGTCCCAGCCATCTTATTCTTGGTATGATTTGTCATTACACCTGGGTATCCACCAGAGACCCGCTCACGAGCAGGGGTTGTGGTGGCTTACACCCGGCCGGGGCAGACATGATGAGTATCACGTGATGGCTAATTGAACGCTCTCGTGTAAGTTTTACTTACACGAGTGTAAGCTAATCGAACGCAGCCATTGTATACCATGTGTGCCGGTCACTACAGACAGTATGACACCGCCACGATCATAATCATGATCTCTGTGAATGTGTGTGATACCACCACTGAGTTGAGAAGACCGCCTTTTTTACTGCATGTTGTTTGGCATGCCATACATTTTTGTAGATTACAATTAAATGATAAAAACTTTGTATTTTTAAGTGTACACACCCCCCTCAGAGAAGATAAAATCACCTCTCAACCCACCACTTCTACATTCACCATAGGCATACAAATTCAAGCTGATTTTATTCAGGTTACAAACAGTGCAATAAAAACAAAATACTTACGTTACAGTTCCTTGCTCTTGATGAGTTGGTCTCATCTTCCGTACGCGTACATCACATTATTTTCCTCAACTTCACAGCTTATCAACTCTTGAGGGCGCTTCGCAATACTGTTTGCCATTTGCTGGGGACTGGGGGGCGCACCCACTGATCTCGCACCCCTCTAAATAATCTCCCATAGGAACCAATGCTAAATGATAATTATTCAAAAATACTCAAAAAATCGTGTAAGTCTCTCAGCCTCTTGAAAACCAATCAGACATATTTCCGGACAACTAAACTTCAGAATTCTTTTCAATTTTTGGCAGGTCAGCCGTTTGGAATTTTTGCTAACTACCCCAGAAGAAAAAAACACGATTTTTTTTTTTTTTCCAAAACCGACTTGCTGCCAGTTTTCGTGAAGCACTTCTCCACTTCCCCGGTCAAATAGGGCCAACTTTAACGCCTAAATTTATCAAGTCTCCTCAAAAGTTGAAGCACAGAACCCCCAGGTTGTGATAGATTTTTATATTTACACAATCTATTAATTGCATGACCCCCAAAACGTTATAATTAAAAATAAGTTGTGGGTTTACAAATTATGATAAGTAGCTTGGCGCATTAATTCTGGCTTATTTAGTGTGGTGCACCCTGGGGGGGGGGGGGGGGGGGGGGACCAGGCTGAAGTGAGCACCGAATTTGGGCCCAGCACCGAATCAGGCCCAGCACCGAATTTCTCCTCAGCAACGAATTTCAAAATTTCCGATAAAGACCGTCACTACATGTCAATAACAACACAAAGACGGTGTGTCCTACATGCCTACTTTAAATAAGGTTGTGTCACCTTTAATTTATGAAATTTTAATATTTTTTTTCATAGATCTGTTTAGTACATCCCTAGCCATAACTCCTAGGCGGAAAAATATTCTCAAGTTACTAATGAGCTCAGCCCAACTAATTAAACATTGTCCTAAATTAGCGCGTGTATAGCCACACAATGTACAAAGTATGTAAAACATACCTAACTTTGACGAAATTTGTGTCACCTTTAATTTATGAAATTTTAATATTTTTTTTCATAGATCTGTTTAGTACATCCCTAGCCATAACTCCTAGGCGGAAAAATATTCTCAAGTTACTAATGAGCTCAGCCCAACTAATTAAACATTGTCCTAAATTAGCGCGTGTATAGCCACACAATGTACAAAGTATGTAAAACATACCTAACTTTGACGAAATTTGTGTCACCTTTAATTTATGAAATTTTAATATTTTTCTTCATAGATCTGTTTAGTACATCCCTAGCCATAACTCCTAGGCGGAAAAATATTCTCAAGTTACTAATGAGCTCAGCCCAACTAATTAAACATTGTCCTAAATTAGCGCGTGTATAGCCACACAATGTACAAAGTATGTAAAACATACCTAACTTTGACGAAATTTGTGTCACCTTTAATTTATGAAATTTTAATATTTTTTTTCATAGATCTGTTTATTATATCCCTAGCCATAACTCCTGGGCGGAAAAATATTCTCAGGCTACTAAATAGCTCAGCCCAACTAATTAAACATTGTCTCAAATTAGCACGTGTTTACATTGCTAGCCACACAATGTACAAAGTATGTAAAACATGTTACTTTGACGAAAGTTGGGTCACCTTTAATTTATGAAATTGTAACATTTTTCTTCATAGATCTGTTTGTTATATACATCTCTAGCCTTAGCTCCTGAGCGGAAAAATATTATCAATCCACCCTGCACCTCAAAAACCATGAAAACCTCCGTACTTTGCGCTCCACGGCTCTTTGGGTTCTAGCGGCACTCAGGCCGGGCAACCCCCGGGTCCCGCGACAACGGAGGACCCTCCCCCCGGGAAAGGAAGAAGGCCTGGAGGACTGGGACCCGGCGCACCGGCAAGTCGGCCGGAGAGAGACAAACAACATAAAGTCGGGTATAGAGACGAGAGTGACCGAGAAGCCTGACAGCGGCAGGGGAGAGAAATCGCCCGCCCTTCCGGCCAGTGTGCAGGCTGGTCGGGGAGGAGGACGAGGACCCACCCCGGGCCGCGGAAACCGGCGTCTCCCCTCGATATCCCCCGCCCGAGCCGAGTGAACGGAGGGGAGTTCGCGCCCACATGCAAGGGACACCCGACTGCAGTCGGACTAACCCCACCTTGTTGCACGGCGGTACCCCCCCCCCCCCCCCCCCCAACTCGCGGCCGGTAAACAAGCAACCGTCCCACGGCGAACGAGAGCAGGCATCCCCCAGGCACTGGGTCGATGTAGAAGTAGAGGGTTGAAAGAGGACAGGGTGCCTTCATTCCCACAATGCATTCTGTTCTCGCGCGTATAGAACGCCTCAAATCCTCAAAAAATACCCTAAATTTTCCTTAGGTCCTTATGTCTAAAGTACGTAGTCTGAGGTGTTCGGAGGCGCTGGCTGATGGGGACCGGAGATGATGCGACACCCACGAGGCAAGGCAACGGTAAATAAAAGACCGAGCGTGCATGGGCTGCGAGGGTCAGCCACTTTCCCGAGCCGCTGGGCAACCCGTTGTCTGGTCGAGGTGAGGACCCTCCGAGAAGACGGCAAAGTACGAAGACGGAGGCATTCGGAGGAGACGGCTGATGGGGGCTGGAGGCACTCAGACACCCACGAAGCGGCTCTGAGGACAAGGCCCCGGTAAAGCAAAGCGAGCGTGCAAGAGCGGCGAGGGTCTGCCTTGGTCCAGAGCGCTGGGCTACCCCTTGCCTGGGTCCAGAGAGGACCCTCCTGGAAGTACGCAAAGTACGGACTCGGAGGCAATCGGAGGAGAAGGCTCATGGGGGTTAGAGGCGCTGCGACACCCACGAGGCGGCTCTGAAGACATGTCCCCGGTAAACCAAAGACCGAGCGTGCCAGGGCGGCGAGGGTCTGCCCGGGTCCAGAGCCGCTCGGCTACCCCTTGTCTGGGTGCAAAGACAGCAAAGCACGGAGTTTTATTCGTTTAGAGGCGCAAGGTGATGGGTCACGGCGGAGCTCCTGCCGGCACCCCCTGGCCGGTCAGGTTGGCCTCGGGACACAATTTAGAGGTAGCTGGCAAACCGGGCGAGGGTCTGCTTTGGTCGCGGGCCCCGGGGGTAGCCTCCCCTGGGTGCCGCTAGGGCCCAAAGAGCAGAGTTACAAGCACAACAATTGGGAACAAAATACAAAATTTGAAGAAAAAAAATTGGAAAAATATTCCTCGGAAAAAAAAATTTGCCGGCCGAGAAAAAAAATTCCCCGTGTGAGACGGCCAAAAATTGGCTGCACACGCTCTTGGAGTAAAAACATGAAACTCCTCGGACTTTTGCCAAAAAGGGGCCCAATAAACGGACAGAAAAGCAGATTCTCCGAGGTTCGGGTAATCAGCTCGAGTTCAGAGGCAAAAAGTCCTCAATACGGTAGGCTTTTGGCGGCGCCCGCTGCGTTCCGAGGAAGGGTCCTCTTCAGAGCAAGCGGGCTCGTGGGTGCTGGCACCCACGAGGGTGTTGGTGACCGAACACAGCGACCTGTTTTGGGCCTGGACTCCGGGAAAAGTGCATGGACGACTGGTCGCTCTCAACCCTTGTGGCTACTATACAGGGGTAGGGTCCTCTCGAAAGGATACAAATTAATGTTCAGAAAAATAAAAAAATCCTTCCCCTCGGCGTCAGCGGCCCGGGATGCCTCCCTGGCCATGGAAAACGTGTCCCAACCCGGTTTCTGAGGGCCGGGCGGAACCTCCTGCACTCAAAAAAATGAAATTTGTGTTCAGTAAATTTAACACGTATTTTATAATTTCATAATACTTAATACTGGTTTTTTTCAACTATACGTGCTCATTTAAGTGATTAACACTTAAAACTTGAAAAGTTAGAGTTACTTAAAATATGTAAGCCGTTTTTTCGTAAATAATAAGTCAAATCAACAATTGTCACAATCAAGTAATTACTACTTATACTTAATTATTTAGTGATACTTAAATACAAAACGTTGCCACTTTTACTGCGATTATTGAGTGTGAAAAACTCAATAGCTTTAGTTAATGCTGAGAGAGCAAAACTTGATAGTATGCCCGTTTTTCGCAACACAAACATAAGTAGAACGAACAGGTATAATGGAGGGAGCGACCGTGGCCTTTCTGATTCCCCTGTACGGTGTGCATGTTAAGCCCAAACCGAACGAACACATTTCTAAGTTTCTTTGTCACTCAACAATAAAAATAATGGTTGGAAAAACAAAAGGAGGTTAATTTAAACCATCACGTATTCCTATTCCCTCCCCCCCCCCACGTTATTTGAAAAATGTAAACAAAACACCGTTTGTAACTACTGTAAGGTAGGTTCATACTTAAACCAACAAGTTATATGAATTTAACAATGCGCGCGTCCTGCCACTGATAGCCGGCCCAGAGCTGTGTATTGATAGTTGCGACATGGAGACCAGAGGGACCAGTTTTCTTTGGTCTGTCTGGCACCCTCCGTTCGCCTATGCATTTTCTGCCTCCAATGGTTTCATGAACTGCTGGTATGAGACCAACGTTTTCATATGTGATAGCGTGCTCTCCGGTTGATCAACACACACGCCGTTCGACAGACTGAGAGAGGGAGGGGGTTAAGCAACAGCTGTGCATTGTATTTCGAAGACGTGATCAGCAAGAGTCATCAAATTGAATGCTATTGACAGGTAAGAATATCAATCAAAAATGTTTACTTTAGGTAGGTCTCACACTATAGTTTTTGTGATTCATGTGCAACAGTAAAAGGTGAACAAATTCGTTGCAGTTCAAAGTGTTTTGTTGTACCACACTGTTCTTCTCAATATTACAACAACGTGCTTAAGAATAAATACTGCTCTTTCTCTGTGATGGTGGTGTAAAGGCCTACAATCATAAAGTAGCCTGACACTTGTGTTTGGTATGTGCACGAACTTCGAATAAGTTTCGGCAAACAACACAAATAGAAAGTATTACTGACCGATTACTGAATGTCTTGTGTTTTGCACCCAAATTAAGTCCAAACAACACAAAGACAAAGTAATAGTTAATCATTTATGAATGAAGTAAGTTTTACTGAAGGGTATGTGTTTTGCACTCAACTAAATTAAGTCCAAACAACACAAAGACAAAGTAAAAGTTACTAATTTATGAATAAAGTTAGTTTTACTGAATGTCTTGTGTTTTGCACTCAACTAAATTAAGTCCAAACAACACAAAGACAGAGTAAAAGTTACTAATTTATGAATAAAGTTTGTTTTACTGAAGGGTATGTATTGTGCACTCAACTAAATTAAGTCCAAACAACACAAAGACAAAGTAAAAGTTACTAATTTATGAATAAAGTTAGTTTTACTGAATGTCTTGTGTTTTGCACTCAACTAAATTAAGTCCAAACAACACAAAGACAGAGTAAAAGTTACTAATTTATGAATAAAGTTAGTTTTACTAAAAGGTATGTGTTGTGCACTCAACTAAATTAAGTCCAAACAACACAAAGACAAAGTAAAAGTTACTAATTTATGAATAAAGTTAGTTTTACTGAATGTCTTGTGTTTTGCACTCAACTAATTTAAGTCCAAACAACACAAAGACAGAGTAAAAGTTACTAATTTATGAATAAAGTTAGTTTTACTAAAAGGTATGTGTTGTGCACTCAACTAAATTAATTCCAAACAACACAAAGACAAAGTAAAAGTTACTAATTTATGAATAAAGTTAGTTTTACTGAATGTCTTGTGTTTTGCACTCAACTAATTTAAGTCCAAACAACACAAAGACAAAGTAAAAGTTACTAATTTATGAATAAAGTTAGTTTTACTAAAAGGTATGTGTTGTGCACTCAACTAAATTAAGTCCAAACAACACAAAGACAAAGTAAAAGTTACTAATTTATGAATAAAGTTAGTTTTACTGAATGTCTTGTGTTTTGCACTCAACTAAATTAATTCCAAACAACACAAAGACAAAGTAAAGGTGACTCATTTATGAATAAAGTTAGTTTTACTAAAGGGTATGTGTTGTGCACTCAACTAAATTAATTCCAAACAACACAAAGACAAAGTAAAAGTTACTAATTTATGAATAAAGTTAGTTTTACTAAAGGGTATGTGTTGTGCACTCAACTAAATTAATTCCAAACAACACAAAGGCAAAATAATAGTTACTTATTTATTTCATGTGAAAACTGTAAAAAATTAATCCTTAGATTCTAATGACGGACAATTAAATATATTTTTCCACTCAAGCATGTCACAATTGTTTTCAAAATGTCCACACAGGAAGAAGATATGAAATCCAAAGAGGAGACTTGTATCATGGGTGTTTTCAGCCTTACTAGGACCTGTGAGTCAACAGAGGATGATGAACAGCAGAATACAGTGGCTATTGTACTTGAAGGAGAGGAGGTCTTAAAGGAGATGAAAGACTTAACAAAGGCATGTAGCCTGTTGTTTGGTTTGATTTATGCTCTAAACCTACATTACCCCAAAGAGTACAAATATTTGTTTGAAGTCATCCAGAAGATATTCATGAAGCTCGATGGTGACCACTTGTCACCAAAAGTACAGACTCTGAAGAACAAACTTTGCTTTTAATTTCGTGTTTCAATGTTTCATACCACTAAAAGTGTAGTGTTTGAAACCAGCTGACCACTTGTCAAGTTAATACTATATAATCCAGTACTTCCACTAATTAGTTGAAGTGCAGGAGAGTTATAATTGAGCAAGCTTTTATCTTTCTATCTCCTAAATGCAAAACATTACAAAGAGTTATAGTTGATTTCTCTGCACTTTGTTAAAGATAAACAAAGGGAACGAAATGGGTTCACCTGAAAAATATTGTTTGTAAACATTTATTCCTAACCACCTTACGTCTTGGGCTAGATACATCCAAATGCAGTTGGCCTATACATAATATCTATAATTCACTAATTTTACTCACTTAAAAAAATAAAAACAACTTGGGGGGGGGGGGGGGGGGGGTTACACTATATTTCCATTGAAGTCTTATCCCGTAAATGCCTTTTACACCTTTATGATGTAGCCTGCCCTGCATTCTCTTTTTTTTTGCTCATAAAGTAGTCCCTGAAAAACGACTATATTAATTTGGTTATTGTTTCATACCATTAAATGAGTAGGCCCCTAATGTCTTGAAACAGCTGACTTCTAGCCAAAGTTATACCCTATAACCATAAGTACATTACTTTGTCATACTTATGCTGGGATCATCATTTCAGACAATTGCTAGGACTTCAAACAAATATGAAACTAGTTTTCAAGTCCTTAGAGGGTGTTCGTTAAAATCGTTGTTGAGGTTACAGCCCCTGTTACTTGACAGTCATTCTAAAAAATGCCATTAAAATATAAAATGTGCACAAAAAATACTGACAATAGTTAGAGTGAGATCAATCATTCCCCCATTATCCTTTATGCCATGTTAATGTAGCTTTGCCAAATTGTTTAGCAATTTCACATCACAACGACATCAGTTGTCATGCAAATTGCAAGTTGGGTTTTTTCTGACAACACGACATGCAGTATTGTCTTTATAATCAACGAGTTCAAGGTAAAGGCATCAGTGGGAATGTTGTGGTTAATGATAATTAACACAATTGCTTAGAATCGCTTAATGAGTCTAATTTCATAGAGTTGCTTAAGCAGAATATATTGCTTGAAATGTTTATGCTTAAAATGAGCAGGATACCAGTGACATAGTATTCTAGCTGGTAACCTTATTCTGGTATGCAATTCTTTGTTGTGCTTAAGCAGCTCGGTAAAATTGGCCCTTGTCTTTGAAATCACACGACCTTGTTGTTTTGTAAGTTTTCTTTAGAGGGGGGGGGGGGGGGCTGGTGTAAAATGAAAGTTGTGTCATAACAAGAAGCAAAACACGACAAAGTGAGGTGTTTTAACGTCATTATTTCATGAAGTTTAAAATGTTTAAAACAGAGTCTTTTCCTCGAAACACTCCAAGCCCAAAATCTGAAAACGCGAGGTCAAACAAACCACGCGTAACAGGATTCGTGACGTCACTGGCGGCAAGTATTTTGGACCTGCCTATATGAATGTACGGAGCTAACGCAATATAAACCGCCAAGCTCCACCATTTTCAATCAATACAGCCGCAAATGTGACTCTTTATGAACGATCCAACATGTTAAAAACCTGCAAGCTATTTTACAATGGATTTGTGATTGAGGGATTTTTGGTCTTTGAATAGGAAAGGCGATTCCGCAGCTCGATTTGATTTTTGAGTACATCGATCTACACTTTGTCACTCTGGTACTTTGTTTATGTAAATGTTACAGTTTGCTGAAAATCTTGAAACATTGGCATGTTCCTCCTCCAAACTTCTCATTGTTGGTGATTTTAATTTCCACTGGGATGTAGCTGACGACCCTGACACCAAGAAATTCTTGAAACTACACACCTTAAACAATGGGTCTCTGAACCAACCCACACCAGTGGTCACACTCGCTCATCTGATTGTCTCATAAACTCTGTCAGTCTGTGCTTTATTAAGTGACCATTTTGCTGTTCATTGTGAACTCAATCTCCGAAAGTCTGACCCAACAAAACAACAAATATTTTATCGGAAATTTACGTCTGTCAACCCAGTTGATTTTAGTCAGGACATCAGTCGTTCTGACATGATTATTGAGCCTTCATCTATCTTGGATGATCTTGTCACCCAATACGACTCCTGTATGAGTGCCATCCTCGATAAACACGCTCCTCTCATATCGCGAGTTGTGACTGGTACTCCCCTGACATAGCTGAAGCCAAAAGGCTGAGGAAGAGATTGGAACGCAAGTGGCGGAACACAAGAGATGAAGTTGATAGAAACAATTTCAAATAATGTGAAATCTAATTTTTATTAATATAATTTCAATCCACTGTTCAAGATAGTTGACTCTCTTGCATCAGAAATCAAAAAATAGTCTACCACGTTTGGTACTAAGTGCTAATTTAAAGAAAGAACACTATGGATTGAATTTCCCTTGTGGAAAGGTGAGTTTAAAAAATGCCACATGAACAACATTGACCTGATGACAGGACTGCATTCCATCCTGTGAGTATGAAAAAATCCTTGAACATCACGCCACATGCACTCAGGGACGGAAAATATGCGGGCCCAGCCTAACGTTTGTCCTGAGTGCAACTCTTTATCATATCTATCAATCTGTAGTTCTCTCTCTTGAATTTTCTCATGAGAATTATTTATAGAACTTTTTCTTAAATTTTCCCTAGAATTTTCCCTAGAAATTTCTTGAGAATTTTTCCCTATAATTTTCCCTATAATTTTTCTCTTGAATTTTTCTCTTGAATTTTTCTCTTGAATTTTTCATGGTGCTTTTCTCTTTCTCTTGAACTTTTCACGGTGGTTTTCTCTTGAGCTTTTCACGGTGCTTTTCACGGTGCTTTTCTCTTGAGCTTTTCACGGTGCTTTTCTCTTTCTCTTGAACTTTTCATGGTGCTTTTCTCTTTCTCTTAAACTTTTGACGGTGCTTTTCTTTTTCTCTTTCTCTTGAACTTTTCACGGTGCTTTTCTCTTGAGCTTTTCACGGTGCTTTTCTCTTTCTCTTTCTCTTGAACTTTTTACGGTGCTTTTCTCTTGAGCTTTTCACGGTGATTTTCTCTTGAGCTTTTCACGGTGCTTTTCTCTTTCTCTTGAACTTTTCATGGTGCTTTTCTCTTTCTCTTAAACTTTTCACGGTGCTTTTCTCTTTCTCTTTCTCTTTCTCTTGAACTTTTGCACGGTGCTTTTCTCTTGAGCTTTTCACGGTGCTTTTTTCTTTCTCTTTCTCTTGAACTTTTCACAGTGCTTTTCTCTTGAGCTTTTTGAAGCGTTTTGAAGCGTTTTGAAGCGTGTTACTATTTTAGAAAGTTACAATTTTAGAAAGTTACTATTTTAGAAAGTTACTATTTTAGAAAGTTACTAAGAAAACTACCGTGAAAACTACCGTGAAATGTTGCGTGAAAACTACCGTGAAAACTACCGTGAAAAGTTGCGTGAAAACTACCGTGAAAAATACCGTGAAAACTACCGTGAAAACCACCGTGAAAACTACCGTGAAAAGTTGCGTGAAAACTACCGTGAAAACCACCGTGAAAACCACCGTGAAAACTACCGTGAAAACTACCGTGAAAACCACCGTGAAAACCACCGTGAAAACTACCGTGAAAACTACCGTGAAAACCACCGTGAAAACTACCGTGAAAACCACCGTGAAAACCACCGTGAAAACCACCGTGAAAACTACCGTGAAAACTACCGTGAAAACTACCGTGAAAAGTTGCGTGAAAACTACCGTGAAAACCATCGTGAAAACTACCGTGAAAACTACCGTGAAAACCACCGTGAAAACTACCGTGGAAAGTTGCGTGAAAATTTGCGAGAAAAGCACCCTGTAAGAGAAAGCTCAAGAGAAAAGCAACGTTAAAAGCACAAGAGCAAAGCACCGTGAAAAGTTCAAGAAAAAGAGAAAAGCACCGTGAAAAGAGAAAGAGAAAAGCAACGTGAAAAGTTTAAGAGAAAGAGAAAAGCACCATGAAAAGTTCAAGAGAAAGAGAAAAGCACCGTGAAAACCTCAAGAGAAAAGCACCGTGAAAATCTCAAGAGAAAAGCACCGTGAAAAGTTCAAGAGAGAGAAAAGCACCATGAAAAGTTCAAGAGAAAGAGAAAAGCACTGTGAAAAGCTCAAGAGAAAAGCACCGTGAAAAGCTCAAGAGAAAAGCACCGTGAAAAGTTCAAGAGAAAAGCTCCAAAAAAAAGCACCGTGAAAAGTTCAAGAGAAAAGCTCAAGGGAAAAGCAACGTGAAAAGCTCAAGAGAAAAGCACCGTGAAAAGTTCAAGAAAAAGAGAAAAGCACCGTGAAAAGTTCAAGAGAAAAGCACCATGAAAAGTTCAAGAGAAAAGCTCAAAAAAAAAGCACCGTGAAAAGTTCAAGAGAAAAGCTCAAGGGAAAAGCAACGTGAAAAGCTCAAGAGAAAAGCACCGTGAAAACTACCGTGAAAACTACCGTGAAAACTACCGTGAAAAGTTGCGTGAAAACCACCGTGAAAACCACCGTGAAAACTACCGTGAAAACTACCGTGAAAACTACCTTGAAAACTACCGTGAAAACCACCGTGAAAACCACCGTGAAAACCACCGTGAAAACTACCGTGAAAACCATCGTGAAAACTACCGTGAAAACTACCTTGAAAACCACCGTGAAAACTACCGTGGAAAGTTGCGTGAAAATTTGCGAGAAAAGCACCCTGTAAGAGAAAGCTCAAGAGAAAAGCAACGTTAAAAGCACAAGAGCAAAGCACCGTGAAAAGTTCAAGAAAAAGAGAAAAGCACCGTGAAAAGAGAAAGAGAAAAGCAACGTGAAAAGTTTAAGAGAAAGAGAAAAGCACCATGAAAAGTTCAAGAGAAAGAGAAAAGCACCGTGAAAACCTCAAGAGAAAAGCACCGTGAAAATCTCAAGAGAAAAGCACCGTGAAAAGTTCAAGAGAGAGAAAAGCACCATGAAAAGTTCAAGAGAAAGAGAAAAGCACTGTGAAAAGCTCAAGAGAAAAGCACCGTGAAAAGCTCAAGAGAAAAGCACCGTGAAAAGTTCAAGAGAAAAGCTCCAAAAAAAAGCACCGTGAAAAGTTCAAGAGAAAAGCTCAAGGGAAAAGCAACGTGAAAAGCTCAAGAGAAAAGCACCGTGAAAAGTTCAAGAAAAAGATAAAAGCACCGTGAAAAGTTCAAGAGAAAAGCACCATGAAAAGTTCAAGAGAAAAGCTCAAAAAAAAAGCACCGTGAAAAGTTCAAGAGAAAAGCTCAAGGGAAAAGCAACGTGAAAAGCTCAAGAGAAAAGCACCGTGAAAAGTTCAAGAGAAAGAGAAAAGCACCGTGAAAAGTTTAAGAAAAAGAGAAAAGCACCGTGAAAAGTTCAAGAGAAAGAGAAAGAGAAAGAGAAAAGCAACGTGAAAAGTTTAAGAGATAGAGAAAAGCACCATGAAAAGTTCAAGAGAAAGAGAAAAGCACCATGAAAAGTTCAAGAGAAAGAGAAAAGCACCGTGAAAACCTCAAGAGAAAAGCACCGTGAAAATCTCAAGAGAAAAGCACCGTGAAAAGAGAAAGAGAAAAGCAACGTGAAAAGTTTAAGAAAAAAAGAAAAGCACCATGAAAAGTTCAAGAGAAAGAGAAAAGCACCATGAAAAGTTCAAGAGAAAGAGAAAAGCACCGTGAAAACCTCAAGAGAAAAGCACCGTGAAAATCTCAAGAGAAAAGCACCGTGAAAAGTTCAAGAGAGAGAAAAGCACCATGAAAAGTTCAAGAGAAAGAGAAAAGCACTGTGAAAAGCTCAAGAGAAAAGCACCGTGAAAAGTTTAAGAGAAAAGCACCGTGAAAAGTTCTAGAGAAAAGCTCAAGAGAAAAGCACAGTGAAAAGTTCAAGAGAAAAGCTCAAAAAAAAGCACCGTGAAAGGTTCAAGAGAAAAGCTCAAAGGAAAAGCAACGTGAAAAGCTCAAGAGAAAAGCACCGTGAAAAGTTCAAGAGAAAGAGAAAAGCACCGTGAAAAGTTTAAGAAAAAGAGAAAAGCACCGTGAAAAGTTCAAGAGAAAAGCTCAAGAAAAAAGCACTGTGAAAAGCTCAAGAGAAAAGCACCGTGAAAAGCTCAAGAGAAAAGCATTGTTAAAAGCACAAGAGAAAAGCACCGTGAAAAGTTCAAGAGAAAGAGAAAGAGAAAGAGAAAAGCACCGTGAAAAGTTTAAGAAAAAGAGAAAAGCACCGTGAAAAGAGAAAGAGAAAAGCAACGTGAAAAGTTTAAGAGAAAGAGAAAAGCACCATGAAAAGTTCAAGAGAAAGAGAAAAGCACCGTGAAAACCTCAAGAGAAAAGCACCGTGAAAATCTCAAGAGAAAAGCACCGTGAAAAGTTCAAGAGAGAGAAAAGCACCATGAAAAGTTCAAGAGAAAGAGAAAAGCACTGTGAAAAGCTCAAGAGAAAAGCACCGTGAAAAGCTCAAGAGAAAAGCACCGTGAAAAGTTCAAGAGAAAAGCTCAAAAAAAAAGCACCGTGAAAAGTTCAAGAGAAAAGCTCAAGGGAAAAGCAACGTGAAAAGCTCAAGAGAAAAGCACCGTGAAAAGTTCAAGAGAAAGAGAAAAGCACCGTGAAAAGTTTAAGAAAAAGAGAAAAGCACCGTGAAAAGTTCAAGAGAAAAGCACCATGAAAAGTTCAAGAGAAAGAGAAAAGCACCGTGAAAAGTTCAAGAGAAAAGCTCAAGAGAAAAGCACTGTGAAAAGCTCAAGAGAAAAGCACCGTGAAAAGCTCAAGAGAAAAGCACCGTGAAAAGCTCAAGTAAAAAGCACCGTGAAAAGTTCAAGAGAAAAGCTCAAGGGAAAAGCAACGTGAAAAGCTCAAGAGAAAAGCACTGTGAAAAGTTCAAGAGAAAGAGAAAAGCACCGTGAAAAGTTTAAGAAAAAGAGAAAAGCACCGTGAAAAGTTCAAGAGAAAAGCACCATGAAAAGTTCAAGAGAAAAGCTCAAAAAAAAAGCACCGTGAAAAGTTCAAGAGAAAAGCTCAAGGGAAAAGCAACGTGAAAAGCTCAAGAGAAAAGCACCGTGAAAAGTTCAAGAGAAAGAGAAAAGCACCGTGAAAAGTTTAAGAAAAAGAGAAAAGCACCGTGAAAAGTTCAAGAGAAAAGCACCATGAAAAGTTCAAGAGAAAGAGAAAAGCACCGTGAAAAGTTCAAGAGAAAAACTCAAGAGAAAAGCACTGTGAAAAGCTCAAGAGAAAAGCACCGTGAAAAGCTCAAGAGAAAAGCACCGTGAAAAGCTCAAGAAAAAAGCACCGTGAAAAGTTCAAGAGAAAAGCTCAAGAGAAAAGCACCGTGAAAAGTTCAAGAGAAAAGCTCAAGGGAAAAGCAACATGAAAAGTTCAAGAGAAAAGCACTGTGAAAAGTTCAAGAGAAAGAAAAAAGCACCGTGAAAAGTTCAAGAGAAAAGCACCATGAAAAGTTCAAGAGAAAGAGAAAAGCACCATGAAAAGTTCAAGAGAAAGAGAAAAGCACCGTGAAAACCTCAAGAGAAAAGCACCGTGAAAATCTCAAGAGAAAAGCACCGTGAAAAGTTCAAGAGAGAGAAAAGCACCATGAAAAGTTCAAGAGAAAGAGAAAAGCACTGTGAAAAGCTCAAGAGAAAAGCACCGTGAAAAGTTTAAGAGAAAAGCACCGTGAAAAGTTCTAGAGAAAAGTTCAAGAGAAAAGCATCGTAAAAAAAGCTCAAGAGAAAAGCACCGTGAAAAGTTCAAGAGAAAAGCTCAAAAAAAAGCACCGTGAAAAGTTCAAGAGAAAAGCTCAAAGGAAAAGCAACGTGAAAAGCTCAAGAGAAAAGCACCGTGAAAAGTTCAAGAGAAAGAGAAAAGCACCGTGAAAAGTTCAAGAGAAAAGCTCAAGAGAAAAGCACTGTGAAAAGCTCAAGAGAAAAGAACCGTGAAAAGCTCAAGAGAAAAGCAACGTTAAAAGCACAAGAGAAAAGCACCGTGAAAAGTTCAAGAGAAAGAGAAAGAGAAAGAGAAAAGCACCGTGAAAAGTTTAAGAAAAAGAGAAAAGCACCGTGAAAAGAGAAAGAGAAAAGCAACGTGAAAAGTTTAAGAGAAAGAGAAAAGCACCATGAAAAGTTCAAGAGAAAGAGAAAAGCACCGTGAAAACCTCAAGAGAAAAGCACCGTGAAAATCTCAAGAGAAAAGCACCGTGAAAAGTTCAAGAGAGAGAAAAGCACCATGAAAAGTTCAAGAGAAAGAGAAAAGCACTGTGAAAAGCTCAAGAGAAAAGCACCGTGAAAAGCTCAAGAGAAAAGCACCGTGAAAAGTTCAAGAGAAAAGCTCAAAAAAAAAGCACCGTGAAAAGTTCAAGAGAAAAGCTCAAGGGAAAAGCAACGTGAAAAGCTCAAGAGAAAAGCACCGTGAAAAGTTCAAGAGAAAGAGAAAAGCACCGTGAAAAGTTTAAGAAAAAGAGAAAAGCACCGTGAAAAGTTCAAGAGAAAAGCACCATGAAAAGTTCAAGAGAAAGAGAAAAGCACCGTGAAAAGTTCAAGAGAAAAGCTCAAGAGAAAAGCACTGTGAAAAGCTCAAGAGAAAAGCACCGTGAAAAGCTCAAGAGAAAAGCACCGTGAAAAGCTCAAGAGAAAAGCACCGTGAAAAGTTCAAGAGAAAAGCTCAAAAAAAAAGCACCGTGAAAAGTTCAAGAGAAAAGCTCAAGGGAAAAGCAACGTGAAAAGCTCAAGAGAAAAGCACCGTGAAAAGTTCAAGAGAAAGAGAAAAGCACCGTGAAAAGTTCAAGAGAAAAGCTCAAGAGAAAAGCACTGTGAAAAGCTCAAGAGAAAAGCACCGTGAAAAGCTCAAGAGAAAAGCACCGTGAAAAGCTCAAGGAAAAAGCACCGTGAAAAGTTCAAGAGTAAAGCTCAAGAGAAAAGCACCGTGAAAAGCTCAAGAAAAAAGCACCGTGAAAAGTTCAAGAGAAAAGCTCAAGAGAAAAGCACCGTGAAAAGTTCAAGAGAAAAGCTCAAGGGAAAAGCAACGTGAAAAGCTCAAAAGAAAAGCACCGTGAAAAGTTCAAGAGAAAAGCACCGTGAAAAGTTCAAGAGAAAGAAAAAAGCACCGTGAAAAGTTTAAGAAAAAGAGAAAAGCACCGTGAAAAGTTCAAGAGAAAGAGAAAGAGAAAGAGAAAAGCAACGTGAAAAGTACAAAGAGAAAGAGAAAAGCACCATGAAAAGTTCAAGAGAAAGAGAAAAGCACCGTGAAAACCTCAAGAGAAAAGCACCGTGAAAATCTCAAGAGAAAAGCACTGTGAAAAGAGAAAGAGAAAAGCAACGTGAAAAGTTTAAGAGAAAGAGAAAAGCACCATGAAAAGTTCAAGAGAAAGAGAAAAGCACCATGAAAAGTTCAAGAGAAAGAGAAAAGCACCGTGAAAACCTCAAGTGAAAAGCACCGTGAAAATCTCAAGAGAAAAGCACCGTGAAAAGTTCAAGAGAGAGAAAAGCACCATGAAAAGTTCAAGAGAAAGAGAAAAGCACTGTGAAAAGCTCAAGAGAAAAGCACCGTGAAAAGTTTAAGAGAAAAGCACCGTGAAAAGTTCAAGAGAAAAGCACCGTGAAAAGTTCAAGAGAAAGAGAAAAGCACCATGAAAAGTTCAAGAGAAAGAGAAAAGCACCGTGAAAAGTTCAAGAGAAAAGCTCTACAGAAAAGCACTGTGAAAAGCTCAAGAGAAAAGCACCGTGAAAAGCTCAAGAGAAAAGCACCGTGAAAAGCTCAAGAGAAAAGCACCGTGAAAAGTTCAAGAGAAAAGCTCAAGAAAAAAGCACCGTGAAAAGTTCAAGAGAAAAGCTCAAGAAAAAAGTAATGTGAAAAGCTCAAGAGAAAAGCACCGTGAAAAGCTCAAGAGAAAAGCACCGTGAAAAGCTCAAGAGAAAAGCACCGTGAAAAGCTCAAGAGAAAGAGAAAAGCACCGTGAAAAGTTCAAGAGAAAAACTCAAGAGAAAAGCACTGTGAAAAGCTCAAGAGAAAAGCACCGTGAAAAGCTCAAGAGAAAAGCACCGTGAAAAGCTCAAGAAAAAAGCACCGTGAAAAGTTCAAGAGAAAAGCTCAAGAGAAAAGCACCGTGAAAAGTTCAAGAGAAAAGCTCAAGGGAAAAGCAACATGAAAAGCTCAAGAGAAAAGCACCGTGAAAAGTTCAAGAGAAAAGCACCGTGAAAAGTTCAAGAGAAAGAAAAAAGCACCGTGAAAAGTTCAAGAGAAAGAGAAAGAGAAAGAGAAAAGCAACGTGAAAAGTTTAAGAGATAGAGAAAAGCACCATGAAAAGTTCAAGAGAAAGAGAAAAGCACCATGAAAAGTTCAAGAGAAAGAGAAAAGCACCGTGAAAACCTCAAGAGAAAAGCACCGTGAAAATCTCAAGAGAAAAGCACCGTGAAAAGAGAAAGAGAAAAGCAACGTGAAAAGTTTAAGAAAAAGAGAAAAGCACCATGAAAAGTTCAAGAGAAAGAGAAAAGCACCATGAAAAGTTCAAGAGAAAGAGAAAAGCACCGTGAAAACCTCAAGAGAAAAGCACCGTGAAAATCTCAAGAGAAAAGCACCGTGAAAAGTTCAAGAGAGAGAAAAGCACCATGAAAAGTTCAAGAGAAAGAGAAAAGCACTGTGAAAAGCTCAAGAGAAAAGCACCGTGAAAAGTTTAAGAGAAAAGCACCGTGAAAAGTTCTAGAGAAAAGCTCAAGAGAAAAGCATCGTAAAAAAAGCTCAAGAGAAAAGCACCGTGAAAAGTTCAAGAGAAAAGCTCAAAAAAAAAGCACCGTGAAAAGTTCAAGAGAAAAGCTCAAAGGAAAAGCAACGTGAAAAGCTCAAGAGAAAAGCACCGTGAAAAGTTCAAGAGAAAAGCTCAAGAGAAAAGCACTGTGAAAAGCTCAAGAGAAAAGCACCGTGAAAAGCTCAAGAGAAAAGCAACGTTAAAAGCACAAGAGAAAAGCACCGTGCAAAGTTCAAGAGAAAGAGAAAGAGAAAGAGAAAAGCAACGTGAAAAGTTTAAGAGAAAGAGAAAAGCACCATGAAAAGTTCAAGAGAAAGAGAAAAGCACCGTGAAAACCTCAAGAGAAAAGCACCGTGAAAATCTCAAGAGAAAAGCACCGTGAAAAGTTCAAGAGAGAGAAAAGCACCATGAAAAGTTCAAGAGAAAGAGAAAAGCACTGTGAAAAGCTCAAGAGAAAAGCACCGTGAAAAGCTCAAGAGAAAAGCACCGTGAAAAGCTCAAGGAAAAAGCACCGTGAAAAGTTCAAGAGTAAAGCTCAAGAGAAAAGCACCGTGAAAAGCTCAAGAAAAAAGCACCGTGAAAAGTTCAAGAGAAAAGCTCAAGAGAAAAGCACCGTGAAAAGTTCAAGAGAAAAGCTCAAGGGAAAAGCAACGTGAAAAGCTCAAAAGAAAAGCACCGTGAAAAGTTCAAGAGAAAAGCACCGTGAAAAGTTCAAGAGAAAGAAAAAAGCACCGTGAAAAGTTTAAGAAAAAGAGAAAAGCACCGTGAAAAGTTCAAGAGAAAGAGAAAGAGAAAGAGAAAAGCAACGTGAAAAGTACAAAGAGAAAGAGAAAAGCACCATGAAAAGTTCAAGAGAAAGAGAAAAGCACCGTGAAAACCTCAAGAGAAAAGCACCGTGAAAATCTCAAGAGAAAAGCACCGTGAAAAGAGAAAGAGAAAAGCAATGTGAAAAGTTTAAGAGAAAGAGAAAAGCACCATGAAAAGTTCAAGAGAAAGAGAAAAGCACCATGAAAAGTTCAAGAGAAAGAGAAAAGCACCGTGAAAACCTCAAGAGAAAAGCACCGCGAAAATCTCAAGAGAAAAGCACCGTGAAAAGTTCAAGAGAGAGAAAAGCACCATGAAAAGTTCAAGAGAAAGAGAAAAGCACTGTGAAAAGCTCAAGAGAAAAGCACCGTGAAAAGTTTAAGAGAAAAGCACCGTGAAAAGTTCAAGAGAAAAGCACCGTGAAAAGTTCAAGAGAAAGAGAAAAGCACCATGAAAAGTTCAAGAGAAAGAGAAAAGCACCGTGAAAAGTTCAAGAGAAAAGCTCTAGAGAAAAGCACTGTGAAAAGCTCAAGAAAAAAGCACCGTGAAAAGCTCAAGAGAAAAGCACCGTGAAAAGCTCAAGAGAAAAGCACCGTGAAAAGTTCAAGAGAAAAGCTCAAGAAAAAAGCACCGTGAAAAGTTCAAGAGAAAAGCTCAAGAGAAAAGTAATGTGAAAAGCTCAAGAGAAAAGCACCGTGAAAAGCTCAAGAGAAAAGCACCGTGAAAAGCTCAAGAGAAAGAGAAAAGCACCGTGAAAAGTTTAAGAGAAAAGCTCAAGGGAAAAGCAACATGAAAAGCTCAAGAGAAAAGCACCGTGAAAAGTTCAAGAGAAAAGCACCGTGAAAAGTTCAAGAGAAAGAAAAAAGCACCGTGAAAAGTTCAAGAGAAAGAGAAAGAGAAAGAGAAAAGCAACGTGAAAAGTTTAAGAGATAGAGAAAAGCACCATGAAAAGTTCAAGAGAAAGAGAAAAGCACCATGAAAAGTTCAAGAGAAAGAGAAAAGCACCGTGAAAACCTGAAGAGAAAAGCACCGTGAAAATCTCAAGAGAAAAGCACCGTGAAAAGAGAAAGAGAAAAGCAACGTGAAAAGTTTAAGAAAAAGAGAAAAGCACCATGAAAAGTTCAAGAGAAAGAGAAAAGCACCATGAAAAGTTCAAGAGAAAGAGAAAAGCACCGTGAAAACCTCAAGAGAAAAGCACCGTGAAAATCTCAAGAGAAAAGCACCGTGAAAAGTTCAAGAGAGAGAAAAGCACCATGAAAAGTTCAAGAGAAAGAGAAAAGCACTGTGAAAATCTCAAGAGAAAAGCACCGTGAAAAGAGAAAGAGAAAAGCAACGTGAAAAGTTTAAGAAAAAGAGAAAAGCACCATGAAAAGTTCAAGAGAAAGAGAAAAGCACCATGAAAAGTTCAAGAGAAAGAGAAAAGCACCGTGAAAACCTCAAGAGAAAAGCACCGTGAAAATCTCAAGAGAAAAGCACCGTGAAAAGTTCAAGAGAGAGAAAAGCACCATGAAAAGTTCAAGAGAAAGAGAAAAGCACTGTGAAAAGCTCAAGAGAAAAGCACCGTGAAAAGTTTAAGAGAAAAGCACCGTGAAAAGTTCTAGAGAAAAGCTCAAGAGAAAAGCATCGTAAAAAAAGCTCAAGAGAAAAGCACCGTGAAAAGTTCAAGAGAAAAGCTCAAGAGAAAAGCACTGTGAAAAGCTCAAGAGAAAAGCACCGTGAAAAGCTCAAGAGAAAAGCAACGTTAAAAGCACAAGAGAAAAGCACCGTGAAAAGTTCAAGAGAAAGAGAAAGAGAAAGAGAAAAGCAACGTGAAAAGTTTAAGAGAAAGAGAAAAGCACCATGAAAAGTTCAAGAGAAAGAGAAAAGCACCGTGAAAACCTCAAGAGAAAAGCACCGTGAAAATCTCAAGAGAAAAGCACCGTGAAAAGTTCAAGAGAGAGAAAAGCACCATGAAAAGTTCAAGAGAAAGAGAAAAGCACTGTGAAAAGCTCAAGAGAAAAGCACCGTGAAAAGCTCAAGAGAAAAGCACCGTGAAAAGCTCAAGGAAAAAGCACCGTGAAAAGTTCAAGAGTAAAGCTCAAGAGAAAAGCACCGTGAAAAGCTCAAGAAAAAAGCACCGTGAAAAGTTCAAGAGAAAAGCTCAAGAGAAAAGCACCGTGAAAAGTTCAAGAGAAAAGCTCAAGGGAAAAGCAACGTGAAAAGCTCAAAAGAAAAGCACCGTGAAAAGTTCAAGAGAAAAGCACCGTGAAAAGTTCAAGAGAAAGAAAAAAGCACCGTGAAAAGTTTAAGAAAAAGAGAAAAGCACCGTGAAAAGTTCAAGAGAAAGAGAAAGAGAAAGAGAAAAGCAACGTGAAAAGTACAAAGAGAAAGAGAAAAGCACCATGAAAAGTTCAAGAGAAAGAGAAAAGCACCGTGAAAACCTCAAGAGAAAAGCACCGTGAAAATCTCAAGAGAAAAGCACCGTGAAAAGAGAAAGAGAAAAGCAACGTGAAAAGTTTAAGAGAAAGAGAAAAGCACCATGAAAAGTTCAAGAGAAAGAGAAAAGCACCATGAAAAGTTCAAGAGAAAGAGAAAAGCACCGTGAAAACCTCAAGAGAAAAGCACCGTGAAAATCTCAAGAGAAAAGCACCGTGAAAAGTTCAAGAGAGAGAAAAGCACCATGAAAAGTTCAAGAGAAAGAGAAAAGCACTGTGAAAAGCTCAAGAGAAAAGCACCGTGAAAAGTTTAAGAGAAAAGCACCGTGAAAAGTTCAAGAGAAAAGCACCGTGAAAAGTTCAAGAGAAAGAGAAAAGCACCATGAAAAGTTCAAGAGAAAGAGAAAAGCACCGTGAAAAGTTCAAGAGAAAAGCTCTAGAGAAAAGCACTGTGAAAAGCTCAAGAGAAAAGCACCGTGAAAAGCTCAAGAGAAAAGCACCGTGAAAAGCTCAAGAGAAAAGCACCGTGAAAAGTTCAAGAGAAAAGCTCAAGAAAAAAGCACCGTGAAAAGTTCAAGAGAAAAGCTCAAGAGAAAAGTAATGTGAAAAGCTCAAGAGAAAAGCACCGTGAAAAGCTCAAGAGAAAAGCACCGTGAAAAGCTCAAGAGAAAAAGAAAAGCACCGTGAAAAGTTTAAGAGAAAAGCTCAAGGGAAAAGCAACATGAAAAGCTCAAGAGAAAAGCACCGTGAAAAGTTCAAGAGAAAAGCACCGTGAAAAGTTCAAGAGAAAGAAAAAAGCACCGTGAAAAGTTCAAGAGAAAGAGAAAGAGAAAGAGAAAAGCAACGTGAAAAGTTTAAGAGATAGAGAAAAGCACCATGAAAAGTTCAAGAGAAAGAGAAAAGCACCATGAAAAGTTCAAGAGAAAGAGAAAAGCACCGTGAAAACCTCAAGAGAAAAGCACCGTGAAAATCTCAAGAGAAAAGCACCGTGAAAAGAGAAAGAGAAAAGCAACGTGAAAAGTTTAAGAAAAAGAGAAAAGCACCATGAAAAGTTCAAGAGAAAGAGAAAAGCACCATGAAAAGTTCAAGAGAAAGAGAAAAGCACCGTGAAAACCTCAAGAGAAAAGCACCGTGAAAATCTCAAGAGAAAAGCACCGTGAAAAGTTCAAGAGAGAGAAAAGCACCATGAAAAGTTCAAGAGAAAGAGAAAAGCACTGTGAAAATCTCAAGAGAAAAGCACCGTGAAAAGAGAAAGAGAAAAGCAACGTGAAAAGTTTAAGAAAAAGAGAAAAGCACCATGAAAAGTTCAAGAGAAAGAGAAAAGCACCATGAAAAGTTCAAGAGAAAGAGAAAAGCACCGTGAAAACCTCAAGAGAAAAGCACCGTGAAAATCTCAAGAGAAAAGCACCGTGAAAAGTTCAAGAGAGAGAAAAGCACCATGAAAAGTTCAAGAGAAAGAGAAAAGCACTGTGAAAAGCTCAAGAGAAAAGCACCGTGAAAAGTTTAAGAGAAAAGCACCGTGAAAAGTTCTAGAGAAAAGCTCAAGAGAAAAGCATCGTGAAAAGCTCAAGAGAAAAGCACCGTGAAAAGTTCAAGAGAAAGAGAAAAGCACCGTGAAAAGTTTAAGAAAAAGAGAAAAGCACCGTGAAAAGTTCAAGAGAAAAGC
This sequence comes from Leptasterias polaris, assembly GCA_037783415.1. Classification (NCBI taxonomy): domain Eukaryota; kingdom Metazoa; phylum Echinodermata; class Asteroidea; order Forcipulatida; family Asteriidae; genus Leptasterias; species Leptasterias polaris. Next base: position 2,108,877 of record JAZGTN010000005.1, on the reverse strand, counting down.
TCAAGAGAAAAGCACTGTGAAAAGCTCAAGAGAAAAGCACCGTGAAAAGCTCAAGAGAAAAGCAACGTTAAAAGCACAAGAGAAAAGCACCGTGAAAAGTTCAAGAGAAAAGCTCAAGAGAAAAGCACTGTGAAAAGCTCAAGAGAAAAGCACCGTGAAAAGCTCAAGAGAAAAGCAACGTTAAAAGCACAAGAGAAAAGCACCGTGAAAAGTTCAAGAGAAAGAGAAAGAGAAAGAGAAAAGCACCGTGAAAAGTTTAAGAAAAAGAGAAAAGCACCGTGAAAAGAGAAAGAGAAAAGCAACGTGAAAAGTTTAAGAGAAAGAGAAAAGCACCATGAAAAGTTCAAGAGAAAGAGAAAAGCACCGTGAAAACCTCAAGAGAAAAGCACCGTGAAAATCTCAAGAGAAAAGCACCGTGAAAAGTTCAAGAGAGAGAAAAGCACCATGAAAAGTTCAAGAGAAAGAGAAAAGCACTGTGAAAAGCTCAAGAGAAAAGCACCGTGAAAAGCTCAAGAGAAAAGCACCGTGAAAAGTTCAAGAGAAAAGCTCAAAAAAAAAGCACCGTGAAAAGTTCAAGAGAAAAGCTCAAGGGAAAAGCAACGTGAAAAGCTCAAGAGAAAAGCACCGTGAAAAGTTCAAGAGAAAGAGAAAAGCACCGTGAAAAGTTTAAGAAAAAGAGAAAAGCACCGTGAAAAGTTCAAGAGAAAAGCACCATGAAAAGTTCAAGAGAAAGAGAAAAGCACCGTGAAAAGTTCAAGAGAAAAGCTCAAGAGAAAAGCACTGTGAAAAGCTCAAGAGAAAAGCACTGTGAAAAGCTCAAGAGAAAAGCACCGTGAAAAGCTCAAGAGAAAAGCACCGTGAAAAGTTCAAGAGAAAAGCTCAAAAAAAAAGCACCGTGAAAAGTTCAAGAGAAAAGCTCAAGGGAAAAGCAACGTGAAAAGCTCAAGAGAAAAGCACCGTGAAAAGTTCAAGAGAAAGAGAAAAGCACCGTGAAAAGTTTAAGAAAAAGAGAAACGCACCGTGAAAAGTTCAAGAGAAAAGCACCATGAAAAGTTCAAGAGAAAGAGAAAAGCACCGTGAAAAGTTCAAGAGAAAAGCTCAAGAGAAAAGCACTGTGAAAAGCTCAAGAGAAAAGCACCGTGAAAAGCTCAAGAGAAAAGCACCGTGAAAAGCTCAAGGAAAAAGCACCGTGAAAAGTTCAAGAGTAAAGCTCAAGAGAAAAGCACCGTGAAAAGCTCAAGAAAAAAGCACCGTGAAAAGTTCAAGAGAAAAGCTCAAGAGAAAAGCACCGTGAAAAGTTCAAGAGAAAAGCTCAAGGGAAAAGCAACGTGAAAAGCTCAAAAGAAAAGCACCGTGAAAAGTTCAAGAGAAAAGCACCGTGAAAAGTTCAAGAGAAAGAAAAAAGCACCGTGAAAAGTTTAAGAAAAAGAGAAAAGCACCGTGAAAAGTTCAAGAGAAAGAGAAAGAGAAAGAGAAAAGCAACGTGAAAAGTACAAAGAGAAAGAGAAAAGCACCATGAAAAGTTCAAGAGAAAGAGAAAAGCACCGTGAAAACCTCAAGAGAAAAGCACCGTGAAAATCTCAAGAGAAAAGCACTGTGAAAAGAGAAAGAGAAAAGCAACGTGAAAAGTTTAAGAGAAAGAGAAAAGTACCATGAAAAGTTCAAGAGAAAGAGAAAAGCACCATGAAAAGTTCAAGAGAAAGAGAAAAGCACCGTGAAAACCTCAAGAGAAAAGCACCGTGAAAATCTCAAGAGAAAAGCACCGTGAAAAGTTCAAGAGAGAGAAAAGCACCATGAAAAGTTCAAGAGAAAGAGAAAAGCACTGTGAAAAGCTCAAGAGAAAAGCACCGTGAAAAGTTTAAGAGAAAAGCACCGTGAAAAGTTCAAGAGAAAAGCACCGTGAAAAGTTCAAGAGAAAGAGAAAAGCACCATGAAAAGTTCAAGAGAAAGAGAAAAGCACCGTGAAAAGTTCAAGAGAAAAGCTCTAGAGAAAAGCACTGTGAAAAGCTCAAGAGAAAAGCACCGTGAAAAGCTCAAGAGAAAAGCACCGTGAAAAGTTCAAGAGAAAAGCTCAAGAAAAAAGCACCGTGAAAAGTTCAAGAGAAAAGCTCAAGAGAAAAGTAATGTGAAAAGCTCAAGAGAAAAGCACCGTGAAAAGCTCAAGAGAAAAGCACCGTGAAAAGCTCAAGAGAAAGAGAAAAGCACCGTGAAAAGTTCAAGAGAAAAACTCAAGAGAAAAGCACTGTGAAAAGCTCAAGAGAAAAGCACCGTGAAAAGCTCAAGAGAAAAGCACCGTGAAAAGCTCAAGAAAAAAGCACCGTGAAAAGTTCAAGAGAAAAGCTCAAGAGAAAAGCACCGTGAAAAGTTCAAGAGAAAAGCTCAAGGGAAAAGCAACATGAAAAGCTCAAGAGAAAAGCACCGTGAAAAGTTCAAGAGAAAAGCACCGTGAAAAGTTCAAGAGAAAGAAAAAAGCACCGTGAAAAGTTCAAGAGAAAGAGAAAGAGAAAGAGAAAAGCAACGTGAAAAGTTTAAGAGATAGAGAAAAGCACCATGAAAAGTTCAAGAGAAAGAGAAAAGCACCATGAAAAGTTCAAGAGAAAGAGAAAAGCACCGTGAAAACCTCAAGAGAAAAGCACCGTGAAAATCTCAAGAGAAAAGCACCGTGAAAAGAGAAAGAGAAAAGCAACGTGAAAAGTTTAAGAAAAAGAGAAAAGCACCATGAAAAGTTCAAGAGAAAGAGAAAAGCACCATGAAAAGTTCAAGAGAAAGAGAAAAGCACCGTGAAAACCTCAAGAGAAAAGCACCGTGAAAATCTCAAGAGAAAAGCACCGTGAAAAGTTCAAGAGAGAGAAAAGCACCATGAAAAGTTCAAGAGAAAGAGAAAAGCACTGTGAAAAGCTCAAGAGAAAAGCACCGTGAAAAGTTTAAGAGAAAAGCACCGTGAAAAGTTCTAGAGAAAAGCTCAAGAGAAAAGCATCGTAAAAAAAGCTCAAGAGAAAAGCACCGTGAAAAGTTCAAGAGAAAAGCTCAAAAAAAAAGCACCGTGAAAAGTTCAAGAGAAAAGCTCAAAGGAAAAGCAACGTGAAAAGCTCAAGAGAAAAGCACCGTGAAAAGTTCAAGAGAAAAGCTCAAGAGAAAAGCACTGTGAAAAGCTCAAGAGAAAAGCACCGTGAAAAGCTCAAGAGAAAAGCAACGTTAAAAGCACAAGAGAAAAGCACCGTGAAAAGTTCAAGAGAAAGAGAAAGAGAAAGAGAAAAGCAACGTGAAAAGTTTAAGAGAAAGAGAAAAGCACCATGAAAAGTTCAAGAGAAAGAGAAAAGCACCGTGAAAACCTCAAGAGAAAAGCACCGTGAAAATCTCAAGAGAAAAGCACCGTGAAAAGTTCAAGAGAGAGAAAAGCACCATGAAAAGTTCAAGAGAAAGAGAAAAGCACTGTGAAAAGCTCAAGAGAAAAGCACCGTGAAAAGCTCAAGGAAAAAGCACCGTGAAAAGTTCAAGAGTAAAGCTCAAGAGAAAAGCACCGTGAAAAGCTCAAGAAAAAAGCACCGTGAAAAGTTCAAGAGAAAAGCTCAAGAGAAAAGCACCGTGAAAAGCTCAAGAGAAAAGCACCGTGAAAAGCTCAAGGAAAAAGCACCGTGAAAAGTTCAAGAGTAAAGCTCAAGAGAAAAGCACCGTGAAAAGCTCAAGAAAAAAGCACCGTGAAAAGTTCAAGAGAAAGAGAAAGAGAAAGAGAAAAGCAACGTGAAAAGTTTAAGAGATAGAGAAAAGCACCATGAAAAGTTCAAGAGAAAGAGAAAAGCACCATGAAAAGTTCAAGAGAAAGAGAAAAGCACCGTGAAAACCTCAAGAGAAAAGCACCGTGAAAATCTCAAGAGAAAAGCACCGTGAAAAGAGAAAGAGAAAAGCAACGTGAAAAGTTTAAGAAAAAGAGAAAAGCACCATGAAAAGTTCAAGAGAAAGAGAAAAGCACCATGAAAAGTTCAAGAGTAAGAGAAAAGCACCGTGAAAACCTCAAGAGAAAAGCACCGTGAAAATCTCAAGAGAAAAGCACCGTGAAAAGTTCAAGAGAGAGAAAAGCACCATGAAAAGTTCAAGAGAAAGAGAAAAGCACTGTGAAAAGCTCAAGAGAAAAGCACCGTGAAAAGTTTAAGAGAAAAGCACCGTGAAAAGTTCTAGAGAAAAGCTCAAGAGAAAAGCATCGTAAAAAAAGCTCAAGAGAAAAGCACCGTGAAAAGTTCAAGAGAAAAGCTCAAAAAAAAAGCACCGTGAAAAGTTCAAGAGAAAAGCTCAAAGGAAAAGCAACGTGAAAAGCTCAAGAGAAAAGCACCGTGAAAAGTTCAAGAGAAAAGCTCAAGAGAAAAGCACTGTGAAAAGCTCAAGAGAAAAGCACCGTGAAAAGCTCAAGAGAAAAGCAACGTTAAAAGCACAAGAGAAAAGCACCGTGAAAAGTTCAAGAGAAAGAGAAAGAGAAAAGCAACGTGAAAAGTTTAAGGGAAAGAGAAAAGCACCATGAAAAGTTCAAGAGAAAGAGAAAAGCACCGTGAAAACCTCAAGAGAAAAGCACCGTGAAAATCTCAAGAGAAAAGCACCGTGAAAAGTTCAAGAGAGAGAAAAGCACCTTGAAAAGTTCAAGAGAAAGAGAAAAGCACTGTGAAAAGCTCAAGAGAAAAGCACCGTGAAAAGCTCAAGGAAAAAGCACCGTGAAAAGTTCAAGAGTAAAGCTCAAGAGAAAAGCACCGTGAAAAGCTCAAGAAAAAAGCACCGTGAAAAGTTCAAGAGAAAAGCTCAAGAGAAAAGCACCGTGAAAAGCTCAAGAGAAAAGCACCGTGAAAAGCTCAAGGAAAAAGCACCGTGAAAAGTTCAAGAGTAAAGCTCAAGAGAAAAGCACCGTGAAAAGCTCAAGAAAAAAGCACCGTGAAAAGTTCAAGAGAAAAGCTCAAGAGAAAAGCACCGTGAAAAGTTCAAGAGAAAAGCTCAAGGGAAAAGCAACGTGAAAAGCTCAAAAGAAAAGCACCGTGAAAAGTTCAAGAGAAAAGCACCGTGAAAAGTTCAAGAGAAAGAAAAAAGCACCGTGAAAAGTTTAAGAAAAAGAGAAAAGCACCGTGAAAAGTTCAAGAGAAAGAGAAAGAGAAAGAGAAAAGCAACGTGAAAAGTACAAAGAGAAAGAGAAAAGCACCATGAAAAGTTCAAGAGAAAGAGAAAAGCACCGTGAAAACCTCAAGAGAAAAGCACCGTGAAAATCTCAAGAGAAAGGCACCGTGAAAAGAGAAAGAGAAAAGCAACGTGAAAAGTTTAAGAGAAAGAGAAAAGCACCATGAAAAGTTCAAGAGAAAGAGAAAAGCACCATGAAAAGTTCAAGAGAAAGAGAAAAGCACCGTGAAAACCTCAAGAGAAAAGCACCGTGAAAATCTCAAGAGAAAAGCACCGTGAAAAGTTCAAGAGAGAGAAAAGCACCATGAAAAGTTCAAGAGAAAGAGAAAAGCACTGTGAAAAGCTCAAGAGAAAAGCACCGTGAAAAGTTTAAGAGAAAAGCACCGTGAAAAGTTCAAGAGAAAAGCACCGTGAAAAGTTCAAGAGAAAGAGAAAAGCACCATGAAAAGTTCAAGAGAAAGAGAAAAGCACCGTGAAAAGTTCAAGAGAAAAGCTCTAGAGAAAAGCACTGTGAAAAGCTCAAGAAAAAAGCACCGTGAAAAGCTCAAGAGAAAAGCACCGTGAAAAGCTCAAGAGAAAAGCACCGTGAAAAGTTCAAGAGAAAAGCTCAAGAAAAAAGCACCGTGAAAAGTTCAAGAGAAAAGCTCAAGAGAAAAGTAATGTGAAAAGCTCAAGAGAAAAGCACCGTGAAAAGCTCAAGAGAAAAGCACCGTGAAAAGCTCAAGAGAAAGAGAAAAGCACCGTGAAAAGTTTAAGAGAAAAGCTCAAGGGAAAAGCAACATGAAAAGCTCAAGAGAAAAGCACCGTGAAAAGTTCAAGAGAAAAGCACCGTGAAAAGTTCAAGAGAAAGAAAAAAGCACCGTGAAAAGTTCAAGAGAAAGAGAAAGAGAAAGAGAAAAGCAACGTGAAAAGTTTAAGAGATAGAGAAAAGCACCATGAAAAGTTCAAGAGAAAGAGAAAAGCACCATGAAAAGTTCAAGAGAAAGAGAAAAGCACCGTGAAAACCTCAAGAGAAAAGCACCGTGAAAATCTCAAGAGAAAAGCACCGTGAAAAGAGAAAGAGAAAAGCAACGTGAAAAGTTTAAGAAAAAGAGAAAAGCACCATGAAAAGTTCAAGAGAAAGAGAAAAGCACCATGAAAAGTTCAAGAGAAAGAGAAAAGCACCGTGAAAACCTCAAGAGAAAAGCACCGTGAAAATCTCAAGAGAAAAGCACCGTGAAAAGTTCAAGAGAGAGAAAAGCACCATGAAAAGTTCAAGAGAAAGAGAAAAGCACTGTGAAAATCTCAAGAGAAAAGCACCGTGAAAAGAGAAAGAGAAAAGCAACGTGAAAAGTTTAAGAAAAAGAGAAAAGCACCATGAAAAGTTCAAGAGAAAGAGAAAAGCACCATGAAAAGTTCAAGAGAAAGAGAAAAGCACCGTGAAAACCTCAAGAGAAAAGCACCGTGAAAATCTCAAGAGAAAAGCACCGTGAAAAGAGAAAGAGAAAAGCAACGTGAAAAGTTTAAGAAAAAGAGAAAAGCACCATGAAAAGTTCAAGAGAAAGAGAAAAGCACCATGAAAAGTTCAAGAGAAAGAGAAAAGCACCGTGAAAACCTCAAGAGAAAAGCACCGTGAAAATCTCAAGAGAAAAGCACCGTGAAAAGTTCAAGAGAGAGAAAAGCACCATGAAAAGTTCAAGAGAAAGAGAAAAGCACCGTGAAAAGTTTAAGAGAAAAGCACCGTGAAAAGTTCTAGAGAAAAGCTCAAGAGAAAAGCATCGTAAAAAAAGCTCAAGAGAAAAGCACCGTGAAAAGTTCAAGAGAAAAGCTCAAAAAAAAAGCACCGTGAAAAGTTCAAGAGAAAAGCTCAAAGGAAAAGCAACGTGAAAAGCTCAAGAGAAAAGCACCGTGAAAAGTTCAAGAGAAAGAGAAAAGCACCGTGAAAAGTTTAAGAAAAAGAGAAAAGCACCGTGAAAAGTTCAAGAGAAAAGCTCAAGAGAAAAGCACTGTGAAAAGCTCAAGAGAAAAGCACCGTGAAAAGCTCAAGAGAAAAGCAACGTTAAAAGCACAAGAGAAAAGCACCGTGAAAAGTTCAAGAGAAAGAGAAAGAGAAAGAGAAAAGCACCGTGAAAAGTTTAAGAAAAAGAGAAAAGCACCGTGACAAGTTCAAGAGAAAAGCAACGTGAAAAGTTTAAGAGAAAGAGAAAAGCACCATGAAAAGTTCAAGAGAAAGAGAAAAGCACCGTGAAAACCTCAAGAGAAAAGCACCGTGAAAATCTCAAGAGAAAAGCACCGTGAAAAGTTCAAGAGAGAGAAAAGCACCATGAAAAGTTCAAGAGAAAGAGAAAAGCACTGTGAAAAGCCCAAGAGAAAAGCACCGTGAAAAGCTCAAGAGAAAAGCACCGTGAAAAGCTCAAGGAAAAAGCACCGTGAAAAGTTCAAGAGTAAAGCTCAAGAGAAAAGCACCGTGAAAAGCTCAAGAAAAAAGCACCGTGAAAAGTTCAAGAGAAAAGCTCAAGAGAAAAGCACCGTGAAAAGTTCAAGAGAAAAGCTCAAGGGAAAAGCAACGTGAAAAGCTCAAAAGAAAAGCACCGTGAAAAGTTCAAGAGAAAAGCACCGTGAAAAGTTCAAGAGAAAGAAAAAAGCACCGTGAAAAGTTTAAGAAAAAGAGAAAAGCACCGTGAAAAGTTCAAGAGAAAGAGAAAGAGAAAGAGAAAAGCAACGTGAAAAGTACAAAGAGAAAGAGAAAAGCACCATGAAAAGTTCAAGAGAAAGAGAAAAGCACCGTGAAAACCTCAAGAGAAAAGCACCGTGAAAATCTCAAGAGAAAAGCACCGTGAAAAGAGAAAGAGAAAAGCAACGTGAAAAGTTCAAGAGAAAGAGAAAAGCACCATGAAAAGTTCAAGAGAAAGAGAAAAGCACCGTGAAAACCTCAAGAGAAAAGCACCGTGAAAATCTCAAGAGAAAAGCACCGTGAAAAGTTCAAGAGAGAGAAAAGCACCATGAAAAGTTCAAGAGAAAGAGAAAAGCACTGTGAAAAGCTCAAGAGAAAAGCACCGTGAAAAGTTTAAGAGAAAAGCACCGTGAAAAGTTCAAGAGAAAAGCACCGTGAAAAGTTCAAGAGAAAGAGAAAAGCACCATGAAAAGTTCAAGAGAAAGAGAAAAGCACCGTGAAAAGTTCAAGAGAAAAGCTCTAGAGAAAAGCACTGTGAAAAGCTCAAGAGAAAAGCACCGTGAAAAGCTCAAGAGAAAAGCACCGTGAAAAGCTCAAGAGAAAAGCACCGTGAAAAGTTCAAGAGAAAAGCTCAAGAAAAAAGCACCGTGAAAAGTTCAAGAGAAAAGCTCAAGAGAAAAGTAATGTGAAAAGCTCAAGAGAAAAGCACCGTGAAAAGCTCAAGAGAAAAGCACCGTGAAAAGCTCAAGAGAAAGAGAAAAACACCGTGAAAAGTTCAAGAGAAAAACTCAAGAGAAAAGCACTGTGAAAAGCTCAAGAGAAAAGCACCGTGAAAAGCTCAAGAGAAAAGCACCGTGAAAAGCTCAAGAAAAAAGCACCGTGAAAAGTTCAAGAGAAAAGCTCAAGAGAAAAGCACCGTGAAAAGTTCAAGAGAAAAGCTCAAGGGAAAAGCAACATGAAAAGCTCAAGAGAAAAGCACCGTGAAAAGTTCAAGAGAAAAGCACCGTGAAAAGTTCAAGAGAAAGAAAAAAGCACCGTGAAAAGTTCAAGAGAAAGAGAAAGAGAAAGAGAAAAGCAACGTGAAAAGTTTAAGAGATAGAGAAAAGCACCATGAAAAGTTCAAGAGAAAGAGAAAAGCACCATGAAAAGTTCAAGAGAAAGAGAAAAGCACCGTGAAAACCTCAAGAGAAAAGCACCGTGAAAATCTCAAGAGAAAAGCACCGTGAAAAGAGAAAGAGAAAAGCAACGTGAAAAGTTTAAGAAAAAGAGAAAAGCACCATGAAAAGTTCAAGAGAAAGAGAAAAGCACCATGAAAAGTTCAAGAGAAAGAGAAAAGCACCGTGAAAACCTCAAGAGAAAAGCACCGTGAAAATCTCAAGAGAAAAGCACCGTGAAAAGTTCAAGAGAGAGAAAAGCACCATGAAAAGTTCAAGAGAAAGAGAAAAGCACTGTGAAAAGCTCAAGAGAAAAGCACCGTGAAAAGTTTAAGAGAAAAGCACCGTGAAAAGTTCTAGAGAAAAGCTCAAGAGAAAAGCATCGTAAAAAAAGCTCAAGAGAAAAGCACCGTGAAAAGTTCAAGAGAAAAGCTCAAAAAAAAAGCACCGTGAAAAGTTCAAGAGAAAAGCTCAAAGGAAAAGCAACGTGAAAAGCTCAAGAGAAAAGCACCGTGAAAAGTTCAAGAGAAAGAGAAAAGCACCGTGAAAAGTTTAAGAAAAAGAGAAAAGCACCGTGAAAAGTTCAAGAGAAAAGCTCAAGAGAAAAGCACTGTGAAAAGCTCAAGAGAAAAGCACCGTGAAAAGCTCAAGAGAAAAGCAACGTTAAAAGCACAAGAGAAAAGCACCGTGAAAAGTTCAAGAGAAAGAGAAAGAGAAAGAGAAAAGCACCGTGAAAAGTTTAAGAAAAAGAGAAAAGCACCGTGAAAAGAGAAAGAGAAAAGCAACGTGAAAGGTTTAAGAGAAAGAGAAAAGCACCATGAAAAGTTCAAGAGAAAGAGAAAAGCACTGTGAAAACCTCAAGAGAAAAGCACCGTGAAAATCTCAAGAGAAAAGCACCGTGAAAAGTTCAAGAGAGAGAAAAGCACCATGAAAAGTTCAAGAGAAAGAGAAAAGCACTGTGAAAAGCTCAAGAGAAAAGCACCGTGAAAAGCTCAAGAGAAAAGCACCGTGAAAAGTTCAAGAGAAAAGCTCAAAAAAAAAGCACCGTGAAAAGTTCAAGAGAAAAGCTCAAGGGAAAAGCAACGTGAAAAGCTCAAGAGAAAAGCACCGTGAAAAGTTCAAGAGAAAGAGAAAAGCACCGTGAAAAGTTTAAGAAAAAGAGAAAAGCACCGTGAAAAGTTCAAGAGAAAAGCACCATGAAAAGTTCAAGAGAAAGAGAAAAGCACCGTGAAAAGTTCAAGAGAAAAGCTCAAGAGAAAAGCACTGTGAAAAGCTCAAGAGAAAAGCACCGTGAAAAGCTCAAGAGAAAAGCACCGTGAAAAGCTCAAGAGAAAAGCACCGTGAAAAGTTCAAGAGAAAAGCTCAAAAAAAAAGCACCGTGAAAAGTTCAAGAGAAAAGCTCAAGGGAAAAGCAACGTGAAAAGCTCAAGAGAAAAGCACCGTGAAAAGTTCAAGAGAAAGAGAAAAGCACCGTGAAAAGTTTAAGAAAAAGAGAAACGCACCGTGAAAAGTTCAAGAGAAAAGCACCATGAAAAGTTCAAGAGAAAGAGAAAAGCACCGTGAAAAGTTCAAGAGAAAAGCTCAAGAGAAAAGCACTGTGAAAAGCTCAAGAGAAAAGCACCGTGAAAAGCTCAAGAGAAAAGCACCGTGAAAAGCTCAAGGAAAAAGCACCGTGAAAAGTTCAAGAGTAAAGCTCAAGAGAAAAGCACCGTGAAAAGCTCAAGAAAAAAGCACCGTGAAAAGTTCAAGAGAAAAGCTCAAGAGAAAAGCACCGTGAAAAGTTCAAGAGAAAAGCTCAAGGGAAAAGCAACGTGAAAAGCTCAAAAGAAAAGCACCGTGAAAAGTTCAAGAGAAAAGCACCGTGAAAAGTTCAAGAGAAAGAAAAAAGCACCGTGAAAAGTTTAAGAAAAAGAGAAAAGCACCGTGAAAAGTTCAAGAGAAAGAGAAAGAGAAAGAGAAAAGCAACGTGAAAGTACAAAGAGAAAGAGAAAAGCACCATGAAAAGTTCAAGAGAAAGAGAAAAGCACCGTGAAAACCTCAAGAGAAAAGCACCGTGAAAATCTCAAGAGAAAAGCACCGTGAAAAGAGAAAGAGAAAAGCAACGTGAAAAGTTTAAGAGAAAGAGAAAAGCACCATGAAAAGTTCAAGAGAAAGAGAAAAGCACCATGAAAAGTTCAAGAGAAAGAGAAAAGCACCGTGAAAACCTCAAGAGAAAAGCACCGTGAAAATCTCAAGAGAAAAGCACCGTGAAAAGTTCAAGAGAGAGAAAAGCACCATGAAAAGTTCAAGAGAAAGAGAAAAGCACTGTGAAAAGCTCAAGAGAAAAGCACCGTGAAAAGTTTAAGAGAAAAGCACCGTGAAAAGTTCAAGAGAAAAGCACCGTGAAAAGTTCAAGAGAAAGAGAAAAGCACCATGAAAAGTTCAAGAGAAAGAGAAAAGCACCGTGAAAAGTTCAAGAGAAAAGCTCTAGAGAAAAGCACTGTGAAAAGCTCAAGAGAAAAGCACCGTGAAAAGCTCAAGAGAAAAGCACCGTGAAAAGCTCAAGAGAAAAGCACCGTGAAAAGTTCAAGAGAAAAGCTCAAGAAAAAAGCACCGTGAAAAGTTCAAGAGAAAAGCTCAAGAGAAAAGTACTGTGAAAAGCTCAAGAGAAAAGCACCGTGAAAAGCTCAAGAGAAAAGCACCGTGAAAAGCTCAAGAAAAAAGCACCGTGAAAAGTTCAAGAGAAAAGCTCAAGAGAAAAGCACCGTGAAAAGTTCAAGAGAAAAGCTCAAGAAAAAAGCACCGTGAAAAGTTCAAGAGAAAAGCTCAAGAGAAAAGCACTGTGAAAAGCTCAAGAGAAAAGCACCGTGAAAAGCTCAAGAGAAAAGCACCGTGAAAAGCTCAAGAAAAAAGCACCGTGAAAAGTTCAAGAGAAAAGCTCAAGAGAAAAGCACCGTGAAAAGTTCAAGAGAAAAGCTCAAGGGAAAAGCAACGTGAAAAGCTCAAGAGAAAAGCACCGTGAAAAGTTCAAGAGAAAAGCACCATGAAAAGTTCAAGAGAAAGAGAAAAGCACCGTGAAAAGTTCAAGAGAAAAGCTCAAGAGAAAAGCACTGTGAAAAGCTCAAGAGAAAAGCACCGTGAAAAGCTCAAGAGAAAAGCACCGTGAAAAGCTCAAGAGAAAAGCACCGTGAAAAGTTCAAGAGAAAAGCTCAAAAAAAAGCACCGTGAAAAGTTCAAGAGAAAAGCTCAAGGGAAAAGCAACGTGAAAAGCTCAAGAGAAAAGCACCGTGAAAAGTTCAAGAGAAAGAGAAAAGCACCGTGAAAAGTTTAAGAAAAAGAGAAACGCACCGTGAAAAGTTCAAGAGAAAAGCACCATGAAAAGTTCAAGAGAAAGAGAAAAGCACCGTGAAAAGTTCAAGAGAAAAGCTCAAGAGAAAAGCACTGTGAAAAGCTCAAGAGAAAAGCACCGTGAAAAGCTCAAGAGAAAAGCACCGTGAAAAGCTCAAGGAAAAAGCACCGTGAAAAGTTCAAGAGTAAAGCTCAAGAGAAAAGCACCGTGAAAAGCTCAAGAAAAAAGCACCGTGAAAAGTTCAAGAGAAAAGCTCAAGAGAAAAGCACCGTGAAAAGTTCAAGAGAAAAGCTCAAGGGAAAAGCAACGTGAAAAGCTCAAAAGAAAAGCACCGTGAAAAGTTCAAGAGAAAAGCACCGTGAAAAGTTCAAGAGAAAGAAAAAAGCACCGTGAAAAGTTTAAGAAAAAGAGAAAAGCACCGTGAAAAGTTCAAGAGAAAGAGAAAGAGAAAGAGAAAAGCAACGTGAAAGTACAAAGAGAAAGAGAAAAGCACCATGAAAAGTTCAAGAGAAAGAGAAAAGCACCGTGAAAACCTCAAGAGAAAAGCACCGTGAAAATCTCAAGAGAAAAGCACCGTGAAAAGAGAAAGAGAAAAGCAACGTGAAAAGTTTAAGAGAAAGAGAAAAGCACCATGAAAAGTTCAAGAGAAAGAGAAAAGCACCATGAAAAGTTCAAGAGAAAGAGAAAAGCACCGTGAAAACCTCAAGAGAAAAGCACCGTGAAAATCTCAAGAGAAAAGCACCGTGAAAAGTTCAAGAGAGAGAAAAGCACCATGAAAAGTTCAAGAGAAAGAGAAAAGCACTGTGAAAAGCTCAAGAGAAAAGCACCGTGAAAAGTTTAAGAGAAAAGCACCGTGAAAAGTTCAAGAGAAAAGCACCGTGAAAAGTTCAAGAGAAAGAGAAAAGCACCATGAAAAGTTCAAGAGAAAGAGAAAAGCACCGTGAAAAGTTCAAGAGAAAAGTTCTAGAGAAAAGCTCAAGAGAAAAGCATCGTAAAAAAAGCTCAAGAGAAAAGCACCGTGAAAAGTTCAAGAGAAAAGCTCAAAAAAAAAGCACCGTGAAAAGTTCAAGAGAAAAGCTCAAAGGAAAAGCAACGTGAAAAGCTCAAGAGAAAAGCACCGTGAAAAGTTCAAGAGAAAAGCTCAAGAGAAAAGCACTGTGAAAAGCTCAAGAGAAAAGCACCGTGAAAAGCTCAAGAGAAAAGCAACGTTAAAAGCACAAGAGAAAAGCACCGTGAAAAGTTCAAGAGAAAGAGAAAGAGAAAGAGAAAAGCAACGTGAAAAGTTTAAGAGAAAGAGAAAAGCACCATGAAAAGTTCAAGAGAAAGAGAAAAGCACCGTGAAAACCTCAAGAGAAAAGCACCGTGAAAATCTCAAGAGAAAAGCACCGTGAAAAGTTCAAGAGAGAGAAAAGCACCATGAAAAGTTCAAGAGAAAGAGAAAAGCACTGTGAAAAGCTCAAGAGAAAAGCACCGTGAAAAGCTCAAGGAAAAAGCACCGTGAAAAGTTCAAGAGTAAAGCTCAAGAGAAAAGCACCGTGAAAAGCTCAAGAAAAAAGCACCGTGAAAAGTTCAAGAGAAAAGCTCAAGAGAAAAGCACCGTGAAAAGCTCAAGAGAAAAGCACCGTGAAAAGCTCAAGGAAAAAGCACCGTGAAAAGTTCAAGAGTAAAGCTCAAGAGAAAAGCACCGTGAAAAGCTCAAGAAAAAAGCACCGTGAAAAGTTCAAGAGAAAAGCTCAAGAGAAAAGCACCGTGAAAAGTTCAAGAGAAAAGCTCAAGGGAAAAGCAACGTGAAAAGCTCAAAAGAAAAGCACCGTGAAAAGTTCAAGAGAAAAGCACCGTGAAAAGTTCAAGAGAAAGAAAAAAGCACCGTGAAAAGTTTAAGAAAAAGAGAAAAGCACCGTGAAAAGTTCAAGAGAAAGAGAAAGAGAAAGAGAAAAGCAACGTGAAAAGTACAAAGAGAAAGAGAAAAGCACCATGAAAAGTTCAAGAGAAAGAGAAAAGCACCGTGAAAACCTCAAGAGAAAAGCACCGTGAAAATCTCAAGAGAAAGGCACCGTGAAAAGAGAAAGAGAAAAGCAACGTGAAAAGTTTAAGAGAAAGAGAAAAGCACCATGAAAAGTTCAAGAGAAAGAGAAAAGCACCATGAAAAGTTCAAGAGAAAGAGAAAAGCACCGTGAAAACCTCAAGAGAAAAGCACCGTGAAAATCTCAAGAGAAAAGCACCGTGAAAAGTTCAAGAGAGAGAAAAGCACCATGAAAAGTTCAAGAGAAAGAGAAAAGCACTGTGAAAAGCTCAAGAGAAAAGCACCGTGAAAAGTTTAAGAGAAAAGCACCGTGAAAAGTTCAAGAGAAAAGCACCGTGAAAAGTTCAAGAGAAAGAGAAAAGCACCATGAAAAGTTCAAGAGAAAGAGAAAAGCACCGTGAAAAGTTCAAGAGAAAAGCTCTAGAGAAAAGCACTGTGAAAAGCTCAAGAAAAAAGCACCGTGAAAAGCTCAAGAGAAAAGCACCGTGAAAAGCTCAAGAGAAAAGCACCGTGAAAAGCTCAAGAGAAAAGCACCGTGAAAAGCTCAAGAGAAAGAGAAAAACACCGTGAAAAGTTCAAGAGAAAAACTCAAGAGAAAAGCACTGTGAAAAGCTCAAGAGAAAAGCACCGTGAAAAGCTCAAGAGAAAAGCACCGTGAAAAGCTCAAGAAAAAAGCACCGTGAAAAGTTCAAGAGAAAAGCTCAAGAGAAAAGCACCGTGAAAAGTTCAAGAGAAAAGCTCAAGGGAAAAGCAACATGAAAAGCTCAAGAGAAAAGCACCGTGAAAAGTTCAAGAGAAAAGCACCGTGAAAAGTTCAAGAGAAAGAAAAAAGCACCGTGAAAAGTTCAAGAGAAAGAGAAAGAGAAAGAGAAAAGCAACGTGAAAAGTTTAAGAGATAGAGAAAAGCACCATGAAAAGTTCAAGAGAAAGAGAAAAGCACCATGAAAAGTTCAAGAGAAAGAGAAAAGCACCGTGAAAACCTCAAGAGAAAAGCACCGTGAAAATCTCAAGAGAAAAGCACCGTGAAAAGAGAAAGAGAAAAGCAACGTGAAAAGTTTAAGAAAAAGAGAAAAGCACCATGAAAAGTTCAAGAGAAAGAGAAAAGCACCATGAAAAGTTCAAGAGAAAGAGAAAAGCACCGTGAAAACCTCAAGAGAAAAGCACCGTGAAAATCTCAAGAGAAAAGCACCGTGAAAAGTTCAAGAGAGAGAAAAGCACCATGAAAAGTTCAAGAGAAAGAGAAAAGCACTGTGAAAAGCTCAAGAGAAAAGCACCGTGAAAAGTTTAAGAGAAAAGCACCGTGAAAAGTTCTAGAGAAAAGCTCAAGAGAAAAGCATCGTAAAAAAAGCTCAAGAGAAAAGCACCGTGAAAAGTTCAAGAGAAAAGCTCAAAAAAAAAGCACCGTGAAAAGTTCAAGAGAAAAGCTCAAAGGAAAAGCAACGTGAAAAGCTCAAGAGAAAAGCACCGTGAAAAGTTCAAGAGAAAGAGAAAAGCACCGTGAAAAGTTTAAGAAAAAGAGAAAAGCACCGTGAAAAGTTCAAGAGAAAAGCTCAAGAGAAAAGCACTGTGAAAAGCTCAAGAGAAAAGCACCGTGAAAAGCTCAAGAGAAAAGCAACGTTAAAAGCACAAGAGAAAAGCACCGTGAAAAGTTCAAGAGAAAGAGAAAGAGAAAGAGAAAAGCACCGTGAAAAGTTTAAGAAAAAGAGAAAAGCACCGTGAAAAGAGAAAGAGAAAAGCAACGTGAAAGGTTTAAGAGAAAGAGAAAAGCACCATGAAAAGTTCAAGAGAAAGAGAAAAGCACTGTGAAAACCTCAAGAGAAAAGCACCGTGAAAATCTCAAGAGAAAAGCACCGTGAAAAGTTCAAGAGAGAGAAAAGCACCATGAAAAGTTCAAGAGAAAGAGAAAAGCACTGTGAAAAGCTCAAGAGAAAAGCACCGTGAAAAGCTCAAGAGAAAAGCACCGTGAAAAGTTCAAGAGAAAAGCTCAAAAAAAAAGCACCGTGAAAAGTTCAAGAGAAAAGCTCAAGGGAAAAGCAACGTGAAAAGCTCAAGAGAAAAGCACCGTGAAAAGTTCAAGAGAAAGAGAAAAGCACCGTGAAAAGTTTAAGAAAAAGAGAAAAGCACCGTGAAAAGTTCAAGAGAAAAGCACCATGAAAAGTTCAAGAGAAAGAGAAAAGCACCGTGAAAAGTTCAAGAGAAAAGCTCAAGAGAAAAGCACTGTGAAAAGCTCAAGAGAAAAGCACCGTGAAAAGCTCAAGAGAAAAGCACCGTGAAAAGCTCAAGAGAAAAGCACCGTGAAAAGTTCAAGAGAAAAGCTCAAAAAAAAAGCACCGTGAAAAGTTCAAGAGAAAAGCTCAAGGGAAAAGCAACGTGAAAAGCTCAAGAGAAAAGCACCGTGAAAAGTTCAAGAGAAAGAGAAAAGCACCGTGAAAAGTTTAAGAAAAAGAGAAACGCACCGGGAAAAGTTCAAGAGAAAAGCACCATGAAAAGTTCAAGAGAAAGAGAAAAGCACCGTGAAAAGTTCAAGAGAAAAGCTCAAGAGAAAAGCACTGTGAAAAGCTCAAGAGAAAAGCACCGTGAAAAGCTCAAGAGAAAAGCACCGTGAAAAGCTCAAGGAAAAAGCACCGTGAAAAGTTCAAGAGTAAAGCTCAAGAGAAAAGCACCGTGAAAAGCTCAAGAAAAAAGCACCGTGAAAAGTTCAAGAGAAAAGCTCAAGAGAAAAGCACCGTGAAAAGTTCAAGAGAAAAGCTCAAGGGAAAAGCAACGTGAAAAGCTCAAAAGAAAAGCACCGTGAAAAGTTCAAGAGAAAAGCACCGTGAAAAGTTCAAGAGAAAGAAAAAAGCACCGTGAAAAGTTTAAGAAAAAGAGAAAAGCACCGTGAAAAGTTCAAGAGAAAGAGAAAGAGAAAGAGAAAAGCAACGTGAAAGTACAAAGAGAAAGAGAAAAGCACCATGAAAAGTTCAAGAGAAAGAGAAAAGCACCGTGAAAACCTCAAGAGAAAAGCACCGTGAAAATCTCAAGAGAAAAGCACCGTGAAAAGAGAAAGAGAAAAGCAACGTGAAAAGTTTAAGAGAAAGAGAAAAGCACCATGAAAAGTTCAAGAGAAAGAGAAAAGCACCATGAAAAGTTCAAGAGAAAGAGAAAAGCACCGTGAAAACCTCAAGAGAAAAGCACCGTGAAAATCTCAAGAGAAAAGCACCGTGAAAAGTTCAAGAGAGAGAAAAGCACCATGAAAAGTTCAAGAGAAAGAGAAAAGCACTGTGAAAAGCTCAAGAGAAAAGCACCGTGAAAAGTTTAAGAGAAAAGCACCGTGAAAAGTTCAAGAGAAAAGCACCGTGAAAAGTTCAAGAGAAAGAGAAAAGCACCATGAAAAGTTCAAGAGAAAGAGAAAAGCACCGTGAAAAGTTCAAGAGAAAAGCTCTAGAGAAAAGCACTGTGAAAAGCTCAAGAGAAAAGCACCGTGAAAAGCTCAAGAGAAAAGCACCGTGAAAAGCTCAAGAGAAAAGCACCGTGAAAAGTTCAAGAGAAAAGCTCAAGAAAAAAGCACCGTGAAAAGTTCAAGAGAAAAGCTCAAGAGAAAAGTACTGTGAAAAGCTCAAGAGAAAAGCACCGTGAAAAGCTCAAGAGAAAAGCACCGTGAAAAGCTCAAGAAAAAAGCACCGTGAAAAGTTCAAGAGAAAAGCTCAAGAGAAAAGCACCGTGAAAAGTTCAAGAGAAAAGCTCAAGAAAAAAGCACCGTGAAAAGTTCAAGAGAAAAGCTCAAGAGAAAAGCACTGTGAAAAGCTCAAGAGAAAAGCACCGTGAAAAGCTCAAGAGAAAAGCACCGTGAAAAGCTCAAGAAAAAAGCACCGTGAAAAGTTCAAGAGAAAAGCTCAAGAGAAAAGCACCGTGAAAAGTTCAAGAGAAAAGCTCAAGGGAAAAGCAACGTGAAAAGCTCAAGAGAAAAGCACCGTGAAAAGTTCAAGAGAAAAGCACCATGAAAAGTTCAAGAGAAAGAGAAAAGCACCGTGAAAAGTTCAAGAGAAAAGCTCAAGAGAAAAGCACTGTGAAAAGCTCAAGAGAAAAGCACCGTGAAAAGCTCAAGAGAAAAGCACCGTGAAAAGCTCAAGAGAAAAGCACCGTGAAAAGTTCAAGAGAAAAGCTCAAAAAAAAAGCACCGTGAAAAGTTCAAGAGAAAAGCTCAAGGGAAAAGCAACGTGAAAAGCTCAAGAGAAAAGCACCGTGAAAAGTTCAAGAGAAAGAGAAAAGCACCGTGAAAAGTTTAAGAAAAAGAGAAACGCAC
Source organism: Leptasterias polaris (assembly GCA_037783415.1). NCBI lineage: Eukaryota > Metazoa > Echinodermata > Asteroidea > Forcipulatida > Asteriidae > Leptasterias > Leptasterias polaris. The sequence continues at coordinate 2,090,286 of JAZGTN010000005.1, read as the reverse complement.
CGTGAAAAGTTCAAGAGAAAAGCACCATGAAAAGTTCAAGAGAAAGAGAAAAGCACCGTGAAAAGTTCAAGAGAAAAGCTCAAGAGAAAAGCACTGTGAAAAGCTCAAGAGAAAAGCACCGTGAAAAGCTCAAGAGAAAAGCACCGTGAAAAGCTCAAGGAAAAAGCACCGTGAAAAGTTCAAGAGTAAAGCTCAAGAGAAAAGCACCGTGAAAAGCTCAAGAAAAAAGCACCGTGAAAAGTTCAAGAGAAAAGCTCAAGAGAAAAGCACCGTGAAAAGTTCAAGAGAAAAGCTCAAGGGAAAAGCAACGTGAAAAGCTCAAAAGAAAAGCACCGTGAAAAGTTCAAGAGAAAAGCACCGTGAAAAGTTCAAGAGAAAGAAAAAAGCACCGTGAAAAGTTTAAGAAAAAGAGAAAAGCACCGTGAAAAGTTCAAGAGAAAGAGAAAGAGAAAGAGAAAAGCAACGTGAAAGTACAAAGAGAAAGAGAAAAGCACCATGAAAAGTTCAAGAGAAAGAGAAAAGCACCGTGAAAACCTCAAGAGAAAAGCACCGTGAAAATCTCAAGAGAAAAGCACCGTGAAAAGAGAAAGAGAAAAGCAACGTGAAAAGTTTAAGAGAAAGAGAAAAGCACCATGAAAAGTTCAAGAGAAAGAGAAAAGCACCATGAAAAGTTCAAGAGAAAGAGAAAAGCACCGTGAAAACCTCAAGAGAAAAGCACCGTGAAAATCTCAAGAGAAAAGCACCGTGAAAAGTTCAAGAGAGAGAAAAGCACCATGAAAAGTTCAAGAGAAAGAGAAAAGCACTGTGAAAAGCTCAAGAGAAAAGCACCGTGAAAAGTTTAAGAGAAAAGCACCGTGAAAAGTTCAAGAGAAAAGCACCGTGAAAAGTTCAAGAGAAAGAGAAAAGCACCATGAAAAGTTCAAGAGAAAGAGAAAAGCACCGTGAAAAGTTCAAGAGAAAAGTTCTAGAGAAAAGCTCAAGAGAAAAGCATCGTAAAAAAAGCTCAAGAGAAAAGCACCGTGAAAAGTTCAAGAGAAAAGCTCAAAAAAAAAGCACCGTGAAAAGTTCAAGAGAAAAGCTCAAAGGAAAAGCAACGTGAAAAGCTCAAGAGAAAAGCACCGTGAAAAGTTCAAGAGAAAAGCTCAAGAGAAAAGCACTGTGAAAAGCTCAAGAGAAAAGCACCGTGAAAAGCTCAAGAGAAAAGCAACGTTAAAAGCACAAGAGAAAAGCACCGTGAAAAGTTCAAGAGAAAGAGAAAGAGAAAGAGAAAAGCAACGTGAAAAGTTTAAGAGAAAGAGAAAAGCACCATGAAAAGTTCAAGAGAAAGAGAAAAGCACCGTGAAAACCTCAAGAGAAAAGCACCGTGAAAATCTCAAGAGAAAAGCACCGTGAAAAGTTCAAGAGAGAGAAAAGCACCATGAAAAGTTCAAGAGAAAGAGAAAAGCACTGTGAAAAGCTCAAGAGAAAAGCACCGTGAAAAGCTCAAGGAAAAAGCACCGTGAAAAGTTCAAGAGTAAAGCTCAAGAGAAAAGCACCGTGAAAAGCTCAAGAAAAAAGCACCGTGAAAAGTTCAAGAGAAAAGCTCAAGAGAAAAGCACCGTGAAAAGCTCAAGAGAAAAGCACCGTGAAAAGCTCAAGGAAAAAGCACCGTGAAAAGTTCAAGAGTAAAGCTCAAGAGAAAAGCACCGTGAAAAGCTCAAGAAAAAAGCACCGTGAAAAGTTCAAGAGAAAAGCTCAAGAGAAAAGCACCGTGAAAAGTTCAAGAGAAAAGCTCAAGGGAAAAGCAACGTGAAAAGCTCAAAAGAAAAGCACCGTGAAAAGTTCAAGAGAAAAGCACCGTGAAAAGTTCAAGAGAAAGAAAAAAGCACCGTGAAAAGTTTAAGAAAAAGAGAAAAGCACCGTGAAAAGTTCAAGAGAAAGAGAAAGAGAAAGAGAAAAGCAACGTGAAAAGTACAAAGAGAAAGAGAAAAGCACCATGAAAAGTTCAAGAGAAAGAGAAAAGCACCGTGAAAACCTCAAGAGAAAAGCACCGTGAAAATCTCAAGAGAAAGGCACCGTGAAAAGAGAAAGAGAAAAGCAACGTGAAAAGTTTAAGAGAAAGAGAAAAGCACCATGAAAAGTTCAAGAGAAAGAGAAAAGCACCATGAAAAGTTCAAGAGAAAGAGAAAAGCACCGTGAAAACCTCAAGAGAAAAGCACCGTGAAAATCTCAAGAGAAAAGCACCGTGAAAAGTTCAAGAGAGAGAAAAGCACCATGAAAAGTTCAAGAGAAAGAGAAAAGCACTGTGAAAAGCTCAAGAGAAAAGCACCGTGAAAAGTTTAAGAGAAAAGCACCGTGAAAAGTTCAAGAGAAAAGCACCGTGAAAAGTTCAAGAGAAAGAGAAAAGCACCATGAAAAGTTCAAGAGAAAGAGAAAAGCACCGTGAAAAGTTCAAGAGAAAAGCTCTAGAGAAAAGCACTGTGAAAAGCTCAAGAAAAAAGCACCGTGAAAAGCTCAAGAGAAAAGCACCGTGAAAAGCTCAAGAGAAAAGCACCGTGAAAAGTTCAAGAGAAAAGCTCAAGAAAAAAGCACCGTGAAAAGTTCAAGAGAAAAGCTCAAGAGAAAAGTAATGTGAAAAGCTCAAGAGAAAAGCACCGTGAAAAGCTCAAGAGAAAAGCACCGTGAAAAGCTCAAGAGAAAGAGAAAAGCACCGTGAAAAGTTTAAGAGAAAAGCTCAAGGGAAAAGCAACATGAAAAGCTCAAGAGAAAAGCACCGTGAAAAGTTCAAGAGAAAAGCACCGTGAAAAGTTCAAGAGAAAGAAAAAAGCACCGTGAAAAGTTCAAGAGAAAGAGAAAGAGAAAGAGAAAAGCAACGTGAAAAGTTTAAGAGATAGAGAAAAGCACCATGAAAAGTTCAAGAGAAAGAGAAAAGCACCATGAAAAGTTCAAGAGAAAGAGAAAAGCACCGTGAAAACCTCAAGAGAAAAGCACCGTGAAAATCTCAAGAGAAAAGCACCGTGAAAAGAGAAAGAGAAAAGCAACGTGAAAAGTTTAAGAAAAAGAGAAAAGCACCATGAAAAGTTCAAGAGAAAGAGAAAAGCACCATGAAAAGTTCAAGAGAAAGAGAAAAGCACCGTGAAAACCTCAAGAGAAAAGCACCGTGAAAATCTCAAGAGAAAAGCACCGTGAAAAGTTCAAGAGAGAGAAAAGCACCATGAAAAGTTCAAGAGAAAGAGAAAAGCACTGTGAAAATCTCAAGAGAAAAGCACCGTGAAAAGAGAAAGAGAAAAGCAACGTGAAAAGTTTAAGAAAAAGAGAAAAGCACCATGAAAAGTTCAAGAGAAAGAGAAAAGCACCATGAAAAGTTCAAGAGAAAGAGAAAAGCACCGTGAAAACCTCAAGAGAAAAGCACCGTGAAAATCTCAAGAGAAAAGCACCGTGAAAAGAGAAAGAGAAAAGCAACGTGAAAAGTTTAAGAAAAAGAGAAAAGCACCATGAAAAGTTCAAGAGAAAGAGAAAAGCACCATGAAAAGTTCAAGAGAAAGAGAAAAGCACAGTGAAAACCTCAAGAGAAAAGCACCGTGAAAATCTCAAGAGAAAAGCACCGTGAAAAGTTCAAGAGAGAGAAAAGCACCATGAAAAGTTCAAGAGAAAGAGAAAAGCACCGTGAAAAGTTTAAGAGAAAAGCACCGTGAAAAGTTCTAGAGAAAAGCTCAAGAGAAAAGCATCGTAAAAAAAGCTCAAGAGAAAAGCACCGTGAAAAGTTCAAGAGAAAAGCTCAAAAAAAAAGCACCGTGAAAAGTTCAAGAGAAAAGCTCAAGGGAAAAGCAACGTGAAAAGCTCAAAAGAAAAGCACCGTGAAAAGTTCAAGAGAAAAGCACCGTGAAAAGTTCAAGAGAAAGAAAAAAGCACCGTGAAAAGTTTAAGAAAAAGAGAAAAGCACCGTGAAAAGTTCAAGAGAAAGAGAAAGAGAAAGAGAAAAGCAACGTGAAAAGTACAAAGAGAAAGAGAAAAGCACCATGAAAAGTTCAAGAGAAAGAGAAAAGCACCGTGAAAACCTCAAGAGAAAAGCACCGTGAAAATCTCAAGAGAAAAGCACCGTGAAAAGAGAAAGAGAAAAGCAACGTGAAAAGTTCAAGAGAAAGAGAAAAGCACCATGAAAAGTTCAAGAGAAAGAGAAAAGCACCGTGAAAACCTCAAGAGAAAAGCACCGTGAAAATCTCAAGAGAAAAGCACCGTGAAAAGTTCAAGAGAGAGAAAAGCACCATGAAAAGTTCAAGAGAAAGAGAAAAGCACTGTGAAAAGCTCAAGAGAAAAGCACCGTGAAAAGTTTAAGAGAAAAGCACCGTGAAAAGTTCAAGAGAAAAGCACCGTGAAAAGTTCAAGAGAAAGAGAAAAGCACCATGAAAAGTTCAAGAGAAAGAGAAAAGCACCGTGAAAAGTTCAAGAGAAAAGCTCTAGAGAAAAGCACTGTGAAAAGCTCAAGAGAAAAGCACCGTGAAAAGCTCAAGAGAAAAGCACCGTGAAAAGCTCAAGAGAAAAGCACCGTGAAAAGTTCAAGAGAAAAGCTCAAGAAAAAAGCACCGTGAAAAGTTCAAGAGAAAAGCTCAAGAGAAAAGTAATGTGAAAAGCTCAAGAGAAAAGCACCGTGAAAAGCTCAAGAGAAAAGCACCGTGAAAAGCTCAAGAGAAAGAGAAAAACACCGTGAAAAGTTCAAGAGAAAAACTCAAGAGAAAAGCACTGTGAAAAGCTCAAGAGAAAAGCACCGTGAAAAGCTCAAGAGAAAAGCACCGTGAAAAGCTCAAGAAAAAAGCACCGTGAAAAGTTCAAGAGAAAAGCTCAAGAGAAAAGCACCGTGAAAAGTTCAAGAGAAAAGCTCAAGGGAAAAGCAACATGAAAAGCTCAAGAGAAAAGCACCGTGAAAAGTTCAAGAGAAAAGCACCGTGAAAAGTTCAAGAGAAAGAAAAAAGCACCGTGAAAAGTTCAAGAGAAAGAGAAAGAGAAAGAGAAAAGCAACGTGAAAAGTTTAAGAGATAGAGAAAAGCACCATGAAAAGTTCAAGAGAAAGAGAAAAGCACCATGAAAAGTTCAAGAGAAAGAGAAAAGCACCGTGAAAACCTCAAGAGAAAAGCACCGTGAAAATCTCAAGAGAAAAGCACCGTGAAAAGAGAAAGAGAAAAGCAACGTGAAAAGTTTAAGAAAAAGAGAAAAGCACCATGAAAAGTTCAAGAGAAAGAGAAAAGCACCATGAAAAGTTCAAGAGAAAGAGAAAAGCACCGTGAAAACCTCAAGAGAAAAGCACCGTGAAAATCTCAAGAGAAAAGCACCGTGAAAAGTTCAAGAGAGAGAAAAGCACCATGAAAAGTTCAAGAGAAAGAGAAAAGCACTGTGAAAAGCTCAAGAGAAAAGCACCGTGAAAAGTTTAAGAGAAAAGCACCGTGAAAAGTTCTAGAGAAAAGCTCAAGAGAAAAGCATCGTAAAAAAAGCTCAAGAGAAAAGCACCGTGAAAAGTTCAAGAGAAAAGCTCAAAAAAAAAGCACCGTGAAAAGTTCAAGAGAGAGAAAAGCACCATGAAAAGTTCAAGAGAAAGAGAAAAGCACTGTGAAAAGCTCAAGAGAAAAGCACCGTGAAAAGCTCAAGAGAAAAGCACCGTGAAAAGTTCAAGAGAAAAGCTCAAAAAAAAAGCACCGTGAAAAGTTCAAGAGAAAAGCTCAAGGGAAAAGCAACGTGAAAAGCTCAAGAGAAAAGCACTGTGAAAAGTTCAAGAGAAAGAGAAAAGCACCGTGAAAAGTTTAAGAAAAAGAGAAAAGCACCGTGAAAAGCTCAAGAGAAAAGCACCGTGAAAAGTTCAAGAGAAAGAGAAAAGCACCGTGAAAAGTTTAAGAAAAAGAGAAACGCACCGTGAAAAGTTCAAGAGAAAAGCACCATGAAAAGTACAAAGAGAAAGAGAAAAGCACCATGAAAAGTTCAAGAGAAAGAGAAAAGCACCGTGAAAACCTCAAGAGAAAAGCACCGTGAAAATCTCAAGAGAAAAGCACCGTGAAAAGAGAAAGAGAAAAGCAACGTGAAAAGTTTAAGAAAAAGAGAAAAGCACCATGAAAAGTTCAAGAGAAAGAGAAAAGCACCATGAAAAGTTCAAGAGAAAGAGAAAAGCACCGTGAAAACCTCAAGAGAAAAGCACCGTGAAAATCTCAAGAGAAAAGCACCGTGAAAAGTTCAAGAGAGAGAAAAGCACCATGAAAAGTTCAAGAGAAAGAGAAAAGCACTGTGAAAATCTCAAGAGAAAAGCACCGTGAAAAGAGAAAGAGAAAAGCAACGTGAAAAGTTTAAGAAAAAGAGAAAAGCACCATGAAAAGTTCAAGAGAAAGAGAAAAGCACCATGAAAAGTTCAAGAGAAAGAGAAAAGCACCGTGAAAACCTCAAGAGAAAAGCACCGTGAAAATCTCAAGAGAAAAGCACCGTGAAAAGAGAAAGAGAAAAGCAACGTGAAAAGTTTAAGAAAAAGAGAAAAGCACCATGAAAAGTTCAAGAGAAAGAGAAAAGCACCATGAAAAGTTCAAGAGAAAGAGAAAAGCACAGTGAAAACCTCAAGAGAAAAGCACCGTGAAAATCTCAAGAGAAAAGCACCGTGAAAAGTTCAAGAGAGAGAAAAGCACCATGAAAAGTTCAAGAGAAAGAGAAAAGCACCGTGAAAAGTTTAAGAGAAAAGCACCGTGAAAAGTTCTAGAGAAAAGCTCAAGAGAAAAGCATCGTAAAAAAAGCTCAAGAGAAAAGCACCGTGAAAAGTTCAAGAGAAAAGCTCAAAAAAAAAGCACCGTGAAAAGTTCAAGAGAAAAGCTCAAGGGAAAAGCAACGTGAAAAGCTCAAAAGAAAAGCACCGTGAAAAGTTCAAGAGAAAAGCACCGTGAAAAGTTCAAGAGAAAGAAAAAAGCACCGTGAAAAGTTTAAGAAAAAGAGAAAAGCACCGTGAAAAGTTCAAGAGAAAGAGAAAGAGAAAGAGAAAAGCAACGTGAAAAGTACAAAGAGAAAGAGAAAAGCACCATGAAAAGTTCAAGAGAAAGAGAAAAGCACCGTGAAAACCTCAAGAGAAAAGCACCGTGAAAATCTCAAGAGAAAAGCACCGTGAAAAGAGAAAGAGAAAAGCAACGTGAAAAGTTCAAGAGAAAGAGAAAAGCACCATGAAAAGTTCAAGAGAAAGAGAAAAGCACCGTGAAAACCTCAAGAGAAAAGCACCGTGAAAATCTCAAGAGAAAAGCACCGTGAAAAGTTCAAGAGAGAGAAAAGCACCATGAAAAGTTCAAGAGAAAGAGAAAAGCACTGTGAAAAGCTCAAGAGAAAAGCACCGTGAAAAGTTTAAGAGAAAAGCACCGTGAAAAGTTCAAGAGAAAAGCACCGTGAAAAGTTCAAGAGAAAGAGAAAAGCACCGTGAAAAGTTCAAGAGAAAAGCTCTAGAGAAAAGCACTGTGAAAAGCTCAAGAGAAAAGCACCGTGAAAAGCTCAAGAGAAAAGCACCGTGAAAAGCTCAAGAGAAAAGCACCGTGAAAAGTTCAAGAGAAAAGCTCAAGAAAAAAGCACCGTGAAAAGTTCAAGAGAAAAGCTCAAGAGAAAAGTAATGTGAAAAGCTCAAGAGAAAAGCACCGTGAAAAGCTCAAGAGAAAAGCACCGTGAAAAGCTCAAGAGAAAGAGAAAAACACCGTGAAAAGTTCAAGAGAAAAACTCAAGAGAAAAGCACTGTGAAAAGCTCAAGAGAAAAGCACCGTGAAAAGCTCAAGAGAAAAGCACCGTGAAAAGCTCAAGAAAAAAGCACCGTGAAAAGTTCAAGAGAAAAGCTCAAGAGAAAAGCACCGTGAAAAGTTCAAGAGAAAAGCTCAAGGGAAAAGCAACATGAAAAGCTCAAGAGAAAAGCACCGTGAAAAGTTCAAGAGAAAAGCACCGTGAAAAGTTCAAGAGAAAGAAAAAAGCACCGTGAAAAGTTCAAGAGAAAGAGAAAGAGAAAGAGAAAAGCAACGTGAAAAGTTTAAGAGATAGAGAAAAGCACCATGAAAAGTTCAAGAGAAAGAGAAAAGCACCATGAAAAGTTCAAGAGAAAGAGAAAAGCACCGTGAAAACCTCAAGAGAAAAGCACCGTGAAAATCTCAAGAGAAAAGCACCGTGAAAAGAGAAAGAGAAAAGCAACGTGAAAAGTTTAAGAAAAAGAGAAAAGCACCATGAAAAGTTCAAGAGAAAGAGAAAAGCACCATGAAAAGTTCAAGAGAAAGAGAAAAGCACCGTGAAAACCTCAAGAGAAAAGCACCGTGAAAATCTCAAGAGAAAAGCACCGTGAAAAGTTCAAGAGAGAGAAAAGCACCATGAAAAGTTCAAGAGAAAGAGAAAAGCACTGTGAAAAGCTCAAGAGAAAAGCACCGTGAAAAGTTTAAGAGAAAAGCACCGTGAAAAGTTCTAGAGAAAAGCTCAAGAGAAAAGCATCGTAAAAAAAGCTCAAGAGAAAAGCACCGTGAAAAGTTCAAGAGAAAAGCTCAAAAAAAAAGCACCGTGAAAAGTTCAAGAGAGAGAAAAGCACCATGAAAAGTTCAAGAGAAAGAGAAAAGCACTGTGAAAAGCTCAAGAGAAAAGCACCGTGAAAAGCTCAAGAGAAAAGCATCGTGAAAAGTTCAAGAGAAAAGCTCAAAAAAAAAGCACCGTGAAAAGTTCAAGAGAAAAGCTCAAGGGAAAAGCAACGTGAAAAGCTCAAGAGAAAAGCACCGTGAAAAGTTCAAGAGAAAGAGAAAAGCACCGTGAAAAGTTTAAGAAAAAGAGAAAAGCACCATGAAAAGTTCAAGAGAAAAGCACCATGAAAAGTTCAAGAGAAAGAGAAAAGCACCGTGAAAAGTTCAAGAGAAAAGCTCAAGAGAAAAGCACTGTGAAAAGCTCAAGAGAAAAGCACCGTGAAAAGCTCAAGAGAAAAGCACCGTGAAAAGCTCAAGAGAAAAGCACCGTGAAAAGTTCAAGAGAAAAGCTCAAAAAAAAAGCACCGTGAAAAGTTCAAGAGAAAAGCTCAAGGGAAAAGCAACGTGAAAAGCTCAAGAGAAAAGCACCGTGAAAAGTTCAAGAGAAAGAGAAAAGCACCGTGAAAAGTTTAAGAAAAAGAGAAACGCACCGTGAAAAGTTCAAGAGAAAAGCACCATGAAAAGTTCAAGAGAAAGAGAAAAGCACCGTGAAAAGTTCAAGAGAAAAGCTCAAGAGAAAAGCACTGTGAAAAGCTCAAGAGAAAAGCACCGTGAAAAGCTCAAGAGAAAAGCACCGTGAAAAGCTCAAGGAAAAAGCACCGTGAAAAGTTCAAGAGTAAAGCTCAAGAGAAAAGCACCGTGAAAAGCTCAAGAAAAAAGCACCGTGAAAAGTTCAAGAGAAAAGCTCAAGAGAAAAGCACCGTGAAAAGTTCAAGAGAAAAGCTCAAGGGAAAAGCAACGTGAAAAGCTCAAAAGAAAAGCACCGTGAAAAGTTCAAGAGAAAAGCACCGTGAAAAGTTCAAGAGAAAGAAAAAAGCACCGTGAAAAGTTTAAGAAAAAGAGAAAAGCACCGTGAAAAGTTCAAGAGAAAGAGAAAGAGAAAGAGAAAAGCAACGTGAAAGTACAAAGAGAAAGAGAAAAGCACCATGAAAAGTTCAAGAGAAAGAGAAAAGCACCGTGAAAACCTCAAGAGAAAAGCACCGTGAAAATCTCAAGAGAAAAGCACCGTGAAAAGAGAAAGAGAAAAGCAACGTGAAAAGTTTAAGAGAAAGAGAAAAGCACCATGAAAAGTTCAAGAGAAAGAGAAAAGCACCATGAAAAGTTCAAGAGAAAGAGAAAAGCACCGTGAAAACCTCAAGAGAAAAGCACCGTGAAAATCTCAAGAGAAAAGCACCGTGAAAAGTTCAAGAGAGAGAAAAGCACCATGAAAAGTTCAAGAGAAAGAGAAAAGCACTGTGAAAAGCTCAAGAGAAAAGCACCGTGAAAAGTTTAAGAGAAAAGCACCGTGAAAAGTTCAAGAGAAAAGCACCGTGAAAAGTTCAAGAGAAAGAGAAAAGCACCATGAAAAGTTCAAGAGAAAGAGAAAAGCACCGTGAAAAGTTCAAGAGAAAAGCTCTAGAGAAAAGCACTGTGAAAAGCTCAAGAGAAAAGCACCGTGAAAAGCTCAAGAGAAAAGCACCGTGAAAAGCTCAAGAGAAAAGCACCGTGAAAAGTTCAAGAGAAAAGCTCAAGAAAAAAGCACCGTGAAAAGTTCAAGAGAAAAGCTCAAGAGAAAAGTACTGTGAAAAGCTCAAGAGAAAAGCACCGTGAAAAGCTCAAGAGAAAAGCACCGTGAAAAGCTCAAGAAAAAAGCACCGTGAAAAGTTCAAGAGAAAAGCTCAAGAGAAAAGCACCGTGAAAAGTTCAAGAGAAAAGCTCAAGAAAAAAGCACCGTGAAAAGTTCAAGAGAAAAGCTCAAGAGAAAAGCACTGTGAAAAGCTCAAGAGAAAAGCACCGTGAAAAGCTCAAGAGAAAAGCACCGTGAAAAGCTCAAGAAAAAAGCACCGTGAAAAGTTCAAGAGAAAAGCTCAAGAGAAAAGCACCGTGAAAAGTTCAAGAGAAAAGCTCAAGGGAAAAGCAACGTGAAAAGCTCAAGAGAAAAGCACCGTGAAAAGTTCAAGAGAAAAGCACCATGAAAAGTTCAAGAGAAAGAGAAAAGCACCGTGAAAAGTTCAAGAGAAAAGCTCAAGAGAAAAGCACTGTGAAAAGCTCAAGAGAAAAGCACCGTGAAAAGCTCAAGAGAAAAGCACCGTGAAAAGCTCAAGAGAAAAGCACCGTGAAAAGTTCAAGAGAAAAGCTCAAAAAAAAAGCACCGTGAAAAGTTCAAGAGAAAAGCTCAAGGGAAAAGCAACGTGAAAAGCTCAAGAGAAAAGCACCGTGAAAAGTTCAAGAGAAAGAGAAAAGCACCGTGAAAAGTTTAAGAAAAAGAGAAACGCACCGTGAAAAGTTCAAGAGAAAAGCACCATGAAAAGTTCAAGAGAAAGAGAAAAGCACCGTGAAAAGTTCAAGAGAAAAGCTCAAGAGAAAAGCACTGTGAAAAGCTCAAGAGAAAAGCACCGTGAAAAGCTCAAGAGAAAAGCACCGTGAAAAGCTCAAGGAAAAAGCACCGTGAAAAGTTCAAGAGTAAAGCTCAAGAGAAAAGCACCGTGAAAAGCTCAAGAAAAAAGCACCGTGAAAAGTTCAAGAGAAAAGCTCAAGAGAAAAGCACCGTGAAAAGTTCAAGAGAAAAGCTCAAGGGAAAAGCAACGTGAAAAGCTCAAAAGAAAAGCACCGTGAAAAGTTCAAGAGAAAAGCACCGTGAAAAGTTCAAGAGAAAGAAAAAAGCACCGTGAAAAGTTTAAGAAAAAGAGAAAAGCACCGTGAAAAGTTCAAGAGAAAGAGAAAGAGAAAGAGAAAAGCAACGTGAAAGTACAAAGAGAAAGAGAAAAGCACCATGAAAAGTTCAAGAGAAAGAGAAAAGCACCGTGAAAACCTCAAGAGAAAAGCATGCACCGTGAAAATCTCAAGAGAAAAGCACCGTGAAAAGAGAAAGAGAAAAGCAACGTGAAAAGTTTAAGAGAAAGAGAAAAGCACCATGAAAAGTTCAAGAGAAAGAGAAAAGCACCATGAAAAGTTCAAGAGAAAGAGAAAAGCACCGTGAAAACCTCAAGAGAAAAGCACCGTGAAAATCTCAAGAGAAAAGCACCGTGAAAAGTTCAAGAGAGAGAAAAGCACCATGAAAAGTTCAAGAGAAAGAGAAAAGCACTGTGAAAAGCTCAAGAGAAAAGCACCGTGAAAAGTTTAAGAGAAAAGCACCGTGAAAAGTTCAAGAGAAAAGCACCGTGAAAAGTTCAAGAGAAAGAGAAAAGCACCATGAAAAGTTCAAGAGAAAGAGAAAAGCACCGTGAAAAGTTCAAGAGAAAAGCTCTAGAGAAAAGCACTGTGAAAAGCTCAAGAGAAAAGCACCGTGAAAAGCTCAAGAGAAAAGCACCGTGAAAAGCTCAAGAGAAAAGCACCGTGAAAAGTTCAAGAGAAAAGCTCAAGAAAAAAGCACCGTGAAAAGTTCAAGAGAAAAGCTCAAGAGAAAAGTACTGTGAAAAGCTCAAGAGAAAAGCACCGTGAAAAGCTCAAGAGAAAAGCACCGTGAAAAGCTCAAGAAAAAAGCACCGTGAAAAGTTCAAGAGAAAAGCTCAAGAGAAAAGCACCGTGAAAAGTTCAAGAGAAAAGCTCAAGAAAAAAGCACCGTGAAAAGTTCAAGAGAAAAGCTCAAGAGAAAAGCACTGTGAAAAGCTCAAGAGAAAAGCACCGTGAAAAGCTCAAGAGAAAAGCACCGTGAAAAGCTCAAGAAAAAAGCACCGTGAAAAGTTCAAGAGAAAAGCTCAAGAGAAAAGCACCGTGAAAAGTTCAAGAGAAAAGCTCAAGGGAAAAGCAACGTGAAAAGCTCAAGAGAAAAGCACCGTGAAAAGTTAAGAGAAAAGCACCGTGAAAAGTTCAAGAGAAAGAAAAAAGCACCGTGAAAAGTTCAAGAGAAAAGCTCTAGAGAAAAGCACTGTGAAAAGCTCAAGAGAAAGAGAAAGAGAAAGAGAAAAGCAACATGAAAAGTTCAAGAGAAAGAGAAAAGCACCATGAAAAGTTCAAGAGAAAGAGAAAAGCACCATGAAAACCTCAAGAGAAAAGCACCGTGAAAATCTCAAGAGAAAATTAGTAAATTGGACTTTGAAATTTTAAGTTTGAAAAACTTGCGGAATAAAAGTACCGTCAACTTATATTCTTTCCCCGTTAAATTTACTCAATTATATCGAGGCAACAAACTTGCCTTAATAAAATTAAGCTGATTGAACAAAACACTTTTTGAGCTTAATTTACTTCCAATTAAAAGTAGTGCCTACTTCGAGCCTTAAGTTAATTCAACTTGCCGTATATTCGAGTAATAGTAATTGCATCGAAATATGTCATCCCAACTTATTTCAAATCAGTAAAGTTAACTTGACAAAGAGAGGAACACATACTGTATAAGTAAATTGGACTTTGAGATTTTAAGTTCAAAGAACTTGGGATTAAAAGTACCGCCAACTTGTATTCCTTCCCCATTCAATTTACTCAATTATATCGAGGCAACAAACTTGCCTTAATAAAATTAAGTTAATTGAACAAAACATTTTTTTGAGTGTGGGGGTCTCTGGTGACCTTCCTACGGCCCTTGCGACCGAGTTACCGGCTCTGCGGGTGGATCGCGCCGCTTCCACCGGTGGTCGCCCTCCGGTCCACGGTGACTCCTGGCGACTACGGGAAGTCCCACTCCTAGGAAGGGAAAACCAGCGGGCACGGAGGCGATCTTCCCGTGGCCCACGGCGCATTTCCTCCCAGACCCGCTTCGGCGGCGTTGATCCTCGGTCTATCTGGCTGGGCCTTTCTCGGAGAAAATAACCACCGGGCGGAGAGAAAACCACGCCGTGGCAGACGGCTGAAAATCGCCTACACGCGCTCCCGGAGAAAATCCGAAAAGTCCTCGGACTTTGACCAAATCTGGCCCAGTAAACGGACAAATAAGCTAGTTCTCCGAGCTTCGGGAAAATGGCTCGAGTTCAGAGGCAAAAAGTCCTCAAGAGATACGTAAGGCTGTCGCCAGCACCCGCTGCGTTCCGAGAACGCCTCCTCTTCGGAGCAGAGGCATTCGTGGGACTCTAGACCCACGAGGGCCTTCGTGACCTAGTCAAAGGGCCGATTTTGGCCCATAGTCCCGCGGAAGTGTAGGGGTAAGAGGTCGCCCCCAACCCTAGGGATGTTGGGGCTACTATAGGGGGTAGGGTCCTCTCGGCTCCGCTGAAACATAAAAAAGGGAAAACCTCATAGCAACGTGCACGAATCGGTCCTCTCGGCTCCGCTGAAACATAAAATAAAATAAAAAATTAAAAAAACCTATAGAATCGTACACGAATTGGCTTTCCATGACGGGCGAGAGCGGAGCCGGCGGTCTCACGGAGCGCAAACCTACCCCAGGGGCGGCGATCGAGGGAACTAGAGTTGGGTTTTATACCTACGGGAGCGGTCCGGGCCGGCGGTTCACCGGGACCGGAGACGCTTCCCCTTTTTAATCCTGAAGTAATAAATGGTCATATACACAGGAAGACGGTATCAAACTCAAATTACGGATTGCTTTGTATCGTTGGGAAATGCATCCCCATTGTTTTAAACCACATACCTGACAGTTTTCAGATGTGTGGCCACCTATTTTTTTGAAAAGTTTCACAGGATGGTTTTGCTTTATGTCTGTGTTGAAAACACTGATTTGGAATGACATGGATTCGTTACAAAACAATATTCAACCATCTTTTATAGTGCATACTGAGTTGATTAACATATGAAAATGCGTATGATTGGATGCTTCCAGACGGCACATTGAATACCAAAGCATTGAGGTGTCGGGTATAACTATAAGTATGAAATAACATAAAAGAAAGGTTTAACCTTCCAATACTACACAATGTTTCAAATTTACAAAAGATTAATGTAAAACGTAAATCACAAGAAACCTAAATCAATGCTGTATTATTTTGTTAATGTCTTTACATGGTTTTCTCATGTTGAGTGTCGATAGAGCCTCTATGGAAAAGAAAGGAAATATCCAAACATTGTGTTTAATTTTCAATTAAAAGTGTTGTCCGTTAGTGCTGTCTTTTTTCATTAAGCAATACGATCAAATTGACATTGATGGATATGAGATTACAGCTATACGAAATGTTAAATACTCATCACAAGGTGAAAAACAGAATGTCATAAACACCACTAACGTTATGTAAATGGCGATATACGATAATGACAGATAAATTAAAGGTTGTGAAAGCGAACACAATTTATATATTGGTGCACACTTATTGTAATAAAGGGAAACAAATCATCTGTGCTGTGGTGATTAACTGACATTTGATAAAAAGCATTTCCAAAATATTAAAATTTCATAATTTAAAGGTGACACACTTGCTAAAATGAGAAAATCTTTAATTAGTTGGGCTGAGCTAAAATAGTGGCTTGAAAATATTTTTCCGCCTAGGAGTTATGGCTAGGGATGTACTAAACAGATCTATGAAGAAAAATATTAACATTTCATAAATTAAAGGTGACACAAATTTCGTCAAAGTTAGGTATGTTTTACATACTTTGTACATTGTGTGGCTATACACGCGCTAATTTAGGACAATGTTTAATTAGTTGGGCTGAGCTCATTAGTGACATGAGAATATTTTTCCGCCTAGGAGTTATGGCTAGGGATGTACTAAACAGATCTATGAAGAAAAATATTAAAATTTCATAAATTAAAGGTGACACAAAATTCGTCAAAGTTAGGTATGTTTTACATACTTTGTACATTGTGTGGCTATAAATACACGCGCTAATTTAGGACAATGTTTAATTAGTTGGGCTGAGCTCATTAGTGACCTGAGAATATTTTTCCGCCTAGGAGTTATGGCTAGGGATGTACTAAGCAGATCTATGAAGAAAAATATTAAAATTTCATAAATTAAAGGTGACACAACTTTCGTCAAAGTTAGGTATGTTTTACATACTTTGTACATTGTGTGGCTATACACGCGCTAATTTAGGACAATGTTTAATTAGTTGGGCTGAGCTCATTAGTAACCTGAGAATATTTTTCCGCCTAGGAGTTATGGCTAGGGATGTACTAAACAGATCTATGAAGAAAAATATTAAAATTTCATAAATTAAAGGTGACACAAAATTCGTCAAAGTTAGGTATGTTTTACATACTTTGTACATTGTGTGGCTATAAATACACGCGCTAATTTAGGACAATGTTTAATTAGTTGGGCTGAGCTCATTAGTGACCTGAGAATATTTTTCCGCCTAGGAGTTATGGCTAGGGATGTACTAAGCAGATCTATGAAGAAAAATATTAAAATTTCATAAATTAAAGGTGACACAACTTTCGTCAAAGTTAGGTATGTTTTACATACTTTGTACATTGTGTGGCTATACACGCGCTAATTTAGGACAATGTTTAATTAGTTGGGCTGAGCTCATTAGTAACCTGAGAATATTTTTCCGCCTAGGAGTTATGGCTAGGGATGTACTAAACAGATCTATGAAGAAAAATATTAAAATTTCATAACTTAAAGGTGACACAAATTTCGTCAAAGTTAGGTATGTTTTACATACTTTGTACATTGTGTGGCTATACACGCGCTAATTTAGGACAATGTTTAATTAGTTGGGCTGAGCTCATTAGTATCCTGAGAATATTTTTCCGCCTAGGAGTTATGGCTAGGAATATAATAAACAGATCTATGAAGAAAAATATTAAAATTTCATAAATTAAAGGTGACACAACTTTCGTCAAAGTTAGGTATGTTTTACATACTTTGTACATTGTGTGGCTAGCGGCTAGCAATGTAAACACGTGCTAATTTGAGGCAATGTTTAATTAGTTGGGCTGAGCTAATTAGTAGCCTGAGAATATTTTTCCGCCTAGGAGTTTTGGCTAGGGATATAATAAACAGATCTATGAAAAAAAATATTAAAATTTCATAAATTAAAGATGACACAATTTTCGTCAAAGTTAGGTATGTTTTACATACCTTTTTGTGTGTGGCTATACACGCGCTAATTTAGGACAATGTTTAATTAGTTGGGCTGAGCTCATTAGTGACCTGAGAATATTTTTCCACCTAGGAGTTATGGCTAGGGATGTACTAAACAGATCTATGAAGAAAAATATTAAAATTTCATAAATTAAAGGTGACACAAATTTCGTCAAAGTTATGTATGTTTTACATACTTTGTACATTGTGTGGCTCTACACGCGCTAATTTAGGACAATGTTTAATTAGTTGGGCTGATGAGCTCATTAGTAACCTGAGAATATTTTTCCGCCTAGGAGTTATGGCTAGGGATGTACTAAACAGATCTATGAAAAAAAATATTAAAATTTCATAAATTAAAGGTGACACAAATTTCGTCAAAGTTAGGTATGTTTTACATACTTTGTACATTGTGTGGCTATCGCGCTAATTTGAGGCAATGTTTAATTAGTTGGGCTGAGCTAATTAGTTGCCTGAGAATATTTTTCCGCTTAGGAGATATAGCCAGGGATGTACCAAACAGATCTATGAAGAAAAATATTAAAATTTCATAAATTAAAGGTGACACAACCTTATTTAAAGTAGGCATGTAGGACACACCGTCTTTGTGTTGTTATTGACATGAGTGACGGTCTTTATCGGAATTTTTGAAATTCGGTGCTGAGGAGAACTTCGGTGCTGGGCCTGATCACTGATCTCTATATACTGACTGGATAGCGCTTCGACGCATACGCTGTGCACACAGCCGTGAAGGCACGCGCGGTGACGCGGCGGCCATTTTACTACTCCCAAGAAGCCACGTGAGCGGGCATTCTCTGTGAGTTGAGATTTCGTTTGAAATAAATGTTTTACGGTGCCCTTTAGTTTCGTCAGCGCGATGTAATGTCTTTAATGTGCGCTAGAATTTTGCGTTTTAGCTATCACAAGAATGATCATTTAAAAAAAGGAAATAATAGGTCCAGCCAGTATCCATTTTCCTTCATCCATGATTTAAACAAATAATCAAAGAAATCCCTTAGCAAGTGGCAGCCGGATACGATGTTAATGTGAATATAAAATAATTATACCAAACTATTTCTGCCAAACCCCCTTTCTGCAAAATAGTTTCGTCCATGTAGTCTGTCTCTACCCCCTACCCTAGAGGTCGCCCTTTTACCGTTTTATTTGTCTTTATTATGTTTTACTAATTCAGCGTGAGTGTGTGTGTGGGGGGGTACGGCCGGGTGGCAGCAAACAAAATGTACCACCACTGTCTGTCGTCAAATTATCACGCGTTGCATACGTGCGGGTTATATTTTTGAAAGACTGTCAAGATGTCTTTAAAGCAGCACTTGGCCCATTTTGTGAGCACAATATCCGAAATGATATTAATATTGTCGGCTGAAAGCAACACAGAATGCAGAAATATATCTTATAATTTATTATCTGGGCATGCTGGGTGATCTTTTTTGTGATCTGTTCCGTTTTCCCTGCGATTGGGGTAAATTAAAATGAGCCAATTGTCAACTTTTAACTTATCAACAATTAGCTAAATAAGCCAAACAAATTAAGAATAACTTTATAGATTATAGCAAACCTCCATGATTATAGTTTCTGTCAAGTATTTATACATATATACACTGACTGTTTTATTCCATTGAGGAACATACCCCCATAAACCCCGGGGGAGGGTAACAACAACTATATGTGAATAATAAATGGAAAACATTGATAATAGTACACATATAATATACTTCAGTCATTTTGCCTCTCTTTCAGCTCAATGAATTGAACATGAAAATATATTTTGTATCGCAAGTGACATTCTTTTTTTTGAGAGGACATAGGAACACAAACTTGTCATCACTGGTCAACCTTGTGAAGACATTGTATAATTTACAAGTTTCAATATACATACTTTGGCTCAAATCAGCATATTTTTTGGACATTCAATTAAAAAGTGTATTTCATTTTCAACATTCTGTTCACAGTACGTGTGGGCATATTCTTAGATGAGGTGCAATGCCATTAAATCTACACCAAACTTCAATTTGGAGTTTATGTGATGAATCTAAACAAGCTAAATGAGATGTTAAACAATCAATATGGCTCAAACTCACGTTTCAACTTAAAAATGGGATAAGTTCTCAGTTTGCTTTTCTGATTAGGGTCTTTCCTAACATTACAATGATAATCTCTTGTGCCAATTTATACTATGCTACCTGCATCTGTTTAACAAACATGTTTACCAAAATTATTTTATTATTATGCCCCTTTATGCGGCCCGTAATACTGAAAGGCGCATTCCACTGTATCAAATCAAACTGCTTACATTACTTAACAAACAAAGAGGTCTTTTATGGATTCCCAGATTTACTTTTCAAGCATTATACAAAATAGAACCAGTCAGTTTGGCCACTAACTTCAGCCAATAGTTCAGTAATATTTTACAATGGTCAACATAAAATGGAAAGCGTCCTGATTCTCCTAAACTGCATCGTTGGAGTTGACACTTAAAATATACCAAGAAAGCTGAAATGCCTCAATTTGATGACATATCTCTCTACATACTTCAGAGCTGTAACAAATAGTAGGTTTAAGCCTTGTGTCAAAAATGTTTAGGAGCAACTTGGGTGACAAATCATTCACAATATGTTTATACAAACTGAAGAAACAGCTTTCATAGCCTTTGTGGCATATTTAAATAACCCAGATAAATGGAAAAAATTCCTAAATTAGACACTTTCAATAAACTGGCTGTTAAAAATGATGCACTTCTCAGATTCGTCTTCCTCTATTGAAAACAACAACCTTGTCTTATCTACATTGACATTTAATCTCCATTTATTACAATATAATTCAAGTCTCTTGATGCAATCATAGAGCAAGGAAAGCAAAACCAGTGATACAGCAATATAAACCAAGTGAACTCTAAACCAAGACCAATCAGTAACACAACTAAATCTGCAGTGCCAAAGAAATACAATTGATCAAAATCCAGTTCTTCAATCACATTATCGAAGAAAAACATAGTCTTAAAAATTAAATCCAAACTAAGTTCATAACAAAAGATATTTCCAAATCAGATGTCCGAAAATACAACTTTATAGAAATGTAATTCAAAAGAAGGAAAGGAATATTGTGATTAAATAAATAACAAAACAAAGTTTAAGCTTACGAGTCCATAGCAGTAAATTACTTGATGCAGGCAAAACCATGAAGAACCGGTACATAAAATTTAAGAAATAGGTGATGGTGGGAGAACACATAAATGCTGAGTGTTCTCCTTACGCTGCCACCAGGCTACTATCTGAAGTAAACTAAATTATATAACACTGTACAGGAGTGACTAACCACACTGTTATAAGGATAAAGCAAGATGGTTGTTTTCTACAAAAGAAATTAACCAAGTACCAGGGTGCAAGAAGAGCTTAAGGGGGAAATATAAACAGTGGAAGAAGGGTAATTAACTCTAACATTTATCACTGGGTCTTTCTACAGAACAATGGTCTTTCTACACCTGTCTCAAAAGATTTAAAAAATTTAAATCATGACAATTTCAATTGTTAACATTTATCAAGTAATAAACAAATTTAATTCCTTTTTGGGATAATCAAAGAAAAATTGACCTCTGGATTAATTATCATGTAAGAGCTCTACATACAGTATGCCATTTGATAATTTTTTCTTAAAAGACAATTTTATCTTGCAAGTTAAGGTGGCAGGTTAAAGGCACAGTACACGTTTGGTAATGACTCTGAAAATTAATGGCAATAAAAACCTACTTGGTAAGAAGTACAGCAGCTTTGGATAGTATAATGCATTTTTATTTGAGAAACTTTTCTCTTTGAAGTACTGCGGTTATGGAAAAATTTATCACTTTTTATCCCCGAAAATTTGAATTTGAGAAGCGTTATGGCCGTAACGCTTCTCAGATTGAATATTTTTCCTGCGTGGAAATATTCGCTCTGGTTTTTCGGTGATATTTCAAAAACGCAACCACCTTTTGAAGTGAAATTTTCACAGGTTAGTTCTATTGTATATACCTACAATTATATAGGATTAAAACAATCAAACGGTTTCAAAAACCAAAGGTATACTTTGCCTTTAAATTCCCAAGTAAATATTTTCTTTTTTTCACCCCAAAATTAATTTAAAACTTGTTCAAATAATTTATAGTAACACATATAAATGGCAAGCAGTATTTCAAATTGCACTATTCTGGCTAGTATCAGCACAAGTTACATGAAAATGCAATCATTGCACTAGTAAAACAAGTGTACCTGCTTATTACCACAAAATCAAAACCTCATATGCATATATTTTACTGGTGTCTGAACAGAACAAGCTTTGACAGCTGTTTGCGTACTTTTGGCCCGCTGATCTTTGCATTGAACTGTTTTGTCAAATGATGCATCCGTATCTTGATGTAGCATGCTGCTAGACACTTTATGAGCAGGAACACATGATTACATTCTGGAGAGCCATTAAGTGTATGCTCATACAGCTGATCAAAGACACCATCAGGAGCAACTTCACCCAAAACAGCTGTTGCAATGGCTGCAGCTATCCCCGGTGACTGAGGAAGTGCACCATCTGTTGTCTTCAAAAGCCTCTGTACGCACTGCTCGGTCACCCCACAAACTTGTATTACATCAGGTGATGCTTTGAGAAGACCCCCCCTGTTTTTACGATTAAGCAGACTTCCATGGAAAACACCATTACTGGTCAAAGCACCCACACACTCTGCACATGGAACCCTCTTTGATGCCATTCGTACAACATATCCAGCAATGTATGATATGACTTCTTTCTTGTACAACGTCAGGGGACAAAGGTTAGGGACATCAGAGTAATCATGCTCTTCTTCAGCTGGAGTACGATTCAGCAAATCATACTTCCTTACCAAAAACATATCATGCACTTCAGAATAAGCTGCTGGTTTCTTATTGAATGCACTGGTCGTATGTAAGATACCAGTATGGTCCTGTGCGATACAGTTGCCTCCCAATCCCTTTACCTCATGACGAATCTCAAACGGAACACCTGAGAATGTCTTTGACAATACCTCAGCCCCATTACAAGAGACAAGTTGCTTGTCCTGTAAAGACTTAACAACACATTGTAATGAATCTACCTTTTTATGAAGGCGTCTTGTTTTCTGTTGCGAGACCTTCAACCGTTTATTGAGCTTGCACAGCTTGTCAGATGTGACATCCAACTTATGCTTCATAGCTCGTGGGCTTAGCTTGGTGATGTATGTGTGGTCTGTTTGCATGATAGAAATATCACCGGTGGTAGCAGTCATTTCTTCTGTCATGGGTTCCTCTTCACGTTGTATGTCAGCATCAGGTGGGGGAAGTCTTTCCGTGGGTTGCTTTCGTTTCTTTGTACACTGCAACATACATTAAATAAAAGAAATAGCTTGCAAGGCTTGCAAAAATTGACAGTGTGATAAAACAACTTGGTTGAAGGTCCCCCAGAAAACAAAACAAGTCAAATGTTTATGAGTTCTCTGTACTAGCCACTCTGAGGTGGGGGTTTCATCAGGAACCACCTGACTCAATGTCGCCTTCTTTTAATTTATTCAGGTTTTTTCCCAATAAAAAAGCAGTTATAAATAGGAAACATAGGCACTTTATTTTTCCATATTCCACAAGAAGTACGTGTGTGATAACAAATTTATCTTCAAGTAAACTTGATGCGCAGCTTAAAATACCGCAATGTGTAAACCTAGAACAGCATTGTAAAAACAGTATGCCCCTTCAGTGACTTTGCCATCTGTGGGGCATAAAACTTACCTACTGAAGGTGCATCGGAAATGTAAATGATGTTGGCACAACACCTGCTCTGAGTCTTGTTGTCTGACCAGTTCTATCAAAACATGATTCTTTGAAATGATCAGAGCAAAGAACACTTTTCTTTGAAGGGACCCAATTGTCCCGCTTCATATTGATCACCCATTTCTTTAGGACACTAGGTTGACTGAATGGAAAGCTGAAACAAATGGAAAGAAAAATAAAAATAAATAAAAATAATTATTTCCTATTTTGTTTCAATTAACAATATAAAAACAAGAGTAACTATTTAAAATCAGCTGTAAGTTATGATTGTCTACATTAGTCCATGGAGTCCAAATAGTCTAGCACCATATGTCACTCTAAAAATGCCTGATGAAAAAGCCTCATTTTCAACCTGCAATCTGTAAAGAGTTATGCCATGATTATTAGTGTAAAAAAAAAAATTACACACAATCATATAGGCCTATTACAAACAAATATCCCTTAAATTAAGTAGGATATTAAAAGCTACAAAGGGAAAGTTGAGAAATGGACAAGCTTGCACTGTGATTTACCTAGCCCCACTTTTGTGGCCAACTTGGGCTTGGAGTGGGGCTATGATTTACCTTAGACTTTAGAGTTAGACTAAAATTCTCAGTTGGTCATCTGCTCTGGTCTGGCATTGCCACTGCCCCTCTTCATTGAATGAAGCTAGAACAAAACTCCCACCTTTCTCTCTAAATACAAACTAGTAATATTGCAATACTTTCTCGATAGGTTATGGATATATGAAGGTGTAGTCATGTGAATGTTTGTCATTTTGCATTAAAAACGATATGACCACCAAGTAGAACTTAAGTAAAATTAGAAGTATGTGCAAAAGGCAAAGCCCAAGAAAAATTGTTTCATGACAACCTTCTTCATACCTGAAAATTGTGTGCTGTTTATTAAGTTTTATGAAAACAAAAACGGCAATTCAGGGCCAGACGACATTCTACTACAACTTGAACCAAGTACAATGTATGCTATAAATTATATACGATTACGAACGTTTTTAAAACATGTTTATTCCACTTAATTTCCAAATTAAAAAATAAACCCATATAAATGCTTACACATGAAATGTCTTTCCACATCCTCGTGCTTGTTTGTTTGTGCAGTTTATGGATGCACACGTTGGCATTGTTAACGTCAAGGACGATGATCAAGAGAAGAGAAGAGACAGGACAGTCAACACATTTTTATTTTGTATCCGCCATTTGTTGACCATGGTTACCGTCCGATCCGGCCCGCATGATATGAGGCGATGATGTGAGTAGTAAGATGGCGGCCCGATCGATGCGGCGCCTTCATCGCACGAACCCGAAGCGCTATCCAGTCAGTATATAGAGATCAGTGGGCCTGATTCGGTGCTGGGCCCAAATTCGGTGCTCACTTCAGCCTGGTGGGGGACCGTGGGAGACGACAAGCGACAGACGACGGAGGTGTAACGTGGCCATACGCGTGGTGTTGGTAACACACACAGAGCCTCGCCTAGCGCCATGTAGCTAGCTAGTTAAAGGGTGCATGCAGTAGAACTTGAAGTAGCAGGCAGCGCGGCAGCGAGCAGAGACCTAGTAATAAAAAAATAAAAAAGTCGAGCCATACATGATACAGTTTAAACAGGACTTTACCGAATACGGTAAGTGAGTGCACAAAAAACAAGCGCTAGACTAGTGTAGTAGAGCACAACGAACAATTACAAAATAGAATTTGCAACCCACCCTCTCTTAGACCTAGCCCCACTTGTGTGGCCAAGGTTAGCTGAATCCTTGGCCACACGTCCCGACCATTTCTTTTTAAGCTAAGAAATAACCATTTAAATGGCGCATTATGGCGCATTCCCTACGGGCCAGGCGGCAGTTTAAACCAGCTGAATGTGTTCACCTGGCTCTTAGCTTACATTGGGTGTTTTGAATAATCAAACAAATAAAATGTTAACAAGAAATTTTAAACTATTATTGTGCGACTTACTCCGAATTAATTTCCGCGATGTGTACCTACCCAGAGCCGCCATTTTAGAATGACCCCAACAATCATGCGAATCGAATGCGACGTCATTGGCCGGCTGGGCTGTGGGCGGAGCGAGGTCGGTGGGAACATTTCATTGGTTGCTTTATTGTGACTGCTCCGCCCACAGCCCAGCCGGCCGATGACGTCGCATTCGATTCGCATGATTGTTGGGGTCATTCTAAAATGGCGGCTCTTGGTACACATCGCGGAAATTAATTCGGAGTAAGTCGCACAATAATAGTTTAAAATTTCTTGTTAACATTTTATTTGTTTGATTATTCAAAACACCCAAGGCAAGCTAAGAGCCAGGTGAACACATTCAGCTGGTTTAAACCGCCGCCTGGCCCGTAGGGAATGCGCCATAATGCGCCATTTAAATGGTTATTTCTTAGCTTAAAAAGAAATGGTCGGGACGTGTGGCCAATGATTCAGCTAGCCTTGGCCACAAAGTGGGGCTAGGGCGCTGTACTCGTTTTTTTCGAAATGTTGACAACTGCGGTCGTACTCTGGTACTGTAACTACTACTAGCGCCCGAGGGTAAACATTGCAGACACACTCAATTGTTACACCTAATTTTGCTATGATTTCACCGACCAAGCAACAACAAAAATTATCAGAATGACAAAAATACCCAACAAAATAGCTTTTAACCGCCTACTCTACTGCCTTTATACTGGCTTCTTGAGTCTATCTATCTAATTCTAAGCATGGAGGTAGGAATAGAGGTATTCCTACCTCCATGATCTAAGATCATAGATACAACATCAGGCATTTGTACTCGCGCTCAAGTTTTGTGCTCCAAATTGACGATTTTTTTAGTCAATCTGAGACACGGATCTCCTGAGAAACCATCAATCACTATCCGCATCTCGCTTGTATTGACGGGTGCCCTGCCTCAACCGTGACGACTACGCGGTTGAGGCAGGGCACCCGTCGATACGTTCTGTTAGGCTTACATTATTTACAATATTATTAATCATGATCTTGGGCCTGTTTGAATTTTGAGCACAGAAAGTGAGCTTGATTACATTTGGATTAATAAATGCCAAGTGTATTTTACTCTTGACATAGTATTGAGAAGCCAGATCGGCTGCTCCAGCTATTTCGTCATGTCTTTTTGATCATTTGGGAAATTTTTGGAGTTGAGTGTGCGGAAAATCTTAGCAAATCGCTTTATTATGGAACAGTGTAAACACACAAATGTTTGCTTGGAGCACTAGAATATGTCTGTCAAAGTCAAAAAATAGTAGGCCTTCAGCGCCCCAGTTATTCTTTACACCAAGCCTAGCATTATTAGCAAGAACAAGTCCCTCCCCAGCAAACTCGCCCCCTTTATTAACCCTTGTTAAATACCATCCTCTTGTGTCTACATTGTTTGACCAATCAAGCATCAAGCTCACATTCTTACATCCCAACAGATCTATAGAAAGCTTGTGTGCAAAGGGCAATTTTACAAACTCTATTAGTATTACATGTACGATTACCTTGAAGATTTCATTTTAGAGCATGATTCTTAGGCCAAGTAAAATAAATAACATGTTGCTCGTCCGGACTTTTAAAAAAGTTGGTGAGGGAGGTCCTTGTTATTTGTTATTTTAAAACATTTTGTTATTTTTTTCAAGATGGCCACCATGTCTAAAGATGGTCGCCATATCGTATTTGAAGATGGTTTTATGGTTTTATGAGCATGTTCTGTATGTCCTCAAATTCTGTTTAAAGTTGCCATGTGTGTTTCTGTGTCCATTTCGATACATATTGTTATTCTTTCCAAGAGTTCTTCTTGATTTTGCTCCAAAATTATTCTGTGTGTGTGGCATCACGTCCTGGTGCAAAGATCTCGTTCAAAAAAGAACTGAGGCATGCAAACGTGAAGGGCAAAACGTTTCAAAGAAAATGTGGAGTTTCTCACGATTGCGTTGTGGAAATAGCATTTTTTGTAGGCCTACATGCAAGAAAGATGATGAAATTGCTCAATAAAAATGAAGGATACATTTGAAAAAGCTCTCAATATGTAAATTGATTTCAAAGATTTCTATAAAAAATATAATAATATATATATATATATAATTTTTTTTTAAATAACAAATAACAAAAAATTCGGTGCGGCCTCCAAAATCGGAGCGGGCGGGGACGAGCAACATGTTATTTATTTTACTTGGCCTTAAAGTAATAAACAATTTCATGCTGAGTGATTTTCCTTTCATGTAATCCAACAATTACATGTATTGAGACCTGCCACTAATGTACAAATTCAATGTGTTCTGTAAACCCACACACCCTTTGCATGGGGCTCTGTATAGGTGTCTAGCATTTTAGATCTTTCCACTCCAATTTGAAAGGATTGCATAAAAGCAACCTTATTTTTCTGTCACCATCATGCAACGATCTGATCTTTCTCTTTCCAAAGATGGTAAGCTTGGACATAGATGATGAAACATGGAGGTAGAATTAGTTCTACCTCCATGGATGAACGTGGACAAAACTAGTCTTGTTAACAAATGGCCTATGTTTGTGCCCATGCTTGAGAGCTTTTTAGTGTGTTGGTCAAATAAAGTTACCATTGGGGCACAAGCAGGGGGTAGGGTACACGGTCACAAAAGTTGCCATTGGGGATGAAAGGGTTAGTCACCCACTGACACTGCTTATATCTCAAATAGTACTAGGTTGCAGCATACTGTAAATTAGGCATACTGTAGAGTGTAGGCATCTCACTGTAAAGTGTAAAATACATTAAAATTGGGATGAATGTAACCCTGTGGTCATGTCAAGGATTGATGGTAACAATTATCACAACTAAGTCTGTACGTACAATACATTGTTTCCATTAATTAATGTGTACCTTGGTAAAGTCAGACCTTCCCAAAGTCATACCTCCACAAACTTTTTATAATAATAATAGGCCTTAATAATAATATTTTTTAATAATAGTTTTATACAGCGTACGTATCCACCAGTAAGGGGCTCAAGGCGCGCATGAACAAACAGAGACACTTCTAAGGTTTATTAATTATCAGACCCATTTATTTAGCACCTTATAGGCATTAGTGTTTTACTGTGTTTATCAAGTGCTGCGGCGCATTTACATTTAGCAGCCACTGCTAGAAACACCGGGGCATACTATATTGTAGTATAGCCTACCCCTTCTCTTATTAGTTTAGTCACAAAGTGTAACTGGGTTCTTTTACGTGCATTACACGCAAATTTACCAGAACACTTGCATGCATGTTGTTGCATTCAGCAGGTCAAGCACCCTATTATTTATCCTACTAATCATGTAAAACATTATGTACAAACCACTTCTCTTCACAATACAACAAAATCACTTGATGCATTTTGTTGCACTCAGTAGGGTTTCCATTTCAACTGTGTTGCAGTTTGTTGCATTCAGCAGGGTGCCTGGAAAAAACCTAAAGGGGGTTTGGGTCGGGAATATCCATCGTTGCTTCTTGGACAAATAGTATGCATTCCCACCCCCTAGTTTCCAATATAGGCCTACCTCACCTTCCAGGCATGTTCCTACATTTAGTCATGTGTGCAACATAAACACATAGGCCTAGTACATGTGTACATTTGTATTTATGTGGTTGTAATGGCTTTCCCACTTCCAGTTCAATTTTTTTTTCCCTAACAGGAAGGAACACCTACACACTTTGACTGGTAATTGAAACAAAGTCAAGTCACATCAAAAATGTTGCAATGTGAATGTCCTTTAGTGACTAAAATCCGCTCAGGATGTGGTTCAGGAGTCAGTTACTCATGTGTAACTCGTGCCGTGTAACCTGTGCATACACAAAGTTAACGTGAAGGAATGTATGGTTCACAGCACCGTCTTTGTTTCATCTAACATTGTTCGGCATACGATCCCCATTAATTAGTTTTGTGAAACAATGCTTATTAAGTATTGGTCCTTCTCTTTAAATATGTACAGATTTTCCTACCTCCGTCCTTCTACGGTCGCTTTGGCTGCCTGTAGATTTGTATCCTTGTATCCAGTTGCTACCGTCACTGAGGCGGGAGTGATTAATTTCCGCAGACAGCAGTTTGATATGACGACTCGTCTCTCGAAACGTAGGTTCTCTGAAGGCAGTCAGTCCTCAACGGGGTCAGGCAGTGATACCAACAATGTGATGGACTTTGCTGAGTTCGAGCAGTGGGAACCGCAAGATGTGGCTGATCATCTCACAGCGAAAGGATTCAAAAATGAAGCAACACTTTTCAAAAGTTAGTATCCTAAAAAAGTAGACAGGCATAGACTTGTTGACAAGTCGTTAATGATGTGGGTCGAGTCGCGTGTGGTGCTGTAGCGTAATAAAGAATGCTCTCGCGAGATTACTGCTCTCGCGCGAAGTTGCTGGCTGCCAACTCTTCGTGACCAGTCTCGAGAGCAGCCCTCTCGCGGGATATTGCGAGAGAGCCATTCCGCTATCACCGCGACAGACATTTAACGACTTGTCCACAAGTCTAAGACGGGCACAGCAATGATGGGTCTTCAGTGCTTTTTGGGCTTGTGACGTCTAATGCAAGGGGTCTATACATTGTAGGTTCTGAAAATATACCTTGATTTTAATGATTTGTCAGAATCTAACCTGTTTTTTTTACATTATCTCTTTTTAAATAGAGCAAGAAATATCTGGAAAAGTTCTGGAGTGCTTGACAGAGGATTTACTTGACAAGAAAGTTGGTGTGAGGTCAGATTAATCGGGTTTTTTAACTTTACTAAACTGTATTGTAAACTTCAAGCTTACAGTAACCTATTGTTGTCCAAACTCAGTTTGTATATTATGACATCATAATTCAAAGCTGCCAACTCTCCCTGATTCTTCACGAGGCTCCCTGGAATTTTAAATAGACCAATCTTTCCATGTTCTGATAAACAAATCAAAAAATCTCCCTAGCTAAAAGTGGAAGCCTTTTCCCTGAATTTGATTCTAAATATCTCTCTGATTGTTGTGCAAAATTTCCCTGAGGGCAAGATGCAAATGTTGGCAGCTCCGCATAATCACCGCCAACAATTGGAACTTGAGCTGTGTACCATTTATAGCAGGCATGGCAGTGAGAAATGTCTTTTGCATACAATTGTTGTTAGAGCGCGTAAGGATTGCTTGTGAAGATGCTGGGATTCTTCATCAACATAAAAAGAACAAAGATCATGGCTTGTGTATTAGTGATGATGAGCTGGTACTGTTAATTGTGAGAGGACTTCTCAGCTTGCCTTGTGGGCTTCTAGAAACTGTGCGACCTACTTGTTTAAAATGCTCATAATATTTCTTCCCTTTCAGATGTGAATAACACATCTTTAAACGGTGTTAACTTATTTTTGAGTGTGCGAATGCAACTTCATTTGACCATTAAACTGGTTGTGATCACTACCATAATAAATACATCAGAAAGATGCATTTGTGATAATACATGTTTAAAATCTGGGCTACTTAAACTTCCTGGGGGGCAAGTGAAATGCGCAGTTTACTAGCCCGGTGGGCAACTTTTGAAAAAGCTCAAGATCAAGGCCTGATACATTTTGTCTTTGCCACACCAAGCATCTTCTGTCTCTAATAATTTCAATTTATCAATTTTGCACCATTTCCTGAAGGTTGTTGGCTCCACGACTTTCCAGTCTCCACTCCTGCCCATCTTGCGCTCTTCAATGTTATGTTTTACCTGTAATAATTAAGGCACTCTGATTAAAGACATGAGGCATGGTGGTGGATTGATGTTGATGTCAGTTTACAGCACAGTGTATGGAAAATCTATTCTTGCATTATGGAATATGGGTGTTACAGCAACTGTCAGGTTTCAGCTAGATTGCCCTAGTCTCCCCCCTCTCTTTAATAAATTACAAAAATCCATTTGACTAATTTATTTCAGGAGTGTTGGCAAGCGACTAGAACTATTGAAAGAGTTCAAGGAGTTGAAATTACTGAGGGACAATCGAAAGCCACAAGTTTTTCAAGATGACTTGAAGGTTTGTTTTTTTATAAACGGTTAAAAGTTCAGTGTAAAAAAAAATAAGAGAAGCTTCCTTAGTAATCATTCTTTATGTATAAAGTAAGTACATCAAGTTAGGAGCTTGTGATTTTTCTGATTTAGAAGTTTGTTTTACCTTGCCTGCCACTGTTTTTGCTCACATTTGGCGAGCTGGGACTGCAAAAGGTCAAACTCTGCAGCACTTTTGTCAGCTACACATCTGACTAGCCTGCAATTTCTTTTGACAACCCCATGTGATTTTTATTTTGTATTTTCAAGTACACCCTAGAAAAGTAGTTTCACACAACATGCACGCTGAGAAGATTTGACTTGCCTTCTGGGTCACCTAATATTCGTGTCAGAACCCAATGTTAAAGTCAGGGCAGGCCAGACTAGTGACTAATTCAAGCCTTGGGGTGTCATTTTGTTGCACGCACACTTCGTTTACAACAGATAACGCCCATCTTACGCAAACTCCACTGGCTCCTGATTAAAATGAGTATCACGTAGTAGTTTAATCTCCTCACTTTCATCTCCAAACTATATATTAGATCTTCTGCATAAATATGTTCATGTTTGTCCTCTGCGTTCTGCTGGCCAATCCTCACTGATGCGAACTACTGTTTCCACAACATTCTGTGGTAAAAGAGTTGTCAGCATTGCACCTTCATTATGGAATGACTTACCACTTCATATTAGCCAAGCTGACTCTGTTCTGATTTTCAAGGGACTTCTCTCAACTAAAGACTCATTTGTTTGAATCAAATTTTGTGTAACAAATTGCTTCATATATTTCATTGTTTTTATGTTTTGTGTTGTGCATAGACATGATAGAGGGCAGGTTCCTGCATTATGTGCTATATAAATGTCTCGTATTATTATTATTATTCTATTTTGTAATCTATATTCTCCCTTCTGGCAGGTATTTAACGATCCAATTCATGGTCACGTTGACATTCATCCACTATGCGTCCACATCATCGACACCCCACAGTTTCAGAGGCTACGCTACCTCAAGCAGCTAGGATGCTGCTATCTAGTCTTCCCTGGAGCCGCACATAATAGGTTTGAGCATTCATTAGGGTAAGGACATTGGATTTAACAGCTGAATGGAAGACTAGTCTATTGTGTTCTTTTGTATTAACACAAAACTGCAAGATTGTTTTTCGTTTAATATAATCCTGTAGTTTTTCTGCGATATAAATGAACCTTGTCGTGCAAATATCCCGCCAGGTTGCATGTTATGTAAAAAGAAGCATGTTAGTGGTTACTCACATTCATACCAGTAGAGTTCTCTCAATTGACCCGATGATTCATTCATATAGTCCCATTTTCATTGTTATTAGTTTTAAAAACATAAAGCGATCCATCTTTCCTTTGAATCTGAAATGTTCATGAAATTTTATCTGTTGTGATTTTGTTTTTACTTTCATTACTGTCAACAACAGTGTGAGTCACTTGGCTGGAACTTTATGCAGAACCCTGCAGAAGAGACAACCCGAGCTCAATATAACTGAAAAAGATGTTCTGTGTGTACAGATTGCTGGCTTGTGTCATGATTTAGGTGAGATGATTAATACAATATTTGTGTACTAGTATCTTTTGATGCCTTTCACTTCTGTTGCTCTGGTTCAAATGCCACCTCCCAGCTTTCACTTCTGCTACTCTGGTTCGAATGCCACCTCCCAGCTTTCACTTCTGAATACTCTGGTTCGACTGCCACCTCCCAGCTTTCACTTCTGTTACTCTGATTCGAATGCCACCTCCCAGCTTTCACTTCTGTTGTTCTAGTTTGAATGCCACCTACCAGCTTTCACTTCTGCTACTCTGTTTCAAATGCCACCTCCCAGCTTTCATGTCTGTTACTCTGGTTCGAATGCCACCTCCCAGCTTTCACTTCTGTTGCTCTGGTTCAAATGCCACCTACCAGCTTTCACTTCTGCTACTCTGGTTCGAATGCCACCTCCCAGCTTTCACTTCTGCTACTCTGGTTCGAATGCCACCTCCCAGCTTTCACTTCTGTTACTCTGGTTCGAATGCCACCTACCAGCTTTCACTTCTGCTACTCTGGTTCGAATGCCACCTACCAGCTTTCACTTCTGTTACTCTGATTCGAATGCCACCTACCAGCTTTCACTTCTGCTACTCTGGTTCGAATGCCACCTCCCAGCTTTCACTTCTGTTACTCTGATTCGAATGCCACCTACCAGCTTTCACTTCTGAATACTCTGGTTCGACTGCCACCTCCCAGCTTTCACTTCTGTTACTCTGATTCGAATGCCACCTACCAGCTTTCACTTCTGCTACTCTGGTTCGAATGCCACCTCCCAGCTTTCACTTCTGCTACTCTGGTTCGAATGCCACCTACCAGCTTTCACTTCTGCTACTCTGGTTCGAATGCCACCTACCAGCTTTCACTTCTGCTACTCTGGTTCGAATGCCACCTACCAGCTTTCACTTCTGCTACTCTGGTTCGAATGCCACCTCCCAGCTTTCACTTCTGCTACTCTGGTTCGAATGCCACCTACCAGCTTTCACTTCTGCTACTCTGGTTCGAATGCCACCTACCAGCTTTCACTTCTGCTACTCTGGTTCAAATGCAACCTCCAAGCTTTCATGTCTGTTACTCTGGTTCGAATACCAACTACCAGCTTTCACTTCTATTTCTCTGGTTTGAATCCTTCCTCCCAGTGTTCTCTTCTGTTACTAAGGTTATAATCTGACCTCCCTGCTTCACTTCTATTACTCTGGTTCGAATCTCACCTCCCAGCTTTCACTTCTTTTACCTTGGTTCATATACCACCTCCAAGTGTTTACTTCTGTTATATTGGGTTTGAATCTCACTTCAAACTAGAGCTTTGTTTGTTGAACGGGTCATCACTCTCTGCCTGGTTATGTAGGTTTTTCCATTTGGTGTTTGCAAAGAAACCCTGAAAATTTTGTCATCTTCTCTTCACAGGTTTATTAAAGTGCAAGTTTGTACTTTCCTTTGGCAATTCATTTGTTTCATAAACGGACATCAAATAAATTAAGATGAATAATAATATTTATAAATTTAAATAAGTACCCTATTGTGCCGTGGCCAAGCGGGCTACTGCACTGGACTCAGGCTTTCTAGTTCTGATCAGCAGAATGTGGATTCAAGTCCCTCTCTTGGGACCTTCAGATGGGACATAAGGCTTTAGGTCCTGTGTGGTGTTTAATGCACTTTAAAAATAAACAATGCCTTTATAGTAAAGAGAAAGGGTTTGCCCCAGCGTTTCACTGTTTCTGGCACGTTCTGGAACAATCTCACTATTATTTTTTCAAAACAATTTGTTGGTATCTAGCAGAGATTGTTCGTGCTTCAGAGAAATATCTGTCATTCTTAATACATGTAGTGTCATTTCAAATGACATAAAATTGGTTTTAAACTAATAACTGTTATTATTTACACATTTCATTTATTATTATTTTATATCATTCAGGCCATGGTCCTTTTTCACACATGTTTGACAACCTCTTCATTCCAACTGTTAGACCAAACTACGAATGGGCGGTAAGTCATCTTAGATTAGTTTTTATCCAACAGATGGCATTAGAAAACAAACAAACACATCAGACAAGGTACACACATGTATACAAAGTTGCGAATTGTATGCACTAGTCCTTCAGTCTTAAACATTTCCGCTTTTGACAATCACTTCTGCTTTTAATGTCTGTTCCATATATCCACTGAAATTAGATGTCAGCAAATTTGCTTTGATACCTAACCCTACCCCCCCCCCCCACCCAAAAAAAATATGAAAATGTCAGTCAGCCAATCAGCTTCCATACACCTGCAAAGAAACTGTCAGTCGGCCATTTGGCTTTCCATACATAGGTCTGCAAAAACAAATAAGTTGGCCAATTGGCTTCCATACAAGTGCAAAGAAAATGTCGGTCGGCCAATCGGCTTCCAAACACCTGCACATAAAATATCAGTCCATCAATTGTCTTCAATACTCCTGCGAAAAACAAATAAGTTTGCCAATCAGCTTCCTTACAACTGCACATAAAATATCAGTCAGCCAATTGTCTTCAATTTACCTGCAAACAAAATGTTAGTTGGCCAATCAGCTTTCATACATCTGGAAAGGAAATGTTGGTCGGCTGGCCAATCAGCTTTCATCATGTTCATGCACCTGTAAATGTTTCTGTTCCCCATAAACCTTCTCCCAGTAACAACTAATTTGTTTGGTCAAATAAATTCTCACAGCATGAGAAAGCTTCAGTGGATATGTTTGATTACCTGATCGAGGCCAATCAGCTCACAGATGTCTTTGCAGAATTTGGTCTTGGCAATCAGGATATCAGCTTCATCAAAGAGCAGATAGCCGGACCACTGACAGAAAAGAAGGTAAAGGAAGGAAACTGCTTTGTCACGCTCATGCGTTTTGAAATTTAGATTTTTTAATATTGCTAAGCATTTGGACTATTATATGACAGTTAAGCAGATTGGAAAAGATTTACCCCCACTCCTATGTTTAACATCAATTATTTAAACACAGTTGTGAAATTAAAAGTTGTTTTGAATTGAAACCCTTACTCTCTAGCTTTTCTAACTGGGTACTGTTTAAAATAATCCACTCTGTGGTAACTCAACATCCTCTTTTAAACAAGAGTTGATGGTAGAGTTTTATATTTTAAATGTCATGCTCATTGCACTAAATGTTCATATCCATTGAGCTATTTTATTGTTGTATTTACATACATATGTAAAAGATAAAGCATAAAAGAGACAAATTTTTTACCATATAATTTGTACACAACGTCCCCCTCTCAGAAAGAATGTAGAAAAGTTAATTTCTTTTTTTCTTCTAAATTCATTGCATTCACTCCTACTTGAGAAACCTCAGTTGGCAAAATTGTCTTGAACAAGTATTCCTGTAAGTTACGTGTACATGTAACTCATCCCCTAAGAAATAAACCTCGTATATTATTGTTATTTTCTCCCTACTGTAGACGGAATGGCCATACCGCGGACGATCGAAAGACAAAAGTTTCCTTTATGAGATTGTTGCAAATAAGCGTAATGGTATCGACGTTGACAAGTGGGACTACTTCCTCAGAGACTGTCATAACCTCGGCATCACCACCAGCTTTGACTGTCATCGTTTCATGAAGTTCTCCCGCGTTATCGAAGTGGACGGAAAAAAACAGATCTGTGCAAGGGATAAGGTTTGTTACAGGAGTTTTCATTCATTGAATGTGTTTATTTGTTATCCTAATTTTCTATAAGAGTCGCATTTCATGACAATATCCAGTGAAAATTATTATTATTATAGATTTCTGAAAATGAAACCAAGGATGCCTCATAAATAAACTTAATCCCTGTAGCTTGCAAGACTGAGGAAACCTGTAAACAAGACTGGTTGCTATTCAAACCAGCAACACCAAGTTTAACCCCTACCCTGCCATGATAAGTGATCTGGGTTCCTTTACGTGCACTACCAATCCTAGTACACGGGACCTACAGCTTAGCGTCCCATTTGAAGGACAAAGCATTTATGGTAACACATCTTGCCAAGGGATACAAGTGTCAAGACTGGGACTTGAACCCACACTCTGCTGATCAGAAACACCAGAGCTTGAGTCCAGTGCTCCTCAACTCAGCTACCACACGCCATGTACTTCAGTAGTCCTTAGAGAATGCTCTCTCTCTCTTAAGTTCATTAGGGCGTTCGCCGTCCCTCGTTGGTGGTCTGAGAAACAAACTCCCACCAAGCCTCCCTGTCCAGAGCGGTTGTCGTTAGCTCATGCTAGAGAAAGCACAAGTGTAATAAAGATAACGCCAAACATTATGCTCAAAGTTCAGTGGGCCAAATGCATAAGGGCCATCTTAAAAAATGCTTCTTAGGAAACCGAGTACAGTTAAAAATATATCAAGCTGCCAAGATGGATGCCATGCTCCTTTTTACATGTAGCTATGGTAGGTTTGAAAATTATGTACTGCATTCTTTTGAAAATCAGCGTGCCATGATGGTTGCTGGTGTTGCTTAGACTCAGATTTCACCCATAAAACTTTGCACACGAATCATGGCTAGATTTTTATCAAAAAATTTGAGAAAATTTGACGACATGATTGCACCCTCCACAAGAAGTGCAGACTACTTTTTCAGGGATAAACAAAATTAAAATCTGTAATTATTAATTTGGTTAGTATTAACAGCGTGATGGCCATCATCAATCTGCAATTTCAAGCCATCTGTTTTCACAAAGTATTTTTGTTTCCTGTTTTAGGAGGTGGGGAATTTGTACGATATGTTCCACACAAGAAACAGTCTTCATCGAAGAGCCTACCAGCATAAAGTGAATAAAATCATTGAAACCATGTGAGTATTCACTCCATCTCGAGGTCTTTTTATATCTGGAAGGGACAGAATAAAAACAAAATTAATTTATGTTGATGTATATTTGGTTTGCGGTAACACCATGTGTATATCTACTTGCTGGGTAGATTTGTTCTTTGAGAACTTGTCTTGCTTTTTATTCTGCTGCCACGGAGAAGATTTTTTCGGAATTCAGGAGACTTCTCAGTTCTGAAAAGAACTGTCCTGCTTATTAACTACTACCTGGGCAGAAGGTAGGAAATCAGCAACTTAGTTGATCGAGGGGACTTTTCGTTATTAATTTCACTGCCACGGAGTGAGTTGTTAATTGGTCTCAATGGTTCGACTAGCTTGCTATAGTCATCTTTGTAAGATGGAGGTTTGCTGTGTCACCAAGTGTTAAATCTCGCAGTGAGTTTGTGGTTCTGTGAAGAATCAGGGGTTTACTTGATGTTTCAAACGGTGTTTTGTATTGACCATCATCAGGAGAGTGCATGATTACAACTGGGAATGAAGCTTATCTCTTCGCTAATCCTTTCTTCAGAAACCTGCCTGCATCATCCTTCTTAAAGAGGGCCTCCAACGACAGATTAAGTTTTGTGATGGACCCATTTTCCAATAAGTTAGAGTCCTCATGAAAGTGGGGAAAAAATACAAGTATCTAAATTAACATTGAAATAGTTTATAATGTCGTTTTATTTCATGCTCTTTCAGAGCGAAATTTGAAACAGGACGTCATCAGACAGCAAAACAAATAGGTCTGTACAATCCAAAGAGAGTTTTTTATGTCAGTCAAATTCAATGCTATTTTGATTGAATAACATCAAAATTCAGGGATGAAATGAACATTCTTTGTAGAAAAATGTACAGACCATATATGTGAAGTGTAATGCCATCAAGAGTTTTTGGTTTTTGAAAAAAATTGCTCTTGAAGGGTCTCAAACACAGTGGCATTTTCACTTGAGGTTACAGACCAGTAATTTTTTCTCTGTTTTCATAAGGACTCCATTTATTGGAAAATCGGTGAATCCCAAAATTGAATTTGATCTTGGAGTACTCTTTCTTCAGTCTCAGTTAAAATACAGCATTCTCTTTATGACAGACAACATACTGTTTCAAACATTAACCTCTAGTTCTTCTTAGTACCACACACCCACCTAGAAAGAGACATAACACGTGGTGTCACCCCTGACCTTTTTCTAATTGTACCTTACACCTGTCCACCATGCGAACTTTCAAATCTTTCTTCTTGTTGTGTTTGCTATTTGTAAATTAAAACAAAAATGTAGCATCTCAATAATTTTAACATTTACAAATTTACCTGTCCGTATGTGTTCATGGCAAATCATTTCAGCTACATGTATGTGGTAATATCAACAGATAGCGAGTGAATTAGACTGGTGACTTCAGATTTAGGCAGAAAAAACCATGGATTCACTATCTGTGTGGTGGATGATCTTTTCTGAAAGCTTTTGAAAAAAATGTGAATGATGATATGGTTTGTTTATTTGTAGGATTGTGGAGGCACTTGCAAAGGCCAACGACCACTTTTTGGTCCAAGGAAGGAATGGGTGAGTTATACGAAAATGAGCTGATACCAGTGTTGTAGTAGAAAATATAAAGTTCTAAACCAAGACTGTAACCTCAATGTCCGAGACTGAGATTGAAATTAAAACCTCCCCATCGAGACCAAGACTGAGACCTTTGACCAGATGCCTTGGACAAATCTGTAACTTACAAATTGACAAATCTGTACTTTACAAAACAAAATTACTATTAAAATAAAAAAATCTATTTTGACACTCCCTTGGAGCGTTCAAATACTAATACACATAATTCACTTGTGTAGGATTTCTCCCAGACTTTGGCACAATATTACCGTCCAGCAGAACGTTCTAGTGGTCCAATGGGTTATGAATGTGTACCTGTGGAATTGTTCTCTTTTGCCTAGAATGTACCCAACTTTTGAGACGCTCCCTTCATCCCTTTAGTGAAGTGTCCTCTTTTGTTTTTGCTTGATGCACTGTAGGAAAATGATGAAAATGTCGGAAGCGATTGATGACATGGTTGCTTACACCAAGCTGACTGATGACATCATACTTCAGATCATGCGATCGGATGACCCAAACCTTGAGGAGTCTCGACGTATCCTGGAGTTGGTCCAGAAGCGTCAGCTATACAAATGTATTGGTCAGACCCAGCCCCCAGACGGCACAGTCATTGACAGGGTAACAATTAACATTTCTTCAAACACCTTGTTTTTTCGTCTGATATGATTTGAATTGAATTAAATTGAATCGGTTTATAAAGAGCCATTCCATCCAAGGTCCGATAGCAAAATCTTTAAAAATATGACAAACAGATTATTAAAAACCAGCAAATGAAAATCAATACAGGTATGCGAACACAGAATATTTGGAAAAAGACTAGGGGATACATTTTCCATCAACTATGCTCTATTGTTTTGTAATACTGTTTAGCAATCAAAATAAGCAAGGGACTGTACTCTATTTGTAGCACTCTGTTTTGCAGCGCACTTCAGTATACCTACAGTGCACTGCAGAACAAAGAGCTACAATATGAGTCCTTTGGACTTTGTTCGACTGCTAATCTGTTATCCAAACGACTAAGAGCATAGATGTTGGGAAACGTATTCAAAGATTTGTTGTTTTATTATATGCATGAATATTTTATTAAATTTTGGTTTTATATTCATCTTACAGTCTACAATGAGCCATTGGGTCAACACATTACTGATGACTGACACAAAGCCACAAAAGTTTACCTGACGAGTATCTGAGTAAATGATAATTTTGTATATCATTTTTTGTTCTTTTTTGGATATTTGTCCTCAGGCCAGCATACCCACGATGAAAGAGGAAATAGTCCGTGCATTGGATCCTGATGTTCTTGGTGGTGCACCACTCACAGTGGATCAACTGGTGATTCATGTAAGTCTTCAGAATCGATCTTGGTCATGTTTTTATTAAGGGCTTGGAATTTACACTAGACTGCAGGCCAGAGGCCAGTGATTTCAAGCTATCGGCCAGTAAACTCAGAACTGGACAAATCCGGTGTTCTTGCTTTTTTCAAGTCTGGTACATGTAGTCATGTAATTTCCAATTGAATAATGATTAGGACTCTGTCTATTGGGAAAAGGGTGCATCCCAAAACTCAACTTAACCTTAGAGCCCCTTTAAGCAAGATATAACGGACAGCTGATGTCGTTGACTTTATCAGCCTCGCTACAATGGGTGACGCGCCGTATCGCCCGGTAGCTGTGTACGTCTCCAACCCCTGGAAGGGAAGCACTGAAAATCAACGCTGATTAGCTCACCAAAAGTGACTGCTCTGCGTGCACGCTTGTTAAAGACTTTTGATCGCTTGTAGGATGCTTGTCGGGCGCTTAGTACACGCGTGTAAAAATGCTTGTATAGTATTTCAACGCAATACATTTCAAATGAATCATAATGTTATTATGGTCACCCTAAACTGCATACAGTTAGATGTATCACAAGATCGAAAAAGAATGAGATGGGGCCAGTTGCTTTATGACTTGATGTGTCTTTCGACAGCGCGCTCTGCGTAGTCTCTAATAACACAGAATGGATCAACCACAGAACTAATTTGAATATCCAATATATTTGGATATTTCAAAGTCACACTTCCAGGGGTTATGATGGAACAAGGCATTCTGGGGAAAAAACATGGCGCGGCAAAATCGTACACCACTGGGAACGAGGCTTTGACTATATGACACCTACAATTAATACAACCTGCACATTTGATGATTATCATCATTAATTCTTACATCTGTTTGTGTCTGGCTTTTGCCTCGTCTTCAAAGTATGTTGTTTTTGTACTATAGTAATCTCCTTTATTTGTTTTCTTTACACTTGGAGTTTTAGAATAAAATGTATTCCACATTTGAAGTACATGTATGAAACACTGTTATTATTTGAACAACTCTATGTGTAGGTCGTGGATTTAAACTATGGCATGGGAGGGCAGAACCCGATTGACTACGTCCGGTTCTATTCCAAGGAGAACCCCCAGCAGGCAGTCATGGTCAGAAAGAGTCAGGTAAGAACCGGGGAAAGAAATTGATCTGACTATAGCAGCAAAATTTTCT
The DNA here is from genome assembly GCA_037783415.1 of Leptasterias polaris. NCBI lineage: Eukaryota > Metazoa > Echinodermata > Asteroidea > Forcipulatida > Asteriidae > Leptasterias > Leptasterias polaris. The sequence goes on along the minus strand of JAZGTN010000005.1, from coordinate 2,049,450 downwards.
TAAGGGGTGTGTACATCATTGGTAATTGCCAAAGACCTGTATCCACACTTGATGTGATCCAACGTATACATGAAATAACAAACCTGTGAAAGTTTAAGCTCAATCGGTCTGCAGAGTCATGAGGAAACAGTGAAAAACCTTATTATTTGATTCAACTTCTTTTCTACTATGAAGTTATGTGCCGGCCTGTGGATATTTATATATTCAATCTTACCAATGTGGTACATACCCTTTTAAGCTTAAGCGTATTTCACATGTTAGCAGGACAATTTGGCGACCAGCTTGCACGGTCACCATGAATTTGCATTTTTACGTCATTTATCTTCATACAGTATGCGCAGGAAGGTTAGCATGTCTTTTTGTGTGCTTTCAGTTAGCAGTGCTATGAAATGGAAACTCGTGCAGCAGGCAAAAAATCAGCCAATCAGCAGTTCTATGAAATTGGGCCCAGAAGATCGGGAAGAACCATCTTCTAATTAAGACAGTTTTAAGTGATGTTTGAAGCTTTGCATGTTGTGGAAATAAAGAAGTAACTACAACTTGTAAACTTACTGGTACAACCACGTGTACATTTCTTTTGGGAGGAGTGTTGGCTCTGAAAAGAGCTGGTTTGGTCTTGACGTTTCGACCAGTATACTCTGCTTGTATACTCTACATTCTCCTATTACTAGGTTCCCAGGGTTCGATTGCACAAAGCACTAAGATTCATCTTGAGATGAGTTGTCAATATTTCCATAGTGATTTGTATTGTGACATCACACATTGCTAAGCAATTAAGATTGATATACAGTTAAGATCAATCTTTAGCTCTTAGTTAAAATCGGCACCAGGACCACACTAACATCCAGATGCTGCTGATATTTTGTAATTTTAGAGTAAAATTGTGTTTGAATGTGGTGTTATTTCATACTGCTCAGAACGAATTATACCTATTATGTGTATACTTGGAACTATTTTAATTTTACAACGAAACATGGAATCATTAAACTGGTGGATGTTGTTTTGTCAAACAGGCATTTGATTTCTCAAGATTTTTCCTGATTTTATGATTTCCTCAAACTTTCTTAAGCCTTTCTTTTTTTTCTTGAAAAGCAGTCACCCAAGGAAGAAATAAATTGTGTGCAATCTTCCAGTTTTGTTTTTCTGATGACGCGCAACTCTGTAAACCTCCTAACAAGAGGTTCCACATGTATAATAAGGGGAAACTACGGCCTGTAAAGCCATTTTCAGGAATTCTCTTATCTGTCAAATCACATCCCTTGCAGTAACATTAGTATTATTTCAGTAACTTTTTCCCAGGATAGTAACAAAACTAAACAGCTCAAATGAATGTTTAATTTGTGTATTAATGCACACAGGTTTCTCAGATGCTTCCTGAGCGTTTTGCAGAGCAGCATATACGTGTCTACTGTAAGTCACGGGACAAGGAGGAAGTAATAAAAGCAAGTAGATGCTTCCAAAGCTGGTGTTTCAAGAAAAACTATGCAGTCAAGGTATGCTATAGACCAACCTTGTTCCCAGAGGTGTTCGATCTCACCGCACCATTTTTTTCCCCCTTCAGATTGCCTGGCTTGGTCATAACCCCTGGAAGCGTGACTTTGAAATATCCAAATGTTTGGGATATTTTACTTAGTCCTGTAGTTGATCCATTCTGTATTAGAGGCGTAAGCAGAATGGGCGATCAAAAGGGGCATCAAGTCATAGAACAAATAGTCTCCTGTCATTGTTGTGAAATATCTTACTCTATGCAGTGTAGGTAGACTGTGTAAAAACATGATTCATTTGAAATGGAAATGCGTCAAAATACTCGCATTTTGAAACCCACATACGAAGCATCCTACAAGCCCCTTACAAGTGCTCAAAGTTTTTAACAAGCTTGGCGCAGAGCAGTGACTTTTGGATAGCCAATCAGCACTGTTTTTCAGCGCATCTCTATCAGGTGTTCATAACGAGAGGTATCGTTATGGCGCACTGCCCATGGGGTAGCGAGGCTGGCCATAGACCAAAAAGGTCAATAATCCATTCTGTGTACAGGCTTCTGAGGGTGCTTTATGATATCTGATTGGCACAGCAGACTAAGGAACTCATCTTGCCACTTTGATGAGTCTAAGTTTTGAAAAACTACATTTCAGAAGTTGCAAATTAATTGTAACGACGTGGTGATTTAAACCCTGCATTACTAGGTTTTTGCCACCTGCTTGAGCAAATTCAGTATGGTGATATACTTTTCAAATTATTGTGGTGTACGCGAAAGAATGATGTAACGAAAAATTACCACAGAAAGGGCGTTAACAACTAATTTGCAAAATTTGTTTTTCAAGAAAACTGAGCGTGACAATTTGATCGGTTTCCTGCCGTTCATACGTCATAATAGGAATCTTGTCTGGGGTATTCTAAGAATAAAAATGTAAATTTATTGCCATATTTTTTGTCGGGAGCTTTGTGATTGCTTACAGCCTTTTGTTACTGGAAAAAAAAACCTGTGTGCTTGAAGAAGGGCGTAGAGCCTTACACCGTTCTTCCAGGCACACAACAAGATGTTAAATTTCCACCGGGATAAAGAATTGTTTGTGTTTTACCCATAAACCAATGGGTATTATGCACTGTATACTCAGCTCCCGCGTCTTGTAAAAAGTACCTCTGGTACCCCTCTTAAAAAAAAAAATACCACAGCCTCTTGTTTGATGTGTTTGACTTAATATTGTTTATCTGAATGACATTTCAGGCGGGGAATGTGTTGGACCCTGAGTTGACACCATTCAAGCCAGGTATAGACAGTACCCACACAACTCCAGTGAAGAAATCAAGAACAAGGCTATCTATGTAAGTCTTCTACTACCGTGACAACAAATAACTTTAGTAATACGTTGTACCTCTCACGGATGCCTGGTTATAATAATAACAACAATAAGAGGCGTTTAAACTCCATTTAATCAACTGAATCACAGTCCATCTAGTTGCCACCACTCAAACTGGACAGCTCAAACTGGACAACACCACCTATGTCATTTTCCCTGTGTGGTGTAGCAATTCGGATGACATATTCTCTTCATACCAGCAAGAGGTGTGACCATTTTGCTCCTGTTGCCTCATTACACATTGCATTGGCTCGTTTCTAAACCTGGGCTTCGGCTTGGGATCCGTCATAAATTTTGCAGCAGAAGCCAGAGCCTGAAGGTGAATCTCAAAAGTAGAGTACATTCTAGTCGCAAAAAAGCGTTCCCGTGGTCACCTGCCATCAAACCATTGGACCGCCAGAACGTTCCGCTGGACTGCATCATTGTGCAGAAGTATGGGAGTAAATAATGTGCATTAGTTTTGTTAACGTTCCAGCAGTCCAACGAAACTGTCCATAAGCACAAACTGGAACATTTATTTGATACAATTAGAACATTCCTACTGTTCCAACTTTTGAGACACACCCTAAGCTGAGGTTTTTGGAAATTTTTTAAAATGAACAAAAGAGTGAAAATTAAATTTTAAAAAGATGACTGCACCCTGATAAAGGCCTATCATGTTTTTTTAGTGATGTACTTGTTTCCTAAAAGAAGTGTTAGGGTTATGACTGCTCATCGTTTAAAAAACATTTATTAATTAATGTCCTTTTTTCTTAACAGCACATTTTAATACTTTTTTTTTTATGGGTAGCTAATTTTGGAAGATAATTTTGATTGTATGCTTTATTTCAGAAATGTTTCTGAGGTAATGTACCACATGGGAAAAAGTATATACAGCTTTTTAACAGTTGCTTTTCAAACTTTTTATGTTAAACAAAATGTATATATTTTATTGTTTTTCTTTTTTCTAAAGCTCTTCTTAACATTGCACATTATAATAAAAGTGTGCTATTTAAATACTGTGCCCGATTTAATAGAGCTGGTTAAGTACAATAAGTAGCTAAGCACAACAAAATTATGTTTACCGGATTGAGTTTACCACCCAAAACACCACATCACATGTACGTTCTGTGACTGGTTATTGTTGCTTAGCAGCTAATGTTTAAGTATTTTCTGCTTAAGCAGCTCTATGATTTGGCCCAGGTTAGCGATGTTTTGAAGGAAGTTCTGTGCTCTCATGAATCCGGTTGAGAATGTGCTCTCATGAATCCGGTTGAGAAATAATTACATTGCAGAGCATTAGACTTGCAAATTATTATTGTGGTAAATGTGGACCACTGGGTTGCTTATCAATCACATACTGGGCATTAAACAAGTGAATTTTTATAAATTAGAATGACTTATATATAACTTATAAGGAGGTTTTGCCATTGCTTTCAATGATTTTTAATGTTAACAATACTTGTTTCTTGTTACCTTGTTTATCTTTTCTGGACTAAACAATCAATTGTATACGCAAGTCAGCACCTGCCAAATATTTATTAAGTATATTTTTATACCAATTATTAGTAAGTGTTAAATTTCTCAACGACTTCCACGGTTGGTTGTTCTCTGAATCGAATCATTATTTGTTTTGTAGAATTGCGAATGAGCAGTGCAAGCCTCTTGTGGATTCAAATAATTACAAAACCTTTGGGTCCCAGGAGCATTGTTAAAGGGACATTGAGAGACAACAAAGAAAGTCATAATTATGACTTTTGTCGCAGTCATAATTATGACAGGTTTTTTAAAGAATTTAAGATATACACCTTGTATGTATCTTAAAAATGACTTAATACTTAGTCATACTTATGCTAATTTATCATTTTGAGAAGCAAAAGTCATAATTATGACTTATCTATGAGATGTTATGTCTTACAATTAGGCCTATCTCAAATTTCTTCTTTATTTCTCAGTGTCCCTTCAATGCTTCTGTGCATAGCCTTAACTAGAAGTGGAAACAAAATCGCATTCTTTAACGATTTTAAGCGTTCCAATAGACCCCTTGCATTGGCAGCCATCTGCGATTTCAAACAATGGAAATCTGAACGCCTGTACGCGCTGCGCGCAACTCTCAGCCAATGATAGCTCTTTATTGATCCCAGTGAGGGGACTGTTTGGAGGCTTTTTACATGATATGCAAGATGTCTATACACGCCAGACCTACACTGTCAGTTGATTGTTACGTGCAGGTGCAAATGAGGTGTGTTTCATTGGGAAGTGGTTGAATGGAAATTGTTGAGTCTTCCATACCTTTGCGCTTATTAAACTTATTTTGGCTAATAACAATAAATAATGAAAACTCAATGAATCATTGAACTATTTATGTTTTGATAGTATCTGGAAGAATGTCCCTCTCACCCTCCCTTTGTTTAGTGAACGCAATCGAACAAACGTTTACACCGTTACGTCCGACGTGGACAGTTAAGCCTGACAAAATATTTGAACCATTATGTTGTCGGACCCATTGTTTTTGGCAACACACCATTATGACCGTCCTACGCTTTCCTTCAAACCATTATGTCAGACCTATTATGTCCTACAGACCGTTATGCCCGACCCATTATGTCCTACAAACCATTATGTCCGATCCAATATTTTATTGTCTGTGGCACCATTATGTCCACCCACTGTACAAACTGGAATGCATCCTTGCACAATGCCAGTCTAGCATTTCCACCATTTTTGGATGCTAGGTGGTAGCAGATTGACTTACCAGGTAAATCCATTGTTCTTGGAATGTGCTCGCAGAACTACCTGCATTCTAAAGTCTCCCATTCATTTGTGTATGTTTTGGCTACCAAAATGGCGGACTGGATAGCCCCGTGTAAGTGCGCTGCGCGTTTAGCAATGGATCATCAATACCGATAATGACACTTGGTCCAAAAGGGGCTGAAGATTTAGATAACCTATACAGCCTGAAGAAAATGCAGTTTTGCCAAGATGAGAGGATCTTTTGGGGCTGCTTCGATGGTGTCAAACAATGCTGTCGAAGGAATTGGGGATTTTATTTCTTTGCAAGCAGCCCTACATTCTTGAAAAGTGCTGTCCCCCAAACTGTTATGGCTAGCTCTACTACAGGCAGGTTTTTAGAACGGTAATGAAAGTTCATCATATGGTGCAGGTGGTGAATTAAGTCCCCTCTCATTGCAGGTGTGGCAGTTTGGAGACATATCGCAACGTACTGAAGAAAAGATATATGTATCACACAAACTTCAGGTCATAATGATAAACTTGACCAAATTAAATCAAGGTAAGGGACTCAATTTAATTTCGATCCTTATAATAATAATAATAATAATATTTAATTCTTATATAGCGCATTACATCAACAAATAATCTCAATGCACTTTACATAATTATTACAAATACAGGTAATCAATTAAAATGATGATAGATTAAAATACAAAAAGCACATAAAACATTGGACTACAATAATAATTATCCCTATACAAGCTGTACTATGTAGCCTACAGTTAATATGGACTGCCCTAAACTTTCTCAAAATCTGGTTTCTTAAAAAAAATAAGCCGGTGGTTTTCAAACAAAATATACAGATCTCGTAATTCACAAATATTTAATTTGTCGAGTTCAATCACAGAGACTTCATCATACCTCGTCTAAATAATCCGTTGCAGCTAATTGGGCCGATAAATTAAAAACAAATTGCTATATACTGATCCTAATATAGTGTGATTTTGCCACTTTTGAATGGAATGTTTACTATAAAATTGATAAAGAGCGTCGCTTAAAAATGTGATGATGTAACAGATCGATTGTATTCAAAATTCAATGAATGCTTTATACCGAATCTCCCATAGTTTAAGTTGGAATGCTTTATTACGTAATTGAATACCTTTTTGAATACCTTTAGCAGTATAAAACCCATTGGGCACACACCCTCGTGGTCTGTCGTCCAGAAGCGTGTGTGTCAGGTCATTATGACTGTGTACTTGTTCTTATGTTCAAATGCTTTACCGTTGATTGTTTGGTCTCATACCAAAGTGGGAGATTCGGCAACCCTTGTAAATAATGTAGCAACTTAATAAATTATCTGAACACGGAGATTGTGCCTGAAGGTGTTACTTCTTATGTTCATGTTGGTCAACACGATCCCGCGGATGGTTGGAAAAAACCCAACCATCACAAAAACAAGACTAATATAAATTGAATTTTTGCATCGGGGATAAAGAATATAATTTTGTTTTACTCTTACACCGATGTGTGTTAAGCACTGTATACTCAAATCCAGACAAATCCTTTGGGTGGGATTCGAACCCATGACCTTCATTGCATTTTTAGGATTGCGAAAGGTCGCATCAGGTCCCACCCCGAGTTATTTGCCTGTGAATTTTGTTTTCACAGAGCTCGGGTAAGTACTGAAGAGTATGTGCTTAACACACATTAGGCCTATAAGACTCATATCACTCACAAAATATAGTTAATTTTAAGTATTTAATCACTACAAATAGTGGAATCAGTTAAAAAAAAAAAATTAGGCCTACACCACTCGTACTTTCTGTGATACATATATCTTTTCCCCACTAATTAGTGTTGCGGGTAGCAACTTTTTTGTGTTGCGATATATCGGCGACTTCGTAAAACAAAATGAACGTCGCCAATCAAGCAGTATCTTTGTATGGTGGCCCTGAAGGGACATCGCACATCGCAAATATCTTTGCAAATATTTGCGATGTCGCAAATATCTTTGCAAATATCTTTGCAAATATTTGCGACGTCGCAAATATCTTTGCAAATATCTTTGCAAATATTTGCGACGTCGCAAATATCTTTGCAAATATCTTTGCAAATATTTGCGACGTCGCAAATATCTTTGCAAATATCTTTGCAAATATTTGCGACATCGCAAATATCTTTGCAAATATCTTTGCAAATATTTGCGACGTCGCAAATATCTTTGCAAATATCTTTGCAAATATTTGCGACGTCGCAAATATTATCGCATACTTTATCGCATACTTCGTCGCATAGTTTGCATATTTGTGGTGGATATTTTTTCAAGTGCCTAGATGGTCTTAAGGTTGTTTGGGTTCCAGCCTTCATTCCATTAACGTGTACACGCGGGTGGATAGTCGGATACAGTCTGCTCTGTGCGCGCGTGTGTTTTTTGCTTGCACACTATAGGTACACATGAGATGAGACGAAGAGAGGTTGACATCCGTGGTCTGTCCTTTTTTTTTCTTTAATATCGACAACAAAGGCATGCAAGTCAACATTATGCCACCTTCAAAAGGATCAGTGGTGAGGATTGTTAATTTTGTGTAGTTACGATAATCGGTTGTCCAGAGCAGAGGGCTAGGAACATTAAATACTACTGTTTAGGCCTACTACCTACTGTGTAGTAAACTACTAACTAGTATTTAATGTATAACTCCTGAACTTGATTGATATTTGCTAAATTTTAATTAAAAAGGCCACCACCAGGACTTGGGTGGCTCTTTTGCTGTTACCTATAAATAAAATAGTTAGGTAGTTGTTGCGATAATCGTAACGGAAACCAGTCAAGTCGCCCTTCCATCAAAGTCGCCTACATATAGTACTACAAAGGTCGCCCCTCACATACAAAGTGGCCCCCTCTCAAGTCAAAGTCGCCCCTCACAAAGTCGCCCCCTGTCACCCGGTGTATAAAAGGTTGAGCCATTTCACAGAGTGAGGGCGCTGTTGAGAATTTTGAAACAACTTATTGAGGCAGAAGGAGATCCACTCTGTATGTTGGCGTAACAATGTGAGGGGGCGACTTTGTAGTGGGCGACTTAGCTGGGGGGACAACTTGACTGGCATTCATCGTAACCCACCATCCTCCCGACGGTCAGAGAGGATGGTGGTGGGTTACGATTATTGAAACTAAACGCTGTACCAAGTAATTAAGCCTCATCATTATGATTAGGCCTACGTTAGGGCCCATTTATTATTATTTTTGTTTTTATTAGGCCTACTATAATTACTAATCAAGTACAGCAGCCTATGCTGACATAAAACTGCTTTATTTTTCCTACATTACATTGTACTGGTGGTAGTCCTTTTTAACTATTAAGTTGTTCTGGATAGATGAAACATCCAAATTTGTTTGTCAAAATGTTTGCACTGAATGAGACAGTAAAGTTACACTGCGCCGTGGGTGTTTGACCTTGGGAGAACCAATGGCGGCACTGCACACAAGTAATCATAGTCAGTAGCACTAACTTAGAAGTACAGTGCGTAAATCTTCATACCATGAAGAAGTACTTTATTGATGAATTAAAATGCCACACAGATGCCGAACCTGTATCATGACTGTAATTCTTATATTCAAATATCTGCTGTAATGTTAAATAAAATTAGAAAAAATAATTTGTCCTTGCATCTATTATTTTTCTATTAATTTCTTCCTTTTAATTCACTGTTTAGTTGCTATGGGTTGTTGCGTGTCAACTTGTGTGTACGCATCGTGTTGCTGCCGTTCTACCGGACTACACTCCAGCTCTTCAAGGATTGATTCCTGAAGGAGCAGTTGATCGTATCCTTTTGAAAATTGTCATGTCATGTACATTTATGCAATCTGTATACAGATTCTGCTCTTTATTAATGGTTTAGTCACATGAAAAACCTGTACCATGTACTAAACCAATGGAATAAGTTAAAGCTGTCAAATACATAATTGTATTGTGCTTCCAACTAAAATACAATTCTTTTCAGCATGCATGGTTAAAATAAGCATTATTAGGTGTTCGGGCACACAGCCCGTAACACCTCTTGTTTTTGTTCCGGGTTTTTTTCTTACTTTTTAGGTGTTCGGAGCGGAGCGTAGCTCCGAACACCTCTTCTTATTGTTCGTTTTTTTTTTTTTTTTTTAGGTGTTCGTAGGTGTTCGGACAAAAGTCCGAATACCTCTTGTTATTGTTCGTTTTTTTTTTTTACTTCTTCAGATTCTTCTTCTTCTTCTCTTCGCCGCTTGTCCGCTAACAAAAGCACACTTCCCAAGCTCATATAAACTTGAAATTTTTACCATAGTTAGATAACCATTACGAGACGAAACCGTTTCATTTACGTCATGATGACGTCATCAGGTGTCAAGTTACAAGGTTTTTAAAATTAAAAAATTTAATCTTTGAAAATCCATATCAAATCAAGATGAAGAGACCGTCGGTTACTTTTTGCGGGATTATATAGAGATAATATGGGTCTTCATTTTTTATTGTGTGCGTGACATGACTTGACCTCTACTTCCGGTCGAAACAGGAAGAAACAGGAAGTGCCTTGTAATTTAAAAGTGGCACACTTTTTGAAGTTTTTTTTAACGGTGTTATAGTCGAGCAAGAGTCTGGTTTAAAAAAATAAGACAAGTGACGTAATAAAAGTCAAGAGCGCCCTCTAGCGGCAGGTTGAAAACAATTAAAAATACACTTTTACTAGATGTCTGTGGCGAAGTTTATGATAATCGTTTCAAAATTGGTATACATAATGACCTTCTTGCAGACAACATATGTGTGAATTTTTAGATTGATGACGTCATCATGTGTCACGTGGTATCGCATTAAAGGTTTACTTTTTGAAGCTGTGTATCTACAAAACCACAAGTTTGACTGAGTTGAAACTTGGCATGTTGATAGACAGTTATATTGACTACTTAAAGCTAGAGTGACGACTTGATGACGTCATCAATTTTTTTTTACAAATTTTTGAAATTTTGACCAATTGGTACATATCTTCAGTACAAAGCAAGCTATAGTCAAATTTCATTTTGCATGAGACTTGGAAGGTCCTACAAGGATATAACGTGGAGTGACGTTTTCACGACGTCATCGATTTTCATGTTATGTCACCACCAAGGTAGTGTTTTACAAGATCTATATGTACAGAACAACTTTGGTGATCAAATGGAAACTTTGCATGTACTCAAGCTGGGATGTGTTACATCCAAAAAGTTTGGTCAAATCTTTAGAACCACCATTCTAAAGACTCTATAGAAGTGTACAATATTTAATACACAGACATGTTTATAACATTTCTTTGAAACACGAGGTCACACCGAACACCTCTTTTTTGTTTCCAACAAAAAATTATTTCTAGTTTTACTTCTTATTCTTCTTCTTCTCTTCGTCCCTTGTCCGCTAACAAAAGCACACTTCCCAAGCTCATATAAACTTGAAATTTTTACCATAGTTAGATAACCATTAGGAGACGAAACCGTTTCATTTACGTCATGATGACGTCATCAGGTCTCAAGTTACAACGTTTTTAAAATTAAAAAATTTAATCTTTGAAAATCCATATCAAATCAAGATGAAGAGACCGTCGGTTACTTTTTGCGGGATTATATAGAGGTAATATGGGTCTTCATTTTTTTTTTTTGCGTGACATGACTTGACCTCTATTTCCGGTCGAAACAGGAAGAAACAGGAAGTGCCTTGTAATTTAAAAGTGGCACACTTTTTGAAGTTTTTTTTAACGGTGTTATAGTCGAGCAAGAGTCTGGTTTAAAATAATAAGACAAGTGACGTCATAAAAGTCAAGAGCGTCCTCTAGCGGCAGGTTAAAAACAATTAAAAATACACTTTTACTAGATGTCTGTGGCGAAGTTTATGATAATCGTTTCAAAATTGGTATACATAATGACCTTCTTGCAGACAACATATGTGTGAAGTTTTAGATTGATGACGTCATCATGTGTCACGTGGTATCGCCTTAAAGGTTTACTTTTTGAAGCTGTGTATCTACAAAACCACAAGTTTGACTGAGTTGAAACTTGGCATGTTGATAGACAGTTATATTGACTATTTAAAGCTAGAGTGACGACTTGATGACGTCATCACATTTTTTTTTACAAATTTTAGAAATTTTGACCAATTGGTACATATCTTCAGTACAAAGCAAGCTATAGTCAAATTTCATTTTGCATGAGACTTGGAAGGTCCTACAAGGATATAACGTGGAGTGACGTTTTCACGACGTCATCGATTTTCATGTTATGTCACCACCAAGGTAGTGTTTTACAAGATCTATATGTACAGAACAACTTTGGTGATCAAATGGAAACTTTGCATGTACTCAAGCTGGGATGTGTTACATCCAAAAAGTTTGGTCAAATCTTTAGAACCACCATTCTGAAGACTCTATAGAAGTATACAATAATTAATACACAGACATGTTCATAACATTTCTTTGAAACACGAGGTCACACCGAACACCTCTTTTTTGTTTCCAACAAAAAATTATGTCTAGTTAGGTGTTCGGAGCGGAGCGTAGCTCCGAACACCTCTTGTTATTGTTCGTTTTTTTAGGTGTTCGGTTACTTCCGAATCTTTGATCAACTTGAAACTTCATGTGAAGTTAGAACATAACTAGGAGAAGCCGAGTAAGTTGTGACGTCACGATTACGTCATCAGGTGTCAAGTTACAAGCCATTTTAGCTCGAAAAGTGCCCTCATGCCAATGCCTGTATGTCTCTGAATATTACAGCTACAGCATTCATATTTGGGCATATGATAGATCAAGACACGGGCAACATTTGAAAAGTTAACGCCAAATTCACATGACCTTAACTTCCGGGTCGTTACCCTAGGTCGAAGTTCGCCTTCGTTTTTTCCTTCAAAAAAACACTTTCGAGCTTATCTACGGAATAACTCAAGATTGAGATTGAATTGAACAATGAAACTCAACAGATAGTTGAACCTCACTATCAAGACGACACAAACCTATTTACGTCATGATGACGTCATCGGGCATCGAATTATAATAAATCAAAGTTTAATATTTGTAAAAAGCATAACTCATGAACCATTTGTTTGTTTTTTATAATATACACATCATCGGATAGCTCATTTAAAGTTCGACAAACGCTACACAGAACCCGTCCAACATTTGAACTTACTTCCGGTTAAAATCGGAAGTTGAAAATTTCTTATTATCCTATCTGATATATATCTTTAAAACTACTGATCATTTCAGCATAATTTTTGTATCGGGGTGTAGAACGTTAGTCGTGCTCAAACTTCTGAACACAGACATGACAACATTTTGACCTTAATATATGATCAAAACCGGACAATGAAGCGCCCCTTCCCACTCGTACCCCCCCCCCCCCCCCCCGCTTTGATTGACAAAGCATTATGTACACATAACGTTGAAACTGATGCAAGCTGCAGTTCAGTGTCGTCATTGTTGTTTCATGTGGCGGGAAGCTAGCCTTTAGTCAAGGCGCACCGCGGCACCCCCGGCCCGGATATCACGCACGAAAAAAGACCAGCGCGAGCGGCCTAGCGCCTTTACCGTATGTACAACGTAGTTCAAGATTATCAATGGCGTACTATTAAGATTATAGATCTAAATACCGCTTATATTCAGCGTCTAATTGTTCCCCTATTCGCCCTTCTCATGGCTTAATGATCAATATGGAATTGAAGACGAAGTTTCACTGAGATGACCACCTGCTTCAGTGATTCGTATGACTTGTAATTGTTTGAGAAAATGCAAGCAGAAAAAGACGAACATTGGTTATGTGTTTATCAAACACCGAGAAGCAGAGACTTGACATCAGCTCATGAATGGGTGTTTCGGACGGCGTCCACGGCAGTGTTTATCGATGCTTTATCGGTGCCACACGGTGATAAAACGGTAAGCTTTGTGTGAAAATCATTGCTTTTCAAAATGAGTATTTATTTAATGCACAGTTATGTTATAAAGTTTATCTTTTAACATCAAGTGGTGGCGTTGGTGATGTTTTTAAAACTAAAGAACGTTTAGTGTGATCGTCGAGGAGTAGAATTGGGCAATGGGGGATTGGTATGATTGTTGGCTGTGTCACTAAAGTCAGAAAGTGGTCCGACTGAAGAATGTTTGGCGGCAACATTGATGACGTTTGTGTTAAGTAAAGTAGGTTTTGTTTATAAGTTGTTCACTTCCAAAACAATATGTGCACCTTCCACTAACCTTTTCTTGTGCAATTTCCTAAGTTTGAATGTTGTTACTGTTTTGACCCCCCCCCCCCCCCCCCTTTGAACAGGTTGGTCATTGAGAGAGCGCATTATAAATTAAATAAATTAGTAGTATTATTATATAAATATGAAACGTTTTAAGTCTTGATTTTTGTTTATTTTAACAGTTTCAGCTTGACTTAATTTTCCTAGAGTCATACTTTGTTTATTTTGTAATATTGTTTTTTTCTTCTTCAGAATACAGCACATCCACCGGCATGGTCTTGGATCCAGTGACAGATTTTCCACGTGTTGTTGTGTTGCATTCCTCATTTCCTGTATGATGCACCATACAGGTAGAAATAGAACTTATAAATCATTATGTTATAAGTCAAAATTCAAGAGAGGCTTAGATTTGCCGTCTTCATGATTTGCCTTCGTTTTGCATTATGATTTACAAGTGCCCTTTCAATAGTCTAAAAATTAACAAACTGTTCTGTAGGAAAATCAATATCCAAAAATCAAGCAAATTAAGCTTTTTAAATAATACAACTGCCAGCTCAGAACTTGCTTGACTTATTTTAGCGACATCATCATCAGTGTTTTTGTATTGAACAATCAATGTTTCCTGAACCGCGTATCCACCTCATTGGATTTGAAACCCTGTTAAAATCTTTTCTGAATTGTAACCTAATAATGTCAACATGTATAGTGTGGTTTTTTATCAATACAAAATCGATAACCATCGAAAAATAAATAAACTTACTTTCTAAGTTAATCTTTGTTTTCCACTAGGCACATATTTAAATGCCTATGTCTCGCTAAAAACTTTCTAACTTCATAATGATGTCATAGGTTTTCAAATTTGCCTAAACAAAAGGTTGTTATTTATAAAATTTCTAAACATTTTAGCAGCCCTTTATTTCTTGTGTAACCTATTTACACTTTACTTTCTCTAATATTTCAAAAGCTATCAGGATTGTTTTCAGCGATTCAATGATATAGCTTACGCATTAAAACAGCAGTGAGCCCACCAGCGATACCCGAACACCTAGTGTTTGTTGTCACAAACACGTTAAGTCTAGTTTTTTTTTTTTTTTACTTCGTCTTCTTCTTCTGGCCGTCCCTTGTCCGCTAACAAAAGCACACTTCCCAAGCTCATATAAACTTGAAATTTTTACCATAGTTAGATAACCATTAGGAGACGAAACCGTTTCATTTACGTCATGATGACGTCATCAGGTGTCAAATTACAAGGTTTTTAGAAAAAAATTAATTAATCTTTGAAATTCTGTAACAAATCACACTTAAGAGACCGGCGGTTGTTTTATGCGGGATCATACTTAGGTCATATAGGTCTTTATTTTTTGTCGAGTGCGTGACCTCACATGACCTCTACTTCCGGTCGAAACAGGAAGAAATCGGAAGTGCCTTGTAATTTAAAAGTGGCACACTTTTTGAAGTTTTTTTCAACGGTGTTATAGTCGAGCAAGAGTCTGGTTTAACAAAATAAGACAAGTGACGTCATAAAAGTCAAGAGCGCCCTCTAGCGGCAGGTTGAAAACTGTTAAAAATACACTTTTACTAGATGTCTGTGGCGAAGTTTATGATAATCGTTTCAAAATTGGTATATATAATGACCTTCATGCAGACAACATATGTGTGAAGTTTTATATTGATGACGTCATCATGTGTCACGTGGTATCGCCTTAAATGTTTACTTTTTGAAGCCGTGTATCTACAAAACCACAAGTTCGACTGAGTTGAAACTTGGCATGTTGAAAGACAGTGATAGTGACAACGTAAATCTAAAGAAACAACATGATGACGTCATTCCTTTTTTTTATACAAATATTTGAAATATTGACCAATTATTACGTGTATTTATTGACCCGCTGTCAAACCACGGGCTACACACACACTACGCGAACTAAACCAGTTTACTGTTTTTTTATCACGTAGTGTGTGTGTATACGTTGAGCAAATCATCCGCAAGGTTCAAAGTCCATCAAACATGCTTGTGGTCTAGTCTCTGTTCAAGGTTCGCGCAATCTGCTTTTGACAATACGCTTTGTTAGTCTCTAAAACAGCCGTCCATGCAAACCTCGTTAACAAACAAATGCTAGGCTTTTGATCGTGTGCTTTTTAACCAAAAGTTGAACATTTCATGAATTCATATCTCGTCGTCTTCTTTTCCCTCAAGATTGTCCAATAAAAAAAGACACTTCCTAAGCTCGCATAAACTTTAATCTTCACACATAGTTAGATATGCATAGGTAGATGACACCGCTGCAGTGATATCATCATGACTTCATCGGATGTCAAATTACAAGTTTTTTAAATATTAATTTTGTAATGTTTGAACTTCCATATCAAATAACGGACATGAGACCGTAGGTTGCTTTTTGCGGGATTATACCAAATTAATTTAGGTCTTATTTTTGTATTGTGTGTGTGACATTACGTTACCTCTACTTCCGGTCGAAACAGGAAGTGCCTTGTTATACTTCAGTTTTTGACCGATTAATATTGTTCTCTCCCGTGCAAATAAGACTGAGAAAAGAAGGGAAATACTCAGGTCCAATTTTTTCGATAAATAACGACTTTTTAATTGTTGCATTCGTATACACAGGAAGTGTGGCAGCTTTATTTATTATTTTGAATAACATCTTTAGGATTGTAATCAAGTGGATAATCATTCAAAAATAATGGGTTTTGATTCCAAAGCGACTACCATGGAAACTAGCATGCAGATCGATGCCCGCGCCCGTCAAACACTTGATTCTTATGTTCTATCATTCTAAACATGTAAGCATTGTTGTGAAAAAAAATCGTACACGATTATTTCATAATTGTTATGTGATCATTATAAAAACAAGTAAAGGGAACCAGCCGATCATATCAAGAAACATTATACTTCCATCCAATGGCCGTCCAAACACCAATTAAGTAAATAAACTCGCAATTCAAAAGTCAACTCTAGCGGGCGCTACAGACATTTTGGGATTAGTGGATTAATGTAAACTCGGGACATAGTGAGGTCATTGTGCTGCTTCAGTTCTATGCGTGATAGGAGTAGGTACTTCAGTATGTAATACATAAAGTCCAAATTGCACGGAAAAAGTTATGACTTTATTGGGTTTAAACAATGGAAGGAAGAAACTCTTGTGAAAGTAGTTGTGGAATAATTTGTTTCTAAATAGACTCATTCACTACCTTTTGATAAAAACTTATCGTACAAATTTCTAACAGAGTCATGTTTACCAATTTTTTCAATTAAATTTGAGCCACTGCTAGTTCTTACAAGATTTATAAGTACAGAACGACTTTGGTAATCAAGCTGAAACTTTGCATGTATCTAAGTTGGGATATGTTACACCCAAAACATTTGTTCACACCACGATGACGTCATCGAGTGTGACATGACGTCACCTTAAAGGTGCAGGTTCAAGATCTATATACTGAGTAGTATGCTTGGTCAAGCTGAAATGTAGCTTACATGTATTCAAACTGGGATGTGTTACTACCAAATTGAACGTCATTCCGAACACCTTCTTTTTGTTATACAACAAAAAGTTAAGTCTAGTTAGGTGTTCGGAGCGGAGCGTAGCTCCGAACACCTCTTGTTATTGTTCGTTTTTTTTTTTTTTTACTTCTTCAGATTCTTCTTCTCTTCGTCCCTTGTCCGCTAACAAAAGCACACTTCCCAAGCTCATATAAACTTGAAATTTCTACCATAGTTAGATAACCATTAGGAGACGAAACCGTTTCATTTACGTCATGATGACGTCATCAGGTGTCAAGTTACAAGGTTTTTAAAATTAAAAAATTTAATCTTTGAAATTCTGTAACAAATCACACTTAAGAGACCGGCGGTTGTTTTATGCGGGATCATACTTAGGACATATAGGTCTTTATTTTTTGTCGTGTGCGTGACCTCACATGACCTCTACTTCCGGTCGAAACAGGAAGAAACAGGAAGTGCCTTGTAATTTAAAAGTGGCACACTTTTTGAAGTTTTTTTTAACGGTGTTATAGTCGAGCAAGAGTCTGGTTTAAAAAAATAAGACAAGTGACGTCATAAAAGTCAAGAGCGCCCTCTAGCGGCAGGTTGAAAACAATTAAAAATACACTTTTACTAGATGTCTGTGGCGAAGTTTATGATAATCGTTTCAAAATTGGTATACATAATGACCTTCTTGCAGACAACATATGTGTGAATTTTTAGATTGATGACGTCATCATGTGTCACGTGGTATCGCATTAAAGGTTTACTTTTTGAAGCTGTGTATCTACAAAACCACAAGTTTGACTGAGTTGAAACTTGGCATGTTGATAGACAGTTATATTGACTACTTAAAGCTAGAGTGACGACTTGATGACGTCATCAATTTTTTTTACAAATTTTAGAAATTTTGACCAATTGGTACATATCTTCAGTACAAAGCAAGTTATAGTCAAATTTCATTTTGCATGAGACTTGGAAGGTCCTACAAGGATATAACGTGGAGTGACGTTTTCACGACGTCATCGATGTTCATGTTATGTCACCACCAAGGTAGTGTTTTACAAGATCTATATGTACAGAACAACTTTGGTGATCAAATGGAAACTTTGCATGTACTCAAGCTGGGATGTGTTACATCCAAAAAGTTTGGTCAAATCTTTAGAACCACCATTCTAAAGACTCTATAGCAGTATACAATATTTAATACACAGACATGTTTATAACATTTCTTTGAAACACGAGGTCACACCGAACACCTCTTTTTTGTTTCCAACAAAAAATTATGTCTAGTTAATACTTCTTATTCTTCTTCTTATCCCCCGCGATTGTCCGCTAACAAAAGCACACTTCCCAAGCTCGTATAATTTTGAAATTTCTACCATAGTTAGATAACCATTAGGAGACGAAACCGTTTCATTTACGTCATGATGACGTCATCAGGTGTCAATTTACAAGGTTTTTAGAAAAAAATTAATTAATCTTTGAAAATCTGTAACAAATCACACTTAAGAGACCGGCGGTTGTTTTATGCGGTATCATACTTAGGTCATATATGTCTTTATTTTTTGTCGTGTGCATGACCTCACATGACCTCTACTTCCGGTCGTAACAGGAAGAAACAGGAAGTGCCTTGTAATTTAAAAGTGGCACACTTTTTAAATTTTTTTAACGGTGTTATAGTCGAGCAAGAGTCTGGTTTAACTAAAATAAGACAAATGACGTCATAAAAGTCAAGAGCGCCCTCTAGCGGCAGGTTGAAAACAATTAAAAATGCACTTTTCCTAGATGTCTGTGGCGAAGTTTAAGATAATCGTTTCGCAATTGGTATACATAATGACCTTCATGCAGACAACATATGTGTGAAGTTTTAGATTGATGACGTCATCGTGTGTCACGTGGTATTGCCTTAAAGGTTTACTTTTTGAAGCCGTGTATTTACAAAACCACAAGATCGACTGAGTTGAAACTTGGCATGTTGAAAGACAGTGATATTGACTATGTAAATCTAAAGAAAGAACATGATGACGTCATTCCTTTTTTTTATACAAATATTTGAAATATTGACCAATTATTACGGGTATTTATTGACCCGCTGTCAAACCACGGGCTACACACACACTACGCGAACTAAACCAGTTTACTGTTTTGTTATCACGTAGTGTGTGTGTATACGTTGAGCAAATCATCCGCAAGGTTCAAAGTCCATCTAACATGCTTGTGGTCTAGTCTCTGTTCAAGGTTCGCGCAACCTGCTTTTGACAATACGCTTTGTTAGTCTCTAAAACAGCCGTCCATGCAAACCTCGTTAACAATAAAATGCTATGCTTTCGATCGTGTGCTTTTTAAAACTTTTGCTAAAGCTGGTGGTGCTATATCAAATTATGGTCATGCTTTTACCACGCTCTGTGGCATTATTGGCTTGCTCTGTGACAGATCGGCTCGTTTTAGTCTACGCAAACACCAATGTGAGCATTTTTGTTGGCCAACAAAGACACACTTTGAGTCGTGCGTAGCGCGTACACGCGTGCACTTTTCCATTGTTTTTCATCAATGATGGTGGTCAATGACGTGGTCAATTTGCTTTGATTTGCTGTAAAACGTTAATCGGTGACAGGGTACGTTGAATATAAGGCATTTCGTCACTAAGGTGACAAAAGGAATTGTCGTGTGCTTATTAATACTAGCAGAAAACATGCGTATAACGTAACAACGATCTACAACCACGTTGCAAATTTACAATAAATTTGCAATGTTGTGTTTTGCACTCGTGGGGCCCAATTTAATTATATTATGTACTGGAGCATTATTTTTGTGCTCCTATAGTAAATTGCAAGATTGAGCTCAAGCCGCGATATATTACATTTAACGCTTGTTTTCCTGATAAAAGACGTCATCAATTGTAACATGACTTCGACTTAAAGTTGCAGTTTTACCAGATTTGTATACTCAGTATTACAATTGCTTGGTCAAGCTTAAAACCAAATTGATGTATTCAAGCTGACAATGAGTAACATCCCATATTTGAACGTCATGCCGAACACCTTGTTTTTGTTGTGTAACAAAAATTTAAGTCTAGTTTATTTTAGTCTTTGTGTGGAACGTAGGATGTCCCATAGCGCTCATAATGCTTTTATGTAGTTTTCAATTTTACTTCCCTTTACATTTTCTACAAACTTTGTGTCTGTTCTAATAATTGCTAAAATGTAAAATTCTTCCTGTTTATTATGTCCATAGTTATTTTCCTTGCTACTTAAATATTCAGTTCTGTACCTGTTAGTTATGTACTTCAATGCAGGCAACACCATTCCAGCAATATGTTCGCTTTTGTTCCTCCAACACGGGGTAACACGTAGGTCAGTATTGTAGATTACTAATAATTCCCCCCCCCAAAAAAAATATAAAAAAATAAAAAAGTTGAAAACATAACTTCTGATATGTTTCAGAATACTTAAAACACTTCAAATTTATAGTAAATTTTCAGGTGTTGTGCCAGTTAAGTGAGAAAAAAAATCAATAATCATTTCCTGTGATAATGATCAGTTTTATGACAGGAGCTCCATGTCCTAATCCTTTTAATCCCCATACAATTAGAACAACACTGTCTTAGCCCTGTATGGTGGTTATTGTCTGAGAAGCTCAAGCCATTGAAGCTATGCTCCTTTGAGCAGCCACAAGGTTTTAATGAGCAAAGAATGAATAATGAATATTGGTTATTCAGGTTTACAAGAATCTATTCAATGAGAAATATTTCATAATTGATGTTACTTCATATTCTGAATAATTTCAGATTATGCAAAGAGAGTCATCAAGGCGACAGTGCTCCTTTATCAGCAGGGTGAGAAGACATAAAGTCCAATTTTCTTCAGCCTGTTTGCAATCCTGGCCCCCTATCATTCAAGCACGGTAACAAGACCAGACCAGACCAGACAAGGACACTGCTGTGGAAAGTTTTGTGTCAAGGTTTAATTTAATAACTGAACCTGTTGGCAGACCTCAACCTAAACCTGGCATTGAAGATGTCCAAGAAACACAGAGCAGGCTGGGAAGAGCGAGACAACATCTGAAGAGAAGAAAAGTATTAACTGAAGAAGGTGATGATTCATCAATAAGAAAGAAGAGCACAACTGGGAAGAAGTCTAATAAAAGAACAAAGGCCGATGATGGTTGTTCAAAGAAGGGACAAGGGTGAACAATTCAGGAGAAGTCTGGGGAGAAGGCGGTGATTGGTGATGATGGCAAGCGGGACAGAAAGTGACCCCAAATCAGTACTGCCCCAAATTGTGGTAAAGGGAGAATAGGAAAACAATGCGATAATGAAAATTAAACTATCCCCCGTTTCAATGAGGTGGTTGGGTTGGTGTAGAGGTATCTTTCCTCACCTTTCACCTGTAGGACTCTGGTTCGAATCCTGCTGGGGGCACTATGTGGATTTGGTTTTCAGTCCCTACCTGACTGCATGGGTTTTCCTCCCGCATCTAAAATTGAAACTTCCTTGTCTTTTTTTCCATTTGGTTATTGGCTAGTACAGTGATTAAGTTCGCTTTTCTGAGAGTCCTTGGCTTCACAACCAGAATAAATTAAATGAAAACAAAGTCTCTTTTGTCATCCTAATACATGTATTGAGGAGATACATTTGAGATAGTTTGTTTAAATACCTTATTGTACATGCAGAGGAATAATTTCTGATGGTCACTATGATTAATTCAGCAAGCCATTTTGGATTGTTTACCTTGTTGATCACATTGTACATATTTCTGTACACCTTTATTATCTTATGAGACGTGTATGTAACTTTTATTTGACCACAACCACATCAGGTAATTTAAATGTAGGGTTTTATAGAGTACATGTATAATTATTTGTTATTATTATTATTGTTTTAAATATTAATTTTGTTTGCTGTGTAAAATTAATGAGCAGCCCTAGTTTGTGCTTATTGCATGGTGAAGTACAGGAGTTGTTTGGGGAGGGGGGGAGACAGAGGAGTTGGAGTATTCACAGTGAGAAAACATTTCATGTGTAATGTGTTTTCATCCAGGGCAAACACAAAACATCAATTACACGTCTTTGTTTACAAGTTGCCAGAAAACCTAACTTGCTAGTGTTGACTGTAATTTGTACTTTTTGTTTACATTTTCTTAATTGAGCTGATTATTTTTGATAAGGTGGTCTTTTAATGCAAGACGAGTAAGCAACGCAAAGAATTAGTTTGGCAATATTCCCTTTTTAATTTAGCAGTTTTCTATTTAATGCCTCAAATTTGAAACTACAAAGGGGAGGTCAACTATGCTAATGCATGGGTCTTTAATTATTCAAGAAGGGTTAGCAACATTCTCTTTTAAATAAGCTGCTTTCAATTGAAACTGAAGAGGGGTACTTTGAAATAAAATAATACTCATAAAGACTGATGTGTGTACATTAAAAGTGTTTATTGTCATTTACTCGTTGATCATCTAAAAATTTATAGTAACTGGAGGCCACCATGTTTGTATCCTCAATCCTGAAAACTATGCACCAGACTAGCTGAACATGTTTTGATCATATTCTAGAATTTAAGTATAATTTAAACTTTGCATGGTGGAAGTGCAATCAGGTGAGGTTTGCAGTGACATCATGTGTAAAATTTCTTTTGAGCAGTGGTGGTTTGACAACTTCATGAAGACGAACAGAGCATACTGATCAAAACATCAAGTTGTGAAACCACCATTTCTTTTCAGGACCTACCACAAACCTCACCGGATTATAGCGATGTTCTTGTAATGACATCCATCCCATCTCAGTGAACCAAATGTTTACAGATTTTTATCCAAGATTGTGGTTCTCAAAAAAGTTCCCCTTTTGAAGCCTCTTTACCGTAAAACTTCCATGTATGTAATATGTAGTGTGAATACAAACCAGTGAGAGACACAACAGCATGGGCTATATGTTTGACAAATTATTTGTGCGTCTAGCCGTCTAACTTTTGAATCTCATTTGGGAGCATTTACAAACATTTCACCAACTATAGCGGCTATAAATAACACATTATCCACCCTAAATTCAGGTGAGATGAGGAACTCGTACAATAAGATTGGCAATATTTTTTTTATTTTTTTAAAATTACTTTTAGTCTAGTGGTGGTGGGGGTACAAAAATCCTTTTGTCCATTGGGGTTGGGTTACATCGTTCGGATGGCGTCCATTATACATGTACATGAAGGAAGTGGCACTCTGTTGAACCTTCCAAGGTAGCCCCAACACCATCTGACAACTTGCTGGTATTCAACATTGCGATATTTTCTGCAAACAAAGTAGTAGAAGAATAACAAATTAGGTAAGGTTAACAGTCCATGTCAATTTTTGTTAACGCAAAGTTTTCCCATTTTGAAGAAATCATGTACATAGTAAGGGTGGAAATATACTCTTCTGATTTGTCCAGTCCAACAACCCATAGGAGATCCCCTCCCCCCCACACACACACATTTGGGTTCTGTAAGAAGTCAAAAACTGAAAAAGATGAGTCGCAACTATTTTTCTGTAACAGTCTTGACAATTGTGACAGAGATCACAATGTTTTGGAAAAATCTGTTAGTACAGCTTTTATGGTTAGTGTTGTCTTGAGTTGTATAAATGATCTAATCCAACAGTCAATTATACCCGAACCCAGGGTCAGGTAAGAGGGGTAATGTTTTTTATTTTTTTAGGGGGGGGGGGGGGGGGTGTTTGCTCATTACATTAATTTTGCAGTTCAATTTAAAAACAAGACACTTGGGCCCTACTTCGTACTTGGTACAGCGTTTAGTTGTGATAATCGTAACCCACCAACCTCTCTGACCGTCGGGAGGATGGTGGATTACGATTATCGCAACGACTACCTGACTATTTATCGGTACCTGCCGTATGTATTGACTCGAGTCCTGGGCCAAATTTCATAAAGCCTGTCAAAAAAAGTGTTTAGCACAAAAAAACAAACCCTTTGTTAAACAGAAACAAACAGGTTAGCTACTGCCAGTGTATTCCATAAAGTTAACATAGTTACGACTGGTACCCTGTTAAATTTTGCTAAGCAAATAGTACATTTTCCAAGCAGTATTTTCTGCTAAACAGTTTTATGAAATTGGGTCCTGCCTGGTGGCCTTTTTATACTTTCCATGGAGGTCCAGACTCTTAGGGAGTAGGTTGCTACCTCCATGTACCGTAGTCGTAGTTAGTTAGTACTACTATCTAATAGAGAAAGGACCTTGAGCCATCCCCTCTGCTCTGGACGGACAACCGATTATCGTAACTACACAACATTAATTAACAATCCTCACCACTGATCCTTTTGAAGGTGGCATAATGCTGATCTTGTTGACTTGATGCCTTTTTTGGTTGAGATTCATCAAAAAACGACCACGGATGTCAACATTCATCTCATTCTCAATCTCAGTGCATTGACATGTACACACACACACGGCGCACAGCAGACTGTATCCGACTATTCACCTGGGTGTACATGTTAATGGAATGAAGGCTGGAACCCAAACAACCCTTTAGGCTCTTGAAAAAATATCCACCACAAATATGCAAACTATGCGACGAAGTATGCGATAAAGTATGCGATAATATTTGCGACGTCGCAAATATTTGCAAAGATATTTGCAAAGATATTTGCGACGTCGCAAATATTTGCAAAGATGTTTGCAAAGATATTTGCGACATCGCAAATATTTGCAAAGATATTTGCAAAGATATTTGCGACGTTGCAAATATTTGCAAAGATATTTGCAAAGATATTTGCGACGTCGCAAATATTTGCAAAGATATTTGCAAAGATATTTGCGACATCGCAAATATTTGCAAAGATATTTGCAAAGATATAATTGCGACATCGCAAATATTTGCAAAGATATTTGCGATGTGCGATGTCCCTTCAGGGCCACCATATCTTTGACCTCACATTCATCACACGGAGAAATAAAACTACATACAAACAATTGTGCACAACCACAAGCTGCTTCAAAGCAGCAGACGACCAAGAGTGCCAGCTGACTCATGTGACAAACTACATCACCTTGGACCAATCATAACACATATGGAAAGCTTACGTCACTGCACGTTTAGCCAATGAAATCATTGGGTATCCCATAAAATTATTGTCTGCTATCTTGTGTGTAGAGAGTAGTGCATGCACGCATAAAATAGAGAGAGTGTGTGTGTACGTACACGCGTGTGTACACACATGTGTACATCAGTGTACCTCCAGCGAATAAGACAGGGGGACTTCAGTCTAGCTTCACCTAACAAATTATGATTTCCACACAACAACTCGCGTGTCTTTGCGCCAAGTCTCCGCAGTAGTAATCATTTTGTTGTCAAGTACAAAAGAGGCTAATGATTGTGTGCTTTTACTGTGAGAAAAGGAGATTTCAAGACCAAAATGATAGGTCAGTTGTTGCACTCCTACCGTGGTATTGGTAATCACTACGACAGACCTTGGCCACATAGCAATCATCATGGCACGTAAGGTAAACCAGTTATGTTATGCTTTTTGTGTCCTTGGCATGGTTTACTCCTACAGTACTACTACTAGTACTATGAACTACGAGGTTTGCTCCGCTACCGTCTCCACGGACCTCATAATAGAGTGACATGTACAAAATACTATTCGTAACTTTTTGCCGTTTACATGCCTATCCTAGTATTTTCATATAAATTAAAATTGTGTCTTGAACAAATGTCTCGTAAAGCATAAGATATTTCCAAATAATAATAAATGTCACACTTTTTGTGTGAGTTAAAGCATGATAAATGTACTAATGGTGTTTATTTTGGATTATTTGTTCAGAAAAGGTATGGTACGTGGATACCGAAGCAAGGTTAGTAGAAGGCAGAGTCGGTGGTCAGTGCTCTTGTAAACACAGTACGAAGGCAAACATGGTGCCTGAGAGGCAGCTACATGTGTAAGCGATATGATGTAACAAAATCTACCTTCAATCCCCATGCCATAACCAAAGAACTACATATACTTCAGTTTTCAGCAGTATAGAGACAGATAACATATGATGAGGCTGGCATGCAGCCGGCCTGCGGGAAGCAGTAGTTTGAGTTGCATGCTGAAATCTTTGATTGAGAAATGAGTTGGTAAGTTGAATCAACGTAATTGCATGTTTGATTACGAAAAATTATTTCAGGCCTTGGTCATAAAAATGTATTCCACCGACCATTTTTTTTAATTTTTTTAATTTTATTTTTATGAGGTCTAGGCCTATACGTGTATGCAATTCCATCACCTAAACATGAAGGTGAGGGTTACACTAAAACTTAACTGTCAATTACCCAATTCAACTGTCGCCAGGGGCACGTCCTGACGTTGCCACTCCCCTAGAACTAGCATGTTCCGCTAAATGTATGTATGTATGTGTCTTCTTCATGAACGAGGATTCAACAGCGGATCGGAATGAACCGCGTACTTTAGGAGTTCAGTCTGTTACCACCATTTCGTAAGTGTGCAAGCGCTGGGTATCATCTAATAAAAGCCTGGCTGGTAGAGAAGAATGCACTACCTTTCCAACTTTTTAGGAAGCAAATAATGGTTAAGTGCCTTGCTCAAGGGTACTTGTCATGACCAAGATTTGAACCCACTCTCTGCTGCTGACCGTCTTCTACTCTAGAAACTATAAAGGCACCCCCTCCCCCGTAGTTTTAGGGGTCACACATTTCGGGCCTCCGTAATGCTATAGGTTTTCAAAATTGTCATTGATAGGTGAACATTTTGTGGTCTTTAGCCAGCAATAACAATAATTAGTTTCGTTTCCTTTCAATTACCCATCTGAATCGAAACTCTCTCAATCCACTCTACATACATTCACAATGCAATTTTGTTGCTGAAAATTACATGCAAAAACCTCTTTATCAAATTAAATTTCTAACTCATTCTCTCGCCGTGTTTGCTGTCAAAGCACATGCAACGCTTGAAAAACCCGTATGGACCGAGTCGGACTAACCATTTTGTGAAAATGAGTGTACAAGGCTTCCTCTGAGCACACCCGCATTGTCTTTATAGTGCGCTATGCCTGAACAGCGGTGCCTGTACGCCACGATGAAGAGGCAATAAGGTATTTTGCTGAAACTAACTTGTTAAAAATGAGTGATATTGATGTGCCTCTCGTACATCAAGCAACATTTGTGCAACACCAATCTAGCGGTGCCGTAGACATAACAGAAGTGGTCAGTGCAGTGTATAATGTAATAAGTATCCTTGATTATTTAAACGGTGTTGATGCTATACTGATATGCCTCCTGTAATATTGATGTTCCTGCCTTGACAAATGTAATTACAACTAGACATTAGGTGTTTGTGAACAAACACAGAGCTGTTCCGTGTTCTTTTCCTTTGATTAAGCACTCCAGACCTTCAAAGTTGGTCTGACTTCGAGATACAAGACCCTTCACCTTTGACATGCTCTTATTTTGACTTTAAATGTGCCCATTGTATGAATTGTAATGTTGGAGACAAGATGTGCACTAAGCATAAACTCAAGATGGCTACTTTATTCAACAACTCAGTACTTGTGACATTGGTCAAGTCTCAACACATGGTGGTGCTATAACAGTTACATGAAGCATGATCATAGATTATTACACCTTTCAAAACCTTCATAACCTTCATTCTGAAACTGACTCTAAACTGACTCTAAACTGAACAGGTTTCACAAGTTAGTAGTTAAAGTGCACTGAGCGAACTAACCTCCTTATCAAGCTACAGAACTGAGAAGTTAGTACATAAAATTAACGAACTACCCCTTATACCAAAGGTCTAAAGTAAGCATGAAAAGCGAACTTAACCATTCTATCGAGGAACAGGTCTCACAAGTTAGTAGCAAAGTAAGCGTGTGACAGTTACACGGTTACACGGTTAACCAATCGATCAACCGGTTAAAGGTTGACATTGTTTACGGTTCGGATAAATGTTTAAAAAAAATGATCGCAAAGTGCCGCGAAATGCTGACCATAATAATTGCGATCACGACTTACACAGCACACGATCCCATGTGACACACACACATCGTTGCCAATTTACAGGCTTGTAATCTTTGTTATTTCATTACTCTGCGTACCGCAATAGTTGCAAAAACATTGATTAATTTGTTCGTTCTTTACACACGGTACAAGAGTGAAATTCCATAAATCCATAGGACATAGGGGTGTAACGATACATTGAAGATAAACATGATAAAGAACGCTATTATACATTATTGCAGTAACATACATTATTTTATCATGACAGTAGTGGGTAGGCATACACAGAGTTGTGGGTCGACTTGTACACAGTGTTGTATGACTCGAGTCCAGGACTCGGACTCGAGTCCATCTCGAGTCACAATTTCGGTGACTCGGACTTGACTCGAGTCACGTCTGCAAAAGACTCAAACTCGGACTCGACTATCATGACTCGGACTTGTCCCCGAGCACTCGTGACTTGCGAGTCACATATTTTCACAAACAATACTTTTTTTAAATATTAAAAACAATTTCGATGATCCGATCGTTATTCCCGGAGTGTTCGTAATTATTGTGTAGATGGCCATATGTACGTACAGCACGTGTATGTTCAATAGAAAGGAGAGACAATCCACTAACTACGTAGTGTTTTATAGACCATGTGACCTGTGATATCACATGTTTACAAAAGACTAAAGACTCGCGTTATCAAATCTTGCGTTAGGTTTTCAATCTCGCCCTCATGTTATTGTTATCAAATCTCGCGGATTTCAAACCCATCCCTTTTTTATTGATTAATTCCCCTGTCTTGTAAGTTGTAACAAAGAAAGGACCAATGTCAATGACAGGATGGAAGCAGCTCGCCACTCTATCTTAAACAGAGGGATTTTATTTTGTCATTGTTTAGTGACATGACAGTGAACACTGGCACAGGCTCAGTGTACTAAGCGCCCGACAAGCGACTAGGGGCGATCAAAAGTTTTTAACAAGCATACACGCATAGAAGTCACTTTTGGTAAGCCAATCAGCGTTGATTTTTAGTGTTTCCCTTCCACGGGTTACAGACGTACCTGGATTTAGCATGCGTTATGGCGCACTGCCCATGGTAGCGAGGCTGGGATTGGCACACAGAGTTTTGTGTTAGCATATCAGAATGCGCGCTCAATCTGTAAATTGTTTTTTAAAAATATATAACCTGTGATTGTGCACATCAATGAAATGCGCTCAGCTTGTGACGTTGAGTCTGCAAGCGGCGTTTGGTTTTACGCTGATTGGTCGTTATGTTACTACATGTTTGTATACACGTTGGTCAGTCTCCGGTAAGTTGTCTTTTTTTCTTCAACATAATTTTCTCAATGTTTTGAGTGTTATGAATTGATTTATTTTCAAATCTGTGTTCTTAGAATGTTTCATGATTTTTGAAAGTGGTAAAAATTTGGCAAATCTGGTGACTAGTCTGTCAACATTGGTCGAAATTGCACTACGGTTGAATCTTGTGCTTGTGTCTCGTAACACTCCGGTCTCCGACCGTGAAGAGGATCGAGGGTTACGATTATCGCAACTAACTTCCGTACGGTTTTGCCTAGTATCCGGACACGGATTTTCTAATCATAAATCACTTACCCATGCGATTTGCTTCTTTTTGTTTTCTCGATTTACTCACTACAGTGAAATTCAATAAATCCAAAGTACCATACGTTTGTGTAGTTAATGTAGAGGGTTCAGCCACCGAGAGTCCAACACTTGATGGTCCAGCTGTTGATGGATTAATCCTTTATCCAGTCTTGAAGAATTTCCTATAGAAATTAAGCATTGAAAAAAACCAAACTGTAGTGTTACAATCTATTAAAAACAAATTAAACATTTACCCCAAAATTCATAAACTATATATTGTTCTACAGACCATGTGACCTGTGACATCACATGTTTACAAAAGAGCCACAGAGCCTGGACTTCCTGCAGGCACAAATTTGTAAACAGCTCAATGGGAGAATACAACAAATCTTATGTTTTATGGTGATTGCTTTGTCTGATTTTATCTAAATTGATATGAACGGAGGAGACATTTCAAAAGCTGTACAGCTGTTGCTTTTGTAAATTTTGAATTTATTGTGAAAATTATGACACAAAATGTAAATTTTCCCATGTAGTCTGTACGTGTAGTAACTAGTATCTAATTGTAGGAAATGTATTAAAAATGT
Organism: Leptasterias polaris; assembly: GCA_037783415.1. NCBI lineage: Eukaryota > Metazoa > Echinodermata > Asteroidea > Forcipulatida > Asteriidae > Leptasterias > Leptasterias polaris. Next base: position 2,018,991 of record JAZGTN010000005.1, on the reverse strand, counting down.
CACTTCTCTCAGTCTCTGTAAACAAAGATAACATATGGTCTAATAGCTGTATCTCGCAACTCGCGTTAATATCGATTCTTGATTCTTGCGTAAGGTTTTCAATCTCGCACTCAGTCTCAGTCATGTTATTGGTATTGAATCTTGCGGATTTTTTTAATTGACTATTTCCAATGTCTTCTAATAAAGAAAGGGCAAATGTCAATGAAGGGATGGAAGAAGCTTGCCACACTTTCTTCAACAAAGGGATTTATTTTGTCGTTGTTTAGTGACATGACGGTGAACACCATTGACACAGGCTCAGTAGTCAGTGTCCGGTGTGTACGGTACCGGTGGGTACATTGTAGATTTTATGTACTATCCGTACTGCCCAATCGGTTTTACCTACAATGTATGTAGTATCTGATCATAAATCACTTACCCGTGCGATTTGCTTCTTCTTGTCGTCCATTTGGCCCTTTCACTCTCTGGTTTCTCAGCTTGAGGTTCCCAGCTTGATTCCCTGACCACGTTGTGGCAATCTTGGGGCCTTCAGTGTGGACTAAACTTCACCCTTTTTTAGGACTTTCGCTAGTTCCTACCTCCTCTATGGCTAGACCTTCGTGCTGGCTGCTGCGCAGAGAGTTCGTTCGCAACAACAGCAGAAATCAGATCCGAAATACGTTAAAAACTAAACTATGTCCAAGTCTCTCATCGTATATGTCTATGTAGTCTGTGTATTATTGTACGAAATACACAACAGCGCTCGTATACAGGACTAACACTGAGATCAAGTTTAGAATCTTAGAGCACTAGGTTTGTACACAGATACAAAAAGTGCAATAAATGACGTCATCGTGACGTCGTCCGGCATTTTAGGCCACCAAACAGTTGTACTGTATCCCACAAGTATATAACTGAAAAAAATTTGACGATCGGTCGCATACTTTTCGAGATATAGTGGTCTCAAGATTGGCTAATTAAATATTCATGTCATTATAACTAAGTAAATTAATTAATTAAGTTAAGCTAATTACATTTAACTATAACTTCATGACTTAAGCTTTAATATGATACAAGATTTGACTCTTTTATGCTAAGCCAAGTATGATTTTTGGACATAACAAAATACGTTTTGAAGGAAGGAAAGAATAATAAGAAGAACAAACAACTAGTGATTCAGTTTTTGTTTACTACAAAAACAAGGTGTTCGTGGTGAGTGATTGAATGAATAGGTAACGTCATAATACCTTATCAATCCAATTCCTGGTTCAGGAGTTATGAACTTTTCAAAAATTAAACATGAACTTCCTGTTTGGACCGGAAGTCGAGGTCAAATAAGGTCACATGTTGATTATTTTATGAAGACCTTTTAGATGATGTATAGATTGATAACAATTCAATGTGTGGTTCAGAAGTTATGATTTTTTCAAATAATAAATTTTAACTTCCGGTATGAACCGGATGTCAGAATCAATAGAGGTCACGCTTGGTTGCGCTGGTGAAGTCTCCGATGTCCTTTCTGTTGACGTATAGATAATAAAAATCGAATAAGTGGTTCAGGATTTATGATATTTAAAACGTTATAAAGCAACTTCCGACTTCTAAGAGAATACGCTTGAGTAACATCATTTAAAGTTTGAGTGGCCAGGGCAAGGTTTTTACACAATAATACGCTATCGTGCGTCGTCAATGCGGGCAACTGATGGGTGCGTGTTTTCGTCCTTTTTCGACCAGATGTAAATGTAAACATGTTGTTATGTCTGTGCAAATGTTTGAGCAGGCTTAACGGTCTACACCCTGATACAAAAATTATGCTGAAATGATTAGTAGTTTAAATGATATGAATATGATAAGATATTTTGAAAGTTTCAACTTCCGGTTTGAATCGGAAGTCAGTTCAAATGTTGTAAAGGTTCTGTGTAGCATTTGTCAAACTCTTAACGACCTATCCGATGATGTGTAGATTGTACAAATCCATTCAGTGGTTGATGAGTTATGATTTTTTGAAGTATTAACATTTAATTTAATGTAATTTGATACCCGATGACGTCATCATGACATCATCAAGTGTGTGTCATCTTGATATGAAGGTCCAGCTATCTGATGAGTTTCAATGTTGAATTCAATCTCAATCTTGAGTTATTCCGTAGATAAGCTCGAAAGTTGTTTTTTGAAGGAAAACAACGAAGGTAAACTTCGACCTAGGGTAACGACCCGGAAGCTAAGGTCGTACGATTTTTGCGTTAACTTTTCAAATGTTGCCCGAGTCTTGCTCTATCAGATGCCAAATTATGAACATCATAGCTTTCTTATTCGCTGAGATACAGCGAAAAGCAAATGGTCATTTTTCAACTTTAAAAACCTTGTAATTCGACACCTGATGACGTCATCATGACGTAATGACAACTGTGCCGTCTTCATATTGAGGTTCAATTATCTGATGAGTTTCAAGGTTCAATTCAGTTTCAATGTTGAGTTATGCTGTTGAGAAGAGTTCTAGGGAAGAGAAAAAAAAACCAGAACAATAACAATAAGAGGTGTTCGTGCTCATAATATTGCACGAACACCTACAAATCTTGACGAAAACAAAAGCTGTTCCGACCGCTATGTCGGCCAACAGCTAATCATCATATTGCCTGAACATGTAAGCAGAGCTTAGAGTGTCAACCTTCACATTCCATAATATTCAATAAATTATTCAATAGTGATCATATAGATGACCCCGATGGACATGAATTAAAGTGCTCGTTTGCAAACATCATGGCACAATATAGAGACATAGATTGCCAATTGTTTTCATCCTCGATCTCCTTCATACACTGCATAATTGGTGCTTTACCTCCATCCACCTGCAGGATGGCTACTTGCACACTTGTTTTTTGGCAAGCAGGCAATGTTGTCTCAAATCCAGGTTCCTGGCTACAACCAGGCGGGAATGTAAAAAACATAATAGAGGAACAAAGACCAGCAGACTTAGCAAGTTATGGGATATCTGGTTCCACACTGTAGGGATTTCCAATGCCAGTGATGTCGCCTGTAGTCATAAGTCCTGTTGTTGTCGAGTCCGAATCCCTGTTGTCCGAGTCCGAGTTCTCTTTGGTCTGAGTCTGATTCCCTCAATCATAGTCCTGTCGGCAAGTCATTGTGTCGCACGCGTTCGTATCTGCTGCACGCCCGAAATATTTTGTTCAACTTCCAGCTCCAAAGCATACAGTTGTGTGTAATATTACAAAAGTTACCTATTTCATTGCTCAAAGGCATTCTTTTTGGAAAACATTATCTATGAGGAAACTAGCTCACTCCTATTGGCTTCTGGTTATCAGCGGAGCCATTTTCTGTAAAATTTTGCGTCGAGCAATCCTGATCTAAATCAGGTGATAGGCGAGGTGAATACATTGAACAATTAGCAACAATCCCTAGTTACCAGAAACTATGGACGACGTGGCTTTAGCACCATCAAATCATTTTCATGGAAGCAAAGCGTAAGATCATGCTTTGGTTCCATGAGCAGAATGATTCTGAATGACAAGGAAAGTACCATACTTTTTGTGCTGTTATGATAGGATGACTGCCATGGTGTTATGAGCACAATGAGGGATACAGAGATTACTTTCAACTTTAAAGAAGTTTGTTGTGTGATCTGTAGAGACGATACTCTGATATCAATATGATCCACTGTTCAAATCATATACTTTATATACGTGTACTATCTGGGATACTGATATGGAAATTATCTCTATGTATACTATTTCGGATACGGAAATATCTTTATGTCGAGACTTTTGTGCATACTCTACTCTGTGTCAGGACTAGTAACAGATGTCCACAACACGGGGGTCAACTTTACATACAGTGTTTTGAGCTGTTTTAAGGGGAAAATGAGGCCATTTATTTTAAACACTATCTGTAAATGAAACTTCAAAGATGTTTTGGCATTGTTGATCTTCCTGTGGGTCATCAAATGAGATGCTTATCCAGCATGTCCAATTGTTATCGTGCTATTTATACTTGTTATTCAAAATCTAGTGTATGAACTGCATATGAACAGACGCACTAATGAACAGACGCACTAATGAACTTGAAGGTCATTGCAAACGTATGGCTAAAGCCTTTTGAAAGACTTATTCAACATTTGTTGCTGTCAAATATGTCATTGCCAATTATGTCATCAATAACTATGTTATTAGCAACTGTGTCATTGCCAATTGTGTCACCACTAACAATGTCACTGTCAACTTTGTCACACAACTATGTAAATTGAGTTTTTTCCCGAGTTTTTGTCTTTTAAATGCTACTTTTCTGGCAACACTGTCCTTATGATGCATGTTTGTTTTTAAACTTGTAAGTTGCTGTACTATATTTTGTCCTGGTATTTTGTCAATCAGCATCATTGATCAGCATGTAGAAAGTCATTATAGAGCATTATTTTCCATATAGATTTTTTTCAAAAAAAGCATAAAGTTTCTGGCAAAACTGCTCCCCGGTACACAACATACCAAAACTGTTTATTCTTATTCTTACAGACCAACATCTTATCTTTCAATCCTGAAAGTAAAACTTTCCTAAATATTCTTCTTTCGGACTTTTTTGACAATTTTATCAACCAGTCTTTTTCCCAAATTGACTTTTGCTCAAAACACCCCTTTAATGGAATAATGGAATCTTCCATTCACAATCACCTGTACTTGTACCAAGTACATTTTTGGAAAGATTAAGGATGTATACTTACCATATTTAGCTGAGAGGTAGGTCAACTATTTGGTATTTATACAGTGAAGCTCACAACATTCGGTCATTTTTACTTATGAAAAATGCTAAATTGGGTGAAATATGGTAACTTTCTATTTTCACCCGTTGCCTTGGCAACCAAAGTGTGGATGCAAAAAATATGCTTTCTTTTTACACTTTGGTTGAGAGCCAAAGAATAAACGAAATCCATAAAAAAAATCTGCCACCACTTCTTTGATTTTTAGAGCAACCCAGTCTTAAAATGTTGAAAAATAAAGATGACAAATAACCTGATCCTTACTAGACGAAAATCAGGCTGTTACCTAGGATTTGAATGGAATTTTCAGGTGATTTTTTTCCCAACGTTTTTTATTTATCTTTAGTTTAAAAATTAGAATAAATACTTTTTTTTTTTTTTTTCCAAACTGCAAGTTTAATCGCTTAGCAGAGGCAGGTTTAGTCACATTTGCATCAATGTTGTATTTCTGTACTATATCCCGTGAAATAAACGGTTCAGTTTGAAAAAGAATTTTATTGAATGTTTCTGAGATTCTGACCAATCAAATAGTTCCGTCCAGTTTTGGACTAATATGCAGAGGGTGTGTACAAACCGATGAACAAGATTGAGATTCCCAAGTCTGTGACAGGCATGAGAATCTTCCTGTTTAAACCGGAATTCCGTTTTTTTTCCTTTCAAATTTGTGGTCTTCGAGTTCAATGTGAATTTGATATAAAATTTGGGGGTGAGTTGTTGGGGTATACTTTTGGATCTCGCTAATCCCTCTTCTTGATGGTCTTATGAGAAATTGTAAGTTTACACGCTTCCGTTCGAAATAAATTGCCGCCCGGCAGCGGCCGGCGGCCCAATATGCGTTGATTTGTTTCTTCCATGTGCATGCAGCGCGTTCAATTGATATCTGTAGACTTCTTTCAGTCTTTCCCCGCTTCATTCATGGTACGGTTTGACCGTAATACATGTATGTTTACTGTTGCAGCAAATGAACATTCGTGGAGACATTGAAAAGTCTACTGACAACAACGCACGGTGTTTTGGATGCGCGCGCATCGTTATACTTTTTTTACCAGTCGTCAGTACGAACCTTCATAGGCTTAAGTGCAGTTTCTTCGATACGTTTAATGTGTTTTACGGCTGGAGATATTTTTACGCATTGAACTATGACCTGGAAGAAACTTATAGAATGCACGAGTGTGCGACACACGTGTGGGGAGATTCGTTGACGTCTGACGCCTCACATTATTTTTCCAAAATGCTATGGTTTATAAACTGTCGGGATCTTGGAGATACGAAAAGATGTTTGAAGAACAAGTTTCAATGGCCAAAGGGGGCAACACTTAACACAATTATTCACTATCACAGGTAAAAAGACCCCCCAAAAATCAATTTTTGTAAAAAAAGCATGACTGCATGCTCCGTTCATAATCATTTATTTTCGTGGAAGTAAGTTCCGAATATCATTTTATTTTGAGCTTTTTAAGACAATACGTCTAGCACTGTTATGATTTCATCTTTTTTATAAGTATTTTCCTCCCATTAACATGTCCTCGATCCCACAAATGGTCCCCAAAACGCCAGGGGGATTCACTGAGTGCGACGCTGACGCCTGGGTAAACTTGCCCAAATTCCGGACACGCACAAATTTGGACTTTGCCCAAAATCCGGATATGCAATTTTTTGCGTTTTTTTAATCATCGCATATTCTCATGCCTGCTGTGATCGTTGGTTAAAAAGAGGTTAATCAACAAGAGGGCGCTATTTCAAGCAGTAATGTATTGGCTTCCAGGTACACTAAAAACCACGATCGCAGACTTGGAACCAAGTCTATATTAAGAGGGAGCACAGGTCAAAAGCCATTTCAAGAATTTTCACATTTGACAAATCTCATCCCTAGCAACGATTCACAAACACCAAGTTTTAAAGATGCACCATGCAGTTGTTATTAGGTGTTCGGGCACACAGCCCGTAACACCTCTTGTTTTTGTTACGGTTTTTTTTCTTACTTTTTAGGTGTTCGGACAAAAGTCCGAAGACCTCTTGTTATTGTTCGTTTTTTTTTTTTACTTCTTCATCTTCTTCTCTTCGCCGCTTGTCCGCTAACAAAAGCACACTTCCCAAGCTCATATAAACTTGAAATTTTTACCATAGTTAGATAACCAGTAGGAGACGAAACCGTTTCATTTACGTCATGATGACGTCATCAGGTGTCAAATTACAAGGTTTTTAGAAAAAAATTAATTAATCTTTGAAATTCTGTAACAAATCACACTTAGGAGACCGGCGGTTGTTTTATGCGGTATCATACTTAGGTCATATAGGTCTTTATTTTTTGTCGTGTGCGTGACCTCACATGACCTCTACTTCCGGTCGAAATAGGAAGAAACCGGAAGTGCCTTGTAATTTAAAAGTGGCACACTTTTACAAGTTTTTTTTAACGGTGTTATAGTCGAGCAAGAGTCTGGTTTAAAAAAATAAGACAAGTGACGTCATAAAAGTCAAGAGCGCCCTCTAGCGGCAGGTTAAAAACAAATAAAAATACACTTTTACTAGATGTCTGTGGTGAAGTTTATGATAATCGTTTCAAAATTGGTATACATAATGACCTTCATACAGACAACATATGTGTGAATTTTTAGATTGATGACGTCATCATGTGTCACGTGGTATCGCATTAAAGGTTTACTTTTTGAAGCTGTGTATCTACAAAACCACAAGTTTGACTGAGTTGAAACTTGGCATGTTGATAGACAGTGATATTGACTACTTAAAGCTAGAGTGACGACTTGATGACGTCATCATTTTTTTTAAAACACATTTTTGAAATTTTGACCAATTGTTACATATCTTCAGTTCAAAGCAAGCTATAATCGAATTTCATTTTGCATGAGACTTGGAAGGTCCTACAAGGATATAATGTTGAGTGACGTTTTCAAGACGTCATCGATTTTCATGTTATGTCACCACCAAGGTAGTGTTTTACAAGATCTATATGTACAGAACAACTTTGGTGATCAAATGGAAACTTTGCATGTACTCATACTGGGATGTGTTACATCCAAAAAGTTTGGTCAAATCTTTAGAACCACCATTCTAAAGACTCTATAGAAGTATATCAATATTTAATACACAGACATGTTTATAACATTTCTTTGAAACACGAGGTCACACCGAACACCTCTTTTTTGTTTCCAACAAAAAATTATGTCTAGTTAATACTTCTTATTCTTCTTCTTATCCCCCGCGATTGTCCGCTAACAAAAGCACACTTCCCAAGCTCGTATAATTTTGAAATTTCTACCATAGTTAGATAACCATTAGGAGACGAAACCGTTTCATTTACGTCATGATGACGTCATCAGGTGTCAATTTACAAGGTTTTTAGAAAAAAATAAATTAATCTTTGAAAATCTGTAACAAATCACACTTAAGAGACCGGCGGTTGTTTTATGCGGGATCATACTTAGGTCATATAGGTCTTTATTTTTTGTCGTGTGCATGACCTCACATGACCTCTACTTCCGGTCGTAACAGGAAGAAACAGGAAGTGCCTTGTAATTTAAAAGTGGCACACTTTTTGAAGTTTTTTTTAACGGTGTTATAGTCGAGCAAGAGTCTGGTTTAACAAAATAAGACAAATGACGTCATAAAAGTCAAGAGCGCCCTCTAGCGGCAGGTTGAAAACAATTAAAAATGCACTTTTCCTAGATGTCTGTGGCGAAGTTTAAGATAATCGTTTCGAAATTGGTATACATAATGACCTTCATGCAGACAACATATGTGTGAAGTTTTAGATTGATGACGTCATCGTGTGTCACGTGGTATTGCCTTAAAGGTTTACTTTTTGAAGCCGTGTATTTACAAAACCACAAGATCGACTGAGTTGAAACTTGGCATGTTGAAAGACAGTGATATTGACTATGTAAATCTAAAGAAAGAACATGATGACGTCATTCCTTTTTTTATACAAATATTTGAAATATTGACCAATTATTACGGGTATTTATTGACCCGCTGTCAAACCACGGGCTACACACACACTACGCGAACTAAACCAGTTTACTGTTTTGTTATCACGTAGTGTGTGTGTATACGTTGAGCAAATCATCCGCAAGGTTCAAAGTCCATCAAACATGCTTGTGGTCTAGTCTCTGTTCAAGGTTCGCGCAACCTGCTTTTGACAATACGCTTTGTTAGTCTCTAAAACAGCCGTCCATGCAAACCTCGTTAACAATAAAATGCTATGCTTTCGATCGTGTGCTTTTTAAAACTTTTGCTAAAGCTGGTGGTGCTATATCAAATTATGGTCATGCTTTTACCACGCTCTGTGGCATTATTGGCTTGCTCTGTGACAGATCGGCTCGTTTTAGTCTACGCAAACACCAATGTGAGCATTTTTGTTGGCCAACAAAGACACACTTTGAGTCGTGCGTAGCGCGTACACGCGTGCACTTTTCCATTGTTTTTCATCAATGATGGTGGTCAATGACGTGGTCAATTTGCTTTGATTTGCTGTAAAACGTTAATCGGTGACAGGGTACGCTGAATATAAGGCATTTCGTCACTAAGGTGACAAAAGGAATTGTCGTGTGCTTATTAATACTAGCAGAAAACATGCGTATAACGTAACAACGATCTACAACCACGTTGCAAATTTACAATGTTGCAATGTTGTGTTTTGCACTCGTGGGGCCCAATTTAATTATATTATGTACTGGAGCATTATTTTTGTGCTCCTATAGTAAATTGCAAGATTGAGCTCAAGCCGCGATATATTACATTTAACGCTTGTTTTCCTGATAAAAGACGTCATCAATTGTAACATGACTTCGACTTAAAGTTGCAGTTTTACCAGATTTGTATACTCAGTATTACAATTGCTTGGTCAAGCTTAAAACCAAATTGATGTATTCAAGCTGACAATGAGTAACATCCCATATTTGAACGTCATGCCGAACACCTTGTTTTTGTTGTGTAACAAAAATTTAAGTCTAGTTTTTAACTATTTATTTGACCGAGAAAAACCATACACAAAATACAAAAACCAAGTACATAAAGATGAGAGAAAAAGTAAACCAAACCAGGATTTGTTTATTTTTTTTTCGCACAACAGTTAACAAAGGATACACTATTGTATTTTTTCTACAGACTGCCTCTGCCTGAATCAATAAATGGGCCGATCTCTGAAAGTGAGCTGGAACCATCCAAACACACTGTACAAAATTGTTATGGTTTCACCATGTGGCAAAATGCAATGATTTTTTTTTTCTTTTTAAAGAAATGAAAAATAATCATAGAATGATAATCATACGTTAAAAAAGCCTGTGGTTTGAGTCAGAAAACATAAATTTCTGTGAAAGTCACACCCCAGGTAGCAAGCCCATATGGGCCCCATATGGGTCCCATATGGGCCAGAATATGGGCCCCATGTGGGGATAACCCATATGGGGCCCTGTGGATCCTGCACCCGGGATTCATATGGGGCCCACATGGGATGGCCCATAACCCATATGGGTCCCATATGGGGCCCACATGGGCCAACATATGGGGCCCATATGGGATGGCCCATATGGGTTGGCCCAGATAACCCGTCTGGGATACATCTGGGGCCCATCTGGGTTATCCCATATGGGCATTACCTGGGATTCGTATGGGCATTCTGGGCCAAAATGAGGGTCCCATGTGGGTAGCGTACATATGGGCCAGCCCAGATAGCCTTATAATATATTCAAGTAATTATTTAATGTTAATGATAAGTCTAATTATATGAACGATTACATGTATACTAATCTACAATAACACTAAATACAAACTATATTACTCATTTATAATATGGTGTATAAGTATATACCTTTATCTACTGGGCATGTATTATATATATAGTCCACAAAATGAAGACCTACAGTCATGGTTAACAGTTTTTTAATTAAAAATGTCATTATTTGAATTAGCTTGTTTTAAATGAAAGCGTCTAATTGTAAATTTTATGTATGTATTTTTCTTATAGACGAATATCTTACAAAAAAGTACAAAAACAACTTTACAGAGCTAAATTTCACTAAATTGTTTTTAAAAATTATTAAAAACACACTACTTCAATGCCCTGTCCCATAAATTTGCATATTGCCAATATGGGTTTGCCCAGGTCTTACCCATATCGTACCCATATGGGTCTTTGCATATTCTAACCCCAAAGTTTGTTTAGGTCGTGCTTATAGGATAACCAAATGAACCTTTTCATATCACTGCACACAAGGGATTGCTTAAAGGTAATTCCTATTCTTATGTGGGCCTTTCCATAAATGTTTCATCCAAGTTTGTCCGGAGAAGATTACAAAATCCATTGGAAGGGTCATAAACCCTTGGTAAACTAGACAATTATATTCTAAACTATAATATTAACCCCGTAATGGCCGAGGTCTTTCTTTGTATTATCTTTGCCCAGGTCTTTTTAATACCACCCATATGAGCCTTCCTGCCAATATGGGATTGTCCATATTTTTCCACTTTTTGGTCTTTGGAATCTTAGCCCATATGGGAATTAAATGCCCATGTTTTCCCATATGATAACCACACGGGACAATGTATATTCTGCCCATATGGGATTGCCCACATTTTCCCCATCTGATACCCATATGGGCCAATTCATTTTGTGCCCATATGGGGCAATCCCTTGTTTTCCCCATATGATACCCATATGGGCCACTTCATATTCTGCCCATATGGGATTGCCCACATTTCCCCCATATGATACCCATATGGGCCGTTGCATATTCTGCCCATATGGGCTAGCCCATGTCTTCCCCATATGATACCCATATGGGCCACTTCATATTCTGCCCATATGGGATTGCCCACATTTTCCCCATATGATACCCATATGGGCCCTTGCATATTCTTCCCATATGGGCTAGCCCATGTTTTCCCCATATGATACCCATATGGGACAATGCATATTTTGCCCATATGGGCTAGCCCACGTTTTCCCCATATGATACCCATATGGGCCACTGCATATTCTGCCCATATGGGATTGCCCATGTTCTCCCCATAATGATACCCATATGGGACACTGCATATTTGGCCCATATGGGCTAGCCCATGTTTTTCCCATATGGGCCCCATATGGGAATATTCCCCATAACCCACACCCATAAGGGCCCCATATGGGTACCATATGGGTTGGCCCAGGTCCATATGGCCCAGATATTTCCCATATGGGCCCCATATGGGCTTGCTACCTGGGAGCCTCCCCCAAAGTTTACACAAAATTGTAGTTTGCTAGATTTCCATGTAACATTTTTCGAATAATGCAATTTATAAGTGGAGGTTAAATTGTTTTGTTTGACGGTATTTACAAAATTTAGTTTTTAATGAGATAAAGTTACGCCACATAGATAACACAAATACATAACACTTTTAATACATACAAAACCTAAAATAAAAACCCCAAAACCAATTTATTTTATGTGGCAAACAAGTTAGTAGTCCCTAAATTAATATTACAAAAACTTAAAACAAGAAATCAAACAGTTAAAAAAACACAACAATAAGGGGTCACACATGTCTTGTGTTACGTTTGTGTCTAAATGTTACGTGTGTGACCTTCAAAAACTTATTGTCTGTGCACAAATCTACACTCTGTCTATCTTAAATGAATTCCCAGGTAGCAAGCCCATAATGGGTTCCATATGGGCCAGAATATGGGCCCCATGTGGGGATAACCCATATGGGGTCCTGTGGATCCTGCAGCCGGGATTCATATGGGGCCCTATGGGATGGCCCAGAAACCATATGGGTCCCATATGGGGCCCACGGGCCAACATATGGGGCCCATATGGGTCCCATATGGGTTGGCCCAGATAACCCATCTGGGATACATCTGGGGCCCATCTGGGTTATCCCATATGGGCATTACCTGGGATTCGTAAGGGCATTCTGGGCCAAAATGAGGGTCCCATGTGGGTGGCGTACATATGGGGCCCATGTGGGGCCCATATGGGCCAGCCCAGATAGCCTTATAATATATTCAATTATTTAATGTTAATGATAAGTCTAATTATATGAACGATTACATGTATACTAATCTACAATACCACTAAATACAAACTATATTACTCATTTATAATATGGCGTATAAGTATATACCTTTCCCTACTTGGCACACGTTTACAGAGTTTCAGTGACACACGTTACAAAGTTTTCAGTCACACACACGTTACATAATTCTCAGTCACACACACAGTGGTGACAACTTTTTCTACCGCCTTACAAAAACTTGAAAACAAATCTATAAGAGGACTATTGCTTTATATATATATATGGGCAAATTATTCCTATTGTCTATAGAAGTTTTAAGAATAATGCAATTGGAAGTCAACTATTTGTAGTTGTCTGATGTCACACACGTATAAACAAACTTTTCCTGTAAAATCAAACTACCAGTCGATACAATTTTACTAAATGTTTTACTATTGCAGAAGGTGACCTTAGTTGAATTGACTCACATACTATATTAGCACAAAATAGTCAAAAACAGAAAAAGCTCGGCCAAATCACTGACTTTTTAAAATTAAAAGGGTGATTCAAATTTTTGGAGTGGTGTTAGTGAACACAAGTTTCAAACAAACGGTTACTAATGCTTACACTTTAGTATACTATGTTAACACACAATAGTTCAAATGAAAAGTAAGAGACCCTTTCTATGAAATTTGATACGACTAGTACTACAGCTTTTTACCATTCTGATCAGAAGCTATTCTCCTTATAATTAACCTAACAATAGCTGTACTATAATACTATGATTACCTCGGTAATCATTGATGGATTCAACGTTCTTATGATGAAGCACTGTTGTGTAAGTTGAGCTTACGGGATTGCCCTTGTGGGGTCATTTACACAATGGAACTATCGACCACACATTTTTGGGAAATCTTTGTTCAACTTAGACCTCACGATATTTTTGTTTAGAAAATGGAATAATAGAACAACACTAGCAGAACCCCACAAAACGGATCCGCAAGGTTATGTGTCCGTGTTTGCAATCGGTTTCTGAGCAATTACTCAAGAGAAACGAGACATATCAACTCCAAAGTTGGTGTGTGGATTGGTGTTGGGATCCCCAAGAAGCCTATTAATTTTAGACTCCCTAAATTGTTGTCTGAAACAAAACAAATGTCCGAGTGATAACTAAATATGGACTTGGCATCAAAACTCAAAATCTGGTGTGTGGATTGCTCTTCCTCCAGAGGCCTTTTGTTTTTACCCCGCCCCTTAAGTCAATATGAGGGTCATTATGCTTAAAACAAAAGAAATGTTGTCTGACTGATAACTGAAGATGAATAATTTTATAAGATAAACGTCACCTGGGCATTTGTTTTTGTAAACGCCCCATTCTTGTTGCTGTTTTCTCATCAAGTAGACACTGTATGCAGTTCAAACAGGTGACTTTTATCGGATCTTTCCTGATAAATTTCCCAATAAGTCAGCATAACATTGACAAAAAACAATCTATGACCCGACCTTTGATAAGGAGGGTTACTCATGAACATCACTTTTAAAGGATACGACTTAGACGTTCTTTAGGTTGTCTTTCAGTGAAATTGTCAAGGTCAGGATGTTGTATTTCTTTTCTCTGTATATTGTAAACAAACAAATTAGAGAAATTTAGCACAAGTAAATGTTAAATAATGATTGTTGAATAAAAAAGTTTGCTCTGAAGCCTAACGAAAAAAACAAAACATTAACAACATGCTCCACGGATCTTTGAAATATGATGTTTAACTTTTCCATTGCGATGAATACATAATGGCATACATTTAAAGGCAATCATTAAAACTATTTGTGATACACTTTAAGCAAGCACCACCGAACATTTTATTCATTTATTGAGAATCATCAGTTTCTTGATTAATTGCATTTTCATTGATACCAACTGATGCTAGCGCACTTTACATGTAACTATGCAAAACAATAAAAACTAGTCACAATTGTTTGTGTCTTGTGACTTGTCTTTGAATTTGCCTTTTATTGAATTGTCAAAGACTTAAGCTTAAAGCTGTTATACACCTTTGGTTAAATCGAAAAGCACAAATGTTGACAGATTTATTATACACATAACTTACATGGTGTAAATGGTGATTGCAAAAAGTATCCCACGTGATATGAGTAAAGTAATTAATAATTTGTATAAAGACAAAAGCTTTATGTTAAAAACAAACAACAAATCTCATTATTTTAGTTGTGCTTTTTACTTTTATTTCCTCCTGATTCAGTTGACCGGTTGAACTCAAACTTTCACTGGTTTGTTATTTCACCTAAATGGTGAATTAAGCCAAATGTGGGTACTGGTTTTTGAACCTTCCATCTCCTACGTTACATGTTTGTGTGTCTATATTTGCGGATATTCTTTACGTGTGCTCTATAGAACCGAAGCAAAAAATGTGCACCATACCATGTCAATCTTTGTTCTCTTCTTTCTGGGGTTGTGTCATTCCCTGCTGTAAGACGTTTCCACTCACAGAGTAACGTTCGTATCTGCAATTTAACAAGCATGCCAAGTGTCTGTTAAAATTGTTTCTGAATACAGTGGCATGGAAGTTCTCAGATCTACACGCTAGTTACCGATTAACCGACACAGATGGAATACAGAAAAATATTAAGCGCCTCTGCATCCCATTGTCCTCAATGGATATGGGACACAGACACTCTATTATTTTCTGTCTTCCTCAAGTGCATGTGTGATAACAAAAATATCTTCTAAAACTAACTTGATGCACATTTTGAGTAAGAACAGCGCAATATGCATGGTACGATTATAATAATCATACTTTCATTCAATTGATCTATCAGAATCGATGATTCTATTTTGCTTGAAGATAAGGTAACCTATCACAACTAAAAGTCTGCGTACAAAAGTTTGCAGTGTGTGAAACAATTATGCAATGTTATCCAAACTATGAATTCATAGCCTGCTGCGCCATTGGGATTCATTTTGGTTTACCAAAACAACAACAAGATGGAGAAAATGTCGGAACAAATAAATGTCTAGTAGTAGGCGCTATTGATAGATTTAGGTTGACCACTTGTGAGTTTTCAAATCAATTCAAATCATACCTAAATTTAACTGCATAATGAATTTTGTTAGCCTAAACTTTGATCCACAAAACGTTCAAATCTTATCATGTTGGTACTCACATTTTTCTTTTTCTTTGGTTCTGAAAGCGGGAACCCTTGAGCCTGCAAATAAAAACACAATCTAATGCGTTAAGGGTCTGTATACGTTTGGTAATGACTCTGAAAATTAATGGCAACAACAACTTACATGGTAAGAAGTACAGCTTTGGATAGTATACTGCATTTTGAGAAACTTTTCACTTCGAAGTACTATGGTTATGGAAGAATGTATCACTTTTGTTCCCATAAAAAGTTGAATTTGAGCAGATTGTGTATTCCTATGGGGAATATTCTTCCTGCGTGTAGATATTCGCTCCGGTTTTTCGGTGATATCTAAAAAACGCGACCACCTTTTAAAGTGAAATTTTCACAGGTTAGTTGTATTGTATATACCTACATTTATATAGGATTAACACAATCAGTAGGCCCCAATCACCAAATGTAGACAGCACCTTTAAATGTATTGTATACGAGTTACACTAAGGTAGACCACTCTTGTTTTTATTCACCGTGACCTTCAGTGAAACTCTCTGCCAGCACCAGGCACATTATTGTGTTAAAAAAAATATAAAAATAACTAGGGGTTCAATTTTTGTAATTACAAAAACAAGATGTTCGTGCTGAGTGATTGAATAAAATGGTGAAGACATTTTACCTTATCAATCCACTGTCTGGCTCAGGAGTTATGAATCTGTTAACAATTAAACATCAACTTCCGGTTTGGACCGGAAGTCAATGTCAAATGGGTGTCACATTTTGTATAGCGCGTGAAAAGTTTCTGAAGACTTTTTAGATGATGTATGGGTTGAAAACTTTCAGTATGTGGTTCGTATATTTGTTCCGGATTAACCGGAAGTCAATGTCAAATGAGGTCACTTTTTATACCGTTGGTTAAGTTACAAAAGCTTTATCTGACGGCGTATTAGCTGATAAAAATCAAATTTGAGGTTCAGGAGTTATGATTTTTTTGAATACTAAATTTCATCTTTCTGTTTGAACCGGAAGTCAAGATAAAATGAGGTCGCATTCTGTGTACCGTTTCTTATGTTGTGGCTTACTTTTACTAATTCTGTATAGATTGTAAAAATCCACTGTGTGGTTCAGAGGTTATGATTTGTTCAAATATTAAGTTTCAACTTCAGTTTTAAACCGGAAGGCAATGTTAAATAAGGTCGCACTTGGTAGCGTTGGTTAAAGGCACTTGGCACTGGTATTTTGTCAAAATAAAGATTTGTCATTATTATATACATTTTTATGAGTGGAATGTGAACAAACAGTTAACTTAGGTTAAACAAATTGTGTTTTTATTTTATTTACAAATTTAAGAATAGGCCCCCCCCCACTTTTACATGGCGCTGTTCGTGACGTCAATCGAGGCGGGATATTTGAAGAGAAAGTGTGTAGTCTGGCCCCGTACATTACTTCTGGGTACCTGATCGGTATGATGCGTATTCGTATACGGACGTCACCCAACGCAATCATAGTAAATCGACTCTCGTTAAAACGATCTCGGAAGATACGAGACACCGGTTTATACGAGGTTTTTCACCGGTCCCGAACTGTCCCATGCACGTTTCTATGTCTTAAAAACGGAAGATGCGAGCACAGTCATAACGAGAACACGGATAATACGAGGTATTTTAGCGGCTCCGTCTGCGTATTTTTTTTCTGCAGCATACTTGCGCCCCGTCCTCGTTGCCAAACTATTTATCAGATCGGATTGGTGTACAGCTCAAGTCGATCCGAACACCAGAAACATTTCGCTGGTAACCTACGCTTGAAATGCTACTTCCCTTGCACACATGGACAACTACCAACGAAAAAACGTTCAGCATAGGCGCATACGCAGTAAAATTGTCACATCATGGTCTTAGGATTTTTATCTTGAGTTATACAAAATATTAAATTTATATGATTAATTAGTCAATAAAAATGCGTTAATCAGTGATGTTTTTGCGTACAGGATGCTCCGAAACCGAGGAATTCATTACATGGCACATCACAACAAATTTTGTCATGTAGCCACGATCTTATTTCAAGAAATTATATCCACATATGTTGAAACTTGAATGCCTAGTATTTACAAAAGCTAGTTTCTAACTAGGTGGCTTTTTAGTGACCAAATGGGCCGTAAAACTGCTAGCCTACAACTATGGAGCAGACTGCATGCAGAGGAAGGCTGCTGTGGACGGTCCACTCGGATACCGTGCACGGTGAATCGCATGCAGTTCCAACAAAAAATCGTGACGCTTGGCGCAAGCTAAAAACATGCCCTCAAAGTCCAAACTTTACCTGAATTTGTTCACGTTTGGCAAATGCTCCTCTAGGTTCTTCAAGCCTTTCGGGTAGCTTCTTCGACTTCCCACTAGCTGGGAAAATGGTTGGATGGCATCATGTTTTAGAAAAACTTTTGTTTTCAAGTCAAATGTGTGGTACATCTCGGATTCGAAGCACGACGACGGCTCGAAGTGTTCGCTGCATAGCGCTGAAAACGACGTCGGACCGGACCACTTTGCCCTCGTTAGCCTGACTTTCGATACCCACAACTGCCTATATTTGGGATCTGCAGGAAACAAATGCTGGCTGACCCCATCTTTAGTCGTTTTGCTGCATCCAGCAGCAATACACCTGGTCGGCATTACCGGAAAATGCAAGAAAAATACCTTTTTTGGATAACCAAACGAAACGTAAAAGCTCACTACTTGCACTTGTGTACACAAACGCAGGCAACTTCGAGGGGGGTCGATGTTCGATCGCGGCAAAGTCTTCCTCGATTGACGTCAAAACAAGGAAGGGCGGAGTCACCTCCAAACAACTTTATCTATTTTTAACATATAAATCCTGACAAATAATTACTCAAACAATTTGTTTATTGTTAATATACATACTCTTATGTTAAATGTAGGTATATATACCTATATATATATATTTCCAGGTGACTTTAAGTCTAGGGGTCCTTTCGGATTACGTACAGTTGAAAAAAAAGTGGGGTTTAGGATTTATGATTTTTGAAACATTAAACACCAACTTTCAACTTTAACCGGAAGTCAAGGTCAAACGGGGTCACATAGTGTAGCGCGTGATTAGTTTATTACAACTTTCCGGATGATGTATGAATTGTTAAAATTTCAATGTGTGGTTCAGGAGTTATGAATTGTTCAAATATTTGATGGATTATCCTCTGGGGTGCAATATAAGTTCCGATCGATGCAAAATGTATTCTAACATGTACCTATGAGTACAAATACATCCACAGATGAGTAAAATAATCACACGTGCATTGAACATACATTAAACGATGTCAACGAAACCGCACGTGCGATGCACGTGCACATGTTTAGCGTGTGCTGAATGCACGTTTTTACAAGTTGCCTAAATGCCCCGTTAGAAGCGAATAGAGCTAACTTAAACCTAGCGTGCTGAATGCACGTTTTTACAAGTTGCCTAAATGCCCCGTCAGAGGCGAATAGAGCTAACTTAAACCTAGCGTGCTGAAGTTATTTTTAAAAAAATGTCAAAGTCGAGATACGCTCAAATTCTAAAGGGGTGATCTTTCACCGAAGCTCGATCCACAAGGTCAAATTCAAAGTCAAGATACCATTATGAAAATTAATGGTAGATTTAGATTGCTTATGCAATTTCCTTTCTAAAAATACCAATATCAACCAATTTGACCCAGCGGTTACCGTTTTATGGTCATTTGGATAATGAAAGTCGTGCTCATTTTGACCAAAATTGTCGAGAAAGGGCGTGCCGTAGGGCAAAAACCGTTTATCTGATATTTTGAAAATTAAGCTTGTTGAGCCAAAATCACCCCATAAACCAAATTTGAGCAAATTTGAAGAGGGTAGGCCTAGGGTTTAAAAGTCAATTTATAATTGTGTTTTTTTTGGGGGGGGGGATTGTTGACACGGAATGACCCAGCTTTATTCTCAACAGTGTGACATGGCTTATAAGATCAACGATCTTTCTTTCTCTTGTGGCTGTTTTGCACATCACACCAGATCAGTGGTTCAAAGGTTTCATGTATTATTAAACAACACTATTTGATGTATTGGATAACAACTTCTCACCTTTCGTTTTCGACCAGGATTTGTAGGACTTGTCGTGTCGTCATTCTGGATAGATTTAAACAAAATTACAAAATCAGACTATTTTTCTCTACAAATCTGAAAATGTACATAATTAGGTCATTCCATGTTAAATTAACCAAATTTCTGAAATGTTCCCGAATGACCCAGATTTACATTAGTCTTTGTTATGATAGGCCCATTCAACCATGACCAAAACTAACACACATACTTTGATAACGGTAACATATATAAAGCTGCAAATTTGTAAATCGACTTTTTGGCTAATTAACTTTTGGCTCTTCATTCACAATCTCGGCCCTAACTCATCCATGTCCAGTCTACATTTCAAGTTATTTGCCCGTAAATTAGACACTATTCAATCAGGAGTGATTTGGGGGACGTTTGAGGCACATCAGGGTTCACATGTCTCACAAATATACTCGAATAGATACACCTCTCTTACCCAAATCAAATACAAACATGATAACATAAAACTATTAATTATAAAGTTATGCGATTCATCTCAAGTTTGGTTCAGGTAAACAACTAAATCAGAAAACACCCCCCTCTGTCATGCAAGGGACCCCCGGGGGGACAGTAACATTTTTACAAATTTAATTTGTAGAACATTTTGGATTGAGAAACCAAGATAGATTTTTGTCATCGATCTCTAACAGTTGTCCACTTTGATGTGATCATTTGCATTTTTACAACTAATTTGGAACGGATTAACACACTGCCTCTTTCTTAAATTTGTACAGATTAGTTTGGATGGTCTATACATGTATGGCTTACAACATAGAGCGCTCTAAATTTTACGTAGGCCTTTTTAAATTATTGTAAATAGAACTTATTGATGTAAAGGCCGGAATGAATTTCCCGTTTGTGGATGATAAAGGGAATTGAACATTGAATACATAAATAAAACAGACCTCGGGAAACAACATGTTATGGGTATGTGTTATTTCATGAATCAACTCCTGTTGTTCAGTTTCCCAGCTAGCACATACGTTGTTACCACATTGTGTATTATTGTATTAAGGTTGCAATTTGGTGTATAGGATCATGCAACCATAGTCAAAACGTTGTCATGACAACATTTTGACTATCGTTGCATGAGCGTCAGGTCTTAACATGATTTTCATCCAATGTTGTACCTTGGTTGCATGTTGGAAATTTATGCAACGTTAAGAAAACTTGGATAAATAACGTTTGCACAAAACTGTATTTCGGTATCATAACAAAGTCGCATTTAAAACCTTTTATCTCCAAAGCGTAATGAACTGGGGGAATCAATTTCAGTGATATCTTGGTCTGGAACATAACTAGATATACATTTGTGTTACATAACAAAAACAAGAGGTGTTCCGGGTGGATTACCCGACCACCTAATAAAAATCTTGACGAAAACAAAACCTGTTCCGACAGTAGGTCGGAACAGCTTACTATAGTTCTTGTATAGCGCAATTTACAATAACGTATCAACGCCCTTTACATTAGTGCTCTGGTCATTGGGCCAATAACATTCCTTTAATCTTGCTCAGCTCCCTTGGGAGTATACATCCCGAGCTGCCGTGGCGCTCTGAATCTACTTCATACACAATATCAACCTCGTTTTATAACCCTGGGTGAAGAGAAGCAAAGCATCTTGCTCAAGGTCACAAGTGTCCCACAAGAACCCACACTTCGATGACTTAACCACAATAACTTGAATTTGATGCTCTAAACCGCTCGGCCATGACACCCTATATCAGTGATATCAGTTCAAATGTCCAGTGGAATTCTCGAGAAAAAGGACAGGACAACACTCGGAGGAGCACTCCAACGTTTGTGGAGATGAGCCACACCGGTTCAAACAACTGGCAGAACAAGCAAATCTCATGATACAGCATTATTCAAGCAACCGGTGTAGTTTGTGTCAGCTTCAGGTCTTAGCCGCGCAATTTGTCTTTGTGTGGGCTTTAGTCCTAAAATTGACTTGCGAGGATTTTAATTAGGTCAGATTCAAAGACTGCGCCCAACATTATTACATTCAATAAACCTGATGCCTTTTTGAGACCCTTGTATTTTTTAAGACTGAATCTGTGTCACTTTTTATGATTTTTTTTATTTTGAAAAGTAGTTTTATGGATCATGGTTGGTATTTCTTTATATACATGCGGATCGTGTTACATTTTGATGAATAGCTGGAGACCATAAAATAGTCAAATGCCAGTGAGGCTTTAAGGTGATAGTTTGTACACGATTTTTCAAATCTCTGAAAGTTTAAATATGGTTCCTGCCCAAGTACAGTCCAAGTCCATTTTTAACAGTTGGACAGGTTCTAGCCTAAGTGTACACGAGTCTCAAACGAAGTCTTACTTTCTGTACCTTTTGTCGTTATATGATTTATATGTACATCATGCCAATCCACATTGAAAATTTGTTGAATTTAAAAGTCATGACCTGGAATAAATGTCACCATTTGTGTCATAATTTAACCAACCTCACTAATATGTTGGGTTATTGCTTGGCTAATGCATATTTTGGGTGTGGATTGATAGATATATTTACCAAGAACCATCAACTCAAACCAGGTGATGTACACTAACGGATTTGGGCTGGTTAGAGTATAATGTAAAGTGAGCCCAGATAATAATAATAACTTACAGTTCCAGGTTCAGTGCTTTTGCTATGAGGGTTTGTTTCACAGAGAATTGTGAACTCGATTATAACTTTAAGATTGCTATAAAATTACTATGTGTTATCTGTTTATAAGAATTGAGAAAAACAAAGTTGTATGTAGTGACCATCAACTTAAACGAGGTTTTGGACGCCATAACTTATTTGGGCATGTTAGGGTAAATGGCAGAGTGACTCTACAAACAATACTAACTTACCTGTCTTGGTTCGGTGCTAGAGCTGGGAGTGTCCTGTTTAAAAGAGAAATTAGTATCGGCATGAATTTTAACAGCTTAAATTCAAACTAAATTAAATGTAGTGATCATCAACTTAAACGAGGTTTTGGACTCTGTATAACTTATTTGGGCATTTTTTGAATGAAATGTAGATTGACTCTAAAAACAAACAATAACTTACCTGTTTTGGTTCGGTGCTAGAGCTGGGAGTGTCCTGTTTGAAAGAGAAATTAGTATCGGCATGAATTTTAACAGCTTAAATTCCACAATTTCCAATATAAAGAAGTAATATTTTCTCAATTTTGAATTTTTTTGTTTTTTATAAAAAATGTGGCCATGCGATAAAGGGACCTTAAATGTGTTCGACTGCTTGAATGTACAAAATGTTACTTACCTGTTTGACACAGAAATGTGAACTACATTATAACTTGAATGCTACAAAATTACTATGATGTTCTGTTTATAAGAATTGAGAAAAACAAAGTTGTTTGTAGTGACCATCAACCTAAATGATGTGTTGGACTCTATAACTGATTCGGGCATATTAGGATATAATGTAGGGTAACTCTACAAATAACACTAACTTACTTGTTCTGGTTTGGTGCTAGTGCTGGGAGTGTCCTGTTTAAAAGAGAAATGTGGATCGGCTTTAATTTTAACAGCTAAACACTCCGTGACAGCATCAAACAAGAATCACACGGTTACACCCTCGCTCACGTTTTAAGTGACAGTTTGATATTTGCATGTAATACATTTTTGGAGAGAACATAATCACTTTTAAATCGCTCAAACTATTAGACATAAACCCTTGCGACTAAATAAAAATAAACTATAGCAACAATTCTTTTGAAATTAGCCCATATTTGTCTATATTTATAGATTAAACAAAAATGTTAGTTTCACCTATTAGTTGTAATTAGGTCCAATGCTATTTTACAATTCGTATGGGAAAACCGGGAGAACTGGTCCTTGGTGGATTCGTTTTCAGTAAAAAACAACCCCAATGGTAAAAGACAGTTGTATGCTATTTGGCTATGTTTAGATGGGGAATATGGATTTTTTCAGATAAAGAAAAAAGAAGAAAAACAATGGCGAAGTACTGACTTTTTAAATAAAAACTGTTACTCAATAAGTCCACCATGGCACTTATTCGACTGCTTTACTGGACACAGTTTTACGAGCCAAAACGGTTCAAACAACTGGCGCACAAACAAATCTCATAATACAGTTAGTCCATGAGCCAGAGCCCCACTTGTCGGTACCAACTCAAGGGACTAATTCTAATATCACTTTTCTTGTTGCAAATAATCCATAACTTACCATAAACTATATGATAGCCTTTCCAAAAGATTAGATTTCTACCAGTTTTCGAAAGATTTTCACCGTAAAATCTGAAACCTCTCAGCCTCTTCCGTTTTTGATAAGTCAATGGCCGTTTAGATAGTAATAATTTGTTAAGCCCATCTGTTTGCACGGAGAGTTAATATTTGGTTGTGCATACTCAAACAGCCGTTGTATTTGTCACATGGCAAGCATGCTGCATGTCAACAATGTTTCTCTTTGTCAATAATTGCCGATGTACTTTTCATCAACAGTCATCAAGAGAAATTAATTGGTTTTAGTGTCATTCTGTTGAAAAATGCCTTTGTTATACGTTAATAACATTGCCTTTTGATTATAAATGTTGTTTGTAAAGTTAAGAGAAGGTTGTGGTGCAGGTTTTATTCTATTACAATTAGTAGGTCATCACTTGAGTATGCAGCACCTGTGTGGTGCCGGTCTTATCCTACTGAATCAACAATACACTTTGGAGAGTGCTCAGATGCGTTCTCTGTTTTTTGTTATGTCTCCCTAGAAGTTCTTTAAATACTTCTGACAAAGAAAAGTGGATTAAGGGAGAACATTTTTCCACCAAATCTTTGCAGGCCTACTTAACCGTATTGGGGATAAGGGTTGGGTGGGGATGACCATGACAGAGGGTGCCCCTTACTATTTTTACTATATATGCCCTTGGCATTTTAAAGTTGTAATTCAACCTACATAGAAAAGAAAAGAATAACAATTGTTCTAGAACTTTTTTCTTTTACCACTAAAAAACAAAAGACCAAAATTAGAGTGGAAGAAGCCTAGTATTAAAAGAGAAAAAGAAAAGAAAAACAAATCAAGTTCCCCCGTGCAACCCCTCACTAATTTCTTGTCAGGGGAGCCACTGCCCGGCGCCGGTAGATGATTTCTAAATAATTTAGGAAAATAGTGAAGGCTGAAAACACCGATATATTTCAGGGAATCAAATCCTACAGCCTGGGAAAGTGGCGAGCAGATAAGCAGGGCAGACATTTTTGCTTGCCCTTTTAAAATTTCACTAGGAGTATCAAGGTTAATGCAACAATTGAAAAAACAAACATGTTATACAGTTTTTAAAATAAAACAACGTTGTAAAATTAAAATCAAGAAATAGACCCCCGAAAATAGTAAAACAAAATAAAATAAATCAGGCTAGGCCTAATGCGTTGCCCTCCATCAAAACTGCATGCGTTGACCGACCAAAACTGCATTCTAAACTCTTGGGTCGGCCTTTTCTGTCATTCATAATTAATGAAATTTACAAATTGTCTGTGTATTACATATCTGAAATCCAGGTATTTTAGTACCACAATTATAAATGTGAACAGCATTGATCTGGATCGTCACCGCTTGTCCTCGGTCAGAATGGGCAGACGGCGGGGCATCACAATCACGGCACGTTCTTACTGTTTTTTTTTTTTTTTTTTTTTCACTCAATGTGCACTTTCCCCCCTCCTTTAAATCAACAGCCATATAAAAAATAGCTTAACTCTATTCTTTATAAAACACACATTGATTGTTCACTCATAAAGGTCTAAAATCAACTGTAAACTGTCGACTTTGTCGCCAAAGCGAAAACAAAATGGCTGACGGTCTGTGTTTATTAAGAGGCAGCAAAGTGAAAAAACAAGGGCTGTTTGAGTGTGCACATTCAAATTATTCTCTCCCTATGCAAACACATGGGCTTAAAATGTTGTTAATATGTAAACGGCCGTTGACTTATCAATAACGGAAGAGGTTGAGAGGTTTCAGATTTTACGGTGAAAATCTTTCGAAAACTGGTAGAAATCATATTTTTTTTCGAAAGGCTATCATAGTTTATGGTAAGTTATGGATTATTTGCAACAAGAAAAGTGATATTAGAATTAGACCCTCGAGGTGGTACCAATAATTATGTGAATTTTCGGCACCTGGCTCATGGACTAAGTATTATTCAAGCAAACGGTGTAGTCCGTGTCAGTTTCAGGCATCAGGCGCGCAATTTGTTTCTAATTTAGTTCTAAAATTGGCTTGCAAAACTTCTCCCATTGAGTTTTATACTTGATTGTACCTGCAAATTTACTACAATGGTTTTTCGAAGAAGTTGCTGGAGACGAAAAATCGGATATTTAAATTCATCACTGTAGAAAGGATACATTGGCTCAATGAGTAATTGTAAATGCTTTACATAAATCAATATTCACTTTTGGCAAGTTTAAGTCCTAATGTTCAACAATAATACTTTACGGGCGGAGAAACTAATCTGTTTATAAATTGTTAACATAATTTTGATGTTGAGAAATACTTCATAGTTTACCAGTAGGCCTAATAGCGGAGCAAACAGCAACGATGCTTTTGCAAAACATCTGACCTATATATATTTGTTCATGTTTCAAATCCTTTTTAAGGTGAGTACATGATTGATTGGTTTCTTCATAAAGATAGTAGGTAGTTTGGTAGATAAAATCACACTTTGGATCTACATGAGTAGTTGTCGCTTGCATGAATCCTCTCTGTGCTGTACAGGTACAAAGTCCAAGGAATGGTCTTACACAAAACGGATTGAATTTCAGAGCTTCATAGTTCAAATCCTAATTTTAAGAAGATACTCAGCCCAGCCCTAACAAAAATAAGAATCTTCCTCTGTGCTGTACACAGACTCTATCGTTGTCGTTTTTTTCGCTCTGGGAAATTCAGGAAAAAATCTGAAATGTCGCCGCTGCGGGGCACTCATTGCGTAATGTCGTAATGATTGAGAAAAACAAAGTTGTACTTAGGGACCATCAACTTAAACGAAGTGTCGGACTCTTTATCTGATTTGGGCATGTAAGGATATGAAGTAGGATGACTCTACAAATAACACTAACTTACTTGTTCTGGTTTGGTGCTAGTGTTGGGAGTGTCCTGTTTAAAAGAGAAATGAGGATCGGCTTTAAATTTAAAACAGCTTAAATTCTACATTTTTTTATAATAAGAAGTAAAATTTACTCAATTGAGAAATGTTATCTTCCAATCAAATTGTGGCCATGCGATAATGGGACATTTTCTTCGACTGCTTGACTGAACACAATTTTACTGAACCTGTTTGACAGATAATGTGAACTTGATTACAAATTTTAGATTGCTTTACAATTACTGAGTATTCTCGGTTTATAAGAATTGAGAAAAACAAAGTTCTATGTACAGTGACCATCAACCTAAACGATGTGTCGGACTCTTTATCTGATTTGGGCATGTAAGGATATGAAGTAGGATGACTCTACAAATAACACTAACTTACTTGTTCTGGTTTGGTGCTAGTGTTGGGAGTGTCCTGTTTAAAAGAGAAATGAGGATCGGCTTTAAATTTAAAACAGCTTAAATTCTACATTTTCTTATAATAAGAAGTAAAATTTACTCAATTGAGAAATGTTATCTTCCAATCAAATTGTGGCCATGCGATAATGGGACATTTTCTTCGACTGCTTGACTGGACACAATTTTACATTGTTTGACAGAGAAATGTGAACATAATTATAAATTTAAGATTGCTATAAGATTACTGTGTTTTCCCTGTTTAAAATAGTTGTGACAAACAAAGTTGTATGTACTGGCCATCAACGAGGTTTTGGACTCTATAACTGATTTGGGCATGTAAGGATATGAAGTAGGATGACTCTACAAATAACACTAACTTACTTGTTCTGGTTTGGTGCTAGTGTTGGGAGTGTCCTGTTTAAAAGAGAAATGAGGATCGGCTTTAAATTTAAAACAGCTTAAATTCTATATTTTCTTATAATAAGAAGTAAAATTTACTCAATTGAGAAATGTTATCTTCCAATCAAATTGTGGCCATGCGATAATGGGACATTTTCTTCGACTGCTTGACTGAACACAATTTTACTGAACCTGTTTGACAGATAATGTGAACTTGATTACAAATTTTAGATTGCTTTACAATTACTGAGTATTCTCGGTTTATAAGAATTGAGAAAAACAAAGTTCTATGTACAGTGACCATCAACCTAAACGATGTGTCGGACTCTTTATCTGATTTGGGAATGTAAGGATATGAAGTATGGTGACTCTACAAATAACTCTAACTTACTTGTTTAGGTTTGGTGCTAGTGTTGGGAGTTTCCTGTTAACAAGAGAAATGTGGATCGGCTTTAATTTTAACAGCTTAAATTCTACATTTTCTAAGAGGACCTTAAACGTCTTCGACTGCTTGACTGGACACAATTTTACTTTGTTTGACAGAGAAATGTGAACATAATTATAAATTTAAGATTGCTATAAGATTACTGTGTATTCCCTGTTTAAAATAATTGTGACAAACAAAGTTGTATGTACTGGCCATCAACGAGGTTTTGGACTCTATAACTGATTTGGGCATGTAAGGATATGAAGTAGGATGACTCTACAAATAACACTAACTTACTTGTTCTGGTTTGGTGCTAGTGTTGGGAGTGTCCTGTTTAAAAGAGAAATGAGGATCGGCTTTAAATTTAAAACAGCTTAAATTCTACATTTTCTTATAATAAGAAGTAAAATTTACTCAATTGAGAAATGTTATCTTCCAATCAAATTGTGGCCATGCGATAATGGGACATTTTCTTCGACTGCTTGACTGGACACAATTTTACATTGTTTGACAGAGAAATGTGAACATAATTATAAATTTAAGATTGCTATAAGATTACTGTGTTTTCCCTGTTTAAAATAGTTGTGACAAACAAAGTTGTATGTACTGGCCATCAACGAGGTTTTGGACTCTATAACTGATTTGGGCATGTAAGGATATGAAGTAGGATGACTCTACAAATAACACTAACTTACTTGTTCTGGTTTGGTGCTAGTGTTGGGAGTGTCCTGTTTAAAAGAGAAATGAGGATCGGCTTTAAATTTAAAACAGCTTAAATTCTACATTTTCTTATAATAAGAAGTAAAATTTACTCAATTGGGAAATGTTATCTTCCAATCAAATTGTGGCCATGCGATAATGGGACATTTTCTTCGACTGCTTGACTGAACACAATTTTACTGAACCTGTTTGACAGATAATGTGAACTTGATTACAAATTTTAGATTGCTTTACAATTACTGAGTATTCTCGGTTTATAAGAATTGAGAAAAACAAAGTTCTATGTACAGTGACCATCAACCTAAACGATGTGTCGGACTCTTTATCTGATTTGGGCATGTAAGGATATGAAGTATGGTGACTCTACAAATAACTCTAACTTACTTGTTTAGGTTTGGTGCTAGTGTTGGGAGTTTCCTGTTAACAAGAGAAATGTGGATCGGCTTTAATTTTAACAGCTTAAATTCTACATTTTCTAAGAGGACCTTAAACGTCTTCGACTGCTTGACTGGACACAATTTTACTTTGTTTGACAGAGAAATGTGAACATAATTATAAATTTAAGATTGCTATAAGATTACTGTGTATTCCCTGTTTAAAATAATTGTGACAAACAAAGTTGTATGTACTGGCCATCAACGAGGTTTTGGACTCTATAACTGATTTGGGCATGTAAGGATATGAAGTAGGATGACTCTACAAATAACACTAACTTACTTGTTCTGGTTTGGTGCTAGTGTTGGGAGTGTCCTGTTTAAAAGAGAAATGAGGATCGGCTTTAAATTTAAAACAGCTTAAATTCTACATTTTCTTATAATAAGAAGTAAAATTTACTCAATTGAGAAATGTTATCTTCCAATCAAATTGTGGCCATGCGATAATGGGACATTTTCTTCGACTGCTTGACTGGACACAATTTTACATTGTTTGACAGAGAAATGTGAACATAATTATAAATTTAAGATTGCTATAAGATTACTGTGTTTTCCCTGTTTAAAATAGTTGTGACAAACAAAGTTGTATGTACTGGCCATCAACGAGGTTTTGGACTCTATAACTGATTTGGGCATGTAAGGATATGAAGTAGGATGACTCTACAAATAACACTAACTTACTTGTTCTGGTTTGGTGCTAGTGTTGGGAGTGTCCTGTTTAAAAGAGAAATGAGGATCGGCTTTAAATTTAAAACAGCTTAAATTCTACATTTTCTTATAATAAGAAGTAAAATTTACTCAATTGGGAAATGTTATCTTCCAATCAAATTGTGGCCATGCGATAATGGGACATTTTCTTCGACTGCTTGACTGAACACAATTTTACTGAACCTATTTGACAGATAATGTGAACTTGATTACAAATTTTAGATTGCTTTACAATTACTGAGTATTCTCGGTTTATAAGAATTGAGAAAAACAAAGTTCTATGTACAGTGACCATCAACCTAAACGATGTGTCGGACTCTTTATCTGATTTGGGCATGTAAGGATATGAAGTATGGTGACTCTACAAATAACTCTAACTTACTTGTTTAGGTTTGGTGCTAGTGTTGGGAGTTTCCTGTTAACAAGAGAAATGTGGATCGGCTTTAATTTTAATAGCTTAAATTCTACATTTTCTAAGAGGACCTTAAACGTCTTCGACTGCTTGACTGGACACAATTTTACTTTGTTTGACAGAGAAATGTGAACATAATTATAAATTTAAGATTGCTATAAGATTACTGTGTATTCGCTGTTTAAAATAATTGTGACAAACAAAGTTGTATGTACTGGCCATCAACGAGGTTTTGGACTCTATAACTGATTTGGGCATGTAAGGATATGAAGTAGGATGACTCTACAAATAACACTAACTTACTTGTTCTGGTTTGGTGCTAGTGTTGGGAGTGTCCTGTTTAAAAGAGAAATGAGGATCGGCTTTAAATTTAAAACAGCTTAAATTCTACATTTTCTTATAATAAGAAGTAAGATTTACTCAATTGAGAAATGTTATCTTCCAATCAAATTGTGGCCATGTGATAAAGGGACCTTTTCTTCGACTGCTTGACTGAACACAATTTTACTGAACCTGTTTGACAGATAATGTGAACTTGATTATACATTTTAGATTGCTTAAAATTACTGTGTATTCGCTGTTGATAAGAATTGAGAACTCAAAGTTGTATGTGAGCAGTCTATAACTGATTTGGGCATGTTAGGATATAATGTAGAGTGACTCTAAAAAAATCTTAAACTAAAATCAAGAAAAATTAAAAACTAGTGCAGTATTTATTTGTCAAGTCATCACTTCTTACCATCGTGCATAAATGATGTTTGAAGCTTTGCTTTGTATTGATCATAAGAACAACTAGAGTACACGACTTGCAGGTTCAACCATCGTATACAACTCATTCGGGAGAAGTGTTGGCTCTGAGAAGAATGGGTGTGGTCTCGCTCGTCTTTCTCCTGACGACGAGCAGAGTATACTGCTCTAAAATGTCGAGACTACACTGGTTCTTCTAAAAGCCAACACTTCTCCCATTGAGTTTTATACTTGATTGTACCTGCAAATTTACTATGGTTTTTCGAAGAAGTTGCTGGAGACGAAAAATCGGATGAAAATAGCTAATATTTAAATTATTCATCACTGTAGAAATGATACATTGGCTCAATGAGTAATTGTAAATGCTTTACATAAATCAATATTCACTTTTGGCAAGTTTAAGTCCTAATTTTCCACAATAATACTTTATGGGCGGAGAAACTAATCAGTTTATAAATTGTTAGCATAATTTTGATGTTGAGAAATACTTCATAGTTTACCAGTAATAGCAGAGCAAACAGCAACGATGCTTTTGCAAAACATCCGACCTATATATATTTGTTCATGTTTCAAATCCTTTTTAAGGTGAGTACATGATTGATTGGTTTCTTCATAAAGATAGTAGGTAGTTTGGTAGATAAAATCACACTTTGGATCTACATGAGTAGTTGTCGCTTGCATGAATCCTCTCTGTGCTGTACAGGTACAAAGTCCAAGGAATGGTCTTACACAAAACGGATTGAATTTCAGAGCTTCATAGTTCAAATCCTAACTTTAAGAAGATACTCAGCCCAGCCCTAACAAAAATAAGAATCTTCCTCTGTGCCGTACACAGACTCTATTAGTTTATACATTCATGGCGAACTGTGAAATTTCCTTGTTAGCCAATAATTGTTATGAAATATTTCAGCATCAAACAGTTCTGCAAACTTTGAAAACAAATTTTGTCACGCAAACCTATGATGCATGTATTTTTGTTAGTGCTTAAATACCGCAGTATGTAATCAGTGCTAAATATTGTTACGCCCAACCATCCTTCTGCTTGGTGGGCATGTTAAATTATCAAACACACCTTGTCTTGTCTCTGATCATCGCGAGGGATGTTTTTTGGAGGAGAAGGCCCACCTTTCGAAAATTGCCGTGGATCTGCCGTGATGTTCTTTCTACAAAAGGGTACAAAAGTAAAACAATAAAAATAAAGCAGCGTTATACTCGGAACATCAAACTGCGTAATCTTTATGTACTTTTCTGTACAATTGTTTGCTGCGGAGTGGTCCACCGTGCCAAGGGGCCATTTGAAATTGATGGTGCACAAAACCTACAGACAACAAGACACATCCTTTAACCCCGGTGTTTCCTATTCATATAGCAAGCACCCTAATTGTTTCCAAGTATTCTCAGGCTTTCAAGCTATAGTGATTAGGTTTACTTATGAGGCATCTCTGGATTACATGAAATAATAGCGACAGCATAGTGGACTGATATAATACATAAAATCAGTGCACTGTCGTTATTGCATGACTGTTGATCAATCAGGTTCAAAGGCTCAAGTTTGCTGGATGAAATCTTGCAATGTATTTAAAGCAAACATAACAGGACAGAGACAAGTTTTTGACTAACAAGATTTATAAAATCATTTTACCTTTTTGTCCCACTGTTGATGAGGTCAAGGCGTTTGGAATTTTTCTTACTTTGGTGGATCCTCATGAGGTGCCCTTTGAGTTCTTTTACACTTTTTGAGCAGAGGGGACATTTACGCAGCTGTTTTGGCTAAAATGGAAGAAGAATGGGTATGCCGTATTGGTAAGCTGTCGTCATCATTTAAACTATTTGTTAAATATCAACTTTTTGAGCAACGTTTTGAGCAGAGGGGACATTCCCACCCTAGTTGTTATGACCGAAAAAGTAAATTGGGCTTGCCTACTGGTAAGTTTTTAATTATATAAAATAATTATGAAAAAACACACATAATTTGCATGAGTGATTTTATTCTATTGGTTCTCTCAATAACATTTGGCTAAACTTGCTCAGCTCCATTGGGAGTATACAGCCCGAGCTGCTGTGGCGCTCTGAATCTACTTCACACACAATATCAACCTCGTTTTATACCCCTGGGTAGAGAAGCAAATACCCTTGCATTTTTTAAGACTGAATCTGTGGCACAAATTATGTTTTTATTTTGAAAAGTAGTTTAATTTATGGATCATGGTTGGTATGTCTTTTACTATATGAGTA
Source organism: Leptasterias polaris (assembly GCA_037783415.1). Classification (NCBI taxonomy): domain Eukaryota; kingdom Metazoa; phylum Echinodermata; class Asteroidea; order Forcipulatida; family Asteriidae; genus Leptasterias; species Leptasterias polaris. Next base: position 1,985,424 of record JAZGTN010000005.1, on the reverse strand, counting down.
CATGTAGATCGTGTTACATTTTGATGAACAGCAAACAATGCTTGAACTATAGGAAACCGTAAAATAGTCAAATGCCAGTGAGTCTTTAAGGTGGTGGTTTGCACAAGATTGTTCGAATCTCTAGAATTTTAAACATGGTTTCTGTCCAAGTATACAGTCAACATCCATTTTTAACTGTTGGGCGGGTTCTTGCTTAAGTGTACTTGAGTCTCAAACGAAGTCTTACTTTCTGTACCTTTGTCGCCTTTATTTGATTTATCTGTACATCATGCCAATCCACCTTAAAAATCGTTGAATTTAAAAGGCATGACCTGGAATGAATGTCACCATTTGTGTCATAATTTAACCAACCTCACTAATTTGTTGAGTTATTGCTTGGCTAATGAATAGTTTAGGTGTGGATTGATATAGATATATTCACCAAGAACCATCAACCCAAACCAGGTGATGTACACTATAACGGATTTGGGCTGGTTAGAGTATAATGTAAAGTGAGCCCAGATAATAATAATAACTTACAGTTCCAGGTTCAGTGCTTTTGCTATGAGGGTTTGTTTCACAGAGAATTGTGAACTCGATTATAACTTTAAGATTGCTATAAAATTACTATGTGTTATCTGTTTATAAGAATTGAGAAAAACAAAGTTGTATGTAGTGACCATCAACTTAAACGAGGTTTTGGACGCCATAACTTATTTGGGCATGTTAGGGTAAATGGTAGAGTGACTCTACAAACAATACTAACTTACCTGTCTTGGTTCGGTGCTAGAGCTGGGAGTGTCCTGTTTAAAAGATAAATTAGTATCGGCATGAATTTTAACAGCTTAAATTCAACAATTTACAATATAAAGAAGTAAGATTTTCTCAATTCAGAAATTTTATTTTTTAATAAAAAATGTGGCCCTGCGATAAAAGGAACTTAAATGTGTTCGACTGTTTGAATGTACAACATGTTACTTACCAGGCTGTTTGACATAGAAATGTGATCTACATTATTATAACTTGAATGCTATAAAATTACTATGTTTATAAGAATTGAGAAAAACAAAGTTGTACGTAGGGACCATCAACTTAAACGAAGTGTCGGACTCTTTATCTGATTTGGGCATTTAAGGATATGAAGTATGGTGACTCTACAAATAACACCAACTTACTTGTTTAGGTTTGGTGCTAGTGTTGGGAGTTTCCTGTTAAAAAGAGAAATGTGGATCGGCTTTAATTTTAACAGCTTAAATTCTACATTTTCTAAGAGGGCCTTAAACGTCTTCGACTGCTTGATTGGACATAATTTTACTTTGTTTGACAGAGAAATGTGAACATAATTATAAATTTAAGATTGCTATAAGATTACTGTGTATTCCCTGTTTAAAATAATTGTGACAAACAAAGTTGTATGTACTGGCCATCAACGAGGTTTTGGACTCTTTAACTGATTTGGGCATGTTAGGATATAAAGTAGGGTGACTCTACAAATAACACTAACTTACTTGTTTTGGTTCGGTGCTAGTGCTGGGAGTTTTCTGTTTAAAAGAGAAATGTGGATCGGCTTTAATTTAACAACCAACTTTTTACATTTTATAGTATTGAGAAGTAAGATGTTCTCAATTGAAAATGAGTTTTTTTTTTTCCAATTGTGGCTATGCGATAAGGGAATCCTTAATGTACTCGACTGCTTGACTGATAACAATTTCATTTAACCTGTTTGACAGTGAAATGTTAACTCGATTATACATTTAAGATCGTTATAAATTTACTGTGTATTCTCTGTTTATAAGAATTGAGAAAAACAAAGTTGTAGTGGTGACCATCAACCTAAACGAGGTGTCTTACTCTATAACGCATGATTTGGGCATGTTAGGATAAAATGTAGGATAAAAGAGAAATGTGGATCGGCTTTAAATTTAAAACAGCTTAAATTCTACATTTTCTTATAATTAGAAGTAAGATTTACTCAATTGAGAAATGTTATCTTCCAATCAAATTGTGGCCATGCGATAAAGGGTCCTTTTCTTCGACTGCTTGACTGAACACAATTTTACTGAACCTGTTTGACAGATAATGTGAACTTGATTACAAATTTTAGATTGCTTTACAATTACTGTGTATTCTCTGTTTATAAGAATTGAGAACAACAAAGTTGTATGCGAGCAGTCTATAACTGATTTGGGCATGTTAGGATATAATGTAGAGTGACTCTAAAAAAATCTTAAACTAAAATCAAGTAAAATTAAAAACTAGTGCAGTAATTATTTGTCAAGTCATCACTTCTTACCATCGTGCATAAATGATGTTTGAAGCTTTGCTTTGTATTGATCATAAGAACAACTAGAGTACACGACTTGCAGGTTCAACCATCGTATACAACTCATTCGGGAGAAGTGTTGGCTCTGAGAAGAATGGGTGTGGTCTCGCTCGTCTTTCTCCTGACGACGAGCAGAGTATACTGCTCTAAATGTCGAGACTACACTGGTTCTTCTAAAAGCCAACACTTCTCCCATTGAGTTTTATACTTGATTGTACAAATTTACTACAATGGTTTTTCGAAGAAGTTGCTGGAGACGAAAAATCGGATGAAAATAGCTAATATTTAAATTCATCACTGTAGAAAGGATACATTGGCTCAATGAGTAATTGTAAATGCTTTACATAAATCAATATTCACTTTTGGCAAGTTTAAGTCCTAATGTTCCACAATAATACTTTACAGGCGGAGAAACTAATCAGTTTATAAATTGTTAACATAATTTTGATGTTGAGAAATACTTCATAGTTTACCAGTAATAGCGGAGCAAACAGCAACGATTCTTTTGCAAAACATCCGACCTATATATATTTTTTCATGTTTCAAATCCTTTTTAATGTGAGTACATGATTGATTGATTTCTTCATAAAGATAGTAGGTAGTTTGGTAGATAAAATCACTCTTTGGATCTACATGAGTAGTTGTCGCTTGCATGAATCCTCTCTGTGCTGTACAGGTACAAAGTCCAAGGAATGGTCTTACACAAAACGGATTGAATTTCAGAGCTTCATAGTTCAAATCCTAACTTTAAGAAGATACTCAGCCCCATCGCCCAGCCCTACAAAAATAAGAACCTCCTCTGTGCTGTACACAGACCCTATTAGTTTATACATTCACGGAGAACTGTGGCAATTCCTTGTAGCCAATCATTCTTATGAAATATTTCAGCATTAAACAGTTCTGCAAACTTTGAAAACAAATTTTGTCACGCAAACCTATGATGCATGTATTTTTGTTAGTGCTTAAATACCGCAGTATGTAATCAGTGCTAAATATTGTTACGCTCAGCTATCCTTCTGTTTGGTGGGCATGTACAATTATCCAACACACCTTGTCTTGTCTTTGATCATCGCGAGGGATGTTTTTTGGAGGAGAAGGCCCACCTTTCGAAAATTGCCGTGGATCTGCCGTGATGTTCTTTCTACAAAAGGGTACAAAAGTTACACAATAAAAATAAAGCAGCGTTATACTCGAACATCAAACTGCGTAATCTTTATGTACTTTTCTGTACAATTGTTTGCTGCGGAGTGGTCCACCGTGCCAAGGGGCCATTTGAAATTGATGGTGCACAAAACCTACAGACAAAAAGACACATCCTTTAACCCCGGTGTTTCTGATTCATATAGCAAGCACCCTAATTGTTTCCAAGTATTCTCAGGCTTTCAAGCTATAGTGAGGTTTACTTATGAGGCATCTCTGGATTACATGAAATAATAGCGACAGCATAGTGGACTGATATACATAATATCAGTGCACTGTCGTTATTGGATGACTGTTGATCAATCAGGTTCAAAGGCTCAAGTTTGCTGGATGAAATCTTGCAATGTATTTAAAGCAAACATAACAGGACAGAGACAAGTTTTTGACTAACAAGATTTATAAAATCATTTTACCTTTTTGTCCCACTGTTGATGAGGTCAAGGCGTTTGGAATTATTCTTACTTTGGTGGATCCTCATGAGGTGCCCTTTGAGTTCTTTTACACTTTTTGAGCAGAGGGGACATTTACGCAGCTGTTTTGGCTAAAATGGAAGAAGAATTGGTATGCCGTATTGGTAAGCTGTCGTCATCATTTAAGTTACTATTTGTTAAATATCAACTTTTTGAGCAACGTTTTGAGCAGAGGGGACATTCCCACCCTAGTTGTTATGACCGAAATAGTAAATTGGGCTTGCCTACTGGTAAGTTTTTAATCATATAAAATAATTGTGAAAAAAAAACCCACATAATTTGCATGAGTTGTTTTATTCTATTGACTCTCTTGATAACATTTCTTTATTCCAGCTCCCTTGGGAGTATACAGCCCGAGCAGCCGTGGCGCTCTGAATCAACTTCATACACAATATCAACCTCGTTTTATATCCCTGGGTTAAGAGAATCAAAGACCCTTGCATTTTTTAAGACTGAATCTGTGTCACAAATTATGTTTTTATTTTGAAAAGTAGTTTAATTTATGGATCATGGTTGGTATGTCTTTTACTATAATTATGAGTACATGTAGATCGTGTTACATTTTGATGAACATCAAACAATGCTTGAACTATAGGAAACCGTAAAATAGTCAAATGCCAGTGAGGCTTTAAGGTGGTGGTTTGCACAAGATTGTTCGAATCTCTAGAATTTTAAACATGGTTTCTGTCCAAGTATACAGTCAACATCCATTTTTAACTGTTGGACGGGTTCTTGCTTAAGTGTACTTGAGTCTCAAACGATGTCTTACTTTCTGTACCTCTGTACCTTTTATTTGATTTATCTGTACATCATGCCAAATCCACCTTAAAAAATCGTTGAATTTAAAAGGCATGACCTGGAATGAATGTCACCATTTGTGTCATAATTTAACCAACCTCACTAATTTGTTGAGTTATTGCTTGGCTAATGCATAGTCTGGGTGTGGATTGATAGATTTATTCACCAAGAACCATCAACCCAAACCAGGTGATGTACACTAACGGATTTGGGCTGGTTAGAGTATAATGTAAAGTGAGCCCAGATAATAATAATAACTTACAGTTCCAGGTTCAGTGCTTTTGCTATGAGGGTTTGTTTCACAAAGAATTGTGAACTCGATTATAACTTTAAGATTGCTATAAAATTACTATGTGTTCTCTGTTTATAAGAATTGAGAAAAACAAAGTTGTATGTAGTGACCATCAACTTAAAACCCTAACCACCCCAGACCTGCCAAAATCAAACAGATGGTTTTGTTGGAATTTGGATGGTTTAGTACTGTGAAAGCTGGCTTTGCTGTTGGACTATGGATGGTTGAGTACTAATGGGTCAAGGTACTAGTGTTGGACTTTGGCTGAGTGTGGAAGGTGGTAGTGTACAGTTTGCAACAGTGTTGGACTTTGGCTGAGTGTGGAAGGTGGTAGTGTACAGTTTGCAACAGTGTTGGACTTTGGCTGAGTGTGGAAGGTGGTAGTGTACAGTTTGCAACAGTGTTGGACTTTGGCTGAGTGTGGAAGGTGGTAGTGTACAGTTTGCAACAGTGTTGGACTTTGGATGAGTGTGGAAGGTGGTAGTGTACAGTTTGCAACAGTGTTGGACTTTGGCCGAGTGTGGAAGGTGGTAGTGTAGTTTGCAACAGTGTTGGACTTTGGATGAGTGTGGAAGGTGGTAGTGTACAGTTTGCAACAGTGTTGGACTTTGGCTGAGTGTGGAAGGTGGTAGTGTACAGTTTGCAACAGTGTTGGACTTTGGATGAGTGTGGAAGGTGGTAGTGTAGTTTGCAACAGTGTTGGACTTTGGCTGAGTGTGGAAGGTGGTAGTGTAGTTTGCAACAGTGTTGGACTTTGGCTGAGTGTGGAAGGTGGTAGTGTAGTTTGCAACAGTGTTGGACTTTGGATGAGTGTGGAAGGTGGTAGTGTAGTTTGCAACAGTGTTGGACTTTGGCTGAGTGTGGAAGGTGGTAGTGTACAGTTTGCAACAGTGTTGGACTTTGGCTGAGTGTGGAAGGTGGTAGTGTACAGTTTGCAACAGTGTTGGACTTTGGCTGAGTGTGGAAGGTGGTAGTGTAGTTTGCAACAGTGTTGGACTTTGGATGAGTGTGGAAGGTGGTAGTGTAGTTTGCAACAGTGTTGGACTTTGGCTGAGTGTGGAAGGTGGTAGTGTACAGTTTGCAACAGTGTTGGACTTTGGCTGAGTGTGGAAGGTGGTAGTGTACAGTTTGCAACAGTGTTGGACTTTGGCTGAGTGTGGAAGGTGGTAGTGTAGTTTGCAACAGTGTTGGACTTTGGATGAGTGTGGAAGGTGGTAGTGTACAGTTTGCAACAGTGTTGGAATTTGGATGAGTGTGGAAGGTGGTAGTGTAGTTTGCAACAGTGTTGGACTTTGGCTGAGTGTGGAAGGTGGTAGTGTACAGTTTGCAACAGTGTTGGACTTTGGATGAGTGTGGAAGGTGGTAGTGTACAGTTTGCAACAGTGTTGGACTTTGGATGAGTGTGGAAGGTGGTAGTGTACAGTTTGCAACAGTGTTGGACTTTGGCTGAGTGTGGAAGGTGGTAGTGTACAGTTTGCAACAGTGTTGGACTTTGGATGAGTGTGGAAGGTGGTAGTGTAGTTTGCAACAGTGTTGGACTTTGGATGAGTGTGGAAGGTGGTAGTGTACAGTTTGCAACAGTGTTGGACTTTGGCTGAGTGTGGAAGGTGGTAGTGTAGTTTGCAACAGTGTTGGACTTTGGCTGAGTGTGGAAGGTGGTAGTGTAGTTTGCAACAGTGTTGGACTTTGGATGAGTGTGGAAGGTGGTAGTGTAGTTTGCAACAGTGTTGGACTTTGGATGAGTGTGGAAGGTGGTAGTGTAGTTTGCAACAGTGTTGGACTTTGGCTGAGTGTGGAAGGTGGTAGTGTACAGTTTGCAACAGTGTTGGACTTTGGATGAGTGTGGAAGGTGGTAGTGTACAGTTTGCAACAGTGTTGGACTTTGGATGAGTGTGGAAGGTGGTAGTGTACAGTTTGCAACAGTGTTGGACTTTGGCTGAGTGTGGAAGGTGGTAGTGTACAGTTTGCAACAGTGTTGGACTTTGGATGAGTGTGGAAGGTGGTAGTGTACAGTTTGCAACAGTGTTGGACTTTGGCTGAGTGTGGAAGGTGGTAGTGTACAGTTTGCAACAGTGTTGTACTTTGGATGAGTGTGGAAGGTGGTAGTGTACAGTTTGCAACAGTGTTGGACTTTGGCTGAGTGTGGAAGGTGGTAGTGTAGTTTGCAACAGTGTTGGACTTTGGCTGAGTGTGGAAGGTGGTAGTGTAGTTTGCAACAGTGTTGGACTTTGGATGAGTGTGGAAGGTGGTAGTGTAGTTTGCAACAGTGTTGGACTTTGGATGAGTGTGGAAGGTGGTAGTGTAGTTTGCAACAGTGTTGGACTTTGGCTGAGTGTGGAAGGTGGTAGTGTACAGTTTGCAACAGTGTTGGACTTTGGCTGAGTGTGGAAGGTGGTAGTGTACAGTTTGCAACAGTGTTGGACTTTGGCTGAGTGTGGAAGGTGGTAGTGTAGTTTGCAACAGTGTTGGACTTTGGATGAGTGTGGAAGGTGGTAGTGTAGTTTGCAACAGTGTTGGACTTTGGCTGAGTGTGGAAGGTGGTAGTGTACAGTTTGCAACAGTGTTGGACTTTGGCTGAGTGTGGAAGGTGGTAGTGTACAGTTTGCAACAGTGTTGGACTTTGGCTGAGTGTGGAAGGTGGTAGTGTAGTTTGCAACAGTGTTGGACTTTGGATGAGTGTGGAAGGTGGTAGTGTACAGTTTGCAACAGTGTTGGACTTTGGATGAGTGTGGAAGGTGGTAGTGTAGTTTGCAACAGTGTTGGACTTTGGCTGAGTGTGGAAGGTGGTAGTGTACAGTTTGCAACAGTGTTTGACTTTGGCTGAGTGTGGAAGGTGGTAGTGTACAGTTTGCAACAGTGTTGGACTTTGGATGAGTGTGGAAGGTGGTAGTGTACAGTTTGCAACAGTGTTGGACTTTGGATGAGTGTGGAAGGTGGTAGTGTACAGTTTGCAACAGTGTTGGACTTTGGCTGAGTGTGGAAGGTGGTAGTGTAGTTTGCAACAGTGTTGGACTTTGGCTGAGTGTGGAAGGTGGTAGTGTAGTTTGCAACAGTGTTGGACTTTGGATGAGTGTGGAAGGTGGTAGTGTACAGTTTGCAACAGTGTTGGACTTTGGCTGAGTGTGGAAGGTGGTAGTGTAGTTTGCAACAGTGTTGGACTTTGGCTGAGTGTGGAAGGTGGTAGTGTACAGTTTGCAACAGTGTTGGACTTTGGATGAGTGTGGAAGGTGGTAGTGTAGTTTGCAACAGTGTTGGACTTTGGATGAGTGTGGAAGGTGGTAGTGTAGTTTGCAACAGTGTTGGACTTTGGCTGAGTGTGGAAGGTGGTAGTGTACAGTTTGCAACAGTGTTGGACTTTGGCTGAGTGTGGAAGGTGGTAGTGTAGTTTGCAACAGTGTTGGACTTTGGATGAGTGTGGAAGGTGGTAGTGTACAGTTTGCAACAGTGTTGGACTTTGGCTGAGTGTGGAAGGTGGTAGTGTAGTTTGCAACAGTGTTGGACTTTGGCTGAGTGTGGAAGGTGGTAGTGTACAGTTTGCAACAGTGTTGGACTTTGGCTGAGTGTGGAAGGTGGTAGTGTAGTTTGCAACAGTGTTGGACTTTGGATGAGTGTGGAAGGTGGTAGTGTAGTTTGCAACAGTGTTGGACTTAGGCCAAGTGTGGAAAAAGTGTATGTTCACAGTGCATGTAATAGGGTTAGCTATTGCATGTAGGGAATTGCTTGGTCCACTGGGTACACTTTGACCTCTTATTGGGAGGGACAATGGGACATGTGTTTCAGTTGTTAAGTGCTTTGTTGGATACACTTAACATTATCTAAACATGGACAACCTGCTGGTGAAATAAACAAATCATAAAGGCAGTTATTGTACTTGGGTATCCCATGGAGCAGCTTAAATTCTACATTTTCTAACATTGAGAAGTAACATTTTCTCAATTCAGAAATATTATTTTGTAATAAAATTGTGGCCTTGCGATAAAGGGACCTTAAATGTCTTTGACTGCTTGCTTGGACACAAATTTACTTAACCTGTTTGACAGAGAAATGTCAACTTGATTACAACTTTACGATTGCTATAAGATTACTTTGTTTTCTCCTTTTATAAGAATTGAGAAAAACAAAGTTCTGTGTATAGTGACCATCAACCTAAACGATGTGTCTTAGTCTATAACTGATCTGGGCATGTAAGGATATGAAGTAGGATGACTCTACAAATAACACTAACTTACTTGTTTAGGTTTGGTGCTAGTGTTGGGAGTGTCCTGTTTAAAAGAGAAATGTGGATCGGCTTTAAATTTAAAACAGCTTAAATTCTACATTTTCTTATAATAAGAAGTAAGATTTACTCAATTGAGAAATGTTATTTTTCAATCAAATTGTGGCCATGCGATAAAGGGACCTTTTATTCGACTGCTTGACTGAACACAATTTTACTGAACCTGTTTGACAGATAATGTGAACTTGATTATAAATTTTAGATTGCTTTACAATTACTGTGTATTCACTGTTTATAAGAATTGAGAACAACAAAGTTGTATGTGAGCAGTCTATAACTGATTTGGGCTTGTTAGGATATAATGTAGAGTGACTCTAAAAAAATCTTAAACTAAAATCAAGTAAAATTATAAACTAGTGCAGTATTTATTTGTCAAGTCATCACTTCTTACCATCGTGCATAAATGTGACCCGCTCTGCGAAAAAGGCCCGTAAGTCGCGCTATCTCTTAAGCACGCAAAGGGCTCGTCAATGTTGAAAAGGTGAAAATTTCTTACTCGATGTGATTTTTTTTAATCCCATTTTTGACATCGTTGATGTCCACTCTTTCATAATTTGTAAGATTGAATGTTCATTTTGATCAATAAAGTTGGAAAAACCCGTGTTTTGTGTACAATTTGTTCGTGGTTTGTACGATCGGTGTCCGTGGAGTCAGTGGAAAATTGCGTCTTTTACACATCTGACACGACATTATTTGGAACGCCCCTATTATAAATTTGGTATCATCTGAAAGCGGAGGACGTCGTCTTTCTAAATTTAGACATAGAAAAGGTTAGAGGTCAAAATTAAAAGCAGGGTCGGTAATTTAATGACACGTAGACATAGAGCGCTTGTTACTAGGGGCGTGTATCTTTTCTACCACGTGCACACAGTGTAGTGCACCGATTGGTCAATGTGCGCAAGGATCCAGTGCGCGCATGCGCTGTGAATGATATCGGTTGTTTATTCTGTCAGGTGACTGTCATGTGACTGTCTATGTTGTGCGTGCCACGCAAACATAAAGCGCATTACCTGTCGACTGTGTTCAACTCAACTGACTTGTACTGCTCTGAGCGAAAAGATTTTGAGAATTATTTACCACTTTAGCCAAATAATTTTACTTAACCTTAGCCAACTGCTATTATATATTTTTCGTTTATTTTGTGCTTAATATGGGTTCAAAGGATCAGTGTCTGGCTGAGGCTTTGAATGATCTCCGTGATGCCAATCTTGCTAGGGAGGAGAGAGACATGGTTGGCTTCGTGGAAGATTACTTCGTTAACTTCCGATGTGAAGATGACGATGTGGAATCAGAAAGCAAGTTTTTAGCCCAAAGATTATTTCAAAGTAGATTAATCAACTTCAGATTTCAGTAAGAAGGCAAACTACCTTGACTGTGTTAGATTTTAAGGGAAATATTCCAGTTTTAAACTAAAGTATTTTTTGTCCCCAAAATGTTACATTTTTACCCCAAAAATACTTTTAATCATGAAAATACAAGCTAGCTGAAGGGTTAAATGAATCGGCCCAAGCTGTTGCTTTAAAAATACGAAAAAGTGGGATTTATTAATTTTTTTCCAAAAAGCTCTTGTTTTCACCCAAATTTTTTTAATTTAAAATCATATGGTTTTCTAAAAAGTCCAGTTGGCATAAGGATTACTTCCAAAAGTTAAAAACTAACCAAACTGGTATAAAACGGGTAGTAATAATGACTAAGTGTGTGTTTGCAATTTTAAAGATAAGAAAAAGGTTACGAAAAAGCACAATATGCAAATTAGTTCAAAAAGTGCGAAATAGACCATTAAATAAAAAGAACAAATATTTTGAACTTAATAAGTCATATTCAACAATTGGTGAAAATTTCAGACGAATAGTGTATTGGGAATGTGCTCGTTGTTAGGGTCTATCATAAAAACTTTGTACTTAAATAAATTAAAATACAGTGTAAAGTTTACAAGGCTGTTTCTCCTCGACCTATTTTGACCAAAATGGCAAGAATTTGTATGCAAATTATGGTATAACTCTGGATTGCAAAATGCTACAGACTTCTAACATACACCAAATTAAAGCTGAGAAAAGGCCATTTCCAACCATGTATCTAACTCAAAAATAATTTTTTGCATAATAAGGGCCTTTTTCGCAGAGCGGGTCACAAATGATGTTTGAAGCTTTGCTTTGTATTGATCATAAGAACAACTAGAGTACACGACTTGCAGGTTCAACCATCGTATACAACTCATTCGGGAGAAGTGTTGGCTCTGAGAAGAATGGGTGTGGTCTCGCTCGTCTTTCTCCTGACGACGAGCAGAGTATACTGCTCTAAATGTCGAGACTACACTGGTTCTTCTCAAAGCCAACACTTCTCCCATTGAGTTTTATACTTGATTGTACCTGTAAATTTACTACAATGGTTTTTCGAAGAAGTTGCTGGAGACGAAAAATCGGATGAAAAGAGCTAATATTTAAATTCATCACTGTAAAAAGGATACATTGGCTCAATGAGTAATTGTAAATGCTTTACATAAATCAATATTCACTTTTGGCAAGTTTAAGTCCTAATGTTCCACAATAATACTTTACGGGCGGAGAAACTAGTCAGTTTATAAATTGTTAACATAATTTTGATGTTGAGAAATACTTCATAGTTTAATAATAATAATAATAATAATAATAATAATACCGGGCATTTAAATACGCTCTACTTTGTAAAACAAAATCACAGCGCTTACAATGTTAATGAGAAAGAATAAAATTAATAATACAATAATTATTAATGGAACAGGTAAGTCTTGAGTAATTTCTTGAAATGTACAATTGAGCTGGCAGATTTAATGTAGGTGGGAATATTGTTAGCAGCGAAGACTGTGAATGTTCTGTCTCCGGCACGGTTGTGAGTTCTTGGGATTGTTAGCCTGAAAGGATCCGAATTGGAGCGGAGATTATGACGAGATGGTTGATGACGCTGAAGACAGTTATTAATGTAATCTGGTGACTGATTAATGAATGTTTTAAACACAAGTAGAATAATCTTGAAACGAATTCTTCTTTGAACAGGTAACCAGTGAAGGGATTTCATGAGGGGAATAGGGTCATGATGCCGATCTGCTTGAAAAATAATGCGAGCAGCCCAATTTTGTAGGCTCTGTAGCCGTTTCAATTGTGCTGCTGGAACTGATGTTAGGAGTCCGTTGCAGTAGTCTAACCGTGAAAGTACTAAGCTACGTACAGCGTGGTGACAAGTGTTTTGATCGATGAATTTTCTGATTCGAGATATGCTTTTGAGATGAAACCGTAAACTGTTACAAACATGATTCACATGTGGAGACATAGACATATTGGAGTCGAAGTAATTGCCCCAAGGTTTCTTGCTGACTCAGAGGGTGTTATTGATGCACTACCAACAGTCAAGCTTTCACTACGAATGCGCTTCAGGTTCCATTGTGAGCCTATAATGAGAAATTCTGTTTTGTCTTCATTAAGTTTGAGTTTGTTAAATGTCATCCAAGATTGGATATCAGATATACATGATGATAATGTTTTCATTGCCGCCTCTTGGTTTCCAGGAGTTTTGGGATCAAATGTGACATACAGCTGCGTGTCATCTGCATAGGTGTGGTATGACACATGATGATGGCGTGCTATGTCACCGACAGGTAAAGTGTAGATGGTGTACCCAAGTGGTCCGAACACTGATCCTTGTGGTAGTCCAGTTGTGACCAGTGAAGGGATTGACAACACCCCCTCTACATCAACTCTGGTGGACCAATCAGCGAGGTAGGATTCAAACCACTGAAGAGCTAAATCGCGAACACCGACTCGTTGTGACAGGCGTGATAACAGAATCTGGCGATCGATGGTGTCGAATGCTGCTGACAGATCCAATAAGACAAGCAAAACTACTTGGTTCGAGTCAAGGGCAGCCATTATTTCGTTCTTCACTATGATCAGCGCAGTTTCTGTACTGTGATTTGACTTATATGCCGACTGGTAAGGATCTGTCAGGTTATTTGTGTTCATGTGGCCGGTCAATCTGAAACAGATGATTTTTTCCAGGATCTTACCAAGGAACGTAAGATTTGACACTGGCCTGTAGTTATTGAGATGATTTTTGTCTAAAGATGCTTTCTTGAGGATTGGTCTAATGATTGCACATCTTGCAGCGGATGGGAAGGTGCCTGTTGACAAGGATGAGTTTATTATTTCAGTAAAAACAGGAAACAGATATATAATATTCTCCTTCTCCTTAAGGAGCCACGTTGGAATCGGGTCCAAGATACTTGATTTGTTAGGCGATCGTTTGATAACGTTCAGCACTTCCTCTTCAGTAGCTGGAGCGAAGCATGACAGTGGTGAAAAGTTAATCGACGTTGAATCAGGAAACTTGTTATTAGAATGCATGAATTCTAATTTATGTCGGATTGTAGTGATCTTGTCAGCGAAGTACGTGGAAAATTGATTTGAGAGGGTTTTAGCACAATCATAGTTTACCAGTAATAGCGGAGCAAACAGCAACGGTGCTATTGCAAAACATCCTATATATATTTTTTCATGTTTCAAATCCTTTTTAAGGTGAGTACATGATTGATTGGTTTCTTCATAAAGATAGTAGGTAGTTTGGTAGATAAAATCACACTTTGGATCTACATGAGTAGTTGTCGCTTGCATGAATCCTCTCTGTGCTGTACAGGACTGGTACAAAGTCCAAGGAATGGTCTTACACAAAACGGATTGAATTTCAGAGCTTCATAGTTCAAATCCTAACTTTAAGAAGATACTCAGCCCCATCGCCCAGCCCTACAAAAATAAGAATCCTCCTCTGTGCTGTACACAGACCCTATTAGTTTATACATTCACGGAGAACTGTGGCATTTCCTTGTTAGCCAATAATTCTTATGAAATATTTCAGCATCAAACAGTTCTGCAAACTTTGAAAATAAATTTGGTCACGCAAACCTATGATGCATGTATTTTTGTTAGTGCTTAAATACCGCAGTATGTAATCAGTGCTAAATATTGTTACGCTCAGCTATCCTTCTGTTTGGTGGGCATGTACAATTATCCAACACACCTTGTCTTGTCTTTGATCATCGCGAGGGATGTTTTTTGGAGGAGAAGGCCCACCTTTCGAAAATTGCCGTGGATCTGCCGTGATGTTCTTTCTACAAAAGGGTACAAAAGTTAAACAATAAAAATAAAGCAGCGTTATACTCGAACATCAAACTGCGTAATCTTTATGTACTTTTCTGTACAATTGTTTGCTGCGGAGTGGTCCACCGTGCCAAGGGGCCATTTGAAATTGATGGTGCACAAAACCTACAGACAAAAAGACACATCCTTTAACCCCGGTGTTTCTGATTCAAATAGCAAGCACCCTAATTGTTTCCAAGTATTCTCGGGCTTTCAAGCTATAGTGATTAGGTTTACTTATGAGGCATCTCTGGATTACATGAAATAATAGCGACAGCATAGTGGACTGATATAATACATAATATCAGTGCACTGTCGTTATTGCATGACTGTTGATCAATCAGGTTCAAAGGCTCAAGTTTGCTGGATGAAATCTTGCAATGTATTTAAAGCAAACATAACAGGACAGAGACAAGTTTTTGACTAACGAGATTTATAAACTAATTTTACCTTTTTGTCCCACTGTTGATGAGGTCAAGGCGTTTGGAATTATTCTCACTTTGGTGGATCCTCATGAGGTGCACTTTGAGTTCTTTTACACTTTTTGGGCAGAGGGGACATTTACTCAGCTGTTTTGGCTAAAATAGAAGAATGGGTATGCCGTACTGGTAAGCTGTCGTCATCATTTAAACTATTTGTTAAATATCAACTTTTTTGAGCAACGTTTTGAACAGAGGGGACATTCCCACTCTAGTTGTTATGACCGAAATAGTAAATTGGGCTTGCCTACTGGTAAGTTTTTAATTATATAAAATTATTATGAAAAAAACCCCACATAATTTGCATGAGTTGTTTTATTCTATTGACTTTCTTGATAACATTTCTTTAATCCAGCTCCCTTTGGGAGTATACAGCCCGAGCAGCCGTGGCGCTCTGAATCTACTTCATACACAATATCAACCTCGTTTTATACGCCTGGGTTAAGAGAAGCAAATACCCTTGCATTTTTTAAGACTGAATCTGTGTCACAATTTATGTTTTTATTATGAAAAGTAGTTTAATTTATGGATCATGGTTGGTATGTCTTTTACTATATGAGTACATGTAGATCATGTTACATTTTGATGAACAGCAAACAATGCTTGAACTATAGGAAACCGTAAAATAGTCAAATGCCAGTGAGGCTTTAAGGTATTGGTTTGTACAAGATTGTTCGAATCTCTAGAATTTTAAACATGGTTTCTGTCCAAGTATACAGTCAACATCCATTTTTAACTGTTGGACGGGTTCTTGCTTAAGTGTACTTGAGTCTCAAACGAAGTCTTACTTTCTGTACCTTTGTCGCTTTTATTTGATTTATCTGTACATCATGCCAATCCACCTTAAAAAATTGTTGAATTTAAAAGGCATGACCTGAAATGAATGTCGCCATTTGTGTCGTAATTTAACCAACCTCACTAATTTGTTGAGTTATTGCTTGGCTAATGCATAGTTTGGTGTGGATTGATAGATTTATTCACCAAGAACCATCAACCCAAACCAGGTGATGGACTCTAACGGATTTGGGCTGGTTAGAGTATAATGTAAGATGAGCCCAGATAATAATAATAACTTACAGTTCCAGGTTCAGTGCTTTTGCTTTGAGGGTTTGTTTCACAGAGAATTGTGAACTCGATTATAACTTTAAGATTGCTATAAAATTACTATGTGTTCTCGGTTTATAAGAATTGAGAAAAACAAAGTTGTATGTAGTGACCATCAACTTAAACGAGGTTTTGGACGCCAAAACTTATTTGGGCATGTTAGGGTAAATGGTAGAGTGACTCTACAAACAGCACTAACTTACCTGTCTTGGTTCGGTGCTAGAGCTGGGAGTGTCCTGTAGAGAAATTAGTATCGGCATGAATTTTAACAGCATAAATTCTACAATTTCCAATATAAAGAAGTAAGATTTTCTCAATTCAGAAATTATATTTTTTTATAACAAATGTGGCCCTGCGATAAAAGGAACTTAAATGTGTTCGACTGCTTGAATGTACAACATGTTACTTACCTGTTTGACATAAAAATGTGATCTACATTATAATTTGAATGCTATAAAATTACTATGTATTTTCTGTTTATAAGAATTGAGAAAAACAAAGTTGAATGTAGGGACCATCAACTTAAACTAAGTGTCGGACTCTTTATCTGATTTGGGCATGTAAGGATATGAAGTAGGGTGGCTATACAAATAACACTAACTTACTTGTTTAGGTTTGGTGCTAGTGTTGGGAGTGTCCTGTTAAAAAGAGAAATGTGGACCGGCTTTAATTTTAACAGCTTAAATTCTACATTTTCAAAGAGGACCTTAAACGTCTTCGACTGCTTGACTGGACACAATTTTACTTTGTTTGACAGAGAAATGTGAACATAATTATAAATTTAAGATTACTATAAGATATTCCCTGTTTAAAATAATTGTGACAAACAAAGTTGTATGTACTGGCCATCAACGAGGTTTTGGACTCTATAACTGATTTGGGCATGTTAGGATATAAAGTAGGGTGACTCTAACACTAACTTACTTGTTTTGGTTCGGTGCTAGTGCTGGGAGTTTTCTGTTTAAAAGAGAAATGTGGATCGGCTTTAATTTAACAGCCAACTTTTTACATTTTATAGTATTGAGAAGTAAGATGTTCTCATTTGAAAATGAGTTTTTGTTATCCAATTGTGGCATGCGATAAGGGAATCCTTAATGTACTCGACTGCTTGACTGATAACAATTTCACTTAAACTGTTTGACAGTGAAATGTTAACTCGATTATAAATTTAAGATTGCTATAAATGTACTGTGTATTCTCTGTTGATAAGAATTGAGAAAAACAAAGTTCTATGCATAGTGACCATCAACCTAAACGATGTGTCTTACTCTATAACTGATTTGGGCATGTACGGATATGAAGTAGGTTGACTGTAAAAATAACACTAACTTACTTGTTTATGTTTGGTGCTAGTGTTGGGAGTGTCCTGTTAAAGGAGAAATATGGATCGGCTTTAAATTTAAAACAGCTTGAATTCTACATTTTCTTATAATAAGAGGTAAGATTTATTCAATTGAGAAATGTTATCTTCCAATCAAATTGTGGCCATGCGATAAAGGGACCTTTTCTTCGACTGCTTGACTGAATACAATGATACTGAACCTGTTTGACAGATAATGTGAACTTGATTACAAATTTTAGATTGCTTTACAATTACTGTGTATTCTCTGTTTATAAGAATTGAGAACAACAAAGTTGTATGCGAGCAGTCTATAACTGATTTGGGCATGTTAGGATATAATGTAGAGTGACTCTAAAAAAATCTTAAACTAAAATCAAGTAAAATTAAAAACTAGTGCAGTAATTATTTGTCAAGTCATCACTTCTTACCATCGTGCATAAATGATGTTTGAAGCTTTGCTTTGTATTGATCATAAGAACAACTAGAGTACACGACTTGCAGGTTCAACCATCGTATACAACTCATTCGGGAGAAGTGTTGGCTCTGAGAAGAATGGGTGTGGTCTCGCTCGTCTTTCTCCTGACGACGAGCAGAGTATACTGCTCTAAATGTCGAGACTACACTGGTTCTTCTAAAAGCCAACACTTCTCCCATTGAGTTTTATACTTGATTGTACATGCAAATTTACTACAATGGTTTTTCGAAGAAGTTGCTGGAGACGAAAAATCGGATGAAAATAGCTAATATTTAAATTCATCACTGTAGAAAGGATACATTGGCTCAATGAGTAATTGTAAATGCTTTACATAAATCAATATTCACTTTTGGCAAGTTTAAGTCCTAATGTTCCACAATAATACTTTACAGGCGGAGAAACTAATAAGTTTATAAATTGTTAACATAATTTTGATGTTGAGAAATACTTCATAGTTTACCAGTAATAGCGGAGCAAACAGCAACGATTCTTTTGCAAAACATCCGACCTATATATATTTTTTCATGTTTCAAATCCTTTTTAATGTGAGTACATGATTGATTGATTTCTTCATAAAGATAGTAGGTAGTTTGGTAGATAAAATCACTCTTTGGATCTACATGAGTAGTTGTCGCTTGCATGAATCCTCTCTGTGCTGTACAGGTACAAAGTCCAAGGAATGGTCTTACACAAAACGGATTGAATTTCAGAGCTTCATAGTTCAAATCCTAACTTTAAGAAGATACTCAGCCCCATCGCCCAGCCCTACAAAAATAAGAACCTCCTCTGTGCTGTACACAGACCCTATTAGTTTATACATTCACGGAGAACTGTGGCAATTCCTTGTAGCCAATCATTCTTATGAAATATTTCAGCATTAAACAGTTCTGCAAACTTTGAAAACAAATTTTGTCACGCAAACCTATGATGCATGTATTTTTGTTAGTGCTTAAATACCGCAGTATGTAATCAGTGCTAAATATTGTTACGCTCAGCTATCCTTCTGTTTGGTGGGCATGTACAATTATCCAACACACCTTTAAAATTACTGTGTATTCGCTGTTTATAAGAATTGAGAACAACAAAGTTGTATGTGAGCAGTCTATAACTGATTTGGGCATGTTAGGATATAATGTAGAGTGACTCTAAAAAATCTTAAACTAAAATCAAGTAAAATTAAAAACTAGTGCAGTATTTATTTGTCAAGTCATCCCTTCTTACCATCGTGCATAAATGATGTTTGAAGCCTTGCTTTGTATTGATCATAAGAACTAGAGTACACGACTTGCAGGTTCAACCATCGTATACAACTCATTCGGGAGAAGTGTTGGCTCTGAGAAGAATGGGTGTGGTCTCGCTCGTCTTTCTCCTGACGACGAGCAGAGTATACTGCTCTAAAATGTCAAGACTACACTGGTTCTTCTCAAAGCCAACACTTCTCCCATTGAGTTTTATATTTGATTGTACCTGCAAGTCTATTTCACTCCACTTCCCTGTAGAGCCACTATATCGCATTTTCCCTAACCGACAGGTTTGATTTGCTAAGAGTTTTACATACACACATAATAGCGCCCTCTCTTGTCCTACCCTTACTGCCTTGCGGTCTGGCCGCCATGTTATCTACCTCTTTTCTCTTAGCACCGACGTAAGCCGGACGTATCTGCGACAGCTCTGATAGTGTTAAGTGTTTTAAGTGTTTTACGAATATTGTGATTTATATCTTGATAAATAAAGTAGAGTGTTGTTGTTGTTTTTTTCTGAGGAGTGTTTTTTTACCTCTTAAGTGCTTTTTGGAAGTGTTTTTTTTTGGGGGGGAGTGATTATGGAGAAGCGTTTAGCCCTCTCTAGCGGGGTCCGAGTCGGTGGTACTGCCAACACAGACTCGGACCCACGGGACATGCTGGGGGACACGGTAGTGCCCTCACCGCAGTATGTTGCCCGTCCGTCACTGGGTAGTGTCGGGGACCCCACTGGTATAGCGGAGGATTCAAGCGAGTCCTCCGTTCCGGTTTCGACCGGTGGGGCGAGAGCTAAGGCCAGCAGATCAGCCAGCAAGGATAAGCCCCGAACTGGTCTGATTTCAAAAGGAAGTCACGGTAAGCGAGCTCGGGCGAGCCCGCAACCCGTTATCTCAGGCGGTCTCCTGGGAACCCGGCCAGTGGCTGCGACAGACCCAGAGAGGACAGAGGAGGGAATGTCCCGTTCCAAACCCGCCTCGGTGATGAATTCACCGCCCAACCCAAGGAAGAAGAAGCAAAAGAAACTGCCACCTTTTCGCTCTTCCTCGGGTGACTCACCCATGAGGGTGGAAAACCCTGCTGGGCCCGAGGGTACCAACTCCATGGCCGATTTCAAGGAAGCTTTTCGATCTATTTCGGCATCGCTGGCAGCGATGTCCGGGGCCGGATCAATTGCTCCACCAGGGTTAAACCCCCCCGGCCTGCTTCTCGCGGCTTCAGGGGCCTACGCGGCCTCGGGGTGGCTACGCGGAGACCAATTCGGCCTCCCTCAGACGGTTTCCAGGGCTCCCCCTTCAGCACCAAGTATCAGCGTGCATCCCTCTGGGGGATTCGCTGAATCAAACTCGGGGGAAGCCCAGGGTGGAATCCCACTTCAATTAGCGGAGCATATTCCACTCGGCACACGTGACTTGTCACGTTGAGTCGTCGACATACAGTCACGACCAAAAGGACATGGAGAGTCACGGCTAGAAGTACAGTCACGACCAGAGGTACACCCACGCGTGACTTTTCGCGCCGTGGAGTCCGCGAGCGGGTCTCTGCGCGCGAGCTCGCGTGGCGATGCGTGGGAGCTCGCGTGGCGATGCGTGAGAGCTCGCGTGGCGATGCGTGCGGTACATCACGCGAGGATCCGCGTGAGAGTTCGAATACTGGCGTGGATCCACTGGATGTAGTTGATTCCTCTGATGATTCATTTGGGTCTGAGGACACAGTGGACATGCACCGGCTTTCCAGTTTTGAAACCCAGCTGAGACTAGTCCAGCGGGACATGATTACTCGCAATTCCAAACAATATTCCACTCTTCCAATGAGAACCACCCGTTTCCAAAACAGTCCGGTCCCTTATTTTATTAATATTTTAAATAAATAATTGTTGTTTTAGTTGATGTTTTGTTATTTATTTTTATTTGTTAAATTTTAAATATCATTCTCTGTACAGTCACATGCAATTTGGCCACTGGGCCACGATTTGTGGTTTTAATAAAATAAAATATATATATATATAATGATTAGGGTGCTCTCAACCTGCCGACTGAGGGGATAGTATTCCAGCCCCTTCCCGCCAGTCCTTCAAGAGACGTACAGCTCCAGTCGAGCCAAGACCAGCCACGTTCCCAACCATGCCCCTCGACTCAGTCTGTGCTGATGACATCACAGCTATTGCCGAGGCTACCAAGTGGAGACCAGTGAAATTCCGCGAGACGGCATACTACCACTTCCCTCTTGGTTCCAATAATTTTAGATTCCGTAAAGGATAAGCTAGTGGCCGTTGGGGCAGCCTCGGCCCCTATTAAAGACAAGGTTCGAGTAAAGATGGAAAACTCCATGCGCAAGATTGATCTTGCAGCCCGCCCTGGGATGTGGGCAGCCTCATTCCTTCTCCTTCTCCTTCTGGTAGAGTACTTAGTCAGTGGATGTGAAGAAGACTCGACTATTCACGACTAACGAGTTTACTGTCCTCCCCTTCGGTCTTTCAACAGCCCCCCGAGTCTTCACGAGAATTGTGAAAGCAATCGGGGCACGTCTTCACCGGCAAGAAATTACCACATTTATGTACCTAGACGATTGGCTTGTCGTGGGCCAGTCAGAGGCAGAAGCTCGATCAGCCATGTCCATGACACTAGGCCTAACGACTTCCCTCGGATTCATCGTCAACGGGAAAAAACCTCGGCTAACGCCAACTTAGTTCCCAATTTTTCTCGGGGCCGACCATCTCGCGATCGGGTGACGAATCTATGGCAATGTGTCCACCCTTTTCTACAGAGAACATCAGCCACGGCCCTCCCATGGCTACGTCTCCTGGGACTCATGGCCAGTATGGTGGACCTTGTGGGGTTCTGCAGACTTCGTATGCGCCCACTTCAATTGCACCTGCTAGCTTTCTATCGACCAAAGCGACACAAGATAAATCGCATGATCCCAATACATATCCATCCCCATCTTCGATGGTGGCTTCTCGAGACGAATGTAGCGCTGGGTTTGTCATTTCGACAACCCCGACCGGCCGTCATCATCACGACAAATGCTTCTTTGACAGGTTGGGGGGCAACGCTGCCCCCCCGGCAGGTGTCCGGCATATGGGAGAAAAACTTCCAATCCCTGCACTTCAAATTGTTGGAGTTGTGGGCAGTGGTAAAGGCCCTCGAGCGGTTCAAACCCCTGATATCGGGCCACGTACAGATCAGGTGCGACAACTCAACTGTGGTCGCCTACATCGACCCTCTGGCCTTGCACACGGATGCCCTGTCAAAACATGGGACGGGATATTGGCGTATGCTTTTCCCCCAATCTGTCGAGGGTACTGGCAAAGATAGAGCGCAAAAACTGCAAGATTCTGCTCATCGCGCCCTTTTTGCCCCTGCCAGCCCTGGTTCACCAGGCTTGTCAGACTACTGATCGACCATCCTGTGGTCCTTCCGCAGAGACCAGACATCCTATACCAACCGTCATCGGGGTTTCTGCATCCAGCTCCGAGGGATCTACACCTGACCTGCTGGGCTGTATCAAGAGATCCCTCACAACAGCAGGCCTTTCGGAGAGTGCTGCAGCTATCGCAGTGCACAGCCGACGATCATCCACAAGGCAGGTGTACACCAGCCGGCTACACCGTTTTTACAAATGGTGCAGAAGAAAGACTACAGATCCCTCCAGTGCTTCTGTAGGGGTGATCAGTGATTTTTTCGTTCACCTCTTCCAAGAACATCTTGCCGTCTTACCGGTCAGCCATTGCAGCAATACACGACGGGTTTGCTGATGGGTCGGGTCATCGGTATCGGACAATAAAGCTCTTTCCCAATTTATCAGGGGCATGTTTGTTGAACGCCCCCCGGCCCGGAAGCTAGTTCCCTCCTGGGACTTAACGCAGGTTCTCGAGTCCTTGGCAAAGAACCCCTTCGAACCCCTTGGCCAAGTATCACTGACAAAGGCGTCCATCAAAGTGGCCTTTTCCTAGCGGCAGCCACAACGAGGCGGCGGAGCGAGCTTCACGCACTAACGATTGACCCAGGCCACATCCGCTGGGACCAAAGCGGAGTTCGTCTTCATTACGGGAAAGCTCCATTAAAGAAAGCACATCCTTTTCAATGTTTACCTACTTCCACCTCTTATCTTCTATAATCCCTTCGACAACCATGGACTTTTAATCCCATTAACTGGACTTAGAGGTGTATGAAGCTGGTACTACTTTTAACCAGTGAAGCGTGGGGATGGAGCATGCAGTCCATTGTATTTTTGTAGTGTTCTCCCCATCCATCCAACATGTGAAACAGACACGCTATGCCCTTTGCCTTTGTGCGGTGCCAGCCAGCAATTTGTTGTCCATACCAAACATGTTTTTTGTTTTCTTTTTTCCGAGTATCGGCCACAATTTGCTGGTATCGTTCATGGCCTGTTGTAGGCCTGCTTGCATTTTCATCAAAAAAGTGTGCCTTACTGCCCCTGCTGCCGTCGTCAAACACGAAAACAAAACACAAGAACTACCAACGCAACACACAATAGACACATGGAATAGTTTTTAGTCTGTCGTTTCATTTTTCCATTGTATGTTAACGGTATAGAATGGGGTACGCGACAGTGTCAGGTATGAAACTGGTATCAGGTCATATCAAGCATAAAGCTATGACCAGCATGACTGGAAACCATTGCAAAACTGGTATCATGTTATGTCAAGCGTAAAGCTACGATCAGCACGACTGGAAACCATTGCAAAATGTGGGTAGATGATTTTTTTCCCCCGGATGAACGAGGTTACTCACGCCTTGTCTACGTTCATCATGGGAAAAAAATATGCATGCGGGTAAAATATGTATGTGTGTAGCGGTGGATTATTCATGATAAAACAAACTAAACAAACTTTACTAACCAAAGAATTACGTAAAATTTGCAGGTAAATAGAAGTAGAACATTTAACACTTTGTTAAATTTAGAAAACCATATTTTTTGGGAAAAACTTGACATCCGTATTTTTAATGAAAACCCGTACGAAATTTGGGGAAAACGTACGTCCTGCACACTGATTTGAAAAATTAAGCGTTTTCGACTTTGGTGGGGTCATGGCGAATATAAAGACCATGGACCCAAGCTTCCTCCACGTTATACAGATCTTTTAAAAAAGAGCCTTAACAGCCCAACAAGGTAGGCTAGTTCATGTATTTATCTTCCAAAACTCAAGGGCAACTACTGCCGCCGTGGCCACCGTGAAATTCCAGCCCTGTGCACCCTCTTCAGATCACAGAAGATGCAGCTGGCTACGTGGTAAAAAGCTTTCGCCAGCCGGCCCCGACCATCGAGGCAGTTTACGTTCGGCGCGGTGCCTGCCGCCAATGGGTTTACATGTGTCGTGCGCGGCGTGTAAATGGAACCTCTATGATAGAACTATGCCAGAGAAAAAATAGTGCCGTGTACCATTGCGCGAATGCGTGTTTCCTTATGCGGTTAAAAATAAATAAATAAACAAATACAAATTGGCATAAGAAAATCAACTGAATATCTTTACTCAGTTTCTTTATAAAAGTTACAATCATCATTACTTGACACGAATCAAAACGAATTGGGTTCATTTTCCATTCAATACATATCAATGCGCACGCATCATGGCCTTTTCGATGGCAGCGCAAGCGACGTACAAGACCGGTTCTCAGGTCGTACTTACTCCTTTTTCATCATTGAAAAACGAAACTATGATAACTTTTTGTACATATTAACAATTTGTTAGAATTTGAGAAGAATAAAACAGTCTTCTGTATGATATTTATGATTTACAAACTCCCAGCCAGCTAGCGATCCATTGCTTCTGGAGGATTAACTTACTAATCCGATAAGCACCTGATTGGCACAAGTAGATCAAATGTAAACACATCTCTCATTAAAAAGGATGTGGAATTCCGAGTTTGAGGTATCAAACTCGGAAAGGCTTTAATGGAGCATTCCCGTAATGTGTCCTGAGGTTGGGGTTTCTTACCAAAAACCAATCCCCGTCCTTCCAACCGCCTGATATCTTTGTGCCTGAACTAAAGTTTCTGTCCTCGGTACCGGAAGACAGACTATGGTGTCCTGTACGAGGGCTGAAATGGTATCTCAACCGCACCAAAGACCTCCGTTCTCCCACACCGAGCAGCATCCAGGGATACGATCGCCCGCTGGATCTTGCAGGCAATCCAATCCGGCTCGGCAACGGACTGGCCTACCTTCGGTGAACCCGGCCCATGCCCATGAAGTCCGAGCAATGGTTACATCATGGGCATTCTTCAAGGGAGTTCCCATTGAAGACATCATCAAAGCAGCATGCTGGAAGTCCCCAAGTACTTTCACGTCTTGCTACCTGAAGGATGTTCCACAACAGGAGGGGCGAGCAGAACGTGCAGCTTTGTTGGCAGCGAAGACCCCCTCTGACAGAGGTGACATCTCGTCTCACAAGAAGTAGCGGTTCCAGACCCCCTCTTTCGGTGAGTCCACAACCCCTTTTTGTTTCTTTGGATTAACTATAGTGTTTTTTCTATTGTGTAATAAAGGTGATTGGTCACGCACCTCTCTAGCTCGTTCCTGGGCTCCGATCCGACTCCAGGCAGACTCACTACGGGTCTGCATGGTATCGGACTGAGAGGAGTGCCCTTGTGACCCGCACATGATAGCTCTCGCACCCCCCCCCCCCCCCCCCCCCACCTGTAGCGGTGCCATTCGATGCGATATAGTGGCTCTACAGGTAAGTGGAGTGAAATAGACTTCCCCCCACAGTAGTGTGGTAGGAGCCTATGAACGTATACTTACCCGTAGAGCATCCCTCCCTCCTCCCCACTTCTGCTTGAGCCTCTGGAGTAACTTAGTTACTGCAAGAAAAGAGGTAGATAACATGGCGGCCAGACCGCGGGGCAACACGGGTAGGACAGAGAGGGCGCTATTATGTGTGTATGTAAAACTCTTTGCAAATCAAACCTGTCGGTTAGGGAAAATGCGATATAGTGGCTCTACGGGTAAGTAGGCCTATACGTTCATAGACTCCTACCACACTACTGTGGGGGGAAATTTACTACAATGGTTTTTCGAAGTAGTTGCTGGAGACGAAAAATCGGATGAAAATAGCAAATATTTAAATTCATCACTGTAGAAAGGATACATTGGCTCAATGAGTAATTGTAAATGCTTTACATAAATCAATATTCACTTTTGGCAAGTTTAAGTCCTAATGTTCCAAAATAATACTTTACGTGCGGAGAAACTAATCAGTTTATAAATTGTTAACATAATTTTGATGTTGAGAAATACTTCATAGTTTACCAGTAATAGCGGAGCAAACAGCAACGATGCTATTGCAAAACATCCTATATATATTTTTTCATGTTTCAAATCCTTTTTAAGGTGAGTACATGATTGATTGGTTTCTTCATAAAGATAGTAGGTAGTTTGGTAGATAAAATCACTCTTTGGATCTACATGAGTAGTTGTCGCTTGCATGAATCCTCTCCGTGCTGTACAGGTACAAAGTCCAAGGAATGGTCTTACACAAAACGGATTGAATTTCAGAGCTTCATAGTTCAAATCCTAACTTTAAGAAGATACTCAGCCCTTTAGCCCAGCCCTACAAAAATAATAATCTTCCTCTGTGCTGTACACAGACCCTATTAGTTTATACATTCATGGCGAACTGTGGAATTTCCTTGTTAGCCAATAATTTTTATGAAATATTTCAGCATCAAACAGTTCTGCAAACTTTGAAAAGAAATTTTGTCACGCAAACCTATGATGCATGTATTTTTGTTAGTGCTTAATTACATACCGCAGTATGTAATCATTGCTAAATATTGTTCCGCCCAACCATCCTTCTGCTTGGTGGGCATGTTAAATTATCCAACACACCTTGTCTTGTCTTTGATCATCGCGAGGGATGTTTTTTGGAGGAGAAGGCCCACCTTTCGAAAATTGCCGTGGATCTGCCGTGATGTTCTTTCTACAAAAGGGTACAAAAGTAAAACAATAAAAACTAGACTTATTTGCATTTGTGAACAAATGCAGAGCTGTTTCGCTAATAATATTTACAAATTACTCAAGTGAATATGAAAGGTTGTAGTGTGTATATAATCAAGTTAATATTACAATATTTATGCCTTGTGAGATCGAATTCATTGTCTATATATCTTGTAAAACTGTACCTTTAAGGTAATATAACCTGACAAATGATGACGTCATGATGACGTCAATTATTTTTCGAATTAGTTATGACATATCAAGCCTGATAAAAAAGAATTTAGATTAAAGCATGTTCCGTTAGTAATTTCTGACTTAAAGGGACAAAAATTGAAAAAATCATAACAAATCGTGTGATGACGTTATCATGACGTCATTACAGGTTTAACAGGAACTTGCCATTATCTAACGACTTGCCAAGTTTCAACGTAATCAGACCTATACTTTTGGAGATATACGACTTCAAAAAGTGCACCTTTAATGTCACGTCACGTGACCCCTGATGACGTAATCAATCTAAAACTTCATACATATGTTGGCTGCCTGACGGTCATCATGTGTATCAATTTTGAAGCGATTACAGAAAACTTTGCCACACACATCTTCTCAAAGTGCATTTTGAACAGTTTTCCAACTGCCGCTAGAGGGCGCTCTTGTGTATCGTGACGTCATCGGTATTTTTTTTTAACTGCACACTATTGCCAGACACTAACATCGTTGAAAGCATTTTCATATCATTTAGCACTTTTGAATTACGAAGGCACTTCCGGTTTCGACCGGAAGTAGAGGTCTCGTGAGGTCACGCACACTGAATAAAATGAAGACCTAATTTATCCCTACCCAATCCCACAAACAGAAATCTACGGTCTCTTGTGGCTGATTTGATATAGATTTTCAAATAGTTAAAATAGAAACCTTTAAGATGGCGTCACGTGACAGGTGATGACGTCATCATGACGAATTTGTTTTAGGACCTTCCTTGCACCAATGCCTTTCATCACTGAAAGTTTCATTGCAATTGCTCTTTAGGAACTATGCAAAAGGCCGCTTAGAACGAATTGTGCGTTATTTCAATGACTTCCGGAATTCTGAAACATTAAAATAAAAAAAACTAGACTTATTTGCATTTGTGAACAAATGCAGAGCTGTTTCGCTAATAATATTTTCAAATTACTCAAGTGAATATGAAAGGTTGTAGTGTGTACATAATCAAGTTAATATTACAATATTTTATGCCTTGTGAGATCAAATTCATTGTTTATATATCTTGTAAATCTGTACCTTTAAGGTAATATAACCTGACAAATGATGACGTCATGATGACGTCAATTATTTTTCGAATCAGTTATGACATATCAAGCCTGATAAAAAAAGAATTTAGATTAAAGTATGTTCCGTTAGTAATTTCTGGCTTAACCCTTTCAATACCATTGGCGACTTTCGTCGACAGCGCACCTACCTATGCTTCGTTACCATCGTCGACTTTCGTCGACGGCGCACCTACCTATGCTTCGTTACCATCGTCGACTTTCGTCGACGAGCGCAGGGCCTGTTTTCACACACACGCAAAACAATTTGGTTCTGGACTGTACACTCCACACAAACAATGTGGTCCTCAGTGGGCTGCGTGGTCAAAACAATTCGGTATTGAAAGGGTTAAAGGGGCAAAAAATGAAAAAATCATAACAAATCGTTTGATGACGTCATCATGACGTCATTACAAGTTAAAATGGGCCTTGCCAGTATCTAACGACTTGCCAAGTTTCAACGTAATCAGACCTATACTTTTGGAGATATACGACTTCAAAAAGTGCACCTTTAATGTCACGTCACGTGACCCCTGATGACGTAATCAATCTAAAACTTCATACATATGTTGGCTGCCTGACGGTCATCATGTGTATCAATTTTGAAGCGATTACAGAAAACTTTGCCACACACATCTTCTCAAAGTGCATTTTGAACAGTTTTCCAACTGCCGCTAGAGGGCGCTCTTGTGTATCGTGACGTCATCGGTATTTTTTTTAACTGCACACTATTGCCAGACACTAACATCGTTGAAAGCATTTTCATATCATTTAGCACTTTTGAATTACGAAGGCACTTCCGGTTTCGACCGGAAGTAGAGGTCTCGTGAGGTCACGCACACTGAATAAAATGAAGACCTAATTTATCCCTACCCAATCCCACAAACAGAAATCTACGGTCTCTTGTGGCTGATTTGATATAGATTTTCAAATAGTTAAAATAGAAACCTTTAAGATGGCGTCACGTGACAGGTGATGACGTCATCATGACGAATTTGTTTTAGGACCTTCCTTGCACCAATGCCTTTCATCACTGAAAGTTTCATTGCAATTGCTCTTTAGGAACTATGCAAAAGGCCGCTTAGAACGAATTGTGCGTTATTTCAATGACTTCCGGAATTCTGAAACATTAAAATAAACTAGACTTATTTGCATTTGTGAACAAATGCAGAGCTGTTTCGCTAATAATATTTTCAAATTACTCAAGTGAATATGAAAGGTTGTAGTGTGTACATAATCAAGTTAATATTACAATATTTTATGCCTTGTGAGATCGAATTCATTGTCTATATATCTTGTAAAACTGTACCTTTAATTTAATATAACATGGCGAATGATGACGTCATGATGACGTCAATTATTTTTCGAATCAGTTATGACATATCAAGCCTGTTTAAAAAATAATTTAGATTAAAGCATGTTCCGTTAGTAATTTCTGACTTAAAGGGGCAAAACATGAAAAAATCATAACAAATCGTGTGATGACTTCATCATGACGTCATTACAGGTTTAACAGGAACTTGCCATTATCTAACGACTTGCCAAGTTTCAACTTAATCATACCTATACTTTTTGAGATATACGACTTCAAAAACTGCACCTTTAATGTCACGTCACGTGACCCCTGATGACGTAATCAATCTAAAACTTCACACATATGTTGGCTGCCTGACGTTCATCATGTGTATCAATTTTGAAGCGATTACAACAAACTTCGCAACACACATCTTCTCAAAGTGCATTTTGGACAGTTTTGCAACTGCCGCTAGAGGGCGCTCTTGTGTATCGTGACGTCATCGGTATTTTTTTTTAACTGCACACCCATGCCGGACACTAACATCGTTGAAAGCATTTTCATAACATTTAGCACTTTTGAATTACGAAGGCACTTCCGGTTTCGACCGGAAGTAGAGGTCGCGTGAGGTCACGCACACTGAATAAAATGAAGCCCTAATTTATCCCTACCCAATCCCACAAACAGAAACCTACGGTCTCTTGTGGCTGATTTGATACAGATTTTCAAATATTTAAAATATAAACCTTTAAGATGACGTCACGTGACAGGTGATGACGTCATCATGACGAATTTGTTTTAGGACCTTCCTTGCACCAATGCCTTTCATCACTGAAAGTTTCATTGCAATTGCTCTTTAGGAACTATGCAAAGGGCCGCTTAGAACGAATTGTGCGTTATTTCAATGACTTCCGGGAGTCTGAAACAGACAAATAATAAAAACAACTAGAGCTCAATTGCATTTGTGAACAAATGCAGAGCTGTTTCGCTAATAATATTTTCAAATTACTCAAGTGAATATGAAAGGTTGTAGTGTGTACATAATCAAGTTAATATTACAATATTTTATGCCTTGTGAGATCGAATTCATTGTCTATATATCTTGTAAAACTGTACCTTTAAGGTAATATAACCTGACAAATGATGACGTCATGATGACGTCAATTATTTTTCGAATCAGTTATGACATATCAAGCCTGTTTAAAAAATAATTTAGATTAAAGCATGTTCCGTTAGTAATTTCTGACTTAAAGGGGCAAAACATGAAAAAATCATAACAAATCGTGTGATGACGTCATCATGACGTCATTACAGGTTTAACAGGAACTTGCCATTATCTAACGACTTGCCAAGTTTCAACTTAATCATACCTATACTTTTTGAGATATACGACTTCAAAAACTGCACCTTTAATGTCACGTCACGTGACCCCTGATGACGTAATCAATCTAAAACTTCACACATATGTTGGCTGCCTGACGTTCATCATGTGTATCAATTTTGAAGCGATTACAACAAACTTCGCAACACACATCTTCTCAAAGTGCATTTTGGACAGTTTTCCAACTGCCGCTAGAGGGCGCTCTTGTGTATCGTGACGTCATCGGTATTTTTAACTGCACACCCTTGCCGGACACTAACATCGTTGAAAGCATTTTCATAACATTTAGCACTTTTGAATTACAAGGCACTTCCGGTTTCGACCGGAAATAGAGGTCATATGAGGTCAAATGATGACGTCATGATGACGTCAATTTTTTTTCGAAGCAGTTATGACGTATCAAGCCTGTTTAAACAAGAATTTGGATTAAAGCATGTTCCGTTAGCAATTTCTGACTTAAAGGGGCAACAAATGAAAAAATCATAACAAATCGTGTGATGACGTCATCATGACGTCATTACAATTTTGACAGGAACTTGCCATTATCTAACGACTTGCCAAGTTTCAACGTGATCAGACCTATACTTTTGGAGATATACAACTTCAAATAGTGCACCTTTAAAGTCACGTCACGTGACCCCTAATGACGTAATCAATCTAAAACTTCATACATATGTTGGCTGCCTGACGTTGATCATGTGTATCAATTTTGAAACGATTACAGAAAACTTCGCAACACACATCTTCTCGAAGTGCATTTTGAACAGTTTTCCAACTGCCGCTAGAGGGCGCTCTTGTGTATCGTGACGTAATCGGTATTTTTTTTTAACTGCACACCCTTGCCGGACACTAACATCGTTGAAAGCATTTTCAGAACATTTAGCACTTTTGAATTACAAGGCACTTCCGGTTTTGACTGGTTTCGACCGGAAGTAGAGGTCGCGTGAGGTCACGCACACTGAATAAAATGAAGACCTAATTTATCCCTACCCAATCCCACAAACAGAAACCTACGGTCTCTTGTGGCTGATTTGATATAGATTTTCAAATATTTAAAATAGAAACCTTTAAGATGACGTCACGTGACAGGTGATGACGTCATCATGATGAATTTCTTTTAGGACCTTCCTTGCACCAATGCCTTTCATCACTGAAAGTTTCATTCCAATTGCTCTTTAGGAACTATGCAAAAGGCCGCTTAGAACGAATTGTGCGTTATTTCAATGACTTCCGGAAGTCTGAAAAATACAAATAAAAGGAAAAACAACTAGAGCTCAATTGCATTTGTGAACAAATGCAAAGCTGTTTCGCTAATAATATTTTCAAATTACTCAAGCGAATATGAAAGTTTGTTGTGTGTACATAATCAAGTTAATAAATACAATATTGAATGCCTTGTGAGATCCAATTCATTGTCTATATATCTTGTAAAACTGTACCTTTAATTTAATATAACATGGCGAATGATAACGTCATGATGACGTCAATTATTTTTCGAATCAGTTATGACATATCAAGCCTGTTTAAAAAAGAATTTTGATTATAGCATGCTCCGTTAGCAGTTTATGACTTAAAGGGGCAAAACATGAAAAAATCATAACAAATCGTGTGGTGACGTCATCATGACGTCATTACAGGTTTGACAGGAACTCGCCATTATCTAACGACTTGCCAAGTTTCAACGTGATCAGACCTGTACTTTTTGAGATATACGACTTCAAATAGTGCACCTTTAATGTCACGTCACGTGACCCCTGATGACGTAATCAATCTAAAACTTCACACATATGTTGGCTGCCTGACGTTCATCATGTGTATCAATTATGAAGCGATTACAAAAAACTTTGCAACACACATCTTCTCAAAGTGCATTTTGAACAGTTTTCCAACTGCCGCTAGAGGGCGCTCTTGTGTATTGTGACGTCATCGGTATTTTTTTTTTACTGCACACCCTTGCCGGACACTAACATCGTTGAAAGCATTTTCATAACATTTAGCACTTTTGAATTACAAGGCACTTCCGGTTTTGACTGGTTTCGACCGGAAGTAGAGGTCGCGTGAGGTCACGCACACTGAATAAAATGAAGACCTAATTTATCCCTACCCAATCCCGCAAACAGAAACCTACGGTCTCTTGTGGCTGATTTGATACAGATTTTCAAAAATTTAAAATATAAACCTTTAAGATGACGTCACGTGACAGGTGATGACGTCATCATGACGAATTTGTTTTAGGACCTTCCTTGCACCAATGCCTTTCATCACTGAAAGTTTCATTGCAATTGCTCTTTGGGAACTATGCAAAAGGCCGCTTAGAACGAATTGTGCGTTATTTCAATGACTTCCGGGAGTCTGAAACAGACAAATTAAAAAAAAAATAAAAAAAAAAACTCTAACAAAAGCAATAGCTGTTTCGCTGCGCTGCGCTGCGAAACAGCTAACTAGAGCTTAATTGCATTTGTGCACAAATGCAGAGCTGTTTCGCTAATAATATTTTCAAATTACTCAAGTGAATATGAAAGTCTTTTTGTATTCTAAGCAGTTATAATGTATCAAGCCTGTTTAAAAAAGAATTTTGATTATAGCATGCTCCGTTAGCAATTTATGACTTAAAGGGGCAAAAAATGAAAAAATCATAACAAATCGTGTGATGACGTCATCATGACGTCATTACAGGTTTGACAGGCACTTACCATTATCTAACGACTTGCCAAGTTTCAACGTCATCAGACCTATACTTTTGGAGATATACGACTTCAAATAGTGCACCTTTAATGTCACGTCACGTGACCCCTGATGACGTAATCAATCTAAAACTTAACACATATGTTGGCTGCCTGACGGTCATCATGTGTATCAATTTTGAAGCGATTACACAAAACTTCGCAACACACATCTTCTCAAAGTGCATTTTGAACAGTTTTGCAACTGCCGCTAGAGGGCGCTCTTGTGTATCGTGACGTCATCGGTATTTTTTTTTAACTGCACACTATTGCTGGACACTAACATCGTTGAAAGCATTTTCATAGCATTTAGCACTTTTGAATTACGAAGGCACTTCCGGTTTCGACCGGAAGTAGAGGTCGCGTGTGGTCACGCACACTGAATAAAATGAAGACCTAATTAATCCCTACCCAATCCCACAAACAGAAACCTACGGTCTCTTGTGGCTGATTAGATATAGATTTTCAAATATTTAAAATAGAAACCTTTAAGATGACGTCACGTGACAGGTGATGACGTCATCATGACGAATTTATTTTAGGACCTTCCTTGCACCAATGCCTTTCATCACTGAAAGTTTCATTCCAATTGCTCTTTAGGAACTATGCAAAAGGCCGCTTAGAACGAATTGTGCGTTATTTGAATGACTTCCGGAAGTCTGAAAAATACAAATAAAAGGAAAAACAAAAACTCTAACAAAAACAATAGCTGTTTCGCTGCGCTTGCCGCGAAACAGCTAAAAACTCTAACAAAAACAATAGCTGTTTCGCTGCGCTTGCCGCGAAACAGCTAAAAAAACTAGACTTATTTGCATTTGTGAACAAATGCAGAGCTGTTTCGCTAATAATATTTTCAAATTACTCAAGTGAATATGAAAGGTTGTAGTGTGTACATAATCAAGTTAATATTACAATATTTTATGCCTTGTGAGATCGAATTCATTGTCTATATATCTTGTAAATCTGTACCTTTAAGGTAATATAACCTGACAAATGATGACGTCATGATGACGTCAATTATTTTTCGAATCAGTTATGACATATCAAGCCTGATAAAAAAAGAATTTAGATTAAAGCATGTTCCGTTAGTAATTTCTGGCTTAAAGGGGCAAAAAATGAAAAAATCATAACAAATCGTTTGATGACGTCATCATGACGTCATTACAAGTTAAAAAGGGCCTTGCCAGTATCTAACGACTTGCCAAGTTTCAACGTGATCAGACTTATACTTTTGAAAATATACGACTTCAAAGTTTTCACCTTTAATGTCACGTCACGTGACCCCTGATGACGTAATCAATCTAAAACTGTGTAGATATGTTGACTGCCTGAAGGTCATCATGTGTATCAATTTTGAAGCGATTACAACAAACTTCGCCACACACATCTTCTCAAAGTGCATTTTGAACAGTTTTCCAACTGCCAGTAGAGGGCGCTCTTGTATTTTATGACGTCATCGGTATTTTTTCTTAACTGCATTTCCTTGCCGGACACTAACATCGTTGAAAGCAACTTCATAACTTTTGTCACTTTTGAATTACAAGGGCACTTCCGTTTTCGACCGATTTCGACCGGAAGTAGAGGTCACGTGAGGTCACGCACACTGAATAAAATGAAGCCCTAATTAATCCCATCCCAATCCTGCAAACAGAATCCTACGGTCTCGTGTGGCTGATTTGATACGCATTTTCAAATTTTTAAGTTATAAAACTTTAAGATAACGTCACGTGTCAGGTGATGACGTCATCATGACGAATTTGTTGCTGGACCTTCCTTGCACCAATGCCTTTCATCACTGAAAGTTTCGTTGCAATTGCTCTTTTGAAACTATGCAAAAGGCCGCTTAGAACGAGTGTGCGTTATCTCAATAGCTTTTTTTTACTGAAACAGGAAAAAAAAAAAAAAAAAAAAAAAAAAAAACTTTAACAAAAACAATAGCTGTTTCGCTGCGCTGCGCTGCGAAACAGCTAACAAAAATAAAAACTAACACAAAAACAATAGCTGTTTCGCTGCGCTCGCTGCGAAACAGCTAATAACTAGAGATAGTGATTGTGTACAATCACAGAGCTGTTCCAATGCCCAAAAGTCTCTAATTGAAAAGAAATTGAAATCGGTTGTGTAGTTCTTGAGATATGGTCCCACTTCCGGTTGACCCGGAAGTAAAGGCCAACATGGGGTCACGGTTACCCAAGGCTATTCTCCAATGCCCATTAGAAGTCTATAACTGAACAAAGTTTGAAAATCGGTTGTGTAGTACTTGAGATACGGTGTCACTTCCGGTTGACCCGGAAGTAAAGGTCAACATGGGGTCACGGTTACCCAAGGCTAATCTCCCATGCCCAAGGAGTCTATAACTGAAAAAAGTTTGAAAATCGGTTGTGTAGTTCTTGAAATATGGTCTCACTTCCGGTTGACCCGGAAGTAAAGGTCAACATGGGGTCACGGTTACCTAAGGCTAATCTCCAATGCCCATGGAGTCTAAAATTTAAAAATGATTGAAAATCGATTGTGTAGTTCTTGAGATATGGTCCCACTTCCGGTTGACCCGGAAGTAAAGGTCAACATGGGGTCACGGTTACCCAAGGTTATTCTCCAATGCCCATTAGGAGTCTATAACTGAACAAAGTTTGAAAATCGGTTGTGTAGTTATTGAGATATGATCCCACTTCCGGTTGACCCGGAAGTAAAGGTCAACATGGGGACACGGTTACCCAAGGTTATTCTCCAATGCCCATTAGGAGTCTATAACTGAACAAAGTTTGAAAATTGATTGTGTAGTTCTTGAAATACGGTGTCACTTCCGGTTGACCCGGAAGTAAAGGTCAACATGGGGTCACGGTTACCCAAGGCTAATCTCCCATGCACAAGGAGTCTATAACTGAAAAAAGTTTGAAAATCGGTTGTGTAGTTCTTGAAATATGGTCTCACTTCCGGTTGACCCGGAAGTAAAGGTCAACATGGGGTCACGGTTACCCAGGGCTAATTTCCAATGCCCAAGGAGTCAATAACTGAAAAAAGTTGGAAAATCGGCTGTGTACTTCTTGAGACAGATGGTGCTGCAAAGTTTAACTAATTAAAGCTTTGAATTACCGTAATTTGACACCTGATGACGTCACAGTAACAAAAATGTGTTTTTCTTACTAATAAATTTGATAAGGTACACGATGGTATGTAACTTATCCCAATCCAATGCCTTTTAACGAAAACCCTATTAGAACGTACGTATATCCTCTCTCGATTCCAATATCACGGCATTCTTTGACGCCTAGCCGTGATTGCGCAATCACGGCACAATTTGCCAGCTAGCCATGGGGTCCAATTTGTCACTTCATCGTTAATTATCTTGGAAATACATTGTACCGTGATTAGTTTTAATGGTCTGGAATAACTCTTAGTGAAAGTATTTCACTTTTCAAAACAGTTTGGGTAATTTAGGAAACTTATTTAGAAAATATTGTGTTTTTGACCAGTAAAACTTGGGCAATCTGAGCACAATATGAGCACCATGTCTTTTGTACACAGATAAAAAACGCGCCAATAGATGATGTCATGATGACGTCATGATGACGTCACAGTGAAAAATATGCCGCAATTCACATCTACTATCTAAAAGGAGTCCATAATTGAAAAAGAATTGAGAATTGGATGTATACTTCTTGAGATATGATTCAAACAAGATTGCCTAATTAAATATTCACATGACTGTCACGTGAATAATTAATTAAGAATTTTAATCCAATTACATCTAAAATTTAATTCAGGGCATAAGCTTTAATATGGTATATGATTTGTCTACTTCTGATAATTCTAAGAGAGACATATGACAGTCAGAAAAGTCACAGGTTAAGTCAATGGGTTTTTAGGGAAAGAAAAAAGAATAATAATAATAATAATAATAATAATAAAAATAATAAAAAATCTTGACGAAAACAATAGCTGTTCCGACAGAAATTGTCGGAACAGCTAATGACTTGTGAGATTCAATTCATTGTCTATATATCTTGTAAAACTGTACCTTTAATATAATATAACATGGCGAATGATGACGTCATGATGACGTCAATTATTTGTCGAATCAGTTATGACATATCAAGCCTGTTAAAAAAATAATTTAGATTAAAGTATGTTCCGTTAGTAATTTCTGACTTAAAGGGGCAAAAAATGAAAAAATCATAACAAATCGTGTGATGACGTCATCATGACG
Organism: Leptasterias polaris; assembly: GCA_037783415.1. NCBI lineage: Eukaryota > Metazoa > Echinodermata > Asteroidea > Forcipulatida > Asteriidae > Leptasterias > Leptasterias polaris. The sequence goes on along the minus strand of JAZGTN010000005.1, from coordinate 1,947,412 downwards.
TCATTACAAGTTTAACAGGTACTTGCCATTATCTAACGACTTTCCAAGTTTCAACTTAATCAAACCTATACTTTTGGAGATATACGACTTCAAAAAGTGCACCTTTAATGTCACGTCACGTGACCCCTGATGACGTAATCAATCTAAAACTTCACACATATGTTGGCTGCCTGACGTTCATCATGTGTATCAATTTTGAAGCGATTACCACAAACTTCGCAACACACATCTTCTCAAAGTGCATTTTGGACAGTTTTCCAACTGCCGCTAGAGGGCGCTCTTGTGTATCGTGACGTCATCGGTATTTATTTTTAACTGCACACCCTTGCCGGACACTAACATCGTTGAAAGCATTTTCATAACATTTAGCACTTTTGAATTACAAGGCACTTCCGGTTTCGACCGGAAATAGAGATTATATGAGGTCAAATGATGACGTCATGATGACGGCAATTTTTTTTCGAAGCAGTTATGACATATCAAGCCTGTTTAAAAAAGAATTTGGATTAAATCATGTTCCGTTAGCAATTTCTGACTTAAAGGGGCAAAAAATTAAAAAATCATAACACATCGTGTGATGACGTCATCATGACGTCATTACAATTTTAACATGAACTTGCCATTATCTAACGACTTGCCAAGTTTCAATGTCATCAGACCTATACTTTTGGAGATATACGACTTCAAAAAGTGCACCTTTAAGATGACGTCACGTGACAGGTGATGACGTCATCATGACGAATTTGTTTTAGGACCTTCATTGCACCAATGCCTTTCATCACTGAAAGTTTCATTGCAATTGCTCTTTAGGAACTATGCAAAAGGCCGCTTAGAACGAATTGTGCGTTATTTCAATGACTTCCGGAAGTCTGAAACAGACAAATTAAAAAAATAAAAACAAAAACTCTAACAAAAACAATAGCTGTTTCGCTGCGCTTGCTGCGAAACAGCTAAAAACTTTGAGTAAAACAATAGCTGTTTCGCTGCGCTTGCTGCGAAACAGCTAAAAAAACAAAAACTTTAACAAAAACAATAGCTGTTTCGCTGCGCTTGCTGCGAAACAGCTAACTAACACAAAAACAATAGCTGTTTCTCTGCGCTTGCTGCGAAACAGCTAAAAACTTTAACAAAAACAATAGCTGTTTCGCTGCGCTTGCTGTGAAACAGCTAAAAAAACAAAAACCTTAACAAAAACAATAGCTGTTTCGCTGCGCTTGCTGCGAAACAGCCAATAAAAACAAACACTTTAACAAAAACAAGAGCTGTTTCGCTGCAAAGCGAAACAGCTAAAAACTAACACAAAAACAAGAGCTGTTTCGTCGCGAAACAGCTATAAAAACAAAAACTAACACAAAAACAAGAGCTGTTTCGCTGCGCTTCGCTGCGCTTCACTGCGCTTCGCTGCGCTTCGCTGCGAAACAGCTAAAAAAACAAATAAAACAAAAACTAACACAAAAACAATAGCTGTTTCCCTGCCCTTGCTGCGAAACAGCTAAAAACTCTTAGTAAAACAATAGCTGTTTCGCTGCGCTGCGAAACAGCTAAAAACAAAAACTTTAACAAAAACAATAGCTGTTTCGCTGCGCTTGCTGCGAAACAGCTAAAAACTCTTAGTAAAACAATAGCTGTTTCGCAGCGCAGCGAAACAGCTAATAAAGCAGCGTTATACTCGAACATCAAACTGCGTAATCTTTATGTACTTTTCTGTACAATTGTTTGTTGCGGAGTGGTCCACCGTGCCAAGGGGCCATTTGAAATTGATGGTGCACAAAACCTACAGACAACAAGACACATCCTTTAACCCCGGTGTTTCTGATTCATATAGCAAGCACCCTAATTGTTTCTAAGTATTCTCAGGCTTTCAAGCTATAGTGATTAGGTTTACTTATGAGGCATCTCTGGATTACATGAAATAATAGCGACAGCATAGTGGACTGATATAATACATAATATCAGTGCACTGTCGTTATTGCTTGACTGTTGATCAATCAGGTTCAAAGGCTCAAGTTTGCTGGATGAAATCTTGCAATGTATTTAAAGCAAATATAACAGGACAGAGACAAGTTTTTGACTAACAAGATTTATAAAATCATTTTACCTTTTTGTCCCACTGTTGATGAGGTCAAGGCGTTTGGAATTATTCTTACTTTGGTGGATCCTCATGAGGTGCCCTTTGAGCTCTTTTACACTTTTTGAGCAGAGGGGACATTTACGCAGCTGTTTTGGCTAAAATGGAAGAAGAATGGGTATGCCGTATTGGTAAGCTGTCGTCATCATTTAAACTATTTGTTAAATATCAACGTTTTGAGCAGAGGGGACATTCCCACCCTAGTTGTTATGACCGAAATAGTAAATTGGGCTTGCCTACTGGTAAGTTTTTAATTATATAAAATATTTATGAAAAAACCCCACATAATTTGCATGAGTGGTTTTATTCTATTGGTTCTCTCAATAACATTTGTCTAAACTTGCTCAGCTCCATTGGGAGTATACAGCCCGAGCTGCTGTGGCGCTCTGAATCTACTTCACACACAATATCAACCTCGTTTTATACCCTTGGGTTGAGAAGCAAAGACCCTTGCATTTTTTAAGACTGAATCTGTGTCACAAATTATGTTTTTATTTTGAAAAGTAGTTTAATTTATGGATCATGGTTGGTATGTCTTTTACTATATGAGTACATGTAGATCGTGTTACATTTTGATGAACAGCAAACAATGCTTGAACTATAGGAAACCGTAAAATAGTCAAATGCCAGTGAGGCATTAAGGTGGTGGTTTGCACAAGATTGTTCGAATCTCTAGAATTTTAAACATGGTTTCTGTCCAAGTATACAGTCAACATCCATTTTTAACTGTTGGACGGGTTCTTGCTTAAGTGTACTTGAGTCTCAAACGAAGTCTTACTTTCTGTACCTTTGTCGCTTTTATTTGATTTATCTGTACATCATGCCAATCCACCTTAAAAAATCGTTGAATTTAAAAGGCATGACCTGGAATGAATGTCACCATTTGTGTCATAATTTAACCAACCTCACTAATTTGTTGAGTTATTGCTTGGCTAATGCATAGTTTGGGTGTGGATTGATAGATATATTCACCAAGAACCATCAACTCAAACCAGGTGATGTACACTAACGGATTTGGGCTGGTTAGAGTATAATGTAAAGTGAGCCCAGATAATAATAATAACTTACAGTTCCAGGTTCAGTGCTTTTGCTATGAGGGTTTGTTTCACAGAGAATTGTGAACTCGATTATAACTTTAAGATTGCTATAAAATTACTATGTGTTCTCTGTTTATAAGAATTGAGAAAAACAAAGTTGTATGTAGTGACCATCAACTTAAACGAGGTTTTGGACGCCATAACTTATTTGGGCATGTTAGGGTAAATGGTAGAGTGACTCTACAAACAATACTAACTTACCTGTCTTGGTTCGGTGCTAGAGCTGGGAGTGTCCTGTTTAAAAGAGAAATTAGTATCGGCATGAATTTTAACAGCTTAAATTCAACAATTTCCAATATAAAGAAGTAAGATTTTCTCAATTCAGAAATTAAATTTTTTTTATAAAAAATGTGGCCCTGCGATAAAAGGAACTTAAATGTGTTCGACTGCTTGAATGTACAACATGTTACTTACCTGTTTGACATAGAAATGTGATCTACATTATAACTTGAATGCTATAAAATTACTATGTTTATAAGAGTTGAGAAAAACAAAGTTGAACGTAGGGACAATCAACTTAAACGAAGTGTCGGACTCTTTATCTGATTTGGGCATGTAAGGATATGAAGTAGGGCGACTATACAAATAACACTAACTTACTTGTTTAGGTTTGGTGCTAGTGTTGGGAGTTTCCTGTTAAAAAGAGAAATGTGGATCGGCTTTAATTTTAATAGCTTAAATTCTACATTTTCTAAGAGGACCTTAAACGTCTTCGACTGCTTGACTGGACACAATTTTACTTTGTTTGACAGAGAAATGTGAACATAATCTTAAATTTAAGATTGCTATAAGATTACTGTGTATTCCCTGTTTGAAATAATTGTGACAAACAAAGTTGTATGTACTGGCCATCAACGAGGTTTTGGACTCTTTAACTGATTTGGGCATGTTAAAGTAGGGTGACTCTACAAATAACACTAACTTACTTGTTTTGGTTCGGTGCTAGTGCTGGGAGTTTTCTGTTTAAAAGAGAAATGTGGATTCATTCATTCATTCAAAGAACATTTATTTCCGCCAATAACAAAAGGTCAATACAATTGATAAGAAGGTATATATTGAAGGAGGCAAATCCAAAAAAGCAAAACAATGCTTGTTGGCAGAAATGCCTTGGACAAAAATACAAACAAACGCACATGTAAGTAAACAATTACAAAACATCAAATTATAATTTTCATATACACAATATACAGAAAACAAATATGAATAACATGGTTTGTATTACTTTGTTTGTACAGAAGGCTATACAGGGGGGTTGTTGAGCAAGTGGGCTTTTAGTTTGTGTTTATAGGTAGCAGGTGTTGGGGCAGTTTTTATACTATTTGGCAGTTTATTCCAATTTGAGGGTCCAGAGAAACAGATGTTATGATGGAAGGCTGTTGTTCTGTGTTTGGGAAGATGAAAATTAGAAGAAGATCTGGTATTGTGGCGATGAATATTACGGTTAAGTTCTAAGTAGTCGTTGAATGAGTCAGGAAGTAGTCCTTTCATGTGTTTATACATGAAGATACACTGTTGGTATCTGTTGATACTTTTCAAGTTGAGTAATTTAAGTTTAAAAAATAAAGGACTTGCATGGGCCCTAAGTGGAGAATGTGAAATAATACGAACAACTTTCTTTTGGAGAACATTCAGCTTATTAAGATTGGTGCTAAACGTGTTTCCCCATACAACATTACAGTATTGGAGATATGGTAGTATGAGAGTGCAATAAAGTATACGCAGAACATTGTTAGGAAGGAGAAATTTCAATCGACTGATGACACCAATACTTTTTGCTACCTTGTTTTCTATTTCACTTATATGATATTTCCATGATAATTTTTCATCTAAATAGACACCCAAAAATTTGGTATTAATTACTTGCTGAATAGGTGTGCTATCGAGATTGACTGAGTAGTTTTGGCTGGCTGATTTGTGTCTGTTGGTAAAAATAATATAATTACATTTTTTAGTATTTAGGGAGAGCCTATTTGCTTTAAACCACTCACAGACATTAGTTAGTTCCCTATTGACATTATCAATCAACACGCGAAGGTCCGCATTGCAACAAAATATATTTGTGTCATCAGCGTACATGATAAAAGAAAGCAAATCTGATGTTTGACAAATGTCATTTATATAAATGATAAAGAGCAAAGGTCCTAAGATAGATCCTTGAGGAACCCCGCATGATATTCCTAGAGGCGCTGACAGAGAAGATTGGTATTTTGTGCATTGAGAGCGGTCATTAAGATAACTCCTAAACCAGTCAAGTGTAACGCCTCGAATTCCATAATAATGTAATTTATCCAATAAAATATCATGATTTATGGTGTCAAAAGCTTTTGACAGATCCAGGAAAACTCCAATGGCATATAAATTGTTTTCAAAGGCATCTATAACTTTATTTGTTAAGTCAAGTAATGCCAGTGAGGTAGAATAATTTTTTCGGAAACCGTATTGATTATTGCAGATTATGTTGTGTTTGTCCAAAAATGACATAGTTCTTTTGTGAAGAATTTTCTCAAGAATTTTAGAGAGACATGACAGCACAGAGATTGGCCTATAGTTACCGAGCTCACTATGGTCTCCATTTTTAAAAATTGGAGTGACTTTGGCAGATTTGAGTTTGTCTGGAAATATACCTTTAGTTAATGACAAGTTAAAAATGTGACACAGTTGGTGACTTACCTGATTAATAACAGATTTTAAAACCCTTGGGCTTATTTCATCTATGCCTGGAGATTTGTTGTTTTTAAAGGAACTAGCTATATTTTGAATCTCAGTCGGGGTAGTGGGATTAAAAAACATGGAATATGGGTTTGGGTCTGTCAAGTATTGCTTGTAGCTGTTGGTCGCCTGAGGAATGTTTCTGTTGAGAGATTGTCCTATTTTTGTAAAATAGTTATTAAATGCACTGGCAATGTCAGCCGAGTCACTGATCGTACGTCCTTCACAGTTAAATTTGTGTGATGATGTACTACGTTTAGATTTTTTGTTTAATAATGAATTAATGATTCTCCAAGTATTTTTAACATTGTTTTTGGTATTGCGAAACTTTTCTTGAAAAAAACAGATTTTTGTTGTTTTAATTAAGGCGTTGAGTTTATTTCGAAAAGATTTATACTTAAGTTTATTACTTAAAGTTGATGTTTTAAGATACTTTTTATATAATTTGTTTTTGTGTTTGATAGAACACAATATTCCACTGGTCATCCATGCATTTAATTTCTTAGTAGGTTTAGGTTTTCTTAGTGGAAAGTGTTTCTCATATAAATTATTGAAGTGACAATAGAAACGGTCGATGGCCTGGTTAGGACATTGCGTCGTATACACACAATTCCAGTCCAAACTTGTTAGGTCTTGTTTGAATCCTTCGATACGTTCTGGTGTAACAAGTCTAAATGGGGCTACGTTTGTTGGCATTTTTCTTGAAATGTTAAGTGAGGTGACTTGAAAAATTGGCAGATGATCAGAGATATCATTATATAGGATGCCACTCTTAATATGTTGATCGGTACAATTAGTCATAATATTATCTATTAAGGTAGCAGTAAATGTAGTAATACGGGTGGGCCTATTAATTAGTGGTAAGAAAAAATTACTAAACAAAGAGTTTACAAAAAACTGGGTTGGCTTATGGGAAGCATATTTTAAAAGATCAATATTATAATCACCCATTATGAAAGATATTTTGTTTTCCCTATTAATTTGAGTAAGGGTTCTGTCGAAGGCTTCAACAAAAGAGTTTACATTAATATTTGGTGGTTTATACACAATGCCAGCTATTACGTTTTTACCGGATGAGCCTGGTATTTCAATAAATATAGAGTCACAGATAGTATTATCTATTGTTAAATCATTACGCCGAGTGCAGTTCAGTGATTCTTGAACATATAGGGCAACGCCACCACCCGACCTTCCTTGTCTATTTTGCTGAATACAATTATATCCCTGTAAATTTAAATCAGGACTGCTTTCAGTAAGCCAGGTTTCAGAAAATCCGATTACACTAAATGGATAGTCTAGTAATCCAAGGTAATCAATGATATCATCAAATTTGTTTTTAAGACTCCGAGAATTTAAGTGTAAGCAGGAGAATGTATCGGTTTTACTTCCATCCCTAAATCGATCCTTAAACTGATCAGATAACAAATAATCACATGGTAAATTGAAAGTATTGGCATAAAAGTTATTATCAGGGTCAATATCAGATTCGTTGGCAAACGTTTCGTTGAATGTAAGGGGATTGAATATAAGTTTGTTTAATCTTTCAGAATCTATTTTTGAGTTTGAATTAAGTTCAATAATGGCTAGGTTAAAGTCATCTGCATTAAGATGGTTGAAAGGTAGAACTTGCTGGAAGCAGTTCTTGCAAATGGCATTGAATTCATGCCTATCCTGATTGCCAATCGTTTCTTTACACACTGGACAGTGTCTTCGATTGTCAGAGCTGGAGCTGTTCATGGTATGTGGACAATTTGAATTGTTAGAAGACGCTTTTAAACTAGCCATAGCAGGTGGTTAACCCAGTGTTGTGTCTAGTCGTCTTAAGGGAAAAGTTGCTCAGTCGTGACAAGGGATTATGAGCCTTTACTTGACTGTTACAGGGTGTTTCTAAGGTAATTTTAAACATACTACTGTGTATACAATAATGCCAGTAGGCTAAGAACAAAATAATGAACAAAATCACAAACATTTGCAAGTAGTTACGTGTGATTTTGGTAAAACGAGATATCAATGAAATAAGTTAATGTTTGTGCCCCAGGAAAAAAACTCCCAAAACCCACTCTTGATATTTAGAGCAATATAATTCATCACAGATCTTGTACAGTGTTCAAGCTTACTGTTGGGGTGAAGGCTTTATGGGTTCATACTTCATGCCATGAATGTAGAGATGGCCGCCACGGAAGACAGGGTGCTGACCTTGGTCGTATGCCCTCTTCATAACATCCCGAGGGGATCGCTTCTTGGCGACATCAGCTGCTGGTAGATCTTGAAGTATGAACAACCCGGAGTTGGCAAGGGCGGCCTTTGCTCGCATCAAAACCGTCTGACGCTCAGGACGATATATAAACCGGACCAGGATGTGACGGGGTTTATCTGATGCTGTCTTCGGGGTTCTACCAGAGCGGTGGGCGATCTCAATCTCCGCTTCGGGCATGTTAAATTTGTCTGCCAGGATGTGTTTGACGGTTTCATAGGCGAACAATGGTGGTTCTGGCGTGCACTCTGAAATGCCCCCGAACCTCAGGTTGAACCCTCGTGAGTGTCGCTCAAGTTGGAGACTGGCTTCCTCCAGGGCTTCGACTTTCTTCAGAGCTGAGCTCAGCTGCGTCGCCATCTTGGAAATCCCGTCTGACAGGGTCTTATTTTTCCTTTCGATTTCTTCGATGGTCTGTGTTGAGAAGGTGATCGCCTCCTCCATCTCTCGGTGTTTGACCTCAATGGCATTCATTCTGGTAAGCAAAGATTCTTGGTTGGTTATTACCTTATCCAGCTTGCTATGCAGGTCCGATGCCATGGATCGTATTTCCCGCCGTATGGTGCCGATGTCGTTGTCCACTACGGGGCTGGGTAAGCTGGCTTGGTCACCTGATGTACTTGGCGCGAGGGCAGGTTCTGTCACTCCCTTTTTGTCCCTTTTTGGAGGCATATTGCTTAACCAAAATGAGCCTATGAAGTCAGCAGCCGATTATAATGTAGATGGTAGTATTATTTTTGAGATGGAGGAGAAAATGAGTAAAAACGAGTTGGTTTTCCCGGAGCACCGTTAGTTTCGTGTCAGTCCATGTCAGTCACATGGAGAAGTAAGATGTTCTCAATTGAAAATGAGTTTTTGTTATCCAATTGTGGCTATGCGATAAGGGATTCCTTAATGTACTCGACTGCTTGACTGATAACAATTTCAACCTGTTTGACAGTGAAATGTTAACTCGATTATACATTTAATAATAATAATTAATATTTATATTGCGCAATATCCACCTAAAAAGGTGCTCAAAGCGCATGAAAAGAAATATAGGAAGATGAATGGAAGAAAGAAAAGACTACTTAAAGACTACTTAAATGCTGTTTCAAACAAATGAAATTTTAATCTGTCTTTAAATGTGTCCACGGTGCTACTATCCCGAATATGTGAGGGTAACTGATTCCAGAGGAATGGTCCAGCATGTGCAAAGGACCTGTCCCCCCAGTTTGTGCGCGTTTTGGGGACAGTAAGTAAGCCAGAATCCAAAGAGCGAAGACGCCTGGAAGGAACATAACGTTTGATAAGACTCATATCAGGGGCGGAACCGTGGACACAATGGAAGACAAGAAGCAATATTTTAAATATGATACGAAATTCAATGGGCAGCCAATGCAAAGAATGAAGGACTGGAGTAATGTGGTCATTATATCTAGTGAGTGTTATGAGACGAGCTGCAGAATTTTGAAGTCTCTGCAACCGTGTAAGTTGATTTTGGGGCAATTGAAAGAAATGTGCATTACCAAAATCTAGCCTAGATGAAATAAAGGAATGAACAATCTTTTCGGTAGCTGAACGGGTCAAATATTTACGAATGAATCCTAAATTACGTAAGTAATACCAAACTGATCTACAAACAAAAGATATATGGGCGGACATAACCATAGATGAGTCAAAAGATGGTTATAAATTTACTGTGTATTCTCTGTTGATAAGAATAGAGAAAAACAAAGTTGTATGTGGTGACCATCAACCTAAACGAGGTGTCTTACTCTATAACTGATTTGGGCATGCTAGGATAAAATGTAGGATGACTCTACATATAACACTAACTTACTTGTTTTGGTTCGGTACTAGTGCTGGTAGTTTCCTGTTTAAAGGAGAAATGAGGATCGGCTTTAATTTTAACAGCTTAAATTCTACATTTTCTAACATTGAGAAGTAACATTTTCTCAATTCAGAAATATTATTTTGTAATAAAAATGTGGCCTTGCGATAAAGGGACCTTAAAATGTCTTTGACTGCTTGCTTGGACACAAGTTTACTTAACCTGTTTGACAGAGAAATGTCAACTTGATTATAACTTTAAGATTGCTGTAATATTACTTTGTTTTCTCCTTTTATACGAATTGAGAAGAACAAAGTTCTATGTATATTGACCATCAACCTAAACGATGTGTCTTACTCTATAACTGATTTGGGCATGTAAGGATAAGAAGTAGGATGACTCTACAAATAACACTAACTTACTTGTTTAGGTTTGGTGCTAGTGTTGGGAGTGTCCTGTTTAAAAGAGAAATGTGGATCGGCTTTAAATTTAAAACAGCTTAAATTCTACATTTTCTTATAATAAGAAGTAAGATTTACTCAATTGAGAAATGTTATCTTCCAATCAAATTGTGGCCATGCGATAAAGGGACCTTTTCTTCGACTGCTTGACTGAATACAATGTTACTGAACCTGTTTGACACATAATGTGAACTTGATTATAAATTTTAGATTGCTTTAAAATTACTGTGTATTCGCTGTTTATAAGAATTGAGAACAACAAAGTTGTATGTGAGCAGTCTATAACTGATTTGGGCATGTTAGGATATAATGTAGAGTGACTCTAAAAAAATCTTAAACTAAAATCAAGTAAAATTAAAAACTAGTGCAGTATTTATTTGTCAAGTCATCACTTCTTACCATCGTGCATAAATGATGTTTGAAGCTTTGCTTTGTATTGATCATAAGAACAACTAGAGTACACGACTTGCAGGTTCAACCATCGTATACAACTCATTCGGGAGAAGTGTTGGCTCTGAGAAGAATGGGTGTGGTCTCGCTCGTCTTTCTCCTGACGACGAGCAGAGTATACTACTCTAAAATGTTGAGACTACACTGGTTCTTCTCAAAGCCAACACTTCTCCCATTGAGTTTTATACTTGATTGTACATGCAAATTTACTACAATGGTTTTTCGAAGAAGTTGCTGGAGACGAAAAATTTGATGAAAATAGCTAATAGGCCTATTTAAATTCATCACTGTAGAAAGGATACATTGGCTCAATGAGTAATTGTAAATGCTTTACATAAATCAATATTCACTTTTGGCAAGTTTAAGTCCTAATGTTCCACAATAATACTTTACAGGCGGAGAAACTAATCAGTTTATAAATTGTTAACATATTTTTGATGTTGAGAAATACTTCATAGTTTACCAGTAATAGCGGAGCGAACAGCAACGATGCTATTGCAAAACATCCTATATATATTTTTTTCATGTTTCAAATCCTTTTTAAGGTGAGTACATGATTGATTGGTTTCTTCATAAAGATAGTAGGTAGTGTGGTAGATAAAATCACACTTTGGATCTACATGAGTAGTTGTCGCTTGCATGAATCCTCTCTGTGCTGTACAGGACTGGTACAAAGTCCAAGGAATGGTCTCACACAAAACGGATTGAATTTCAGAGCTTCATAGTTCAAATCCTAACTTTAAGAAGATACTCAGCCCCATCGCCCAGCCCTACAAAAATAAGAATCCGACTCTGTGCTGTACACAGACCCTATTAGTTTATACATTCACGGAGAACTGTGGCATTTCCTTGTTAGCCAATAATTCTTATGAAATATTTCAGCATCAAACAGTTCTGCAAACTTTGAAAACAAATTTTGTCACGCAAACCTATGATGCATGTATTTTTGTTAGTGCTTAAATACCGCAGTATGTAATCGGTGCTAAATATTGTTACGCTCAGCTATCCTTCTGTTTGGTGGGCATGTACAATTATCCAACACACCTTGTCTTGTCTTTGATCATCGCGAGGGATGTTTTTTGGAGGAGAAGGCCAACCTTTCGAAAATTGCCGTGGATCTGCCGTGATGTTCTTTCTACAAAAGGGTACAAAAGTTAAACAATAAAAATAAAGCAGCGTTATACTCGAACATCAAACTGCGTAATCTTTATGTACTTTTCTGTACAATTGTTTGCTGCGGAGTGGTCCACCGTGCCAAGGGGCCATTTGAAATTGATGGTGCACAAAACCTACATACAACAAGACACATCCTTTAACCCCGGTGTTTCTGATTCATATAGCAAGCACCCTAATTGTTTCTAAGTATTCTCAGGCTTTCAAGCTATAGTGATTAGGTTTACTTATGAGGCATCTCTGGATTACATGAAATAATAGCGACAGCATAGTGGACTGATATAATACATAATATCAGTGCACTGTCGTTATTGCTTGACTGTTGATCAATCAGGTTCAAAGGCTCAAGTTTGCTGGATGAAATCTTGCAATGTATTTAAAGCAAATATAACAGGACAGAGACAAGTTTTTGACTAACAAGATTTATAAAATCAGTTTACCTTTTTGTCCCACTGTTGATGAGGTCAAGGCGTTTGGAATTATTCTTACTTTGGTGGATCTTCATGAGGTGCCCTTTGAGTTTTTTTACACTTTCTGAGCAGAGGGGACATTTACGCAGCTGTTTTGGCTAAAATGGAAGAAGAATGGGTATGCCGTATTGGTAAGCTGTCGTCATCATTTAAACTATTTGTTAAATATCAACTTTTTGAGCAACGTTTTGAGCAGAGGGGACATTCCCACCCTAGTTGTTATGACCGAAATAGTAAATTGGGCTTGCCTACTGGTAAGTTTTTAATTATATAAAATAATTATGAAAAAAAGACCCACATAATTTGCATGAGTTGTTTTATTCTATTGACTTTCTTGATAACATTTCTTTAATCCAGCTCCCTTGGGAGTATGCAGCCGTGGCGGTCTGAATCTACTTCATACACAATATCAACCTCGTTTTATACCCCTGGGTTAAGAGAAGCAAAGACCCTTGCATTTTTTAAGACTGAATCTGTGTCACAAATTATGTTTTTATTTTGAAAAGTAGTTTAATTTATGGATCATGGTTGGTATTTCTTTTACTAGGCCTATGAGTACATGTAGATCATGTTACATTTTGATGAACAGCAAACAATGCTTGAACTATAGGAAACCGTAAAATAGTCAAATGCCAGTGAGGCTTTAAGGTATTGGTTTGTACAAGATTGTTCGAATCTCTAGAATTTTAAACATGGTTTCTGTCCAAGTATACAGTCAACATCCATTTTTATCTGTTGGACGGGTTCTTGCTTAAGTGTACTTGAGTCTCAAACGAAGTCTTACTTTCTGTACCTTTGTCGCTTTTATTTGATTTATCTGTACATCATGCCAAACCACCTTAAAAAATTGTTGGAATTTAAAAGGCATGACCTGGAATGAATGTCACCATTTGTGTCGTAATTTAACCAACCTCACTAATTTGTTGAGTTATTGCTTGGCTAATGCATAGTTTGGTGTGGATTGATAGATTTATTCACCAAGAACCATCAACCCAAACCAGGTGATGGACTCTAACGGATTTGGGCTGGTTAGAGTATAATGTAAGATGAGCCCAGATAATAATAATAACTTACAGTTCCAGGTTCAGTGCTTTTGCTTTGAGGGTTTGTTTCACAGAGAATTGTGAACTCGATTATAACTTTAAGATTGCTATAAAATTACTATGTATTTTCTGTTTATAAGAATTGAGAAAAACAAAGTTGAACGTAGGGACAATCAACTTAAACGAAGTGTCGGACTCTTTATCTGATTTGTATGGTGGCCCTGAAGGGACATCGCATATCGCATACGTGTGCGCACACGTATGCAATGTTGTGAAACAATTCGCGAATATGTGCGCACACGTATGCAATGTTGTGAAACAATTCGCGAATATGTGCGCACACGTATGCAATGTCGTGAAACAATTCGCGAATATGTGCGCACACGTATGCAATGTCGTAAAAACAAATCGCGAATTTGTGCGCACACGTATGCAATGTCGTGAAACAATTCGCGAATATGTGCCCACACGTATGCAATGTCGTGAAACAATTCGCGAATATGTGCGCACACGTATGCAATGTCGTGAAACAAATCGCGAATATGTGCGCACACGGTATGCAATGTCGTGAAACAAATCGCGAATGTGTGCGCACACGAGTGCGAATATATTTGCGATGTCGTGAACGTTTATTGCATACCAAGTTGCATACCTTTGGGATGATGTCATAGTTGCAGACAATTTGTTTGTGACCTAGGGAGTACGTGGCGCTACAGTCAGGCTCCTGTAAGCATGGCTATACAATAATGTGTACCCAGGAACTTGGCACCAGGCCAAGTTTCGCCAACATGTACTACAGCATAAGCTATCTACCTACAGCCTACTAATAAGTACTTGTGCTATTACAATCAAGGTCGAAGAGTACGCACGCGCGAGGGTATTTTACTGTCAAACACGCCCATTTTATGTTAATAGCCCACGTACGTTCGTCCTGGGAAAAAAAGAAATACGCCACCCGCCTCGCTTGCCTCACAACAATGACTACCGCTGCAATGACTACCGCTAATCTCACTGTAGGCAAGAAACCCCCCAGATCATTAGACATTTTATTCAAAGGTATGCAACTTGGTATGCAATAAACGTTCACGACATCGCAAATATATTCGCAGACGTGTGCGCACATATTCGCGAATTGTTTCACGACATTGCATACCGTGTGCGCACACATTCGCGATTTGTTTCACGACATTGCATACGTGTGCGCACACATTCGCGATTTGTTTCACGACATTGCATACGTGTGCGCACATATTCGCGATTTGTTTCACGACATTGCATACGTGTGCGCACATATTCGCGAATTGTTTCACGACATTGCATACGTATGCGCACACGTTTGCGATATGCGATGTCCCTTCAGGGTCACCATAGATTTGGGCATGTAAGGATATGAAGTAGGGTGACTATACAAATAACACTAACTTACTTGTTTAGGTTTGGTGCTAGTGTTGGGAGTTTCCTGTTAAAAAGAGAAATGTGGATCGGCTTTAATTTTAACAGCTTAAATTCTACATTTTCTAAGAGGACCTTAAACGTCTTCGACTGCTTGACTGGACACAATTTTACTTTGTTTGACAGAGAAATGTGAACATAATTATAAATTTAAGATTGCTATAAGATTACTGTGTATTCTCTGTTTAAAATAATTGTGACAAACAAAGTTGTATGTACTGGCCATCAACGAGGTTTTGGACTCTATAACTGATTTAGGCATTTTATGATATAAAGTAGGGTGACTCTACAAATAACACTAACTTACATGTTTTGGTTTGGTGCTAGTGTTGGGAGTTTCCTGTTAAAAAGAGAAATGTGGATCGGCTTTAATTTAACAGCCAACTATTTACATTTTATAGTATTGAGAAGTAAG
Organism: Leptasterias polaris; assembly: GCA_037783415.1. NCBI lineage: Eukaryota > Metazoa > Echinodermata > Asteroidea > Forcipulatida > Asteriidae > Leptasterias > Leptasterias polaris. Next base: position 1,931,947 of record JAZGTN010000005.1, on the reverse strand, counting down.
ATGTTCTCAATTGAAAATGGGTTTTTGTTATCCAATTGTGGCTATGCGATAAGGGAATCCTTAATGTACTCGACTGCTTGACTGATAACACCTTCATTTAACCTGTTTGACAGTAAAATGTTAACTCGATTATAAATTTAAGATTGCTATAAATTACTTTGTTTTCTCTGTTTATAAGAATTGTGAAAAACAAAGTTGTGTGTATATACTGGCCATCAACCTAAACAAGGTGTTGGACTCTATAACTGATTTGGGCATGTTAGGATATAAAGTAGGGTGACTCTACAAATAACACTAACTTACTTGTTTAGGTTTGGTACTAGTGCTGGGAGTGTCCTGTTAAAAAGAGAAAGTGGATCGGCTTTAATTTTAACAGCTTAAACTCTACATTTTCTAATATTGAGAAGTGAGATTTTCTCAATTGAGAAATGTTATTTTCCTATCAAATTGTAGCCATGCGTTAAGGGGACCTTTGTCTGCAACTGCTTGACTGGACCATGGAGGAAGAAAATAGGAGTCACAACGAAGGCACATCAAAGGTTCAATGTCTTTTGCCGCGGGCGTAAAAACAGCAGGCGCGCACACGCGCACTTATCCGATTATCGAGCCAGAATTTCTTTGCACATGCGCATTGCGCATATGGTAACACGTTGTCCACGGAACACGGTACATGTAAAATTAAAATAGGGTAATGTCTTGTGCATACGTTCAGGGATGAGCATTGAGACCTTTAATCAAATTCAACAGTCTGCCTATAGTAAATAACAATGCTGTATTTTGTTCTCCACAATTAAATTGTTGGGTTCTTTGATCTACTTCTTTAGCACTAAGGATACTGCTCCCAAACGCTTTTTGGAGTCTATAATCATATGCTAATGAACAGGTTGACATGTCATTTTAGTAGGCATACACGTTCAAACATTGGATCCCTTTTCAGACCTTTGATTAGATAAAATGCATTGTGGATTAAATATGATTTGTTTTAATTGTATCCGAAATTAAAGCTACAGATGGCCTCCATAAGCATAACGGTACGTCAATGTTTGTCAAGTACTACTTGGATATACTGTCACTGTCGAGTGACATTTTACACGACGAAAAACTGTTAATGAAGAATTGGGGGGAAAGGATTCTCAAGTTTTAGATGATTGAACATCTTTCGTAGGCTTTATTTGCAAGCCTTGTGTTTTTCTCAGACTGTTCGTCTTGGTATTGGTCTTTGTATCGGATGGCTTCGGTGTTGGTTTCGGTGTTGGTTTCGGACTGTCTGGTCTCGGTTTCGGACTGTTGGTCTTGGTCTTCTTCTTGATCTCGGAGTGCGTTGTCTTGACTACAACATTGGAGGTGACAATCCTGCCTTGACACTGAAATGCTGCTATATTAAACAAAACATTTCTTGGAACTCGTTGGGCCACTCTCAATGACTGCTAACATTTGAAAATGTTTTCTCTTGCACATGCCAGTTTTTCCTCGACAATATCAATAATTCAAACAATATAATTTGATAATTTAATTTTTACTTTTCAGGCTTGCCTTCAGAAGCAATAATTGGATGTGGTGCAGAGAACTATCTACTGATCCATGCTGCACCTAAAACAAGTGGGAGATTTTTTCCCCATGTATTTGCAACAAATTTTTCGATGGCTACAATTAGAGGCTATTGCCCAGCAATTGCAGCTGTACATGAGGGGTTTTCTGATGGGTCATCAGTTTTTACAACCAGGCAGTAAGTAGCACTACTGGTCAAAGGAATGTTTGTCATGCTCCCAATGCAATAGGTAGTCTGCTATCTTCATGGGACTTGTGCAGTGTTTCACAGACATTAGCACCTCCCCGATTGAGCATTTTGCTGGCGCTTATCTCTTCCCTATGACAAAAACATACCTCCCCGTTGCAGCTGCCACAGCTACATGAGGATGAATGAATTGCATGCCCTCATTACAAGTTATAGCGACACATTATATATGGGTACACATTATCCAGGCAATGTCTACATCTTTGGAACTCCTAAAAGATGTGCCTCTGCATGAGATTTTAAAAGCAGCGGCATGGAAGACTGCCTCGTCATTCGTCTCATGCTACCTAAAGGATGTGTTGCAAGTTGAGGGAAGCACAGGTAGAGCAGCCTTTGCATCTGGTATACACCCAATCAGAAGTAGATGCCAATGTGGAAAGATTGGTCCTGCTGCTCCTAGACACCCGAAGGGTTTCATTGGTGGTTCCTTATAGAAGCTGTAACTACTTTCAGTGAGTAATTGTCACTCATGTACCCACTATTTAAATATTAAGTCCACTAAAGGTAATTGCTTACTGCTGCTCAGAAGCCCGAAATGACACAGCCATGCTTACCTCTTTTTCAGTGCTACTTTATGCAATCGTATAGTAGGTAAAGAGGGGGGTGGGGGGGGGGGGTCATGCTGTGGACTACAACAAATCTTGCGTTATATGGTAGTCCACGAGGGGCCGATACGTACCTGCTAATACTCCCTACCCCCTTCCCCTCTTATAGGCTTGACCTTCATATGGAGTATTTTCTGCCTCAGAAAAGATGACGCTATGCGATGGTAAAGGGTATTGGCTTGTGAGGGCGCTGTTGTACTGCGTGAAAAACTTACTGATTAAAACCTTTACTAGCCTAAGAAATCATGCAATTGTAAGAATGAGGAGGTAATTATCGGCCCCTCGTTGTGGACTACCCAATCACTTAAGGTTCGTTGTACTTTCTGCCAAGCAGCTAGTGAAGTCACTGAAATAGAAGAAAGTCGGACTTTATGTATGTTATGATCAATGGACAGTTTTATCTTAAAACAATGCAATGTGTATAGGGTTTGTGCACTTGTCTTCTGTACAATTGTTTGCTGTGGAGTGGTCTACCAAAGGGCCTTTTGACCTTGATGCTACATACAAATAGACAAAAAGACACATTCTTGGTGGAGCGTTATTGAGGAAGTGTCTGGCTCACTGGAATCAATTTATCGTATAGTCTTAATATCAGAATGATGCTTAGAATCCCGGTCATGGCATTTTTTTCCTTGTGCAACTTGTTTTACCGTAATTCAATTGTGCTTTGGATGGGATCAAGCCGTCCTTTGAACTAGGATTGGTAGAGTGCACAATCACAGTGCTGGTTCACATAGCAAGCACCCTTGTTTAAAGTTTCCTTAGGCTTTCAAGCTACAGTGATTAGGTTCACTTATAATTTATAAGGCGTCTTTACATTTTTACATAAAATAATAACCCCAGTGTTTCTGGATCACATAGCAAGCACCCTTGTTTAACCCTTTAAAATCATGCTTGCTTTTGAGGATTTTGTATGTGTTGTCATTTTGTAATGCAAAATCTCATTTACAGTACAGAAATCCTATATAATTATGTATCATTGGAAAGCTTACATATAGGGCTATATTTTGGGAGAAAAATTTGACCCCCAGGAGCTTTTGAAAAAATATGGCGGCCATTTTTAATATGATTTTAAACTATAAAATTTCATATTTTTCCATATTTTTGGCAAATATCATAAATTTCTCAGCATGAAGGGAAGTTTTTGATGCCCTATCTATAATCAACCATATCAGAGCTTTCTATCTATGAAAAAAAATCAGGAAAATACATAAATTTAGTCCCCTGAAAGTCATACAACATGTTGCTATATATATAACTCACTTTATTTACAACAAATTGGCAAAAATGAAAAATAGTGTTAACAATTACCTAGTTTGCATCAATTTACTAGTGTTTTGTGCGCAATATATGCATCATGTCATACATCATTGTAAAGGTTATTATTTTGGCTACAAACATCACAATTTTGACCATTCTTGAAAACATAAACAAAAGTGACAGCTGTAGTCAGTTTTGAGTGTTGTTGCCTGATGCTGCGCATATTCTTAGCTTCATTCAGCATGTCTTCCTCGCCACTGTCGAGATCACCATTCTCATCGCTCTCGTCGACACCACTCAACAAATTTAAAACTTCTATGTCTTCATAACTCTTTCTTTGATATTGGACAGGATTTGCCATCCTTTCAGGCTTCTTTTTAGGCATAATTGCAGAGAAAGAGAGCGTAACAATCTGATAAAGTGTGTGACTAGCATAGAGAAACTTGCATGTGAAACACAATGGTGACGCGTACACAAGCTTTTTTCATGCATGTGAACAAATCAATGGTATGGTTTCTGTTTCGCTCTGTATTAGTTTTCATGTAGTTCCTAGGAGGGGTACCATACTATGGTTGGAAAGCTTATATCTTCAGCTTTCTGATGGTGCCTGACTCAGTTTCCTTAGGGTTTTAAGCTACAGTGATTAGGTTCACTTATAATTTATGAGGCATCCCTGGATTTTTACATAAAATCTACAAATCAGAAAAGAGAATTAGCTGTTGCTAACTGCTTAACAACCAAAAGGACCTGTGGTATAAATGCAAAAGTTAGTTAGTGGCCTGACGTTTCGACCCTAGCAGAGTCTTTCTAGAAGGCTAAAATCCATAAAATCAGTTCACCTTATGATGTGGTTAATATTGCATGACTGTTGATCAATAAGTTTCAAGGGCTCAAGTTTGCTGGATTAAATCTTGCAATAATTTTAAAGCAAACGTAAGAGACCAAAGACAAGATGACTTACAAGGTTTGTAATAAACTAATCTTACCCAGTTATCCAACTTTTTGATGAGTTTAACACGTTTGGCCTTCTCAGTCAAGTTGTGGTCCCACTTGAGATGCCGGTCGAGTTCTCTCATACTCGTTGAGCAGAGGGGACATTCACGCATCGGTTTTGCCTGAAACAAAGAAAGAAAAGGGTAGCAATTGCAGGATTCTTCTTTTGTGTAGTTGTCAGATACAGAGTCCACACTCTGGGAATGCCCCTGGACACCTTTGCAGAGTGCAAGTTTTTTTTTCTTTACACTGCCGCCAGTACTGTGCATACATAAACAGGAATGCTTATTAATTTCATTTGATTGTGAGTGTTTGATTGCGGGATTGAGTTAGCGCTGTTGATTTTGTAATGGTGTAACGTTTGTTTTAATCATACTATTCTGTCTGATCAAACTTTCAAATGGTTACGGTGTAAACATTTTCAAGCTCTTTGATGACAAAAAGATTGCAAACTGTTCTGTTTTAGCTCGGGAGATGTGACGTTTCAAAGAAGTAAACTTTGATTTAGTGTAATTTGATATTTGCTTCGTAGACGCATTTAACTTTCCAGTTATTGTGTCTTATGTTGTTATCCAATGGGTAGTTGTTTACACAAACTATCTCGGGCAGTTTGTGAGATAACAACATAATTATAGTTGACCCAGTTTACGTTTACTCTGTAAAATCATGACGTAATACTCCGTTTTTATTTTGAAGTTTACTCAATAATAGTGCTTTGTAAGGTTTTTAACTTTCGGTTTTGACCAGAAGGAAAGATCAAGCTCGGCACACTCTGTGATAAAGTTGTATGATAGATCAAGCTCTTTCAAATGATATAATACTCATATATGGTTTATTGCATAACCAGCCCATAATTGGGAATGCCCACAATTCCCCATATTATACCCATATGTTCTTTGCATGGTCTGAACGGAGGACCCTCTTTTGACCCTCTGTCATCCCTTCCATACTATCCGCTGCTCAAATAGTGAACAATTCTCGTGGTCTTCACACCTATTAAAACGATTTGAACGTTCACCGCTCGTGGACGCCGCCATGACAGCTTCCTCGAGTCCGTAGACTGTAGAGCAACATTCAGTACGGCACTAAAATTGACTACTTTTACTTGCACTTGCTGTGCGCAGGCATGACATGACGTAATGTTACCATTATTGGTCATCCGGAACGGTGAGTACGCCGGAACGCCCAGTACGTGACACCGGGCATCGGCCAGGCATCGACCGACTTACTTGCGATAATTTTGTGATGCGAAACAGGCTTTAAGTTAAAGTTAAACGCCCCGGCATTAGCAAGGAGTCCGTGGGTGCGCCGCAGGCGATATTTTCGTCCAGCTCAGTGCTGCAGAACCAAGGGGAAATCTATTGTAAGCTAATTGTGACTGTGGTTTTAGATGTGACCCTATATTAAATTTGATATGCATGTTTTTCTTTGTTGATTGTTGTCTGACTGCAATGTGAGTTGCTTTTAGGTCGGTTTGTTTTAAGTTATCATAAAGTTCATCAAAACCAAAAGCCTTATCCTAGTCTTGGTTCCAAGACCCTCCAGTGATGTAGTCACGAAAACCTAACCGCTATCTAAACAGCTATCACCCCAATAACTACTCGCCACTAGAGGGCGCTATTATTCCCGTAAAAACCGCTATCACACCACGAACCGCTATCACAGGAGGGTTTTGGGAATTTTGCACGGGCGAGGTATGTGACCATTATGCATATTCAACATGAGAGTCAAGAAAATAATTACGCAAGCGCACTAATGGAAAAATCTCGTCGCATAATGAGCAGGCCAGGCTGGTAACTTGCTGTGGCTAATCGGCTCGCGAGAGATAAGAGGAGCTATAGCTATGCTTTGAATACAGCGTGTTTGTACACGTACGTTGTTGGACAAGTTTTGAGACAAACAATGGCTACGAAGACGGAGGAACCCTCGGCCAATGTGCCGCGGCCGGCTGGCCGCAGCAAATTTCGGCTGTGTTTTATTTGCGGAAGAGAGTTAATAACTTGTAGGAGATATTTCACTCTGTTTTCCAAAGTAAACAAAATAAACTAAAACATGACTCCAGGTGTTCCAGGAATCATGCAGGTTCCTAAAAGAAACCATACATTTTGCCGTTTTTGAGCATTTTTCAAAAAGGTAACGGGTTATCCGAACCACATTTTGAGATAACTCTCGTGATATTCGGAGTTACCACGGATGAAGGAACAGGGTTTACTTCCAGCCGTATAAAAATTAATTACTGCAGCGAATTCAACCTGGATTTGTTTACAATTTTAATCATGAGTATTTGACAAAAGAAAATACGTATTCAAATTATGAATTCAAGTAGTAATTATTTGTTTTAATCGATCGTAAGATTTTATTTCAGGGAGTCCGAGCAACGGAAGCGTGTTTTACAGTGCACAGCGTGGGGCTAGCTGCACGACACAGGTGGGGCTACTATCGCGACCGAAACGGGCCCCCGAGCTGTACCTGGAAGTGGAAGCTTATGAACATGTGGGAGGGGTATGGAGCCAGACCACAAACAACATTGTTTTTATTCCGGGTTTGCCAGTCGGTACACCTCGCTGATCAAATCCGCTGTTTAAAAATCGCAACGTGTCAATGCTTATAGTGTACGCCCCTTCCACGATTTGTACTGAATTTCTTGATAGGATGTATGACCTTGCAATTAGTTTATAAACAATTGTGGCACAAAATTAAAAAAAAGACCCCCAAAAAATAAAAACGGCGAGCCCCTGAAGGGTCAGGTGAAATAAAGAAAATAAAATTAAAAGGTGGAAAAAAATAAACCTCCCTCGAAATATTTGTCATCCCTTGAAACACAAAATCACTTCGTTTCCTTAAAATATTATTTTATTCAATCCAAATATAGTGTTCAATATATATATTTTTTTTGAAAGAAGTGTTTTTCTAGGTAACGAAATAGATTATTCATAGAAAAAACGTTTTCGTTCCCTCAAACATTTTCAGTCCATCAAGATATGCTTTTGTTCCCTCGAAATACGCTTTCTTTTCCTCGAAATATGATTTTGTTCGCTTCGAGAGAAATGAAATAGCAATTCGGGGAACAAAATATTATTACGAGGGAACATAAATATTGTTATTACAAGGGGGAACAAATATCTGTAAATTTTTGTTTTAATCTTTACAGAATAAAATCACCTGTCCTGGTGCTCCCCGTACCAAAAGTAAAACCTGGTCGTCGCAACGATCGGTGGTGGAGGGTTACGATCGCTTTCCAACTCAGTAATTTTGGCCAATGCAAAGCAGTACACCTGTAGTACATGTACTTGTTGTAGAACGTCTATCAGTCACCTTTGGATTTATTATGAATTTGTTTACTTTTGTTGTTGTTCTGACATAAGTATATATTAGGTTTCGTTCTCTGTGTTTTTGGGGGGCGATGTTTGGAAGTCGAAGGAACGGGTAGATTGGCTGGACCATGGACCGACGCGTGTACAGTGCAATAGTCGGATGAGCCATCATCAACGTCTTCCATGAAATCAACGACAATTTTGGCAGCTTGAAATATCAAACTTTTACAAAATCCAGTGGATAAATTGACAAAGAGATCATTTCCCCTTTGCGAATTGTCAAAGAGCATTTTCTTGCTGGAGTTTAAGCTTTCCGATACCTAATTTTCTTACTGATAACTCAATAGCTTTGTCCAATCTAAGATCAGACATTATCTCACTCAATTCGATCAGTTATGCCTTCCTGTGACTCGACTGTGAAAGTACGTGTACGATATCACCTCTAGCTAGCTCGCTAGCTAGCTAGAGCTGTGCCGTTCAGTGTGTACGTATTTGTTATTGCATGCAGTGTACACGTCCCGTATGTATTTGTTATGTTATATCGCGTCCGTAGAGTTCTTTACATTCAAAGCCATCACAAGACGTCAAGATACCAGACTAAAATTCTGCCAAGCAAGCGAAGTCATAAATTATGCTAATTACCTTATCAACAAGGCATGCTGGGAAATCGCTCGGAAAAGTCCGAGCAGATTCTGCAAAATTCCCAAGACCATCCTGTGATAGCGGTTCGTGGTGTGATAGCGGTTACGGGAATGATAGCGCCCTCTAGTGGATAGCGGTTTAGATAGCGGTTAGGTTTTCGTGACTACATCACTGGAGGGTCTTGGAACCAAGACTAGCCTTATCCTTGCTCAATAGACGTGTGATTACTTTCATTGTATCCTTGTAATAACTCACCGGCTTCTTCTTGGATGGTGGTCCCATAACACGTTCTGTAAAATAGTTTACAACCGAATAATTGTGTTAAAATTTCACACGAGATAAGAAATAGAAAATAACTCGAGTCATTTGAATTTCGTTGAACGATGGATGTGCTTTTGGCAAAAGGGTAATTATAATGCCACACGTTAAGAGAAAGTGAAGCTGAGTGGTCGGCAGATTTTTCGATAGCATGAGCGTGGGATTCGGGACACAGTTCAAGGTTCACATAAAATAGTTTAAGGTTTACAAAACAATAAAAAATACAAACAAAATAAGGTGCCGGAACTTAGCAAAATAGCAAAAATTACTTCGGGGCATAGAGCATTCTAACTGTTCAATAGGCTTCAGGGCAATTGGAATGTTTTCAAGACAATCATATATATTAGTTTACAATTTGCATTTTTGAATTTCTTTTTATATTTTGCCTCTAATTGATGTCGGTGCCCCCTCCCCCCGAGTTTCAATTTTGATGTAATCTGAACTGTTTTTTCCATAGACACACAGTACTTGTTTTTTTAACAGGAGACGCGTGTACGCGCTACGCACGACTCTCAGCCAATGATAGCTCTTCACGGGTGCACAATTCATCAAAGATGGCGGTTCGCCATTTTGGGTGTCAAAACGTGCACAAAAGGATGGTGCATGTGTTTACGCACCTCCGAACAATGCGCGTCTACCATCTGCCTTTTGGGGGGAGTCCATTCCTTTTGTGCACGTTTTGACACCCAAAATGGCGCTCTTGTAAGCGAAGAATAGTTCGTCTCACAGTTGGTTAAGTGCATTCTGCATTCATACTCATGTGCGCTGGTGTGCTAGCATACGCGCGCGCTAATAACGCAAATTACGGTACTCGATGTAAAATGTATCGATACACGCGAGGCGTAAAAGCTGACAACCGTCCCAAGCGCCCGCGCCCTATATTTATCAATGTAAAACTCCTATATTAAATTTTGTTTAGTCAGTCGAAACGTATAGATAGGTTGCAATAATTATGACGTAATTCGGCCATCTTTACGGGCAATTTGGAACACACAGTCATGCGTTACGCGTGAGAACGGCGTGCAGCACGCGCAGATTTCACAAAACTCATTGCATGATTGGTTAGTGAATGACGCGGCTGCGTTAATAATTTGAGCGCTTGACGCGCCTGCAAGCCAAAATGCGATTTGCCTGTAAAGATGCCGTCTACTGGGAACTATCTATACAGGGCAAAGTAAAGCATGACACGTGATTCGTGCTCCACAAAATAAATGCAAAGAATTTGTTAGTGCGTTTTAATGTTGTAACGTTAAATGACTATGTGCACAAACATGAATGCACTATAACCCCCAAAGTGTAGCCTTCGTGTTCCAAAAAAATATAAAATTATGGATTCTTTAAGAAAATAATTTGTATGGATACATTTGGAGATGGCTAATTATTCTGCTGACTAATTAGGTTTTGTGGAAATTATGTAAGTGCAAGCAAACTCAATGCATGAAGCGAGACTTGTGTATACGAAATGACTTTTAGGTCAATATTTTGGGTACGGAACTAGCCCTACATAGGACTCTTCCTCTGTGCTGTACACTGTAGTGTATTACGAAAGTGAAAGGCCGCCAGGGCTAGGTAGGCCTACGGAACGACTTATTAGGTACATTGCTCTGAAAAGGGGTTTTGGCCCAGGTCAAATAGTTAGACAACTGCATTTCACAAACGAACTGAGTACAAAACGACATGGGTACGAAGATTTATAAGATTTCTTCTACTTTCATGCTTTCGTTGTTTTTTTTAAGTGTTTTTTTTTTTTGGGGGGGGGGGGGTTTGCCGATCGTTCGCTTTATTTTAGGTGCCTTTCTTGTCTTAGAATAAAAACGAAGAAAAACTACTGAAATGCATTAATCATTATCAATATCGTTATTTGAATTAGAAGACTGATGTGCCTCCGCTGAAGTCATAATTATTTATTCAGTTTGATGCCACAACACAGTACATGTAGCTGCAATGATCGTTTCATGCCCCGATTAAGTCAATAGTATTTAGGAAGTTCAAGGGTAAATCTATGATGACTGTATTTTTGTATAAGAGACTAAATTTGCATATCTATACAGTCACAACATTACTGATACACACCCTGTTCTAGCAATATGAAAACCGGTATTGTGATGAAATACACGGTATAGTTCAATGAATAAGTTCTAAAGATTTAAACAGACACAGACAGGACTTAAACATCAACGTGATTGTTATTTGTGGTACCTTGCGTTTTATCACAGCCCGAGGGGAAACAATGATAAACGAATGAACTTGTTTGTGTCGATAGTCCGTAAAACAATTCCAATTTGAGTTTCATGTAAAGAAACTTGAAGATGGAAGGAGGAATCTCGATGCTGGTGTTTGTGTCACTTGATGCAGGCGGACTCCTGATGGTTGTCACCGCTCAACCAGCAGTGTTTGCGGTAATCTTAACACCTGAGGCCGAACATAAGGAGGGCGGGCAGGTTGATATGACGTGTGTCGCTACAAACATCGAGTCGGATCACATCGTTGAGTGGAGGTCTACTCTCCACGATATGACTCTGAGATGGGATGACACTACACTACACTAACGACCAACATGCGGTTTATGTTTACTACAACCATGGAGGTAGGAATGAACGAAAAGAATCAAGCTCTTTTAAGGGAGTCTACAACCTTTCCCCGGACGGGTTTGGTCACGAGGGAACCATGGGGTCCTTTTCTGTAAAAGTAATATGACACAAAGTCAAAAACAGCAATCAGTTGAACTAGTAACCTTCCCCGGACGAGTTTGGTCATGGCCTTTATCTATAAAAGACACACAATCAAAAACGGCGATCCCGTTGAACTTTTACCTAGTTTCTATAATGGTAGCACTAGAAATACAGAAGCAATGAAGGGTGTTGGGGGGTACAACAATTTTGAAATAAATACAATCACACTACACAATACCACTCTGTCCAGGGTGGCCGCCAGATCGAGATAAACCACTCAACAAACTACGTCGGGGTTACTAAAGGTCGTATTTGTCTTTAATCACTCCCTATCAGTGATACTACCCGATAACGCTTCCCAATGATTCACCGACAAACGGGGCCTCTATAATATGACGTAAGTTCAATATCTTGTTTTGTAAGTAAATCTAGAAAACATCAGTATTAACGCTTCCCACCGATTCACCAGCGAACATGGCCTCATCCCAGTTGTTTAGTATTTAGCTTTGTATGTAAATCTTTTTAAAAAAACATCGGTATTACAACACAATCAAAGACATCCGTGGCATGATAACCTCCAAAACACTGTCGTGGGCCGAATAGTTCACCTTTGCACCACGTTACCTGGTGTGTAAACACTTCCCCCAAAAACTTGTCCTGACGTGTTCGGAAATGGGGCGTGACGTCACAGACTTATCGGAATAAACTTGCCCAGACGAGTTCAATCACGAGAGTGACCTCAAGATCGAAGATAAGCCATTCAACAAACAAAGCCGGGGCAAAAAACCAAGTCGCGCACCAACGCAGTTGATCTTGGACTTTGACCACGACAGATAGCGATAACAGTGTAAATAAATTAAGTAATACGCACGTTCAATGGCACCCGTGGTCTGTAAGACTACACATAACTTTAAACCACTTTACTCTGACTACCCTTTTCTTCTTCCTCGACGTCTTATCAGGCGTCGTGAAAGACACCGCTTTGTTTTCACTTCGTGAAAATACAAACGCGCCGTACACGGCTCGTTTATGTTGCGTGGGGTTGTTCTGCGGCGCTCCGTGGTTTCAAGAAACCACTACCGCACCGCCAACTGAGGTTAAACAATAACGGTTTGCCCTCAGTTACACTGTCGTGAGACAAGCCTTCTTTCGGTATCTTTCAGACACCGCCCAACATGATGCCATGCATCATGTTTACTCCCACGTCTCGGCCCTTTGGGCCTCCCGAACACTGCCGTGGGTCACACGACTCCCCACTTCGTGACTCGCCTTCGGCCCTTCGGGCCTCCCGAACACTGCCGTGAGCCGAACGTTTCACCACTGCGTGGCTCACCTTTGCACCACTTCACCTGGTGTGTAAACACTCACCCCCATTCCGCGCGCCCTTTTGGTTTTCGGTGTGCAATTTTGGGTGTGCAGCTTTTCGGTGTGCAACCCGGTGTGCCGGTGTGCATTAGGTGCGCCGGCCTACCCTATTACTACTCTTATGAATGAAAGTGATCCGAAAGGTACGGAGCTCCACGAGGGCCATGCCACTTATCTAGATAACGACATAATTTATCTTGCCAAGTCAACTTTTTAAAACGAAAAAGTCGACTTATCCTGATAATTTATCTCACCAAGACGACTTCCTAAACTAAGAAGTCGACTTATCCTGATAATTTATATCACCAAGACGACTTCCTAAAACAAAGAAGTCGACTTATCCTGATAATTTATCTCACCAAGACGACTTCCTAAAACTAAGAAGTCGACTTATCCTGATAATACTCACCAAGACGACTTCCTAAAACTAAGAAGTCGACTTATCCTGATAATTTATCTCACCAAGACGACTTCATAAAACTAAGTCGTCTTGGTGAGATAAATTATCAGGATAAGTCGACTTTTTCGTTTTAAAAAGTTGACTTGGCAAGATAAATTATGTCGTTATCTAGATAAGTGGCATGGCCCTCGTGGAGCTCCGTAGAAAGGATAACCTACATCTGTAGGTCTTTCATTCATGATAGAAAATGGTGCCATACAAATGTAAGTCTTTTAAATTCATGTTCGGAAGTGAAATGGGTGAAAAGGACATTTGTGGCAGCACACCGTTTGATATGTTTTACAGGATGCTTGATATTATTATTCACCTACTGAACAAAAAAACAATGGTTGTTTTTAGGTTTGCGTGTGTGTTGTGCGTGTGTGTGGGTGTGAGTAGGTAACCACATTCAAACCGGGAACCTATAACAAAAGAGGACAATAGGTCCACGGTTGCTATCACAAAGGAAAGCATTGTGGTGCACGGTTGCTTTCACAAAGAGTTGAACAAAGGAGGGTCCACGATTGCAGGCTGTTACACACTTGTGTGTGTGGGTGAGTAAGCATTACATACGAAGTGTGGACCTGAGAATAAAAGAGGTCCACCACACAAGGCAGGGTTTTGAAACACTCTGAGTGTATGTGAGTGCAAAACGGTGTTTTGCCTATAGGCCCATTCTTTAAAGTTATTGATAAAACTCATACGCACACACAATTCATGCAGCTGAGTTCGCTGGTACCCAACAACCCAGTGTATTCATGGTGTGGGTTGTACGTGTAGGCCATATACGTTATGTTGGCGGTTCATCAGTTCAATGTCAACAGGTTGATTTACTCCTATGATAATAGCATATGTGTTCACGTATTAATCACATGTAATAATTTCCCGCCAAAATAGAACATAAGAATGCTATAGTGGTACAGAAGCGCACAATTTGTGTATTTCAATTGGTTATTTAGATGAAACAACTGAGCCATGCCTCTTGGTTGACAAATCCCTATACTTAAAACACTCAAAAGTGTAATCGTATTATTTTGACATAGTATATAATTATTAATGTTTCCATTGCCGTAGCCACATCGTACACACTGCAGCACTTGTGTCATGCCACTTGTCCTAAACATGATATCAATCAACATGGGACTGTCATTTGGTAAGAAGGTGCATGACAAAACCTCCTCAACGATCATCTACGTACAGAATTGGTTTGTCTTTATTGTCATTGGTTGACAAAACCAAAATAAAAAATAAAAACACAATCTAAGTAAACAAATCAGATTAAATTAACCCATGAACTCTTGGACAATTTAACAGCACAATTAGATTTTAAAAAAACATTTAAAATTCGTTGAACATTTCGCAAAACTAACTCTTTTAACCAATAGACTAAAACAACTTGTTTGCATTAAACTGACAATGAACCACAGGCACGTTGCGACCAAACAATTAGTCCCTGGCTGCAAACATTTGTTGTTGTTGTAAATACCGATTTGTACTCGATGAAACGACTAAAAACACGCTTTATACGTCTTGACCAAACCGAACGAAAATACCAATTAATGTCGATCAGTTTATTTAAGTTAAAATAATTAGAACCGCTTACTTACCCTCCGTGAGTGTAAACTGTAGCTGGTCCTTCCCCTGTGTTGATACTAAATTGCAGTCGTTCGAACAAACAATTTTAACATTGATCGGGACAAAGGTGTACTGAATATTTCCACCGCATGCACCAAGGCGTCCCGGAACAAATCCCGACGCGGTAAAAAATAGATCAATATATTGGCAAATAGATAAATAAATAAAAATATAAAAGGTTATTAGGATACACAATTATGTTTTAGGTAAAAGTAGAAGCCGTTAATATAAACAAAAAAAAAAACCAAAAAACAATAATAGATAATAATAACTCTTCCAGCATACATTGTTTGAAAAAACATGTCGTTGCGTTCGCTTGGGAATTCCCCGCGGCGGATTAATCTGCTTGTTCAATGGGCAGCCAAAAACGACAAACGTGTCTCCAGCTGGTAGGTAGCAACCCATATTGCACCAGAGCCCATTTGAATTTAGGTTATGAGGATAATTCCCATAATGTGTATTGTTTGGGTTGGGGCTCAGTGTAGGCATAATCTGCAATGCCACATGTGGGTCTTTGCACACTGCAACACATTTTGATGACTAATGTCTAATATGATCTCACTAAAAAGCTGTTTGTCCAACAAAGTGTTCAACCATAGGTCTGGTCCTTGTTCTATGGTTCAACGTAGTTGTGTCAAACATATAGTTGGTGAAATAATTTGTGGTTGGTCTTCCGGTATTGGTCAGAGGCCTACACATTGGAAGATGCCTACTGGTGTTGGTACGAGCCTACTGTTGAGGCTTTTTAGTGTTATTTTTGGACTTAAACGTTCTGTTTCCTATTTAGTTGCGCACAGTAGTGACAGTGGCAGTGCAAAGCAATGCAGCGATACTGCCATTGCACTCTACAGTTCAATGTAACTACTCATGCATGATACGCAGTGAATGCAGGACACAACCACTACATGTTTGAATTGCACAATCAAGATGAGTAGGGTCATATCTTTGGATTCCGTGACCATTTTTTGCTACCTTTTTTTCTTGATGGATTTGACTTCAGGAACCATTTAAAAGGAAAATAAGCTCCTATGTACCTCTGAAATGTGATAGGAACTTTTTTTATAGCGCAATATTCAAAATGGCCGCCGACGCCATCTTGAAAAACATAAATTGTAATAGCTCTGGCACCGGATGACCTAGACGGACAAATAATATATCCTTTTCCACTATATGTGGTATTTGTAAGGTTTGGGGATCATCTTAACCTCTAAATCCGAGATGGCCGCCGTCGCCATCTTGAAAAACATAACTTTCAATAGCTCTGGCACCAGATGACCTAGACAGACAAAAGAGATGTCATTTTCCAATATATTTGGCACTCCATAGCTGCTGGAATGGTAATTGTAGAGTCTGGGGATCATCCTAACAAAAACCCCTGGCATAACAAAAACCCCTGGAATGGTAATTTCATAGAGTTGGGAATCATCGTGATCACATAATCCAAGATGGCCGCCGTCGCCATCTTGAAAATTATGAAATGTGACAGCTCTGGCACCAGATGAACTAAAAGAACAAATACGGTTTCATTTTTCAAATTTGAAAAATCAGTTATAATTATGTGTTCTTTATAGGCTAAAAGCCACTCTTGGTAAGGGGCTATACAAGAAGAAAAATGATTAAATGTGAAAAAAAACTCAAGAGAGCTGGAGGTAGGAATTGATATTTCTCTTAAAACAGTCTAGATTGTAGGATGGAGGGAAACGTGCACTAGGCAAGGAGTTCCAAAGAGATGTAGTACGTGGAATAAAGCTGTTGGAGTGGCTCCTTGTTCTACATCTCAGCAAATTGAGAGTGTATGGATGAGAAGAAGCAGAAAGTCTGGTTTCACGCTCAAACACTCTGATAGGAGGAACTACAATGTAGGTCGGACACACTGGTGGCACATTTACCATGAAAATATATGTATAAAAGACAGAGGCTGGCTACAGACCTACGGTGGGAAAGAGGTTGTAACGTTGATCCCAACACTTCACCAACAAGATGAACAATACGCTTCTGATCTGTACCCTATCTAATAAAGATAAATGACAAGCAGATGCTCTGGCCCAAATATGACAACATTACTCTATTAGGGGACGTATAGTTGTCTTATACAGGTAGAGAGTAGCATCAGGAGGTAAGAACTTCCGAGCTCGGTAAAGACAACCAACTCGCATGGAAGCACTCTTTGCAATGCCTGAGATATACCTCTCCCAACTGTCATTGGTGGAGTTGTCAAGTCCAAGAAGGCGAAAAATCTGCTACCTCGGGCAAAGTCAATGGACCCATATGAATAGAAGTAAATGTATCATCTCTTGAGCGAGACAGAGGCAGAAGTTTAGTTTTCTTCGCATCGAAGGTTACTAGCCAATCATTCCCCTACTTTAGCTTGTTATGTAAGTTATTGTTTAGTGAGACACCTACCTCACAGCGAGAATTGTTGGAAGAGTTATGGGAAACACAGTAGAGGGTTGAATCAGCAAACATGGCGAGCTGAGACAAAACTTCATCGAGCAGATCATTAATGTAAACAAGAAAGAAAGTGGGACCAAGTACTGCGCCTTGTGGAACACCGGAATTGATATGACAGGCAGAAGGAGAGCAGAGATTATAGATAACATTCGGCCTGACACACCATGAATGAAGCTTGTGAAGCATGCCAGTATGCCACACTTTGTCGAAGGCCTTGGAGATGTCCAATACTACAACACGATCCTCGCCCCTGCGATCTAAGGCCCTACTTAAATGATCGGTAATTAGGGAAAGCTGATCACCCGTTGAGCAGGAATGGCGAAACCCGAACTGGCAGTCAGTTAGAAGAGCATTGTCCTCCAGGTATCCAAGGAGCTGTTGATTGACAAAGCATTCAAAGATCCTACTTATTATGGGAAGCAGACTAATAGGACGATAATTATATAGCTTCAGAACGCTCACCACCACCCTTAAAGACATGGACAACGGAGCCTCATCATTGAGTGTGGAGTTAGATGCAAAGTTGTCAGCAAAGGGTTTGCCTTATCTTGAGGAGAAGTAAGAACTTCGGGTCCATGAAAGAGAGGAGGAATGGAAGACTTGTTGAGGTTCAGTACACTATTTGCAATCCGCCAAAAATCCCTTGAACCAAGCCAAACTAGCAACAGAGTTCGCATATTTATTCTTAGCATCCTCTAAAACTCTCTTACATCGATTTCGAACTTCTTGAAAAAGACGCTTACTGTCCAAAGTTCCTGACAGATGATACTTCTTAAAAAATGGGCAATTGCTGCAGCACAGACTGGAGTGTACCAAGGTTGAGAATGGTCCCTGATCTGGTAGGTATGTAAGGGGATGTAAATCTCCATACCAAGGTTAATCCATTGGGATAACTCGTCTTCCGCCAAATCAGGACCAAGACTTAGAATCGAAGACCATGGCACATCAGTAAGAAAACATCGAAAACCATCCCAGTCAGCCTTTCCAAACTGAAACACAGTACGGTGGAAAGGCTGGAATGCTATAGATGTTGGAGAAGAATAATATGACAAAGAAACAGAGACAATCGAGTGATCTGAGTTACCAATTGGAGGCAAGACTTTGACAATTACACAGTCATCTGGCTTAGAACACAAGAAGAGGTCAAGCAAGTACCTACCATCGGAAGCACGATCCGGAATGTGAGTTGGTGATGAAACGATCTGGGAGATGTGTTGCAATACCAGAAATGTCAATATTACGAGAATGGGTCAGCCACTCCTTGTGTTGAACATTGAAGTCACCAAATACCATGACTTGAGCAGAAGGGTGCTGAGAAATAGCAGCGTCAATGCTATCAGAGATAGCATCAAGCACAGCGCAGGATGGTGATAAAGGTGAACGATACAGGAAAAACAGGTAGGTTCACTTCTGCGGTCTGAAGGCTACTCAGAAGCAGTCATTCTTGATACTGAGGACACTGACAGCTATGTACAAATGGCATATGTTTCTCAGAAGACATCGGGGCTCATGTGTGTGAAACGCAAACATCAGCTAATCAGTGCCCAGTGTTTGTGCGATGAGGCAATGGCTACTTCCATCATACCACTACATGTCTTGCTGGGTGTGACCAACTCTGGGTTCTATGGAACAAGTAAGAAGCTTATCGCAAATCGCGTGGAAAGTCCAAAAAGGCACAATATCTACTAGCAGTATGTGGTGAACAGCTCCCAGTGACACAAGAGATTATCAGCAATTTGGAGCAATTTGTACGGAGCTCTGGAAGTGCCATCCGACATGTTGAGATCCTGACATAATTATCTCAGGATGACGACATCCTAAACGCAAATAAGTCGACATACCGAGATAATTATCTCGGGATGTTGACATCCCAAAAGTAGGATGTCGTCTTCCTGTGATAATTTATCTCGGGATGACGACATCCCAAAAGCAGGATGTCGTCTTCCTGTGATAATTTATTTCGGGATGACGACATCCCAAAAGTAGGATGTCGTCTTCCTGTGATAATTTATCTCGGGATGACGACATCCTAAAAGCAGGATGTCGTCTTGCTGTGATAATTTATCTCGGGATGACGACATCCCAAAAGCAGGATGTCGTCTTCCTGTGATAATTTATCTCGGGATGTCGACATCCTTAAGGTAGAATGCCATTCACTGCATCACGCATCACGTAGGCCTGGGTGTCACTCAAAGGCCTTTACTAAAAATAATTCGCGTGTACGACATCCTACCTATAAGGATGTCGTCATCCCGAGATAAATTATCACAGGAAGACGACTTCCTAGCTTTGGGATGTCAACATCCCGAGATAAATTATCACAGGAAGACGACATCCTACTTTTGGTATGTCGACATCCCGAGATAAATTATCACAGGAAGACGACATCCTACTTTTGGGATGTCGTCATCCCGAGATAAATTATCACAGGAAGATGACATCCTGCTTTTGGGATGTCAACATCCCGAGATAAATTATCACAGGAAGACGACATCCCGAGATAATTATCTCGGTATGTCGACTTATTTGCGTTTAGGATGTCGTCATCCTGAGATAATTATGTCAGGATCTCAACATGTCGGATGGCACTTCCAGAGCTCCTTACGGAGCTCTGGAAGTGCCATCCGACATGTTGAGATCCTGACATAATTATCTCAGGATGACGACATCCTAAACGCAAATAAGTCAACATACCGAGATAATTATCTCGGGATGTTGACATCCCAAAAGTAGGATGTCGTCTTCCTGTGATAATTTATCTCGGGATGACGACATCCCAAAAGCAGGATGTCGTCTTCCTGTGATAATTTATCTCGGGATGACGACATCCCAAAAGTAGGATGTCGTCTTCCTGTGATAATTTATCTCGGGATGACGACATCCTAAAAGCAGGATGTCGTCTTGCTGTGATAATTTATCTCGGGATGACGACATCCCAAAAGCAGGATGTCGTCTTCCTGTGATAATTTATCTCGGGATGTCGACATCCTTAAGGTAGAATGCCATTCACTGCATCACGCATCACGTAGGCCTGGGTGTCACTCAAAGGCCTTTACTAAAAATAATTCGCGTGTACGACATCCTACCTATAAGGATGTCGTCATCCCGAGATAAATTATCACAGGAAGACGACTTCCTAGCTTTGGGATGTCAACATCCCGAGATAAATTATCACAGGAAGACGACATCCTACTTTTGGTATGTCGACATCCCGAGATAAATTATCACAGGAAGACGACATCCTACTTTTGGGATGTCGTCATCCCGAGATAAATTATCACAGGAAGATGACATCCTGCTTTTGGGATGTCAACATCCCGAGATAAATTATCACAGGAAGACGACATCCCGAGATAATTATCTCGGTATGTCGACTTATTTGCGTTTAGGATGTCGTCATCCTGAGATAATTATGTCAGGATCTCAACATGTCGGATGGCACTTCCAGAGCTCCGTAGTCGACATCTCGGGATGTCGACATCCTAAAACTAGGAAGTCGTCTTCCTGTGATAATTTATCTCGGGATGACGACATCCCAAAAGTAGGATGTCGTCTTCCTGTGATAATTTATCTCGGGATGACGACATCCTAAAAGCAGGATGTCGTCTTGCTGTGATAATTTATCACAGGTAGGATGTCGTACACGCGAATTATTTTTAGTAAAGGCCTTTGAGTGACACCCAGGCCTACCTGATGCGTGATGCAGTGAATGGCATTCTACCTTAAGGATGTCGACATCCCGAGATAAATTATCACAGCAAGACGACATCCTGCTTTTAGGATGTCGTCATCCCGAGATAAATTATCACAGGAAGACGACATCCTACTTTTGGGATGTCGTCATCCCGAGATAAATTATCACAGGAAGACGACATCCTACTTTTAGGATGTCGACATCCCGAGATAAAATATCACAGGAAGACGACTTCCTAGCTTTGGGATGTCAACATCCCGAGATAAATTATCACAGGAAGACGACATCCTACTTTTGGGATGTCGTCATCCCGAGATAAATTATCACAGGAAGATGACATCCTACTTTTGGGATGTCGACATCCCGAGATAAATTATCACAGGAAGACGACATCCTACTTTTGGGATGTCGACATCCCGAGATAAATTATCACAGGAAGACGACATCCTGCTTTTGGGATGTCGTCATCCCGAGATAAATTATCACAGGAAGACGACATCCTACTTTTGGGATGTCGTCATCCCGAGATAAATTATCACAGGAAGACGACATCCTGCTTTTGGGATGTCAACATCCCGAGATAATTATCTCGGTATGTCGACTTATTTGCGTTTAGGATGTCGTCATCCTGAGATAATTATGTCAGGATCTCAACATGTCGGATGGCACTTCCAGAGCTCCGTAGTTTTGTTAACGTTCCAGCGGTCTAACGAAACGGTCCATAAGCACAAGCTGGAACATTTATTTGATACAATTAGAACATTCCTACTGTTCCAACTTTTGAGACACACCCTAAGCTGAGGTTTTGGGGAAAAATGTTAAAATGAACAAAAGAGTGAAAATTTAATTTTAAAAAGATGACTGCACCCTGATAAAGGCCTATCATGTTTTTTTAGTGATGTACTTGTTTCCTAAAAGAAGTGTTAGGGTTATGACTGCTCATCGTTTAAAAAACATTTATTAATTAATGTCCTTTTTTCTTAACAGCACATTTTAATACTTTTTTATTTTATGGGTAGCTAATTTTGGAAGATAATTTTGATTGTATGCTTTATTTCAGAAATGTTTCTGAGGTAATGTACCACATGGAAAAAAGTATATACAGCTTTTTAACAGTTGCTTTTTCAAACTTTTTATGTTAAACAAAATGTATATATTTTATTGTTTTTCTTTTTTCTAAAGCTCTTCTTAACATTGCACATTATAATAAAAGTGTGCTATTTAAATACTGTGCCCGATTTAATAGAGCTGGTTAAGTACAATAAGTAGCTAAGCACAACAAAATTATGTTTACCGGATTGAGGTTACCAGCCAAAACACCACATCACATGTACATTCTGTGACTAGTTATTGTTGCTTAGCAGCTAATGTTTAAGTATTTTCTGCTTAAGCAGCTCTATGATTTGGCCCAGGTTAGCGATGTTTTGAAGGAAGTTCTGTGCTCTCATGAATCCGGTTGAGAAATAATTACATTGCAGAGCATTAGACTTGCAAATTATTATTGTGGTAAATGTGGACCACTGGGTTGCTTATCAATCACATACTGGGAATTAAACAAGTGAATTTTATAAATTAGAATGACTTATATATAACTTATAAGGAGGTTTTGCCATTGCTTTCAATGATTTTTAATGTTTTATTGTTAAAACAATACTTGTTTCTTGTTACCTTGTTTATCTTTTCTGGACTAAACAATCAATTGTATACGCAAGTCAGCACCTGCCAAATATTTATTAAGTATATTTTTATACCAATTATTAGTAAGTGTTAAATTTCTCAACGACTTCCACGGTTGGTTGTTCTCTGAATCGAATCATTATTTGTTTTGTAGAATTGCGAATGAGCAGTGCAAACCTCTTGTGGATTCAAATAATTACAAAACCTTTGGGTCCCAGGAGCATTGTTAAAGGGACATTGAGAGACAACAAAGAAATTATGACAGTTTTTTTTTATGAATTTAAGATATACACCTTGTATGTATCTTAAAAATTACTTAATACTTAGTCATACTTATGCTAATTTATCATTTTGAGAAGCAAAAGTCATAATTATGACTTATCTATGAGATATAAGTCATAGTTATGTCTTACAATTAGGCCTATCTCAAATTTCTTCTTTATTTCTCAGTGTCCCTTCAATGCTTCTGTGCATAGCCTTAACTAGAAGTGGAAACAAAATCGCATTCTTTAACGATTTTAAGCGTTCCAATAGACCCCTTGCATTGGCAGCCATCTGCGATTTCAAACAATGGAAATCTGAACGCCTGTACGCGCTGCGCGCAACTCTCAGCCAATGATAGCTCTTCATTGATCCCAGTGAGGGGACTGTTTGGAGGCTTTTTACATGATATGCAAGATGTCTATACACGCCAGACCTACACTGTCAGTTGATTGTTACGTGCAGGTGCAAATGAGGTGTGTTTCATTGGGAAGTGGTTGAATGGAAATTGTTGAGTCTTCCATACCTTTGCGCTTATTAAACTTATTTTGGCTAATAAAAATAAATAATGAAAACTCAATGAATCATTGAACTATTTATGTTTTGATAGTATCTGGAAGAATGTCCCTCTCACCACCCTCCCACCACCCTCCCTTTGTTTAGTGAACGCAATCGAACAAACGTTTACACCGTTACGTCCGACGTGGACAGTAAAGCCTGACAAAATATTTGAACCATTATGTTGTCGGACCCATTGTTTTTGGCAACACACCATTATGACCGTCCTATGCTTTCCTTCAAACCATTATGTCAGACCTATTATGTCCTACAGACCATTATGTCCGATCCAATATTTTATTGTCTGTGGCACCATTATGTCCACCCACTGTACAAACTGGAATGCACCCTTGCACAATGCCAGTCTAGCATTTCCACCATTTTTGGATGCTAGGTGGTAGCAGATTGACTTACCAGGTAAATCCATTGTTCTTGGAATGTGCTCGCAGAACTACCTGCATTCTAAAGTCTCCCATTCATTTGTGTATGTTTTGGCTACCAAAATGGCGGACTGGATAGCCCCGTGTAAGTGCGCTGCGCGTTTAGCAATGGATCATCAATACCGATAATGACACTTGGTCCAAAAGGGGCTGAAGATTTAGATAACCTATACAGCCTGAAGAAAATGCAGTTTTGCCAAGATGAGAGGATCTTTTGGGGCTGCTTCGATGGTGTCAAACAATGCTGTCGAAGGAATTGGGGATTTTATTTCTTTGCAAGCAGCCCTACATTCTTGAAAAGTGCTGTCCCCCAAACTGTTATGGCTAGCTCTACTACAGGCAGGTTTTTAGAACGGTAATGGAAGTTCATCATATGGTGCAGGTGGTGAATTAAGTCCCCTCTCATTGCAGGTGTGGCAGTTTGGAGACATATCGCAACGTACTGCCCGCAACAGGAATTCACTGAAGAAAAGATATATGTATCACACAAACTTCAGGTCATAATGATAAACTTGACCAAATTAAATCAAGGTAAGGGACTCAATTTAATTTCGATCCTTATAAGCTGTACTATGTAGCCTACAGTTAATATGGACTGCCCTAAACTTTCTCAAAATCTGGTTGTATTCTTTAAAAAAAATAAACCGGTGGTTTTCAAACAAAATATACAGATCTCGTAATTCACAAATATTTAATTTGTCGAGTTCAATCACAGAGACTTCATCATACCTCGTCTAAATATTCCGTTGCAGCTAATTGGGCCGATAAATTAAAAACAAATTGCTATACCGATCCTAATATAGTGTGATTTTTTGCCACTTTTGAATGGAATGTTTATTATAAAATTGATAAAGAGCGTCGCTTAAAAATGTGATGATGTAACAGATCGATTGTATTAATTTAATGAATGCTTTATACCGAATCTCCCATAGTTTAAGTTGGAATGCTTTATTACGTAATTGAATACCTTTTTGAATACCGTTAGCAGTATAAAACCCATTGGGCACACACCCTCGTGGTCTGTCGTCCAGAGGCGTGTGTGTCAGGTCATTATGACTGTGTACTTGTTCTTATGTTCAAATGCTTTACCGTTGATTGTTTGGTCTCATACCAAAGTGGGAGATTCGGCAACCCTTGTAAATAATGTAGCAACTTAATCAATTATCTGAACACGGAGATTGTGCCTGAAGGTGTTACTTCTTATGTTCCATGTTGGTCAACACGATCCCGCGGATGGTTGGAAAAAACCCAACCATCACAAAAACAAGACTAATATAAATTGAATTTTTGCATCGGGGATAAAGAATATAATTTTGTTTTACTCTTACACCGATGTGTGTTAAGCACTGTATACTCAAATCCAGACAAATCCTTTGGGTGGGATTCGAACCCATGACCTTCATTGCATTTTTAGGATTGCGAAAGGTCGCAGGTCCCACCCCGAGTGATTTGCATGTGAATTTTGTTTTCACAGAGCTCGGGTAAGTACTGAAGAGTATGTGCTTAACACACATTATAAGACTCATCACTCACAAAATATAGTTAATTTTAAGTATTTAATCACTACAAATAGTGGAATCAGTTAAAAAACCTAATTAGGCCTACACCACTCGTACTTTGTGTGATACATATCTTTTCCCCAGTAATACACCGATCCATTAAGCCACGCCCATTTCTCATTGACCAATCACAACCGCGAAATCTGATCACCATTTGAGCCGTTTGGCGATCTTTGCACTAACGGTGATCGGGTTTCGCGGCTGTGATTGGTCAACTCGTAAGGAGGCGGGGCTTAATGGATCGATCTATTAGTGTTGCGGGTAGCAACTTGTGTTGCGATCGGCGACTTCGTAAAACAAAATGAACGTCGCCAATCAAGCAGTATCTTTGACCTCACATTCATTTCACACAGAGAAATAAAACAACATACAAACAATTGTGCACAACCACACAAGCTGCTTCAAGCAGCAGACGACCAAGAGAGTGCCAGCTGACTTTGTGACAAACTACATCACCTTGGACCAATCATATCACCTTGGACCAATCATAACACATATGGAAAGCTTACGTCACTGCACGTTTAGCCAATGAAATCATTGTATCCCATAAAATTATTGTCTGCTATCTTGTAGAGAGTAGTGCATGCACGCATAAAATAGAGAGTGTGTACGTACATGATGTACATCAGTGTACCTCCAGCGAATAAGACAGGGGGACTTCAGTCTAGCTTCACCTAACAAATTATGATTTCCACACAACAACTCGCGTGTCTTTGCGCCAAGTCTCCGCAGTAGTAATCATTTTGTTGTCAAGTACAAAAGAGGCTAATGATTGTGTGCTTTTACTGTGAGAAAAGGAGATTTCAAGACCAAAATGATAGGTCAGTTGTTGCACTCCTACCGTGGTATTGGTAATCACTACGACAGACCTTGGCCACGTAGCAATCATCATGGCACGTAAGGTAAACCAGTTATGTTTTGCTTTTTGTGTCCTTGGCATGGTTTACTCTTACAGTACTACTACTAGTACTAGTACTATGAACTACGAGGTTTGTTCCGCTACCGTCTCCACGGACCTCATAATAGAGTGACATGTACAGACGTAACTTTTTGCCGTTTACATGCCTATGTATTTTCATATAAATTGTGTCTTGAACAAATGTCTCGTAAAGCATAAGATATTTCCAAATAAATGTCACACTTTTTGTGTGAGTTAAAGCATGATAAATGTACTAATGGTGTTTATTTTGGATTATTTGTTTAGAAAAGGTATGGTACGTGGATACCGAAGCAAGGTTAGTAGAAGGCAGAGTCGGTGGTCAGTGCTCTTGTAAACACAGTACGAAGGCAAACATGGTGCCTGAGAGGCAGCTACATGTGTAAAGCGATATGATGTAACAAAATCTACCTTCAATCCCCATGCCATAACCAAAGAACTACATATACTTCAGTTTTCAGCAGTATAGAGACAGAACATATGATGAGGCTGGCATGCAGCTGGCCTGCCGGGAAGCAGTAGTTTGAGTTGCATGCTGAAATCTTTGATTGAGAAATGAGTTGGTAAGTTGAATCAACGTAATTGCATGTTTGATTACGAAAAATTATTTCAGGCCTTGGCCATAAAAATGTATTCCACCGACCATTTTTTTAATATTTTTTTATTTTATTTTTATGAGGACTAGGTCTATACGTGTATGCTATTCCATCACCTAAACATGAAGGTGAGGGTTACACTAAAACTTAACTGTCAATTACCCAATTCAACTGTCGCCAGGGGCACGTCCTCACGTTGCCACTCCCCTAGAACTAAGTAGCATGTTCCGCTAAATGTATGTACCCGGTATGTGTCTTCTTCATGAACGAGGATTCAACAGCGGATCGGAATGAACCGCGTACTTTAGGAGTTCAGTCTGTTACCACCATTTAGTAAGTGTGCAAGCGCTGGGTATCATCTAATAAAAGCCTGGCTGGTAGAGAAGAATGCACTACCTTTCCAACTTTTTAGGAAGCAAATAATGGTTAAGTGCCTTGCTCAAGGGTACTTGTCATGACCAAGATTTGAACCCACTCTCTGCTGCTGACTACTTCTACTCTAGAAACTATAAAGGCACCCCCTCCCCCGTAGTCTTAGGGGTCACACATTTCGGGCCTCCGTAATGCTATAGGTTTTCAAAATTGTCATTGATAGGTCAACATTTTCTGGTCTTCAGCCAGCAATAACAATAATTAGTTTCGTTTCCTTTCAACTACCCATCTGATAACTCTCTCAATCCACTCTACATACATTCACAATGCAATTTTGTTGCTGAAAATTACATGCAAAAACCTCTTTATCAAATGAAATTTCTAACTCATTCTATCGGCGTGTTTGCTGTCAAAGCACACGCAACGCTTGAAAAACCCGTATGGACCGAGTCGGACTAACCATTTTGTGAAAATGAGTGTACAAGGCTTCCTCTGAGCACACCCGCATTGTCTTTATAGTGCGCTATGCCTGAACAGCGGTGCCTGTACGCCACGATGAAGAGGCAATAAGGTATTTTGCTGAAACTAACTTGTTAAAAATGAGTGATATTGATGTGCCTCTCGTACATCAAGCAAAATTTGTGCAACACCAATCTAGCGGTGCCGTAGACATAACAGAAGTGGTCAGTGCAGTGTATAATGTAATAAGTATCCTTGATTATTTAAACGGTGTTGATGCTATACTGATGCCTCCTGTAATATTGGCGTTCCTGCCTTGACAATTGTAATTACAACTAGACTTATTTGCATTTGTGAACAAATGCAGAGCTGTTTCGCTAATAATATTTTCAAATTACTCAAGTGAATATGAAAGGTTGTAGTGTGTACATAATCAAGTTAATATTACAATATTGAATGCCTTGTGAGATCCAATTCATTGTCTATATATCTTGTAAAACAGTACCTTTAATTTAATATAACATGGCGAATGATGACGTCATGATGACGTCAATTATTTTTCGAATCAGTTATGACATATCAAGCCTGTTTAAAAAAGAATTTGGATTAAATCATGTTCCATTAGCAATTTCTGACTTAAAGGGGCAAAAAATAAAAATATCATAACAAATCGTGTGATGACGTCATCATGACGTCATTAAAAGTGTGACTGGAACTTGCCATTATCTAACGACTTGCCAAGTTTCAACGTGATCAGACCTATACTTTTGGAGATATACGACTTCAAAAAGTGCACCTTTAATGTCACGTCACGTGACCCCTGATGACGTAATCAATCTAAAACTTCATACATATGTTGGCTGCCTGTTGGTCATCATGTGTATCAATTTTGAAGCGATTACAAAAAACTTCGCCACACACATCTTCTAAAAGTGCATTTTGAACAGTTTTCCAACTGCCGCTAGAGGGCGCTCTTGTGTATCGTGACGTCATTGGTATTTTTTTTTAACTGCACACTATTGCCAGACACTAACATCGTTGAAAGCATTTTCATAACATTTAGCACTTTTGAATTACGAAGGCACTTCCGGTTTCGACCGGAAGTAGAGGTCGCGTGAGGTCACGCACACTGAATAAATTGAAGACCTAATTTATCCCTACCCATTCCCACAAACAGAAACCTACGGTCTCTTGTGGCTGATTTGATATAGATTTTCAAATATTTAAAATAGAAACCTTTAAGATGACGTCACGTGACAGGTGATGACGTCATCATGACGAATTTGTTTTAGGACCTTCCTTGCACCAATGCCTTTCATCACTGAAAGTTTCATTGCAATTGCTCTTTAGGAACTATGCAAAGGGCCGCTTAGAACGAATTGTGCGTTATTTCAATGACTTCCGGGAGTCTGAAACAGACAAATAATAAAAACTAGAGCTCAATTGCATTTGTGAACAAATGCAAAGCTGTTTCGCTAATAATATTTTCAAATTACTCAAGCGAATATGAAAGTTTGTTGTGTGTACATAATCAAGTTAATAAATACAATATTGAATGCCTTGTGAGATCCAATTCATTGTCTATATATCTTGTAAAACTGTACCTTTAATTTAATATAACATGGCGAATGATGACGTCATGATGACGTCAATTATTTTTCGAATCAGTTATGACATATCAAGCGTGTTTAAAAAATAATTTAGATTAAAGCATGTTCCGTTAGTAATTTCTGACTTAAATGGGCAAAACATGAAAAATTCATAACAAATCGTGTGATGACGTCATCATGACGTCATTACAGGTTTAACAAGAACTTGCCATTATCTAACGACTTGCCAAGTTTCAACTTAATCATAACTATACTTTTTGAGATATACGACTTCAAAAAGTGCACCTTTAATGTCATGTCACGTGACCCCTGATGACGTAATCAATCTAAAACTTCACACATATGTTGGCTGCCTGACGTTCATCATGTGTATCAATTTTGAAGCGATTACAACAAACTTCGCAACACACATCTTCTCAAAGTGCATTTTGGACAGTTTTCCAACTGCCGCTAGAGGGCGCTCTTGTGTATCGTGACGTCATCGGTATTTTTTTTTAACTGCACACCCTTGCCGGACACTAACATCGTTGAAAGCATTTTCATAACATTTAGCACTTTTGAATTACAAGGCACTTCCGGTTTCGACCGGAAGTAGAGGTCGCGTGAGGTCACGCACACTGAATAAAATGAAGACCTAATTTATCCCTACCCAATCCCACAAACAGAAACCTACGGTCTCTTGTGGCTGATTTGATACAGATTTTCAAGTATTTAAAATATAAACCTTTAAGATGACGTCACGTGACAGGTGATGACGTCATCATGACGAATTTGTTTTAGGACCTTCCTTGCACCAATGCCTTTCATCACTGAAAGTTTCATTGCAATTGCTTATCGGGAACTATGAAAAAAGGTGCTTGGAACGAATTGTGCGTTATTTCAATGACTTCCGGAAGTCTGAAAAATAAAAAAAACTTTCACAAAAACAATAGCTGTTTCGCTGCGCTTGCCGCGAAACAGCTAACAAAAACTCTAACAAAAACAATAGCTGTTTCGCTGCGCTTGCCGCGAAACAGCTAATAATCATGTTGCATGAACATGTAAGCAGAGCTTAGAGTGTCAACATTCACATTCCGCAATATTCAATAAATTATTCAATAGTGATCATATAGATGACCCCGATGGACATGAATTAAAGTGCTCGTTTGCAAACATCATGGCACAATATAGAGACGTATATTGCCAATTGTTTTCATCCTCGATCTCCTTCATACACTGCATAATTGGTGCTTTACCTCCATCCACCTGCAGGATGGCTACTTGCACACTTGTTTTTTGGCAAGCAGGCAATGTTGTCTCAAATCCAGGTTCCTGGCTACAACCAGGCGGGAATGTAAAAAACATAATAGAGGAACAAAGACCAGCAGACTTAGCAAGTTATGGGATATCTGGTTCCACACTGTAGGGATTTCCAATGCCAGTGATGTCGCCTGTAGTCATAAGTCCTGTTGTTGTCCGAGTCCGAATCCCTGTTGTCCGAGTCCGAGTTCTCTTTGGTCTGAGTCTGATTCCCTCAATCATAGTCCTGTCGGCAAGTCATTGTGTCGCACGCGTTCGTATCTGCTGCACGCCCGAAATATTTTGTTCAACTTCCAGCTCCAAAGCATACAGTTGTGTGTAATATTACAAAAGTCACCTATTTCATTGCTCAAAGGCATTCTTTTTTGAAAACATTATCTATGAGGAAACTAGCTCACTCCTATTGGCTTCTGGTTATCAGCGGAGCCATTTTCTGTAAAGTTTTGCGTCGATCTACCGACCAATAAATAATGAACAGGTCTTGTTATGGATTGTGACTTGTAATTACCAACTTATGCAAGAGCAATCCTGATCTAAATCATGTGATAGGCGAGGTGAATAAATTGAACATTTAGCAACCATCCCTAGTTACCAGAAACTATGGACGACGTGGCTTTAGCACCATCAAATCATTTTCATGGAAGCAAAGCGTAAGATCATGCTTTGGTTCCATGAGCAGAATGATTCTCTATTCTCAAAAAATTGCTGTGGTGTTCTTCCTTGTTCCTTAAAGCAATGAATGAAAAGGAAAGTACCATACTTTTTGTGCTGTTATGATAGGATGACTGGTGTTATGAGCACAATGAGGGATACAGAGATTACCTTCAACTTTATAGAAGTTTGCTGTGTGATCTATAGAGACATACTCTGATATAAAAATGATCCACTGTTCAAATCATATACTTTATATACGTGTACTATCTGGGATACGTTGATATGGAAATTATCTCTATGTATACTATTTCGGATACGGAAATATCTTTATGTCGAGTCTTTTGTGCATACTCTACTCTGTGTCAGGACTAGTAACAGAGGTCCACAACATGGGGGTCAACTTTACATACAGTGTTTTGAGCTGTTTTAAGGGGAAAATGAGGCAATTTATTTTAAACACTATCTGTAAATGAAACTTCAAAGATGTTTTGGCAATGTTGATCTTCCTGTGAGTCATCAAATGAGATGCTTATCCAGCATGTCCAATTGTTATCATGCTATTTATACTTGTTATTCAAAATCTAGTGTATGAACTGCATATGAACAGACGCACTAATGAACTTGAAGGTCATTGCAAACGTATGGCTAAAGCCTTTTGAAAGACTTATTCAACATTTGTTGCTGCCAAATATGTCATTGCCAATTATGTCATCAATAACTATGTTATCAATAACTATGTTATTAGCAACTGTGTCATTGCCAATTGTGTCACCACTAACAATGTCACTGTCAACTTTGTCACACAACTATGTAAATTGAGTTTTTCCCCGAGTTTTTGTCTTTTAAATGCTACTTTTCTGGCAACACTGTCCTTATGATGCATGTTTGTTTTTAAACTTGTAAGTTGCTGTACTATATTTTGTCCTGGTATTTTGTCAATCAGCATCATTGATCAGCATGTAGAAAGTCATTATAGAGCATTATTTTCCATTTTATGAAATTTGAAAATATAGATTTTTTTCAAAAAAAGCAAAAGTTTCTGGCAACACTGCTCCCCGGTACACAATTAACATACCAAAACTGTTTTTCTTCTTATTCTTACAGACCAACATCTTATCTTTCAATCCTGAAAGTAAAACTTTCCTAAATATTCTTCTTTCGGACTTCTGACAATAATATAAACCAGTCTTTTTCCCAAATTGACTTTTGCTCAAAACACCCCTTTAATGGAATAATGGAATCTTCCATTCACAATCACCTGTACTTGTACCAAGTACATTTTTGGAAAGATTAAGGATGTATACTTACCATATTTAGCTGAGAGGTAGGTCAACTATTTGGTATTTATACAGTGAAGCTCACAACATTCGGTCATTTTTACTTATGAAAAATGCTAAATTGGGTGAAATATGGTAACTTTCTATTTTCACCCGTTGCCTTGGCAACCAAAGTGTGGATGCAAAAAATATGCTTTCTTTTTACACTTTGGTTGAGAGCCAAAGAATAAACGAAATCCATAAAAAAAATCTGCCACCACTTCTTTGATTTTTAGAGCAACCCAGTCTTAAAATGTTGAAAAATAAAGATGACAAATAACCTGATCCTTACTAGACGAAAATCAGGCTGTTACCTATGATTTGAATGGAATTTTCAGGTGATTTTTTTCCCAACGTTTTTTATTTTTCTTTAGTTTAAAAATTAGAATAAATACTTTGTTTTTTTAAATTCCAAACTGCAAGTTTAATCGCTTAGTCACATTTACATCATTGTTGTATTTCTGTACTATATCCCGTGAAATAAACGGTTCAGTTTGAAAAAGAATTTTATTGAATGTTTCTGAGATTCTGACCAATCAAATAGTTCCGTCCAGATTTGGACTAATATGCAGAGGGTGTGTACAAACCGATGAACAAGATTGAGATTCCCAAGTCTGTGATCGTTGGTTAAAAAGAGGTTAATCAACAAGAGGGCGCTATTTCAAGCAGTAATGATGCACCATGCAGTTGTTATTTTTTACTATTTATTTGACCGAGAAAAACCATACACAAAATACAAAAACCAAGTACATAAAGATGAGAGAAAAAGTAAACCAAACCGGGATTATTATTATTTTTTTCGCACAACAGGATACACTATTGTATTTTTTCTACAGACTGCCTCTGCCTGAATCAATATAAGTAAGTGAGCTGGAACCATCCAAACACACTGTACAAAATTGTTATGGTTTCACCATGTGGCAAAATGCAATGATTTTTTTTTCTTTTTAAAGAAATGAAAAAAAATCATACAATGATAATCATACGTTAAAAAAGCCTGTGGTTTGAGTCAGAAAACATAAATTTCTGTGAAAGTCACACCCTCCCCCAAAGTTTACACAAAATTGTAGTTTGCTAGATTTCCATGTAACATTTTTCGAATAATGCAATTTATAAGTGGAGGTTAAATTGTTTTGTTTGACGGTATTTACAAAATTTAGTTTTTAATAAGATAAAGTTACGCCACATAGATAACACAAATACATAACACTTTTAATACATACAAAACCTAAAATAAAAACCCAAAACCAATTTATTTTATGTGGCAAACAAGTTAGTAGTCCCTAAATTAATATTACAAAAACTTAAAACAAGAAATCAAACAGTTCAAAAAACACAACAATAAGGGGTCACACATGTCTTGTGTTACGTTTGTGTCTAAATGTGACGTGTGTGACCTTCAAAAACTTATTGTCTGTGCACAAATCTACACTCTGTCTATCTTAAATGAATTCCCAGGTAGCAAGCCCATATGGGCCCCATAATGGGTTCAATATGGGCCAGAATATGGGCCCCATGTGGGGATAACCCATATGGGGTCCTGTGGATCCTGCAGCCGGGATTCATATGGGGCCCTATGGGATGGCCCAGAAACCATATGGGTCCCATATGGGTTGGCCCAGATAACCCATCTGGGATACATCTGGGGCCCATCTGGGTTATCCCATATGGGCATTACCTGGGATTCGTATGGGCATTCTGGGCCAAAATGAGGGTCCCATGTGGGTGGCGTACATATGGGGCCCATATGGGCCAGCCCAGATAGCCTTACAATATATTCAATTATTTAATGTTAATGATAAGTCTAATTATATGAACGATTACATGTATACTAATCTACAATACCACTAAATACAAACTATATTACTCATTTATAATATGGCGTATAAGTATATACCTTTCCCTACTTGGCACACGTTTACAGAGTTTCAGTGATACACGTTACAAAGTTTTCAGTCACACACACGTTACATAATTCTCAGTCACACACAGAGTGGTGACAACTTTTTCTACCGCCTTACAAAAACTTGGAAAAAAATCTATAAGAGGACTATTGCTTTATATATATATGGGCAAATTATTCCTATTGTCTATAGAAGTTTTAAGAATAATGCAATTGGAAGTAAACTATTTGTAGTTGTCTGATGTCACACACGTATAGACAAACTTTTTCCTGTAAAATCAAACTACCAGTCGATACAATTTTACTAAATGTTTTACTATTGCAGAAGGTGACCTTAGTAGTTGAATTGACTCACATAGGCTACTATAATCATTAGCACAAAATAGTCAAAAACAGAAAAAGCTCAGCCAAATCACTGACTTTTAAAAATTAAAAGGGTGATTCAAATTTTTGGAGTGGTGTTAGTGAACACAAGTTTCAAACAAACGGTTACTAATGCTTACACTTTAGTATACTATGTTAACACACAATAGTTCAAATGAAAAGTAAGAGACCCTTTCTATGAAATTTGATACGACTAGTACTACAGCTTTTTACCATTCTGATCAGAAGCTATTCTCCTTATAATTAACCTAACAATAGCTGTACTATAATACTTAATTCCTCTGTGTCCATTTGTGAAAGCTGCATCCAGAGATCTGGTTGTTACCCGCTTTCACCTCGGTAATCATTGATGGATTCAACGTTCTTATGATGAAGCACTGTTGTGTTCACCGCCAGTGTATGTGTGTGAGTTGAGCTTATGGGATTGCCCTTGTGGGGTCTTTTACACAATGGAACAACCGACCACACATTTTGGGGAAATCTTTGTTCAACTTAGACCCCACGATATTTTTGTTTAGAAAATGGAATAATAGAACAACACTAGCAGAACCCCACAAACCGGATCCGCAAGGTTATGTGTCTGTGTTTGCAATCGGTTTCTGAGCAATTACTCAAGAGCAACGAGGCATATCAACTCCAAAGTTGGTGTGTGGATTGGTGTTGGGATCCCCAAGAAGCCTATTAATTTTAGACTCCCTAAATTGTTATGTCTGAAACAAAACAAATGTCCGAGTGATAACTAAATAAGGACTTGGCATCAAAACTCAAAATCTGGTGTGTGGATTGCTCTTCCTCCAGAGGCCTTTTGTTTTTACCCCGCCCCTTAAGTCAATATGAAGGTCATTATGCCTAAAACAAAAGAAATGTTGTCTGACTGAAGATGAATAAGATAAACGTCATCTGGGCATTTGTTTTTGTAAACACCCCATTCTTGTTGCTGTTTTCTCATCAAGTAGACACTGTATGCAGTTCAAACAGGTGACTTTTATCGGATCTTTCCTGATAAATTTCCCAATAAGTCAGCATAACATTGACAAAAAACAATCTATGACCCGACCTTTGACTATAAGGAGGGTTACTCATGAACATCACTTTTAAAGGATACGGCTTAGACGTTCTTTAAGTTGTCTCTCAGTGAAATTGTCGAGGTCAGGATGTTGTTGTATTTCTTTTATCTGTATATTGTAAACAAACAAATTAGAGAAATTTAGCACAAGTAAAAGTTAAATAATGATTGGAAATTGTTGAATAAAAAAGTTTGCTCTGAAGCCTAACGAAAAAACCAAAACATTAACAACATGCTCCACGGATCTTTGAAATATGATGTTTAACTTTTCCATTGCGATGAATACATAATGGCATACATTTAAAGGCAATCATTAAAACTATTTGTGATACACTTTAAAACCCTGCCGTCAGCGGATGGTCTCAAGCGGTAGAACAATTTTTCTAATTTTGTTAATTAAAACACTTAATTAAAAAAAAAAATCGCTGAACTTAATTTTCATCCAACCCTGGACACCCCTTAACAAAGTGGCTGAACCGATTTTGCCCTAGAGGTCGTTCACCGGGTAGGCCAGCTGTCACAAAGTGGGTCTGTGCCAAGGCGCCAATTCCCTTGTGTACAAAAATTTCCGCCATTGCATATATGCACACACGCTGTCTGTCATATGTCTGTGAATGGAAACCAGAGCTGTTTGTTTACAATCCTGACCAGAAATACCCTCAGGGTATATCTAGGTGACCTGGTTACTGCTTGTTTTCACCATGTGGCTGTTTCATGTGTCAATTTCACTAATTACATAATGCGCCTACCGCGTGAGCCACCTCGTACCTCGGTTCCGCTATTGCATGCACACACGCTGTCTGTCATATGTCTGTGAATGGAAACCAGAGCTGTTTGTTTACAATCCTGACCAGAAATACCCTCAGGGTATATCTAGGTGACCTGGTTACTGCTTGTTTTCACCCTGTGGCTGTTTCATGTGTCAATTTCACTAATTACATAATGCGCCTACCGCGTGAGCCACCTCGTTCCTCGGAGCAAATCACAAAATATTCGCTTCTCGCAGGGTTTTAAGCAAGCACCACCGAACATTTTATTCATTTATTGAGAATCATCAGTTTCTTGATTAATTGCATTTTCATTGATACCAACTGATGCTAGCGCACTTTACATGTAACTATGCAAAACAATAAAAACTAGTCACAATTGTTTGTGTCTTGTGACTTGTCTTTGAATTTGCCTTTTATTGAATTGTCAAAGACTTAAGCTTAAAGCTGTTATACACCTTTGGTTAAATCGAAAAGCACAAATGTTGACAGATTTATTATACACATAACTTACATGGTGTAAATGGTGATTGCAAAAAGTATCCCACGTGATATGAGTAAAGTAATTAATAATTTGTATAAAGACAAAAGCTTTATGTTAAAAACAAACAACAAATCTCATTATTTTAGTTGTGCTTTTTACTTTTATTTCCTCCTGATTCAGTTGACCGGTTGAACTCAAACTTTCACTGGTTTGTTATTTCACCTAAATGGTGAATTAAGCCAAATGTGGGTACTGGTTTTTGAACCTTCCATCTCCTACGTTACATGTTTGTGTGTCTATATTTGCGGATATTCTTTACGTGTGCTCTAGAACCGAAGCAAACAATGTGCACCATACCATGTTAATCTTTGTTCTCTTCTTTCCGAGTTTGTTGTCATTCTCTGCTGTAACTTAAGACGTTTCCACTCACAGAGTAACGTCTTGTCTTGTTCCTTGGTAAAGAGTATTGTTCGTATCTGCAATTTAACAAGCATGCCAAGTGTCTGTTAAAATTGTTTCTGAATACAGTGGCATGGAAGTTCTCAGATCTACACGCTAGTTACCGATTAACCGACACAGATGGAATACAGAAAAATATTAAGCGCCTCTGCATGCCATTGTCCTCAATGGATATGGGACACAGACACTCTATTATTTTCTGTCTTCCTCAAGTGCATGTGTGATAACAAAAATATCTTCTAAAACTAACTTGATGCACATTTTGAGTAAGAACAGCGCAATATGCATG
The DNA here is from genome assembly GCA_037783415.1 of Leptasterias polaris. Lineage (NCBI taxonomy): Eukaryota > Metazoa > Echinodermata > Asteroidea > Forcipulatida > Asteriidae > Leptasterias > Leptasterias polaris. Next base: position 1,893,674 of record JAZGTN010000005.1, on the reverse strand, counting down.
GTACGATTATAATATCATAATTTCATTCAATTGATCTATCAGAATCGATGATTCTATTTTGCTTGAAGATAAGGTAACCTATCACAACTAAAAGTCTGCGTACAAAAGTTTGCAGTGTGTGAAACAATTATGCAATGTTATCCAAACTATGAATTCATAGCCTGCTGCGCCATTGGGATTCATTTTGGTTTACCAAAACAACAACAAGATGGAGAAAATGTCGGAACAAATAAATGTCTAGTAGTAGGCGCTATTGATAGATTTAGGTTAACCACTTGTGAGTTTTCAAATCAATTCAAATCATACCTAAATTTAACTGCATAATGAATTTTGTTAGCCTAAAGTTTGATCCACAAAACGTTCAAATCTTATCATGTTGGTACTCACATTTTTCTTTATATTTGGTTCTGAAAGCGGGAACCCTTGAGCCTGCAAATAAAAACACAATCTAATGCGTTAAGGGTCTGTATACGTTTGGTAATGACTCTGAAAATTAATGGCAACAACAACTTACATGGTAAGAAGTACAGCTTTGGATAGTATACTGCATTTTGAGAAACTTTTCACTTCGAAGTACTATGGTTATGGAAGAATGTATCACTTTTGTTCCCATAAAAAGTTGAATTTGAGCAGATTGTGTATTCCTATGGGGAATATTCTTCCTGCGTGTAGATATTCGCTCCGGTTTTTCGGTGATATCTAAAAAAACGCGACCACCTTTTAAAGTGAAATTTTCACAGGTTAGTTGTATTGTATATACCTACATTTATATAGGATTAACACAATCAGTAGGCCCCAATCACCAAATGTAGACAGCACCTTTAAATGTATTGTATACGAGTTACACTAAGGTAGACCACTCTTGTTTTTATTCACCGTGACCTTCAGTGAAACTCTCTGCCAGCACCAGGCACATTATTGTGTTAAAAAAAAAAAAAAATTACTAGGGGTTCAATTTTTGTTAATTACAAAAACAAGATGTTCGTGCTGAGTGATTGAATAAAATGGTGAAGACATTTTACCTTATCAATCCACTGTCTGGCTCAGGAGTTATGAATCTGTTAACAATTAAACATCAACTTCCGGTTTGGACCGGAAGTCAATGTCAAATGGGTGTCACATTTTGTATAGCGCATGAAAAGTTTCTGAAGACCTTTTAGATGATGTATGGGTTGAAAACTTTCAGTATGTGGTTCGTATATTTGTTCCGGATTAACCGGAAGGCAATGTCAAATGAGGTCACTTTTTATACCGTTGGTTAAGTTACAAAAGCTTTATCTGACGGCGTATTAGCTGATAAAAATCAAATTTGAGGTTCAGGAGTTATGATTTTTTTGAATACTAAATTTCGTCTTTCTGTTTGAACCGGAAGTCAAGATAAAATGAGGTCGCATTCTGTGTACCGTTTCTTATGTTGTGGCATACTTTTACTAATTCTGTATAGATTGTAAAAATCCACTGTGTGGTTCAGAGGTTATGATTTTTTCAAATATTAAGTTTCGACTTCCGTTTGGAAATGGAAGGCAATGTTAAATAAGGTCGCACTTGGTAGCGTTGGTTAAAGGCACTTGGCACTGGTATTTTGCCAAAATAAAGATTTGTCATTAATATATACATTTTTATGAGTGGAATGTGAACAAACAGTTAACTTAGGTTAAACAAATTGTGTTTTTATTTTATTTAAAAATTTAAGAATAGGCCCCCCCCCCTTTTACATGGCGCTGTTCGTGACGTCAATCGAGGCGGGATATTTGAAGAGAAAGTGTGTAGTCTGGCCCCGTACATAACGTCTGGGTACCTGATCGGTATGATGCGTATTCGTATACGGACGTCACCCAACGCAATCATAGTAAATCGACTCTCGTTAAAACGAGCTCGGAATATACGAGACACCGGTTTATACGAGGTTTTTCACCGGTCCCGAACTGTCCCATGCACGTTTCTATGTCTTAAAAACGGAAGATGCGAGCACAGTCATAACGAGAACACGGATAATACGAGGTATTTTAGCGGCTCCGTCTGCGTATTTTTTTTCTGCAGCATACTTGCGCCCCGTCCTCGTTGCCAAACTATTTATCGGATCGGATTGATGTACAGCTCAAGTCGATCCGAACACCAGAAACATTTCGCTGGTAACCTACGCTTGAAATGCTACTTCCCTTGCACACATGGACAACTACCAACGAAAAAAACGTTCAGCATAGGCGCATACGCAGTAAAATTGTCACATCATGGTCTTAGGATTTTTATCTTGAGTTATACAAAATATTAAATTTATATGATTAATTAGTCAATAAAAATGCGTTTATCAGTGATGTTTTTGCGTACAGGATGCTCCGAAACCGAGGAATTCATTACATGGCACATCACAACAAATTTTGTCATGTAGCCACGATCTTATTTCAAGAAATTATATCCACGTACGTTGAAACTTGAATGCCTAGTATTTACAAAAGCTAGTTTCTAACTAGGTGGCTTTTTAGTGACCAAATGGGCCGTAAAACTGCTAGCCTACAACTATGGAGCAGACTGCATGCAGAGGAAGGCTGCTGTGGACGGTCCACTCGGATACCTTGCACGGTGAATCGCATGCAGTTCCAACAAAAAATCGTGACGCTTGGCGCAAGCTAAAAACATGCCCTCAAAGTCCAAACTTTACCCGAATTTGTTCACGTTTGGCAAATGCTCCTCTAGGTTCTTCAAGCCTTTCGGGTAGCTTATTCGACTTCCCACTAGCTGGGAAAATGGTTGGCATCATGTTTTAGAAGGACTTTTGTTTTCAAGTCAAATGTGTGGTACATCTCGGATTCGAAGCACGACGACGGCTCGAAGTGTTCGCTGCATAGCGCTGAAAACGACGTCGGACCGGACCACTTTGCCCTCGTTAGCCTGACTTTCGATACCCACAACTGCCTATATTTGGGATCTGCAGGAAACAAATGCTGGCTGACCCCATCTTTAGTCGTTTTGCTGCATCCAGCAGCAATACACCTGGTCGGCATTGCCGGAAAATGCAAGAAAAATCCCTTTTTTGGATAACCAAACGAAACGTAAAAGCTCACTACTTGCACTTGTGTACACAAACGCAGGCAACTTCGAGGGGGGGTCGATGTTCTATCGCGGCGAAGTCTTCCTCGATTGACGTCAAAACAAGGATGGGCGGAGTCACCTCCAAACAACTTTATCTATTTTTTAACATATAAATCCTGACAAATAATTACTCAAACAATTTGTTTATTGTTAATATACATACTCTTATGTTAAATGTAGGTAGGTATATATATATATATATATATATTTCCAGGTGACTTTAAGTCTAGGGGTCCTTTCGGATGACGTACAGTTGAAAAAAAAAGTGGGGTTTAGGATTTATGATTTTTGAAACATTAAACACCAACTTTCAACTTTAACCGAAAGTCAAGGTCAAACGGGGTCACATAGTGTAGCGCGTGATTAGTTTATTACAACTTTCCGGATGATGTATGAATTGTTAAAATTTCAATGTGTGGTTCAGGAGTTATGAATTGTTCAAATATTTGATGGATTATCCTCTGGGGTGCAATATAAGTTCCGATCGATGCAAAATGTATTCTAACATGTACCTATGAGTACAAATACATCCACAGATGAGTAAAATAATCACACGTGCATTGAACATACATTAAAGGATGTCAACGAAACCGCACGTGCGATGCACGTGCACATGTTTAGCGTGTGCTGAATGCACGTTTTTACAAGTTGCCTAAATGCCCCGTTAGAGGCGAATAGAGCTAACTTAAACCTAGCGTGCTGAAGTTATTTTTTTTTAAATGTCAAAGTCGAGATACGCTCAAATTCTAAAGGGGTGAATTTTCACCGAAGCTCGATCCACAAGGTCAAATTCAAAGTCAAGATACCATTATGAAAATTAATGGTAGATTTAGATTGCTTATGCAATTTCCTTTCTAAAAATACCAATATCAACCAATTTGACCCAGCGGTTACCGATTTATGGTCATTTGAATAATGGAAGTCGTGCTCATTTTGACCAAAATTGTCGAGAAAGGGCGTGCCGTAGGGCAAAAACCGTTTATCTGATATTTGAAAATTAAGCTTGTTGAGCCAAAATCACCCCATAAACCAAATTTGAGCAAATTTGAAGAGGGTAGGGTTTAAAAGTCAATTTATATATATTTTTTTTTGGGGGGGGGGGATTGTTGACACGGAATGACCCAGCTTTATTCTCAACAGTGTGACATGGCTTATAAGATCAACGATCTTTCTTTCTCTTGTGGCTGTTTTGCACATCACATCAGATCAGTGGTTCAAAGGTTTCATGTATTATTAAACAACACTATTTGATGTATTGGATAACAACTTCTCACCTTTCGTTTTCGACCAGGATTTTAGGACTTGTCGTGTCGTCAATCTGGATAGATTTAAACAAAATTACAAAATCAGACTATTTTCTCTACAAATCTGAAAATGTACATAATTAGGTCATTCCATGTTAAATTAACAACATTTCTGAAATGTTCCCGAATGACCCAGATTTACATTAGTCTTTGTTATGATAGGCCCATTCAACCATGACCAAAACTAACACACATACTTTGATAACGGTAACATATATAAAGCTGCAAATTTGTAAATCGACTTTTTGACTAATTAACTTTTGGCTCTTCATTCACAATCTCGGCCCTAACTCATCCATGTCCAGTCTACATTTCAAGTTATTTGCCCGTAAATTAGACACTTATTCAATCAGGAGTGATTTGGGGGACGTTTGAGGCACATCAGGGTTCACATGGCTCACAAATATACTCGAATAGATACACCTCTCTTACCAAAATCAAATACAAGCATGATAACATAAAACCATTAATTATAAAGTTATGCGATTCATCTCAAGTTTGGTTCAGGTAAACAACTAAATCAGAAAACACCCCCTCTGTCATGCAAGGGACCCCCCGGGGGACAGTAACATATTTTTACAAATTTAATTTGTAGAACATTTTGGATTGAGAAACCAAGATAGATTTTTGTCATCGATCTCTAACAGTTGTCCACTTTGATGTGATCATTTGCATTTTTACAACTAATTTGGAACGGATTAACACACTGCCTCTTTCTTAAATTTGTACAGATTAGTTTGGATGGTCTATACATGTATGGCTTACAACATAGAGCGCTCTAAATTTTACGTAGGCCTTTTTAAATTATTGTAAATAGAACTTATTGATGTAAAGGCCGGAATGAATTTCCCGTTTGTGGATGATAAAGGGAATTGAACATTGAATACATAAAGAAAACATACCTCGGGAAACAACATGTTATGGGTATGTGTTATTTCATGAATCAACTCCTGTTGTTCAGTTGCCCAGCTAGCACATACGTTGTTACCACATTGCGTATTATTGTATTAAGGTTGCAATTTGGTCTATAGGATCATGCAACCATAGTCAAAACGTTGTCATGACAACATTTTGACTATCGTTGCATGAACGTCAGGTCTTAACATGATTTTCATCCAATGTTGTACCTTGGTTGCATGTTGGAAATTTATGCAACGTTAAGAAAACTTGGATAAATAACGTTTGCACAAAACTGTATTTCGGTATCATAACAAAGTCGCATTTAAAACCTTTTATCTCCAAAGCGTAATGAACTGGGGGAATCAATTTCAGTGATATCTTGGTCTGGAACATAACTAGATATACATTTGTGTTACATAACAAAAACAAGAGGTGTTCCGGGTGGATTACCCGACCACCTAATACAAATCTCGACGAAAACAAAACCTGTTCCGACAGTAGGTCGGAACAGCTTACTATAGTTCTTGTATAGCGCAATTTACAATAACGTATCAACGCCCTTTACATTAGTGCTCTGGTCATTGGGCCAATAACATTCCTTTAATCTTGCTCAGCTCCCTTGGGAGTATACATCCCGAGCTGCCGTGGCGCTCTGAATCTACTTCATAACAATATCAACCTCGTTTTATAACCCTGGGTGAAGAGAAGCGAAGCATCTTGCTCAAGGTCACAAGTGTCCCACAAGAACTCACACTTCGATGACTTAACCACAATAACTTGAATTCGATGCCCTAAACCGCTCGGCCATGACACCCTATATCAGTGATATAAGTTCAAATGTCCAGTGGAATTCTCGAGAAAAAGGACAGGACAACACTCGGAGGAGCCGCAAACATTTGTTGAGCTGAGACACACCGGTTCAAACAACTGACAGCACAAGCAAATCTCATGATACAGCATTATTCAAGCAACCGGTGTAGTTTGTGTCAGTTTCAGGTCTTAGCTGCGCAATATGTCTTTGTGTTGGCTTTAGTCCTAAAATTGGCTTGCGAGGAATTTAAATAGGTCAAACTCAAAGACTGCGCCCAACATTATTACATTCATTGAACATGATGCCTTTTTGAGACCCGTGCATTTTTTTAAGACTGAATCTGTGTCACAAATTATGTTTTTATTTTGAAAAGTAGTTTTATGGATCATGGTTGGTATTTCTTTAATTATATGAGTACATGTAGATCGTGTTACATTTTGATGAACAGCAAACAATGCTTGAACTATAGGAAACCGTAAAATAGTCAAATGCCAGTGAGGCTTTAAGGTGGTGGTTTGCACAAGATTGTTCGAATCTCTAGAATTTTAAACATGGTTTCTGTCCAAGTATACAGTCAACATCCATTTTTATCTGTTGGACGGGTTCTTGCTTAAGTGTACTTGAGTCTCAAACGAAGTCTTACTTTCTGTAGGCCTACCTTTGTCGCTTTTATATGATTTATCTGTACATCATGCCAATCAACCTTGAACATTTGTTGAATTTAAAAGTCCATGACCTGGAATAAATATCACCATTCGTGTCATAATTTAACCAACCCCACTAACATGTTGAGTTGTTGCTTGGCTTATGCATAGTTTGGGTGTGGTAGATTTATTCACCAAGAACCATTAACCCAATCCAGGTGATGGACTCTAACGGATTTGGGCTGGTTAGAGTATAATGTTATGTAAACCACTAAACCCGAATAATAATAATAACTTACAATTCCAGATTCAGTGCTTTTGCTATGAGAGAATTGTGAACTCGATTATAACTTTACGTTTGCTATAAAATTACTACGTGTTCTCGGTTTATAAGAATTGAGAAAAAAAGGTTGTATGTAGTGACCATCAACCTAAACGAGGTTTTGAACTCTATAACTTATTTGGGCATGTCAGGATAAAATGTGGAGTGACTCTACAAACAACACTAACTTACCTGTTTTGGTTCGGTGCTAGAGCTGAGAGTGTCCTGTTGAAAGAGAAATGAGTATCGGCTTTATTTTTAACAGCTTAAATTCTACAATTTCTAAAATTAAGAAGTAAGATTTTCTCAATTCAGAATTGTTTTTTGTAATACAAATTTGGCCATGCGATAAAGGGAATCTTCGACTTCTTGCTTGGACACAATTTTACTTAACCTTCTTGAAAGAGAATTGTGAACTACATTATAACTTTAAGATTGCTATAAAATTACTATGCATTCTCTGTTCATAAGAATTGAGAAAAACAAATTTGTATGTAGTGACCATCAACCTAAACGAGGTGTCGGACTCTGTAACTGATTTGGGCAAGTTAGAATATACAAATTAATAACACTAACTTACTTGTTTTGGTTCGGTGCTAGTGCTGTGAGTGTCCCGTTTAAAAGAGAAATGTGGATCGGCTTTTTTAAATTGTACATTTTATAATATTGAGATACAAGATTTTTTTCAAATGAGAATAGTTATTTCCTGATAAATGTTATGGCCATTTTATAAAGGGACCATAAACGTCTACAACTGCTTGACTGGACACAATTTTACTAACCTGTTTAAGACTGCTATAAAATAACTGTGTATTCTTTGTTTAAAAGAATTGACAAAAACATAATTGTATGTAGTGACCATCAACCTTAGAAACGAGGTTTCGGACTCTTTATTTGATTTGGGCATGCTAGGATAAAATGTAGGATGACTCTACAAATAACACTAACTTACTTGTTTAGGTTTGGTGCTAGTGCTGGGAGTGTCCTGTTTAAAAGAGAAACGTGGATCGGCTTTAATTTTAACAGATTAACAATCCGTGACAGCATTAAAAAAGAATCACACGGTTACACCCACGCTCCTTTTTTAAGTGACAGTTTGATATATGCTGGTAATACATTTTTGGGGAGACCATAATCACTTTTAAATCGCCCAAACCATTAGATAGGCTTATAGACCTTTGTGACTAAATAAAATAAATTAGGCCTATAGCAACAATTCCTTTGAAATTAGCCCTTATTTGTCTCTATTTATAGTTTATACAAAATGGTTAATTTCACCTATTAGTGGTAATTAGGTCCAGGGCTAAGTAATTGCTTTTAAATTCCTATGGGAAAACCGTGGGAGCTGGTCCTTTGGTGGATTTTTTTCAGTGAAAAACAACCCCCGGTTGTAACAAGACAGTTGGCATGCTATTTGGCTATGTTTAGTTCATAAATGCTTTATACGCGGGGAAGGCAGTGTTTGATATCACGGCGGTACGCAATTATGCATGTGCATGTTGTTTTATTATTGGCAAAAAATTGTCAACTTCATTTAGTGGGCTTGAAGGCTCACGTGCGTGCGGGCGCACTGTACAATTTCTTACAAATCTAGGTCGCAACAATTTCGCGGGCAGAAAGTATTAGTAAATAATATAATTATGAATGTGTTACAATATGGGTTATATAAAAAGTTTTGACAATGAGCCAATAATATGCGGTGCAGGGAAAAGCAACCAATGGCGTAAATTCTTGCGTTGCTAGAGACGCTTGAGCGAGCGGGAAAGTTGGGAGAAAAAATCACTTTCGTCATAGTCTTGTCTGTGAAGGCATGAAAATAATTTGCGGGGATTAAAAAGTGTTTTCAAATCCCACCACTTCCCACCCGTTATACAAATTGCCTATATGGTTTCTTGCAAAGATTTTCTTGTTTTGTTTTTTCACGGGATTGACACCGAAAATACAGAGTCTGGTTTAAATTCAATTCAATGTTTTACTTTTCAACAAAACTTTTGCTTAATCAAGTTATCAGTAAACTTATAAATTAGTGACATGCATTGTTACAAGAAGTTGTGATAGCGCTCTGATGTACCACAGGGGCTATTTCCGACCGTATGTGCCAAGGTTAAACTCACAGCTTACTTGATTGTTTAAAATCATTGACTGTATAATTTACATGTGTGATTACTATATTGTTCTTAAATTTAATTGGGCATAGTATGACCACAGGTTCGGGTCATGTGTGCCATTATTTGTTGCCCCCGTGGCGTCAGTTAATACTGACATGGTTCGGGTCAGAGGTACCCATTTGGTTTGCCCCCGTGTGCAAACATTTGTCAGATTTAATGCTGAAATTTTTGGGGTCTGGTGTACCCCCGTTATTTTGTGCAATTTATTGTTAAGCTTTTATGTGCGGCAGGATAGCCAAACAGTTTTCGGCATCCGGCACAATTTTATTTACGGAAATGAAAAACAGTTATCAAGGCTGTGACATTAAATCAAACAATGACATGTTCCTTTGTTTCATTCGAATCTGCGTATAATTGGGGAATATAACAAATTTTTCAGATTAAGAGTAAAAAATAAAAATTAAAATGGCGGAGAACTGACTTTTTGTTTAAAACTGTTACTCAATAAGTCCACCATGGCACTATGGATGGTTAAATCCTACATTTTCCAATAATGAAAAGTAAGATTGTTTTCAAGTGAGACGAAATATTATTTTCTAATAAAATTGTGGCTATACGATAAAGGGACCTTAAATTTATTAGGTAACCACATCTTTCAAAACAGAATAGGAAATATAATATTTTCCGTAAAATTAATAAGGTCGAACTCACTAAATAAATACGTCCCCCCCCCCCCCCCCCCCCCCCCCAAGTAGGCCTACGAGATTGTTCTCCAAGTGCACTTAAGGAAAAGAAAAACAAATTGGGAACATTTTATGATGTAGTTGGAATAACTCTCATGATGCGTACTGACTTTTGGTTACACAATGTGTGAGACAGAGGGTATTGTCTTGTGCATACCCTTGACTTTCATAAGGCTGGAAGTAAAACTAACTCCGAAAATCACGATGGTCGTCCCAACCCAAAATGTGGTTCGGATAACCCATGTGACCTTCGTTTAAAAATTGCTCGAAAACGGCAAAATTTGACGGCTTCTTTGGGGAACTGTTATTCTCGGAAGATTAAAGGTTATTTTAATAACGTATACTTTCACCAAAGTCTGACATCAATACAACATTACAGAATGTCAAATTGTTAGCTGGGTATAGAGGAATAAAGCCATGATCAGGTTGTTGGGCAAATTCCAAACTCACCATCAATTCTCCTTTAGCAACAGGGGGATCCCTTTTTAAAGGAGAGCTTCCATCTTCCGAGAGTTGTTTAGGTATAATGGTGGGGTTTCTAAAAAATATATACAAGTAAAAGTATGGCAGCATTACACTCGAACTTCAAGCTGCTTCATCTTTATGAACGTTTCTTAAAAAGTGGTTTGCTGTGTGGTCCACCAAGATGCCATTTAACCTTCTGACATACACAAAACCCATAGACAAAAAGACAAACATCCATCGGGGAGAGTTTTTGTGGAGAGGAACTGACTCACTGGACTCGTGTTTTTCTTGTGTCGTCTTTAGCAGAATATGGTCTATGATCCCGGTCATGGCACTTATGTCCTTAAGCTTGCTTCTGTACCATATTGAATTGTCCTTTGGGTATGAAACATGCGGTAGGAATTGTGCGCTTAACAGAAAACCCAGAACTGATATATTGGAAGAGTAGGGGTTAACCCCGGTGTTTCTGGTTCACATATCATGCACCCTTTAGTTTCCAGCTACAGTAATTAAGTTCCCCTTTGAGACATCCTTGGATTATCTGAAATCTGTATTATCAGTTCAAAGCTATCATGTTGTGGTTATACTGCATGCTTCCCTATTGATCAATTATGACATTTTGCAATTCATTTAAAACAAACATAGGCTGAATGTAAGAGGACCAAGCTAAGGTAACATACTTGATTTATAAACTCCTCTTACCCGTTTCTCCCACTGTTGATGAGGGCAGAGCGTTCGTCCGTATCCTTAATATCATGGACCTTGATGAGGTGCCGGGAGAGATCTTGTAGGGGTCTTATGTGTGTTGAGCAGATGGGGCATTCACGCGCTAGTCGTTTCGACTGAACAAAATAGAATGGGCATGGGTACATTGTCGACAATTACAATATTTGTTAAAGATAAACTTGACCGAAATTAACATGACTGTGTTTGTTTTCATTGTGAAAAGGTAAACGAGTGTGTAGCACCCGATCGTCTTTGTGACAACATTGAAATGTATTTTGATAGGCACGGCTTCAATACAAGGAACGCCGATTCTCTCAATGTTGTTGTTCCTATTAAAGCCAAATGTTGAATGCTTTAAACAATCCTTAGGTTATGCTGGTGCTACCGTTTTTAACAAATTACCCATTCAAGTCCAGAATGCCTCCTCTAATGGTAGTTTTAAAAACATGTATAAGAAGGTGTATTTTAAGTAGGTTGTTCTTTTTTGTATAAAGTTCGTGTATTGCGTATTTTTCCTTTCCATATTATTGCACTTGGGTGTTTTCCATTGTTTGTAATTTTTGCCAGTTTGTTGCTTGCTTATTTTTGTAACAGGACCATGATGTAAAACAGCCTCTGAGCTAATTTTTGTATCCTGTATAAATATGTTTTAATAAATAAATAAATAAATAATAATGATAACATATAAATGAATGTTACTCTATAAAAATAGTGTCAACATGTATATAAAAAGCACACACCTCATTTTGACTCATTTTCAGTGTAACGCTTGCAAAAACACTGATTTTCACGAAAAGTCCTTACTCGCTTAGGAATTAAACAATACGGTGGCGTCAAATTGCGGACTAGTTTTTATTTCATCCATACAAACAAACTTGCATTATATTACATGCAAGAAAGCAATGGTGAAATAAAATTAAAGCTGATCAAAATGTAAAAAAGCTGCGGTTTGTGTGAATTTTACAGTATTGACGATAAAGAGGTTTTTCTGTCAAGCACTTACGATTTGAGTAAATACGTACAACTAGACATTAGGTGTTTGTGAATAAACACAGAGCTGTTCCGGTTTTCTGATTCAAAAAATAAATAAAATTAACAATAAACAAGAAATCACAAACATTACGACCATATGACATGTGCGACACACACACACACGTATCGTTTCCAATTTACAGGCTCGTAATCTTTGTTACTTCATTACTGTGCGTGCGGCAATAGTTGCAAGAAACACTGAACGCTATAGGGCGTTCCAAAACAGATCGATTGCACATGCTCATTTATTTAGAAAAGGACGGTTACACGTCAACCACTATTTCAGAAACGGTTACACAGTTACAAAAATAACCGTAAATGCACAGGCTTATGTAGGCCTGCCTGTGACGGTCACATGGTTAACCAACCGATCAACCGGCTAAACATCTACATTGTTTTCGTTAGGATAAATGTAAAAAAAAAAACCTTGAAAAGTGTCGCGAAATGCTAACCATAATAAGTACTGCAATGAAGACGTAATGTTTTTGATCACATGTACAGTTGTGTTAACGTTTTTGTTACTAAAAATTGTGTTCATGATGCGAACGGTTACACGTGTAACTGACTATTTCGGAAACGGTTACACATTTTTGTTTACCGTAAATGCACAGGCTTAATGTAAAGCTAAATGCTGTTGTATTAAAATCGTAGTTGTAACCATTTTCTCCTCTGAAATATCAATCCAGTATGTTATTCTTGTTATGCTAAAAAAGTACATTTATATTGGATATGAGTTTATTGTTATATTTGGCTCTTCACCTCAAATCCAACACTGACCCTATAGCCATGGAAAAAGATAATTTCTCTTTACCCAATCAGCTCTTTTTATTGCCGTATTGCATCCCCCACCAAATTTTTGTTTGCGTCACATTGTGATTTCCCGAAGTAATGCGTTTGCATATAAGGAACCTAAAAAACTGTGTTTTCCGGCGACAAGGTTTCCCAGTGCAAATAAGTAATACCCGCCGATCGTCCCAAAACCAGGCGGTTTGTTGTCTACGTTCACGCTGAACCTGAAAAACGACCTGAGCGGTGATGCACACGACGCGCGCTGAGAGCAAGAACCATTCTTCTTAATTCTTGTGAATAACGTAGACTTGTGTAAGTCGGCAGCAGGAATGACTTTATGTATACTCTAAAAAATATGCAACAACACTGGTCATAAACAGAGGCTTTTAGGAACCGTTTAATTTTCACAGACGAGCATAGCGAGGAGCGAGCGAAGCGAGTCGGGGAGCGCTTGCGCAAGGCGTTTAACGGGGTCCAAAGGGGGTTTGAGGGGGTGGCACCCCTGGGGGGCACCGCCCCTTGTCGGAAATGTTTATATGTGACACCCTAAAAGTACATATTTTATGGGTTCTAGACACTAACAACAATGTATGTATTTGCTGAATTAGAAGTACATATGTTGAGCCATATATCAAGTTCTCATACCCAGCCTGCTAATACCTCACAATTTCCAAATATCCTTCATATATCTGGAGTTGACAAGTGAAATAAGACGATTGTCAAATTCAATCCAATAAAGTATTTATTATTTATTAAATGTAAGTTGTGTAAAGTCGTGTAAAATTTAGAAATTCTTGTAACTTAATAGGGTAAGTTAGTAATAAGAAAACATAGAATGCTCCACTGATGTGATTCCTCCGGTTTTTGCCGGAAATCCGTGTTTTTTTTTACCAAAAAGTTGACCCGTGTGAATCGTGTAAGTCCGGTGAGAAAAGGGGGGGGGGGCTTGGTAGAAGACCGCGTAACATTTTCTAATGTGCAGTGGAGTCAAATACCCAGTAGAAACCAATGCGTTGTGCGCAGTTTAGTAGTTGCGGTCCAGACTAAAAGTATGCGATGGAGTCAAGTACCCAGTGGAAACCAATTTGGTTTGCGCAGTTACGCACTTACGGTCGGAGATATGTGTGCATCATCGCCGCGTGAACGAACGACATGTGTGTGCTCACAACTTGGGAGAGCTAGATATAAAAAAAAACATGCATCAAAAGGAGGAAGTCTTGCTACGTAATGCACTACATGCACACGTACATAAACCATTTAGACACAGACTCGATGCACTACGTTCTACTATTAGTCTAGTCAATCTATGGTTTGACATAGACAAAATTGCAACATAAATGATTTTTTTTGCAAATGTCTCTTGAAACCCTCCAAAACAACATATCAAAAAAGTAGAAAAAAGGAAGCAGGGGAAATATGCCTAATTTGCATGAATTTAAAATGGCCGCTTTTGCCTCTATTTTCAGTAATATATGTGCGCCCACCCTCTAATGCTAGTAGAAATCTTATTTTTTCTACACAATATTTTCACGGGTGTAGTCAGTGCATATTCTCCAAACACATATGAGCAACCAAAAATCAAAGATGGCTGCATTTTTTTAAAAGATGGCCGCCATTTTCCCGCCAAAATCAAATTATCACTAGTTAGTAAGATGATAATCTCATTTGAATGACCGCTGCGCTAATACTATCCCAGGTAGCATTCCAACATGGGCCAACACATGGGCCCCTGCTGATCCTGCACCCGGGGTTCATATGGGGGCCCATATGGGTAGGCCCAGATAACCCATATGGGTTCCATATGTTATTGTTCCTCTCCTAATACATTTTGGTTTCTACTGTCTTAATGTTAATGCATTTTTACTATTTGGGAAGGGTCTTGTATTTACTTTTTTTTTTTATGGATTGTTGTATTTCCTCACTTTTAACAGTTGTTAGCTTTTTTAAATCTTTGTATAATTATTTTTGTTATGCGCTTGTGTACATTTTATGGAATGGGCGCAATATAAATGAATACATTATTATTATTATTATGGGCCTCATATGGTGTAAGCCATATGGGCCCCACTGGATACTGCACCCAAGTCTTCAGTTCCTGGACTATATATATAATACATGCCAAGTAGGAAGAGGTATTATAACTGACTAGTATAGTTTGTACTTAGCTAATGTGGTATTGTAGATTAGTATACATGTATAATAAGTTCATATGGGTTGGCCCAGATAACCCATATAAGATACATCTGGGATACATCTGGGATACATCTGGGATACATCTGGGATACATCTGGGAAAAATCAACCTGGGTTATCCCATATGGGCATTACCTGGGATTCGTATGGGCAATCTGGTTGGCGTACATAAGGGGCCCATGGGGCCCATATGGGCCAGCCCGGACAGCCTTATAATTAAACCAAGTAACTATTTAATGTTAATGAGTAGTCTAATTATATGAACATATTATACATGCATACTAATCTACAATACCACATTAGCTAAATACAAACTATACTAGTCAGTTATGGCGTATATAACTCTTCCTACATGGCATGTATTATTTATATAGTCCAGGAACTGAAGACTAACGGTCATGGTTAACAGTTTTTCAATCAAAAATGTCAATACTTTAATTAGCATGTTTTAAATGAAAGCTTTTAATTGTACAGTTTATGTATGTATTTTTCTTATAGAAGAATATGTTACAAAAAGTACAAAAACAACTTTACAGAGCTAAATTTCACTAAATTGTTATAATAATTATCAATGAAAACACAATGCCCTGTCCCACAAATTTGCGTATTGCCAATATGGGTTTGCCCAGGTCTTACCCATATCGTACACATAAATGGGTCTTTGCATACCCGCAAAGCTTGCTTAGGTCGTTCCCATAGGATAACCAAATGAACATTTTCATATCACTGCCCACAAGGGATTGCTTAATAAAGGTATCTACTATATTCCGGCTTTTCCATTGTCGATTCACTCAGGTTTGTCCAGAGGAAATTACGAAACCCATGGGAAGGATCATACCCCTGGGCTTGCTAAGCTAAACAAATCTATTCTAAACTAGAATATTAACTCCGTAATGGCTGAGGTCTCCCATGGCTGAGGTCTTTCTCTGAATTATCTTTGCCTATATGTCTTTCCAATATGACTCCCGTATGAGCCTTCCTGCCCGTATGGGATTGCCATAGTTTCCCCATAATTATGATACCCATTATGGGCTCTTGCATATTCTGCCCATATGGGATTGCCCATGTTTTCCCAAAATGATACCCATATGAGCCACATGGTGAGAAATCACTTCATGCAAGTTACTTTTCTGTTTCAACTTGGATTTGTATGCTGATGAAGTATGACATTAGTTTGACCCTGCTGCTGTTTCATGATTAACATACTTAAAGGTCTATAGTGGCAAGGATTATGCTTATAGATAGGGGATGAAATCAGGTTGTGTATTGCATACAGTCATGAGCAGTGCTGTACGTTTATTTATTTCAAAGGGTTTATACACCCCTTACATAAACTAGCTGTCTGGGCTGGCCCATATGGGCCCCATAATGTACGCCAACCACATGGACCCCCACTGTTGGCACAGATTGCCCATACAAATCCCAGGTAATGCCCATGGGATAACCCAGGTTGATTTTCCCCATCTGGGCCAACCCAGGGCCCATATGAATCTTGGGTGCAGAATCCAGTGGGGCCCATTTATGGGTTACCCCATATGAGGCCCATATGTTGGCCCATATGGGACCCATATGTTGGCCCATGTGGGACCCATATGGGTTATCTGGGCCTACCCATATGGGCCCCATATGAATCCTGGGTGCAGGATCAGCAGGGGCCCATATGGGTTAACCCACACGGGCCCATATGGGACCCATATGGGAATGCTACTTGGGATAATTATTAGCGCAGCGGTCATTCAAGAGATTATGTTGATTTTGGCAGGAAATGGGCGCCATCTTAAAAAATGGCAGCCATCTTGGATTTTTTCTTGCTCATATGTGTTTGGAGAATATGCAGTGACCATACCCATGAAAATACTGTGTATAGAAAAAATAAGATTTCTACTAGCATTAGAGGGTGTGCGCACATATATTACTGAAAATAGAGGCAAAAGCGGTCATTTTTAGTTTATGCAAATTAGGCATATTTCCCCTACTTCCTTTTTTCTACTTTTTTGATATGTTGTTTGGGAGGTTTTCAAGAGACACTTGCAAAAAAATCATTTCTGTTGCAATTTTGTCTAGTTCAAGCCATTTTGGGGCACAGATTGACTAGACTATATCATCTGGCTCCTAGGTTTTTCTAATGCTTTACTCATAGGATGCGGCAGCAAACATATGCTGTGAGAATTGTTTTCTTCTGCTAGCAGGGGAAACATCGCTGCATCAAACAGTCAACTTGAAAACAAATTACACCAACAAGAAATAATCAATCGCGACCGTCGAGGCCAAGATTTAAACATATCAAATTTGAGGCAGAGTACCCATTGCGTTAAATTTACCTGAGAATTTTTTTTTCTGTTGACAATGTTTTAAAAAGTTTTGATGCTTTTAAACTGACCGTCAATAAAATCTTTCTTGTTTTAAGAAACATATGTGTAATCCATAGAAATAGAACCCGGAGAATGCTGAGCTCGACCGTGTATGGCAAAATGATCATCACGTGACACGCGTGTATGGCAAAATGTCAACGCACATAGACCGTTTCTACGTGTTTTCATTGGTCAATGTTCATGACGTCTACTGTATGGCAAAATATTATCACTGGCTTATCACTGACCAGCCTCGCTACCATGGGCGGCAGCGCGCCGTAACACCCGGCGTACGTCTCTAGCCATACACGCGTTTAAAAAAATGGCGTACGCGCGTCCATAAAAATGGTCTCACAACGAAATCGCACGCACAATGACACACTCAGCGTTCTCCGGGTTCTATTTCTATGGTGTAATCTAAAAGACGTTAAATTTGGGCATAATTGAAAAATTATGTTTCTAGGAGTCGGATTTGTTTTCACTATCTCTATGTGTTTTGTACACGGGCGAAAACGCGCAATAAATGATGTCATTGTGACGTCTTCCCACAACACATCTACAGTACCCCAGAAGTCTAAAACTGAAAAAAGTTTGACGATCGGTCGTATACTTTTCGAGATAGAGTGGTCTCAAGATTAGCTAATTAAATATTCATGTCATTATAACTAAGTAAATTAATTAATTAAGTTAAGCTTATTACATTTAGCTATAATTTCATGACCTAAGCTTTAATACGATATAAGATCAGACTCTTTTATACTAAGCCAAGTATGATTTTTGGAACTCACATAATACGTGTATTAAACCTATGGCGTTTTGGCGGAAGGAAAGAATAATAATAAGAAGAACAAATTAAAATCTTGACGAAAACAAAAGCTGTTCCGATTGCGAGGTCGGAACAGCTAATAATAACTAGTTCTTATCAATAGTGCTTTCTACAATAACTATTAATGCGCTCTATATAAGTGCCCTGGTCATTGGGCCAACAACATTCCTTTAATCTTGCCCAGCTCCCTTGGGAGTATACAGCCCGAGCTGCCGTGCGCTCAGAAGTTTTGTCATACACAATAACAAACTCTATCCTCACATATACCTGTTTATACCCCTTGGTGAAGAGAAGCAATTATAGTAAAGCATCTTGCTCAAGGTCACAAGTGTCCCAAAAGAACCCACACTCAGATGACTTAACCGATGAATTCGATGCTCTAAACCGCTCGGCCATGACAACCTATATCAGCTCAAATGACCAGTGGAGTTCTCGAGAAAAGGGACAGGACAACACTCGGAGGAGCACTCCAACGTTTGTGGAGATGAGCCACACCGGTTCAAACAACTGGCAGAACAAGCAAATCTCATGATACAGCATTATTCAAGCAACCGGTGTAGTTTGTGTCAGCTTCAGGTCTTAGCCGCGCAATTTGTCTTTGTGTGGGCTTTAGTCCTAAAATTGACTTGCGAGGAATTTAAATAGGTCAAATTCAAAGACTGCGCCCAACATTATTACATTCAATAAACCTGATGCCTTTTTGAGACCCTTGTATTTTTTAAGACTGAATCTGTGTCACAATTGGGTTTTTTTATTTTGAAAAGTAGTTTTATGGATCATGGTTGGTATTTCTTTATATACTAAGTGTACATGCGGATCGTGTTACATTTTGATGAATAGCTGTACGAGACCATAAAATAGTCAAATGCCAGTGAGGCTTTAAGGTGATGGTTTGTACACGATTTTTCAAATCTCTGAAAGTTTAAATATGGTTCCTGCCCAAGTACAGTCCAAGTCCATTTTTAACAGTTGGACAGGTTCTAGCCTAAGTGTACACGAGTCTCAAACGAAGTCTTACTTTCTGTACCTTTTGTCGTTATTATGATTTATATGTACATCATGCCAATCCACATTGAAAATTTGTTGAATTTAAAAGTCATGACCTGGAATAAATGTCACCATTCGTGTCATAATTTAACCAACCTCACTAATATGTTGGGTTATTGCTTGGCTTATGCATAGTTTGGGTGTGGATTGATAGATTTATTCACCAAGAACCGTCAACCCAAACCAGGTGATGTACTGTAACGGATTTGGGCTGGTTAGAGTAGCCTATAATGTAAAGTGAGCCCAGATAATTATAATAATAACTTACAGTTCCAGGTACAGTGCTGTTTCTATGAGGGTCCTGTTTCCACTCACAGAGAAATGTAAACTCGATTACAACTTTAAGATTGTAATCGAGAAAAACTAAATTAAATGTAGTGACCATCAACTTAAACGAGGTTTTGGACTCTGTATAACTTATTTGGGCATTTTTGAATGAAATGTAGATTGACTCTACAAACAAACAATAACTTACCTGTTTTGGTTCGGTGCTAGAGCTGGGAGTGTCCTGTTTGAAAGAGAAATTAGTATCGGCATGAATTTTAACAGCTTAAATTCTACAATTTCCAATATAAAGAAGTAATATTTTCTCAATTTTGAATTTCTTTTTTTTTATAAAAAATGTGCCCATGCGATAAAGGGACCTTAAATGTGTTCGACTGCTTGAATGAACAAAATGTTACTTACCTGTTTGACACAGAAATGTGAACTACATTATAACTTGAATGCTACAAAATTACTATGTATGTTCTGTTTATAAGAATTGAGAAAAACAAAGTTGTTTGTACACTCTCAAAACACTGGTTAAAATTTCACTGGTTAAAAGTTATTTGGTTAAAAGTCGCCCATTGTTGGTTAGATTTCATGAATTGGGCAAAATATTTTTAAATAAGTGGTTGGTTAAAGTAAATTGTGCCCACAGGTTGGAATAAATAAAGGTTGGGTGATATACAAATAAAACTACCCAACATTGGTTGAAATGTACACCAAACTCATCGCCCAACTCCTTTCTCAATGTTTGAGTTGGTTAAAAAATAACTTTGCCCAACGAAGGTCACGTGCTAGCCTAAACGAACGTTCATTGGTGGTGCAGTTTTGCCGCGCTGAAGCAGCAGAAGTTATACTTTTTCAATAGCGAGACAAAATGGCAGACGGTGATGTGATGAAAGCGAAGCTCCAAAAATGGGATATGGAGGATCTGGAGTGGTTGGAATATTTGAAGGTAAAAAAACAAGAAGTATTTTCTGTAATTGTACTTGCAGTATATCAAATAAGTTGTGTTGGACTGGGGGTGGTTGCTAGATGCCTGAGATTTTTTTGTAGCACTATAGCTAGTCCAGCGCGACGGAGGCCAGTGGCTTTAATCATGGTAATAAAAATAATACATGTGAAACATCACACAAAGCAATTGTTTCAGAAGATACTCATTACTGTTTTCATATTACCGGATGTAGGAAATGCTGAAATTTTGTCATATGTAGGTCTTTATGTCCTACATTTGCAGATTGCTAGGTTTAGAAATGTTAGTGTCCGTATGTGATATTAAAATCAGAAAACATTTTCCATTTACGTTGTGACTTTGTGGGCTTCTATTTCCGACACAGTGACAGTGTGCGACCTTTGCACGACGTGTGTAAGAGAGGGCGGTAAGTTATTGCGTGTTTGTTTGCGTTTGTTTACACTCTCTGTGTGTATGTCGGAAATAGAAGTCGTAAAGTCACAACGGAAACGAAAAAGTTTCAATGTACATGTATTTCTACTTATATTCTGTTATGCTTCCATGTCTATTGATTGCAGATTGAACAGGATTTCAGATGCACTATTTCCTCTAATGATGATCTACTTTTTGCAAAGTGGCCAGCATGCCATGGCAAGGACCTTGGTGTGCTTCAATTATGCAGATCAAGTGGATTCTTCATGGAAACAACAGTTGATGAATGCTGCACCTGATATTTCATCACTTTCAGAAGGTAATTAGGTAGTAGTCAGTAGTTGTGTTTGTGTGTAAAGTGTGTGTTGAGGAGGGAGCTAATAAAATAGCCAAGTGGTGATTTTGGGGGTAATATGATGTGGCTGCTTGCATCTTTTAGAAGTAAGTGTGGTTCTGAAATGAACCAATGGTGTGCTCAATGATTTGGGGAATACAAATAAAAATTTCCCAAAATAATTCAAACTGAAATCTAAGTAATTGTTATGTACTATACTTTGACATCTACAGAGGAAGAGAGGAACCTTGCCTTCAATGTCCTTCCTTTCATTTTTCGGGGGCTAGCCAAATACATGAGAGGAAAATGCAACATCAAAGACAGCATGTCAGCATTCATGGATTTCCAGCCGGTAAGTGTCTGATTGTGTATGATTCAGATCTAAAGTTTGGTTTTTCGATTGTTTGTTTGTTTTTGTTTTACAGTGGATAGACCTTTTGATTGCATATAAAATGATATATCATCCATCTGAAATCAGTGTGAAGATCACATTATGTAGTGCTCAAACTTTTAGTGAAAAGTTTATTAAAACCAGACAAAGTTATTCAAGCATTATAGAAAATATTACTCGGTCTGACAGTTTCAACATGAAGGGAACAACTTCTTCACCCTTGCCAGTTACCATAATTATTAAAGTCATTAATGTTTTTACATGTAGTGTGCTTGGCAGTAATAATGACATTCAGAACTCTTCTCTTCTTCTTCCATTAGAGTACAGTCCACCATCTGGTGTATTACGTACTTACAAACAAATATTTTGGTTCTCAGATCAATGGCCAACAATGGAGCTATACTGCATATATTGCAGACAATTTTGTTAGATTTGAAGTATAAAACCTTTGTCTATATCTCATCTCAGTGCTTGTTTCTATGTTCCAAAATGCAGGAAGGGACCAATCTCAATTTGTACCTGAACAGCATTGACAGAGGTGCAAGACCACAACCATTCATTCTAATAATTGGAGGAAGCAGACTTCGACCAGACCAAGTCTTTGTCATCCTGGAGAGGTGGGCTACTGAAATAGAGACTTTAACAAAGGCTGTAGATAACACGTTTAAGCTAATGTATGTATTATATTTGGGTTACCAGCCACTCTCATTTGCTGTGTGGCAATTTTTTGAGGTTGTTTATGAATTGCCTCCGCTGGCAACTGGCACAGAAACTACTGCAACCTCTATAAGGCAGTTTAGGGGCTACATTCAATCTCAAAATTCTCTCTGATTTCATTGAAAGAACATCAGACCTGCAGTTTTCGGAATTTGTAAGTGTTACGCGTTTATTGAATTGCGTTTCCACAAACTTAGAATGTTCAAGTTGTGAAAGTTGTTTCTAATTGACAGAAAAACAGAAAGCTAGAGAACAAACAAACAAATTAAGTATTGGCCTACCAAACTTGTACTCCCATTTAGGTCAAGTTGGAGTCATGAGTCATACAAGACTGAGGCCTACACACTCTCTGCTTTCTAAAGTTAGTCAAAGTGTTAGTTGTTTATGTTTTGAGAAATTAATGGCTCAGTACTGATTATCCAAAATTGAACACGTTTGACTATTTATAAAACAAAAATTTGACCCTGTGACCTTGTGTTTGAAAAAGTGGTCAGCAGATGTGGTCATCAACTCGGGATTTGTGTTATGAAATGCTACTGAAGGCAAAATACATTATAACACTACTAATAATTCCGATCCTAATAGATAAAGCTAATGGATGATGGGATTATAATGGAAATAAATCTATTTATTGTAATTTGAAAAAGCAATAACGAAGATTTCACTCATTTCCTTAAGAAAATGTTTACACCCAAATTGGACAAGACAAATGAGTTCTTTTGGACAATTAGGTCAAGTTGTGGGCCACTTATGATTTCAACAGTTAATGTATAATTATTATGACTTTTGACTGCTACGTTTTGATTGCCACCAGTCGTACCACGTCCATAGATAACTTAATTGAAAGGCTTAATTTTAACTTGTGTAATTGGTGGGATCCATAATATATTTATCTGCTCTACTTTATGAACTCATGCAAAGTACAATTTTTCACATTTATGTTTTTCTGGTTCACCTGTAAGAAACCTTTGACACAGTATTCCTTAAATATTTGTCAGTGCTGCATAATTAGAAAATTGCTTAAAACGGCACTGAGGAAAACAGAAAACAAAAACAGTTAGTCTGATTCTTGGTTTTGAATGAATCTCTTTCATCGAATGTGCAACTGGAATAAATAGATTTTGGCCTTCACGTACTGAAAAAGCAAAAGCATTTAAATACAGGCTATAATCAACAGGCATGATATTTTCCTACCTAAGTCTGATTTCCGATTTTATTTTTGACCTCAGAAAAGTCAGCAAAATTGTTATTAAATATCCTGGAAAGTCTATAAAAACCTATACCATAATATGTACACATGTAGGTCAGCCCTGTACTCAATAAAACTGTCCTACTTTTTTCCAAGACCCAAGTATCATGCATGTATCAAGTGTGAGACTTATGATGTTAGTGCTGTTTGTTTACAGACTGTTTCGGATTTGAAAATTAAAAAAACTTGTTTCTAGAATACTAAAGTTTAGTGTGGTTATTAAAAAGTGATTACCCATTTCCAAATTAATTATTCAGTGAGATCCTGAATTAAACATTAGTTGGTTAAATTTGTACTTATTATTGGGTGTTAAAACCAATCTTAACTCTGAGTTGGTTAACATTTGAATGACAGTGTGAGAATGAATTGCCCAACAATTTTCTATTTAACCAACTAAAGATTAATTTTTGCCCAACTTTTTCCCAATTAATGTCCATGTATGATCCCGAATTAACCATTAGTTGGTTGAATGTTTACTAACTATTGGGTAAAATAAAACAAAAGTTGACCAACAGATAGTTAAGATTTCAATTACAGTTAGTGCCCAACCATTTGTGTGGTAACCAACTAAAAGTTAAACTTATGCCCAATAATGCCCAACTTTTATTACCCAACAAGTTGGGTTAAGTGTAGTTATCCAGTAATTGGTTAAACTTTTTGACCAACCACTGGTTAAACTGCTAACCAACCCTGGTTGGTTAGAAGTTTGCCCAACTGTTGGACGGTTCACCTGGTAATACTAGGTTGGTTAAAATTTTATCCAAATTGGTTAAAATTTTTAACCAACGTTCTGAGAGTGTAGTGACCATCAACCTAAATGATGTGTTGGAGTTGGACTCTATAACTGATTCGGGCATATTAGGATATAATGTAGGGTAACTCTACAAATAACACAAACTTACTTGTTCTGGTTTGGTGCTAGTGCTGGGAGTGTCCTGTTTAAAAGAGAAATGTGGATCGGCTTTAATTTTAACAGCTAAACACTCCGTGACAGCATCAAACAAGAATCACACGGTTACACCCTCGCTCACGTTTTAAGTGACAGTTTGATATTTGCATGTAATACATTTTTGGAGAGAACATAATCACTTTTTTCACCAAATCTTTGCAGGCCTACTTAACCGTATTGGGGATAAGGGTTGGGTGGGGATGACCATGACAGGGGGTGCCCCTTACTATTTTTACTATGCCCTTGGCATTTTAAAGTTGTAATTCAACCTACATAGAAAAGAAAAGAATAACAATTGTTCTAGAACTTTTTTCTTTTACCACTAAAAAACAAAAGAAAAAAATTAGAGTGGAAGAAGCCTAGTATTCAAAAGAGAAAAAGAAAAGAAAAACAAATCAAGTTCCCCCGTGCAACCCCTCACTAATTTCTTGTCAGGGGAGCCACTGCCCGGCGCCGGTAGATGATTTCTAAATAATTTAGGAAAATAGTGAAGGCTGAAAACAACGATATATTTCAGGGAATCAAATCCTACAGCCTGGGAAACGATAAAAAGAAAGTGGCGAGCAGATAAGCAGGGCAGACATTTTTGCTTGCCCTTTTAAAATTTCACTAGGAGTATCAAGGTTAATGCAACAATTGAAAAAACAAACATGTTATACAGTTTTTAAAATAAAACAACGTCGTAAAATTAAAATCAAGAAATAGACCCCCCGAAAATAGTAAAACTAAATAAAATAAATCAGGTCTAGGCCTAATGCGTTGCCCTCCATCAAAACTGCATGCGTTGACCGACCAAAACTGCATTCTAAACTCTTGGGTCGGCCTTTTCTGTCATTCATAATTAATGAAATTTACAAATTGTCTGTGTATTACATATCTGAAATCCAGGTATTTTAGTACCACAATTATAAATGTGAACAGCATTGATCTGGATCGTCACCGATTGTCCTCGGTCAGAATGGGCAGACGGCGGGGCATCACAATCACGGCACGTTCTTACTGTTTGTTTTTTTGTTTTTTTTCACTCAATGTGCACTTTCCCCCCTCCTTTAAATCAACAGCCATATAAAAAATAGCTTACCTCTATTCTTTATAAAACACACATTGATTGTTCACTCATAAAGGTCTAAAATCAACTGTCGACTTTGTCGCCAAAGCGAAAACAAAATGGCTGACGGTCTGTGTTTATTAAGAGGCAGCAAAGTGAAAAAACAAGGGCTGTTTGAGTGTGCACATTCAAATTATTCTCTCCCTATGCAAACACATGGGCTTAAAATGTTGTAAATAATATGTAAACGGCCGTTGACTTATCAATAACGGAAGAGGCTGAGAGGTTTCAGATTTTACGGTGAAAATCTTTCGAAAACTGGTAGAAATCATTTTTTTTCGAAAGGCTATCATAGTTTATGGTAAGTTATGGATTATTTGCAACAAGAAAAGTGATATTAGAATTAGACCCTCGAGGTGGTACCAATAATTATGTGAAATTTCGGCACCTGGCTCATGGACTAAGTATTATTCAAGCAAACGGTGTAGTCCGTGTCAGTTTCAGGCATCAGGCGCGCAATTTGTTTCTAATTTAGTTCTAAAATTGGCTTGCAAAGATTTTAAAGGAGGTCAAATTCAAAGACTTCACTCAACATTATTACGTTCAATAAACCTGCGACCCTTGCATTTCTTAAGACTGAATCTGTGTCACAAGTTTATTTTGAATAATTAATGTGTTTAATCTGTGTTTAGCAGAGAAATGTGGATTTAAGTTACAGGATGAAGAATGCTTTAAAATTACTAAGTGCTGTATATTTGAATTGAGAAACCAAGTTTAGGATTGATACATTTATTCGTCAATATGGTACTAAGAATCGATCCAATCCAAGTGATGGACTCTAAGGGATTGGGGCTGGTTATAATAGGGTATAATGTAAAGTGAGCTACAACAATAATAGTTACATGTCTTGGTGTGGTGGTAATCCCGGGAGTGTTTTCTGTTTGATAGAGAATGTGAATTTGATTCTAGCTTTAGTTTACTTTGAATTAGTATGATCTAATTATATGAATTGAGAAACGAAGCTTAGGATTGAGGGACTTATTCGCCAACATGTTGTAACCATCAAGCAAACCAAGTGACAGTCTCCAAGAGATTTGAGCTGAATAAGTTGTAATGTAAAATTACTCCACAAATAATTGTTATGTAAATTTGGGTGTCCTGGTGCAGTGCTTGTGTCTGGAGTGTCCTGTTCGACAGAGAAATGTGAATTTGACTATAGCTTTAAGATGCTTTGAAACTACGTACACAATATACCGTATCGAATATGACGTTACCTTGCAATGTGACCCACAACATGGCGTCTGTGAGCGTGTGTGTCTGCGTGTGCGTGTGCCATAGAAATCAAACCAAGAACGCTGAGAGCATGAAAGCGGCCATATCATAGGACAGGCCGTATGCGCGTCTAAACGCGTCTTAGCGTTCCTGGTTTGATTTCTATGGCACACACACACGCACACGCTCACAGACGCCATGTTGTAGGTTGTATGTTGTTCTTCTCAAAGCCAACACTTCTCCCATTGAGTTTTATACTTGATTGTACCTGCAAATTTACTACAATGGTTTTTCGAAGAAGTTGCTGGAGACGAAAAATCGGATATTTAAATTCATCACTGTAGAAAGGATACATTGGCTCAATGAGTAATTGTAAATGCTTTACATAAATCAATATTCACTTTTGGCAAGTTTAAGTCCTAATGTTCCACAATAATACTTTACGGGCGGAGAAACTAATCAGTTTATAAATTGTTAACATGATTTTGATGTTGAGAAATACTTCATAGTTTACCAGTAATAGCGGAGCAAACAGCAACGATGCTTTTGCAAAACATCCGACCTATATATATTTGTTCATGTTTCAAATCCTTTTTAAGGTGAGTACATGATTGATTGGTTTCTTCATAAAGATAGTAGGTAGTTTGGTAGATAAAATCACACTTTGGATCTACATGAGTAGTTGTCGCTTGCATGAATCCTCTCTGTGCTGTACAGGTACAAAGTCCAAGGAATGGTCTTACACAAAACGGATTGAATTTCAGAGCTTCATAGTTCAAATCCTAACTTTAAGAAGATACTCAGCCCCATCGCCCAGCCCTACAAAAATAAGAATCCGACTCTGTGCTGTACACAGACCCTATTAGTTTATACATTCACGGAGAACTGTGGCATTTCCTTGTTAGCCAATAAATCTTATGAAATATTTCAGCATCAAACAGTTCTGCAAACTTTGAAAACTAATTTTGTCACGCAAACCTATGATGCATGTATTTTTGTTAGTGCTTAAATACCGCAGTATGTAATCAGTGCTAAATATTGTTACGCTCAGCTATCCTTCTGTTTGGTGGGCATGTACAATTATCCAACACACCTTGTCTTGTCTTTGATCATCGCGAGGGATGTTTTTTGGAGGAGAAGGCCCACCTTTCGAAAATTGCCGTGGATCTGCCGTGATGTTCTTTCTACAAAAGGGTACAAAAGTTAAACAATAAAAATAAAGCAGCGTTATACTCGAACATCAAACTGCGTAATCTTTATGTACTTTTCTGTACAATTGTTTGCTGCGGAGTGGTCCACCGTGCCAAGGGGCCATTTGAAATTGATGGTGCACAAAACCTACAGACAACAAGACACATCCTTTAACCCCGGTGTTTCTGATTCATATAGCAAGCACCCTAATTGTTTCTAAGTATTCTCAGGCTTTCAAGCTATAGTGATTAGGTTTACTTATGAGGCATCTCTGGATTACATGAAATAATAGCGACAGCATAGTGGACTGATATAATACATAATATCAGTGCACTGTCGTTATTGCTTGACTGTTGATCAATCAGGTTCAAAGGCTCAAGTTTGCTGGATGAAATCTTGCAATGTATTTAAAGCAAATATAACAGGACAGAGACAAGTTTTTGACTAACAAGATTTATAAAATCAGTTTACCTTTTTGTCCCACTGTTGATGAGGTCAAGGCGTTTGGAATTATTCTTACTTTGGTGGATCTTCATGAGGTGCCCTTTGAGTTTTTTTACACTTTCTGAGCAGAGGGGACATTTACGCAGCTGTTTTGGCTAAAATGGAAGAAGAATGGGTATGCCGTATTGGTAAGCTGTCGTCATCATTTAAACTATTTGTTAAATATCAACGTTTTGAGCAGAGGGGACATTCCCACCCTAGTTGTTATGACCGAAATAGTAAATTGGGCTTGCCTACTGGTAAGTTTTTAATTATATAATATATTTATTAAAAAAAAAAAACATAATTTGCATGAGTGGTTTTATTCTATTGGTTCTCTCAATAACATTTGTCTAAACTTGCTCAGCTCCATTGGGAGTATACAGACCGAGCTGCTGTGGCGCTCTGAATCTACTTCACACACAATATCAACCTCGTTTTATACCCTTGGGTTGAGAAGCAAAGACCCTTGCATTTTTTAAGACTGAATCTGTGTCACAAATTATGTTTTTATTTTGAAAAGTAGTTTAATTTATGGATCATGGTTGGTATGTCTTTTACTATATGAGTACATGTAGATCGTGTTACATTTTGATGAACAGCAAACAATGCTTGAACTATAGGAAACCGTAAAATAGTCAAATGCCAGTGAGGCATTAAGGTGGTGGTTTGCACAAGATTGTTCGAATCTCTAGAATTTTAAACATGGTTTCTGTCCAAGTATACAGTCAACATCCATTTTTAACTGTTGGACGGGTTCTTGCTTAAGTGTACTTGAGTCTCAAACGAAGTCTTACTTTCTGTACCTTTGTCGCTTTTATTTGATTTATCTGTACATCATGCCAATCCACCTTAAAAAATCGTTGAATTTAAAAGGCATGACCTGGAATGAATGTCACCATTTGTGTCATAATTTAACCAACCTCACTAATTTGTTGAGTTATTGCTTGGCTAATGCATAGTTTGGGTGTGGATTGATAGATATATTCACCAAGAACCATCAACTCAAACCAGGTGATGTACACTAACGGATTTGGGCTGGTTAGAGTATAATGTAAAGTGAGCCCAGATAATAATAATAACTTACAGTTCCAGGTTCAGTGCTTTTGCTATGAGGGTTTGTTTCACAGAGAATTGTGAACTCGATTATAACTTTAAGATTGCTATAAAATTACTATGTGTTCTCTGTTTATAAGAATTGAGAAAAACAAAGTTGTATGTAGTGACCATCAACTTAAACGAGGTTTTGGACGCCATAACTTATTTGGGCATGTTAGGGTAAATGGTAGAGTGACTCTACAAACAATACTAACTTACCTGTCTTGGTTCGGTGCTAGAGCTGGGAGTGTCCTGTTTAAAAGAGAAATTAGTATCGGCATGAATTTTAACAGCTTAAATTCAACAATTTCCAATATAAAGAAGTAAGATTTTCTCAATTCAGAAATTATATTTTTTTTATAAAAAATGTGGCCCTGCGATAAAAGGAACTTAAATGTGTTCGACTGCTTGAATGTACAACATGTTACTTACCTGTTTGACATAGAAATGTGATCTACATTATAACTTGAATGCTATAAAATTACTATGTTTATAAGAGTTGAGAAAAACAAAGTTGAACGTAGGGACAATCAACTTAAACGAAGTGTCGGACTCTTTATCTGATTTGGGCATGTAAGGATATGAAGTAGGGCGACTATACAAATAACACTAACTTACTTGTTTAGGTTTGGTGCTAGTGTTGGGAGTTTCCTGTTAAAAAGAGAAATGTGGATCGGCTTTAATTTTAATAGCTTAAATTCTACATTTTCTAAGAGGACCTTAAACGTCTTCGACTGCTTGACTGGACACAATTTTACTTTGTTTGACAGAGAAATGTGAACATAATTATAAATTTAAGATTGCTATAAGATTACTGTGTATTCCCTGTTTGAAATAATTGTGACAAACAAAGTTGTATGTACTGGCCATCAACGAGGTTTTGGACTCTTTAACTGATTTGGGCATGTTAAAGTAGGGTGACTCTACAAATAACACTAACTTACTTGTTTTGGTTCGGTGCTAGTGCTGGGAGTTTTCTGTTTAAAAGAGAAATGTGGATCGGCTTTAATTTAAATATTGAGAAGTAAGATGTTCTCAATTGAAAATGAGTTTTTGTTATCCAATTGTGGCTATGCGATAAGGGATTCCTTAATGTACTCGACTGCTTGACTGATAACAATTTCAACCTGTTTGACAGTGAAATGTTAACTCGATTATACATTTAATAATAATAATTAATATTTATATTGCGCAATATCCACCTAAAAAGGTGCTCAAAGCGCATGAAAAGAAATATAGGAAGATGAATGGAAGAAAGAAAAGACTACTTAAAGACTACTTAAATGCTGTTTCAAACAAATGAAATTTTAATCTGTCTTTAAATGTGTCCACGGTGCTACTATCCCGAATATGTGAGGGTAACTGATTCCAGAGGAATGGTCCAGCATGTGCAAAGGACCTGTCCCCCCAGTTTGTGCGCGTTTTGGGGACAGTAAGTAAGCCAGAATCCAAAGAGCGAAGACGCCTGGAAGGAACATAACGTTTGATAAGACTCATATCAGGGGCGGAACCGTGGACACAATGGAAGACAAGAAGCAATATTTTAAATATGATACGAAATTCAATGGGCAGCCAATGCAAAGAATGAAGGACTGGAGTAATGTGGTCATTATATCTAATGAGTGTTATGAGACGAGCTGCAGAATTTTGAAGTCTCTGCAACCGTGTAAGTTGATTTTGGGGCAATTGAAAGAAATGTGCATTACCAAAATCTAGCCTAGATGAAATAAAGGAATGAACAATCTTTTCGGTAGCTGAACGGGTCAAATATTTACGAATGAATCCTAAATTACGTAAGTAATACCAAACTGATCTACAAACAAAAGATATATGGGCGGACATAACCATAGATGAGTCAAAAGATGGTTATAAATTTACTGTGTATTCTCTGTTGATAAGAATTGAGAAAAACAAAGTTGTATGTGGTGACCATCAACCTAAACGAGGTGTCTTACTCTATAACTGATTTGGGCATGCTAGGATAAAATGTAGGATGACTCTACATATAACACTAACTTACTTGTTTTGGTTCGGTACTAGTGCTGGTAGTTTCCTGTTTAAAGGAGAAATGAGGATCGGCTTTAATTTTAACAGCTTAAATTCTACATTTTCTAACATTGAGAAGTAACATTTTCTCAATTCAGAAATATTATTTTGTAATAAAAATGTGGCCTTGCGATAAAGGGACCTTAAAATGTCTTTGACTGCTTGCTTGGACACAAGTTTACTTAACCTGTTTGACCGAGAAATGTCAACTTGATTATAACTTTAAGATTGCTGTAATATTACTTTGTTTTCTCCTTTTATACGAATTGAGAAGAACAAAGTTCTATGTATATTGACCATCAACCTAAACGATGTGTCTTACTCTATAACTGATTTGGGCATGTAAGGATAAGAAGTAGGATGACTCTACAAATAACACTAACTTACTTGTTTAGGTTTGGTGCTAGTGTTGGGAGTGTCCTGTTTAAAAGAGAAATGTGGATCGGCTTTAAATTTAAAACAGCTTAAATTCTACATTTTCTTATAATAAGAAGTAAGATTTACTCAATTGAGAAATGTTATCTTCCAATCAAATTGTGGCCATGCGATAAAGGGACCTTTTCTTCGACTGCTTGACTGAATACAATGTTACTGAACCTGTTTGACACATAATGTGAACTTGATTATAAATTTTAGATTGCTTTAAAATTACTGTGTATTCGCTGTTTATAAGAATTGAGAACAACAAAGTTGTATGTGAGCAGTCTATAACTGATTTGGGCATGTTAGGATATAATGTAGAGTGACTCTAAAAAAATCTTAAACTAAAATCAAGTAAAATTAAAAACTAGTGCAGTATTTATTTGTCAAGTCATCACTTCTTACCATCGTGCATAAATGATGTTTGAAGCTTTGCTTTGTATTGATCATAAGAACAACTAGAGTACACGACTTGCAGGTTCAACCATCGTATACAACTCATTCGGGAGAAGTGTTGGCTCTGAGAAGAATGGGTGTGGTCTCGCTCGTCTTTCTCCTGACGACGAGCAGAGTATACTACTCTAAAATGTTGAGACTACACTGGTTCTTCTCAAAGCCAACACTTCTCCCATTGAGTTTTATACTTGATTGTACATGCAAATTTACTACAATGGTTTTTCGAAGAAGTTGCTGGAGACGAAAAATTTGATGAAAATAGCTAATATTTAAATTCATCACTGTAGAAAGGATACATTGGCTCAATGAGTAATTGTAAATGCTTTACATAAATCAATATTCACTTTTGGCAAGTTTAAGTCCTAATGTTCCACAATAATACTTTACAGGCGGAGAAACTAATCAGTTTATAAATTGTTAACATATTTTTGATGTTGAGAAATACTTCATAGTTTACCAGTAATAGCGGAGCGAACAGCAACGATGCTATTGCAAAACATCCTATATATATTTTTTTCATGTTTCAAATCCTTTTTAAGGTGAGTACATGATTGATTGGTTTCTTCATAAAGATAGTAGGTAGTGTGGTAGATAAAATCACACTTTGGATCTACATGAGTAGTTGTCGCTTGCATGAATCCTCTCTGTGCTGTACAGGACTGGTACAAAGTCCAAGGAATGGTCTCACACAAAACGGATTGAATTTCAGAGCTTCATAGTTCAAATCCTAACTTTAAGAAGATACTCAGCCCCATCGCCCAGCCCTACAAAAATAAGAATCCGACTCTGTGCTGTACACAGACCCTATTAGTTTATACATTCACGGAGAACTGTGGCATTTCCTTGTTAGCCAATAATTCTTATGAAATATTTCAGCATCAAACAGTTCTGCAAACTTTGAAAACAAATTTTGTCACGCAAACCTATGATGCATGTATTTTTGTTAGTGCTTAAATACCGCAGTATGTAATCAGTGCTAAATATTGTTACGCTCAGCTATCCTTCTGTTTGGTGGGCATGTACAATTATCCAACACACCTTGTCTTGTCTTTGATCATCGCGAGGGATGTTTTTTGGAGGAGAAGGCCCACCTTTCGAAAATTGCCGTGGATCTGCCGTGATGTTCTTTCTACAAAAGGGTACAAAAGTTAAACAATAAAAATAAAGCAGCGTTATACTCGAACATCAAACTGCGTAATCTTTATGTACTTTTCTGTACAATTGTTTGCTGCGGAGTGGTCCACCGTGCCAAGGGGCCATTTGAAATTGATGGTGCACAAAACCTACAGACAACAAGACACATCCTTTAACCCCGGTGTTTCTGATTCATATAGCAAGCACCCTAATTGTTTCTAAGTATTCTCAGGCTTTCAAGCTATAGTGATTAGGTTTACTTATGAGGCATCTCTGGATTACATGAAATAATAGCGACAGCATAGTGGACTGATATAATACATAATATCAGTGCACTGTCGTTATTGCTTGACTGTTGATCAATCAGGTTCAAAGGCTCAAGTTTGCTGGATGAAATCTTGCAATGTATTTAAAGCAAATATAACAGGACAGAGACAAGTTTTTGACTAACAAGATTTATAAAATCAGTTTACCTTTTTGTCCCACTGTTGATGAGGTCAAGGCGTTTGGAATTATTCTTACTTTGGTGGATCTTCATGAGGTGCCCTTTGAGTTTTTTTACACTTTCTGAGCAGAGGGGACATTTACGCAGCTGTTTTGGCTAAAATGGAAGAAGAATGGGTATGCCGTATTGGTAAGCTGTCGTCATCATTTAAACTATTTGTTAAATATCAACTTTTTGAGCAACGTTTTGAGCAGAGGGGACATTCCCACCCTAGTTGTTATGACCGAAATAGTAAATTGGGCTTGCCTACTGGTAAGTTTTTAATTATATAAAATAATTATGAAAAAAAGACCCACATAATTTGCATGAGTTGTTTTATTCTATTGACTTTCTTGATAACATTTCTTTAATCCAGCTCCCTTGGGAGTATGCAGCCGTGGCGGTCTGAATCTACTTCATACACAATATCAACCTCGTTTTATACCCCTGGGTTAAGAGAAGCAAAGACCCTTGCATTTTTAAAGACTGAATCTGTGTCACAAATTATGTTTTTATTTTGAAAAGTAGTTTAATTTATGGATCATGGTTGGTATTTCTTTTACTATGAGTACATGTAGATCATGTTACATTTTGATGAACAGCAAACAATGCTTGAACTATAGGAAACCGTAAAATAGTCAAATGCCAGTGAGGCTTTAAGGTATTGGTTTGTACAAGATTGTTCGAATCTCTAGAATTTTAAACATGGTTTCTGTCCAAGTATACAGTCAACATCCATTTTTATCTGTTGGACGGGTTCTTGCTTAAGTGTACTTGAGTCTCAAACGAAGTCTTACTTTCTGTACCTTTGTCGCTTTTATTTGATTTATCTGTACATCATGCCAAACCACCTTAAAAAATTGTTGGAATTTAAAAGGCATGACCTGGAATGAATGTCACCATTTGTGTCGTAATTTAACCAACCTCACTAATTTGTTGAGTTATTACTTGGCTAATGCATAGTTTGGTGTGGATTGATAGATTTATTCACCAAGAACCATCAACCCAAACCAGGTGATGGACTCTAACGGATTTGGGCTGGTTAGAGTATAATGTAAGATGAGCCCAGATAATAATAATAACTTACAGTTCCAGGTTCAGTGCTTTTGCTTAGAGGGTTTGTTTCACAGAGAATTGTAAACTCGATTATAACTTTAAGATTGCTATAAAATTACTATGTATTTTCTGTTTATAAGAATTGAGAAAAACAAAGTTGAACGTAGGGACAATCAACTTAAACGAAGTGTCGGACTCTTTATCTGATTTGTATGGTGGCCCTGAAGGGACATCGCATATCGCATACGTGTGCGCACACGTATGCAATGTTGTGAAACAATTCGCGAATATGTGCGCACACGTATGCAATGTCGTGAAACAATTCGCGAATATGTGCGCACACGTATGCAATGTCGTAAAAACAAATCGCGAATTTGTGCGCACACGTATGCAATGTCGTGAAACAATTCGCGAATATGTGCCCACACGTATGCAATGTCGTGAAACAATTCGCGAATATGTGCGCACACGTATGCAATGTCGTGAAACAAATCGCGAATATGTGCGCACACGGTATGCAATGTCGTGAAACAAATCGCGAATGTGTTCGCACACGAGTGCGAATATATTTGCGATGTCGTGAACGTTTATTGCATACCAAGTTGCATACCTTTGGGATGATGTCATAGTTGCAGACAATTTGTTTGTGACCTAGGGAGTACGTGGCGCTACAGTCAGGCTCCTGTAAGCATGGCTATACAATAATGTGTACCCAGGAACTTGGCACCAGGCCAAGTTTCGCCAACATGTACTACAGCATAAGCTATCTACCTACAGCCTACTAATAAGTACTTGTGCTATTACAATCAAGGTCGAAGAGTACGCACGCGCGAGGGTATTTTACTGTCAAACACGCCCATTTTATGTTAATAGCCCACGTACGTTCGTCCTGGGAAAAAAAGAAATACGCCACCCGCCTCGCTTGCCTCACAACAATGACTACCGCTGCAATGACTACCGCTAATCTCACTGTAGGCAAGAAACCCCCCAGATCATTAGACATTTTATTCAAAGGTATGCAACTTGGTATGCAATAAACGTTCACGACATCGCAAATATATTCGCAGACGTGTGCGCACATATTCGCGAATTGTTTCACGACATTGCATACCGTGTGCGCACACATTCGCGATTTGTTTCACGACATTGCATACGTGTGCGCACACATTCGCGATTTGTTTCACGACATTGCATACGTGTGCGCACATATTCGCGATTTGTTTCACGACATTGCATACGTGTGCGCACATATTCGCGAATTGTTTCACGACATTGCATACGTATGCGCACACGTTTGCGATATGCGATGTCCCTTCAGGGTCACCATAGATTTGGGCATGTAAGGATATGAAGTAGGGTGACTATACAAATAACACTAACTTACTTGTTTAGGTTTGGTGCTAGTGTTGGGAGTTTCCTGTTAAAAAGAGAAATGTGGATCGGCTTTAATTTTAACAGCTTAAATTCTACATTTTCTAAGAGGACCTTAAACGTCTTCGACTGCTTGACTGGACACAATTTTACTTTGTTTGACAGAGAAATGTGAACATAATTATAAATTTAAGATTGCTATAAGATTACTGTGTATTCTCTGTTTAAAATAATTGTGACAAACAAAGTTGTATGTACTGGCCATCAACGAGGTTTTGGACTCTATAACTGATTTAGGCATTTTATGATATAAAGTAGGGTGACTCTACAAATAACACTAACTTACATGTTTTGGTTTGGTGCTAGTGTTGGGAGTTTCCTGTTAAAAAGAGAAATGTGGATCGGCTTTAATTTAACAGCCAACTATTTACATTTTATAGTATTGAGAAGTAAGATGTTCTCAATTGAAAATGGGTTTTTGTTATCCAATTGTGGCTATGCGATAAGGGAATCCTTAATGTACTCGACTGCTTGACTGATAACACCTTCATTTAACCTGTTTGACAGTAAAATGTTAACTCGATTATAAATTTAAGATTGCTATAAATTACTTTGTTTTCTCTGTTTATAAGAATTGTGAAAAACAAAGTTGTGTGTATATACTGGCCATCAACCTAAACAAGGTGTTGGACTCTATAACTGATTTGGGCATGTTAGGATATAAAGTAGGGTGACTCTACAAATAACACTAACTTACTTGTTTAGGTTTGGTACTAGTGCTGGGAGTGTCCTGTTAAAAAGAGAAAGTGGATCGGCTTTAATTTTAACAGCTTAAACTCTACATTTTCAAATATTGAGAAGTGAGATTTTCTCAATTGAGAAATGTTATTTTCCTATCAAATTGTAGCCATGCGTTAAGGGGACCTTTGTCTGCAACTGCTTGACTGGACCATGGAGGAAGAAAATAGGAGTCACAACGAAGGCACATCAAAGGTTCAATGTCTTTTGCCGCGGGCGTAAAAACAGCAGGCGCGCACACGCGCACTTATCCGATTATCGAGCCAGAATTTCTTTGCACATGCGCATTGCGCATATGGTAACACGTTGTCCACGGAACACGGTACATGTAAAATTAAAATAGGGTAATGTCTTGTGCATACGTTCAGGGATGAGCATTGAGACCTTTAATCAAATTCAACAGTCTGCCTATAGTAAATAACAATGCTGTATTTTGTTCTCCACAATTAAATTGTTGGGTTCTTTGATCTACTTCTTTAGCACTAAGGATACTGCTCCCAAACGCTTTTTGGAGTCTATGAACGCTTTTTGGAGTCATATGCTAATGAACAGGTTGACATGTCATTTTAGTAGGCATACACGTTCAAACATTGGATCCCTTTTCAGACCTTTGATTAGATAAAATGCATTGTGGATTAAATATGATTTGTTTTAATTGTATCCGAAATTAAAGCTACAGATGGCCTCCATAAGCATAACGGTACGTCAATGTTTGTCAAGTACTACTTGGATATACTGTCACTGTCGAGTGACATTTTACACGACGAAAAACTGTTAATGAAGAATTGGGGGGAAAGGATTCTCAAGTTTTAGATGATTGAACATCTTTCGTAGGCTTTATTTGCAAGCCTTGTGTTTTTCTCAGACTGTTCGTCTTGGTATTGGTCTTTGTATCGGGTGGCTTCGGTGTTGGTTTCGGTGTTGGTTTCGGACTGTCTGGTCTCGGTTTCGGACTGTTGGTCTTGGTCTTCTTCTTGATCTCGGAGTGCGTTGTCTTGACTACAACATTGGAGGTGACAATCCTGCCTTGACACTGAAATGCTGCTATATTAAACAAAACATTTCTTGGAACTCGTTGGGCCACTCTCAATGACTGCTAACATTTGAAAATGTTTTCTCTTGCACATGCCAGTTTTTCCTCGACAATATCAATAATTCAAACAATATAATTTGATAATTTAATTTTTACTTTTCAGGCTTGCCTTCAGAAGCAATAATTGGATGTGGTGCAGAGAACTATCTACTGATCCATGCTGCACCTAAAACAAGTGGGAGATTTTTTCCCCATGTATTTGCAACAAATTTTTCGATGGCTACAATTAGAGGCTATTGCCCAGCAATTGCAGCTGTACATGAGGGGTTTTCTGATGGGTCATCAGTTTTTACAACCAGGCAGTAAGTAGCACTACTGGTCAAAGGAATGTTTGTCATGCTCCCAATGCAATAGGTAGTCTGCTATCTTCATGGGACTTGTGCAGTGTTTCACAGACATTAGCACCTCCCCGATTGAGCATTTTGTTGGCGCTTATCTCTTCCCTATGACAAAAACATACCTCCCCGTTGCAGCTGCCACAGCTACATGAGGATGAATGAATTGCATGCCCTCATTAAACAAGTTATAGCGACACATTATATATGGGTACACATTATCCAGGCAATGTCTACATCTTTGGAACTCCTAAAAGATGTGCCTCTGCATGAGATTTTAAAAGCAGCGGCATGGAAGACTGCCTCGTCATTCGTCTCATGCTACCTAAAGGATGTGTTGCAAGTTGAGGGAAGCACAGGTAGAGCAGCCTTTGCATCTGGTATACACCCAATCAGAAGTAGATGCCAATGTGGAAAGATTGGTCCTGCTGCTCCTAGACACCCGAAGGGTTTCATTGGTGGTTCCTTATAGAAGCTGTAACTACTTTCAGTGAGTAATTGTCACTCATGTACCCACTATTTAAATATTAAGTCCACTAAAGGTAATTGCTTACTGCTGCTCAGAAGCCCGAAATGACACAGCCATGCTTACCTCTTTTTCAGTGCTACTTTATGCAATCGTATAGTAGGTAAAGAGGGGGGTGGGGGGGGGGGGGGTCATGCTGTTGACTACAACAAATCTTGCGTTTTTTATGGTAGTCCACGAGGGGCCGATACGTACCTGCTAATACTCCCTACCCCCTTCCCCTCTTATAGGCTTGACCTTCATATGGAGTATTTTCTGCCTCAGAAAAGATGACGCTATGCGATGGTAAAGGGTATTGGCTTGTGAGGGCGCTGTTGTACTGCGTGAAAAACTTACTGATTAAAACCTTTACTAGCCTAAGAAATCATGCAATTGTAAGAATGAGGAGGTAATTATCGGCCCCTCGTTGTGGACTACCCAATCACTTAAGGTTCGTTGTACTTTCTGCCAAGCAGCTAGTGAAGTCACTGAAATAGAAGAAAGTCGGACTTTATGTATGTTATGATCAATGGACAGTTTTATCTTAAAACAATGCAATGTGTATAGGGTTTGTGCACTTGTCTTCTGTACAATTGTTTGCTGTGGAGTGGTCTACCAAAGGGCCTTTTGACCTTGATGCTACATACAAATAGACAAAAAGACACATTCTTGGTGGAGCGTTATTGAGGAAGTGTCTGGCTCACTGGAATCAATTTATCGTATAGTCTTAATATCAGAATGATGCTTAGAATCCCGGTCATGGCATTTTTTTCCTTGTGCAACTTGTTTTACCGTAATTCAATTGTGCTTTGGATGGGATCAAGCCGTCCTTTGAACTAGGATTGGTAGAGCGCACAATCACAGTGCTGGTTCACATAGCAAGCACCCTTGTTTAAAGTTTCCTTAGGCTTTCAAGCTACAGTGATTAGGTTCACTTATAATTTATAAGGCGTCTTTACATTTTTACATAAAATAATAACCCCAGTGTTTCTGGATCACATAGCAAGCACCCTTGTTTAACCCTTTAAAATCATGCCTGCTTTTGAGGATTTTGTATGTGTTGTCATTTTGTAATGCAAAATCTCATTTACAGTACAGAAATCCTATATAATTATGTATCATTGGAAAGCTTACATATAGGGCTATATTTTGGGAGAAAAATTTGACCCCCAGGAGCTTTTGAAAAAATATGGCGGCCATTTTTAATATGATTTTAAACTATAAAATTTCATATTTTTCCATATTTTTGGCAAATATCATAAATTTCTCAGCATGAAGGGAAGTTTTTGATGCCCTATCTATAATCAACCATATCAGAGCTTTCTATCTATGAAAAAAAATCAGGAAAATACATAAATTTAGTCCCCTGAAAGTCATACAACATGTTGCTATATATATAACTCACTTTATTTACAACAAATTGGCAAAAATGAAAAATAGTGTTAACAATTACCTAGTTTGCATCAATTTACTAGTGTTTTGTGCGCAATATATGCATCATGTCATACATCATTGTAAAGGTTATTATTTTGGCTACAAACATCACAATTTTGACCATTCTTGAAAACATAAACAAAAGTGACAGCTGTAGTCAGTTTTGAGTGTTGTTGCCTGATGCTGCGCATATTCTTAGCTTCATTCAGCATGTCTTCCTCGCCACTGTCGAGATCACCATTCTCATCGCTCTCGTCGACACCACTCAACAAATTTAAAACTTCTATGTCTTCATAACTCTTTCTTTGATATTGGACAGGATTTGCCATCCTTTCAGGCTTCTTTTTAGGCATAATTGCAGAGAAAGAGAGCGTAACAATCTGATAAAGTGTGTGACTAGCATAGAGAAACTTGCATGTGAAACACAATGGTGACGCGTACACAAGCTTTTTTCATGCATGTGAACAAATCAATGGTATGGTTTCTGTTTCGCTCTGTATTAGTTTTCATGTAGTTCCTAGGAGGGGTACCATACTATGGTTGGAAAGCTTATATCTTCAGCTTTCTGATGGTGCCTGACTCAGTTTCCTTAGGCTTTTAAGCTACAGTGATTAGGTTCACTTATAATTTATGAGGCATCCCTGGATTTTTACATAAAATCTACAAATCAGAAAAGAGAATTAGCTGTTGCTAACTGCTTAACAACCAAAAGGACCTGTGGTATAAATGCAAAAGTTAGTTAGTGGCCTGACGTTTCGACCCTAGCAGAGTCTTTCTAGAAGGCTAAAATCCATAAAATCAGTTCACCTTATGATGTGGTTAATATTGCATGACTGTTGA
Source organism: Leptasterias polaris (assembly GCA_037783415.1). Classification (NCBI taxonomy): domain Eukaryota; kingdom Metazoa; phylum Echinodermata; class Asteroidea; order Forcipulatida; family Asteriidae; genus Leptasterias; species Leptasterias polaris. Next base: position 1,851,969 of record JAZGTN010000005.1, on the reverse strand, counting down.
TCAATAAGTTTCAAGGGCTCAAGTTTGCTGGATTAAATCTTGCAATAATTTTAAAGCAAACGTAAGAGACCAAAGACAAGATGACTTACAAGGTTTGTAATAAACTAATCTTACCCAGTTATCCAACTTTTTGATGAGTTTAACACGTTTGGCCTTCTCAGTCAAGTTGTGGTCCCACTTGAGATGCCGGTCGAGTTCTCTCATACTCGTTGAGCAGAGGGGACATTCACGCATCGGTTTTGCCTGAAACAAAGAAAGAAAAGGGTAGCAATTGCAGGATTCTTCTTTTGTGTAGTTGTCAGATACAGAGTCCACACTCTGGGAATGCCCCTGGACACCTTTGCAGAGTGCAAGTTTTTTTTTCTTTACACTGCCGCCAGTACTGTGCATACATAAACAGGAATGCTTATTAATTTCATTTGATTGTGAGTGTTTGATTGCGGGATTGAGTTAGCGCTGTTGATTTTGTAATGGTGTAACGTTTGTTTTAATCATACTATTCTGTCTGATCAAACTTTCAAATGGTTACGGTGTAAACATTTTCAAGCTCTTTGATGACAAAAAGATTGCAAACTGTTCTGTTTTAGCTCGGGAGATGTGACGTTTCAAAGAAGTAAACTTTGATTTAGTGTAATTTGATATTTGCTTCGTAGACGCATTTAACTTTCCAGTTATTGTGTCTTATGTTGTTATCCAATGGGTAGTTGTTTACACAAACTATCTCGGGCAGTTTGTGAGATAACAACATAATTATAGTTGACCCAGTTTACGTTTACTCTGTAAAATCATGACGTAATACTCCGTTTTTATTTTGAAGTTTACTCAATAATAGTGCTTTGTAAGGTTTTTAACTTTCGGTTTTGACCAGAAGGAAAGATCAAGCTCGGCACACTCTGTGATAAAGTTGTATGATAGATCAAGCTCTTTCAAATGATATAATACTCATATATGGTTTATTGCATAACCAGCCCATAATTGGGAATGCCCACAATTCCCCATATTATACCCATATGTTCTTTGCATGGTCTGAACGGAGGACCCTCTTTTGACCCTCTGTCATCCCTTCCATACTATCCGCTGCTCAAATAGTGAACAATTCTCGTGGTCTTCACACCTATTAAAACGATTTGAACGTTCACCGCTCGTGGACGCCGCCATGACAGCTTCCTCGAGTCCGTAGACTGTAGAGCAACATTCAGTACGGCACTAAAATTGACTACTTTTACTTGCACTTGCTGTGCGCAGGCATGACATGACGTAATGTTACCATTATTGGTCATCCGGAACGGTGAGTACGCCGGAACGCCCAGTACGTGACACCGGGCATCGGCCAGGCATCGACCGACTTACTTGCGATAATTTTGTGATGCGAAACAGGCTTTAAGTTAAAGTTAAACGCCCCGGCATTAGCAAGGAGTCCGTGGGTGCGCCGCAGGCGATATTTTCGTCCAGCTCAGTGCTGCAGAACCAAGGGGAAATCTATTGTAAGCTAATTGTGACTGTGGTTTTAGATGTGACCCTATATTAAATTTGATATGCATGTTTTTCTTTGTTGATTGTTGTCTGACTGCAATGTGAGTTGCTTTTAGGTCGGTTTGTTTTAAGTTATCATAAAGTTCATCAAAACCAAAAGCCTTATCCTAGTCTTGGTTCCAAGACCCTCCAGTGATGTAGTCACGAAAACCTAACCGCTATCTAAACAGCTATCACCCCAATAACTACTCGCCACTAGAGGGCGCTATTATTCCCGTAAAAACCGCTATCACACCACGAACCGCTATCACAGGAGGGTTTTGGGAATTTTGCACGGGCGAGGTATGTGACCATTATGCATATTCAACATGAGAGTCAAGAAAATAATTACGCAAGCGCACTAATGGAAAAATCTCGTCGCATAATGAGCAGGCCAGGCTGGTAACTTGCTGTGGCTAATCGGCTCGCGAGAGATAAGAGGAGCTATAGCTATGCTTTGAATACAGCGTGTTTGTACACGTACGTTGTTGGACAAGTTTTGAGACAAACAATGGCTACGAAGACGGAGGAACCCTCGGCCAATGTGCCGCGGCCGGCTGGCCGCAGCAAATTTCGGCTGTGTTTTATTTGCGGAAGAGAGTTAATAACTTGTAGGAGATATTTCACTCTGTTTTCCAAAGTAAACAAAATAAACTAAAACATGACTCCAGGTGTTCCAGGAATCATGCAGGTTCCTAAAAGAAACCATACATTTTGCCGTTTTTGAGCATTTTTCAAAAAGGTAACGGGTTATCCGAACCACATTTTGAGATAACTCTCGTGATATTCGGAGTTACCACGGATGAAGGAACAGGGTTTACTTCCAGCCGTATAAAAATTAATTACTGCAGCGAATTCAACCTGGATTTGTTTACAATTTTAATCATGAGTATTTGACAAAAGAAAATACGTATTCAAATTATGAATTCAAGTAGTAATTATTTGTTTTAATCGATCGTAAGATTTTATTTCAGGGAGTCCGAGCAACGGAAGCGTGTTTTACAGTGCACAGCGTGGGGCTAGCTGCACGACACAGGTGGGGCTACTATCGCGACCGAAACGGGCCCCCGAGCTGTACCTGGAAGTGGAAGCTTATGAACATGTGGGAGGGGTATGGAGCCAGACCACAAACAACATTGTTTTTATTCCGGGTTTGCCAGTCGGTACACCTCGCTGATCAAATCCGCTGTTTAAAAATCGCAACGTGTCAATGCTTATAGTGTACGCCCCTTCCACGATTTGTACTGAATTTCTTGATAGGATGTATGACCTTGCAATTAGTTTATAAAAAATTGTGGCACAAAATAAAAAAAAAGACCCCCAAAAAATAAAAACGGCGAGCCCCTGAAGGGTCAGGTGAAATAAAGAAAATAAAATTAAAAGGTGGAAAAAAATAAACCTCCCTCGAAATATTTGTCATCCCTTGAAACACAAAATCACTTCGTTTCCTTAAAATATTATTTTATTCAATCCAAATATAGTGTTCAATATATATATTTTTTTTTAAAGAAGTGTTTTTCTAGGTAACGAAATAGATTATTCATAGAAAAAACGTTTTCGTTCCCTCAAACATTTTCAGTCCATCAAGATATGCTTTTGTTCCCTCGAAATACGCTTTCTTTTCCTCGAAATATGATTTTGTTCGCTTCGAGAGAAATGAAATAGCAATTCGGGGAACAAAATATTATTACGAGGGAACATAAATATTGTTATTACAAGGGGGAACAAATATCTGTAAATTTTTGTTTTAATCTTTACAGAATAAAATCACCTGTCCTGGTGCTCCCCGTACCAAAAGTAAAACCTGGTCGTCGCAACGATCGGTGGTGGAGGGTTACGATCGCTTTCCAACTCAGTAATTTTGGCCAATGCAAAGCAGTACACCTGTAGTACATGTACTTGTTGTAGAACGTCTATCAGTCACCTTTGGATTTATTATGAATTTGTTTACTTTTGTTGTTGTTCTGACATAAGTATATATTAGGTTTCGTTCTCTGTGTTTTTGGGGGGCGATGTTTGGAAGTCGAAGGAACGGGTAGATTGGCTGGACCATGGACCGACGCGTGTACAGTGCAATAGTCGGATGAGCCATCATCAACGTCTTCCATGAAATCAACGACAATTTTGGCAGCTTGAAATATCAAACTTTTACAAAATCCAGTGGATAAATTGACAAAGAGATCATTTCCCCTTTGCGAATTGTCAAAGAGCATTTTCTTGCTGGAGTTTAAGCTTTCCGATACCTAATTTTCTTACTGATAACTCAATAGCTTTGTCCAATCTAAGATCAGACATTATCTCACTCAATTCGATCAGTTATGCCTTCCTGTGACTCGACTGTGAAAGTACGTGTACGATATCACCTCTAGCTAGCTCGCTAGCTAGCTAGAGCTGTGCCGTTCAGTGTGTACGTATTTGTTATTGCATGCAGTGTACACGTCCCGTATGTATTTGTTATGTTATATCGCGTCCGTAGAGTTCTTTACATTCAAAGCCATCACAAGACGTCAAGATACCAGACTAAAATTCTGCCAAGCAAGCGAAGTCATAAATTATGCTAATTACCTTATCAACAAGGCATGCTGGGAAATCGCTCGGAAAAGTCCGAGCAGATTCTGCAAAATTCCCAAGACCATCCTGTGATAGCGGTTCGTGGTGTGATAGCGGTTACGGGAATGATAGCGCCCTCTAGTGGATAGCGGTTTAGATAGCGGTTAGGTTTTCGTGACTACATCACTGGAGGGTCTTGGAACCAAGACTAGCCTTATCCTTGCTCAATAGACGTGTGATTACTTTCATTGTATCCTTGTAATAACTCACCGGCTTCTTCTTGGATGGTGGTCCCATAACACGTTCTGTAAAATAGTTTACAACCGAATAATTGTGTTAAAATTTCACACGAGATAAGAAATAGAAAATAACTCGAGTCATTTGAATTTCGTTGAACGATGGATGTGCTTTTGGCAAAAGGGTAATTATAATGCCACACGTTAAGAGAAAGTGAAGCTGAGTGGTCGGCAGATTTTTCGATAGCATGAGCGTGGGATTCGGGACACAGTTCAAGGTTCACATAAAATAGTTTAAGGTTTACAAAACAATAAAAAATACAAACAAAATAAGGTGCCGGAACTTAGCAAAATAGCAAAAATTACTTCGGGGCATAGAGCATTCTAACTGTTCAATAGGCTTCAGGGCAATTGGAATGTTTTCAAGACAATCATATATATTAGTTTACAATTTGCATTTTTGAATTTCTTTTTATATTTTGCCTCTAATTGATGTCGGTGCCCCCTCCCCCCGAGTTTCAATTTTGATGTAATCTGAACTGTTTTTTCCATAGACACACAGTACTTGTTTTTTTAACAGGAGACGCGTGTACGCGCTACGCACGACTCTCAGCCAATGATAGCTCTTCACGGGTGCACAATTCATCAAAGATGGCGGTTCGCCATTTTGGGTGTCAAAACGTGCACAAAAGGATGGTGCATGTGTTTACGCACCTCTGAACAATGCGCGTCTACCATCTGCCTTTTGGGGGGAGTCCATTCCTTTTGTGCACGTTTTGACACCCAAAATGGCGCTCTTGTAAGCGAAGAATAGTTCGTCTCACAGTTGGTTAAGTGCATTCTGCATTCATACTCATGTGCGCTGGTGTGCTAGCATACGCGCGCGCTAATAACGCAAATTACGGTACTCGATGTAAAATGTATCGATACACGCGAGGCGTAAAAGCTGACAACCGTCCCAAGCGCCCGCGCCCTATATTTATCAATGTAAAACTCCTATATTAAATTTTGTTTAGTCAGTCGAAACGTATAGATAGGTTGCAATAATTATGACGTAATTCGGCCATCTTTACGGGCAATTTGGAACACACAGTCATGCGTTACGCGTGAGAACGGCGTGCAGCACGCGCAGATTTCACAAAACTCATTGCATGATTGGTTAGTGAATGACGCGGCTGCGTTAATAATTTGAGCGCTTGACGCGCCTGCAAGCCAAAATGCGATTTGCCTGTAAAGATGCCGTCTACTGGGAACTATCTATACAGGGCAAAGTAAAGCATGACACGTGATTCGTGCTCCACAAAATAAATGCAAAGAATTTGTTAGTGCGTTTTAATGTTGTAACGTTAAATGACTATGTGCACAAACATGAATGCACTATAACCCCCAAAGTGTAGCCTTCGTGTTCCAAAAAAATATAAAATTATGGATTCTTTAAGAAAATAATTTGTATGGATACATTTGGAGATGGCTAATTATTCTGCTGACTAATTAGGTTTTGTGGAAATTATGTAAGTGCAAGCAAACTCAATGCATGAAGCGAGACTTGTGTATACGAAATGACTTTTAGGTCAATATTTTGGGTACGGAACTAGCCCTACATAGGACTCTTCCTCTGTGCTGTACACTGTAGTGTATTACGAAAGTGAAAGGCCGCCAGGGCTAGGTAGGCCTACGGAACGACTTATTAGGTACATTGCTCTGAAAAGGGGTTTTGGCCCAGGTCAAATAGTTAGACAACTGCATTTCACAAACGAACTGAGTACAAAACGACATGGGTACGAAGATTTATAAGATTTCTTCTACTTTCATGCTTTCGTTGTTTTTTTTAAGTGTTTTTTTTGGGGGGGGGGGGGGGGGTTTGCCGATCGTTCGCTTTATTTTAGGTGCCTTTCTTGTCTTAGAATAAAAACGAAGAAAAACTACTGAAATGCATTAATCATTATCAATATCGTTATTTGAATTAGAAGACTGATGTGCCTCCGCTGAAGTCATAATTATTTATTCAGTTTGATGCCACAACACAGTACATGTAGCTGCAATGATCGTTTCATGCCCCGATTAAGTCAATAGTATTTAGGAAGTTCAAGGGTAAATCTATGATGACTGTATTTTTGTATAAGAGACTAAATTTGCATATCTATACAGTCACAACATTACTGATACACACCCTGTTCTAGCAATATGAAAACCGGTATTGTGATGAAATACACGGTATAGTTCAATGAATAAGTTCTAAAGATTTAAACAGACACAGACAGGACTTAAACATCAACGTGATTGTTATTTGTGGTACCTTGCGTTTTATCACAGCCCGAGGGGAAACAATGATAAACGAATGAACTTGTTTGTGTCGATAGTCCGTAAAACAATTCCAATTTGAGTTTCATGTAAAGAAACTTGAAGATGGAAGGAGGAATCTCGATGCTGGTGTTTGTGTCACTTGATGCAGGCGGACTCCTGATGGTTGTCACCGCTCAACCAGCAGTGTTTGCGGTAATCTTAACACCTGAGGCCGAACATAAGGAGGGCGGGCAGGTTGATATGACGTGTGTCGCTACAAACATCGAGTCGGATCACATCGTTGAGTGGAGGTCTACTCTCCACGATATGACTCTGAGATGGGATGACACTACACTACACTAACGACCAACATGCGGTTTATGTTTACTACAACCATGGAGGTAGGAATGAACGAAAAGAATCAAGCTCTTTTAAGGGAGTCTACAACCTTTCCCCGGACGGGTTTGGTCACGAGGGAACCAGGGTCCTTTTCTGTAAAAGTAATATGACACAAAGTCAAAAACAGCAATCAGTTGAACTAGTAACCTTCCCCGGACGAGTTTGGTCATGGCCTTTATCTATAAAAGACACACAATCAAAAACGGCGATCCCGTTGAACTTTTACCTAGTTTCTATAATGGTAGCACTAGAAATACAGAAGCAATGAAGGGTGTTGGGGGGTACAACAATTTTGAAATAAATACAATCACACTACACAATACCACTCTGTCCAGGGTGGCCGCCAGATCGAGATAAACCACTCAACAAACTACGTCGGGGTTACTAAAGGTCGTATTTGTCTTTAATCACTCCCTATCAGTGATACTACCCGATAACGCTTCCCAATGATTCACCGACAAACGGGGCCTCTATAATATGACGTAAGTTCAATATCTTGTTTTGTAAGTAAATCTAGAAAACATCAGTATTAACGCTTCCCACCGATTCACCAGCGAACATGGCCTCATCCCAGTTGTTTAGTATTTAGCTTTGTATGTAAATCTTTTTAAAAAAACATCGGTATTACAACACAATCAAAGACATCCGTGGCATGATAACCTCCAAAACACTGTCGTGGGCCGAATAGTTCACCTTTGCACCACGTTACCTGGTGTGTAAACACTTCCCCCAAAAACTTGTCCTGACGTGTTCGGAAATGGGGCGTGACGTCACAGACTTATCGGAATAAACTTGCCCAGACGAGTTCAATCACGAGAGTGACCTCAAGATCGAAGATAAGCCATTCAACAAACAAAGCCGGGGCAAAAAACCAAGTCGCGCACCAACGCAGTTGATCTTGGACTTTGACCACGACAGATAGCGATAACAGTGTAAATAAATTAAGTAATACGCACGTTCAATGGCACCCGTGGTCTGTAAGACTACACATAACTTTAAACCACTTTACTCTGACTACCCTTTTCTTCTTCCTCGACGTCTTATCAGGCGTCGTGAAAGACACCGCTTTGTTTTCACTTCGTGAAAATACAAACGCGCCGTACACGGCTCGTTTATGTTGCGTGGGGTTGTTCTGCGGCGCTCCGTGGTTTCAAGAAACCACTACCGCACCGCCAACTGAGGTTAAACAATAACGGTTTGCCCTCAGTTACACTGTCGTGAGACAAGCCTTCTTTCGGTATCTTTCAGACACCGCCCAACATGATGCCATGCATCATGTTTACTCCCACGTCTCGGCCCTTTGGGCCTCCCGAACACTGCCGTGGGTCACACGACTCCCCACTTCGTGACTCGCCTTCGGCCCTTCGGGCCTCCCGAACACTGCCGTGAGCCGAACGTTTCACCACTGCGTGGCTCACCTTTGCACCACTTCACCTGGTGTGTAAACACTCACCCCCATTCCGCGCGCCCTTTTGGTTTTCGGTGTGCAATTTTGGGTGTGCAGCTTTTCGGTGTGCAACCCGGTGTGCCGGTGTGCATTAGGTGCGCCGGCCTACCCTATTACTACTCTTATGAATGAAAGTGATCCGAAAGGTACGGAGCTCCACGAGGGCCATGCCACTTATCTAGATAACGACATAATTTATCTTGCCAAGTCAACTTTTTAAAACGAAAAAGTCGACTTATCCTGATAATTTATCTCACCAAGACGACTTCCTAAACTAAGAAGTCGACTTATCCTGATAATTTATATCACCAAGACGACTTCCTAAAACAAAGAAGTCGACTTATCCTGATAATTTATCTCACCAAGACGACTTCCTAAAACTAAGAAGTCGACTTATCCTGATAATACTCACCAAGACGACTTCCTAAAACTAAGAAGTCGACTTATCCTGATAATTTATCTCACCAAGACGACTTCATAAAACTAAGTCGTCTTGGTGAGATAAATTATCAGGATAAGTCGACTTTTTCGTTTTAAAAAGTTGACTTGGCAAGATAAATTATGTCGTTATCTAGATAAGTGGCATGGCCCTCGTGGAGCTCCGTAGAAAGGATAACCTACATCTGTAGGTCTTTCATTCATGATAGAAAATGGTGCCATACAAATGTAAGTCTTTTAAATTCATGTTCGGAAGTGAAATGGGTGAAAAGGACATTTGTGGCAGCACACCGTTTGATATGTTTTACAGGATGCTTGATATTATTATTCACCTACTGAACAAAAAAACAATGGTTGTTTTTAGGTTTGCGTGTGTGTTGTGCGTGTGTGTGGGTGTGAGTAGGTAACCACATTCAAACCGGGAACCTATAACAAAAGAGGACAATAGGTCCACGGTTGCTATCACAAAGGAAAGCATTGTGGTGCACGGTTGCTTTCACAAAGAGTTGAACAAAGGAGGGTCCACGATTGCAGGCTGTTACACACTTGTGTGTGTGGGTGAGTAAGCATTACATACGAAGTGTGGACCTGAGAATAAAAGAGGTCCACCACACAAGGCAGGGTTTTGAAACACTCTGAGTGTATGTGAGTGCAAAACGGTGTTTTGCCTATAGGCCCATTCTTTAAAGTTATTGATAAAACTCATACGCACACACAATTCATGCAGCTGAGTTCGCTGGTACCCAACAACCCAGTGTATTCATGGTGTGGGTTGTACGTGTAGGCCATATACGTTATGTTGGCGGTTCATCAGTTCAATGTCAACAGGTTGATTTACTCCTATGATAATAGCATATGTGTTCACGTATTAATCACATGTAATAATTTCCCGCCAAAATAGAACATAAGAATGCTATAGTGGTACAGAAGCGCACAATTTGTGTATTTCAATTGGTTATTTAGATGAAACAACTGAGCCATGCCTCTTGGTTGACAAATCCCTATACTTAAAACACTCAAAAGTGTAATCGTATTATTTTGACATAGTATATAATTATTAATGTTTCCATTGCCGTAGCCACATCGTACACACTGCAGCACTTGTGTCATGCCACTTGTCCTAGACATGATATCAATCAACATGGGACTGTCATTTGGTAAGAAGGTGCATGACAAAACCTCCTCAACGATCATCTACGTACAGAATTGGTTTGTCTTTATTGTCATTGGTTGACAAAACCAAAATAAAAAATAAAAACACAAATTAAGTAAACAAATCAGATTAAATTAACCCATGAACACTTGGACAATTTAACAGCACAATTAGATTTAAAAAAAAAACATTTAAAATTCGTTGAACATTTCGCAAAACTAACTCTTTTAACCAATAGACTAAAACAACTTGTTTGCATTAAACTGACAATGAACCACAGGCACGTTGCGACCAAACAATTAGTCCCTGGCTGCAAACATTTGTTGTTGTTGTAAATACCGATTTGTACTCGATGAAACGACTAAAAACACGCTTTATACGTCTTGACCAAACCGAACGAAAATACCAATTAATGTCGATCAGTTTATTTAAGTTAAAATACTTAGAACCGCTTACTTACCCTCCGTGAGTGTAAACTGTAGCTGGTCCTTCCCCTGTGTTGATACTAAATTGCAGTCGTTCGAACAAACAATTTTAACATTGATCGGGACAAAGGTGTACTGAATATTTCCACCGCATGCACCAAGGCGTCCCGGAACAAATCCCGACGCAGTAAAAAATAGATCAATATATTGGCAAATAGATAAATAAATAAAAATATAAAAGGTTATTAGGATACACAATTATGTTTTAGGTAAAAGTAGAAGCCGTTAATATAAAATAAAAAATAATAAAAAAACAATAATAGATAATAATAACTCTTCCAGCATACATTGTTTGAAAAAACATGTCGTTGCGTTCGCTTGGGAATTCCCCGCGGCGGATTAATCTGCTTGTTCAATGGGCAGCCAAAAACGACAAACGTGTCTCCAGCTGGTAGGTAGCAACCCATATTGCACCAGAGCCCATTTGAATTTAGGTTATGAGGATAATTCCCATAATGTGTATTGTTTGGGTTGGGGCTCAGTGTAGGCATAATCTGCAATGCCACATGTGGGTCTTTGCACACTGCAACACATTTTGATGACTAATGTCTAATATGATCTCACTAAAAAGCTGTTTGTCCAACAAAGTGTTCAACCATAGGGCAAGGTATGGTCCTTGTTCTATGGTTCAACGTAGTTGTGTCAAACATATAGTTGGTGAAATAATTTGTGACGATCAATTGTTGGTCTTCCGGTATTGGTCAGAGGCCTACACATTGAAGATGCCTACTGGTGTTGGTACGAGCCTACTGTTGGACAAAACAAAATGTTTATGGAGGCTTTTTAGTGTTATTTTGGGGCTTAAACGTTCTGTTTGCTATTTAGTTGCGCACAGTAGTGACAGTGGCAGTGCAAAGCAACCCAGCTGGCCATTTAACGTTTTTTAAACGTAAAAAAACCGTTTGCATTTGGTCAAAAAAACGTTTCAATATTACGTTTTAAAAACGTATTTCTGTGGAGTTTTTTATGGGTTTTAAAAACGTTTCCATGTAACGTTTTAAAAACGTGAATATAACGTGAAAATAACTATGTTTAATTTCTTTAATCTTGTATGATGTTTCGAATACGTTTTAAAAACATTTTTAACACGTTTAAACGGTTTTTTTTATACGTTCTAGTAACGTTTCCATGTAACGTTTTAAAAACGTGAATATAACGTGAAAATAACTATGTTTAAATTTTCTAGTCTTGTAAGATGTTTCAAAAACGTTTTAAAATCATATTATAAACGTTTAAAAATGTTTTTTTTTACGTTACTCACAACCTGAAACCTTTTTGTGACGTGAAAATAACTTATATTGGTCTTCGCTTGAAAGACTTTCACTGTTCACTCGTTTTTATGTTTAACTAAGGTTTAGATGTAGCCTTTTTTTAAATGGGAACTTAATGATCGTTTCATTACTCAAGACACAGTAAATAATCACTTGAAGACTGAATTTGTGCATGCTATTCATTTATTTTCCCACCAAAAGATACAAATAGACAACCTTGAAAAAGTTCAATGGAGAGCAGCCAGATTTGTAAAAAGCGATTACCGTAAGACCAGTAGTGTAACTGAAATGCTACAGGACATCAAATGGGATACACTTCAAAGACGCCGCACCATAGCTAGACTTACTACAGTTTACAAAGAAACTCACTCCATAACTCCATCCAGCATTAGTAATCTTCGGTGCAACCAAGGGATAGACCAACAACTCGTCAAAATCAGACTCCTAATTATAATAACATCTCATCAAACAAAGACTGCTACAGTTACTCCTTGTATCCAAAACAATACCAATCTTGAACTCACTCCCGCCACAAGTTAAATCAGTCCGCCACGGCTATAATTTAAAGTCACTCCTTGAACAAAATTAATTTTAAGTAGGAGCTTGCATGCATGCAATATGTGTGTGCACGTTTATAGCCCAGTGGCGGCAGTTTGTGCAGTAAGGACAAGACAAGTTTATTGTGTCAAATACTTATGGAAATTTTGATACTTTAGTTTCAAAAATCAATGTAAACAGCGAGCATTAAAAAAAATGCTCATTGCGGGTGCGATCGTTTAAACACATTATCCGCATGGTGCTGTTTGATCGGTGTGCTGGTTTCCATAGCAGTGTGGTTTGTTTTAAGTTAACAATGCTTTGCTGCTGTACTAAAGGTGTGGGGGAGTTGTTGAATGTCAACTCCCCATACATTGAGCAAAGCGTTGTTATTTGAGATAAACCACGCCGCTAGAAAAACCAGCATGCCAATCAAATGGCACAACACAAAAGTGTTGTTGCACTATACACGAATGGAATAATTGGAACGATCGACTTTTGAAACTAAAAGGATTGTGCTTGTTAATTTAAACGGGTTTTAATCATCTTCTTCAACATCTGGTGCACTACCGACATCTCCGCCATCGTTTTCTTCAACTTCCTGTAAAATAATCCATTCATTAACATAGGTTAAGGTGTGGCCAAAAGAAAGTAAATAAAATATACTGTTAATTTATCAATCAATTTTTGGGGGACACCTTTCACCCATTTCAGTCTTCTCAGGTGAAGCAGCTCACTATAGCGAGTATCAGTATTCAGAACTTGACCATATCGTTAAAAGTTGTTGTTATTCCGAAATCAAGAAAATCAAAGTATTTAATCTAATCAGGCTTTTTACATTTCTTAACAGTCATGGTTAAGGATTTATTACAATATGAACATTAATGTGCCTTCCTTCTTCAAAGTTCAATTTATAATCCATAAATTGTCCTTTATGTTGTATTTATACAGCTAGCTTTGGCATGGGGCGATCATATTTTATTGAGAACGTCATATTAGGCATGTTCGGTACTCATTTTGGTATGAAATAGAAAGAAGATTATCAATAACTTATCCACTGGTACCGAAATCATATGTATTGGAAGAGAAATCTTGTGAGAGGTGGCGGAGGGATAGGGCGTTGTGTTGCATGTTCCCCAAAAATGACTCCGGTAGAGGAGGGCTATATAATAGACTGAAAAGGCAACTATTATTGTGTATAAAAATGAAATTATTGCATTCACTGGGTGTCATCATTCCAGTCTTGAAACATAAAGAATAAAACAGGCTTATAACAATTGGGTTATTTTATTAAAGTATAGGTAACATGTGTCCCCTGATTGCATGGATATAAGGACACTTACTGTCAGTGTTCTGTCCTCGATGGTGATGGCGTGGTCCCTGAGTGGGTACGTCTTAGCCGAGTCTTTGATGACGTGGTGGAGGCGGAGAAATCTTGCCGTTCAAATGAGCGTGATGATGAGGTGGAAGCAACTGAGTGTAAAACAAGGGTTGTATAACACACAGAAAAGACAATTATTGTTGTGTATAAAACAAAATTATTGCATTTACTGGACGTCATTCAGGGCTCACATTAACTAAAGGCAAATGCCTTCCATGTCCCACCTAATTGCCTAGCCCTCAATTTCTGGCTTGTTTTTACTCCATTCAAAAGCACCTAATTGCTTTCTAGAAGGTTGGTGCCCCTTTCAAATTGCCTTAAATTGCGGTGCCCTCTTCATTTCTTTCTGGTTTCATTACTCTCGTCCTTAATCGAACATGATCAAAAAAGGCTTATACAAACATAAAGGTTACTTTAATCGGGTATGTCTCCCGATTGAGGCACGTATGTGATTGCATGGATAATGGAACTTACTGTCAGCGTCTTCCTCGCTGGTGATGGGGCAATTCCCAAGTTGGAAAGTTGATTTGGTACATCAGCCACATACTGGGTCGCGATTTCTGTTGCGATTGCAATAGCTTTCTTGGACTGCAGCGCGGCTTCTGTGTTAGTTGTTGGCTGTCTGAATAAATACAAAAACCAAAAACACATTACATATAATGAAACCAACAATCTGAGTAATGGAAAATGTTTAAGATATTAATAGAGGATGTGTAGGGGCAATTTGCGATTTTTGGGGGGAGTCTTCTCGTCTCCTGTATGCCCTAATCATGTGTGTCAATGTGACATGCGTCCCAAATTGCATTATCAGAACTAGGCCATCATGTATCTACCAGACCACTGATAATTAAAACTTCCATGAATTTGGAGGGAAACAAGTATGCATGTGATATTGATATTGTTTGTCTTTATCCATAATCACCTTCTGATTCCCCATCAGCGTCACTATCGATATCCTCAACGGACACGTTGCCTTCAAATCTCATGAAATTTTACTGTTTAGAGGTGTTCCTTACCCTTGTTAAGAGTTGATTTAAAAAAAAACATTGGCCTCTGACCCCTCGACATCTTTCCCGCGAAACGTATATGTATTTCCAGCCGTAAATACCATCGTGGCAAAATGCGCGATGAACAGTAATTAGGCTGTTGCCGTAGCCAGTGGCCTGGTAAACCTATCAGATGAACACTGGGTAACATACCATTCTCTACCTCTGAAGCTAGCACAGTATTGGGCCCGAAATTCACGGAATGACCAGCCGCATATTCTGAAAAATAGAACACATGCAGTACAGGGAGGTGAGTATGATATGACTCATATGTTCACCTCCCTGTGTTGCATGTATTCTATTTTCGGAATATGTGGCTGGTTATTCCGCGAATACGTGGCGTAGCTTCAGGTAGCTCGGTTTGTATGAACGTGTATGTAAACACCTACACCGTTCATATGTCAAAATGGATCGCCACAAAAAGCAGATTTAAAACGTGTCCCAAAAGAAGAAACCTCGTCAATCAGGGTAAGAAAACTGTTATGGGACTAACCGAGGGAAACAATCGGTGTTGTTTATACCAAATGTTTATTGTGGAAAGGAGGGATGAGGACGTAGACACTGCACATCACAGCAGCACTCTGATCATCGTTTTACGACTGAAAATAAGACTAGTAGGAACACGTCGGCCATTTATGGGAGTCAAAATCTTGACTCCCATAAATGGCGGACCGTGTTAGTTCACGAATAAAAGGAAAACCACACAGTTTTGAGGAATGTTTTTTGTGGGGATCATTATATTCTACTTTTAAAACATCTTTCTGACCCCGTTCATTTCACATCAAACGCTTGTTATAGCCCAAAGCGCCCAATCCGAAGGCAACGTGTCCCTTTAATATTTTCATTGTAAATACTATTGATCGGACGATGTTTGTAAGTTTTACTTTTATCCAATCAGCCTTTGCGGATTAGCGAGGGTTGTACATTTTTGCGGGAGATCCTCACTTTGTCACAGTCAAAGTGTTGAGACATTAAATTTTCCCCTCCACCAACCCCTTTCATCCCATTCGCTATACCTAAGTTTGTGCACAGTGAATTGAATTGAACTGAAATGTTTATCTAATTACACCGAAAGTTTGGTCTTTCAGAAGGTATCTTTTCTTACTCCATTATTACGTAAGAAAGTCCATTTCTATTCTATTTCTCCTATAAGGTGTATACAGAAGAACATGAATAAAATGTTGGTAGGGTCGCTGCAGCCGTACCGCACCTTTAATCGATACTCTCAAACATCAAATATTCTCTTATATAATATGATTCATCATAAATAGCCAAATCATATTTCAAAACTGCAACATTATATTAAATTTCCAATTACGATTATCAATTTTGAAGGAAGTAATATAGAGGTATTGTCTAGTTTTAGATAGGCGTTTCTAGCGGTTTCAGTCTTCCATCTGCCATGCTTGGAAATTAATAACGGGGGAACTTGAGCATTCAGGCGGCTGTGGCTCCTCCAGATCTGAGGCTATGCAGGCCATACATGGACACATCGGGAACGATGGGCCGCAGAGCGTCCAAAATGATCTCACGAGTACGGGTGTAGCTCAGTGGGTGTACAGACGGGATAAGACCCTTTTTGGTGCTGACAAGCCTACGGAGCACGGGCAAAGAGGAGTCCGCAGAATCGCCCAGCGCGGAAAAATACCGCTCTGCTGCGGCCACGGGACAAGTGTCTTTAAATGTTCTTGCTATGACGACTTCCGCTCCCTGTCTGAACTGGTCCGACTTTGACCTTGTGAGATGGATTGTTAAGCGGTCATGTGTGATCCTACAGTCCGCACGTGTTACACCAGCTAAATCGTTAAAACGTAGGAAACCCGCGTAGGAAACGAGACAGATAAACACAACCCTCAAATCAGCCAGGGTAGCATTTGGTTGCCAATGGGTGCCGATAATTTTTATCAATATGTCCGGTGTAATTGGTTCTTTCCGAACCGGTGCTGATGAGTTCATGCGTTTGAAACCTTGCAGTGCCGTTGTTACCATCATGTTGTCGGTAGGCGAGGGTAAGCCGGCCAGACTGTGGACCCACTTCACTGCCGCCGCGACAGATTCGGCGACAGTCTTATACCCGGTCGATGCAAGGTGGGCGATGTACAACGATAAGTGGAATGGGTCGACGGGAAACACTGTGATGCCTGTATTGGAAGATGCCCAACTCTGCCACCTTTCCCAGTTGTTTTTGTATTTTGTCGTTGTCGAGAACGCTTTGGCACATGAGAAGAGATGGTGGTTTGTTGATAGCCAAGTTGCGCAACGTTGATGTTGAAAGGGATTCAGCCAGGCTGCTCCAAACCTCTGTCAAAACATAAGAAAACACAACACAAACGCCAGGTGTATTCAACTATTTATGCACAAAAAGCATAATTTATGTGACTGAAAGACCAATCCATACAATCTTACATATAGTGAGTGTTCGTGAAACAGAACTTTGCAAAATTAAAAATTATAGTGAAAAAAATCAATAATGCCATTATGGTCCACAAATAGACAATCATTTTAAGAAATGATATTAAGATTTGCTATCCGGTGATGAGTGCCGGTCCAACGGTGACGTTGGCGCTCGGCGGCCACGAAAAACCCCCTATTTTGGAGGAAACGTGGGTGCAGCTTGGGTACTCAAGGGGGTGCACTCCCCCTGGACCGAATGCAAGGTAGTTGCTATTGATATGTAACATTTAACCACTTTGCTAATTATAGTTTTGTAGGGTTGGGAATGGGAGGGAAATTCAATAATAATGTATACGGTGAGGTAGACTGTTTGACCGAGAATGACTCTGACTGAGCTCGGGGCCAGCATGGCCTTTATATACTGTGCATTGGTTGCGTAATAGCATTGTGTGCCAATGCACTCGCACCTGTCGTGCGAAAACGAATAGAAATTCCACTTGTTGTTTATTGGGCGGGAAGAATGAGTTTTCCATGGCTGCCATTGATATTAAAAAGAAAAAAAAGAAAGAAAAAATAAATTGGGCGGGAAGAATGAGTCTTCCATGGCTGCCCTTGATATAGTTAGGCGGGAAGAATGGGTCTTCCATGGCTGCCCTTGATATGATTGGTATGATTGGGCGGATAAGAATGAGTTTTTTATGGCTGCCCTTGTTATAGTTGGGCGGGAAAAATGAGTCTTCCGTGGCTGCCTTTGATATGTTTGGGCGGGAAGGATGAGTTTTCTATGGTTGCCGTTGGGTCGGGAAGTTGAGTCTTTCTTGGCTGATGGTATTTTTATGAGGGAGGATGTTGATTTATTTTTTTGTTTATAATTATGTGCCTCGCGGGAGGTGGCAAGTTTTCACGGTAAGGATAGCCACCAAACACATTTGTGGCGCTTTTGGGGTCATTAAGCCAGTTGTTTAATGTTTATAATATCCTAAATGTATTTTGTGATGTGTTTAGTTGCCATAGCGCTCCAGAGTTTCAAGAGGCTATGATTCCGATTACAGGTCACAGTGGTGGAAGCACAACTATACTTTGAATAATAATAATATGTTAAAAAGACATATTTACCGTAAATGGTTTGATTTGCTTTGGTTGTCTTTGTGTCCGGTTTGCCCAAAGTTCATCCGGAATATTTGACACATAGGCCTATGATACATTTTCAGGATGAAAACCCCTAAAATAATTGTTTCCATATGTACAAGCGCGAAACAAATTGTGGATTTGAAATTAGCACCACTTCTAGCCACTAAAAGATCATGTTTGCAAGTGCAAGTATCCACCCAGGATTTAATTCAAAGGGTGGCCAAGATAAAACATATACTTTCTTTAAACTTTCATACTTAAAACCAAACAATTATAGAGAACTATATAAAGAAATTGTTTTTGTTCCATGGCAACAGCAAATTTTAGTATGGTTTCGCAATTTTCGGTGTTGGAATTAGTGAAAGTTGTATATTTTTAAGGCCGCGTAACCATTAAACAGTATTATAAATTATTTTCTTTAAAAGTTATGGACAGGTGTGTTCTTATAGAGGCTGCAATTAATTGATAAAATTAATCACATGTTGCTTGGTCTTACCATTAGTTTCAAATAGGGTTATTTTTTTACTTTTTAATGAAAGTATGAAAATGTACCACCATTTGACAGCTGATCAGAATGGTAGTACCTTGATTTCAACATAGACCACATAATAATTGAGATGAGACATTGGTTATGTGGAAACTTGCACAAACATTTTTTCAAAAACAAGTTGTATGAAACTTGCCACAAATGACGTTATAAGAAAAGGGGCGGTCACGGTAGACACATTTATTATTTCTTTAAATAACATAAGAACCATTTCGTCAAAATCGTTCATACTTACTTCATGTAATACTCTATTCCACCCCGCCCCCCCCCCCTTGAGAAAGTGTAGCCACCCATGGGGTTGAATTAACTCACACGTACGATGACCCTTTGAAGTTTGCCACACACACACCCATTGAAACAACTGCACAGAATTTCGCCTATGCACTTTTAAACAAATGAAGCTTTACTCAAGTAGAGAAACTGTTCACCTTCGAACAAACACTTTCAATCAACTCGGCAAGCTGGACTACCAATACCATGTGGACTTTTTCTGCACAGCAATTGTGATTATAAATGCATTTGTATGTGCCGGTACTCATATTATCATTCATAGGGAGTCTTGGAGTATTTGTACCATGAAGTGTTCTGGCATGCATACTGTAGAGATAAGCGATTTGGCAATTAGCTGTATGTACAATTTATAATTAGGAATTTGATAAACCAAAAATCCAGGAGTACTATATTTTGCCGTATTCCACTTACTCAAGTTACTGAATCACTGTTGATTGATTTGTGCAATTTATAACCACAGAAGTTAAATCAATCTTTGAAATAGAGAGATTAGTGTTTTGTTATATCCCTTCCTTGAGCAATGAGGGAGGTCTGCCATTGTTGGGCCAATTCTCTAGAAATTAGAAATTTGTCACGTGCTAAAGGTTTTTAAACAATCATTTGTAATTCCTGTACCTAAACGTACACCTGTTTGTTTGAATGATTACCGTCCAATTGCCTTGACATCGATGGTTGCGAAGTGTCTAGAGTCTCTGGTGCGACAACATATTTTAGCTAATATTCCTCCATCTCTTGATCTAAATCAGTTTGCTTATAAGAAAAACAGATCGGTAGAGGATGCAATTTCCCTAGCATTATTTAATGTGACTCAATTTCTGGATCAGAAAATGCCTAACTATGCCAGACTTTTATTTATTGATTATACAGCTCAGCCTTTAACACTATTTCTCCTTTCAAGTTATATGACAAGTTGATTTCGTTAGAGTTAAATGTCAATCTTTGTAAATGGATTTTAGACTTTTTACTGGATCGTTCCCAAATTGTCAGAGTTGGTAATAATTATTCCAAACCTTTGGTTTTAAATACCGGTACACCTCAAGGTTGTGTTTTGTCTCCTTTGCTGTTTTCATTATTTACATACGATTGTGTTACTGATTCTGCTAGCAATTTCATTGTTAAATATGCTGATGACACTACAGTAGGCGGACTAATTAAAAACGATGAGACAATCTATCGTAATGAAGTGAAATCTCTTGTTAACTGGTGCTCTGAAAACAATTTAAAACTAAATGTTAGCAAAACAAAGGAAAAAATAAGTTAGTGGCCTGACGTTTCGACCCCAGCAGAGTCTTTCTCAAAGGCTAAATGCGTCTGTATCGTCCGGGTTTAATGTGTTTCCTGTTTTTATTTCCGCTAGCCCCCCCCCCATTTTCGTCCACTATTGGACGAAAATGGGGGGCTAGCGGATATGCTGGTATGCAGATCATGAATATTTAAATCTTTCGTACGGCCGACTGCAAACAGCGCAGAATGGGAGGCAAATGAATGATTCATTTTCGACGGTCCAATCACAAGCTTCCCTCATTATGACCTTTGTACCATGCTTCCACACATGCACACGATTCGAACACCGTGGCCGTTGAGACTGGGAGACTGGTTGGACGAGTCCATTTTATCTGAGGGTGATGAAATCTTCAAATGTTGTAAACACGTAATCTTTAAACTTGTAGAGAACATTCGAAAATGATTATTTTTACGTTGTTAACTGCTTTAGTAATTTGAATAAAAAACTACAGGCCCTACTGTTATGATGTTAGTGCTGATAGAGAAAGAATTTCAACGATACGATTTTCTTTTTCTTTGTTAACGGTAAGAATCTCTTTTTAAAAATGGAGTGTACTCAAACCGCGATTGCAAATGATTGCGCAATGTGCCCCCCCCCCCTCCTATTAGTAAACATGACTTCCGCCACTGACCAATGGGGTCTTGTCTTATGCACGCATTATAGTAATGACCCTGGCTAGCTCAAAACAGAACCATCAAGGCGAATTGATTCAGATAGTCTACGTGTACACATCTCACACCACGCAAGCACTGCGTTACACATGCTTGGCACACACATCCAGAGACTGCACATATTATAGCTCGGGTGCATGGGTATCGCAATGGCGCAATAGCGCAAAGGGAAACCAACTAATCTAAAAAGACAATTAATAAACGAAAGTAAAACTCCAACGCCTTGGTCAAGGCTAACTCTATTGTAAAAGACAAATTTCATCCGGCACACAACTTCTTTCAGCCCATGCGATCAAACAACCGATATCGATCAAATCTGGTTCAAATCGTACATTGCAGAGTTTTTTCCGACTGCTGTTCGCATTCTTAATGATAGTATTTTAAAATAATTGGTGACTGTATGCATGTGACTGCGGTTTCATTGTTGGGGCTGCCATTTTATCCTGTTTTAATATTAATTTTATGTAATGTGTATTATGTATATATTTGTAGGAATCTAGTACTTGTGATTATTTAATGTTTTTAGACACGCAAAACCAAAATGCATTTCACTGCCATATATTTATGTGTGTATGTGACAATAAAATACTATACTATTCAATGAAACAATCTAACAATTCAGTAATTTATTCATTCCTTCATTTAGGTTTACTTAGGTTTATTATCTGCAAATGAACAAACAAACAAACAGAAACCCCCGACATGATTGTTCCAAACATGGTTGTATTAATTGGAAGTTTATTCCTGTAACACCTAGTCCTAATTTTATCTCAATCCTCCCAACAAACTACCTACAAGAAAATCAATAAACAGGCCATTCTCTAAAAAATGTGAGCTTGAACAATTAGAACACACTGTACACCAATGTTATTGGTTTCTTCAGGAGGCAAAATGCCATGAAAATAATAAATTTTGAGATAGAAACAAAAAATAACTAAACAAATCAGTACAATATTAAAAAGGTGGTATATTATTAGTCATAAAAAAAGGTTTCTGTGAAAAATCATTTATTTACCCCCCTCCCAACCAAAAATGTGTTTTCCATGTAACATTTTTCGAATAATGCGTTTTTGTAAGTGGAGGTAGAATTATTATCTTTATGACGATATTCAAACAAAATCATAAAGTAGAGTTACGTCACACGGAAAACAAAAATACATACAAGTTTTAATCTAAAGCAAACCGAAAAAGAAAAACAGTTTTACTACAAATTACAAACAAGCCAATAGTCCCTAAATTATTATTACAAAAACTTAAAACAAGAAATCAACAGGTTCAAGAAAACACAAAAATAACAAAGGGGTCACACTTGTCTTGTGTTACGTGTGTAACTAAATGTTCGGTGTGACCTGTCTCTCTTAAATGAATAAATAGTAAAGCATTATTCTCAGACGACACACCCCACAATAATATAATAGCAAACACATTTTTTTTGACTTTTGGCGCAGCTTCAACTGCTTTTATTTTGTAACAAGACCTGGTCATTACCAGTTTAGCAAATATGTACGAGAATACAATAAAATGCAATACTTATTAAAACTCATGACATAATCATGACTTAATGAAGGGCAAATGCCCAAGGGCAGCTTGCCCATCAAAATATACCGGGCCCGGATTACTTGGCAGCTTGCCATAGATAAAATGAGGGGGCAGCTTGCCATAGATAAAATGAGGGGGCAGCTTGCCCAGCCTCTATAATAAATAGCACTAGTTAAACAGCAGTGTTTTAAAATAATGACATAATTAAAAGCATACCAGACTTAAAATGATTGTCGATAAAGAGATTAAAACCTCCCCATCGAGATTGAGAATGAGACCTTTGACAAGCCTGTACTGTACATATTGATAAATCAGTACTGTATAAATTGACAAATCTACTGTACAAATTGACAAATCTGTAATGTAAAAATGTGACAATTTTAATTTCAATTTTCACACTCCCTTGGAGCGTTCAAATACTTATCTGCATAATTCACTCGTGTACATGAAGGTTCCCTTCTAGACTTCGGCACAATGATACGGTCCAGCGGAACATTCTGGTGGTCCAATGGGTTAGTATGAATGTGTACCTGTGGAATTGTTCTTTTTGTCTAGAACGTACCCAACTTTTGAGACACTCCCTAATAGTGAAGTGTCCTCTTTTGTTTTTGCTTGATGCACTATAGGAAAATGATGAAAATGTCGGAAACGATTGATGACATGGTTGCCTACACCAAGCTGACTGATGACATCATACTTCAGATCATGCGATCGGATGACCCAAACCTTGTAGACCGTGGGATGATCATCAAAAAGGGCTCTAGTTTTCGAGTTTTGTAGTCTACCCTCTGAAACTACCTAAATTTTTGCCCAGATGTACTTCTGATAGTCCTGAATAACATGTGAAATTTGTCAAGGGCAAAACCCGCACACTAATGAGTTATCTTAATTAGAAAATAATTATAGGAAAATAGCGCCCTCTGTTGGTCAAAAGTGGAGAACTGTGCACAAACTCTATTGAGAAATCACTCGTGCACAGAGGAATGGGGAAGTTACCCTGTGCATTTTAACTTGCTTTCCTTTACAGGTTTCTGGATACTTTTCGCCCAGATCTCAAGTAATTAATTTTATTTCATATTCTTGGAAAAAATTCATATGTTTTTTTATTTGGTAACCCAATAATTTCCCCCATGATTTTATTTAATAATATGCGATGGTTTCAAATTACTTTCACCAACAATTTTAAAAAATAAATCAGATCAAATCTATTGTGCCTTGATTGCAGATACACATCCAAGTTGTAAGCTTTCACGGTAGCAGCTACGCTCCAAAAATGTGTCCATTAAAAAAAAGATAAATATTATTTATTAAATTTGATTTTGGGCAACAACAATAAACATATTCACAGAATTCGTGTCATCTCACACCCGACCCAAGTGACGTCACCTCATACCAAATTCAACTCGTACCCAATTACTTAATGACTATAAAAACTTACTAAAGAGCACTGGAGAGGTTTTGATATTATAAAACATTGTTAGAAAAGAGCCCATTTGAAGTACATGTATAGTTTTAGAGAAAGAGGAAATGTTTTACCCAATACTTTGCATCTGAAAAAGGCTTCAGGCATGAAGCCTTTCACAGGCATCTGACAGCATGCTACACACAAGGGTGTTTTTTCTTTCAACATCTTCTTTTTCTTGCAATTACTTGCCAAAATTTACACATGTTTTTTATTTAATGCAAATGTTGAGGTTACACCAAATGAGGATAATGGTCTTTGACAATTACCAAAGTATACCGTAGACTACTGGAAAGCAAAATTTGGAGCATCATCCCACGGTCTATTGAGGAGTCTCGGCGTATCCTGGAGTTGGTCCAGAAGCGTCAGCTATACAAATGTATTGGTCAGACCCAGCCCCCAGATGGCACAGTCCTTGACAGGGTAACAATTAAAATTTCTTCAAACACCTTGTTTTTTCGTCTGATATGAATTGAATTAAATTGAATCGGTATATAAAGAGACATTCCATCACAGCCTAGGTCAGATTGCAAAATCTTTAACAATATTATGACAAACAGATTATAAAAAACCAGCAAATGAAAAGTCAATACAAGTATGCAAACACAGAATATTTGAAAAAAAGATCAGGGGATACGTTTCCAACAATTATTGTTTTGGAATACTGTTTAGCAGTCAAACTAAGTAAGGGACTGCATTCTATTTGTAGTACTATGTTCTTCAGCACACTTTAGTATACCTACAGTGCTTTGCAGCACAGAGAACTACATGTACATTAAGATTGCAATCCTTAACGAGTAAGAGCATAGATGTTGGGAAATGTATTCAAATATTTTTTTTCTTCTATGCATTAGTATTTTATTAAATTTTGGTTTTATGTTCGTCTTACAGTCTACAATGAGCGATTGGGTCAACACATTACTGATTACTGACACAAAGCCACAAAAGTTTACCGGGCGAGTATCTGAGTAAATGATAATAATGTATAGGGCCTACAATTTTGTGTTGTTTTTTGGATATTTGTCCTCAAGCCAGCATACCCACGATGAAAGAGGAAATAGTCCATGCATTGGATCCTGATGTTATTGGTGGTGCACCACTCACAGCAGATCAAATGGTGATCCATGTAAGTGTGCAAATTCGGTCATATTTCTATTGAGGGCTTGGAATTTACACTGGACTTCAAGCCAGGGACCAGTGACTTTAAGCTATCGGCCAGTAAACTCACAACTGGACAAGTCCAGTAGTCTTGTGTTTTTCAAGTCTGGCAGTCTTGTAATATTTTGCTCCATTTAAAAAAAGTAAAGACTTAAATCTTTTTCCCAACTTTTATTAAGACTCGGTATATTGGAAAATGGGTGCATTCCAAAACTCAACTTGACCTTAGAGCCCCTTTAAGCAATATATAACAGACAGTTGATGTCAATAGTTTTATCAGCCTCGCTACCATGGGAAGGGCGCCGTTTCGCCTGGTAGCTGTGCATACGTCTCTACCACCTATGCACTGAAAATCAACGCTGATTGGCTTACCAAAAGTGACTTCGTTGCGTGCACGCTTGTTAAAGACTTTTGATCGCTTGTAGGATGCTTGTCGTGCGCTTAGTACATGCGTGTAAAAATGCTCGTATTTCAACGCAATACATTTCAAATGTTATATAGTCACCGCATTTGAAGTACATGTATGAAACACTGTTATTATTTGAACAACTCTATGTGTAGGTCGTGGATTTAAACTATGGCATGGGAGGGAAGAACCCAATTGACTACGTCCGGTTCTATTCCAAGGAGAACCCCCCAGCAGGCAGTCATGGTCAGAAAGAGTCAGGTGAGAACCTGGGAAAGAAATTGTTGTTCTAATTATTTCTAAAATTTGCTTGAAGGGTGTGTACAACATTGGTGATTGCCAAAGACCTGTATCCACACTTGATGTAACCCGACATATACATGAAATAACAAACCTGTGAAAGTTTAAGCTTTATCGGTCTTCGGAGTCTATTTCAAGCAAAACTATTTCAAGGAAAGTTTTCCACCATGACCATCTTTATACCATAGTTATGTGCAAATCTGTGAACATTTATATATTCAATCTTAACAATGTGGTACACACCCTTTAAGCTTCTTAGCGTATTTCACATGTTAGCAATAAAATTTGGCGGCCAGCTTGCACGTTCACCATGAATTTGCATTGTTACGTCATTCATTTTCATTCAGTATGCACTAGAAGGTTAGCATGCCTTTTCGTGTTCTTACAGTTAGCAGTGCTATGAAATATAAAATTAATGGAAACTCGTGCAGTAAGCAAAACATCTGCCATAAAGCAGCTCTATGAAATTGGGTCAAGAAGATTAACGTTTCAACCAGTACACTCTGCTCGTAGGTATACTCTCCATTCTCCTGTAAAAAAAGTCGCAACTAGTCATTAAGTCGTATAGCAAATAATTGATTCATCAATTATTCCACTCATGAGCAACTACTTGAGTAGTGCATTTCACTAGGTTCCCAGGGCTTGATTTTACAAAGCACTAAAGATTCATCTTGAGATGAGTTGTCAATATTTCCATAGTGATTTGTATTGTGACATCACACATTTCTAAGCAATTAAGATTAATACACAGTTAAGATCAATCTTTAGCTCTTTGTTAAAATCGGCACCAGGACCACACTAACATCCAGATGCTGCTGATATTTTGTTATTTTTTGTAAAATTGTGTTGGAATGTGGTGTTATTTCATACTGCTCAGAACGAATTATACCTATTATGTGTATACTTAGAACTATTTTAATTTTACAACGAAACATGGAATCATTAAACTTGTGGATGTTGTTTTGTCAAACAGGCATTTGATATCTCAAGATTTTTCCTGATTTTATGATTTCCTCAAACTTTCTTAAGCCTTTCTTTTTTTCTTGAAAAGCAGTCACCCAAGGGAGAAATAAATTGTGTGCAATCTTCCAGTTTTGTTTTTCTGATGACGCGTAACTCTGTAAACCTCCTAACAAGAGGTTTCACATGTATAATAAGGGGAAACTACGGCCTGTAAAGCCATTTTCAGGAATTCTCTTATCTGTCATATCACATCCCTTGCAGTAACATTAGTATTATTTCAGTAACTTTTTCCCAGGATAGTAACAAAACTAAACAGCTGAAATGAATGTTTAATTTGTGTATTAATGCACACAGGTTTCTCAGATGCTTCCTGAGCGTTTTGCAGAGCAGCATATACGTGTCTACTGCAAGTCACGGGACCCGGAGGAAGTAATAAAAGCAAGTAGATGCTTCCAAAGCTGGTGTTTCAAGAAAAACTATGCAGTCAAGGTATGCTATATACCAACCTTGTTCCCAGAGGTGTTCGATCTCACCGCACCATTTTTTTTCCCCCTTCAGATTGCCTGGCTTGATCATAACCCCTGGAAGCGTGACTTTGAAATATCCAAATGTTTGGGATATTTTACTTAGTCCTGTAGTTGATCCATTCTGTATTAGAGGCGTAAGCAGAATGGGCGATCAAAAGGGGCATCAAGTCATAGAACAAAATAGTCTCCTGTCATTGTTGTGAAATATCTTACTCTATGCAGTGTAGGTAGACTGTGTAAAAACATGATTCATTTGAAATGGAAATGCGTCGAAAAATTACCACAGAAAGGGCGTTAACAACTAACTTGCAAAATTCGTTTTTCCAAAAAACTGAGCTTGAAAATCTGATCGGTTTCTTACCTTTCATACGTCATAATAGGTGTAATTCTAAGAACAAAAATGTAAATGTAATGCCTTTTTTTTGGGGGGGAGCTATTTTATTGTTTACAGCCTTTTGTTACTGGGAAAAAAAACACTTGTGTGCTTGAAGAAGGGCGTACAGCCTTACACCCTTCTTCCAGGCACACAACAAGATGTTAAATTTCCATCGGGATAAAGAATTGTTTGTGTTTTACCCATACACCAATGGGTATTATGCACTGTATACTCAGCTCCCGCGTCTTGTAAAAAGTACCTCTGGTACCCCTCTTAAAAAAAAAAAGACCACAGCCTATTGTTTGATGTGTTTGACTTAATATTGTTTATCTGAATGACATTTCAGGCGGGGAATGTGTTGGACCCTGAGTTGACACCATTCAAGCCAGGTATAGACAGTACCCACACAACTCCAGTGAAGAAATCAAGAACAAGGCTATCTATGTAAGTCTTCTACTACCGTGACAACAAATAACTTTAGTAATACGTTGTACCTCTCACGGATGCCTGGTTATAATAATAACAACAATAAGAGGCGTTTAAACTCCATTTAATCAACTGAATCACAGTCCATCTAGTTGCCACCACTCAAACTGGACAGCTCAAACTGGACACCACCACCTATGTCATTTTCCCTGTGTGGTGTAGCAATTCGGATGACATATTCTCTTCATACCAGCAAGAGGTGTGACCATTTTGCTCCTGTTGCCTCATTACACATTGCATTGGCTCGTTTCTAAACCTGGGCTTCGGCTTGGGATCCGTCATAAATTTTGCAGCAGAAGCCAGAGCCTGAAGGTGAATCTCAAAAGTAGAGTACATTCTAGTCGCAAAAAAGCGTTCCCGTGGTCACCTGCCATCAAACCACTGGACCGCCAGATCGTTCCGCTGGACCGCATCATTGTGCAGAAGTATGGGAGTAGTCCTATACGAGTAAATAATGTGCATTAGTTTTGTTAACGTTCCAGCGGTCCAACGAAACGGTCCATAAGCACAAGCTGGAACATTTATTTGATACAATTAGAACATTCCTAGTGTTCCAACTTTTGAGACACACCCTAAGCTGAGGTTTTGGGAAAAAATGTTAAAATGAACAAAAGAGTGAAAATTTAATTTTAAAAAGATGACTGCACCCTGATAAAGGCCTATCATGTTTTTTTTAGTGATGTACTTGTTTCCTAAAAGAATGTCGAAGTGTTAGGGTTATGACTGCTCATCGTTTAAAAAACATTTATTAATTAATGTCCTTTTTTCTTAACAGCACATTTTAATACTTTTTTTTTTTATGGGTAGCTAATTTTGGAAGATAATTTTGATTGTATGCTTTATTTCAGAAATGTTTCTGAGGTAATGTACCACATGGAAAAAAGTATATACAGCTTTTTAACAGTTGCTTTTTCAAACTTTTTATGTTAAACAAAATGTATATATTTTATTGTTTTTCTTTTTCCTAAAGCTCTTCTTAACATTGCACATTATAATAAAAGTGTGCTATTTAAATACTGTGCCCGATTTAATAGAGCTGGTTAAGTACAATAAGTAGCTAAGCACAACAAAATTATGTTTACCGGATTGAGGTTACCACCCAAAACACCACATCACATGTACATTCTGTGACTAGTTATTGTTGCTTAGCAGCTAATGTTTAAGTATTTTCTGCTTAAGCAACTCTATGATTTGGCCCAGGTTAGCGATGTTTTGAAGGAAGTTCTATGCTCTCATGAATCCGGTTGAGAATGTGCTCTCATGAATCCGGTTGAGAAATAATTACATTGCAGAGCATTAGACTTGCAAATTATTATTGTGGTAAATGTGGACCACTGGGTTGCTTATCAATCACATACTGGGCATTAAACAAGTGAATTTTATAAATTAGAATGACTTATATATAACTTATAAGGAGGTTTTGCCATTGCTTTCAATGATTTTTAATGTTAACAATACTTGTTTCTTGTTACCTTGTTTATCTTTTCTGGACTAAACAATCAATTGTATACGCAAGTCAGCACCTGCCAAATATTTATTAAGTATATTTTTATACCAATTATTAGTAAGTGTTAAATTTCTCAACGACTTCCACGGTTGGTTGTTCTCTGAATCGAATCATTATTTGTTTTGTAGAATTGCGAATGAGCAGTGCAAGCCTCTTGTGGATTCAAATAATTACAAAACATTTGGGTCCCAGGAGCATTGTTAAAGGGACATTGAGAGACAACAAAGAAAGTCATAATTATGACTTTTGTCGCAGTCATAATTATGACTTTTGTCGCAGTCATAATTATGACAGGTTTTTTATGAATTTAAGATATACACCTTGTATGTATCTTAAAAATGACTTAATACTTAGTCATACTTATGCTAATTTATCATTTTGAGAAGCAAAAGTCATAATTATGACTTATCTATGAGATATAAGTCATAGTTATGTCTTACAATTAGGCCTATCTCAAATTTCTTCTTTATTTCTCAGTGTCCCTTCAATGCTTCTGTGCATAGCCTTAACTAGAAGTGGAAACAAAATCGCATTCTTTAACGATTTTAAGTGTTCCAATAGACCCCTTGCATTGGCAGCCATCTTCGATTTCAAACAATGGAAATCTGAACGCCTGTACGCGCTGCGCGCAACTCTCAGCCAATGATAGCTCTTCATTGATCCCAGTGAGGGGACTGTTTGGGGCTTTTTACATTATAATATGTAAGATGTCTATACACGCCAGACCTACACTGTCAGTTGATTGTTACGTGCAGGTGCAAATGAGGTGTGTTTCATTGGGAAGTGGTTGAATGGAAATTGTTGAGTCTTCCATACCTTTGCGCTTATTAAACTTATTTTGGCTAATAAAAATAAATAATGAAAACTCAATGAATCATTGAACTATTTATGTTTTGATAGTATCTGGAAGAATGTCCCTCTCACCCTCCCTTTGTTTAGTGAACGCAATCGAACAAACGTTTACACCGTTACGTCCGACGTGGACAGTTAAGCCTGACAACATATTTGAACCATTATGTTGTCGGACCCATTGTTTTTGGCAACACACCATTATGACCGTCCTACGCTTTCCTTCAAACCATTATGTCAGACCTATTATGTCCTACAGACCGTTATGCCCGACCCATTATGTCCTACAAACCATTATGTCCGATCCAATATCTTATTGTCTGTGGCACCATTATGTCCACCCACTGTACAAACTGGAATGCACCCTTGCACAATGCCAGTCTAGCATTTCCACCATTTTTGGATGCTAGGTGGTAGCAGATTGACTTACCAGGTAAATCCATTGTTCTTGGAATGTGCTCGCAGAACTACCTGCATTCTAAAGTCTCCCATTCATTTGTGTATGTTTTGGCTACCAAAATGGCGGACTGGATAGCCCCGTGTAAGTGCGCTGCGCGTTTAGCAATGGATCATCAATACCGATAATGACACTTGGTCCAAAAGGGGCTGAAGATTTAGATAACCTATACAGCCTGAAGAAAATGCAGTTTTGCCAAGATGAGAGGATCTTTTGGGGCTGCTTCGATGGTGTCAAACAATGCTGTCGAAGGAATTGGGGATTTTATTTCTTTGCAAGCAGCCCTACATTCTTGAAAAGTGCTGTCCCCCAAACTGTTATGGCTAGCTCTACTACAGGCAGGTTTTTAGAACGGTAATGGAAGTTCATCATATGGTGCAGGTGGTGAATTAAGTCCCCTCTCATTGCAGGTGTGGCAGTTTGGAGACATATCGCAACGTACTGCCCGCAACAGGAATTCACTGAAGAAAAGATATATGTATCACACAAACTTCAGGTCATAATGATAAACTTGACCAAATTAAATCAAGGTAAGGGACTCAATTTAATTTCGATCCTTATAAGCTGTACTATGTAGCCTACAGTTAATATGGACTGCCCTAAACTTTCTCAAAATCTGGTTGTATTCTTTAAAAAAAATAAACCGGTGGTTTTCAAACAAAATATACAGATCTCGTAATTCACAAATATTTAATTTGTCGAGTTCAATCACAGAGACTTCATCATACCTCGTCTAAATATTCCGTTGCAGCTAATTGGGCCGATAAATTAAAAACAAATTGCTATACCGATCCTAATATAGTGTGATTTTTTGCCACTTTTGAATGGAATGTTTATTATAAAATTGATAAAGAGCGTCGCTTAAAAATGTGATGATGTAACAGATCGATTGTATTAATTTAATGAATGCTTTATACCGAATCTCCCATAGTTTAAGTTGGAATGCTTTATTACGTAATTGAATACCTTTTTGAATACCGTTAGCAGTATAAAACCCATTGGGCACACACCCTCGTGGTCTGTCGTCCAGAAGCGTGTGTGTCAGGTCATTATGACTGTGTACTTGTTCTTATGTTCAAATGCTTTACCGTTGATTGTTTGGTCTCATACCAAAGTGGGAGATTCGGCAACCCTTGTAAATAATGTAGCAACTTAATAAATTATCTGAACACGGAGATTGTGCCTGAAGGTGTTACTTCTTATGTTCATGTTGGTCAACACGATCCCGCGGATGGTTGGAAAAAACCCAACCATCACAAAAACAAGACTAATATAAATTGAATTTTTGCATCGGGGATAAAGAATATAATTTTGTTTTACTCTTACACCGATGTGTGTTAAGCACTGTATACTCAAATCCAGACAAATCCTTTGGGTGGGATTCGAACCCATGACCTTCATTGCTTTTTTAGGATTGCGAAAGGTCGCAGGTCCCACCCCGAGTGATTTGCATGTGAATTTTGTTTTCACAGAGCTCGGGTAAGTACTGAAGAGTATGTGCTTAACACACATTATAAGACTCATATCACTCACAAAATATAGTTAATTTTAAGTATTTAATCACTACAAATAGTGGAATCAGTTAAAAAACCTAATTAGGCCTACACCACTCGTACTTTGTGTGATACATATCTTTTCCCCAGTAATACACCGATCCATTAAGCCACGCCCATTTCTCATTGACCAATCACAACCGCGAAATCTGATCACCATTTGAGCCGTTTTGGCGATCTTTGCACTAACGGTGATCGGGTTTCGCGGCTGTGATTGGTCAACTCGTAAGGAGGCGGGGCTTAATGGATCGATCTATTAGTGTTGCGGGTAGCAACTTGTGTTGCGATCGGCGACTTCGTAAAACAAAATGAACGTCGCCAATCAAGCAGTATCTTTGACCTCGCATTCATTTCACACAGAGAAATAAAACAACAATTGTGCACAACCACACAAGCTGCTTCAAGCAGCAGACGACCAAGAGAGTGCCAGCTGACTTTGTGACAAACTACATCACCTTGGACCAATCATAACACATATGGAAAGCTTACGTCACTGCACGTTTAGCCAATGAAATCATTGTATCCCATAAAATTATTGTCTGCTATCTTGTAGAGAGTAGTGCATGCACGCATAAAATAGAGAGAGTGTGTACGTACATGATGTACATCAGTGTACCTCCAGCGAATAAGACAGGGGGACTTCAGTCTAGCTTCACCTAACAAATTATGATTTCCACACAACAACTCGCGTGTCTTTGCGCCAAGTCTCCGCAGTAGTAATCATTTTGTTGTCAAGTACAAAAGAGGCTAATGATTGTGTGCTTTTACTGTGAGAAAAGGAGATTTGAAGACCAACATGATAGGTCAGTTGTTGCACTCCTACCGTGGTATTGGTAATCACTACGACAGACCTTGGCCACATAGCAATCATCATGGCACGTAAGGTAAACCAGTTATGTTATGCTTTTTGTGTCCTTGGCATGGTTTACTCCTACAGTACTACTACTAGTACTAGTACTATGAACTACGAGGTTTGTTCCGCTACCGTCTCCACGGACCTCATAGAGTGACAAGTGTACAAAATACTATTCGTAACTTTTTGCCGTTTACATGCCTATTATGTATTTTCATATAAATTGTGTCTTGAACAAATGTCTCGTAAAGCATAAGATATTTCCAAATAAATGTCACACTTTTTGTGTGAGTTAAAGCATGATAAATGTACTAATGGTGTTTATTTTGGATTATTTGTTTAGAAAAGGTATGTACGTGGATACCGAAGCAAGGGAAGTAGAAGGCAGAGTCTGTGGTGCTCTTGTAAACACAGTACGAAGGCAAACATGGTGCCTGAGAGGCAGCTACATGTCTAAGCGATATGATGTAACAAAATCTACCTTCAATCCCCATGCCATAACCAAAGAACTACATATACTTCAGTTTTCAGCAGTATAGAGACAGATAACATATGATGAGGCTGGCATGCAGCCGGCCTGCCGGGAAGCAGTAGTTTGAGTTTCATGCTGAAATCTTTGATTGAGAAATGAGTTGGTAAGTTGAATCAACGTATAAATTGCATGTTTGATTACGAAAAATTATTTCAGGCCTTGGCCATAAAAATGTATTCCACCGACCATGTTTTAAATATGTTTTTATTTTATTTTTTATGAGGTCTATACGTGTATGCTATTCCGCAGGGGCGGATACAGGGGAGCGTGGGGGCGCACGCCCCCCCCCCCTTTTGGTTGGAAAAAAAAATAAAATAAAAAATGAGGGAGAGACAAAGTTAATGACATAGGCCCTACCTATTTTTTTTCAAAAAAGCTACTAATAATCTGTTCCTCGTACACTTTGTTTCATTTGTGGACCACTATTAATTCACTGACTTATGAGGAATCTGTGTGACTTGTGTGGACATCGTGTTTTTCTCACACACTGAACATAAGCGCGAAACACCGTGCAAAATGCCTGGTGCGGGGTCCGGGGGCGTGAAGATCATACACCCGCAGCGTGAGTCGACCATGCCACCTGTGTGTGTACATTGTGCAAAGAAGTTTCTGGCTGGAGGTCAGCACGCGCGCGCGCTAAATGCAATGTGACTTTTACAATACGAACTTCGGAAACTAGTATTAATATAAGATTTAAAAAAAGTGAAAACATAGCCCCATGAATAGGGCCAATCCACTTCGTATCCTTGGCTCTAGCACCATTGCATTCCTATTTTTGTGCCCGATTTTATTTTTAATCCGGGTTATGAAACGTACTGATCAAATGCTACTGTACTTGTAGAAAGCCCTTATGCTTAATTGCTTTTTAATGATCACAGATCTTTTGGGAACATTGTTTGCTTTTCGAATGGCGAGTGTGATTTTTTTCCCACTTAATTATTAACTTGCTCGAAAACCATTGTCAGGTTCCCACAAAAATCCACAACAGTTAGACGATCAACTGCTGATATTTAATGGGGACCAGATTGATTCGCTCAGCGCGCCATCAAGGTTTTGTGAAATACGTGTAATGCGGTGCGCATCTTAAGCCCGTCTGCGCAAAAGATATTATGCTCAGCGCGTTATGTAAATCAGTCTGGTCCCCATTAGATCGTATAAATGTTGTGAAATTGTTCAGGGAACCCAACTTGTATGGTTCACGCGCAAGTTGTTAATACGTGATCAAAAAATTCACTCTCGCGACTCGAAAGGCATCCAATTTTTAAAAGAAAAAGTTTAGCATTAGGGCTTTCTACAAGTAGGCCTACAGTAGCATTATTTGATCGATAAGTTTTATAACCCGGATTAAAAATTACATCGGACACAACAATAGGATTGCAATGGTGCTAGGCCCAATTGGCAAGGATACGAACGAAGTGGATTGGCCCTACATGTATATGGGGCTCGTGAAGACATAACATTGTATAATCATGGTGTCTCACTCTGTTCAGAATATCACAGATTTGTTGTGTATTCAAGAAAGAGGGTTAATATCTGTTGTGTTTCTTTTAAACTAGTACCCAGTAAACAGACACCAAAAAATCACCAGTTTATCTAGTGAATATTCAGTGAAACATAGGTGTGCAAGATTTTGAACCAAATCATCACGTTAAAATTACGTGATTTTTATTGGTATAAGGGGGAACCATTTTTCTCGTTCTTATCAAACGTTCGTTTCGCATATTAATCACGTGAATAAAGTAACGTGATTTCTGGAACTGAAATTTTGAAGTTATATTTACGATACAATTACCACTTATTCACTAGAGCATTTCACGTGATTCAAACTTGTAATTTTTGGTGTCGAGGAAAGGAAATTACATCGTTGTTAAAACACTAACAATTGTCGTTCTACAGTTACCAGAAATTCACGAGTGAAATTAACGTAATTATCACTAAATGCACACCTACATATCTTGCGGACCTTAAACACGTGATGATTTGGTTTCCACAATATGTAAATAGTTTGTTGTTGAAACACCAACAAATTTGGTTTCCCAGTCACCACCAATCCACTGGTGTACCTTACGGGATTTTCACTAAATACAAACCTTGGTCTCTTACGGAGGTTGAACACGTGATCATTTGGTTTCAACAATATGTGAATACTGCGTTGTTGAAACACCAACAAATCTGGTTTCCCAGTCACCACCAATCCACTGGTGAATCTTACGTGATTTTCACTAAATGCACACCTACATATCTTACGCATGTAAAAGACGTGATTATTTGGTTTTCACAACATGCGAATAGTTTGTTGTTGAAACACCAACAAATCTGGTTTCCCAGTCACCACCAATCCACTGGTGTACCTTACGGGATTTTCACTAAATGCAAACCTTGGTCTCTTACGGAGGTTGAACACGTGATTATTTGGTTTCAACAATATGCGAATACTGCGTTGTTGAAACACCAACAAATCTGGTTTCCCAGTCACCACCAATCCGCTGGTGAACCTTACGTGATTTTCACTAAATGCACACCTACATTTCTTACGAATGTAAAAGACGTGATTGTTTGGTTTTCACACCATGCGAATAGTTTGTTGTTGAAACACCAACAAATCTGGTTTCCCAGTCACCACCAATCCACTGGTGAATCTTACGTGATTTTCACTACATGCACACCTACATATCTTACGCATGTAAAAGACGTGATTATTTTGTTTTCACACCATGCGAATAGTTTGTTGTTGAAACACCAACAAATCTGGTTTCCCAGTCACCACCAATCCACTGGTGTACCTCACGTGATTTTCACTAAATGCAAACCTTGGTCTCTTACTACGGAGGTAAAAAACGTAATTATTTGGTTTCAACAATATACGAATACTACGTTGTTAAAACACCAACAAATCTGGTTTCCCAGTCACCACCAATCAACTGGTGAACCTTACGTGATTTTCACTAAATGAACACCTACATATCTTACGCATGTAAAAGACGTGATTGTTTGGTTTTCACAACATGCGAATAGTTTGTTGTTGAAACACCAACAAATCTGGTTTCCCAGTCACCACCAATCCACTGGTGAACCTTACGTAATTTTCACTAAATGCAAACCTTGGTCTCTTACGGAGGTTAGACACGTGATTATTTTTTTGTCACAACATGCGAATAGTTTGTTGTTGAAACACCAACAAATCTGGTTTCCCAGTCACCACCAATCGACTGGTGTACCTTACGTGATTTTAACTTAATGCACACCTACATTTCTTACGCATGTAAAAAAAGACGTGATTATTTGGTTTTCACAACATGCGAATAGTTTGTTGTTGAAACACCAACAAATCTGGTTTCCCAGTCACCACCAATCAACCGGTGAATTTTACGTGACTTTCACGTAACTTTACGTGTGTATTAACACACCTGGTTATTATACATACGTTAAACGCGTATTTTTTTGTTTTTGTTTTTTATAATATGCGAATAGTTTGTTGTTGAAACGCCAACAATTTTAGTTTTACAGTGACCACCAATCCACTGGCTGGTGAACTTTACGTGATTTTCACTTAATGCACATCTCGGTATCTTACGGATGTTTAAACAAGTTATCAAACAAGTTACAATATGCGATTGTTCGTTGTTGAATTACCAACAACTCTGGTTTCACAGTCACCACCAACTTTAATATTATGTACAATGTTGTCAAACAAGTTGCAATGAAACAACCTCCGCCGTTTGGGCCCTTAAAAGAACCACATAAATTGTTTCACTGTATTTTATGCCATCTATGAAATGTACATTAACATAATAGTGGTTTTTTTTAAAGTTAATTCTTCCTACCTCGCTCCAAATGTGACGGCCCCTGCCAACAAATAATTATGTCCGAAGATTTAAAATAAGTATCCTCCAAAGTAAAACCACATTGGCATAATTAGGCACCGTCAGTAGGCTTCCTGAGCCAGTTTACTCTCCGTTGTGACTGTTCACCACATTTGTTTTCTTTCATAACCCATATTTCTGATGAACAATTATCAATTGTGCAGATAGTACACCGATACGATGCAGGGCTGGAGGATGGGGGCTAGGCCAATAGGCCTACCCTCACATTTTCGTACATATAATGGTATTGTTGCTCGATCGCGCTGTCACTGATGACAAGCACAACTTGTTCTTATCAGTAGTAACATATTTTGTGTCGCATTCGAATCCTCAAGTATGTGAAAAAT
The DNA here is from genome assembly GCA_037783415.1 of Leptasterias polaris. Classification (NCBI taxonomy): domain Eukaryota; kingdom Metazoa; phylum Echinodermata; class Asteroidea; order Forcipulatida; family Asteriidae; genus Leptasterias; species Leptasterias polaris. Next base: position 1,813,734 of record JAZGTN010000005.1, on the reverse strand, counting down.
TATAGACAAAGAGACACTATTTGGTTAATTATATTAAAAATTGCACTATCGTTTGTCTCACCCAACAGTTTTTTCCCCCTGAGTAAGTATTTGTAGCCTGCATTTTGATTTTTATAAACTCAGGATGGCTGATTCAAATCAATGACTCCCAACTCGAAAATTAAGTTTTAATGATGATCTTGCTAAAACAAAAGTGGTCAGATATTGCATGAGATCGCACCACAGAGCATCTAGAATCCTAACTGTTTCGGAGCATTTAAGCGGGCCCCGGAACCGGCCCATGCCGTAAGGGCCTCGCGTTACGCGCTCGTAGGAGCCACAAATTGCATTCACCATTTGCTGCTTCGTAAATTTCACGCCCCCCGTTTGGAAAATCCTGGATCCGCCCCTGATTCCATCACCTAAACATGAAGGTGAGGGTTACACTAAAACTTAACTGTCAATTACCCAATTCAACTGTCGCCAGGGGCACGTTCTGACGTTGCCACTCCCCTAGAACTAAGTAGCATGTTCCGCTAAATGTATGTATGTGTCTTCTCCATGAACGAGGATTCAACAGCGGATCGGAATGAACCGCGTACTTTAGGAGTTCAGTCTGTTACCACCATTTCGTAAGTGTGCAAGCGCTGGGTATCATCTAATAAAAGCCTGGCTGGTAGAGAAGAATGCACTACCTCTCCAACTTTTTAGGAAGCAAATAATGGTTAAGTGCCTTGCTCAACCTGGTATTTTGTCAATCAGCATCATTGATCAGCATGTAGAAAGTCATTATAGAGCATTATTTTCCATTTTATGAAATTTGAAAATATATATTTTTATTTCAAAAAAAGCATAAAGTTTCTGGCAACACTGCTCCCCGGTACACAAAATAAAAAATAAAAAAATCTTCTTATTCTTACAGACCAACATCTTATCTTTCAATCCTGAAAGCAAAACTTTACTAAATATGTTACTTTCGGACTAATGGAATCTTCCATTCACAATCACCTGTACTTGTACCAAGTACATTTTTGGAAAGATTAATTATGTATATTTACCATATTTAGCTGACAGGTATAGGTCAACTATTTGGTATTTATACAGTGAAGCTCACAACCTTCGGTCATTTTTACTTATGAAAAGAGCTAAATTGGGTGAAATATGGTAAATTTCTATTTTCACCCGTTGCCATGGCAACCAAAGTGTGGATGCAAAAAAATATGCTTTCTTTTTACACTTTGGTTGAGAGCCTCATGTGCAAAGAATAAACGAAATCCATAAAAAAAATCTGCCACCACTTATTTGATTTTTAGAGCAACCCAGTCTTAAAATGTTGAAAAATAAAGATGACAAATAACCTGATCCTTACTAGACGAAAAACTGTGTTACCTATGATTTGAATGGAATTTTCAGGTGATTTTTTCCCAACGTTTTTTATTTATCTTTAGTTTAAAAATTAGAATTACTTTGTTTTTTAAAATTCCAAACTGCAAGTTGAATCGCTTAGCAGAGGCAGGTTTAGTCACATGTGCATCAATGTTGTATTTCTGTACTATATCCCGTGGAATAAACGGTTCAGTTTGAAAATGAATTTTATTGACTGTTTCTGAGATTCTGACCAATCAAATAGTTCCGTCCAGTTTTGGACTAATTTGCAGAGGGTGTGTACAAACCGATGAACAAGATTGAGATTCCCAAGTCTGTGATCGTTGGTTAAAAAGAGGTTAATCAACAAGAGGGCGCTATTTCAAGCAGTAATGTATTGGCTTCCAGGTACACTAAAAACCACGATCGCAGACTTGGAACCAAGTCTATATTAAGAGGGAGCACAGGTCAAAAGCCATTTCAAGAATTTTCACATTTGACAAATCTCATCCCTAGCAACGATTCACAAACACCAAGTTTTAAAGATGCACCATGCAGTTGTTATTTTTTACTATTTATTTGACCGAGAAAAACCATACACAAAATACATAAACCAAGTACATAAAGATGAGAGAAAAAGTAAACCAAACCGGGATTTTTTTTTTTTTCTTTTTTTTTTCACACAACAGTTAACAAAGGATACACTTTTGTATTTTCTCTACAGACTGCCTCTGCCTGAATCAATAAATGAGCCGATCTCTGAAAAGTGAGCTGGAACCATCCAAGCACACTGTACAAAATTGTTATGGTTTCACTATGTGGCAAAATGCAATGATTTTTTTTTCTTTTTAAAGAAATAAAAAATATCATACAAATTAGTAACGTTAAAAAAGCTTGTGGTTTGAGTCAGAAAATATAAATTTTTGTGAAAGTCACACCCTCCCCCAAAGTTTACACAAAATTGTAGTTTGCTAGATTTCCACGTAACATTTTTCGAATAATGCATTTTATAAGTGGAGGTTAAATTGTTTTGTTTGACGGTATTTAAACAATTTAGATAGCAAAAATACATAACACTTTTAATACATACAAAACCTAAAATAAAAACCCAAAACCAATTTATTTTATGTGGCAAACAAGTTAGTAGTCCCTAAATTAATATTACAAAAAACTTAAAACAAGAAATCAAACAGTTCAAAAAACACAACAATAAGGGGTCACACATGTCTTGTGTTACGTTTGTGTCTAAATGTTACGTGTGTGACCTTCAAAAACTTATTGTCTGTGCACAAATCTACACTCTGTCTATCTTAAATGAATAGTAAGATTTTCAACAAATATACCGACTAAAGATGACTTAAAATTTAGCACAATGCAGCAAGTATAGGATCTTGATGAAATGCACGCTGTCTTTTGCATAGTGTTTGTGCTCTGTGTACTGACTGAAAACAGTACATTATGAAAGACTGCTTGAATGCTATTTGGAAAAGATTCAATTCATTCAAGATGCGTTATCGATCAAACTTAGTGTTGAACTGAATCTTGCCAGGTAGCATTCCCATATTATGGGTCCCATATGATACCAATATGGGCCCTTGCATATTCTGCCCATAATATGGGATTGCCCATGTTTTCCCCATATGCTACCCATTATGGGACACTGCATATTTTTCCCATATGGGATAACCAATGTTTTCCTCATATGGTACCCATATGGGCAACTGCATATTTTGCCCAGATGGGATTGCCCACAATTTGATACCCATATGGTACGTAGGTTGTTATACTCGGTGCATTGTTCAGTTGTGTTTGTAATAATCATTATTAGAGTGTGTTTAGTACAACATTCCTTATTAGAAACAAGTGAGCCAATTGGCACACGTTTACAGAGTTTCAGTGACACACGTTACAGAGTTTTCAGTCACACACACAGTGGTGACAACCTTTTCTACCGCCTTACAAAAACTTGAAACAAAATCTACTAAGAGGACTATTGCTTTATATATATAATTATGGGCAAATTATTCCTATTGTCTATAGAAGTTTTAAGAATAATGCAATTGGAAGTCAACTATTTGTAGTTGTCTGATGTCACACACGTATAGACAAACCTTTTCATGTAAAATCAAACTACCAGATACAATTTTACTAAATGTTTTACTATTGCAGAAGGTGACCTCAGTAGTTGAATTGACTCACGTACTAATTATTAGCACAAAATAGTCAAAAACAGAAAAAGCTCAGCCAAATCACTGACTTTTAAAAATTAAAAGGGTGATTCAAATTTTTGGAGTGATGTTAGTGAACACAAGTTTCAAACAAACTGTTACTAATGCTTACACTTTAGTATACTATGTTAACACATAATAGTTCAAATGAAAAGTAAGAGACCCTTTCTATGAAATTTGATACGACTAGTACTACAGCTTTTTACCATTCTGATCAGAAGCTATTCTCCTTATAATTAACCTAACAATAGCTGTACTATAATACTTAATTCCCCTGTGTCCATTTGTGAAAGCTGCATCCAGAGATCTGGTTGTTACCCGCTTTCACCTCGGTAATCATTGATGGATTCAACGTTCTTATGATGAAGCACTGTTGTGTAAAAGACCCCACAAGGGCAATCCCGTAAGCTCAACCAACGGCGCACCCAGGGGGGGGGGGGGGGGGGGGGCGCGGGGGGCTTTTGGTTTTTGGGAGTACTGCTATTGTTGTTCTATTATTCCCTTTTCTGAAGAATTCCCTTGTGGGGCCCAATTGTTCCTATAGAAATTACCTTGTGGGGTCCATTGTTCCATTGTTAAAAGTACCCCGTAAGTTGGCATGTGTAAGACCACACACACGCACCCAGGTGTGTAACAGCCTGCAATCGCGGACCCTCCTTTGTTCAACTCTTTGTGATAGCAACCGTGGACCACAATGCTTTCCTTTGTGATAGCAACCGTGGACCTATTGTCCTCTTTTGTTATAGGTGCCCGGTTTGAATGTGGTTACCTACTCAGTAAGAGCTCAGCCAAATCACTGACTTTTAACACACTGATTTGGCTGGGCTTTTACTGCGTGTACGTGTGGGTGAGTATACACTTTAAAACCGGGGACCTATAACAAAAGAGGACAATAGGTCCACGGTTCGGGAAAGGTCCACGGTTGGAAAACGTGTACAAAACCATTGGGAGCTGTTGCAAAAAGGTTCGAGTATAAACAAAGGAGGAACAATAGGAGGTCCACGATTGCAGGTGTTTACACACTTGGGTGTGTGTGAGTTGAGCTTATGGGTTGCCCTTGTGGGATCTATGGATACGGCGCAATAGTTGCTCTACACTGAAATTGTCGAGGTCAGGCTCAATGTGTCGTATTTCTTTTATCTGTATATTGTAAACAAAAATAATCGAGAAATTTAGCATAAGTAAAAGTTAATTAATGACTGAAAAATGTTGAATAAAAAAGTTTGCTCTGAAGCCTAATGAAAAAAACCCAGCAATAACAACATGCTCCACGGATTATTGAAATATGAAGTTTAACTTTTCCATTGTGATAAATACAGAATGGAATAAATTTAAAGGCAATCATTAAAACTACTTGTAATAAACTTTAAGCAAGCACCACCGAACTTTTTTTCTTATTATATTGACAATCATCAATTTCTTGGTTAAATGTATAGTTTCATTAATACCAACTGATGCAAGCGCACTTACAAGTAACTATGCAAAAATAAAAAAAATAGTCACAATTGTTTGTGTCTTGTGACTTGACTTTGAACTTGCCTTTTGTAGTTTTCAAAGACTTCAGCTTAAAGTTTGTATACATCTTTGGTAAAATCGAAAAGCACAAATGTTGACAGATGTATTCACATAACATGCATGGTGTAAATGGTGATTGCATGTGAAATGAGTAAAACAATTGTTTCTTTGTATAGGCCTAAAGACAAAAGGTTTTTGTAAAAAAAAATAAATCTATATTTTTGTTGTGCTTTTTACTTTTATTTCCTCCTGATTCAGTTGACCGGTTGAACTCAAACTTTCACTGGTTTGTTATTTCACCTAAATGGTGAATTAAGCCAAATGTGGGTACTGGTTTTTGAACCTTCCATCTCCTACGTTACATGTTTGTGTGTCTATATTTGCGGATATTCTTTACGTGTGCTCTAGAACCGAAGCAAACAATGTGCACCATACCATGTCAATCTTTGTTCTCTTCTTTCCGGGTTTGTTGTCATTCTCTGCTGTAAGACGTTTCCACTGACAGAGTAACGCCTTTTCTTGTTCCTTGGTAAAGCGTATTGTTCGTATCTGCAATTTAACAAGCATGCCAAGTGTCTGTTAAAATTGTTTCTGAATACAGTGGCATGGAAGTTCTCAGATAGCCTAATTAAAAAGTTACCGACTAACCGACACAGATGGAAAACAGAAATTTAAGCGCCTCTGCATCCCATTGTCCTCCATGGAAATGGGACACAGACACTCTATTATTTTCTGTCTTCCTCAAGCGCATGTGTGATAAAACAAAATATCTTCTAAAACTAACTTGATGCACATTTTGAGTAAGAACAGCGCAATATGCATGGTACGATTATAATAATCATACTTTCATTCAATTGATCTATCAGAATCGATGATTCTATTTTGCTTGAAGATAAGGTAACCTATCACAACTAAAAGTCTGCGTACAAAAGTTTGCAGTGTGTGAAACAATTATGCAATGTTATCCAAACTATGAATTCATAGACTGCTGCGCCATTGGGATTCATTTTGGTTTACCAAAACAACAACAAGATGGAGAAAATGTCGGAACAAATAAATGTCTAGTAATAGGCGCTATTGATAGATTTAGGTTGACCACTTGTGAGTTTTCAAATCAATTCAAATCATACCTAAATTTAACTGCATAATGAATTTTGTTAGCCTAAGTTTGATCCACAAAACGTTCAAATCTTATCATGTTGGTACTCGCATTTTTCTTTAGTTTGTTCTCAAATCGGGAACCCTTGGGCCTGCAAATAAAAACACAATCTAATGCGTTAATGGTCTGTATACGTTTGGTAATGACTCTGAAAATTAATGGCAACAACAACTTACATGGTAAGAAGTACAGCTTTGGATAGTATACTGCATTTTGAGAAACTTTTCACTTCGAAGTACTATGGTTATGGAAAAATATATCACTTTTGTTCCCATAAAAAGTTGAATTTGAGCAGATTGTGTATTCCTATGGGGAATATTCTTCCTGCGTGGAGACATTCGCTCCGGTTTTTCCGTGATAACTAAAAAACGCGACCACCTTTTAAAGTGAAATTTTCACAGGTTAGTTGTATTGTATATACCTACATTTATATAGGATTAACACAATCAGTAGGCTCCAATCACCAAATGTATACAGCACCTTTAAATGTATTGTGTACGAGTTACACTAAGGTAGACCACCCTTGTTTTTATTCACCGTGACCTTCAGTGAAACTCTCTGCCAGCACCAGGCACATTATTGTGTTAAAAAAATTAAAAAATAACTAGGGGTTCAATTTTTGTTAATTACAAAAACAAGATGTTCGTGCTGAGTGATTGAATAAAATGGTGAAGAAATTTTACCTTATCAATCCACTGTCTGGCTCAGGTGTTATGAATTTGTTTACAATTAAACATCAACTTCCGGTTTGGACCGGAAGTCAATGTCAAATGGGTGTCACATTTTGTATAGCGCGTGAATAGTTTCTGAAGACTTTTTAGATGATGTATGGGTTGAAAACTTCCAGTATGTGGTTCGTATATTTGTTCCGGATTAACCGGAAGTCAATGTCAATTGAGGTCACTTTTTATACCGTTGGTTAAGTTACAAAAGCTTTATCTGACGGCGTATTAGCTGATAAAAATCAGATTTGAGGTTCAGGAGTTCACTAATTCTGTATAGATTGTATAGGTTGATTTTTTCAAATATTAAATTTCGACTTCCGTTTCGAACCGGAAGGCAATGTTAAATAAGGTCGCACTTGGTAGCGTTGATTAAAGGCACCTGGCACTGGTATTTTGCCAAAATAAAGATTTGTCATTAATATATACATTTTTATGAGTGGAATGTGAACAAACAACTAAGGTTAAACAAATTGTGTATTTATTTTCTTTAACAATTTAAGAATAGGCCCCCCCCCCTTTACATTTCGCTGTTCGTGACGTGAATCGAGGCGGGACATTTGAAGAGAAAATGTGTAGTCTGGCCCCGTACAATACGTCTGGGTACCTAATCGGTATGATGCGTATTCGTATACGGACGTCACCCAATGCAATCATAGTAAATCGACTCTCGTTAATACGAGCTCGGAAGATACGAGACACCGGTTTATACGAGGTTTTTTACCGGTCCCGAACTGTCCCATGCTCGTTTCTATGTCTTAAACAACGGAAGATACGAGCACAGTCATAACGAGAACACGGAAAATACGAGGTATTTTAGCGGCCCCGTCCGCGTATTTTTATTTCTGCAGCATATACTTGCGATAAACTTCGCATTTGGGGCACACCTGACCCCGCTTAACATTATGGGTACACCTGACCCCAACCATGTCAGTAAAACTGACTCTAATCATGTAGGTACACCTGACCCCAACTGTGTGGGCACACAAGGCCCAATGCAATTTAAAACACAGTAATATAGTAATCATACAATGAGTTTTAACCTATCAAGTATGTTGTGAGTTTCCACATTGGCACATACGGTCGGAAAGAGCCCCTGTGGTACATCAGAGCGCTACCACAACTTATTCCACGACTCAAAAAAAACTTCAAACTTGAAGTAACAATAGGTTTGGCTGAAAAGTCAAACAATTAACCAAACTCTTTTATTTGTTGTGTGAATCCCGTTTCACACCAGTAATGCGGTAACACAAGCAGTTGATAAACAATAGGCGGGAGGGAGTGGGAAAATGAAAATATTGTTGTCCCAATATTTCCTGTTCCGTCTATCACTTTGAAAGACTACGACAAGAGTGATCAAATCCACCTGTTCCCGCTTTCTAAGCGTCCCAAGCAACGCAACATCCGAATTCATTGGTCGATTACTCAAAATTTCATTACTCTCATTGGCCCACTGTAAACAGGTTATCTGTAATATTTGTGCAATACAACTTGTAATACATTCCTGATCATACTCTCACAAATCCATACAGCTATATATGTTTGCCTGCGAAATGTTGATAACCTGGATTTGTAAGAATTTGTTGTACTCATTTTTGCCTGCACGGATGTGTGGCTTTAACGCGCCTGGCTAAATAAAAGTTGGTAAAACAAATCCACTAACAGTAAAACACGAATGGCTGTATAGGCATGACAAGCAAATCTCACTTCGCTGTGCATAAAAACATGTTATCGTTAAGGTGATAAAATGTGGTATAAAATGTAATATATGCCAGCACCAGGCAAGAGTTTATTTTATTATTATTTTTATTTTTTAATCTTCGGACAAAAGTTCATATGATATACATTTACAATTTTCCGGGTCAAAACTGCCATCAGACTCACCTTTTCTACAAAATATGAAAATGAACATGATTTGGGCATTCCATGTCAAATTAACAACACTTCAAAAGTGTTCACAATGACCAAGATTTATGTTGGTCTTGTGAACATAGGCTTATTCAACCATTACCAAAATGAACATACACTTTGATAACGGTAACAGATTCAAAGCTGCAAATTTGTTTTTCGCCTAATTTGTATAGTCATTTTAATTTTTTATAACTGACTAATTAACTTGTGGCCTTACATCCATATCCAGTTTACATTTCAAGTTTGTTTGCCCCTCAAAGTACCTTAATCAACCAGGAGAGATTTTGATGACTTTTGAGTAACATCAGGGTTCACGGCTTACAAATATACCCGAATAGATGCATATCTTTACCAAAATTAGGTACAAGCACGATCAGCTGAAACGAAATCTCAAAAGACCAGCGGCCTTTCGTCATCCTGTGGACATTTACATAATTTTTTGAATTTTTAATGTGTAGATTTTTGAAGTGTGAAACTAAGTTTAGGATTTATAGATTTTGTTCTCTAATGCTATATAGTAACTTTCAACCCAAACCAGGTGATGAATCAACGGATTTCGGCTGGTTAAGGAATAGTGTAAAGTAACTTTATACACAATAATTATAACTTACATGTATTGGTGCACTGTTTGTGCCAGGAGTGTCCTGTTTGACAAAGAAATGAGAATTTGATTATAGCTTAATATGCTTTGAAATCACTACATACTTTTGTTTAATATAATTGAGAAACCAAGTTTAGGCTTCAATGATATATTCACCAACATGTAGTATTAACCCACAGGTGATGGAATCTAACGGATTTGGGCTGGTTATGGAATAATGTGAAAATACTCTACGAATAATCATAATACTTACATGTGTTGTTGCAGTGCTTGTTCCAGCAGGGTCCTGTTTGAAAGAGAAATGTGAATTTGATTATAGCTTTAATATGCTTTGAAATCACTACATACCTTTGTTTAATATAATTGAGAAACCAAGTTTAGGCTTAAATGATATATTCACCAACATGTAGTAACCATTAACCCACAGGTGATGGAATCTAACGGATTTGGGCTGGTTATGGAATAATGTGAAAATACTCTACGAATAATCATAATACTTACATGTGTTGTTGCAGTGCTTGTTCCAGCAAGGTCCTGTTTGACAAAGAAATGAGAATTTGATTATAGCTTAATATGCTTTGAAATCACTACATACTTTTGTTTAATATAATTGAGAAACCAAGTTTAGGCTTCAATGATATATTCACCAACATGTAGTATTAACCCACAGGTGATGGAATCTAACGGATTTGGGCTGGTTATGGAATAATGTGAAAATACTCTACGAATAATCATAATACTTACATGTGTTGTTGCAGTGCTTGTTCCAGCAGGGTCCTGTTTGAAAGAGAAATGTGAATTTGATTATAGCTTTAATATGCATTAAAATTACTACATACTTTTGTTTAAATGAATTGAGAAATCAAGTTTAGGCTTAATTGATTTATTCACCAACATGTAGTAACCATTAACCCACACTAGGTGATGGAATCTAACGGATTTGGGCTGGTTATGGATTAATGTGAAAATACTCTACGAATAATCATAATAATACTTACATGTGTTGTTGCAGTGCTTGTTCCAGCAAGGTCCTGTTTGAAAGAGAAATGTGAATTTGATTATAGCTTTAATATGCTTTGAAATCACTACATACTTTTGTTTAATATAATTGAGAAACCAAGTTTAGGCTTCAATGATATATTCACCAACATGTAGTATTAACCCACAGGTGATGGAATCTAACGGATTTGGGCTGGTTATGGATTAATGTGAAAATACTCATAATAATCATAATAATACTTACATGTGTTGTTGCAGTGCTTGTTCCAGCAGAGTCCTGTTTGAAAGAGAAAAATGTTAATTATTTTGATTATAGTCTGAAGATTGGTTTGATGCTTTAGTTAAAGTGACCCTACAAATAATCATAACAACTTCTTGTTGCAATGATTGTTCCGGGAGGGTCCTGTTTGACAGAGGAATGAGAATTTGATTAAAGCTTGAAGATTGACTCATGCTCTAGTTAAAGTGACCCTACAAATTAATAATCATAACAACTTACTTGTCTTGGTGCGGTGCTAGTGCTGGGAGCGTCCTGTTTGACAGAGAAATGTGAATTGGCTTTAATTTTAACAGCTTAAGTCCTTATTTTTACATTCTCTAATATTTAGAAATAAGATTTTCTAAACTAAGAAATGAGAATTTTTAATCAAACCGTGGCCATGTGATAAAGGACTTTTATAAATTGCCCTCCACTCGGTCCTTTATCACACTGCCATAATCCTGATGTTAAGAACCCTGTTGCCTAGTTTAAAAGTAATTTTTACATAAATACTCCGTGCAGACAGTGCATCTATTCTTATTGGTCGAGAGGAGATCACATTGTCATGTTTTAGTGTAAAATGGACATGGTAAAAAGTATTTTTAAGCATACGTGTGGCACGCAAGCCTAGGCGGGCACTATTATACGCAAACAAATCAACTGTTACTCAATGCATTGAGGAATACTAACAGCTATTAGCACGCGCGTGTTGCGCACAACTGTTGAGTGACAGGTAAAATAATGTGTGGGCTGCCCTGATCCTCAACACATAAAGTTGTCTTAAACGCGTACAGTATACTATGTTATAGAGCCTAGTAATCTTTGCCCCAAATTCTGTCATTTCATATCCTAGCCTATCTAGCCTATCTTTTCTTTGTTAGATTTTCAGTTTGGTAAAACTTGAAAAACTAACTGTTCCGACAAGAGTTGCGTTTGAGGTGGTTCAGTGAAATAATAAGCTGAACACACAGAGACTGTAACGCCCAAACTCATTGAACTTTGTTTTTTCTATTGAGGGCGCTGTTGGAGTTAAGTGGTTACGTGTAGGGTAAAACAACATGGTGTCAGCTTCATAATTAATTTGTCGCAACTTTTGTGCATATTTCTTCGCCCAAAGTAACAGTCCCGCCAAGGTTTATTAAACGTTAATGATGAATCTGCCAAAGATACGAGAATGCTTTGCCTAGTCACCATTTACGGCTACATAAGTTTATACAGAAGTCGGTACTTCAAACAATAAAGTTTTCTGGATTTGCAGCACAGCATTCTCGTATCTTTGGCAGATTCAGTGACCAAACTGACAAACGTACCAAAATGGGCATTCCCCAAAGTCTTATTAATTGGGTTAAAATTGTGTACAGTCACAAGTCCCTTAAACTGGTTCAGCATGCCGACGACACCACTATTTTTATCACTGAAGAAAACGATTTCAATGTTCTCGGGAATATTATTGACACTTATGGTAAAGGCTCGGGATCCAAAGTCAATTTTCTAAAATCTCAAGGCCTTTGGCTTGGCACTTGGAAAAATAGAAAAGACAAACCTGGATCTTTTACCTGGGTTAACGATCATCTGAAAATTCTTGGTATATTTGTTGGTAATGACGACAACACAGACGGAAATTGGGCTCCTCGCATTGGTAAAATAGAAACTGTCTTAAATAAATGGAATCTTAGAGATCTTACCCTGAAAGGAAAGTCTTTAGTTTGTAATTGCTTAATAGGGTCAGGTTTGTCTTACTATGGTTCTGTTCTATCATGCCCTCAAGAATATATTAATCAGATGGAAAGAATTAAATGGTGCTTTTATTGGGATGGGAAAATTGACAAAATCAAGCGTACTATGTGTAGCCCTACAGAGAAAGGTGGTACTGGTGTTATAGACATTAAACTTAAACTTCAAGCTCATAAAATGAATATTTTGAGCAACTTTAGAAAGATTACTGGTAAATGGAAATGCCTTTTTGAATATTGTCTCTTTAAAGCAAGTGGTGAAAACAGTCTCGGTTGGTTTATCTTAACTTGCCAAAAGTCATTCGTTCCCGTAACTCAACCCTTTTATAGGGCTATCATTAATGGCACCAACCAATCAAATGTGAACGTCCGTCATAATTTCAGTTGTTTTAATGAAACTTGTAATTTGCCATTATGGAATAACACCATCATCACTGACAGCAATCAGAATGTTTTAGATAGTTCTGTATTGAGACCACAGGGCATCCTCTGTCTTAAACAGATTATTGAAGAGAGTCGGATTATTTCATTTGATAGATTAGCCACTAAGTGTGATATTTTGCCCATTAATGCTGGTCGCATTGCAGCGGGTTTAAAGAGAAACATTAAAGCTGAGTGTGTCGGTGAAACGAGGGAAGGCCACCCGAATCACTTTCTTAGTAGCATTAACTTTGAGGACAAAGGTAATGACATATCCTTAAAATTAGACAAAATGAAGGTCAAAACTTTTTACAGGAAATTACTTTTTTGCTGAGACTCTTAATTGGAACAATGTATGGAACAATGGCGGATGTACAATTTTAAACTCCGGGGAAAAAGATTTATGGTTCAAACTGAAACACAAAATTCTTCCCGCTTAAGAACTACAGTATAACCCAAGATGACAATTGTCCTTTGTGTAAAGTTAGTATTGAAACTATTGAGCACCTGTTTATAAACTGTAGCGAACACGCAGACGCTTGGTTGTTTGTTGAAAGTCTTGTCCGTAAATGTACCAATAATGGCACATTCTGTTTAAATGATGTCAATAGAATTTTGGGAGTAGGAGTTGAAGATAATTTGTGTATTTTTGGGGTAGCACATTTACACAGAATTATATGGAAGGTTAGATGTAAAGCAGCCTACGAAGGAAACAACAACTGTAACATATTGGTATCATACAAAGCTAGCCTTCGTAAATTTCTGTCCTTTGACAGGAAAAGATTAGATGACAACGTTTTCAATATTTTATATTGTCGCAATAGTGTTCTTTGTTGTGTTCAAGATGATCACTATTACGATTTTGTTTCTAGATACATTGTAGAACCTGTTAGTTCATTGTTTCATTTTCGCTTCATTTAATAAGCACTATTTTTATTATTATCATAAATTGTTGTTAATTTGTTTCTTGTTCAAGTAAAACTGTATTTTTGTTATTCGTGCGAGGAATGAAATAAATGGGGCTGTATATAGCTCCACTTTAACGGGGAAAAAAAAACAAAAAAAACTGCAACGAAACTACCCTAGACCGATTCTGGTAAAAAACAATGGGTTCAGTGGCTGTCATTCTATAATCAGCTTTAACTAATCAGCTATAAAGAATCATTATCAGGTGGGTCAAAAGCAGAATCATCTTGTTAAAGAAATGAAATGGAAAATTGTAAATTTCAAAATGAAGGAGCTTCTGCAGTAGCACGCCAACAGGACAATAATATGTAAATGGAAACTGAAGGTTGCAGGCCTACCAGTAGAAAGTCAACCCCTTCCAAAAATAAGAGTGGCTTTAAAAAACATTTTGAAGGGGTCCCTATCATGTATTGTAGGCAAAGACCTTCAAAATACCAAAAGATAATCTAATGGGATATGGACTTACAGAAACGGGAAGGGCTACTTGTTTAGATATTTCAAAGGGGTAGCACGTATGGGATACAGTAAGAATAATTTGAAATACCCCTTTACAAATATTTAAGACAAAGATCGAGCTTGACGAGTTACTACAAGAAAGGAAAACATTATGTCCCATTCTACTGCTGAGATGCAAAACAACAATATCGCTTACCTTTCTTGGCTCATTTATGGGTAGTTGGTTTGTGCTTGGCACAGGAGTCGCCTGTTTAAAAAATTGCACAGATGAACACTTTTAATGTTTTGTGTAATATTGTCAATTTTAAGCAATTGAGGTCATTAAGACATAAAACACATTGAAGGGGACACTTTCTACGGTCACATCAGTAGTTTTTATAATACTTGTATCTTTTTTTTCAAATACCTTAAATCACCTTGTTTATTTTTGTTTAATCTCCTAACAGTTCCATCATAAATAAAACATGTAATGATAGGGAACTTTGAGGGTGGTTACAAAATAAATTGAATAAATTAACTTATGAATCAACTCATACTATGTTGCAGAATAAGCATGCGTGTTCATTCACATCTTGAAAAACTCTTTTCAGGTGAAATAGGTGAAAAATCGCAACCATTAGAAACAATACTAACAGGATGGATGCAGATGCATTATTTTATTTTATGTTATAATAAACAAATTGTTGAATCTAAAAGGCTTTTGTTAATTTAGAGATTGAAGTATTAGGCTGTGTTGACACTGCCTTGACACTGAAATTCTGCCAAATTAAACAAAATTGTCTTGGAACTCGTTAGGCCACCCTCATTGACTGCATACATAATACTCGGGGCCCCGTTGGAGACCAAATTGTTTGTGAACGGGTTACCCAGGTAAAAGACATGAAATAAGTAAATAAATACATAAATAAATACATTGTAAAACCGTAAATGTATAGCCTACTCTTGTACGTGCCAGCTTCTCCTGGACAATGTAAGTTTTTTCTCAACTAAACATTTGTTAATTTTATTCATACTTTTTCAGACTTACCTTCAGAAGCAATGATTTGATCGCTTGTGAACGTCTTACAGCCTCTTCTGGAACTTCATTTGCCGTGTAGTACTGAAGCTGGGTCTCTCTATCATGACTCATATGCTTTGCAATTTCTTCTTTGGCAGACTCTGGCATTTCAGATCTTTGGCTCTTAAAGTAAGTTCATTGAAATTATTAAATTAACTTTTCACAGTATCTGTCTTAAAGGGATGGTACACCTTTGGTAATTAATTCATCAATTAATGACCATAAAAACTTACTTGGTATGAACACTGGAAAGCTGTTGGTTTTATAAAACATTTTTAGAAATAACACCCTTTGAATGTATTTGTAGAGGAAGAGGTAATTTTCCACCAACAAATTTGAAAATAGGAAAGTCATCTGAAAGCACACAATTCTCTGCAACGAGAGTGGTTTTTCTTAGAAAATTGTGTCTCAAAAATTTAAGTTATCACTTGTAGATATTTACAGTGGTTTTATGATAATATTTAAGGTTCGTCTGATACACTTGTATTTATTAATTTTATTGCTTTAACACTTTGAATAACAATAGTTTCTAGGTTTAGGAGGAGAAATCTGCCGCCAACCATGCACGAAACACTGGGGCAAACATTCTCATGTAACAATAAGTGTTCTTTAATTTGCACCTCACAACAAGCCTGTATTGCTTCATCCCAGAAGAATTAAGCAATTATTGGTAGAATGCCTTGCTCAAAAACAGGCGTGCCCCTGACTGGTACCGTCGAACTCTGCTGCCAACTGCACTAGAACTTGATCTCGATGAACTAGACCCCTAGGCATGACTTCCACCAGTTACATATTGTTTAATTATTTGTTTCCTTTATTTACAGTTTGTACTATGAACCAAAGGCAATGTTTGGAAAGCTGATGCTAGTTGTTGATTGACAAGTTTGAAGGACCTCATCGGCTGTGTGCACATTGCAAAGCTAAGGTGATGTCAATGTGAGTATTTTGACTTACTGCTCTTTTCTTTACTATACCCTGGCTATGAAAAGCCTGGAGTGGCACGGCAAATTAATTTTTTTTAAAGGGCCTGTTGGAAAATCTGTTAAGTCTATGGGAATCTACTGAAGGGACACCAAGGCCATAGACCAGGGGCAACAGGGGCCTTCGCCTCCATAGCCTTGTATTGAGAAACGCAGTGCTGCCAAAATGGCGCACAAAGCACAATGGTGATATACTTACATAGGTTGCCACAGTTTTCCTAATGATGTTTGGGTTGAATTTACCTGGTAGTTTTTGTGCATCCCAGAGTCTAAACAAAGAAATAAGATAATAAGTTATGCATACAAAATACTGCTTAAAAAGTAATAGCTTCAATCATTCTACATCCTTCGGTAGTAAATAGTTCAACAATCTGCAGGATGCCTTAATAAGTATAAACCCTCCAGTTTGCACTTCCTGCCCTATGTCTGATGGTAAAAGCCCAAAATATTAAATATCATCCAGTGACATGTTTATGGTGTTGGGGTGGGGGGGGGGGGGGTAGTCGATTGATATTTTAGCACCCTTTATTCAGTCGAACACACCAATATAAGATAATTTATTGGGGACTGAGAAAGATTAATTCTTCGTTGCATTCTGCTGAAGTGAGAGTGTTTCTAAAGCTAAGATGAGTTTTGTGAACTTGAGTTTTAGTACCAACGTCATCACCCGTTGTGAACTTGTTACAGATTCAGATGGTTAGGACTATTAAATAAATTGGTTAATTAACTTCTTCTTTTCTCTCTACTGTATCAAAAATGGATTTAGCTGACATCATCATCATCATCACTTGAAGACGTAGGCATTTTTGCTTGTAGTCTTCTCCTCAACTGGAATTTATGGAGCCACCCATGACAAAGGTACATGTAAGAGCAATAGGACTCATTGCATCTCGAAAGATAAGTGTTTATTTTGCTGGGGATGCATTTTTAACTTACTTTTGAAGCTCTTCTGCAATTTTATTTATCTTGTTGCCGTCCTTGGAAAGAAAAAATGGTTCAGATTGGGAGTCGATTTGCTCCTTGGAACACGGTGTTCTTGTTCGTCCCAGCTTGCAGTAGATCTCCATGAGTTTGTGGATGGCCATGGGGATGGTGACAGGCTGTGACCCGAATGCGCTGAAGGTCTTGTGCTTTCGGACCTTAGAAAAAGAAAGAAGTTGGGAATTAAATTCCTGAATAAACGGCGTATCAATTGATCCAGAAATGGTATTTCAAAGGGGATGGGAATACATTTGCAATGTTGTGGGCTAAAATAACGTGATCAGATAGCAAGTCACAAACACACAGGTAAATAACAATGAGTTCTATTTTGACGAGTTTTGACACTTTCAGATATGTCGGGTGGATGAGTTGCATGTCTTTTTTGTGTTCATTGTGAATGAAATGTCAAATGACGTTGATCTGTGTGGGAGTTATCTGGCCTTGCCTCGTGAAATGAAGAACTCGGATGTTACCATGTGATTATATTCTGCGACAATGCACTCAAATGCAACCGACATTTGTACATATTTATATCATGCTCATAAAGCTGATACACTGCGGAGAGAATGCTGAGAGATTTTGAAGATGCAGCCTTGTTTGTTTAAAAAACCAAAAAAAAACCCGGCTTTTGTGATGCATTAATTATTTTGATCCTCTATAAGTCCTCCAATCATCATCACCGTGGATTATTTTGTTTACTTTGAAGAGCCTATTGTCACGCTCACGCTAACACAGCAGTTGTTTTTATTCGCACACAGGATGCAGAAAGTGGACAAATGTTTTTCTGTAATTTTTTCAAAAAATAGTCAAACAAAAAATAAAAAATCCGCACTATCAGAAGCCTTCAAAACTGTTGCATGTATAGAACAGGAAGTAATTAAACGCTCTAGTCAGACAGCTGTGTGGTCATGATCTGTAAATAATGTATCAACTCTCCTCACATTGACAACAAAATGTCTTCCTATGTTGGTGTCATCTACAGTTTGTGCAGTTTCAAACTCATTTAGTGTCATGTTGGTAATGACACAGGAACGTGGAGCTCCCTGTAAGATTAACAGTGCCATCAGGCTATTTCTGAGCAACACCACTTGCTGCCAATCGACATGGGGATCTTGTTCAAGGTTACCTATACAAAGAAAAGTAAAGAAAAGTGAAGAATGTGTAAGTGGAGGCATGGAACGTTCCTTTAGATCTGCCATTACACATCAAAGGGTAGGGTATGAATTGAAAAGTCATACCATTCACTCAATCATTGTACGACCTTCAACGACATTTCCTGACCAAATCTGCAATAGTCGTGGCTCATAACATTGTTATCATTCGTTTAAATTATATTAATATTACCTTGGACAGTTTAGACAAGCTGAAATGTCCTCATACTGTTATTTCTCATTATTTTAAAAAGTGTTTTTGCAGTCTTACTTGCAAGTCTCTTTGCCTCTGATGCTGTTTTCGACATGAACGATTTCAAATCTGCAGGGTTGAGGAGTACACCTAAATGGAAAGAAGGTATAATCAAATCAAAATAAAGTTTATTGGGTTTTTTTTACAGTATGGTACATTAAAATATTCTTATAACAAAGTTGTTTGTTCCCCTTTACAAAATCTAAATGCTTCAAGCGAATATCATGCTAGCAATAGCTTACAGTAGCACAATACGCCGAGTTAGAACAGTGTAAAGCACAAGGCAAGGTATGGTCCGTGTTGCGATGGATATTGTTATGATGGATTGTTGTGATGGATAGTATAGCAGTGTTAACATCGAGCGCAAGAAGAGCTTACATTGCCAACTTTCTAAAAGTTGCGCAAAATACACGAGGTCAGACGAACTTGGGCCAAAGGAGTACAAGAGGGAATGGACAGAGGAAAGACATCAAGATTGGAGGAATACACCACTGCATGTTGGTTCTTGAGATGTACTGAAGAAGTGGTGAGCGGCAAGTCCTTGAATTGGTTAAGGAGCAAAGAACTGAAGAGGGAAACTGAGGGCTTGATTACTGGGGGGCAAGACTAGCAGTCTCTAAGGACAAATGTAATGATTAGAAGGCAATGATAGCTAGAGAAATCAAACGTCTCCTTTGTGCATATTTCATATTGTCAGCGAATGTAGTATGAAAGCACAGACGAAGTACGGTATACATGACGAGTTGACGAGTTGACTCAATGGAATCTGTGTAAGAAGTATAGTGTGCTAGTGCTTGCGAAATGGTACTATCATTTTCCGGAGAAAGTTGTAGAGACTGACCAGGTCAATACCATCTGGCACTTAAACATTCAGATTGATCATGTACATTAGGCGTCCGGATGTTGTAGTCTTGGATAAGACGAAGAAGATGTGTCATTTCATAGAGATAGCATTGCCGGGTGAAGGGTAGCTTCGAAGGAGATGAACAAGATCCAGAAACCACGACCTGGCCAGAAAACTACGTTATGTTTAACAGGTGAATGTTAAAGTAGTCTGTGTGGTTGTTGGAGCACTTGGCACCATTCCCAAACTATGGGATCTAGCCCGACTCACAGTTACCAGCACAAACGAAAATGTGACCTTTCTTTTGCATAAAAATTAAAGAAGAACAAATAATACAAAATAATAATGAAATAGTACTATTTGATCAGTAAATAAAGAATAAATAAAATAAATAAACAGATCCCCCAAAATAATAATAATAATAAACAAATTAGTAGGCTTAATCACAATGCGTTTACCTGCTATTAGTTCCTTGCGGTCTTGCTTATGTGCAGCCACTGCTGAACGGAGACCCTTTATGAAATCTTCAGCAGTTTTTGTCACACTGGTGATGCTCCTCTGCTGTATACCAAATCGCTTGGCTACATCTGGCGATTTGTCAAGAAAATTGCAAAGTTTACTCAGGACTGTCATGTACTGCACCTGGGTGTTGGGCTTATGGTCATTCTTTTGTAGACATGTTAGTAGTCTGTTGAGATGAATATAAATAATTATGGATACAAATTAATCCTA
Organism: Leptasterias polaris; assembly: GCA_037783415.1. NCBI lineage: Eukaryota > Metazoa > Echinodermata > Asteroidea > Forcipulatida > Asteriidae > Leptasterias > Leptasterias polaris. The sequence goes on along the minus strand of JAZGTN010000005.1, from coordinate 1,793,423 downwards.
TCAATATTAATTTCGAAGAATTAATGTATTTTTTGTGTAAATGGTGTTTGTGGGACTTTCCCACAACAAATTCCGGCATGCATTGTTTGTGTCTTTGCATTGGTTTCCTGACTAAGTATTTTACAAACACATCGTCTTCATTCTTACAAAAGATGTGAATGCAAACTGTGCGCCCATGTTCTAGGCAGGCCCCTACTCTATAAATTACTATTGGACCAGGATTGGATTGGAAGTAATTTTTTTTAATCAAATGTATGCACTTTGATTGTTAATTATTATCTTTAGATTTTAAATTAAAATGATCATATGTATTGTTTACACTGCCATTCAGGCCCTTCTCAGCTTATCCCTATGATTGCAGTATCACCTATGTAACGATTTTAGAAATTAATAATGTTTGTGTTTGTTGACTCTACATGTACAAAGTACTTATTTGACGAGAGGCCATTTCAAAACATTTGTTTTGATACTTGTTACATCTATTAATTAAAGTGATATCACAAGAAAACATTCAACAAATATTAACTAATGCTTACCTTGCAACCATGGCAGACTTCATCATAGACTGGGGAGAGTCGAGGTGCAGCTTACGGACAGCACTCTCCATTGTTTTGCGATGTCTATACGCCTGTTTCTTGGCATTTGTATTGTTTCCTGCCCGAAGTGCCAGATGGTCTTCAAACATTACCAATAATGTGTTGTCTACAGAAACAAACGAAAAGTATTTTGTATTTTTTTATTTTTTTTCAAGAGCCATATCTAAAATAAGAAAGAAAAAAAATATTAATAATACAAAAGTTCACAAAATATTTTCATCCAATTTATTTTTTCTTAGATGTACATGTAGGCCTATTAGCAGTCAAGCTTTAGTTTGACCAAAAGATCGCAGATCGTAATCCAACTTACCAGCCAGAATAGCAATATAACTAATAAGGATATTCTTGATGTATTGCGATACCCTATTCCCGTAGCCACCGTCACTTATACCTCTCTATGCAACTGTGCTGACTCAATGGCCTTGTTTATGATGTTGTACCTCAGGAGGTTACATAGCAACAATATGTAATTAATAACATGGTTGTCATATTAAGTGTTTACTATCGTTTCTACACTCCAAAAGAAGCTTAAATCAACCGTCAGAATATCATGATGGCAACGATTCATTTTATGATCATGTTCAGTTTTTGTCTTTCTCACTTCTGCCCTAGCCACATACCAGTGCTTACAACATTCCCACAATAGTTGGTACATGCTCAGACAGTGGGTTTTGTTGTCAAGGTGTTTTTTCATTATCAACACAGTAGCTTTTATAATTTTAAAGGTGGTGTTTCATCTTAATCATGGCAGGCGTGTGGCTGTGCACTAAATCCCTAATTGAGATGCGGAAATCTACATCCTGGGCAACAAATCCCCTTTTAATTGCATTACCAGGTTTAACTCCTTTGGTATTGGAGATTGATTTTTTTTCATTTCTCTTGACCGCTTTCTTTTGTTGTGCCCTTGCCTTTGGGTGTCCAGTAGCACCACTTTCCATCTGAAAGAAATGAGCAACCTGTTAAACAATCGTCATACTGTTGTCCACAATGGGCCCTCTCTCACCTGCCAATTCTTACATTTGCATGATTCCCCAGGCCAAAGGTCTCAATCGCCAAACGGTGCACCACACCAAATCATCTCCTATAGCAATCAACGCTGAATGCTAAATATTCAAAAATACTCAAAAAATATTTAAAGTCTCAGCCTCTTGAAAACCAACCAAACATATTTTCGGACAACTAAACCTCAAATTTCTTTTCAATTTTTGACAGGTCAGCCGTTTTTTGGCTAATTACCCCCAGAAACATGTGCTTTTTCCCAAACCGACTTGCTGCCAGTTTTTATGAGGCACTCCTCCAATTCCCAAGCTAAATAGGACCAACTAATAAAGCCCAAATTTAACAAAAATTCATCTCCTCAAAAGTTGAAACACAGAACCCCAGGTTGTGATAGATTCTTATAGTTACACAATCTATTAGTTGCATAACCCCCAAAACGTTATAATTCAAAATATACTGTGGATTTACAAATTATGATAATCAGCTTGGCGCATGAATATTGGCCTATTTAGTCTAGTGCACCCCAAATTGTTCAGGTATATGTACCACAGCGCCCTCACGAGCCCAAACCCATAACTTATAATGCTTAGGACATTGTGTCCTCTTTAGCGACCGTTTAGCTTGGATTCGTTTTTCTCGCTTTAGAAGTTTTACCTTAAGAATTTACACCTATTATTATTTTTGGGTTGACTGAGAAATTGTTTTGTTGTTCAGTCTACCAGAGTAAGGTTTTCTGAGGCTTGGGTAACGATGGTTCTTAGGGCAAGTTGCCATCGAGAACGTGTTCATGTTTTCATCCAGCATGGCGTACTCTAACACCACAAACGGAGATGTCGCACTTCCAGTTCGAGCTCAGAGTCGTCGGATGGATTTTTATCTTCCGATTTAATTATAGCTCTCGGCAACGTCTCCACCATAGAAAAAATTTGAAGCAGTTCGCTGATCTTACAAAATATAGGTCTACAACCTTAGGTCCTACTGTCCCAGCTGACGCTCTATGGCTTTTTGGTGACCTCTTTGGCTCGGATTCAAATTCCAATCGAGGCCACCCCTTCCGCCCGGAGCCGGACGCACCGGATCGGTGGATTCAAGTGTGATTCAGCCAACTGCCCAACGGGTACACGGAAATGACCGGTAGTCTGATGAAGAGTAGGCGATTTATAACGCCCCTTTCATCAGCTCACATTCGTCTCCGGTCAGTGAAATATATGGTACAGGTTCTTAATATACCGACGGGAGACCGGCAAGACGGACGCAAAATCGTTCAACCTCGGACAAGGCCGGCTGATGCATAATCATGCACGGAACATTTTCCGGTTTATAGAGACCAGTTTTCAATGGCTACAAACTTTCTAGATCCCAGATAGAATGCCCTTCGGTGGTGAATGTCACCCTTCGGGGAAACGCCCTTTTCACGATCGCGTGCAAGGTAAACTTGAGGAGTCACATGTGAAGATTGACATTCTCGGCAGTATGGTCTTAAAGTGAGTTGTTTTTTACAACTGTTGTCAAAATATTTAAAGGCACCTGGAAATAGATTTTTTTTTTTTTTAATATAAGAGTATATGTATATTAACAATAAAACAATTTTTTGAGTAATTGTTTGTCAGTATTTATATGTTTAAAAAATAGATAAAGTTGTTTGGGGGCGACTCCGCCCATCCCTTTTTGTGACGTCAATCGAGGAAGACTTCGCCTCGATTGCCAGCCGATACTCCACATTTCTGTTAGTAGTTAACGACAAAAAAGGGTCAACGAGTGACAGCACTTACCAACACAGATTACTACCTCGTCTCCCAGGTTACTACCTCTGTTGGCAGGTAACAGGAAGGAATGTAATCTGTATATGGGGCCTTTCTTTTGTTGATAAACAAAGTGCGCCGGATGGCATGGTCGGCCGAATTCAACATTTTCTGTAAATATTCATGAACGGAAACCCTAACCCTAACCCTAACCCTAACCCTAACCCTAACCCTAACCCTACGTTTCGTTTGGTTATCCAAAAGGGTTTTTTTTCTTGCATTTTTCCAGCGAAAATTGCTGCTGGATGCAGCAAAACGACTAAAGATGGGGTCAGCCAGCATTTTTTTCCTGCAGATCCCAAATATAGGCAGTTACGGGCATCGAAAGTTAGGCTAACGAGGGCAAAGTTGTCCGGTGCGACGTCGTTTTCAGCGCTATGCAGCGAACACTTGGATAGCCCAGGGATTTTTTCGTTGGTAGTAGTGTGTAAGGGAAGTTGCAGTGAAGCTTAGGTTACCAGCGAAATGTTTCTGGTGGAAAAACAATACCTCGTATTATCCGTGTTCTCGTTATGACCATGCTCGTATCTTCCGTTTTTAAGACATAGAAACGCGCATGGGACAGTTCGGGACCGGTTAAAAACCTCGTATAAACTGGCGTCTCGTATTAGTCGACTGTACACTGTCCTAGGATTGCATTGGTGGTGACGTCCGAATACGAAAACGCATCATACTGATCAGGTACCCAGACGTAATGTACGGGGCCAGACTACACATTTCTCCTGCCTCGATTGACGTCACGAACAGCGCCATGTAAAGGGGGGCCTATTTTTTAATTTGTAATTAAAAGAAAAATACAATCTTTTAACCTTAGTAAATTGTTTATTCACATTCCACTCATAAAAATGTATATATTAATGACAAAAGCTTTATTTTGAAAAAATACCACTGCCAGGTGCCTTTAGTTAGTTTTTGCGAAGCTGATTAAGAAGTTTCACCAGACTGAAATGGCTTTCAGATTAGATGATTTTCTTCATTTTTTATGGAGCAATTTTTCAGAATCTCAATGTTGGCCGAGTCAGTTCGTAGGGTCAAAGTTGATACAGTGTTTCTCCCATCGGATGGAGCTCGCTCATGCCTGCAGGTCATTTCACGTCTTGTTTGCACTGAAAAGTTTAATTACAGATTACAAGAGCTGATGGAAGATGAAGCAAAGCATATCGAAGCCACTGAAAACATTAACCATAGAGGTATCAGCCTGTAAAACTTGGGAAAAAGACAATGCATCAGTTGGTCAACGCTTCTCCCGTAAACCTATAATCTTATCAAGCCGTTTCTTTTTAAGTCCAAGACCCGACTGAGTACTCCCTCAGGCCGCCTCCAACTGTGCAGGAGAAGTCAACTGGCCAGCAACCATCAACATCTTTTTGTCGTCGGACACGAGGCGCAAGATCCTCCTTTACATGCCAATGGAGCTAGAGGGGGATATGGCGGAGAGGGCAGAAATAAAACCGTAGCTGTGCTGACCACCGGTATCAGGCATGTCGGGGGTCGCCTAAGGATCTTCGCAGAGACCTGGGGCCATTTCTGTTACGGCCGGCTTGTGCTTACATTAGCAGACAACGGCTATGCTCTAGAGTTGTATACACCCCTCTGCCAGACATAGACCTTCGTCCTACTCCAGTACCTTCAGATTTGGCCAAGCGCCAGAAAGGCTCTGTAGTTAGAAATTATTTTGCTTCTGCGAAATGAAACCATCAGATTTGCTCCATTCAAGCAATGCTACACAGGCTCTGCTCGACATTCTTTCTAACTGCAAAGAAGTCTCCAAGGGAGTGGTGCCCAATTTTGAACATACGGCCACCCAACAAGCTCATAAAGCCAAAGCCTAAAGAGATTCTAAATGGAGTCACTTTGCACAGTGCTGAAATTGGCGTCATCGCTGGACTCGAGGGATGCCTACCTAATCCGAAAAGATCACTTAACATTTATTTGCTTACAATTATTGGGAGTTGTGTACGATATCAAGGTTCTACCATTCGATCTGTCAACCGAACCAAAAGTATAATAATTCACTCGATCGGCCAATGTCGTAGCTGCAGCACTCGGACAGCAAAACACATGCATTCTTGTTTTACGCGGACGAATGGCTGATTGCGGCACGAACAGAAAAAGAAGTTCGCACTGGAGTGAAGACTACAAAGCACTTCCCCTCAGATATGCCTGTACTGTAGACTTATCCAACGGAACACTGATGGGTGTAGTGCCCGTGGCAGGGAGCCAGGAAGGCAGATGCCCTGTTAAGGGGCAAGGTTGTCCCTACAGAGTGGACTCTCCAACGATCCACCAACCCCTGGGCCAGTAAAATACTTGAGCCACACGGGGCATTCTTAAGGCATGGGCATTGGATGCCCTGTTAATATATTTGGGGAATACAATCGCATATGATCTTTTTCATTCTCTCTCCTTCTAAGGAACGGTACAAGGTCATTCTGATAGCCCAAATCCTGGGATGTCAACCGTGGTTTTAGTGGGTGGTTCACCTTATTATTCAATAAAACTACTTTACCACAACGAGCAGCCTAACTGGTCAAAGGAATGTTTGTCAAGCGCACACCTCAACGTAGTCTGCTACTTTCATGGGACTTGGGTAGAGTTTCACAGACAATTAGCACTCCCTCCTTTGAGCCCTTTTTACTGGCGTGTAATTCTTTGATCGACCTTTACAACAAGGACGGCCTTCTTCCTTGTAGCTGTAACAGCTAGGAGGAGAAGAGAATTGAATGCCCTCATTACAAGTGAGGGACACATTCGATTGGAGCCCCATTGGGTTAGACTTGTTCCCCATACAGGATTTTTTTCTCTAAGAACCAGACGTCATCTTTCTCTCTTCCAGATATTTTTTTTCCAGGGATCAATTTTTTTCTTCAGTCTCTGAAGACAAGCTCCGGTGCCAGTTCCCTCAAATGGTAGTTGGCTCGAACAAAATTACTAAGGACGTCCTGGCGGGAATTGTTATGACTACAATATCTCCCCATCGTTCGCGGCAAGTGGTGATACCATGTCAAAATGGATAGTGCGAGCCATTCAAGCTTCAATCCCAGTGTGGGCATCTTTGCCTGTTGGGTCTATCCGGGCAATGTCTACATCTTGGGCACTCCTAAAACATGTGTCTTTGCATGATATTTTACAAGCAGCGGCATTGAAGACTGCCTCGTCGATCGCCTCATGCTACCTAAAGGATGTTTTCAGGTTGAGGGAAGCACAGGTAGAGCAGCCTTTGCATCTGGTATACACCCAATCAGAAGTAGATACCAAGGTAGGAAGATGGGTCCTGCTGCTCCTAGTCCTAGACGCCTGAAGCGTGTGACGGTTTCTTCGAAGCTGTAACTACTTTCAGTGAGTTATTTTCACTTATGTTCCTATTATTAAAATATAAATATTAAGTCCTTGAGTGGTCGATGCCTACTGCTGCTACTTGCTGCTCAGTAGCCCGAAATGTCCACCTCCTCTTCAGTGCTGTATACTCTATGCAATTGTAATAATTAGCTGGTAATTAGATCGAGAGGGTCCGTGTAGAGAGGGAATTATTTCAACATACTTTGTTTTGGTTAGCCACTTTAGTTTCCTCCCCCTGGATAATAACTTTCTTAGTAAGTTTCCCTCTGGTAAAATAACACTGTGATAAGATACACCTTAGAACAATAGCCCCTTTGATTAAGGACCATGTGCTCAGTGTTCCTCTGTAAGACCCAATTCAGATTGCAGACTGGCAGTGAAGAGTACACAACACATTTTCTGAGTTCTCTGTTCCATGCTTTTACACGTTCACCCTGCCCCTATCTTGGTCTGCTATTTAACCGATAATTGTCAAAGTTGTGTGATTGAATTGTAACCCTCTTATATACTGTGTTGGTTTTAGGTTTTTTTTTATTTTTTATTTTTTTTTGGTAGACTCATTCAAGTTTTGTTTTGCCAAATCCTTTTTTATTCTGGTTGAATTTTTGTATGTGACTTTCACAATTTCTTTTCAAAATTCTTAATTTTTATGATTTGATATTCAAAGTTGATTTTGTTTTGCTTTCAATCAATTTGTTTTAGAGAATTACTTCCGTTACTTTGTGGTCTCAGGTCATAAACAAAATCTTGGATTGTTAATCTCCTCATTACAAATCAAGTTCAGATCAATAATTTCTTTTCACATTTCATTTGTTTGATCAACCTTTGGAGTCAATAAATTCTTTTTTTTGTATTTTTATTTATAGTTGAGAACGTAAAAACCAGTTTCCGTCTCTATTTTATTAACTTCCTTGCGAATTTTCCCTACTCGATCAATCTAAGTGTTGCGTTTAGTAAGCGAGTTTCCCAAATATTAGTTCCTTTTCTTAATTTTCTCCGATTAACGTAGTGTGTCGTTTTTCCGGGCTACATCCGCTTTGGACTACAACAAATCTTAGGTGATTTGGTAGTCCAGAGGGGCCAATACTTACCTGCTAATTCTCCCTGACCCTCGTGCCCCTCTTAAAGGCTTGACTTTGTCTTGATGTTTTGTTTTTGTTTTTGGGGGCTTCAGAAAAGATGACGCTATGCCCCAGGGCATCATTGAGTATAGGCTTTCGAGGGCGCTGTGGTACTACGTGAAAAACTAAGTGATTTAAAACTTCAGCCTATGGAATAATAATGCAATTGTAAGAATGAGAAGGTGAGTATCGGCTCCTCGTCGTGGATTACCAAATAACTTGCAGCTAGTGAAGTCACTGAACTAGAAGAAAGTCAGACTTCATGTGTGGCTATGGACCCTGGAGGAGCCAATTGAGTTCAAGTCTATAAATCAAAGGTCATTTTTTACCTTAAAACAAAGTAATTTGTGAAAGGAATGGTCCCGCTGAACCATCGAACTGTAACAGTCGCCACTTTGATGTTGTCAATTGTATTTTGTACACCTATTGGGAAACGGACTAAAACACTGCTCTTTTAAATTTGTACAGATTAATTGGGATGGTCTACATGCATGGTGTTCATGATTTACATAAAGGCAACGGAACAACATTTGATGGGTATGTGATGGGTATGTAAAATAACTCTTGTTGTTTAGAAATTGGAGTTAAGCCATGGTCATGCTCTTATGCAAATCACACACCTTTACTGCTCCTTCAGCAACACGGGGGACCTTTCTAACAGGAGGGTCTCCATCTTTTGGGAGTTGCCTTGGTTTTTGTTTAGGCTTTCTACAAAAAGATAAAAAGTTAGAATATGGCAGAGTTAGACTCGAACATTAAACTGCTTAATCTGTTCGTACATTGTGTACAATATCAATTTCTGTTGAGTATAGTCCATTACTCACCTTCACTGGCCATTTGACCTTATGGTGCACAAAAGCTATAGACAAAAAACCTAAAAGGACACACAATCTTTGTGGAGTGTTGTGGCGTAGCGGTCTGGCTCACTGAACACAAGTTCTGGTATTGTCTTTATCAGAATGTTGCAAAGAATCCCAGTCTTGGCACCTGTTTCCTTGAGCAAGCTTTTTTTACCACATTTGAATTGTTTATTTGGTTATGGGACATTGAAAGCCGTAGATACTGAGTGCTGGGATTGGTGCACATAATTAGAACCCGCAACACATATCGTGGAAGATTAGGGTGTTACTTTAACCTCGGTATTTCTTGTTTGCATATCAAGCACCCCTGTTTACAAGTTTCCTCAGGTTTCAAGTTAAAGTAAGTTCACTTATGAGAGACATCCTTTGGATAAATGCTGAAACATTAACAGTTTATAGCCATGCTGTGTTATTTCATGTCTGTTGATTACTCAGGCTCAAGGACTGAAATTTGCTGAACGAAAATATTGTAACACTTTTAAAGCAAACATAAGAAAACAATGACAATTTGACTTAAATTGTTTAAAACCTATCTTACCCATGTTTCCAAATGTGGATGAAGTCACTGCGTTTGGCTTTATCCTTAATGTTGTGTATCCTGAAGAGGTGTTTGTTGAGTTCTTGTATACGTTTTAAGCAGAGGGGGCATTCCCACTCTAGTTGTTTTTTTAACTGAAAGAACAAAATTTGCTTGGGTTCTTATAATGTGTAATCATTTAAAATATTTGTAACGCACGATGTGCAATAGTGGTTTCATTCCATTGACAGTCTCACAGCTAGTCCTAATAGAACCATGCAGATGTTGAGGTAATGGTGGAATTTTCAAGAGCTTTTAGATCTCTGAATGTTTACAAATGGCTCCTGCCTATTAAGTAAAATGGTCCAGATGTTAGTTTAACTTTAGATGGGTTCTAGCCTATAATATGAGTGAGTCTGAAAAACTAATTCTTTCTGCACCACTTGTCGTTTATCAATAATGTGTTCATCATGCCAATCTACATTGCAAATATTGTGAAGGCTTGACCTGAAATGAGTGCGAGGTCCAAGTCACAATTAATCAGCGTCACTCATTTGTTAAGTTGTTGCATGGCTATGGCACAGCTTGAGTGTTGAAAGTAAACAAATCCCTGATAGTGATGAAAGAATGATGAGATGAGGAGATTGGGTACCTTAAATTGCCCTTTTTAAGCGGAAAGAAACATTAATTTGTAGGGAAATGACAAGTTAAACCAGTTCTGTAATTAATTGTCATGTCATCACTACATTCCCACGTGTACTTAAATGTGCAAATGCAATACACCTGCACATGGGCACAGCACATTTTTGGCGAGCTGCAAAGCAGAGTCATCATAATTTATGTAATGACAATTTCCGTCCGTCTGTCCGGCCGTTTGCATTCTGTGTGAATGTTGAAGTTTTAGTATGAAGCTTTAACCTTTTAACTGTTGATTTTTGTTGATGAAATCTAAATTCCCAAAGTGAGGTCAGTCTACAGTCATGTTTTGTGGTTCTCAGTATGCTTTTAAGTAAATGTTGAAGGTTTTTGTAATTAATACAATGCTAGACATTACCCCCTGGATTTTAAAGAGCTATCAGAGCTAAAACTTGAGTAGAACTCCTTACTGCAGTAATGTATCGACTTGAAACTTATTTCAAATTTGGCAATCGCAGATTCATACTAAAGAAAACTTATATTCATAAGTATGACTATTGATATAGTTCCATATGCATAGGCTAAACAAAACACTTTTTTTCCCCCATAACTCCTTTTTGCAATGAAATCGCAACTTGAAACTTGGATCAAGTATTGCCACTGAGTGATATGCAAATTCTAACAAAAGAATATAACTCTTGATGAAATGGTTTCCAATTGAATGAGCTAAAACAAATAAAATTGTAGTTGGACCATTCCAAAAGTGCAAATATTGTACATTTATAAGTATCTTAACTTTAGATTTTTTTTTGTAAAATCTCAGGCAAATCACCCTTCTGCCCTCCGTACACCCGGTCGATCCTCACCCATCCTGAGCCCCTCTTACCTCCATTTTAAACCAATAGGTAGTGGTCGAGTGCATATTTTTAATGTCCCCACCCCAATTCAGGTGATCAAATGATTTTATTTTGTTTACTATAAGTAAGTTTTTTTCTATCGGGCGATTGGCAGCTCGCCATGGCAGCTTCGCTGTTCTAGTTTGTAGGAGGGAGGACAGTGTCGTTTGCTGACACACTTCATATATGTCTTTACACTTCTGCTATTTTTTTTCATCTAGACTTTACCTGACTTTCCTTTGACATATTCAGCTTGAGTTTGGGGGTAAATGATCGAAATTATTCAGTCAACATTGTCGACCTACATGTAAGGGTGGGCCAGGGCAAGCAACACCACCAAAAAATATTAGATAACCAAAGCCGAAGTTCATACTGCGGGTACAAATGTCTTTGATGGGAAGGGAAAGAGCTTTGTTACTTGTTCGAATTTGTCATGGCACGGGTAATTGCCAACCCATAGTGAGCCGAAATTAATGTAAGTCTTGTTTGAAGCATGGTGTTGTTTGAAGCATGGCGTTGATCATAAGAACAACTATAGTAGAAGACTTATAGGTACTTCCATGTACACAACGCTTTTGGGAGAAGTATTGGCTCCGAGGAGAATCGGTGTATACCCTTTTTCGTCGTTTTCCTGACGACGAATAGAGTATAGTGTTTATTGAGACCACACTTGGTTCGTTTCAAAACCAACACTTCTCCCAAAAGTGTTTTATATAATGATTGTACCTGCGTAAAAAATCATTATTCATTTTTGGGCAGTTTCTAATTTCTGATAAAATATTTATTTTGATGTTAACCATTCTTTCATAGTTGTCCAGTGTAAGCGGTTGTAAACAGCAACGGTTCTTTTGCAGTACATTCTGTCTTTTCCTGTATCAAACCCTTCAACCAATTTTAAGCGAGTACATGATTCACTTGTTACTTCATAAAGATAGTAGTTTGGTAGATACATTCACATTTTCGATTTGCAGTAGTAACTGGTGCTTGCATGACCCTTCCTCTGTGCTGTACACAGGTACACTGGAGCAAAGCCGGTCGGTCGTATACACTATACGTATTAATTTCAGAGCTTCATATAGTTCAAATCTTAACTGTAAGAAGAGACTCGGCCAATTGGCCTTTACAAAAAAAAATCATAATCTTATCTGCAACACTGCAGATTCTTAGTCGATACATTCCAGGGGAATTTGTGGCTTGGACATCAGATGTTCCTTTATAACTCACAATGCTTATGAACTATCGGCATTAAAACCCTGCGCTGCCCCACCCATATTAGATAATTCACGGCTGCCATTGAGTACTGCAGCGTGTAGACCGTTGGAAACTTGAATACCTCCGTTAAACTTTTTTCAAGAGTTAGGGGGCCTAATAAACTGTCTGGATATTATAGAGATAGATTGGCCACAAAAATAAATAAAAATTATATTATTATTTTTTATTATTATTATACTTTTGTTTGTACACTGTGAAACCGCAGTATTTTGCGTACACAAGTCTGTGTAGCAAGTATTTTCTAACTGGAGATTCCAAGTCCATGAATCATATACTGCCTAATAAGGGCCCGTCTGAGGATAGAACTTAAAGGTTTTACCTGTTCTTGCTAAAAACTGAACGAGTATTAACTAAAATGAGTTTTCGGCCTAAAATGTGTTTGCGGCGTGTCGTAGCCAAGGGGAAAAAACTCTGGTGTTTCTGTTCAGCAGAGTGTGGGTTCGAGTCCCAGTCGTGACACTTTATTATTACTGGCTGCAGTACCGTTAGTCCATCATAGAATTGAACAGTTCTGCAAACTTTAAAGGGACACGTTGCCTTCGGATTTTGACTCCCATAAATGGCCGACGTGTTCCTGCTAGTCTTATTTCCAGTCGTGAAACGATGATCAGAGTGCTGCTGTGATGTGCCGTGTCTAAGTCCTCATCCCGCCTGTCCACAATCAATATTTGGTATAAACACCGGTTGTTTCTCTCGGTTAGTAGTCCCATGACAGTTTTCTTACCCTGATTGGCGAGGTTTCTTCTTTTTGGACACGTCTTAAATCTGTTTTTTATGGCGATCCATTTTGACATATGAACGGTGTAGGTGTTTAGTCCATACACGTACATACAAACCGAGCTACGCCGCGTATTTGCTAGTCTTGGCCCAAGACGTCAGTGATCGATAGTGGATAGTGTAATGCGCTCGGTTACAACTCGTTATCGTTAGAATTACCCAACTTGACTAGCTCAAGTTGGGTAATTCAAGCCACAAGAGGGCGCGCTGTAACGAGTTGTAACATATTTTATTTATTGGTTTATTTCATAAAAACATTAAAAAGGAATGAACAGTATGACAACCGATAGGGTTGAATTGCACTAGAACATGTACAATAAAAAAATTACTTAAAAAGTAGCTATAAGGTTAAACAATTTAAGCACACAATAGGAAATGAGCAAGTAATAAAAACAATCAAAACAACAAACAAACAACCAAGACAAAACCAAAAAGAAAGAGACTAAACAAAAATAAACGTAAACGTAATCTAAGGGACACATAGTGGGACACATCAAGGCCTATTATAGGGATCATAATTGCACATTCAATAATCTGGTTAAATTTGGAATGCAACTGTCTCTGTACCTGTTAGTTCTACATTTAATGGTGGTTAAGTGGTTCGTATTCCTTAAGCCATTGTTCCTGGTGGGTGGGAGCCAGTCCCGAAACCTGTTTGAGTTGAGGAGTGATGTGCCGAAATTTAATGTCAACTTTTCAAGTCTCTGTGATATGGGAAGAATATTTAATTCATTACAAATCTTCTCGTAAGGGTGACTCATACAGTAATCATAGTTGAGAATGATGCGAAATGCCTTCTTTTGTAATCTTTCCAGACACTGGAGTTGTTTCTTGGTTAGTCCTGAGAACCAGACAGGAGATGCATATTCAATGGCAGGTCTAATATAACCGAGCGCATTACACTATCCACTATCGATCACTGACGTCTTGGGCCAAGACTACGTATTTGCGGCATAACCAGCCACATATTCCGAAAATAGAATACATGCAACACAGGGAGGTGAACAGATCAGCCATATTATTATGGGTGCGTTCGATTAGCTTCCCTGGGTCGACCCCGGTCTGCTCATCCGGGTGAGCCCCTGACATGAGCTAATCGAACGCCAACTTCCCCCAGCATTCACACCGATGCATCTTGGGACAGCCGACCGGAACTACTTCCATTTTGTGCCGTGTCCGATACTTTCCGTGGATTTACGAAAACATCGTAAAATAATTATTCTCAAGGTAAAACTGCAACATTAAACAATTTGTACAACCCCACAGTGATACAAAGGTACCCGGCTTCGAATAAAAAATACTTATTGCTCACAAAAACGCTGTTGTAATGGCGAAAATGTGTGTCAAACTTCCTAAAATGTCCCGCTGAATTACAAACAAAATGGTGGCCATTGAGAAAGTTTTTCGCCGTGACGTCATGAACCAGGGGCAGCCCCAAGTGACCCGCTCCACAAGCAGGGCACTAGGGGCTGACCCGGGTGAGCCCCGCGAATGACGTCAAAGCTATTCGAACGCACCGGGGGAAGACCTGGGTCGACCCGGGGAAGCTAATCGAACGCACCCTATATTCACCTCCCTGTACTGCATGTGTTCCATTTTTCAGAATATGCGGCTGGCTATTCCGCGAATACGCGGCTGGCAATTTCGGGCCTAATACGTACTGTGCTAGCTTCAGAGGTGAATGGTATGTTACCCAGTGTTATGCAAATTTATTACTACGATCGCGCGCTGATTGGGTTTACCAGGCCACTGGCTACGGCAACAGCCTAACTACTGTTCATCGCGCATTTTGCCATCACATGGACGATGGTATTTACGGCTGGAAATACATATACGTTTCGCGGGAAAGATGTCGAGGGGTCAGAGGCCAATGTTTTTTGTTTTTTTTCACCGTTCACTAATTATTACACATTAAAGGTGTTTTATTGTAAGAACAACTCTTAATAAGGATAAGGAACTCCTCTAAACATTAAAATTTCATGAGATTTGAAGGCAACGTACCCTTTAAAAACACTCCTGTTCACGTAAACCTATAATGCATATCTTTGCGCTAGCGCTTGCATACCGCAGTATGTACCAAGTGCGAACTAATCGTTATATCACGCAACCGTCCTCATTCTCGGGGCACCTTCAAGCTACATTAACTCACTTTTACTTCTCCGGTAGCATTACTCTCTCCTTCGGCAACAGGGGAAGTCTTTCCTGAAGAAGCACGTCCATCTTTTGTGAATTGACGATGTTCTTGGACGGGCTTTCTACAAAAGGATACAAGTTAAAATATGGCAGCATTATACGCGAACATTAAACTGCTTAATCTGTATGTACATTTCAGTACAATTGTTTGCTGTGTGAGTAGTCAACCAAACGGCCTTTGACCTTGATGGTACACTAAACTTACAGATAAAAACAACAACATTAGTGTTGTGGCGGAATGGTCTAACTCACTGGACTCAAGTTCTGGTGTTGTCTTTATCATAATGTGGTTTAGAATTCTGGTCGTAAGCGTACCAAACTTTACATGGGTCATAGTTAATAACTAGCCGTGTCGTGTGTGCTAGAAATGGTAGTGCACATAACCGACCCCGCAAACCCATTGTCGAAGTGCAGGTCTTATTTTATACTTCTTGTTTATTGATCACGTAAAGCACCCTTGTTTACAAGTTTCCTCAGGTTTCAAGCTATAGCCTATGTAATCTGACCTCGAGCGAGAGCGTACGAGTTTTTGCGAGAATCAGCTTTCAGGCACCTCGAAAAGCAGCTACAGCGTGTGATGTGACAGTTGTTTTTGAAGATAAGTTGTTTTACAATGTTTTTAAAAATCTCACCCTTTGAATATGGTTTGGAAAAAAAATGTGTTTTAGAAATAGTCAATTGTAAACAAATTCCCAAATCTTGATTTTTTTAAATTTTGACCTCAACTTCTGCTTCAGGTTTGACAACAAAGAGCATGCAATAAAAAGGTGACCGTAGTGATCCTTGACGTACGCCCATGCAAATTAGATATAAAGCTGCTACTAGTATGGTACCCAAACCTCGTGAAACTAGGACGTCGTTGTCCCGGCAGTGCCATACAATATCACGTTAAACCCATGTGACACAAGATATATTTTCGAGCTAAGTAACGAAGCACTCAGATCCCGCTTTAAAATATAGCCTTACTTCGGTCTGTTAGAGCAGTTGACACGATTTGCATAACACAGTCGGCGTAATTTCGCAATTTGACACTTTGAGCTAGACGTTTGAGGTCGAGCATATTTTCTTCGTTTTCTCTTAAGCTTCCAGATTTAATTTTATTTATATTTATTACATGGGTTGAAAAGTGATATGATAAAAATAAAAATTACACAAAATTGCAACAACGTTAAAGGGACACGTTGCCTTCGGGTTGGGCGCTGTTGGACGCTTTTGGGCTATATATAACAAGCATTTGATGTATGAGCACGGTCGGAAAGATGTTTAAAAAGTAGAATATATTGATCCACACAAACGTGCCTTAGAAATGCTTCGCTTTTGCTAAATTTCGCGAAACAAAACGCTCCGCCATTTATGGGAGTCAAGATTTTGACTCCCATAAATGGCGGACAAATTCTATTAGTCTTATTTCCAGTCGCGGCTGTTGAACTACGACTGAGCAATTATTTTATTAAAAATGTTACGATTACCATCTGTTTATTGTATTCCAATAAATATCCAGTTAATAAATGAATGAAAAGAGAGAAGAAAAAAAACATACGTTGAATAATTAAGTATAGCAAGTCCCCACGTCTCGGTCCGGGCGTCCAGGGACCAGCAGCAGCAAAGCCCCGCGGCCATACCACCCATATGTGTGTGTGGACGTGTTTACTTGTATTACACACACATGTCGTCGAGTAGAGAATGGTCCTGGTGTTCATGTGATAGGTTTACCACCAGGCCACAGGCTACGGCGCCAGCCTACTACTCTTCATCGCGCATTATTGCCCATTACACCGACGATCGTATTGACGGCTTGAAATACGTATACATTTCGCGGGACACGTCTCGGGGGTCAGAGGTCAATGTTTGGTTTTTTTAATTACCATTCACTAATTATAACACATTAAAGGTGTTTTATTGCAAGAACAACTCTTAATAACTATAAGGAACACCTCCAACCGTGAGATTTCGTGAGATCTTAAGGCAACGTGTTCCTTTAATCTCCCAAAGCTGATGGCTCAGGCTAGACGAAAGCTCAATTGTGATAATATCATCGCTAGACTAACATGGTATTATACCGTTAATATAGCCTTGCCGTGGTTATTGCAATACCTTTTGATCAGTCAGGCTCAATGACTCAAGTTTGCTGGATGAAATATTGAAATGCATTCAATGCAAACAGAAAAGAACAAAGACAAGTTGACTTACAATGTTCAAAACTCTTACCCATTTATCCAACTGTTGATGATTTCGTGACGTATGGCATTATCCTTAATGTTGTGGGTCTTGTTGAGGTGCTGCTTGATATTTTTTATACGTTTGGAGCAGAGGGGACATTCAGTTTTGTTTTGTTCCGGCTGAAAGAAAAAAAATTGGCTGGTAAATTAATCGTTTTAAAATAGTGTCAAATAAGGTAGCACATGGCCAAAAGTGCATTTATTGACAGTGACTCAGCTTGTCTTAGTAGAACCATGCAGATGATCGATCGATCAGGTACCTTGAATTGAACAAGAGCTTCCAAATCTCTGAAAGTTTACACATGGCTTCTGCACAAGTACAGGGGTCCAAACCCAAGTTTAACTCTAACGATGGGTTTAAGTCAAATATGAGTATAAATCAAAGCAATTCTTTCCGTACAATTTGTCGTCAAATTAGCAAATTAATTATATATTTACTGATCGGTCAAATCCCGAGGTTAAGTTTCTTCTTTCCAAGGATTCCGGCAATGCTGGTTAACTAAACTTCCAAGTTATCAAAATGGTCCTTGACTGGTTAAAGGGGTCACCAACAAAGTAATTTTACACAAGCTTTACTGTTAAGTTATTCATATAAATGTTTTTACTACGGAGCACCGAAAGGGACTAAAATAGCGGGAACAGTACTGAAAACAGAAATGATCCAAATTCACTTGAAATTATATTTTTTGAGAGCTCAGAACCAGTTTATTTACCGGAAAATAAATTTGAGGTGTGCCGGTTGGGGCTGTGTGAGTACAAATTTAGTAATTAAAAAGGAAAGAAAATAAAGAAAATAGTGATGTATGTTTGACGATTTGACAATTGATCTGCTGTAATCATAAGTTTGCTAATAAAAACAAGTACTTGCATCACAAACACTGATCACAGTTGCTGCTGGTCGTTGGAGATTCTCGTTGGTTGTTGACTCTGCCGGTTGGGGCTGTGTTAATGCAAAATTAGTCATTACAAAATGGAAAAATAAATGAATATGGTGATGTTTGTTAAACGATAATACAACAATTGATCTGCTGTTAAGTGTTATCAAAAGTAATGTAACTCAGAACAAGTACCTACATCATAAATGCTGACAGTTGCTGTTGGTCGTTGGAGATATCCGGGGAATGTCGACTGTGCCGGTTGGGGCTGTGTGAATGCAAATTTATTCATTGAAAAAAAGAAAACAAATTGAATGGTTTCGTTGTTACACGGTAATACACAATTTGATTTGCTGTTATAACAATTAATGCAACTTAGAACAAGACAGTATACTTACACCATAAACGCTCAAGGTTGCGGTTGGCTGTTGGATATATCTGGGGATTGTTGACTGTGCCGGTTGTGGCTGTGTGAATGCAAATTTTGTCATAAAAAAAGAAAACAAAAATATATTGTGGTGTTTGTTAGCGATAACTCCAAGTTTGATCTGCTTCGATCGCAATTAATGCAGATTATGTACTTACATCACAAACGCTTCCCGTTGCTGCTGGTCGTTGGGGATATCTGGAGCTTGTTGACTGTGCTGTTTGGGGCTGTGAGAATGCAAAACAAAAGTTTTTTTAAATACATATATATTTTGATGTTTGTTACTGATACAACAAAGTTTGATCTGCTTTGATCCCGATTAATGCAGCTTATAAGATGCACTTACATCATAAACGCTCACAGTTGCTGCTGGTCGTTGGATATATCTGGAGTCAACAAGCGGTTGTGGCTGTGTGAATGCAAATTTTGTCATAAAAAAAGAAAACAAAAATATAGTGTGGTGTTTGTTAGCGATAACTCCAAGTTTGATCTGCTTCGATCGCAATTAATGCAGATTATGTACTTACATCACAAACGCTTCCCGTTGCTGCTGGTCGTTGGGGATATCTGGAGCTTGTTGACTGTGCTGTTTGGGGCTGTGAGAATGCAAAACAAAAGTTTTTTTAAATACATATATATTTTGATGTTTGTTACTGATACAACAAAGTTTGATCTGCTTTGATCCCGATTAATGCAGCTTATAAGATGCACTTACATCATAAACGCTCACAGTTGCTGCTGGTCGTTGGATATATCTGGAGTCAACAAGCGGTTGTGGCTGTGTGAATGCAAATTTTGTCATAAAAAAAGAAAACAAAAATATAGTGTGGTGTTTGTTAGCGATAACTCCAAGTTTGATCTGCTTCGATCGCAATTAATGCAGATTATGTACTTACATCACAAACGCTTCCCGTTGCTGCTGGTCGTTGGGGATATCTGGAGCTTGTTGACTGTGCTGTTTGGGGCTGTGAGAATGCAAAACAAAAGTTTTTTTAAATACATATATATTTTGATGTTTGTTACTGATACAACAAAGTTTGATCTGCTTTGATCCCGATTAATGCAGCTTATAAGATGCACTTACATCATAAACGCTCACAGTTGCTGCTGGTCGTTGGATATATCTGGAGTCAACAAGCGGTTGTGGCTGTGTGAATGCAAATTTTGTCATAAAAAAAGAAAACAAAAATATAGTGTGGTGTTTGTTAGCGATAACTCCAAGTTTGATCTGCTTCGATCGCAATTAATGCAGATTATGTACTTACATCACAAACGCTTCCCGTTGCTGCTGGTCGTTGGGGATATCTGGAGCTTGTTGACTGTGCTGTTTGGGGCTGTGAGAATGCAAAACAAAAGTTTTTTTAAATACATATATATTTTGATGTTTGTTACTGATACAACAAAGTTTGATCTGCTTTGATCCCGATTAATGCAGCTTATAAGATGCACTTACATCATAAACGCTCACAGTTGCTGCTGGTCGTTGGATATATCTGGAGTCAACAAGCGGTTGTGGCTGTGTGAATGCAAATTTTGTCATAAAAAAAGAAAACAAAAATATAGTGTGGTGTTTGTTAGCGATAACTCCAAGTTTGATCTGCTTCGATCGCAATTAATGCAGATTATGTACTTACATCACAAACGCTTCCCGTTGCTGCTGGTCGTTGGGGATATCTGGAGCTTGTTGACTGTGCTGTTTGGGGCTGTGAGAATGCAAAACAAAAGTTTTTTTTAAATACATATATATTTTGATGTTTGTTACTGATACAACAAAGTTTGATCTGCTTTGATCCCGATTAATGCAGCTTATAAGATGCACTTACATCATAAACGCTCACAGTTGCTGCTGGTCGTTGGATATATCTGGAGTCAACAAGCGGTTGGGGCTGTGTGAATGCAAATTTGGTAATTAAAAAGAAAACAGAAAATAAAATTGTGGTGTTTGTTGCACGATAATACAAAGTTTGATCTGCTGTGATCGCAAGTAATATACGTATAGAACAAGTACTTACATCATAACCGCTCACAGTTCCTGGTGGTTGTTGTACATTCTATATGTAAACAAAAAAGGGGTGATGTTTGTTACACGACAGTACAATATCGGGTCTTCTGCGATTGCTAATAATGGAACTCAATCAGAAAAAGTACTTCAGTAATTTGGGGGTACGACTGTGCATATTCAGGCTGTGAAGTAAAACAGCGCGCTCCTCTCGACCAATCTATGGGGGTTTTCTACGTCCCCCATGTTGGATACAGAGCATGGTGATGATGATGATAATAATTTACAGGAATATTAAGGATGATGAAATGCACATCTTGAGGTGTATGAAGCCCACAACAAAATATGTAAGCAAGGTGTTGGCAATACATTGGACAGCCAGTGACCGTGACAATGTGATGCAAAAACAACACCATTTATTTTCAAATAGGATCCAATTGTTAGAGAATGTTGTTAGAGAATTGCATGTGCAATAAATGGAAGCTAAAAAAAAAAAAAAAAAAAAAATTATCTATTAAAGTTTTAACTGTCGCATAAACAAACCTTCACTGTTGGCCAACGTTGACTTGTCAACTTCTTGAATTCGTCCAACAGTTCTAGACGGATTCCCAAACTCCTGGAATAATTTGTTTGATTAAATTGTTCAGATTTGGGTTGGAAACAAGAGCAGAAATAACATAACAGTTGCTGTAAGAACCGTGTTCGGTTAAGAGGGAAGGTTTACCGTATACAACCATGCTGTAAATCGACAACCATTGATCCATCACTATGCAAAGCTTCATGTCACCTTTTTGAAGCTTTGCACATATTGTGGATAATAAGATTTAACCATTAGTAGTAAATCTTGCGGGTACGATCATATACACCGATCCATTAAGCCACGCCCATTTCTCATTGACCAATCACAACAGCGAAATCTGATCACCATTTTGAGCCGTTTGGTGATCTTTGCACTAATGGTGATCGGGTTTCGCGGCTGTGATTGGTCAACTCGTAAGGAGGCGGGGCTTAATGAATCGATCTATTACAGATCTTTCATAGAAGGAGTGTTGCTCCGAAAAGAACGTTGGATTTGGCAGAAGCTGGTCTGCTGCTGGTGCAACATCCATTACAGGTTATACTGTTATGGGCACCTAATACTTTTACGCGGAACTGTAGTGCACAGCGCACTCCAGCTAAGAAGTGTCAGTCATTCTCTGTGTGAAAGACCGTTGAACTTCATTAATCATGAATAGATCAGTTTGAAGTTTATAAAATTAATGTTAATTAATCTTACCCCACTCCAATTTTCTTTTCAAGCAACTTCTCTGTCAGTTTAGTAGCCAAAACCTTTCCCGATATGTCGTGCTCTATTTAGAAATGAGATGATGCGAATTTTATTAGATTTCTTTATATTTCATTTACAGATGTCACAAGTAGGCTTAGCATACACAACTATATTGATAACAACATTCAAGAAAACATCAGACCAACAGTTACCAAGGATTTGTTTTATACTGACAACAAGTCGTAGGAATCAGGCCTTTAAAGGAAGTCACTATACGCCATTTTGATTACAGTGTGCATTATGTTTTCACAACACATCACACTTAGAGATTCGGAAAAGGGCAAGCTTTCCTGATTAGATGCATTCAGTATTAATTCAACAATTGATGCAATGCCGTGTTGTGCAGTGAGTGCCATTAATTTTAGGCATCGTCTTGCTTGAAAACTCACCATCCCAGTTTTTGTCTATGAGTTTGTTATAGCTACACAGTACCATACCTGACATGCATAGGATTACCACTAATTTGATTTGTTGAGAACTTATTCATGTTGTATCCCTCATCAGCTGAGATTGAATTGTATATATCCTTATCCAGCCAGTATGTGTGTTTAGGATACTAACCTTTGAACAGTTTTGCTTCATTTTCGTATCCTTTCACTGTGAGATAATCGGCCACATCTTGAGGATTCCACTGCTTCCATTCCGCAAGGTTTAACATGTTGTCGGGATCACTGACTGACCGCGTTGAGGACTAACTGTCGTCAAAGTCACTGTAACGTGTACGATTCGCAATAATCAAAGAACTGTTTTCGAAAAAGCATTATTCCAGCCTCAGTGATTGAAGTTAACTGAAAACGCGGATTTTTGTGTGTGGGTACATTGCCCTCAAAAACATCCAACTTAAAAATGGGAAGCTTTAAAAAGTTACACTAAATATAACATCAACAAGTCAGTACATGTAACGTCGGTTGGTAAAGTGTAGAGTTGTCATTTCAAACTGATAACTCATTCTGGAAGAGAAGGGCTATAATCACACAGGTTTTCATGTTACAAACGCGAAGTCAGGGTGCTGATCTTAATCAAAGATCGCATAGCGCTGCCAAGCGGCAGCCTCGTGCTATCTTTGTCTTGCATAAACTTGCGCAGTCCTTTTACTGCTTTGGTTATGCAATCTAGTCAGTGCATACTACTGTAGTATTAACATGTATATCCATGTGTGACCCGACAAATTGGTTGTTTGTACAACTACAAGTAAGTTTATTGAATAGCAAAAAGGGTTGATAGGTAAGTCTATATAAAAGAGAACAGAAAAGAACAATAATAAGCAAACGTCAAACTAATACTAATAATTGGTAAAACAAAGTTAAGTATAGAAAATAAAACACATTAAATTAGATTTAGCTCAAGTAAATCTTTAAACTATTTAAATCAGTAGCCAAAGAACAAATGTTCAAAGCCCAAGAAGATAAACTTCTACAATAGCAGAATACCATTAATAATACCCTTTAAATATAAGAATATTATATCATAATATCATTCCTCAGTCCAGCTCATTAAATATTCCCCTAAAACTTTAGAGTCCAGTGATGCCAGAACACTAAAACTTTGGTCACTGCTATAGTGCTACACTCAACAAGGGAATGTCCATAAAGACAAATTCATACTAATGAGCCAGCAACCTTGGCTGTAACCTAAACAATCCAGAAGGAAGTGGTCATCGTGAATGCCAATGGTGCACTGATCACATAGCGATTATCTGTAAAACCCTCACTCACACAGCACAGAGTTGTGTGATGTAGCTATATATCGATAACCCAATTGATACCACTACCACTCAGCTATGACCCTGAGGGTTCCTAACAGAGCTGGTGTATCAATTACTAAGCCATGCTAAGTCTGAAACTGCAAGTAGGGAGTAGTAATAAACTTAAATGAATACCTCAACCACCTTAGCAACAAATAAAGACTATAAAAGAAAGATCAAAAGTAACTAAACTTAAACTTATCCTAGCAAGAACTTTGCAAGGAGCTAAAGTGCATCATCCAAGAATTGTCATAAAGAACAACAAAATATCAAAATACAATTAGCTTGAACTTCTCGACAATGAGATTAATACGACCCCTAGTGGACGGTGTCCTAACACTAGTTTCAAGGAATCTTATGAGAAATTATAAACTAATCCAAACGAATTAAAATAATAATCATCATCTAAAATGTACGGAAGTGTATAATTATAGGACATACCGGGGAAAAAATCGGGCTCAACTATTCCGCCCGGGCGGATTACTATTCCGCCCGGGCGGATTAACTGTGAAATGAGGATGTCTGTTGGTATGTGAAGTTTATATTCGTTTTGCCCTCTACTGAAATGGACAGGAGCGCCTACACTCTTAAAAATACGTGGTTAAAAAGTAACCACGATGTGGTTCATTTTTAACCACGTTCTAGTCGTCATTACTATGCACCGACCCCAATGGTGTCAAAAATGACCACGGACACGTGGTCAACAAAAACAACCAAGTATTGTTGTCGGAAATTGACCCCATTTTATGGTTGAAAAGTAACCCAATTCCGTGGTTAAATATTGTGGGATTGACATCATTGGGGTAAAGCCATTGACCATTTATCGTGGTTGTCAGCATGGATCAAATTCAAATTAAATCCCGTGGCCCCCAAAAAGTGACATAATCTGTGAAGACTCCTTGAATAAACACTATGTACACTTCGTTTGATTCTCTAAAACAAATTTATTTTCTTATCATAATCATATAAAAATTGAATAAAAACATTAACAAATTAAAATACACAAAGGAAAAATACTTTTTTAAAACTTACTTTGACATCTATTTTCGTTTATACTAGACTTGCACCTGTGTTAGTCATTATTTTATTTTTTTACTGTCCCTATTTTCGCTGTCCCATTCCTGTATAATTTATTTATGAAAGAAGTTTGGTTTTGTTCGTCAAGTATGCCCGCAGGCTTCTTATTGCTGGTGTGGTGGCTTCACTCCCCTTCCCATCGGGAATTCCGTACACCAACTTTTGCAAAAATTCCCAGGTGGTGCTGCATTGTCTTGGATACTCTATGTTGAAAACATAAAATAACTTTTTTTAAAAGTTCGACTGCTTTTAATGGCGAGGTAGTCGAAATGGCCCGCCCTTCAAAGATGGCGATGGCTGGGAACGTTCGCCAAGAACAAGACTAAACGGCTGGGGCCTGTCGCCTGCATTAACAACATTTTTCAAGTACGTCGGTAGATTGGTCCCAAACTAAGACATATGAAATCAATAATACCAAAAATAATGTCATTCCACGATACTGTAATTAAATAAAGGATAGAAACCAACATACATTTTAACCGTTTGTTAATATTGTTTTTTTGTTTTTTTGTTTTTTATGGTTCTTCTCTCTTTCCTAACTTAATGGCAAAACACTGCTGCTTTTTTTTTGAAAGAAAAAAATGAACGATTATTTTACTTACAGGCTGTTTATCAATGAAAGGGCGTCTGCATGAGTTGCTGTAGCATACTTCTATGTTGCTTTCTTCACCCTTCCCGGGGGGAAGAACAACGGAAGGCAGTTTAAAATGGTCTGTGTGTCCTCTGTGAAATAATTGAATAAATAAAAAATGTAATCAATATTAACTCAACTACATTTTTTTCTCCATTTTATACAAGACTAACTTCACATCCCTACAAACAAATCAAGTTTCATTTATAAATCAAGTGTGAATTCCTTTTTTTAAATTATTGCATAATCGTGAGGCCCTTATAATGTTTGTCTGTCACCAAAAAGTCTGCAAAACAAAAGTAGATGCGAGACTTGGTTCACACCTCTGACGACGAATGTTCCATGACACGTGATGTTTAGTTTGACCTTTACCATGCATGTTCCAACGTCTATGGCCAAGACAACTGGCACCCAAAACCATACGTTCGCAGTGTAAAAATAGCATAGTTTAATGGAATTAAATGTTGATTACAACGCAAAGGGCGCCCAGAGGGCTTGCATGCTTTCTCGTGAAATTAAAAGAAAATTAAGTTTTGTTCATAAGGCGAGTCGATGATGATGGATATTTAACGGCGTTAAAATTCAGATTGGGATGCAGTGAAAAGACAGTCGTTGCGTGTCGTCGTTGTTTCAGCCAGTTCTGGCCAAGTTTAATTATCTATATTGTATGGCCCATTTATGATCAAAGTAATAAACTATGGGGACTTCGTTATAGGTCTATAGTCTTCCGGAAGACGACTTGATGTCAATCAATCCAAACTCAAATGACACAATCCTAATCATAATCCTCAAGTCATACTATAACCAGCTTGATTATACGCAACAGAAGAACACAAAAAAGTAACACACGGTTGTTGATAGTTGACACGTTTATTTACTCGATGCTGGTGGAGGCTCTCACTGCCTACTCTCTGACTTTCACCCTCTGACTTTCACCCGGTATTTATTGTAAAACCCAAGACTACTTTTTGCAGCAAGTATAACCGCATTCGGACTTGTTTTACACAATGAGACTACTATAACTGAAAGCATAGAGGTCTATTGACACTGCTAAAATCTCAGAGGACACTCTCAGATATTGATATTATTTCGTATTTTAAGTGCATGCTTTTCGTTGGGTGATAATACACCGTCTAGGCCTATTTAAATCATACGTTAAACCATAGCTCCATGGTTAAACAATCTTGATCAACGGTCGATTAAACACACATATTAGGACTTTTTGACAGGTCGTAAGCCGATGGCCAAATCAACAAATGTAGATGGTTTGACTTATTTCCTTGTCGAAATAAACTTACCTTGGAACGTCTTTATCAGATCCTCAAAGCCCCAAATCCCGCAGTAATTGCTCCATTGTGAGGTCAACGTGTCAAAAAGTATTAAAACAATGGCGTCTCCTCGCCTGATGTGCTCGCATCGTGTGATGAGCAGCCGGCCAATCATATTGCTCATTTTGTTTAACCAGTTTACGTGGTCAAAATTTCATAAGTGTGGTCGGCGTGTAAAACATTTTTAACACCTTCGTGGTAATTTTTTCTTAAAAATGACCACGAACGGTGTCAAATTATTTTGACCACTAAACTTGCAACCACGTATTTTTAAGAGTGTATGGCGTGTCAAACGTTGCAATATTCGATAATGTACAATGTATGTGCGATGTTTCTCATATATGCGATGATTGTCACACATGTGCGATATTCGTTTTATGTTGCAATATATGTAATATATATGCAATAATTTGTGATATATGTGCGATAATTTGCAATATATATGTGATAATTTGTAATTATGCGATAATTTTTTAATATATGCGATAATTTTTTATATATATTTGATAATTTTGTGATATACATATGCGATAATTTAATATACATGTGCGATGTTATACCAATGTATATTTGATGTTCGTTCTTATATATGTGCGAAAACGGAATTGTGGGATATAGTATGGCTTCCTGTCCACTTGATCCCCGTATCCTTGATGTTTTAGATCGGGCCAGACTATGGATGGTATAGTATGGTTCACTGAGGAGGGCGTACGGGTTTAACTAGACTAATGGTCAGGGAATGAGACTTGATTCGCGTATACAAGGGAATAAAATACCGAGCTGAAGCTAGCACAGTATTGGGCCCGAAATAGCCGAACGAATACTAACAAACTAAGTGACCGAAATTATCCAGCTCAAAAATTGGATATGCCCAGGGTATCAGTCTTGAAGATTCTGGGAAAAAATATTTAATTTTATTTATAACGAAGGGTACAAATTCTGTTCAAAACATGTTTTCTATTAAAACAGCGTCTATTATGACATTATGAATACACTCAATTTGTCTCCGTGTTTGCGGCTTATTTTTCAACATTTTTCGTATTAATTTTTTTAATTTTTATTGCTTTTCAATGACTTACAGTTATATGATTTCAATATTATCGAGAGAAAAACTCTAATTTTTGGCTTGTTTTTTAGTATTTGTTCGGATAAAATAACGAATTCACCATTAGAAATGAGCGAAATGAGCCATTTGTTCACATCCCTGTACTGCATGTGTTCTATTTTCTGAATACGCGGCTGGTTTTTCCGGGAATACGCGGCTGGCTATTTCGGGCCCAATACTGTGCTAGCTTCAGCTCGGTGCCATGTTGTGGAGTGTCAGCCAGTCTCGTTCCCTGACCATCAGTTAAACCCTGACGTCCATCTCATTGAACCATAGGAACCATACTATACCGTCCACAGCATAGTCTGGCCCGATCTGAAACATTACGAATACGGGGATCAAGTGGACAGAAAGCTATACTAGGCCTATATCCCACACTTCCGTTTTCGCACATATAAGAACGAACATCAAATATACATTGGTGTAACATCGCACATGTATATTAAATTATCGCATATGTATATCACAAAACATCACATACATATGATCGCATATAATATATATTAAAAAATTATCAAATATATATAAAAAAGTAAAAAAGGTCTTTGCTGACCACGTAATTATTTAAAAATGTTAGTCCACTAGTCTTTTTGTGATTGGTTGAAGCTCATTTAGGACATCATGGTTTTAAGACTTTAACCAATCAAATAGTTTAATTCTGTCCGAGTGCGTGACCAGCCGGGTTTATAAACCCATGTTTCGCTCCTGGCTCTACAGAAGCGAGAACGGCCTGAGATGCTAAGTCAGAAAAAGTGTCCCGCTATACACTTTGTCTTGACTTGATTGGAACGCGACGACTTTTCCATAAAAGTGGTTCCTAAACTGTTGCATCCCTTTTTTCACGTGCTCTGTTGATACAGATCATGTACTAGCCCCCAGGTTCGCTTTGGTAGATATGACCCGGTTCATCTCTCCACCTTGCCCCGCTTCTCAACCCCTTTCATCGCCTTTTCCTGGACCTTGAGGTTTAAGCATCTTGGAGCCCATCTGAGTGACGTGCACCTTCCATCTCCAGCCGTAGAAGTGCAGATAAACCCAGCTAAGATCTTTACCAATATCCATGTATTTTCACAGATGTATTTTTGTATATTTTATCAAGTGTTAAATTGTATTTCATTGGTGATAATAACTTCTAACTGAAGCTATTGTATTTTAACCTACACTTGTATTTATCAAATTCTTTATATTTCAATTATTGTTGGCATTGATTCGTATGAACAAATTAATAATACGGTGATTTCAGTTAGAGAATCAAACCGTTGCGTTTATTACCGAGCAAGTTTCCTTTACACAACATCGAACCGTTCGCAGGCTCGTATTTAAATAGAGGTAAAACCTGTGACATATATATAAAAAATTATCGCATATATTAAAAAATTATCGCATATATATTACAAATTATCACATATTATATATTGCAAATTATCGCACATATTATTACAAATTATTGCATATCTATTACATATATTGCATACATGAAACAAATATCGCACATGTGTGACAATCATCGCATAATAATATGAGAAACATCGCACATACATTGTACATTATCGAATATTGCAACGTTTGACACGCCATACTCTGCAGCTGGCCCCGCACGCCATGCGGCCTCGTAATCCGCCAGGGCGAAATAGTATTCCACCAGGGCGAAATAGTAATTCGCCCGGGCGGAATAGTATAATCCGCCCGGGCGGAATAGTAATCCACCCGGGCGGAATAGTAATCCGCCCGGGCGGAATAATGGAGCCCGATTTTTTTTCTTTTCGGTATGTCCTATATACACTTCCGTACAATAATATGAGTTGAAGTCTAGCAATATAAATGAAGATTTAGTACTTACAGAACAAGGGTGGGAATGGATCTCTGGAAACTGCCTTTGTCTGATTGAATCTAAATACTTGCTGTGGGGGCATAAGGCCTTCAGACAGTGGGCTGTTGCTAGGGCAACCAGTGGGCCTTCCTTGTACCACCACCCAGTTCACTGTTAAAGGGGCAATGCACTTAAAGTGCCTAGTCACACATGTGTCCAATAATTTTTCAGATAAATGTTTGTTTCACTCAAACTTAATGATAACAAGACTGAGTTCATCCTCATTGGCTCTAAACAGAAACTCAATAAGATCACTACCTCACATATTACAATTGGGAACTCAACCATTGCTTCTGTTCAATCTGTGCGCAATCTTGGTGTCGTCATGGATAACACCATGACTCTGGACTCACATATCTCTTCAATTGTAAAATCATCTTCTTACCAGATCAGAAACTTGGGTAGAATTCGTAAATATCTCACTCCACAATCTGCTGAACAATTAGTACACGCCTATGTCACTTCTCGTCTAGACATAGGAAATTCCCTTCTTTTCGGACTTTCAAAATCACAGGTTCATCGTCTTCAGTTGAGACAAAACATGGCTGCTCGTCTTGTCACGTGCACCAAGCTGTCCATGCACATAACTCCTGTCCTTTGTGAGTTACACTGGCTACCCGTTCATCTTAGGATCCAGTTTAAGCTGTTGCTTCTCACTTACCGTGCTGTCAATGATCAAGCACCACCATACATCTCTGATCTACTTGAATTATATAATCCACCCCGGTCTGGTTTGCGATCAGCTGCTAAATTACTCTTGGTTGTGCCTAAATCATCTAGGTCCTGGGGCGACAGAGCTTTCTCTGTCGCAGCTCCCCGGTTATGGAACGCAATTCCCTACAATATTCGTACTTCTCCATCACTTGAGACATTCAAAAACAGGTTAAAAACACATCTCATGCAAAGCACTTATGGTCGGGATCATGTGTAAATACTTATTTCAGTTTTTCCATTTGTAAATCATGATTGCATCCTGTTTACTATTTATGTACTTGTGTACGTTGCTTTTGTTTTTATGACCATGTTGCTCTGTTTGCGCCATGAGCGTTTTTTGCGGATTTGTGCGCGTTATAAATGTTCTATATTATTATTATAGCGATCCTCAGTCTTATGACAAGTAACTTTGTATACTGATAACTATAATAATTATGCAGTCTGTTTTAACACAAATTAGTTTGTGTTAAATAATAATTAATAAACCAGGGTTTAAAACAAAGCTGTTAGGTCAAAGGATTTTTGTCGAATCTCTCTTAATTCGGTACTTTTGGGTTGCATTATTCCTCTCAGGTAGACAGCAGTCTATTATGCTTCATGGCCTAAATTTGTAGGCCTGTATCTGATACTGGAGTCCCTCAGGGTAGTATGTTGGTCCTTAAGCCTTTTCGCAATCTCAGTGTGCATGCGCGGGACTTGCCTGCCGACGAGTTTCTGGAGATAAACAATACGCGGCATCGCGTAACGACAGCTAGTAATGAGTGATATTGTTAATGTGAAGAAAGTAAAATAATATAAATAACTGAGAACAAATAAGACTTAATGTGTATGAAATCAAGATATCGGTTTGCTCATGTCGGAGAGACAGCTACTTACCTATAATTCTAAAATAATAGCACTTGACATCACAATGTCACCAATTTACTATTGCAAAAAACAAGAAACATTTCAAAATAATTAAGGTCTGTACTATTTCAAACAGCTGCAAGTTAACTGTATCTAAACATATATGCAAACAATAAATGTTACCAAATATTGCACTACATGTACATAATGCTTGATACGTTGTATGTATGGCAAAAAAATGAACAGAGTTGTGAAAATGTTACAATAAAATTATAATATGAATTTCTGAAAATTTGAAATGTATTTACCAAGTGTTTACCATGAGTAAAAATGTTTAACAAAAACGTACTACTGCAAATAATAGTTAAACATGATAGGCAACATTTCAAGTCTTAGCACGCTCGTTTTTTATTAGAATAAGCTCGCTTGCCCAATGCCACCACTTTGGGTCATCAAAATTTCATTCATGCAAAAATTTACTTTTTCAAGGGCCAACTTTTTCAAATGTACCCCCCAAAAATTGTCATGTTTTTTTTTGTATTTGGGGCCCAACAGTAATTTCCAGTTTGCCAAGAAAATCCTTCAAAGCATCCTCATTCCAAAGTCTAATCTCTTCGAAAGTAAGTTCAGATGCATTTCCATGCATCATTCAGTGAAAAAACGGCGAAAAAACTTCATTTTCAGCGATACTATCAGGTCAATATTACGCGATTTGGCTATTCACAATATGCAAGCTAGTACGAGTAGCTAGAGGCAACGCTGTTTGTTTATCTCCAATGACCTATGACCAAAGTACCACAATGCATTTCGCGCTGAGATTGAGAAAAGGCTTATACTTTTCCTTGTGTTAATTAATGATTCTACTACCCTCCACGCCAATAGATCGATCCATTAAGCCCCGCCTCCTTACGATCGTTGACCAATCACAGCCGCGAAACCCGATCACCATTAGTGCAAAGATCACCAAACGGCTCAATAATGGTGATCAGATTTCGCAGTTGTGATTGGTCAATGAGAAATGGGTGTGGATCGGTGTATTGCAACGCTGTCAAAGAGTGGGTGCGTCACGTTCAATGCCAGCAAAACATATTTGGCTTTGGGTTACTTTTCATATTTATAATGTTTTCATCAGGTCCCTGAATCCAAGAAAAAAATATATAAATAATAATAATAATAAAAGTGAAGTTGTCCCTTCCTGTTTTGTAAAAACAAGTTTATTTTCAAGCAAACTTGAATCCTCGTTGGAGATATGGGGACGCGATCGTGCTATACTATTTTACGCATTCCACTTGTGCTTGTTTAACTTGTTTAGACCGAATGCGTAGGCGTTTTGTTATCATTTATTTGTATTTTTTATTTATTGTTTATTATTTTGTGTGTGTGTGTCGCGCTTTCTGTGTGTACATGTGCATGTACATTATACATTAGGTGTGCATGTACAGAGGAACTGCATGCATGGTGTGATATGTATACGTGTGGGCCTACTGCGTGGCGGTCTTCACAAGTTCAGGGTCACAATGACGAACCCGCCGCGCTACCGCTCACAGTCACAGTGTTCTCATGTATACATGTATAAGGCCTATTGGTAACATTGTAATATTTTCCCACCACATTAGAACACAGGGAACAGGCCTACTTTTATATATGGTTCAGAAACACAAATTTTGTGTGTTGGTTTTTTAACAGAAAGACACTATGTGGTGTTATTATTACTGTAGCCAGCCCTCATAGTTGTACAACTGTGCTTAGAACCCTGAAAAGATCGAGGTTGCAGCACATGCTGACAAGTATTTCCATTGTAGGCGCCTATAGTATTAACCATATTATTGTACACACTGTGGTCAGCGGATATATGCCATACCATTTGTCTTAGAGGGAGTGACAATCATTGGTTTAAAGGGGCAGGACAAAACTCTGCCAGCATCCTTTGTGTACAACATTTGTCAGTCAATGTTGCCAATGCTAGATGAAGCCAAATTATAAAAAAAGTTACTAATTAAGCTAACGAATGAGATCAATTAACCCAGGCAACACTTAAACAAGTAAACAACACACCTAGGTAAAGAAATACACGTTGAAAAAATGCAAGACAAAAATTGTTAACCTATAAATGGAAAACCGTGGTTAATAGCATCATGGAGGAAGTAACGAACCACAACAGTGTTCTTTTTCTTTTTCATAAGTACCGCATTTTGACTCGGTGAAATTGCTTATACGTTTTATAGGCTTATACGTTTTGACCAAAACATTCAATGTTGATCGGGTTATATAAATGTGGATTATCAGAAAAACCCGGGCGCTCACTTACCCTCCGTGAATTTCCAAATTGTTTTGCTGGTCCTTTCTCAGTGGTACGGTGATACCGTACACCAACGCTTCGCTTAACAAACAGTGATCAAGTTATTGGATGGTACCCAACCTCACCCGCGGAAGTCGTGGGGGGGGGGGGGGGGAAATACCAACGCTGTAAAAAAATAAAAAAATAAATCGACAAATACATAAATAAATAAAAATCTCAAGGCAACTAGGATACAAGATTATGTTTTTAGTTAAAGTAGGAGCTGGTAATATTAAAAATGTGTTTCTAAAGATAAAAATAACCCTTCCAGCGTACATTAAAATAAAAAAATTCGTTGCGTTCGTTTGGGAATTCCCCGCGGTGGATTAATCTGCTTGTTCGATAGGAGCACACCGGATTACGTTGTTTATTGACGTATAATTATAGACAACTGTTTTATATGTTTTGTATTTGTTTTTAATAAATAAGTGTCACATAATAAACGAGAAATAAATTAAACCAAAAACAAATTGTCAACGGTCAACGTGTACGCTCTGCATGCATGCAGTGCCAGCCGTGGCATGGGGCATCGATCTCTACGGTGACTTTTCGTAGTCTCTGGTGAGGTATAACTTAAAAGTGCCCTTAATGTGTCTTTAAAAATATGGTATTTTATATATTGAATTGTTCCCGCTCGTTGCATCCCGTTTTTTAACGAAAATACAACACATTTTTGGCTTTTTTCGAGTCTCGATACGTGCGTACGAGGATGTTCACGTGATCATTTAAACCAATCACAGCGCGGAAATCGACACTGACTGACCCCGTGACCCCGCCAGGCCGCTTGACAACAAAGATGGCTGCCCACGCTGAGCAGTCATTTGTCGGAAACTGTAAAAGAAATTTGTGTTTTATACACTTTTCTGCCATTGAAAAAGTTGATATTAAGCCGTTTACTAGTAGTTCGTGGTCAAAAGTTTCCGACTGTGCACTCTTTTGGAAAGATGATGATGATCACGAACAGGGTAAAGTCGCGAAAAAATTCATCGCTGCACACGTCCGTACACGACGACGACTTCACATCACCTCATCGGAACATCCAACCACTGGCGGATTTCATCGGAAATGTTACCAAAAATTTACCGATAGCACCAAAATGAACCGAGCAGAAAAGAAGAAGGTGAACGATCTGGAAGCTCCGACACCAGATATTACTACAAGTAAGTTCAAAAGCTTTGAATTGAATACTGTCAGTGCCTAGCCAATGAAAGAAAGAAAACAAGAGAGGAAATTTGTGTGTGATTGATGATTGATACAATGATGATAGTCAACAAGTCAATGGCTGGCGTTCAAGATCATGACCTGTATTTTGACTCCCATTGTAAAAATTAAAACATGTGAATTTGTTCAACTGATAATCTAAAATAAATGAATTCTCTGTGGAAATAGGTATCCTGCTCTGTACACACAACTCAACCAAAAATTGTTTAGTAAATTAAAATACATTTTGACAAAACTTGTGGTAGCGGTCATTGGTTGATGGTACTCTGCTCATGCCCAATTTTAGAGCTTGGTTTGTATAAAAGTAATATAAGTACGCAGTACCCATGCACCCACAACCCATGGTAAGATTTTTAAAAACAATTTGTTTAAAAAATACATTTTTGCTGAAGTGAATGTACAGCTGGTACCTGTACCCACGACCCATGCCCAATTTTTTATTTTTTGGGTTGATGAGCATAAACAAAAAATTAAAATCACTAGAGATACGAAATTAAAATAGCACTGCCAGCCATAAACCACGACCAATTTGAATTTTTACTTAAAAGGTATTTTGGTTTTGAATTAAAGTTTGCATGAAGAAATTAAAATGGAACGTGCACCCATAACCAATTTTTTTAAATTATTACTTTTTAACTGAAAAGTCACTGCCACCCATGGGCAATTTTAATTTATAACTAAAAATGTTTGCGTGAAGAAATTAAAATAAAACAAGCAACCAAGACCCATACAATTTTTTTTATTATTACTTTATAACTGATAAATTTGTAAAACACCTTTTTCAATTAAACGTTTTATGACAACAAGAATAAGAACTGCTACCCATCCCAATTTTTCTTGAATAAAAATAAAACTAAAAATTTACATCTCAAAAACAAACACATGTTCATGATTCAATTTTTCTTGTTTCAGGAGAGACAGAGTCCTGTGGTGCAAGTTTGAGTGATGAGCCATACGCAAAAAGACAAAGAAGAGGGCTACGATCACAAGCAGCAGCTTGTTAAGTTTCTGTTACATGAATGGGGAAACTGCCAAGTAAATGAACTGAAGGGTGTCACTTTGGTTGTTGCAACTAATGAGCAATGCCATTCCATCCAGGTGATCAATGGACAAGTCGAGGTACAGCCTGTTCAAGAGTTGTTTTGCAACCATGAAGAAGCCGATACCAGGATGTTCCTTCATGCTCAATATATAGCCAAAACTTCAAATAATGCCCCTGTAGTCATCAGAAGTCCAGATACTGATGTGTTTGTAATTGCTGTTGCAACTATAAAAGACATAGGTTCACCGCTGTATTTCTTCCACACAGGCAGAGAAGACAAAGTCAGAACCATTGACGTACAAGCTGTGCAACGTGAACTTGGGGATACTGCAACAGATGCCCTAATTGGCCTTCATTGTTTTACGGGATGCGATTCGGTGAGTTCATTATATGGCAAAGGAAAGCATAAGGCCTTCAAACTTCTTCAGAAGGAGTGTACATGGACATGGGCTTTCAAGATGCTTGGAAATTCATTTGACGTTACAGAAGAGATGGTCAGCGCACTTGGAAGTATTCGTTTGCCAACTATATGGCAAGAAAGATTGCACATCAGTCAATGAGGTCAGATATAATCTGCTTAAAATGGCAACCAAAGCTGAAAATGTCATGCCACCTAACCGTGATTCGCTTCGTAAGCATATTTTGAGGGCAAATTATCAAGCCAGTATCTACAAACAGAGTTTTACGCAGTTCCAAACGCTACCATCGCCAGTGGGTAATGGGTGGGAAATGGCTGACGATGAGCTTACGATTGATTGGATGGATTTGGCCCCAGCACCTCAAAGTGTCTTAGAACTGGCCTTCTGCACTTGCAAGAAATCAAAGTGCAAATCTCCTAACACTGATGATACCTGCTGTGCATCACTTGGGCTAAGATGTACTGATATGTGTCAGTGCAATAAATGTGAAAACATTGGACCACCAGCCGAGGATACTGAACAAGATGAGGATTATGATGACGACGATGTCGATGGTGATTACATATAAGGCGCAGCATGATACATGGAACTTTTCCTGTTAGACCATTACATGGACAAATATTCTCCAACAGTCACTAAGTAAGTTCGGTATTTTCTTTGCCAGGCAATGCCTACCAACATTCTTATTTTAAAGGGACACGCTTCATTGGATTGGGCGATAAGGGCTATGAAAAGCAATTGCTATGAAATGAATTGAAATCAATAAGGTTGGAAAGTTGTTTTAAAAGTAGAACACAATGATCCACACAGATATGCACCGAAATAGTGTGGTTTTCCTTTTACTTTTAAAACAACTGTCCAACCTTATTAATTTCAATTCATTTCATGACAACCGCTTTTCAAAGCCTATGTCAAATTAATTTGGTGATGTACTCATTGTCTGTACAGGGATGTTTTGGTTCATTCCTGACTTTCGATGGTATTCAATCAAAACAGCCTTGAATTTGAACTTTTGACTGATGAAAAAATTCCTCCTTGGAATGTAAAGACCCATAGTTGTTGAAATCCAATGATGTCATGTTTCAAATTTTGCTCTGAAAAGTCTCATATGAACCAAAACATCCCCATTCAAAAATGTACAGATCCATTTTTCTCCTGAATGATGTCATTGGACATTTTGAATGTCAACACTTTAACATGAGATTAGAGACTTGTAATGTTTTCCCCACTAACATGAGGACTCTTTCTGTTTGAAAATGTGCACCACAAAAATGAATTCGACCTTGAAGCAGCACGCTCCTTAGCAAACCAACAGTTTAATATAACAAGGATATTTATTTTTTTAACAGCGAGCGTGATACTCATTTGTTGAGCAAAACATTGTAATAAAACACTACTTTTACTGCTTCTTGAATCCTGAAGCTGTATACAAAGGACTTGTGCGGGAAGGGTCTATGTACACGTAGCTGGAGTTAACACAAAGTGTTAATTCATTTGAAACAAACATCTGTGATATTCTACAAATAAACCAAAACAAAGTGTATATTTTATTTTTTTAATACACAACTAATATTCTGTACAAAAAAGAAAAGAATATGACTTTAAATTATATTAATAAATTTGACAAAACTTCAGTACTTTGTGATTGTGTTAGTTTTGGGATCAATTGAAATATACATGTAGAGTACTCGGTGTGACATTTACTGGTACTTTTGTGCCCCCACTTCATCCTTAAATTGGTTTTGATTGGATCAAATAGTGCCCCCCAATGGTGATCCCAGCAATAAAATATGAGGACATTCTATTGACTATGTCAACATAAATAACTTTGCCAAGTTTGATAAGACTTTGGCAACAAATATGTAATTTATGGGGGAAAAATGAATTTTTGGCCAAAAAATTGCAAAAACTGCAAACAAATTCTTTAATGGCAATTATTTTGAAAAATTTCAATGAAATCATGTACAACTTGTTAAAATGAACATTTGTGACAAGTTTCTTGAAAATCTGTCAAACTTTAGAAAATATGGAGGGATATACATTTCTCCCCTCCATGTAAGTTCTCGAAACCCCGCCCCTAATAGGGTTAAAATTAATTAATGGATTATCTCATTATTTAGGACTCCAATCAGCGGGAACTTTTTTGCTATGTATTAGACACACTAATATCAACCAATTCATAAAGGTTTTGTGTTATACCCCTGCGGAGACTACGAAACTTGATAATGGAAGAGATATTTGGACGATGCCCTAAGGGACACGTTGCCTGAAATTCGTTTGTGAAATGAACACGGTCGGAAAGATGTTTTAAAAGTAATATAATGATCCACACAAACATTCCTCAAAACTGTGGTTTTCCTTTTATTCGTGAACTAACACGGTCCGCCATTTATGGGAGTCAAGATAAATGGCCGACGTGTTCCTACTAGTCTTATTTCCAGTCGTAAAACGATGATCAGAGTGCTGCTGTGATGTGCCGTGTCTAAGTCCTCATCCCTCCTGTCCACAATAATAACATTTGGTATAAACAACAACGGTTGTTTCTCTCAGTTAGTCCCATGACAGTTTTCTTAACCTTATTGACGAGGTTTCTTCTTTTTGGACACGTCTTAAATCTGTTTTTGGTGGCAATCCATTTTGACATATAGAACGGTGTAGGTGTTTACATGATACACGTTCATACAAACCGAGCTACCTGAAGCTACGCCGCGTATTCGGGGAATAACCAGCCACACATTCCGAAAACAGAATACATGCAACACAGGGAGGTGAACAGATTAGCCATATTATACTCACCTCCCTGTACTGCATGTGTTCTATTTTTCAGAATATGCGGCTGGTTATTCCGCGAATACGCGGCTGGCAATTAAGTGCCCAATACCGTGCTAGCTTCAGAGGTAGAAAATGGTATGTTACCCAGTGTTCATCTGATAGGTTTACCAGGCCACTGGCTACGGCAACAGGCTAACTACTGTTCGTGGAGCATTTTGCCATTACATGAACGATGGTATTTACGGCTGGAAATACATATACGTTTCGCGGGAAAGATGTCGAGGGGTCAGAGGCCAATTTTTTTTTTTTTTTAATCACCATTCACTAATTATTACACATTAAAGGTTTTTTATTGCAAGAACAGCTCTTAATAAGGATAAGGAACACCTCCAAACAGTAAAATTTCATGAGATTTGAAGGCAACGTGTCCCTTTAATGTTGCGAGTAGACTGGTGCTCTGTTTATGTAGACCTAAATGTTTCTACATGGCGTGGCGAGAGGAGCCAGTCTACATATCAAATAAGGACTCTGAATAAGGATCCGAAGTAACCACAGCAGCAAAAACATATTTTGACTTGACACAGTCCTTTCAGTATTTCTAATGTGGCCGGAATGTGCTTGAAATAAGTGAAATTGATACGTAGTAACTTTGCGGGAATGTGCGTGTGTTATCAACACCTGTTTTGTTTCATTGTGAAATTGTTGAATCGTTCTTTTTGTTAAAATGCTCTCTTTATGTATTTAATATTAAAGACCACGAATCCCGTTGCTGCACTCTGAGCGTGTTAAAATACTGCGTATAATATGTACGAAGAAATCATTAACGCTGGGGGTCCATTTTTAAAACGGCTCTTTCAACACTTTATTATTGAAACTAAGCCAACGAAAGACTGGTATTCCATACACAAAGGCTTCGTGTAGTTTTGCTATTTTTTTTCTTCTCATATTTGTATAAATCTTTCTTATATTAATTTAATATGTTTTACAATAAAATGCACTTGCCCCAGTGCTACAGTCTTTACGTGTGTACCACACTGGCGTGCGTGTACATTATACTAAAATCCATGCCAGGGGTCGATTTGTAAAACTGCGTGTATGTTATACTGAAATCCATGCCGGGGGTCGGTTCGTAAAACTGCATGTACATTATACTAAAATCCATGCCAGGGGTTCGATTTGTAAAGCTGTTTTCTCATTTCGTTATCATTCAAACTAATCTAATCAAAGAGTTTCATTCCAAACACAAAGGCTTTTTATGTAGTTTTGCAAATGTTTCCATATTTTTTATAAATCTTGGTTTTATTTGTTTTCAGATCTTTGAAAAGTGGGGACCATGGATCACTTTGCTGGATTCCAGGATAATGTACACGCACGGCAGTGTGGTACACGCGTACAGACTGCAGCAAAGTGATCCGTATTCTACAATATTCAACAATCTGAAATCGACCCCTGGCGTTGATTTCTTCGTACATAGTGTATACGTACAGCAGTGTACGAGTGTAATTACACACTTTTATATAAAAAAGAAAATGTTTAATAGTTTGTTTGATTCAATTAGTTTTGAATGCAAGGTTTTATCTGTGCAACTTCCCACAATAACAGACTTTCACATTAAATGACGAAAAGTCCCTCGTGTATCGGTTTCTGACAGACTGTCACACACAAAGTTACACAATGACCAACACTGCAAAGACAAATCAGCTCATGGTTGTTAAGATTTTATTGAATTCATCACTCGTCCCTTTACATTTTTTTATATTTTTTTTTTTATTTATATATTTTTTTGCTTGTAGAGGATGTAGAAGGATTTGGGTACTTGTTACATTAAAGTATAAAAACTGTCATCGAAACATGTGTAAAATCAGACCCCTGCCAACGATATCAAAATAATTTAAATAAATAAAATATTAAAAAAGGAAGATTAAAAACATTACATAAAGTAAATTATTAAAACAAAAGCAGTTATACAACTCTTACGTTCAAATACCCCAAATAACACTTTTGAAAATTTACCCATGAACCAGAGAAAAGAAAAGGGAAATAACGGGGGAAAATAACTACAGAACAAGCCAACAAAACTTAAAGGAAAGGTTGCCTTGGTTTGGGCGAGTTGGGCCATGAAAAGCGTTTGGAACCGTTTGTTATGAAATGCATATGGTTAGAATGATGTTTTAAAAAGTAAAATATAATGATCCACACAAATATGCCTCGAAATCGCGTGGTTTTCCTTTTACATCGTGAACTAACACGGTACGCCATTTTGTAGAGCAACATTTTTGACTCAACAAAAGGGCGGACTGTGTTTGTTCGCTAAGTAAAAGGAAAACCCCGGAATTTTGAGGCATATTTTTGTGGATCATTGTATTCTACTCTTAAAACTTCTTTCTAGCCATATGCATTTTATAACAAACGGTTACAAACGCTTTTCATAGCCCAACTCGCCCGATCCAAGGCAACGTGCCCCTTTAAATCCCGTAAGATCCTACCTCAGCTTCAATCAAAAGGACGACTTAAACCCTCCAAAATCAAACTGTTGCTGGTATCCACAGTGAGTTATGAGAACATGAAAGCGAACAATTGTTGAACATTTGTAAGCATCCGCTTTAAAGCTAATAAAGTACAAAAACCTTGATTGCCTGTTCTGAAATTTGCAAAAGCGAAGTGTCTTCCTCATCTCCTCGTGCTTGACCACTTTTGCAGCTTCAGACGAGGTATAAAGTTATCCAATGTTCTAGGGTACAGATTGTGCCGGTAGCCACTGAACTGACAAACCTTTAGCTCAATCATGACTTGAACAACCCAAAAACAATTGCAGGACCCTTTGAAAAATGTGTGTTATGCCGCCACAACCCACTGTTCACACAGAGTTCATTTCGTAGTATTTGGCAAACATTGTAAATATGTAGCAAATACTTTTTTCTTCACAGTCATTTGAAAATGGCTCACACATGCTGTACCTTTCATGAATTAGATTTTATGATTGATGTTAAAAAACCTTCCTGAAGTTACTATACGTTAACTTAACATTACATTCCATGACTTTCCTTGATTAGTCAAGTTTTCCCGTGAACAGGTTTGAAATAAAAAAAGAAAGAAAAAAAAAGAAAAAAAAATTGTTTAAACAAAACAAAAAGATTACAGCGGTTTAACAGTATCTGAGAAAAGACTTCGTATTTTTACCATGTTCTGTGTACTTGTTATGGCTGGTTGTTTTTATTATTTGTTTCTTAATCCATTGTATCGCTTGCATTACTTATAACTCTGCTGAATTTGTAATTCAAAAATAGGAATTAATAACTTTAAACATTTCCACTTTTGTCCTAAAACTCAAGGAAAATTACAAAGTTAAATTTACCAATTGCTGTTGGTACCCTGTAAGATGCTCTTCTGTTAGGAAGTGGCAGCTTTAGCATTAGCTTTTTCTTCATTCTTTAGCAGACGCCTTAATTTATCGTACACCTGCTCAACTTCGAATACGTATCTTTAAAAATCTGATCATCATCCTCATAATACAGCACAGTGACCTGTAATAAGAAATCAATACACATTTCTTATTACTAAAATATAAATGAATTTTATTAGTAATTTGTGTGGTCATTTTCAATTTAAAAACTACAGTGTTTGTTTCTCAAGGCTAATTAAACAAATATTTTGAGAAAGAAAACAAAGCCGCATGATAATAAAACGTCATTCATTAATGTTTGTTTTCCTCAAAACAACAACATTTCAAACACATTAGGCCTAATAATCATTATAATCACCATGCTCAAATTGCCTACCACTCAAAAACGAGGCTGTGGAATATTTGTTCACTTTAACTTCAGGTTTGGAGCGGAAGACGGGGTCAAATATAGGTCACCTCTGAGAACCGAACATCTATAAATCATCACTCCCATAATCATGTTTGCCTATCCAGTATAGCATAATGTTTCTCTTTTCTGTTACAACAATAGGCCTACTTACCAGCTGAGTGTTTAAAATCCCCTCTTTTTCCACTTGCACTATTTTGCCGTTCTAGGCGATGATATTCTTGCAGAAGATGTTGCTCCAGAGCCTCATCACCAATCACGGCGCCTTTTTTTTTTTTTCCTTTCCGGCTGTAAAAGTAAAGACATTACACATGGTTTATACACGGTAGTTACAGTTTGTATTGCTTTTGACTGGCACCTCGAACAAATATATTGACAAAATAGGCAGACCGCAAACATAGCTCAGTAGAGGGCCGGATTCATAGGGAAATGTGTCCCCGGATATCAATTCCCCCCATAAATTATAGGAAATTATTATGGGCTGGAGGAGGTTGATTCTAAGGAGGGTTACTATTAGAAGAAATGTGTACACAGTTCTCCGTATGGGGGTCAGAACCTCCTGCCACACCGGCTCGAGGTCCCATGTTAAAGTCTCGCTCAAGCAAAATGTGTCTTTGTTCAACCGTTATTTAACTTTTTAAAGTTTACCCAATTACACTTTGTTTCCC
Organism: Leptasterias polaris; assembly: GCA_037783415.1. NCBI lineage: Eukaryota > Metazoa > Echinodermata > Asteroidea > Forcipulatida > Asteriidae > Leptasterias > Leptasterias polaris. The sequence goes on along the minus strand of JAZGTN010000005.1, from coordinate 1,749,984 downwards.
TTGTGGTTTATTACTTGATAAAATTAAAAGAAACAAAACAATCAAAAGGTGCTTGCTGCAGCAGTTCGGTGTTTAACTGTGTAGGCTGGGGCTGTGAATTTACCCAAAGTTGTCGTGTTAAAAGGTGAACAAATAAATGTGACGCTAGTTACACACAGAAATAACAGATAAGACAATTTGATCTACTGCGGTTGCATTTATTTCCATTTGGAAATCAACCCAACTCGCCAAGTAGCCTGCGCTAAACGTCGCACCTTTGCCGTGTCGAACTCAAATGATTTTCGCACGGCAAAAGCGCGACGTTTGTCACCCCGCCGTCGTGCCACTACCGTATAGCACGGCGAAGTTTGCCGTGCTACACGGCAGTGTCGAACTTAAATATTTGATTTGCGCAAAACGTGGCTCTTTTGTCGAATTCAATACATCATTTTCTAATTATTTGAGTTCGAAACGGCAAAGATGCGACGTTTAGCGCAGGCCTGGTATAAGTGAACGCATATGGACATGGTGTTAACAAGTCGAGCTTATCATAAAAATTATGAAAAACTTGCGTGCATTTGTTCAATGACGACCGCAACGTAGCCCTCAGCACGTGAAACAGAAGGCCGTCTGAAGCAAAATCGGCAAAGAACTTTCATTCATAAATAAAAAGTGTGTCAGTGTATTTTACCATATCGCCCGGCATTTGAAAGCTCTATTCTTACTCTCGAGAATGGTGTGTAAAACTTAATTTAACACGGTCGGGAACATAGGGCCTGTTTTCATTTAAAACCGAGAGAAAAATGCTAAAACGAGCATTTCCTATGGAGGTCAACATGAATTTGACCACATTTTCAGTGGGTTCACTCAGTAAACTGAACGGCAAAATAGTTGCCGACACGGTACGGATCCATATCGCACGGCAGAATAAACTATGGGAAATTCTCCCTCAATCTATATAAAACAATTTTTGATTGGCCTAGAGGTAAAGGGTGGCTTTTTTTGGTCCAATTACAAAGAGTTTTTCTTCTTTGTTTGGTGACCCCGGTAATGTTGCAAAGTCCACTACAGTCTGGTTCTGCAGTTCTCGCGCGGTACGCTTATGAATAGGCTTATTGAAGCAGGAACCAGATCTACCACGTTGTTTCCTGTCAGAGTCTTAAGACGCGAGCTTGGATCCTGGATCGTTTCTTCGATTTTTCACCGATTTATACGCCGACTTGTTTATTATCTAAATACAGCTTTTTGAGTAGAATATATATATTTCTTTCTGGTACAATTACTTTGGCTTAAAACTTCTCATTTGAGAAGAAATTGGCTAAAGTTCTTTCAAAGTTGGAGGCTGTTCGGTGATCGGATCACAACATACTTTCAATAGGGGTGGCAAGAGTGTTGTTAGGAATGACATTTCCTAAAATAAAATATTTTAAAAAGTCTGAAATTGAGCATGTCACTTGAATTCGTGAGTCCAAATCCTATTATGGTTTGATATACCCTGGTTCTTGCTGAATAGATAAACATACATACAGGATACAGTGTATACTTCCCACCCCCCACCCCCCCCCCCCCCCCCCCTTATATAAAAAGGTCTAGTCCATTGACCTGTTTGGTAAAATTTAATGGGAGATAAGCTATGCAGTGTTCGGGGGTCAGTGCCACCCACAAATCGGGGCCAAAGTTTTTGATATGTACCACCAGGGAAAGCGTAACATTCTCGGGCAGGGAAGATACCATAATGTTGTCCAAGTATCTCTACTTGAATGGAAACCAACTCTATATCCCTGTCAATACTCTTTCCATTGCCCCCCTCTCGCCGGTGGTAGCCAATCTAATGTATTATGGTTATTGCCCACGTTTGACATAGCCACTTGAAGCACCCTTTTCTATTAGAAACGCGGGGTATATTTTTGTCGTGGAAGATTTGTTTTTGTATACCTTCAAAAAACACCCCATCCTGCCTTTGTTCTATTGAGCATTTCCTCAGCAGCTGTGTATCACATCTTTAGAGAGTCTGTCCAATGTATCAGTATTCTTTAACCTTGTCTATTGATTTGTTTTCAATTTTGAAAGGTTCCCGAGAAGCGGTATTTGTCATAAATGTTGTCTTTCCTTTGTTTAATGAACACGGAAATTAAGCCTACACGGTACACACACACTGGTACCGCCACTGCTCATATCGAATTAACGAGAAAACAACTAATTTGTTTCCATAATAATAAACATAAAATCTTGAAGAAGAAAAACATTGCAATTTTATATAAATAGAAATTCAATTTTTACATAATACAAATAACTCGTTGAAATTACCATTGAAACAAAATTAAAACTTGTGTCGAAGATCCCTTTTTATTTTCATTATATATATATATTTTGTTGAAACCCCACTCGCCAATCACGCCCGTCCATCTCAGGACATCATCATCGTCGGTGGCAAAATTCTTATGTAACCGGAAACGGAGGTCAAGTACTATTCTTGGGTTTTATTTGTTGATTTGTTGACAAACTTTTACTTCATATATTTCATGGCTATAAACTTTACTTTTCCCACCAATAGGCCTACGGTTTCATTTTATTACTTTGAACTAAACAATTGTTGAAGAAACAGATCATCTCGCACACGTAAAACTTCATGGGACCAATTTGGTCCCGGAAATTCGAAACTGCGCAAGAATTTCACAGTCCATTCATCATCCTTGCTTGAAGTATTCCATCCACAACACTTTGGTCTGCTTTCCTGAATGAAGGTTGTTGCTGCGATCGCCATAAGTAATATAACTAAGAACTAATACTCACGGTTGCTGGCTCTAGCTGTGAGCTTGTTGATTGTGCCGGTTCGGGCTGAGTGAAATAATGCAGAATTGTACATTTTAAAAAAAGGGTGAAAAGAGCGATGTTTGTTACACAGATAATACAAAGTTCGATCTGTTGTGATCGCAAGTAATGTACTCGGTCAAAGTACTTATACAGATACCAACAGTTGCTGGTGGTTGTTGCTGCACCTTGGGAGACGACCGTGCACGTTTGGGCTGAAAGTTACAGACACAAAAGGAAAACAATTTGATGTTACCTAAATAATGCAAATTGTGTTGGTTGTTCTGAGGAGTTTCATGACTTGACCATTGTTGATCAGAATTGGTCATCCATCAGTCTATCATTCATCACTCATCACGCACACCATTTATCTGTCTCCCAGTCTCCCAACAATCATCACACATCACCTATCATCCATTCTGACCAGTCACTTCATCATTCACTCATCAGGCGCACCTTTAAATAATATTTTAATTATTCATGTGATTGATCCATCCTGCGTTAAAGAACTACTTGAACGAAAATGGCAACAAGTTGTCTTTGTTTTGTGAGTTTTGCCATATTATTATAACGTCCCTCGTGCCACATGAGCAATACAAACAACCACCAAACACATGTTGGCGCTTCAGGGAATATTAAGCTATTGGTTTAAAAAGTGTTTAATGTATTTATCCTAATTTTGTTTGTGATTTGTTTAGAGCAACTTTTGTTTAGTTGCCGGAGTGTAGCTCCAGACTTCACTAGACTACTATTCCGATCACAAGTCACAATGATGGAAGTGCAACTATACTTTGACTATTTATTAAGCATTTGTTAGGAACTTGCAATATGTTCTTTTTTCAGTTTGTGTCCGGTTCGCCGAAAGTTCGGTATCTGAGTTAACTTGATTGGTTTGGACCTTGTGTAGGTTCTTGTTTTTAGTTTGTGTCCGGTTTGCCCATCAAAGTTCGGTATCTGGGACATAAATGAATGATTTGGACTTTGTGTAGGTTCTTGTTTCTAGATTGTGTCCGGTTTGCCCAACGTTTGGTATTTGGGATAAATGAATGGTTTGGACCTTGTGTAGGTTCTTGTTTTAAGTTTGTGTCCGGTTTGCCCAAAGTTCGGTATGTGGCATAAATTCACACAGGCAAGATTTGTTATTCTCTTGTTATGGAGTCCTTTTTCTTCTTTTCTTTTTCCCCCCCCATTAGGCTTTCGTTTTATTTATACATAATAGCCTACTGTTAACGAGCACTTTACATAACTGAAAAGACATATTAAATACGCTCTCTTCAAAAAGGTGTTGTTGTTTTTTATCAAACTTTTAAAAGTCAAAAAACCAAACCTGTATTTTTAATATCTGTTGGCCTTCGAACTCCTTGAACAACCTCAATAGTTCTAAACGCTTTCCAAGAGTCCTGGAATAAATAATTTAATTGAAGTTTAAAAAATTTTAAGTTGGGAAGGGTTTAGGGAATACCAGAACAACATAAAATATTCCTTTTGCTGTAAGAACCGTGTTCGGTAAACAATGACAGATTTACCTTATAATCATGCTTTAAATCGACAACCATCGATCCGCCACTATGCAAAGCTTCATATCTCTCTCAAAATTTGTAATATAGGCCCCCTGTGTAACGTTTGAAGCTTTGCATATAATATTGTGTAAAATAAGAAGTAACTGTAACCAGTAAGTCTTGCGAAGTTCGATCACAATTTTATTATACAAAATCTTTGTTTGTGTTGGCTCTGAAAAGAGAGTAATATTTTTTTCTTCAGGAAAATACTTGTCTGCAGCAGCTATTGCAATGATCATTACAGGGATATTTAAACAAAGACGATGCATAGGTGTTAGGCCCATCAATGAAACACATAATTATATACTGCAGCAGCAGCAGCTAAATGCACAACTGACGCCTATTCCATGGCATTTCACTTCTCAGTTGAAGGGCGTCAACTTGGCAAATTTGACACCAATATTTTTAGTATAGTTGTGTACGCATTTATAATTGATGTTTTTTTTACCCAGGCCCATCACTGGCATATACCGTACATTCCAAGGTCGGGGTGTTTTGTTCAGACGGTTATGGTTGTCTGACTCAATTATTCACATTCAGTGACTCATTACCTATTTTTTTCTTCTTCTGATGTTTACTTTTAATTCCATCAAATAATAACAAAGTCATTGATAATAAAGAGAGCCGCTTGCTGCTGCATCTGCAGTAGACTTTAGATTAATTAACCTTACCTCACACCAACTTTCTTGTCAAGCATGTCCTCCGTCAGGTCGGGTAGAACTTTTCCGGATATTTCTTGCCCTATTTAAAATGAGATGATGTCAATTCCATGTAATTTCTTTTCATTGCATTCATTTTTATTGTTTAATGTCACGCGGGTAAGGATGCAAAATTACAATTATAAATACACTTCCCAAAAGACAGAACAGCATTATCATGACGACAATGCCCTAAGAAAGTTGCATGATACGTTTTTGACACAGCAGTGCGCATTATGTTTTCATAACACATCATATTTCGAGAAAAGGACAACCTTTCCTGACAAAATAACTTCAATATGAGCACAGCGACTTACATTTATGTCAATACCATCATATAATGTACATTTTCAGTGATAAACAGATGACAAGTGCTATTCGGGCCATCAGTACATTGCTGTAAAAGTTCACAGTCGCGGTTTTTGTCTCTGAGTTGGTTATAGCTTTACACTGTTACCTGACATTAAAAGGAAGCCACTTATACACCATTTAGATCACAGTGTGCATTCACAAAACATCATACTTCGATTTTCGGAAGCTTTCCTGATTGTATACCTCCACAGTAGTAATTCAACAATTGTAATGCCGTCTCGTGCATTAAGTGCTATTGAGGCACCGTCTTGCTTGAAAACTCACCATCACAGTTGTTTGTCTCTGAGTTGGTTATAATACACAGTAATATACCTGACATGCAAAGAACTAACACTAATTATATTTTTTGAGAACTTATTCATGTTGTATCCCTCATCAGTTGAGATTGAATTGTATACCCTTATCCAGCCAGTCTGTGTGTTTAGGATACTAACCTATGAAAAGTATTGCTTCATTTTCGTATGTTTTTTCTTTGAGAAAATCAGCCACGTCTTTTGGTGTAGCTTCGTCAAGGTTTATCTTCACTTTGTTGGAGTCATTGACTTTCCGCGGTGGTGAGAACTGACTGCCTTCAGAGTCACCTTTACGCTTAAGATTATCCATACTCAAACTGCTGTCTTAAAAAGAAGGGGTTAAAAACAATATTTAAAAAACCACTCCAGCCTTTGTGATGGAAGTTAACAGGAAACGCGGATAACAATTTTCGGGCAACTAAAACACTTGTAAATAAGGACCGAGGTATTGAAGGCTACCGGTTTTAGGAGAAGGACAATTTAAAAAAAAATCTTATAAACTTAATTGATAGATAATTTGCAACTGCTAATGCAGAACAATGCTAGGTTAATGTATATTTAATGGTTTGCGGTAACACCATGTGTATATCTACTTGCTAGGTAGATTTTGTTTTTTGAGAACTTGTCTTGCTATTTATTATACTGTCATGGCGCGGAGTAGATTATTCGGCATTCGAGAGACTACGGGCGACCTCAGCTCTGACGGAAGGCTAAGAAATCGGCCGGGACTTTTACTTTCGCTTTGTGGATAGAGGGGACTTCTTGTTTTTAACTGCACTGCCGCAGATTGATTGTAAAAATACAATGTGTGGTTATAAGGAGTTTGGAATTGTTCAAATATGAAACGACCACCTTCCGGTAACCATAATTCATGGTCACTTGTCCAGGCGCTTGGGTTCCCAAAATAGGCGGTCAAGAGTGTGGGGGTTGAAGCGATGCTCTCAATGCGTCACGTCGCACATAAACGTGTGTGCACGTGATGAGATCTGGGCTATCTGAGAGGGGCTCACCGTGGTGGCGATGATTTAATGGTGTTCAATTAAAGCTGGGGACGATGGAAGTGGTACTCATATGTTTTTACCAAAGGCAACAAAGTCACCAGGCAGTCTGAAGGTCAGAGGAATCGATTTATCAGAACTCTTAATTACCCAGCAAACAAACGGTGTATATGAACTCTGCCCACGTAGTAGAAGTAGATCGGACCTGAAGGATGCCTTAAACTGTTAGTAAAGACGAGTCCATTCGAAGAAGGGTGATAATATGTCGTGTGCATCCTCTTGTATCCAATCATGTTGGTCAGAGCCCGGAAGAGGGAAGACTCAAAACTTAATTGATGACACCCAGTCTGTAGTTATTGTTGATGGTGTGCTAAAGTGGGTCACGCAACTGGTGATGAGGGTACGGGCTATTGTCTCTGCTGTAATTTCGAGTAACAGTATGGCCTCTAAACGGTCAGCACGAGTGAGCAAGTAGGCATACGTCTCTACAAACTCTGCGAAGCCTTTATTCGGTTTTTGAATAACTTTCCGATGATTGATAGATTGTAAAAACCAATGTTTGGGTCAAGAGTTGTAATTTCAGAAATATTAAACTTCAACTTCTGGTTTGAACCGAAACTAAAAGTCAAATTATGTCCTTTTTGTGTTGCAATTTGGTGTTAGCTTTTTAAAGACATTTCTGATGATATACAGATAGACAAATCCAACATGTCGCTCTGGAGTTAGGCTATGATTTTTCTTTTGTATACAAAACTTAATCTTCCGGTTTTAAACCAGAAGTCACAGTTAAATGGATTCACACTCTATGTAGCGATTTTGAAATCGTAGTACTTTTTCAATGATGTGAGTTAAAACTTTTTCCAAGCATGAAACTTTTCTTTCTGGATTGAACCGGAAGTCAAGGTGAAATTGGGTCAAACTCTTTGAAGCGTTTGTGAAGTGTTACTAATCCGATGATGGAGACTGTAAAAAATGAATGTGTGGTCAAGGATTTTTATTTTTTATTTTTTTCAAACATTAGGCCTAAACTTTGATTGAACCGGAAGTCAAGGTCGAAACAGTTCATACTGTGATGACTCCACCCTCCGTGAAGTGAGAGTGTGGGATCCGACCCTTCACAATAGACCTTATGCACATGACGTCATTTGAGTAGGGCGCCCTCGCCTAGAGGTCAAAAGAAAGATGTTCATTGGCCAGGCCTGTGCGCCGCGCGTACAAATCAGCGCGTTTCCATTGTTTCATCATCAGTTTACCTCTAAGATGGCGGCTTGGTGACGTCAATGCATAAGGTCTATAAAGGATGAGATGATCGAAACACTAGTTGGTCTTTCAAATGGATCTTTATTTCTTGACTGACGTTTATGTACTATGACATAAGTGACGACCCTTTGTTTATTATGAAAATAACCCTGCATGTAAACAAATGACACACTACTGTATATTAACAGTTTATCTATACATTATATATATTTCAAGGTCTTTCACAATTAAACTTGATTTTATCAGCAACACCTTCCATAAACTTATCAAGATCAGAAAATGAAATCTTACCCTGGCACATCAGAGTGACTATAAAGTAATGATCGAAGACGGTCTACCACTTGCTCTAGTCTATGGTCACATGAAGCTAATGGCAACAAAAATATAAGATGCAACTAATAATACATTTATAAGCAATGTGCATACATGTTTAGTCTTGTGAGTGGAAAATACACACATGTTGTATAAATCTAGAGAACAAACATAACCCCTGCGCCGACAACTGACAAGTCATACAACGCATGGCTCAAAATACTACCAGCCATGAGACGGTGTGTAATCCACCACACACAATATAGCCCACACAACAACACAACACAACGTGTGTGTGCACATGACGGTCTCGGCATACACAACACACCGTCCATGCTGTACACTCATGTATCAATCAACACAATACCACATCGCCATTATTACAAAATGAAAAGTTCCACAAGTTTGCATCGAATTTTAAGTAAATACAATCATTATCTGAAGTATAAAACTTACCCAAACTGTTCTTTAATATCTAATTGTACACCTCCGATGTGTTTACTAATGTAATTTTACATTCAACGGGAACCAAACGGATGAAATTATTGCTCCGTTTTACACATGTTCATATTCCTACGCCTTGACAATAGTAACGGGAGGAGATATTATATAGAATATGAACACCTGTTATACTCAGCTATATCAAACCCTTAATTATAAATAAACCTGAATTTGCTCGTCGAGCAAATAATAGCTTGCTTGATTAAATGAACACAGTTGTGGCGGTGATAGGTCATACTGCTTTTACAATAATATTAAAGGGATGTGTCATTTAAAGGTGAAGTTAATGTGCATTAAAACCCAACTCTCTACAATACTTTCGTATAGCATTTGGATTTTAAAGACTTTTCAGATTTTAAAGCGTTTGTGAAGTAGTACTAATCCGATGATGGATAGACTGTAAAAAAAAAAAAAAAACTGTGGTCAACGGATTTTAATTTTTTTTCAAACATTAAACTTTGATTGAACCGGAAGTCAAGGTCGAAAAAGTTAATACTTTTGTATAGCATTTGGATTTTAAAGACTTTTTAGATGATGTATAAGTTGTAAAAATCCAAATTGTAGTTCAGGCGTTATAATTTATTTTCGAATATTAAGACTTTTAAATTTAATTTTTGGTCACAATTGCCTTATAAAAAATTATCCACAAGTGTGCGTGGTGCAGTTCCCCCCCCCCCCCCCCCACCCCCTCACCCAGTGGCGGGATGGATTCCTTTTTCATCCTATGCCATTTACATTGTTTTCTTTCTGCCAAAAAGAATCTTTCGTGATATGTCACTTGTAATTGTTTAGATTTGCAACAATAACATAAGCATTTGAAGCCTGACGTGGCAATTTGTCCGGGATAAAAATAATATGATTCATGTCGTTCCGACATTCAAGTGTAAAGACTACACTAAGTTTGAATTTGAGAAACGCCAGATTTTACCCACTATGTTTTTAATGAATTTGTGGGATTTGTGTGATTAAAGATTTCTTTGAGTAAAATTAGAAGATTGATGTGGATCAGAAGTGCTTAAAAAGTGGGTCTATTTCTCTGTTTTAGGCAGATGGAGGCTTGATTTTCACCCCTCAAAACGCCAAAGGTTCGGAGCTTACGGGGGTTTCGTCCCATGGACCCCCACCAGGGCCTCGCCCCTAGACTCCACCAAGGCTGTGCGGCCGGCCCCTGGCACCCACCCCTCCGGTAAAACAAAATCCATGATCCGCCCCTGGATATAGCCAAACATGACGGGTATTTTTTTTCCAAACCATTATTCGGCAGGAAATTGCTTGCTCCACTGAAGTGCTCAGTGTTTGTCCACATAATTATGTAAGATCCTCAAACAAACACGGCTTACAACAAAATGTCTGTACTCAGTATACTGCGGTGTCGTGGCCGAGCGGATAAGAGCACCGGACTTAATTAAGCTCTGGTGTTTCCAGTGTTCAGCAGAGTGTGGGTTCGAGTCCCGGTCGTGACACTTTTGTCCTTATTAAGTAAGACACTTAACCATTATTGCTTCGTCCTTCGGATGGGACGTAAAGCCGTTGGTCCCGTGTGTTGTGTAATGCACGTAAAAGAACCCAGTGCACTTATCGTAAAGAGAAGGGGTTCGCCCCGGTGTTCCTGGTTTGATTGGCTGCATATTGCGCCACAGCACCTTGTAAACCATTACATGGTGCTATGTAAAGAAATGGGTCTCATACTTCAAAAAGTAGCTCCACACCTTGCAGGAAAATACTGACTGTTGAAGCGCCTTGAGCGTCACTGAGTGACGGATATGAGCGCTATATAAGAAGCCACTATTATTATTATTATTATAGTCAAAATGTTTGATTAGGGTTTGAACAAATTTGAATTTGTGGCCGAGCGAGACATAACAAGAAGCGGTTGACTGGCACAACTGCTTTCAAAAGTGTGATTGGCAACCGGAATTATTAATGTTATTTTATAAAGATGTTTGAATCAATGAACTATGTAACCTTGTGATTAATCAAATTAATGCCGCAATTCTAATTGTACTTGTATTCATTTCAATCTGTATTGTTGTTGCTGTTGCTGTTGCCGTTGCCGTTGCCGTTGCCGTTGCCGTTGCCGCCGCCGCCGCCGCCGCCACTGCTGCTGCTGCTACTGATATTTAGGGGTTGGACAAATTAAAATGTTTTCTTGTCAACCAACGTAGCCCAATAAGATTGAATATCAAAAGTACTTTTGAAAGTGAAAAAAAAAATCAACTGGTTGATGATCAGCGGGTTGCGTTTGTAAGCATCTTTACGAAATTGAGAGTGTGAAGAAGAATGCAGACGTTGACTTTTTGCTCTGTGGTTGATCTGGGGATCCGATACTTGTGCGTGGACATATACGAAAAGCAAAGTAGGCCTACTTTCAGAATCTCATCGACTGAGGTCAAAGGTGATGAGCCCGGATTCTTGGAGCGCTCCAACTCACGATAAAGGTCGCGTAACTACGAGACGAGGACAAGTTGGCATAGTCCTTGCATCATCATGCATTGAGACACAAACCTAATGACACTACCACACTTGAAGGAATGTAATCAGTATGTGTTACTGAGAGGACTTGTACCGAGGATATATCTTTGTAAGGAAAGCATGCACCACTCATCAATCTGAGTTTCTTACTCTTTGTACTTGGAAGAGAAATCGAAACTTTCTTCGTGTGCTTGTGAATGAGTCAATGGGTAGTGAACGTGGTTGGATTGCTCCTACGAGTTTTTTCTTGTGGGGCCTATTTTTGAGCGAGAAGACACGCAATGGACTCAGCTAGTGTTTAGAAGGTTTCGGTCGACACCGAGTATCGGGGCAGCTGGTGGTGACACAAACTTCTCTGCCCAGCAATAAACCAGTCACTTTGTATTTGATAAGCTAGGTTATCACCGCCCTGTAGGGCTGTCTGGCTGTATCTTGCACAGGTAAGGACCGTCTCAAGGTTTCAGTCTTGTAACATATCGATCAATAATACAATGATTCAAGTATAGGCCATGGATCCTTCTCGTTTACAAAAAGTTAACTCGCAGGCTTTTTATTCTTCTTACTTAAGTCTGATTTTCGATTTTGTTGCTCTCAGAAAAAGAAAATCTGCAGAACTTGTAATAAAAAGACTGAAAATTCTGCAGACAATCCATAGTCCTTGTAATTATTTTGAATGTCATATTCTTTTTCAAAGGCCACGATTCATGCCCGTAGATTTTTACAATCCAAGCCATCTCTGTCAGGCGAGATAAAACCACCTGGTCGTGGGAAATTTAACATTTTGTTTCGTAATTTTCACGTAAATTGAAGAGTTGTAAAAGTAGTTGCTGCTTTGACAAGTTTTTAGATGTGCCACTTTCTTCACATCAAAAGTTGATAAAATCAACCTGTGCGATCACTATAAGATTTTCGTGCTGGTAGGAAGTCCAGGCTCTGTAGCTCTTTTGTAAAAATGTTTTGTAACAGGTTATAGTTTATTGCCAAAAGTTATGTATCATCAAGGAGAGCTGACAGTGGGGTCCAGACCATGGGTTAGACCCGAGAAGGTCCGGGGATTGGCCATGGGGCCAAGGCATGAAGGATACATTCCCGATCCCATGGGGTTAGGGGGCATCCCATAGGGAAGAAGCAGTCTTCTGTCTTCAGTCAGTCTGATGAATATAATTATTGTCTAGGCCCTCAAAATATTCTATACGGGTTTTCGTTGTTTGTTTGTTTAATTTGTTTTTTTAACAGCAATTGTTACAAGTCAACATTAACGAGGGATTTGATTGGCTGTTGGTCAATTTTTGTTTCTGCTATAGTATACAGTTAGCACGAAGAATTGCTTTTCGTTGAGCAGCGCTATGAGATTGGGCCCAGCTAGGTGGTTGGAGCCCAAGCCGAAGCCCAAGCTCAAGCCTTGGTTTCGAAAACGGCCATGTATGGTGAGATCAATGCCGGCCCTTTGTGTGAAAAACAGAATAGTTTTATTTAGTCTACAAACAAACGACACACAATGAAGATGGCCTTGTCATTGTCTACAGACTACCATGACATAGCTATTATATACAGCCGAAATGTTTGTCATCTCTATACTAATAAGTATTGTGTTCATGCACCGTGTCATTGATTCAGATTGCACACCTATAGTGAGAAATCACTCCGTCCCGTCTGTTGCTATCAAATATTTACTTAATAATCAATTCTTCTTTCTCGGTCAGTCATTAGACCAGTTAGTAGATTAACGTCATCAATCTAATTAGCAACTAGAGCATGGTCAAAGAATGTGAAGCATAATTATAGGCTATACCCACAGCTAAATAAAACAAGGGGCAAGTGATGAAGACAATAACGTGATAACTTCCGTGACAAATCTGTCATCATTGTTAAACGATAGGTTGAGAGGGCATCAGTGACAGTGATTAAAAAGTATACGCTGCGCGTTGTGCAATATTGGTCTATAGCCCACAGCGGGAGTTTAGGGTGGGAAATCCCCACAACTCGCTATGTATACTTTCTTATTCTTTCAAATTGATACCGTCAATCGAAAATTCAATTTTGGAATTTGAGCACAAAAATTAACTGGACACCTGTCAGGGATCCTCTGGCATAGGATGTCTGCTTTTAAAACTCTATGTCAAGTTAAGCATTTTAGCTTTGCAAAGAAGATGTTTTACAATTACCTCAATTGAAATAAATCTCAAATGGATGAGCTCCGTATACTGCAGCTATGACCGGATGATTCTGTTTAATTGTGAGATTACCACCCATTTCCATTAAGTTTTAGTTAAGTGTGTTAGGTCGATTGTTCGTTTTTTGTTTGTTTGTTTGTTTGTTGGGGTGTTTGTTTGTTTGTTGGGGTGTTTATTTGCTTGTTTGTCGTTTGTTTGTTTGTATGTCTGTCTGTATGTATGAGGGGCTGTCGGGTTGGCTGTTTGTCTGGCTATCGGGCTGTCTGTCTGGCTGCCGGGCTGTCTGTCTGTCTGTATGTGGTGTGTTTTGTGTGTTTTCTGTTTTTTATTTGTTTGTCGTTTTTGGTGAGGTATGATTAGCTTTTGAACAATAAATGGATAATTTGCATTGAGGAATACGAATTTGAAACTTAACAACGGTGAATTAAATTGATTTACAGAACAAGATCCCCTTTGTTCTGGTGGACGTCGATCCGGCTGCTCCGGTGGATTCCGACGGACGGAGGCCTGAACTACCCAGCAGTCTTCCTCACCAGGACGTCCCAATACTGGTTGACGGAGAGTGACTAAACGTCTTTGAAGGGTAAGACAGCAATCTTAGGCGTTTTAATTCAATATCGAAAATAAACTTGTTGGTTTTTTTTCTTCCTTTTTCGATGGGTCGTTCAGCAATGCTCTTGCGTATGCGATGTTGCGAACTAGATCATACCCACAGTTCTCGCACCAGTGTCTTAACAGTCGGCTTAAACCGTCACGACAGTTTGGACTAGTTCGCATCGGACAACGATAAGCTACGTCGCAATGGCAAATTTAATTTGCATTAGAATCATTTGTTTTTATAGTGAACAAAAGTTTCAGGACGCAGTACCTTGTGTTTCCACATGCAGTAAGGGCCGCTGTCGGCACGTGCTAACATTTAAAATGTTTCCATCGTTTTAACCATGTCGTACTGGTCAGCCATGCCTTGATACGTTGCCATGCCACACGTCGGACTAGGGGTGTCTATCAACAAATGGCAGTGATGTTGAATAGGAGGAGCAAGACAAAACTCTGCCCGCATCCTTTGTGAACAGACACGGTTGTCAATGGTAGATGAAACCAAGTTATGAAACTTAATTATTTAAGCAAACAAACAAGTTTAAATTAACACAGGCAATTGCGTTAAAAACCAGCGTTGCAACTTACCAGCGCGCATTCAGAGGGGGCTGACACACTGCGTGTGTATCGTTGTACTGCTAGTGTGTCACGGGGAAACCTTCTTGTCCATGCTCTTGCTGCTGTTTCTCATTCCGCTCTGTTTAAAAAGAAAAGCGGGTGGAGGTCATGGATGGTATTTACAACCAAAATGATTGACAATTTACTTGTCTCGTGGTACAGCTGAGAAAGTAATCAATGCTCTGGTCACTTCACGCTTGGATTGTTGCAACTCGCTCTTGGTTGGGCTTCCAGCTGCATCTATTTCACGTCTGCAACGTGTCCACAATAATGCAGCTCGAGTCGTCGTCCAAGCTAGAAAATACGACCACATTTCGCCTGTCCTCAGACGCCTACATTGGCTCCCCATTGCAAAGAGGATCACCTTCAAGATCTGCCTCCTTGTGTTCAAGGTTCTGCACGGACACGCCCCGAAGTATCTTCGCGAGCTCATCTCAACACCAAGCAAAGCAGTCCTGTTCTGAGGTCTGCAGGATCCACTTGTTGGTAGAACCAAGATCAAGAACAATTCGATACGGAGACCGTGCTTTTGCTAAAGCTGCTCCTGCCCTGTGGAATAAGCTCCCTATCACACTTCGCAAAATAACATCACTCGAAATTTTCAAGAGGGAACTGAAGTCACCCTTGTTTACATTGACTTTCATAACTTTATCTAATCTACAATTAATATCCATTTTTGTTTAATATTTCCATTTTGTGTATAGGCGCCTTGATCGGTTTTCTGGAGAAGTGCGCATTATAAATTCATATTATTATTATTATTATTTATAAACCATTTCGGGAAAGTATTCCTTTCGAAGTAATATGGTTTTGGTAATTGTTCACCCTCAAAACAGTTGAATAAGAGAAACGATTCGAGCATGCATGCGTTTCCCAGATTTCGGAGGGTTGGTGTCCGTCCGCAAATGCTGCAGCCAGAGATGCGGTTGGTACCCACTGTCACCTCCTAGCTAAACATGGATGGATTCCACGTTAGTGTGTGAAAATACCGTCGAAGTTTGTTCCTGCTGATTTCCTAGCAAGTATAGACATTGTATCCAGCTGAAACTTTCGCGTGTGACTTATATTAGTTATATTATGGTATATTTCTTTATACATATGCATATAAATCTGCAACCAGGCCTATTCATTGATTTATCGTGACAAATGAAAAAAAATATATAAATTAGTAACAACACAACAAAACTATATTTTCCCTATTATATGCAGGCCGGCTATTTTACGGTATCTTTCGACTCGCTACACAAACTACAAGGGCTACGGTGTGACGGTAGCAGAACGAATGACGGTGGAGTCTGTTATCGCTTGGGCACATAGCGATTTACATAGGTAACAGTAACCTGACGTGGAAGCATTGTTCATTTTTTATTATTTTTTTCTATCAAAGTTTATTTGCTTTTTTTTTTTTTAATAAGGGGTTTAATTATTGGTCCACCTCGTGATAATTCGTCAATTTTTTTTTACGAAGGATGGGCATGTCGAAATCATAATTTGGGGGTGATGAATTTGTCCTGCTTATCATGATTAAAACATAATACTTTACAATCCTGCATCCTGAACCATTCCCAATTTGTTAAAAGTTGTTAATGTGTTTATACGCTAATTGTAAAAAGGGTGCATGGGCATCCCAATGTTAATAACAATTTGCACTTTATGTGCGCAAAAGTAGGTCATCATGATTTTGCGTCACGAATTATAAGAGACGGAATGTTTTACTCATAATTGTGTTAATTAATCAAATTGTTCGTATTTGTTTTCAAAATTATTGATAAGGTTTAACTCTTGCAAAAACACTTTAGGGCATTTAAAATGCAAAGGGAATGTTTTGATACTGTTGAGTTGTATACTTAACACCTTTGCAAACGCATAGGCCTACATCTCCAAATGTTATTTTAATGCATTTTGACATGCCCGCTCCTTCGTGAAAACATTGACGATTTAGTCATATTTTCTGTCCTCTGGTACACAATAATGAATATTTGTGTTGTGTAGTCTTTTCTGAATTACTTCGATTTACGCCATTACATGGGTTTAATTCCTATAATGCAATTCAATTCAGTTGGTACTAAAGAAGAATTGTCGTCAGAACTGCCGATAACCTGCAATAAATTTGTTATTGTTGTCTAATTGTTTGTTTGTTTTTATTTTCACTTATTTCAGAATAGTAGGATACCGGTGTGCTTACCCTCAGGTATTCGAAGAATTTCAACTCCAACCCGAACCTGCCAACGAGGCACTCATCGAGACGGGCATTAAGCAACTCTCAAAATACCTCGAACGCCTGGAGAAACGCTACCTGGCATCAACCAAATTCCTCTGCGGCGATTCGCTGACGCTCGCTGACTCTGTGGTAGCTACGGTCATCCTGCAGTCCGAATGGCTAAGGTTCTCGCTCCGTCTTTGGCCGCGAGTTGTCGACTGGATGGAGACGGTGAGCCGGCAGGAGTGCTGGGATGAGGTGCACAAAAACCATGGGGCATTTATATCCGAACTGCGAGCTGGGATACTGTATCCCACTCTCGACAACATTGTCAAATGAACTAACCTCAATATATTATTACACGTTTTACTCAATTCTCATGGGACCATTGAGTTTTCATGTCTTTGTATTACGTCCCTTGATAACGATCTGTGCCATTGTCTTCGATTTCTTGGTCATCCTTAACAATCACATGGAAAGACTGATTCATTATTTGATTTGCTTCGACGTTCTCATCCATGCCTCATTTTGAGTCAGATAACACGGAATGTTTAAGTTGTGCGTTCAGCCCAAGAACAGTGATTGATAACGAATTATTGATAATTATCGTGACGTGGAAATGATACGGTATTAGTGTCGTAAAGAAACCATTTAACACATTTTGTATGTTGCTTCTATATCTATCATAGTTAAATTGTTTTAATTTATTTTATAAAAATCTTATAGTTGTACGGCCTGTCGTTTCATTTTCATTTCATAATCTACATTAAAAACTGTTTACACCTAAAAGGTAAATGTATTTCATTGGTTATTATGCAATTAATTATGTTTTATTCAGACCGAATGAAATCTGGTAAATAACAGATTGCCTCGTAAGTGGTGCACTTGAACGTTCCCCAAACAATACCCCACAGCTTCTATATTGGTTTAATTATTGATGTTATTCCAAACTCAATATTGACTTTCCAGCCAGAGGCCACGCTCTGGTTATACAGAAATTCCATATCTGGCGCTGTGATAGGGTTGCTAACTGTACACAATCTCAGTCAAGATAATAAGCAGTTGCTAGCCAGGAGACCGGGATAGTTACAGAATAACTGTTGGAACGGGTGCATGTGTATGGCGTACACTGCACATGAAGTGCGCTATCTTGACCTACGGGGTATACTCGATACAACAACTTCAAGATTCCACACTCTGGTTTCTCCACATAATATTTGAGTGACGAGCTAATTTGAAAACAGTTCGTTCTTGTGTGTACTGTGCCCTCTCGTTATAAATTAAATAAGTGGATTCTTTGATTAATAATTCTGTTGGAGGTTGTAACATTATGGACACAAGTTGTTGGTGGTAAAATTGTGAAGCTCGTTGTTTTCAATTTTGCCCTTCATTCTGATGCTTGGTCCGGAGGCCGAAACTGAAGTGCTGGTGGAACTAGCTGAAGAGTTTAATTTTTTTTATTGTATGAAGATTGTTACCGAAGATTCTGAGCTCTGGGATTGTATAATAATGGCCGGGAAAAACGTCCAGCTGCGTGATCAGACTAACAAGGGAGCTGTTGAATCACTACGATCGTCTATTAATTCAAACGCTGTTACGCACGATCTTAAACACGACCGACAGGTAAACGACTCGGCGTCGAGGACTGCCCTGGAAGATGAAGATGGTTACTTCGTGTCCGGCGGGTCGTTGGTTCCCGTTTCACTGGTGAGGTCGTTGTACGAGCTGTCGGCACTAGATGTGAACGGGAAGATGATTCAGTTTTCCCGGTTCGAGGGACGGGTGGTACTGGTGATGTGCGTGGCAACTGGAGACGAGCAGTCTACCAGGGAATTCACACAGGTGGGGAGAGGTCTATTATTTTTCCGTTATGAGAACGTACTTAGCCCGACTTCATGAGGCCTGATCATAAGCACAACAATTTGTTAAGCACATTGCTTTGCAGAAACAGGTTACCAGCCAAAATTACATTAGGTTGTATCTGTTGTGGTGACTGGTGTCCCACTCAATTTTTGCTCAAATAATTATGTCAAGTAGGCCTAGTATTTTCTGCTTAACACTAACAGCTTTAATAAAGTACACAAACCGATGCTATACCAAAAGGCAAAAATCTTTCGCAAAAGACCTTTGCATAATCATTTTAATTTCTTAGAGCATTCTCAAACATTTCTCATGTTTTGGGTTTTTTCGTTGGTTTTTGTTAAATGATTACTTAAAAACTAATTTAACTGATTTATTTAAGAATATGGATAATTGTTTCTTGCAACTCTCATGTGTTTTAAGAACAAAAGGTAATTATTTGATTGACTGACTTCGTAGAAACATGATGTTTGCTTGACAGATGAACGAGTTTGTGTCCGCCTACGACTGTCGCGGCCTGAGCATTCTCGCCTTCCCTTGCAACCAGTTCGGTAGCAAAGAACCCTGGCACGACCACGAGATCCCACTCTGCATGTGTCACGTCCGTCCCGGCCGGGGATTCGTACCAAGGTTCCACCTGATGGGCAAGTGCGAAGTGAACGGCCCGCGGTCTCACCCGGTCTTCGAGTACCTGAAGCAGCGGCTCCCGGGCTGGAGTGACGAACCATCGGCCACCATCAGGTCACTGCGAGGAAAACTGCTCCCGCCCAAGGCTCCGGATGTCCGCTGGAACTTTGAGAAGTTCCTCATCAGTTACGACGGCAAGCCGTACAAACGGTTCTCGAACATGACGCCGCTGAAAGCGATCGTTGGGGAAGTTAATGACTTATTGAGGCGGTCGGTTATAGCGATGAAGTCAACAAACGGTCGGCATGGGGGAAATAAATTTCTTCAGTATGATCCCACTAGGCAAGATAAGACACATTCAAATAAAACTTCCAGACGTATGAAAGAATTTTGAAGGTACCCTACAGCTGTAAGCATGGAGGATTGACTCTAATTGTTTGTTCCATCCAACAAAATATTCTTCAAAATCAATCGGGAGTTGTGGTTATTCATCAATCATGGCTCGCAGTTATTTGAATATTTATTATGCTTTTTTCTGTTTCGTTTATTTTTAAAACCCATAGTGAGTGCTGTAACACTAAGTTATGGCAAATGTTATTATGAATCACTGTTTTCTCCAAAGTGCAATGACCTATGGATTCCAAGTTCTTGATATACTAGACTGGACTATTCCACATAATTATCTGTGGGGGTCAGATCCCTGTGACAGAAATGGTGCTCTTTTTGAGTGGCTTTTTCCAACAACCCTACCCGCTCTGCCAATCACCTTTTGGCCTGCATGGGGTGCTAGAACTAGTAGAACTTTTCCGCATATGTAAATCTGATGGGGTTTACCTCCACTGAAAGATTTTTTTAGAGACCGTTTATCCCCTTAAAAATCATCGTACAGTTAAAATGTATTGACCTTTAAAGGCAATGACCTTTAAAGGCAAAGTATATACCTTTGGTTTTTGGAATCTGTTGATTGTTTTAATCCTATACCAAATGTAGATATTAATATAAACAATAAAACTCACTTGTGAAAATTTCACTTCATGGTTGCTCTTTTGAGATATCGCCGAAAAAGCGGAGGGTATTTCCTCACAGGAAGAATAAAAGCGGAGGGTATGTCCACACAGGAAGAATAAAAGCGGAGGGTATGTCCACACAGGAAGAATAAAAGCGGAGGGTATGTCCACACAGGAAGAATAAAAGCGGAGGGTATGTCCACACAGGAAGAATAAAAGCGGAGGGTATGTCCACACAGGAAGAATAATCCTATAAGGAATACACGATCTCAGAAACGTTTTTTTTATATCGAAAGCTGCTGTACTTCTTACCACGTAAGTTTTTAAACTTCGGATTTTATAGCGCGTCATGATAAAGAAAAATAATGTTTTACCCATATTTTCCTAAAAACTATATATAATTTCAAGCAAAACTATTCCTCTCAGGGAAGTTTCCAACCTGTGAACATTCACATTTTCAATTTGACCAATATTATGCATACTTTTTGAGCATGAGTACTGAAATTATAATTTATATAAGTTAAATTGTTTTTTATTAGCTGGCACAAATAGTCGAACTAAAAAAGGGTCATGTTGCGAACTTGGTAAATGTCATGTACCCTATCTTACAGTTGCTTGGGCGAAAACTTCTTAAATGGAATGCTATATGTTTATAGTTGTTTGTATGTCATGTAATATTGATTTTGTACACTACTGAATTTTTCGTAATAATAAAATACTAATAATAGGGCAAACAATTGTGCAAAACAGTGTGGAAATTTCGGTCACAACAAAGGAAGAAAACTTGAACAGAGAAAAAACAGAAACAAAAAAACTATTCACAAATGAGTACAACATTTTTATTTGTGTAAAATTTCGGGCCAATCGACCCCTCTGCCCCCCACTCCACCTTTCCAAGGAATCCCCACAACCAATAGGCCTGAAAAACTAAACCCAACACCTTTTCCCCCTTGTAAATCAAATATTTAAAATCAAATATTTAAAATCATGGCTTTTATGGTTTGCTGTAAAATGGTCCTATATCAATGCGCCCCAATTGACTTTCAACCTTGGGTAGTTCTCAAAATGGCCCCATAATAATACTGACAAGCGTGATGCGCTTAGGGCCCATTGAGGGGGTGTTTTCATTTTGGCCGAGCATAGCTCAACAATCAACGGCTATAAGTTGAAAAAAATAAAAATAAAAATCACTTATCTGAAAATGCATTTGTTTGATTGTATTTCAAGAGGCTGAAATATGTAAGGTTTTTTAAAAGGGTATTTTGAATTATTAGCATTGTACAGGTAGTTGGTTGATATAGGAACATCGATACACCCCGCAACTTTGTACAGCGCCCCCATACGGAATGTGTAAGAAAATCTCAAAATCATAATTGGCGCGTTGATCATCTCCTTCAATGACTAGGGGGTTACCATTTAAAATGGTGACTTAAACGACACTGAGAACTTATCTTTACACGCTATTAACTTGCGGGTTTTATTTCACTTGTTCTAAAACAAATTAATAATGTAAAATTAATTTTATTAATGCCCCGACTTCGAGACCCCATAGCATGCCCGACGGCAGTTTCCATCCGTTTCTATGAGACGCTAAAAATGTCACTTCATCAAAGTGCTATAGTCTGTCCTCCAAAACATAATGCAGATTCAAAGCTATAAAAGTCACGCGTGTAACCATGTGTAGAGTCGGGATACCAGCTGCACCGTTACCACGAGGGGGCGGAGTTGAATAAACTAATCGGATCATTGCTGTTTTGTGTGTGTGTGTCTTCACCATGCACACAGCACATTGTGATGGCCGCAAAGCCGAGGCCGAGGAGATTTGTTTCTCAAACATCGATCGAATCCGGCCAATAATCACCCTTCTGAATAATTGATTTTGGTGAGTATTGAAGTATATTTTTATTTTATTGAGTGTGTTTTCTACCTTGCTGAATAGGATTAGAAGGGAACAAAATATGTGAAACAACGACTGTTCGTCTGGACTGAACTCTGAAGGGGCTAGTGTAGATTTGCATTATGTCCATAGACTTTGCATTGAACACTTTCTAGTGTGTTTTGTGTGTGGGGGAATGCTGGATGTACAGACAGTGCAGCGACACCATCCATGATCATGATGATGAAACTTGCTGAAGTTGGGTCATGATTGTGCTCTGGAGGTGGTACAAAAATTCACAATAACATAGTTTACTTGTTGGAAATCGAGCCCCCAAAGGTCCAGAGATGGCGCTATTTGGGTATGTTATTGTTAAAACTGTGCATAGCATTTAACTTAGAAACCACACACTAAAAATAGTGGAAATCACAAAATTTGAGATTAATTTGATCTGATTGAGTTGTAAGTAGTCTAGTTGGATAGAGCTCTTTGAGACATTCATTTTGATACTTTACTTGTGGGGATCGGTTCATGAAAACCGGACTTATGGAAGGTCAAAGTTAAAAATATTTGACCTTGTTTAATACTAGGTAAAACCACAAAATTTTAGATTACATGTGATGGACCTGTGACCAGTCTAGTTGGAAAGGTCTCTTCGAATCGTTCATTTTGACACCAAGTTTGTAGGGATTGGTCGATGGGATGCCGAGTTACGTCAGGCCAAAGGTCATTTTGGGGGGTTAATATTTCCATACAAATAAAGTGTGACCCCCAGTGTATTAAAATGCACTATACAATGTGTACAGGTCAGGTGTATTTTGGGTATGTTTACAGGAAATCAAATTGGAACCTAAAGTAAATAATACAATGAGAAAAGTTCAACCTATGATAAGAACAAGAGCAAAAACTTGACCTTTCTCAGACTCAAGGTCAATGATATAAGGTCAAACACTTGACCTTTATATGTCCAAAGGTCAACTAATTAAAGGTCAAAGAGTCTGGAATGAGCGGAAAAGAAATGAGGCCAAACATTATTTTTTCTCTTTAGTGTACGTAGGCTTCTTTGCATTCAGATGTGATATGTTCATAACTTTATACTTTTAAATAATTTGCATATGTTGTAGTATAAACCAAGCTTAAAAACTGAATACATTTTAAACAGGTGTGTATCCAAATGTTTAATTTATGGGAAAAAAATAAAAAATAAAAAAATGCTATTTAAATCAATCATGTTGTCTCTTCTTTTGTTTGCTTTGATTAACCATATTCAAAGTTATAATGACAAAATCCTGAAAACTATCGATTATATTTTAATTATAAGGATACCTTTTGGGGGCTTTTAAACTTAGAAAATTAATTATTAGCCAACTCAATGTTTTATTACTTTAAGTTTATTATTAATTATTATCCTAGTCCGTTATAATAATACCGGCTACCAGTTAATTCCTGCACAATTCTAAAAGCCATACCCATAACACAAGAGTAACGCCATTGGTGAGTGCTGTCGGGAACCAGCGCAACCAGTTGTGCGTCAACGTTTATAACCACTGACTGATACGTCGCGGCAAACCGACTCTTCGGATTGCTTCGGTCCCCGGTAGCCCATACTGAACAAGTTCGCGCAGGAATGCGAAACAGTCTGAACAGTTTATTTTAAAAATGACTTGTTGGTTGAATCCTTAAGAAAATTCTATTAAGACAGCATTAAACTGCACAAAATCAGTAATTAACTATGCTCACCTCCGGTATCTGCTAAAACAATGGACTTTTCAAGGTTTTCTGATGAAAGATTTCGACAGTTTTACTTCTAAATGTTAAGTCAATCACGATATCAATAGAGAGAGCACATCGCCATCTTTAAATTAGATCCGGTAAGTTTTATGAATGAACCGATTGACAGTGTCTGAAACTAATATCAATCCGCCCATACGTCATGCGATTTTACAATGCACGAGTCGATGGGTCACGAGATCTCATTCACAAAAAACGTTAACGGACAAACAGCGCCCTCTAGCGGTTGTGGTGCTCGCTATTAATACATTACAATTTTTTGTGACCTTGTACCAGCGCAACATTTTCGCGGTTGCGCACAACAGCCAATTCCCCTTGCGTAATTGAACATTTCCCAAGGGCCGTATCAACGTGTTTGACAATCAAGCGCGAAAAAGCGCGACAACTAATAGTTTTAATTCAAAAAGTAATTACATAATTAAATACTCAACTAACTGTCATTTTTGGTTCATTATGGGGCCCTAAGAGGATAACTACTTACAGTTCACAATGAATTTGAGCGCAGAAAACAAGATTTCTTGTGATTTTACAGAAGGTTTTTCACAAATACTCCAACAAAACAGCCGTCAAATTGCATATCGATCACGAGAGAAAAACTCCATCTTGAAAGTAGTTCCGTTTATTTTTATGAATGAAACGATTAACATGGGTTAAATCTATATCCCTCCGCACCACCGATCGCTCTATAGCGTTGTACACGTCGAGGTAGTCACAGTTTCCCATTAACAAAAAGTGGCTGCGCGGTGAACAGCGCCCTCACTCGGTATTGATTGACACTACTAAAAAGTAAAAACACGGCGGTCCACGTCCACGCAGCCGCGCGCAGGGCCACCGAAATTCACCAATTAGTAATTTAAAATGTATTATTAATTTACCAATCGTTAGGCCTAATGCCAGTAATGATTCTTTTTCGCTAATGATGATTTGGTTAGTGTTTTGTAACTATTAAATATTAGTGTTAATAATTTTGTAATTTAATATAATTTTACATGTAACTTTGAGTTTCACTTGGTCATCTACATTTTTATTTTTTGACTACAGTACTGATGTTGTATTGGATACATAATTATTTTAATTTTTTTAGTTTACTTTATTAGTCATGAGTGAGCAAATTGCTGAATCCCACTTCCACTGTTAATAACTTTAATAAGGTCGCACTTCACCTCTTTGATGAAATGATAACAGACTGGACATTATAAATTCCCTTAAAAAATCCTATATGAACCATGTTTACTGCTTAACTAGTAATTATTGATCTTTCTGGAAAATAAATTATCTGAGATCATTTGACAGAGAAATAGTGTGCACAGGTCAGATACGACAAGTTTGCCTCAAGGACATGACAAGTCAATAAACTCTCTTTTTCTAATCATGAGTATGTATAATAATAATAATAATAATAATAATAATAAAATTTCTTTATGTAGCACATTTTACAATAATGTCTCAATGCGCTTTGCTTTAGTGTCCTAGCCATTTTATAATCAATGACAGGTTTGTGTTATATTCATTCCCCCGATCTGATTTTTTGTTTTAGTGGTCAACGACGCGACTCGGTCAAAGACGAGTTCGCAAAGGAACGAGCCATCATGAATGACCTGGATGAGCGTGGCTGGAGCCACATTCACAATGCAGCCTATCATGGCTACATCAAATCCATACAGAGGTTTGTAGCAGCAAGTGAGGACCAGCTGGAGTTTCCCACCAACGATGATCGTCTCATGACGCCGCTCCTCCTGGCTGTCGATAACGGTAAACTGGACACTGTTCAGTGTCTGGTGGAACTCGGCTCAGATCTAAGGTATGTGAATGCACAGAATCTCAGCGTAATTGAGCTGTCAAGTCTAAAACAGAATGTGGAGATACTGGAGTACTTCATCCAGATGGATCACCCAGATCTACCTGTGTGGAATAGATTAATCAAGTTTGCTTCGTCGGACAATGATGAGGAGGCCGAGGCGGCAGGAAAGATGTTGATCAAACTGACTGAACCTGGTCCAGCTGGCACTCTCAGTCCAAACTGGGAGGCCGTCGTTGACCAAGAGTGCATTCCTTCCACAATGAAGATCATGAAGTCCTTTGTGTCAAACTCTGCCAAGTTGTACATGTACACAGTGCTGCTAAATATCATACAATCACAGAAGGCTAAAGAGCAAATTGTGAAAGAAGGCGGGATACCTATGTCGCTGGAACTGTTTAAGAGTAGCTCAAGGGAACTGATACTAGCCGGTGCCAAGATGCTGTGCCACCTGTCCAAAGTCCGAGAATATGTAGACTCAATGGTACAACATGGAGCTATCCCTGCTTTGATCAAAATCTGGCAGACAAGCAGCGATCAGGATCTGTTGGTACAAGTGACTGACACTCTATCGGAGATTGCAGCTACTACCCCTGAGCACCGACAAACCGTTGGGAGCACTACAGACAGCATGCGAGCATTAGTTGGTTTGTTTGAATCTTGCATAACCAAAGAAACCAAGCAGCCGCGTGCACTCCTCATGGCCCTCACCGTAGCTGTTCAAAAAATTGTCCACGATGAACAATCCAATCAGAACAGTTTCGTTGATGAGGGTGGATCCTCAGCTCTGATCACCCTCGCAAGCGCAAAGAATAGAGAACTGCAACTGAGCGCTATTACAGCAATCCATTTATTAGCCAAAGACAATCCCCACACACAAAAGATCATCTTGGAAGAGGGTGGAGTCATCCCCTTGATGACGCTTTTGAAGAGGAGCAGTATCCCCAAAGTCCAAGTTTGTACAGCCAGTGCTCTGTGGGCGTTAGCCGGAGAAAATGTCGACGAGCAACGCACGATGGCGGGAATGATTGGAGTCGTGCAGCTGATTGACTTTCTGAATGCGCAGGTTGAGTTTGACATCCTCCATTACATTGGAGCGGAAGGACTCGCGGTTCTCGCACGGGGACCGCACAACAAGCAAAACGTCATCGCGCAGGCAAACGGCGTCCAGCCTCTAGTTCGCCTTCTCCGCTCGCCAAAGGAGCACATTGTCTTAAGTTCCATACGTGCTCTGAGGCACCTGTGTGTAGGGATTGGTTACATTCCACACAAGGAGAATCAAGACACAGTTCTCAACTCCAGAGGAATCCGATACCTGGTTGCTCTGATGGTTCACTCCCGTAACGAGCTCATCAGAGTTGAATCAGCACTTACACTTGGCTGCTGCTCAATTGGTAGGTATATAAATTTATATTCCACAAAGAGCTAAGATGATTGATCTTAAGATATCAATCTAATTAACCACTTCACATTAGTATTTTGAAAAGAAATTCCGTGCCCATCCGCTGGTAATTTTTCTGATTTTTGTTTAGTATCTTGAGTAATTGTTTTACTTTGAAACCCTGACTTGACAAAGGAAAGTAAACAAGGGTTCTCATAATTAGTTCCGGGATTTGATGTTGTGGTTTGAGAAAACTGAGTACGCACTCTCCGTGATTCGCAGAACCTCGGTCATGAGGAGAGGCTGAAAATTGTCTATGGTAAGCTCCATACTCGAAATGCTTCTGTTAGAACACTCAGAATGCTCGGACTTACTTCCCATCTAGCCGAATATAATGAGGAAAAAAACCCAATTAGGACAAAGGTGTCGTTCAACGGGAATTGGTTAACTGCTACATAAACAAAGTGTTTATTATTATTAACTTTGTCAAAGAGTTTGTTAACTAAAAAAACAACCGAACTTTCACCTTCCTTTTAAAATAACAAAAACATATTTCCCTGCACAGGACTTTGATAATCCCTAAGATCAAAACCTTTAGGCCCTATTTATTCAGAAAACAAATACACTGGAATGTTGGGTGTCCATTACAAAACAAATCACCATGAAATGTATGGCTTTGTAATCTATGATCATAAATGATTATAAATGCTGTTGATAACAGTGCAAACATTGTCCGTAGCATCGGATTACAAGTGATACGACTGTGGCAAGGTTTTTGCCAGGATTTGGTGAAAGGATGTCCAAATTTGCTGGAATTCTAAAAACTGGGTGTCCAAATTGTTCATTTACATACATGTACAATACAACTTACGTGTAAAATGACAGATAAAACAGGGTGTCCAAAAGACACCTAGAAACAGGGTGCCCTTACACAACCACAGGTGACAAACAAGTCTGTTTTGATTTCATATTGTAGAAACTTGTACTTGTAGGTACAGCCACCGAACATGTGGTAGTAGCCCAAAAGAGTCAACAGTACCAGGAACTTTTGACAAACCTAATATTGATAATAGATTTGATGACGATAAAGACTGTCCTTTGGAGATGTTTTAGGCCAAACAAAATAATATGTGTGTTTCCGGTTACCCGACCCTCCCTAGAAAAACACGCCGACCCTAGGAGTTTTTGGACATTTGCAGACAAAATAAAATAAAATATACCCGATCCCACTCCTAAGTTTTTGACAAAATACCCTATGATTTAAGGTTTTTATATTTAATGTTTCCTAAAATTAAAAGTTTAATGTTGCTGAAGTTTGTATTATTTTAATTCTTCGTTGAATTCTTGTTTATATCTCTCATATTTTGTACAAGTGTGGTACTGCAACTATATTTATTGTTACTGGCATTGGACTAGATGCATGTGTCATTTTTAGGGTGTTCATGTACGTATGCAGGAAATCTACGTGCAAGGGCAAAAATATTTTTAACATTCGTTCCTACCCTAAGTTTTGGAGCAATAAAATATTCTGTCAAAATAAAATGTTCTTACATGTATGTCCCTACCTACCCTAAATTTTGAGTCAGTGTAATAGGAAACACACATATTATTTTGTTTGGCCTTATCTGAGTGTGCAAAGTCAGTATCCAGGGTTGGTCTCTAGTTAAAGGGGCTCAATTTTGCTGCTTGGAATAGCTCCTTATCTTTTTTTAAGCATGCACTAAAACACCATGCTGTAATTTATGTGTACTTTGGGTAGTGATAAAATAACACAAATAACCAGCGGAAAATAAATGTACGGTCGGCCATTTTGTGAAGTGGAAAACTTGTTCCTACAAGATGACGGACCGTGTTCTGTTATAAAATTAAACAAAAACTACACATTTTCAAGGGATATTTATCTGAATTATTATACTCCCTTATAAAGTGCTCAGGGCTCGAATTTTACACTGGACCACAGGCCCGAGGCCAGTGATTTTAGCATCGGGCCAGTAAACTCATGTCCGGACAAGTCCGACGGTCTTGTGTTTGTGTTCAAATGTTGACTTTCAAGTTTCAGTCTGATAAATATAATTCTGTTGATTATCGAAGACTACTTGGTACCCATAATATACAAATGAGATAAATCTTCTCTTAGTGCTTTTTCAAATTCAAACAGTTCAATTATTAACCTTTGTAATTGTAGGCATTTTTCTTCTCACTTCAATTCTGGTCTTGTACACAAAATTCTGGTCCAGTAAATTTTTTGAGCTACAAGCCCTGCGGTCTTGTGGGGTTTTCCCAAAAATTCTAGCCCTGGTGCTACCAGGATCCTTTATTTCAACAAAATTCAGTTCACCATTTTGCTGACTCAACATCCAAACTGTTGGAACCTAATTTTGTTGGATGCCTGATCCTACATGTAGTATCCGGACATAAGAATTTAGAAATGTTATTTATGCCACGGTACTTGGCCTTATTTCATAGAGCTGCCTAAGTGCAAAAGGTAGCCTTGAGGGAGTTGAGGCACTTCAACAAAATTTTCGCTTTAAAACGGAATAAGGTTACTAGCTGTTAAAGGTTGTGTACAACATTGGTAAGATTTAAAACATAAATGTTCACAGGTTTGCACATAACCTTCAGATGAACTTAAATTGTTTAAAGATGGTCATTGTGGAAAACTTCCCTTGAAATAGTTTCATGCTTGAAATGACATAGTTTTTAGGAATGAGTAAAACAAAAGTCTTCATCATGCAGGATAAAATCCAATGCTTGAAAAAAAGTTAAAAACAGATGGGGTTTTTCACTGTTTTCTCATGACTCCGAAGACCGATTGAGCTTAAACTTTCACAGGTTTGTTATTTCATGTATATGTGTTGGGTCACATCAAGTGTGGATACAGGTCTTTGGCAATTACCAATGTTGTACCCACCCTCTAACTACCATGTACCATGTGACTGGAATCCTTCTTATTTTTATTCCTTACAGAAAATCTTTAAGGTAATAATATCTGCTTGAGCCATGTACATGTAAGCAGCTCTGCGAATTGGGGCCCTGGTGCAATCATCAATCTAACATTGCTCTACAATCAGACAGAATCAAACAAAAGATGCAGTTTGGTGTCTTCTTAATATGGTTAAAGGTTTTTACATCCTTCTAATAAACTGCAATCGATAATCTCAAGAATGTCGAGAGTTGTTCTACACTTCACTTGGCCAGCATTGGCTTAGTTTCCCTGTACATCAGTTAGTGCCACATTGTGAAAATCCTTTAGTAACACAGTAGTGTTAGCCATCAGAGGGTAGAGGTTATTGGCTTTGTTCAGCATTATTCAACTGTAAACTGTATCCAAGCACAGTGGTAGGATGATCAGAGCCACTTCACTGACATTGACAACCATGGTTACCTCTAAGTAGATTGGGGGCACATTAAGCCCACATCAATAGATTAGTCCCAGAGTATATCAAACCATGGTTTGTATCTTGATTATTTTAATGAATAATGACTTACAATAAACATGATAAATGAATGACAACAGTTTTTACCTTTCCCAACAACAAAAGTCAGGACAAAGTCTGTATGACTGCAGGGGTTCAGCTTTGTTTACCAAGCTAACATTATTGAGGAATTCTAAAGACCTCTTCATCTATTGGAAGGAGAAGTGGGTTATATATGAGGTATCAGGAGCAGGGTTTTAAGCACAGTTGTATGGAAATGTCCATTTGTTAGTGATGTCTTTTGTCATCAGGGGCTAGGAGGTGTAGGTCTTGTTGATACATGGAAGGGGCTTTAAGTGGATGTTGTTTGTTGGGCAATTGTCTCCTTTCTCTTGGGCTGATCAGAAACCTTTTTGGCGGGAGGAGGAGGGGGGGGGGGGGGGTTGATCATGAGGATCCCCTCAAATAAAACTTAAAACACAAATCTATTAAAGTCTGGAGGAACATATACATTGTAACTGGCGCTGAGTTTGTGTACAAAACAGAAAAACAGACTTCAATCTACAATACTAATTAATTTAAAACAATATAAATGCAATTCACTGTTGAGATCAGAGAAGCTTGAACATATCTCAAGACCACCTGTGTAAGTCTTGGACCAGATACATTTTTGCTAGACTATAACCACCACATATTGTTTTTCTCGTCTTGTATTTGGTCGTACGTACAACGTTTCTAGTGCGTAGTAAAACTTTAGAAAAAAAAGGTATATAAAGAGAAAACTTTGTAGTAACCAATGACTTGTTCGAATGCAAGGTTAACTGCCCTGTTAAAGTTACTTTATTCTGGCCAATGGCCTGTGATTCAGTTGGCATTTGGAACCTTGAAGATGCCACTACTGCTGTGCAAACAAATGGACTGCCTCGAGCGCTGTTGTTAAAACTGTGTGTCCCGAGTGATATAATTTCCCCACAGGAGAAGCCGAGGGAAAATAGAATGGGGCATTGCTGAGGGAGTCAGCACGAGTTAAAACACAACTGAATGCAGTATTTTTTATAACACCCCATAGGGCCTATAGATGTGTCCAGACATCTACATGTAGGTACTAGCCTCTAAGAAGCTGCCAATGATTTATAGGGGTATCATGCTATGCGTATAGCTCACGGGTTGCTATGGGTATAGCACACTGGTTGCTATGCGTATAGCACACTGTTTGCTATGGGTATAGTACACTGGTTGCTATGGGTGTAGTACATTGGTTGCTATGGGTACATCACACTGTTTGCTATGGGTATAGTAAAATGGTTGCTATGTAGCACACTGTTTGCTATGATAAACTACACTGGTTGCTATGGGTATGTACATTGGTTGCTACGGGTATAGGACATTGCATTCGCACGGTTTTCTAGTAGAAATAAGCCTGTATCATGTGATGCACTATAAACCAATCATTAAAAAGAATCTTGTATGTAATTTGGCATATTTTTATATTCAAGTTTGTCAGGAAGTTTTGAATGCACAAATTATCCTTGTGAACTTGACAACTGAGTAGTTTATAGAAATTACAGCTGAATACAGTGTCTACTTTCTGAGAAAACAGCAAAAACTTTCATGGTATTTTTACAAGAACGTTGAATCCATGTTCAGCAAGGTAACAGCGGGTACCAGCAGCATCTGTAGCCGCATCATTCGAGAATGGACACCAACCGTCAGAAATCTGAGAAACGATTCATGCATTATGAACCCATTCTAAAGTCAAATGTTTTGGGGTGAAAAATTCTCCAAACCATGTTACTTTGAAGGGAATCCTTGCTGAAAATAGTTTACTATCAACTTCTGCAGTAATTTGTAAGAGACCATTAATTTTGGGGAGCAGTAATTACCAATCTATGACCCTACATTTAATACTTCTTATTAAAAAAAATTTCCCCAAGGTGTATTTCTGTAACTTGTAAAAATTGAATATGAGGCCTCTGTATTGGTTGAAGTTAAAGAGAAGATTAAATTCATTTACTTTTACTCACTGAAGATTTTTGCACCCGACAAAAATAATATAATATTTTGAATTTCCACTGGCATTGCAGGCAACCCTGACGTGATGAATGACATCGCTGACAATATGGACTTCAATTTTGTACACATTCTCCGTCTCCTGTACTCCAAGGATGACCTGGTGAGGTTACTGGCCGGCTCTGCACTGGCCGCCTTTGCCTTCAACAACACCACCCAGCAGCATGAGATCGCTGACTCTGGTGGAGTACGCTACCATTGTTTTGTCCCGTTCCTTGAGTCGGATGACGAGTTCTACAGATGTAATGCAGCTTTCCAGGTACTGAAATTTCTCCCAAAGTCAAAAATACCCCCCCAAAAAGAAACCATTTTTTTTTTGCATTTTAGAATAAGCACAACAAAATGCATGTGAGTTGCTGTAGGGTGTTTCCAAGAATAGATTATGGTTTGAGCAGGGCTCAAAAACTTTTGTTTTTTATTGATTGCCTATCGGCAAGCTTTGGTCACCGATTGCTTGTCTGAACTTGCCTGGCAAAAAGAGACACTTAACATGCTTAAAGGGACACGTTGCCTTGGATCGGGCGAGTTGGTCTATAAAAAGCGTTTGTAACCGTTTGTTATAAAATGCATATGGTTAGAAAGATGTTTTAAAAGTAGAATACAATGATCCACACAAATATGCCTCGAAATTGCGTGGTTTTCCTTTTACTTTGCGAACTAACACGGTCGGCCATTTATGGGAGTCAAAAATTTAAGACGTGCGATTTGAAGAATTTATATCATCAAATTAAGTATCAACATTGCCAAACCCCAACCTGTGTATTTTTATTTTTTAATTGACAGCATAGGCTTTCTGTCATTGAATAAATACAGTTAGTACAATTTATGTCAAATTTGAACTTTCTTAAACTCTGTCATGCACTCACTCACCACACAGAACCAATGCGCTGATGACATGGACATGTTTACTCTTGAATTGTGCATACACTTGATGGCGAGTACCAGTGATGCATTATTTTCACATAATGGGTTCACATAAAACTGACCGTATAGTGTACACCAGCAATGTATTAAATATGAGCAATCTGTCAGGGTGTTTTCACTAGGGTAGTGTTGCTAAGGGCGTTGCTATGCTGAGTGCAGCTGCTGACGGCAACATTACCAGTACTTCACTCATTCCACCGCCTTAACCAATGCAGTGGGGACGAGCGAACCATGAGTACAAGATTGTTTCCAAGGAAAACTGTCAGTTAAGATGGCTTAACCATTACATGCTTGACAATTTGAGTGGATTTTTAATAAGCTTCGAAAGATTTGTTAAAGCACTTTGTAGGAAATCACAAGCACAAGCGGAATTTTAATTAAATAAGTAATATTAAATAAACTCATTAGTGTTTCAGTAAGAGCTTTTGCCCAATCGGGAAGACCATTCAAGCTTCCAGGATGCCTGACAAAATGTCATGGGCAATAAGACAGATAATTTGTAAATGCCTACTGCCAAGGCCCACTTGCCCTCAATTCTCCACTGTCCTCTGCTCTATAGTCACTCAACACCAAAATGTTTGAACTTTGATTGGTACATGTATACCTGGTGCAAGGATAAGCAATTGTTATTACCCCAGCCTACAGTCAGTCTTCAATCTTCCACAATCGGATAACTTCATTAAGACAGTTAGTGTTTGAAATCCATTTTTTTTTTTAATGCTTTAATCTCCTAGCAAGGGAGCATCTCTATTTTCATGAAACCTATCAATACTTTTTTGTTTGACCAACAGGTTGTAGTTTTGGCGCGTATCGTCCCAGATGAAGAGCAAGCTTCGTCCTCTGCAGTAGGCATCAAACTCATTGTTGATCTCCTAGAAACGTCCAAAAACGAATCCATCCAAGCTTTGGCATCTGACTGTCTCGCTAGATTGGCACACACAAGAGCTGGTACGTCCACATGTTTCCTTGGTTAATGGGGGTTTTCAGCTTGAGATTGTTGTTTATAAATGTGTGTTGAATAATGACTAGACTAGTGCTACACTATTGAGCTTGTGAGAGAATGTTATTATTTATTTATTTGTTTATTTGTTGTCGTTCCTTGTGTATGAGGTATAATTTAAGTTAGTGCAAATAAATTGAACACTGTCGTGTCGTAGTCAAGATCGAGACCACAGTATAATTTAAGACAGACTGAGACTAGGAAAAAGTGGTCTTAACAGTAGATATTTATCCTGCTATCCACTTTGTTGGATTATGTTGCAGACCTGCCAACCTGTACGCATTTTGCGTACCATGCACGCATTTTTACATCCGAGTACGGTGGTACGAAATATATGCAGAAAGTACGCAAAAGACGCAAAATCTAAATCGCGGTGTTAAAAACTGCAGCACGAACGGACAATTTTGTTCTCAATTTATTCAACTGTCATTCGTTCGACCCCAAGTGCAAAAACAACCGAACAAAGACACCCTGCATCTGAGTGATTATTATGCACTTCGATAAAAAAGAGGTTGTGCCTAGAACTATATTTTAAATTCTTACTCCCGCTGGAAAACTAATAAACCAATGCGTAACAAAGGGGGTGGGAATGGCGCAATCCAGTTTCGGTCAATCTTTTACAGTACATTGTATGGCCGTATGCATGGATGTACATGTACATGCACACAACGCACGTGTTCGGCATCGCTGTGTGAATAACATGGACCGATCGAAGTGTCAGATTTATACATCGTTTCTGTTAGTTTTACTTTCATTAGGGGAGAATAATGGGAATTTAATGGCCTGTGATCTTTTTATAAGAGAAACAAATGATGAATTGAAGTGGAACTGGAAAATTCTACGGTAGGCTTTCGTTTGTCCGTTTACTGGGCAACCAAAGAAAAGATGTGGAACCTTTCGCATTATTATTGTCGTCAAGTTACTTGCATGCCGAGTAAGTTACTAAGAATTTAGGAACATTGTTCAACAGTGCTTTTCATAGAAATTAATATATGTTATTGGAATAGAAATCAGTCAAAATGGGCTCACCGCCCGTAGGGAAACCCCTGGCAATTTTTTGTTTTATATAATAATTTTTTATTTTATATAATAATTTTTTATTTTTATTTATTTATTTTTAAATATAATTTTTTATTATTTTTTTAACAACTTTTTGCCACTTGAGTTTAGCATCTATGATCTAGGCAATTGGAACATACAGTGCCAACAGTCGAACTGGTTATTTAGTTTTTCTGATTGGGCTTCTGGGTTATGCCGCCGTACACGGGCTTCTGGTTTATGCTGTCGCGCTAATGTGGTACTCAAAAAAAGTTTACAAGGTTGGCAGGTCTGATGTTGGTAAAATTGATAACAATACTGAATACTGATTGTTGTTCCCTAGTATACCGAAGGGGATGGGACTATTTCTATCAAATCAGTGTTATTACAGAAAAAGAAAAATGAATCAGAATTAAAAAAAACAATCGGGAAAAAGAGATAAATTTCCTTTTTGACTATTGAGGGATAATAAGGCTAAATCGTTTTTGACTAAAAACTATGCAGCTAGTAGTACTCTGTACTAAATAAGTTTTGGTTGAGTGTTAAGAACGAGACAAAGATTGGTCGTGGACTCAGGTTGGTGATATTTTTGTGTTTTTTTACCTTTAGGTGTCCCAGCTGCAATCATATCTATCAACGCGATCCATCAGCTCTGTAGATTCATGCTGGCAGAAGATGAGCAAGTTAGGGGGTCAGCCGCCATTGCACTGGGCTACCTAAGCTTCAATCATAAAGCGGAGAGGGAGCTCTTGAACAAGTAAGACTGCGACCGAATTGGTGGTTACGGCAACAGCTACGTTTGTTGCTAAGGGTGTTGTGAAGGACACCCTCTTCATCCCATAATGATGTGGCAATCCAGCCATAGCCATAGCCGAAGTCGTAGCCGCCAGTTTGGACACAGCATAACTACTGGAGTTGGGTACAGGCTAGTTCAGTCTTTATTCAGAGGGAACTGTACTCAATGTTAGCAGAACTTTCACTCTGTGGCGTTTTTTGAAGGTGGATTCTTCCTCTGCTGAAAAAAGGCGGAGCATTCACCAAAAGTACAAAATTCACACGATGGTGTCTCAAGATAAATCTCCTGCAACTAATTTTTTCCTCGGAGTACAGTTTAGCAATTCACAATAATAATACTGTATAGCTCTGCACAACAAAATATATTACTTAATAGTATACAACGTGAAGGTCACAGGTCAACACATGGCATTACATTGTACAATACAATAATGATTCATCTATTTGTCAAAAATAAAAATCTCTCAACAAAATTACTAGCCCGTTGGGCTACCTAAGAGCCAAGTGTAACTAGCCTGTTGGGCTACCTAAGAGCCAAGTGTAACTAGCCTGTTGGGCTACCTAAGAGCCAAGTGTAACTAGCCTGTTGGGCTACCTAAGAGCCAAGTGTAACTAGCCTGTTGGGCTACCTAAGAGCCAAGTGTAACTAGCCTGTTGGGCTACCTAAGAGCCAAGTGTAACTAGCCTGCTGGGCTACCTAAGAGCCAAGTGTAACTAGCCTGCTGGGCTACCTAAGAGCCAAGTGTAACTAGCCTGTTGGGCTACCTAAGAGCCAAGTGTAACTAGCCTGCTGGGCTACCTAGGAGCCAAGTGTAACTAGCCTGCTGGGCTACCTAAGAGCCAAGTGTAACTAGCCTGCTGGGCTACCTAAGAGCCAAGTGTAACTAGCCTGCTGGGCTAGTTAAGAGCCAAGTGTAACTAGCCTGCTGGGCTACCTAAGAGCCAAGTGTAACTAGCCTGCTGGGCTACCTAAGAGCCAAGTGTAACTAGCCTGCTGGGCTACCTAAGAGCCAAGTGTAACTAGCCTGCTGGGCTAGTTAAGAGCCAAGTGTAACTAGCCTGTTGGGCTACCTAAGAGCCAAGTGTAACTAGCCTGCTGGGCTAGTTAAGAGCCAAGTTTGACTAGCCATCCGGGCTAACTACAAGTAAGAGCCAAGTTTGACTAGCTTGCGAGCCACCTAAGAATCAAGTATGACTAGCTGGCCAGGCTATTAGGAAGAGCCAACTAAAACTAGCCTGCTGGGCTACCTTGAGCTAAATGTGACTAGCCTGCCTAAGAGTCAAGTTTGACTGGCCATCTGGGCTACCTACATGTAATAGCCAAGTTTGACAAGCCCGCTGGGCTGACTTGATTCTTAATTAAGAATCAAGTCAGACTAGCCCCAGGGCTACCTAAGAACCAAGTTTGACTAGCCTGCTGTACTACCTAAGACTATCCTGCCAGGCTTCCTAAAAGCCAAGTTGGACTTGCCAGTTGAGCTACCTAAAAGCCCAGTTTTACTTGTCAGTCGAGTTACCTAAGAGCCAAGTATAACTAGCCTGCCAGGTTACCTATTAAAGAGCCAAGTTTGACTAGCCCACATCATTCTTGTCTGGTGTTTTTTTGTCAGGCTAGTGACTAAATCGAGCCCTAATTGCTGTTCCAAACTTGCTGATAGGTCCTCTGTGTATGAGATATTGAAACTTCCTATAAGTTTTCTTGTCCCTTCTTTTTTTGCAGGTGTCGACAGGATCCATACATGTTTAAGGTTCTTGAGTATTACACTTCCAACTACCGTCTGGCAGGTGCTTTCTTAGATGCCTGGAAACACTACAAACACATCGGTCTACCTCAGATTGAGTAAGTATATATCTCATTCACTAAGGTTCACTTCAACCCTGTCACAGGATAATAATTATAAAGCATCACTCACCATTCCAAATCCAGCCACCACCTGCTGCACGCACAAAGGTTTGGCTATATTCTAGCTTTAAAGTTGGCATGCATGTTGTGTGTAATTTTACACACACACATATTGGGAATCCTGTAATTCAAGGACTTCTCTTTGCTCTCCCATTGCTTGGACTTACTTTTTTTTGGCGACGTCGCCATTGGTTTTGTACCCAAAAATGAAACCAGGATGTCCTTGCCCTTTCAAACACCCGGATCACTTTTGTTTAAGTCCTCGGTTTCAACGGGTAGACACGCTCACACAAAAAACACTGTTTCGTTAATCATGCAATTCAACAAAATCATTGCAACACTTATTGTAAGTGAAGGGCAAGTCCAGAGTGCGTGTTTCAAGAATTAATTTGATCTTCAAGAGCATCTGGTCAGTGTATTTTCTCTTGGTTTCTGATCATTATTGAAAAGTGGGTAAGGTACTGTAACATGGGGAAATTGCATTACTCTCTTGGCTCTATGTACAGGCCTTTAATTATGTAAATGCCATTGCTGTTGTGCATTAGCGCCCACAGTGTTGCCATTAAGAATAAAGCTGGCCATGTCCAAATACATCTGTGTGTGCCGTAGAAAAGAATACATCCCACAGATTCTAACTTAATATACTGTGTAAGTCTTCCAAGTATCCAAACATTTTTGGGACCACTTTGGTTGCTTTAACTTGCAAAGGAAACAAACTTGTGCACTTGGATGGGTCCCAATGTTCAAATACGCGCGAGACTTACACAGTCTGTAGTCGGAAATCTACCCAGAGGGGCAGGAACGTACTTGTGTTAAATTCCCTTCATTCATTGTCATTACATCCAACCAACCTAAAAGCATGTTTTGTTTTGACCCATGATATCAGTACGTCGCAGAGACCTTGCCTGGTAGCCAAGAAGAATGGTCCATACTTGAACAACATCAAGAATCCTAACAGTAAGTCACAAACAAATGTGTTTGTTTTCCTTTTTAACTACTCTCAGGACTAGTAAACTGCATCCTGCTGCCACAAAATGGAATTTGTGACTTTCTCAAGTTGTATTTTTTTTAGTAATCTTCTCTACCAAAGTGCTGTGAATATCAGGGCCCAATTTCATGGCTCTACTTACCGTAAGCAAAGAATCGGCGCTTACTGAAGCAGGGAATTCTGCGCTTGCGTCAAGCGTATTTCACAGGTACACAGGGAACAGTGCCCAATCTCATGGCTCTACTTACCGTAAGCAAAGAATCGGCGCTTACTGAAGCAGGGAATTCTGCGCTTGCGTCAAGCGTATTTCACAGGTACACAGGGAACAGTGCCCAATCTCATGGCTCTACTTACCGTAAGCAAAGAATCGGCGCTTACTGAAGCAGGGAATTCTGCGCTTGCGTCAAGCGTATTTCACAGGTACACAGGGAACAGTGCCCAATCTCATGGCTCTACTTACCGTAAGCAAAGAATCGGCGCTTACTGAAGCAGGGAATTCTGCGCTTGCGTCAAGCGTATTTCACAGGTACACAGGGAACAGTGCCCAATCTCATGGCTCTACTTACCGTAAGCAAAGAATCGGCGCTTACTGAAGCAGGGAATTCTGCGCTTGCGTCAAGCGTATTTCACAGGTACACAGGGAACAGTGCCCAATCTCATGGCTCTACTTACCGTAAGCAAAGAATCGGCGCTTACTGAAGCAGGGAATTCTGCGCTTGCGTCAAGCGTATTTCACAGGTACACAGGGAACAGTGCCCAATCTCATGGCTCTACTTACCGTAAGCAAAGAATCGGCGCTTACTGAAGCAGGGAATTCTGCGCTTGCGTCAAGCGTATTTCACAGGTACACAGGGAACAGTGCCCAATCTCATGGCTCTACTTACCGTAAGCAAAGAATCGGCGCTTACTGAAGCAGGGAATTCTGCGCTTGCGTCAAGCGTATTTCACAGGTACACAGGGAACAGTGCCCAATCTCATGGCTCTACTTACCGTAAGCAAAGAATCGGCGCTTACTGAAGCAGGGAATTCTGCGCTTGCGTCAAGCGTATTTCACAGGTACACAGGGAACAGTGCCCAATCTCATGGCTCTACTTACCGTAAGCAAAGAATCGGCGCTTACTGAAGCAGGGAATTCTGCGCTTGCGTCAAGCGTATTTCACAGGTACACAGGGAACAGTGCCCAATCTCATGGCTCTACTTACCGTAAGCAAAGAATCGGCGCTTACTGAAGCAGGGAATTCTGCGCTTGCGTCAAGCGTATTTCACAGGTACACAGGGAACAGTGCCCAATCTCATGGCTCTACTTACCGTAAGCAAAGAATCGGCGCTTACTGAAGCAGGGAATTCTGCGCTTGCGTCAAGCGTATTTCACAGGTACACAGGGAACAGTGCCCAATCTCATGGCTCTACTTACCGTAAGCAAAGAATCGGCGCTTACTGAAGCAGGGAATTCTGCGCTTGCGTCAAGCGTATTTCACAGGTACACAGGGAACAGTGCCCAATCTCATGGCTCTACTTACCGTAAGCAAAGAATCGGCGCTTACTGAAGCAGGGAATTCTGCGCTTGCGTCAAGCGTATTTCACAGGTACACAGGGAACAGTGCCCAATCTCATGGCTCTACTTACCGTAAGCAAAGAATCGGCGCTTACTGAAGCAGGGAATTCTGCGCTTGCGTCAAGCGTATTTCACAGGTACACAGGGAACAGTGCCCAATCTCATGGCTCTACTTACCGTAAGCAAAGAATCGGCGCTTACTGAAGCAGGGAATTCTGCGCTTGCGTCAAGCGTATTTCACAGGTACACAGGGAACAGTGCCCAATCTCATGGCTCTACTTACCGTAAGCAAAGAATCGGCGCTTACTGAAGCAGGGAATTCTGCGCTTGCGTCAAGCGTATTTCACAGGTACACAGGGAACAGTGCCCAATCTCATGGCTCTACTTACCGTAAGCAAAGAATCGGCGCTTACTGAAGCAGGGAATTCTGCGCTTGCGTCAAGCGTATTTCACAGGTACACAGGGAACAGTGCCCAATCTCATGGCTCTACTTACCGTAAGCAAAGAATCGGCGCTTACTGAAGCAGGGAATTCTGCGCTTGCGTCAAGCGTATTTCACAGGTACACAGGGAACAGTGCCCAATCTCATGGCTCTACTTACCGTAAGCAAAGAATCGGCGCTTACTGAAGCAGGGAATTCTGCGCTTGCGTCAAGCGTATTTCACAGGTACACAGGGAACAGTGCCCAATCTCATGGCTCTACTTACCGTAAGCAAAGAATCGGCGCTTACTGAAGCAGGGAATTCTGCGCTTGCGTCAAGCGTATTTCACAGGTACACAGGGAACAGTGCCCAATCTCATGGCTCTACTTACCGTAAGCAAAGAATCGGCGCTTACTGAAGCAGGGAATTCTGCGCTTGCGTCAAGCGTATTTCACAGGTACACAGGGAACAGTGCCCAATCTCATGGCTCTACTTACCGTAAGCAAAGAATCGGCGCTTACTGAAGCAGGGAATTCTGCGCTTGCGTCAAGCGTATTTCACAGGTACACAGGGAACAGTGCCCAATCTCATGGCTCTACTTACCGTAAGCAAAGAATCGGCGCTTACTGAAGCAGGGAATTCTGCGCTTGTCAAGCGTATTTCACAGGTAAGGAGGGATTTTTCGCTTGTGTGAGTGCGTACTCCACGTTACAAGGCATTCTTCGCTTACACAGCTAGCGCAGAAATTCAGTGCTTGCACAGTAAGCGGAGAATGGTGATCGTAAGCGCATAATTTGGCGGTAAGCAGAGCCATGAAATTGGGCCCAGAAAGCAACTTTTCTACTGAATTTAGGCAAAAGTTCTGTATTAATCTCCTTTTTAGAATTTTCTCAACCTCGTCGATTATTTTGTAGAAAGTACAATGTAGGCCCAAATTTTCCTTTTCAAACTTACTATTTATTGTAAAAGCTTGTGAGGGTTTTTTTGTTTATAATTTTTTTAATTGTTTTGGTCGTTGCTTACCTTTATACATGTAGGTGCACATATTATTTCTATGGAATTATTGTCAAAATTATTATCATAGAACAAAGAGTACAAATTTGGGGGGGGGGGGGGTGATGCAACAATTGGGTCTGAGACCATGCACCCTTTTAATATTGTGTTGATATAATCTACAGTAGAATCAGATGACAAAATGAGACAAGATCTAGCAGTCAGGCTGTGGGGGGGGTACACTAAAACAAAACATTAAGTACTAATTGGGTGGGTGCAGGGGACTTATGTGTCCTTGTTTTTTGCCAAAATATGCATGCTTTATTGTGTTCTTTACACCTGTTTTCTTTCTGTTTATGCTTGTTCTGCTTTTCTACTTTGTTTGCAATTCTAGTGATTGATGGGTAAGTTTTAACCGCATCTGCACAACAGCAGCACCTTTGCACTTACCTGTACATGTAGACGGAAATAGTTTTTATTGTTATTTTTTTTAACTGTCCAAACTAACCAAATAACAAATGGCAAGTTGGAGTGAGTTGTTTTCAAGCACTGTTTGTTTTTTGTTTTCTTCATTTAGCATAACAAGGCTTTCCCGTATAGTTAGAATTTGTACACTGTTTTGCCTCATAAGCAATATCTGGATAGTACAGACTTACACAGCATCTCAACAAACTGAACCTGTAAACAGTTGACATGTGGGGTCCTCACGATTTCCATCATAAGTTGAAGCTTTTTTAGGACGATTAGAACATGATCAATAATGTTAAACCACCGGTTCTTTTTCAGAGAGAAACCACCACACAACTAGTAGAGAGAGATTCTTCATTTATGTACATGCAGGCATGCAACTTTTTCTCTTTTCCGCTGATTTCCTCTTTTTTATTCTCAGTTTTACCATTCAAAATTGAAAAATACTATACAAAATCATTGAAATTTTATAATTTCCTCTTTTTTGGTGAAGTTACAGTTGCATGCCTGTACATGGTGTCATTGCAAACCTTATTAGATTACATTGTATTATGCAGAGGAATCAAAATGGTGTCCAAAAGAGAGTCAGTATGCCTCATCTGGGTCACATGCAAATTTAAAAGACATTTGGGACCTTGGGTTTCCAGGTTAATTACTTTAGTGTGTGATCAAAATCACCCACTAAAACGGGTCTGACTTTATAAATGTCCATCAGACTTGCACAGTCTATCCTAAATAAGACATTGTGCCCTGAATTGTCAGGTGTTACCTACACATACTAACCCTTATTGTCGGTATACTCTCCTGCCCAACATGCCCGTGCCTCAAAATTCCACAGGAGACAAGGCATGGGGTCTCCTGATGATACCAGAGCCAAGTTTGGTATATAGAGCTGCTTAACCAGAAATTATGGCTGAAAGATTTCCTGCTAAGCAACAATAAGCAGGATACCACTCACATATAGTACATGTGACATGGTATTTTGACTGGTAAGCTTAATCTGGTAAGCAAGCTCAGGCCACTTTCTGCGCTTGAAGCAGCTCTATGACCGAA
This sequence comes from Leptasterias polaris, assembly GCA_037783415.1. Lineage (NCBI taxonomy): Eukaryota > Metazoa > Echinodermata > Asteroidea > Forcipulatida > Asteriidae > Leptasterias > Leptasterias polaris. Next base: position 1,706,175 of record JAZGTN010000005.1, on the reverse strand, counting down.
GTTGGGCACAGCTGTATAAATAGTGAGCTACATGTATCCAATGCTAGCCGGGAAAGTATGGTACTTTGTGGCATCCTGTGGTACCAGTGAATTGGAGGTTTCTAATATTTGACAATCATCATTTTTCTTTGTTCAACCCAAAATCAATCATCATTTAACACGGAAAGGTGATTTGCTGCACTTGAGGCTGTGTCCATAGAATGAATGGCTCTGGCTTTGACTTTGGCTGTTGGCAAGGAGTTAACATGGTTAATGCTGAAGCTCTGTGTTAATCAGTAAGCTGTAGCTATCTAGCCATAGCCAACAACTTTGGTTTGGTCATGCCAACTTTGGTTTGGTCACGAATCTTGTGCATTTCTCATACATGTATTGGCTACACGGCACATCCAGCTTGTACTATGCAGGTTACTTGCTATAGCTTACTCTGTAACCACTTACCACACCATTAAAACGGAGAATTTTTTCTAACACAGCCGTATCGTGACAGGCATGGATTTACACAGAGTCTGTGGAAGCCATGGCCTCTGTTGACGGGGACTTGGCTTAGGTGCCTCTTCAAAAGTTTCCCATGGACTTAAACATTTTCCTTTGGAAGTTCCCTTTGCAAAAAGAAAATGGCCTTGCCCTCTCAGACATGTCAGAGATGAAATTCTAGGTCTGGCGTGATATACTTATAAGATGACACACTGTGTACAAGATGACAACACACACAAAAGGTGGCTCAATCGATTTACACAGAAAGTATTTACGTTAGGTATTACTCTTTTGATGCACTGAAACAGTTGTGTGTTTGCACCCGCACACTTTTAAGTCCCAAACATTTTTAGCACTGACCAGAAGACAATATTTATTGAACTGCCCTTTTTGTTCTCCTCCCTTTAAACCCCCTACAGTGCGTCAGTACACGATACTGAGTTTTGGGGAGACTGGCTTGAATCCCCCACTAAGTTCTCCAACGAACCAAATGAGTTCTAACTACCACGACGACGCCACCGTGGTGACAGAGAGTCACATGCCTCGCCAGGGAAGCAGTCACCGTTCGACCCATTCCCGGATGAGTAGACAACAGGTGGCAAGTCATCCGTCCACCGCAAGGAGCTACGTCTCTTCACAGAAGTCAACAGTGGTATTTCAGACCGATGAAACGTGAAAGTGACAACAAATAAAACTTGTAATTATTCAGGGTATGTACTTTTATGGAAGAAAAGGGTCATTATGTATTTAATAATAAGCTATTGTGAATTTTCTCACTGCTTTAATGAATTGTTCCACTAGTGTCAGCAAAACCCCCTCATTTCTGTCGCAATGTTATGGGTTAGTCCATGTTTAAAACCTGATTTGCTTGGTTGCTATTTTGATTTTTTGTTCTTCCTTTCTCAAAGATTTATGAAGAAGTTCTGGTCTTTTAACTACTTCTCTTGTGTTGAGGATAGGGTTACCTGAAGCTCATTCAAATCTTTAACACCAAGGGTTACCAAAATGTGACATTGTCATAATTTTAACTAACATGTAACATGTACGTCTTAAACTTTGGATCCTACATGTAGTTCTTGGACATTTTTGTCAGCAATGACTCTCACCTCCGATCTTTCTAGTGCGTTTTCTTGCCCTTGGGAAGTTTTAGCAGCCAGCCCAGATGAAAAACATATTATTGTCATAACCTTTATGTTCTGATGCACTAAGGTTATTTACATGTTGTTGGTCACAACACAAACTGACATATGGTTGCACCACGGCCAAAACTCTGTGTTTGGAGAAAATTACACTTCTGTTATCGCGGCTGCATAACGATGACTAGAGCAAGCTAGTCGAGACCTATTAAGAAATCACTCTGCAGCATTGGAGTTAATAACGAGAAGTCCCCCCCGATCCACATAGCGAAAGTAGTAGTCCCGGCCGATTTCCTACCTCCCGCCCAGGTAGTAGTCTCAGGACAGTTCTTTTCAGAACTGAGAAGTCTCCCGAATTCCGAATAATCTACTCCGCGGCAGTAGAATAAATAGCAAGACAAGTTCTCAAAGAACAAATCTATCAAGTAGATATACACATGGTGTTACCGCAAACCAAATATATATTGATACCTCACCATGCAATGCCTCAAAACCCATATAAAAGTGTTAAATATACCAAAATAAAGCTGACTTCTTCATTAGCACAGAAATGTCGGTGTTTTGAATCTTGCAACATCAAAAGATGAGTTATCAGTTCCTATACAAACATCACTTTGTGAAAAAGGAAAAAAACAGAAAGTATACATATCGCTGTGTACAATCTAATGCATACAACGCTTCATGAAAATGCTATACTTCAATAGGTCAACAGATTAAGCCACTCCCAGAAAATGCAGAAGTCGTATTACATGTGTTTGGCCCTCTGCCAGTGCAGTACTGCTACACATGACATGTGTTTCAAAGGATAAAGTGGCGTATTGCGATATGTCACTTCATGGAAACACAGCAATGACAAATCTAGTGATACGTTGGTCATGCTAATTAGTGTTATTACGAAACTGTGCGTGTTAGGTCCTGAAACTTGTTGAACATTTTAAAAGTAAACTGATTTGCAAAAATTTCCGATTTTTAACCCATCCATCAGTTAGTGGCGTGACCAACAATGTTTTTGTTTTCTAGGCAATTATACATGTAGGTACAGAAAGTGTTAGTGTCAAAAAGTCAGTATTATTTTACAAAATTTCAGCCGTTCAATATCTTTCTTTGTTTATAATTGCAGTACAAATAATACAATTATTTGAATTTATATATTTTTTTCTAGGCAAGGTATTAATTATTATTCTTTTACAGAAGCATTGCTTCTTTGTACCACATCATAAATTTAAAACTATGTCCAAATCAGCGCGTGAGTGCAAAAACATTGTATCTCGAATAAAAACGCTCTGTCCAAAATTGTTGTATTTTTGCGTGTACGGTACATTTGGGCTATTTAAAACGAGATACAACGTTTTGACAATTTTGATCTGTCGTGTAACGTAAGTGTTTTTTTAATATAATTTATAGATGATGTTTTTGCACTGACAGACTGAAATGTATTTGAAAAAGGCTTCCAATTTCAAGTCTTCTGTAGTAGCTTGTGTACTTTCACATGCGGTATAGCAAAACATGGCTCTAACAATAACAGAATATTCCATGTTGAGGGGCAGGTACATGTATGTCGTTGTTTTTAGAAGAGTACATTGTACATCAACCTACCCTTAATATTTTAGATACCCCAGACAGTTTCGGCTGTCCTATTGGTTGAAGGGTGGTCACATGATCATGTTTACAGGATGTTATTTAACGGCTCATAGCTGGAGCTGTGTAAGACCTGTTCGATAACTGGTGTTTGGCACACATAGCCGTGTGTGTGTTGGTGCACAAGCCAATTAACAAGTAATGTAACCAATACATACAGGTACTCAAAGTAAACGCAAGCATACGCAAAAATGTTGAGCCTCACATGCAATTTAACCCCTCATGAAACGCAGCCTGAGGATGTGACAGGAATTGAAAATTTACAAAACAGAAAATGTTAGCAGATTTTCCTTTGCTTTTTAACACAAATAATATTCTACCCCAAAACCTAAATATTATTCTTTCCTGAAGCACATTTAACAAAGCCTGTTAAATCGTTGCGGTTTCCGCTCCTAAAATATATGATTTGAACGGGCTAGCTTGGTAGCTAAAGGTGAGGCATCTGCTCTAGCATGGCAAAGGTCATGTGTTCGAATTCCACCCCAGTTTTATGCCTGTCATGCATGTTGATTTTCTTTTAAAACAGGACTTGGGGAAAGTACTGAGTATACAATGCTTTTAACACACATCGATGTATTAATAATTTTCTGTATCCCCACCCAGTGCAAAACTAAGATCTGTTGAATCCTGCCTTGCTAGAGGTACAGTTGTTGTGCATGTATTGCGCATGATACCCGTCAGTATGAACTGTACAAAAAAAAAGTATGTAGTTGGTTAATAGCTTTATGACAATAGCTGCCACCATCAATTGCAGCAGTGGTGTAAGTATGTAGCTTGGCTTGGTGGCACAGGGGGCGATGTTTAGAGGATAGTGGTGCTCCACCCAACTCACTTGCCCCTTTAAAAAAACAAAAATCAATTTCGCTCTCTCACTAGCCATGCCACTGATCACTTGTGAGTCTTGTATCAATTCATTTATTTTCACTTGTGTTTTTATTTTGTTTAATGCTTTATGCCTGTGTTCTGTACATGTACATGTAGGTAATGTGATTGTGAATTTTATGCAAAGTTTGTTGTATGATTTTTAGACACGATATTTGGCTTCCAGACAATTGTAATTGAGTTGATATTTTTGACTTCAAGAGCAAAAATGTTATCATGAATGACTTTGAAACCAACATTTAGTGTAAAAAGAAATATGTGTGTTGACATACATGTAGTTCACATGTCAGAAGTGTAGATAGATGTAAATTGAAATGATAAGATAAACTATAAATCGATGTGTAAATAAAGCTGTGATCATCACATTTTATCCATGAACTTGAAATGAGACGAACAAATTCTTTACCTTACGAACTTTACTTTAGTAATGGAAGCGAGTGCTTTTATAACATATTATTTGATATCTAATTTCTGCTTAATGCATTATAAGTTACAATGGTCTTTCGGCAAAACATCAGCCAAATTAAATGGCTCTGCTTAGAGTTGGCAAATAATCAGTGCTTATGGGAGCATTTAACATGCTGACCCCCCCCCCCCCAAAAATAGTTTTTCCTAAAAGCTTACTTGTTATATACAAGGTAACGGTAGTAAACAACCTTGCAAAATTATTTTGTCTGAAGTTAGAAATCAATAGACCTAAATGCATAGACGTCATTTGAGTAGGGCGCCCTCGTCTAGAGGTCAAAAGGAAGCTGTTCATTGGCCAGTCCTGTGCACCGCGCTTCCATTTTTCATCATCAGTTTACCTCTAAGATGGCGGCTTGGTGACGTCAATGTGACTTTTTGAAAGCTGCCCTCAATACGACCAGCGATGTGGTTGGTACCCGATGTGAATGAGCTAAACGGGGGAATGATTCAATATTCATGATAAAAATACCGACAGTTTTTGCTGTTTTTTCAACAAATAGACACTGTAACTGAAACTTTCTCAAGCGACTTTTGTTGTATCTTTCTTGGTAATTTTGCCTAAAGACAAAGAGGGGCCTAAATCAGCATTCTGTTGACAAAAATACAACTGACACTACCTTTAACGACAGTAAGCATATTTACACATGTTAGCAAGTTTCTTTTTGCTTGTGTGTGTTCACTGTTCACTGTTGGTAGCACAGAAGTAGAGAATTCCACGGTATTATCAAAGCCATTAAGAAAAACTATAGTTGCAGGTACAGTCATGTATGAAACTCTTTCGAGGGAAGTACCGGGTAGTGTTCGCTCTGCCGAGAGTTCGTGTGGTTTCAATGTTTCGAACAGTTTGTACTCTGCTTGTCATCAAGAAAATCTGAAGCAGAGTATAGTGTTTGAAACGTCAAGATGAGCAGATGTTCGAAACGTCTAGACCACACCGGCTATTCTCAGAGCCAACACTTCTTTCAAAAGAGTTTTATACATGTACATTGGTTGTACTCGCAGGTTTACCAATTATAGTTTTCTTGACACCATGCAAAGCTTCAAACACCAATCACAGAGCCATTCAATTGGGCCCAGGACACATGTACTCGCAGGTTTACCAATTATAGTTTTCTTGACACCATGTAAAGCTTCAAACACCATTCAATTGGGCCCAGGTGATCAATTTATTAAAAAACCAAAAACCTTTCAGATTTTCCATTCATTCATTCATTGCAATTGGGTTGGGAGCTCATATCAACATGATCAAGAACAGAACAATAATGATACAAAATGAGTTTAATAACGATGCAACCAAACTTTATTTCTGTGCATTCATGTATTAGTACATTACTATCTGACTATCATCAATCAATTCAATCCAGATCCACAATAATCACTCAACACTTCAAAGTCCACATAGTGTTTCACCCTGTTTCATCTGTCATTTACATGTAAATGTATTGTAAGTGAACAATTTGGACACCCTTTTACCAAATCCTGGCTAAAACCTTGAAAGTCCATGAAAATTATTAACGTAAGATACAACCCTTTTGGTGGGGCATTCACCCCCCCCCCCCCTCAAAAAAATGGGTGGGGGTAATGCAATTTGTATTTTTATGATTGTCCTGCCAAAACTGTTGCACAGTTACATTGTACATCATATAAACATGTACAGGGCGCAATGTAACTGATGCCTGCAGCCGATTTCACAAAACTTTATGCAACTGCGCGAGTCCACATGTGCAAGATTTCTTGTATCAGTGGTGCATAACTTGTGCAAATGGACTTATGCAGTTTTGTGAAATCGGCTGCTGGTGCCTTACTGAGGGCAAAATTTGCCTATGTTGCCCCTGGCAATGCCTTCAGAGCTCCTTGAATTGTTCCAATAGAAATTTACAATTTCCCCATTTCCTCATTTCCTCATTACAGCAGTGGGCCTGTAACAATTTAAAAAGTCCCCAAGCAGTCTAGTGTTTGCCAAAGACATACTTTTAAGAAATTGTGCAAAAGCTTATTCAATTTAAAAGTGAAGCAAATATACTTGACATAAATAAATTATTCAGGGAGGCCTCCATTCCCCCGGTCATTGCCTTGGTACCCTTTACAAAATAAAGCACCAGGCCTACATTATTTAGGTATTCTTCAAACTTTCTGTTCCAGGAAAATTTTCTTAAATTTCAGCCCTGAACAAAAAAGTATTGTACCCAATTTTTAAAACCATGTACTACATTGTACATTTTTTACATCCCAAAATATAGCAAGGCGTATGCACCCGAGTCCTTATTTTGTTCTACTTTTTACATGAGCTTAATAGCTGCTTGTTCTAAAAAACTGAACTCTCAGCTGCTGAAACTGTGTTCCATAAAGTGTTTGGAGCAAGTACCTGTTATTTCACTGAATGAAAATAAATGGGACTTAATTTACCTAAAAAATAACAAATAACAGCAGAGAAAATGTCGACACAATTCCAATAAAAATGTGTGCGCCTATAATAGTACAAAGACCTCTCCACCATTCACTACTTGCACGGATCCGCCTTGTGCGTGTACTGTAGAATCTCGACTTCATGATTCATTTGTATTGTATTTGTGTATCTGTTTGGATGAAAGTGTCATTACATTGACGTGACAAATGCTTCTATTCTCCAACTGTCCCCAATTCGAGGCTCTACAAATGGAAATGGCTGACCGTGTAAAGGGCAAATAGCGTTTGTTTAAAACGTTTTTATAGCAAGCTGCACATGCTACTACAGTTAACATTAACTGGTTTAATGTTCACACTTGTCGCATTATAATAGAATTTCAACATGACATCATGCATACCGAGTTGTAATTAGTCAGTACATTATAAGGGCGGAGCTTATTAGAGCGGTCTGTTTTGGGCTGTGGTTTAATTCAATTAAAGAAAACAACAGTAACTGTGATGTCATCTCTATATTGTCTGACCACATTGTCTGGTAGACTGAGGGTATTGGCTAGCCTATTGTGATCAAAACGATTATGCACACCTCCCAATGCATAACGAATCAAATGGGTTGCAACATTAGTGTCAACAGGCCACAAGGCTGCCTTGCGCCTTGCTAGAGTTTGATGAAGGTGTTGAAGAGACATTCCCTCTGATGATGGCTGGAAGCTTCCCATCTTATCGCTCATCAGGAGGAAGTCTCCAACGAGGTTGACAGCCTTCTCTGGTGTCATGCAATCCCACAATCCATCTGAAGCAAGAATAAGAAATTTATCGGATGGCATCAGCTGGTGATGGATGACCTCGGGTGTGGCGATCAAGTAAGGTGGGGTGTGGTAGTTCTTGGGGATGACGTTGGTTCCAAACCAGGGATTAAGGACCTGGTGTTGGATGGTGCGACTCCATTTGTAGCGAACATCTCCGAATGCACGTAACGGGGCAAGCTCTGACAGAAGCCGACCGTTCTTAATAACAGTGGAGGATTCGTTGAGCGGGTGGGATGAGCGTATCCTTCTTACTTCATCCGAGTTCTGTGCATTGTGCTCAAAGGACATTGAAGTAGCACTCCATACATTGTCTCCTTTCTGTCTGCCAAGGACAGCTTGGCAATCTCCAGCATTAGCAACATACAAGTCATCACCTTTAACGTAAGCGATACACGCGCAAGCGCCAGAGAAGACTCGATGCAGTCCTTCATCATTAAAATCCCCATTGGTGGTTTTCAATGCTTCCGTTGATAAATCCTTGTCAAGTCGATCAAATGCAATCATTAAGATGTTGGTTAAGTCATCCTCTCCTTGGTAGTCAATAGAAATGTTGTCCTTCAGGTACTGGGCGAGGCTGTTTTTGAACAACTGCTGCCGGTCATGGGAGATGTAATCATTGGGATGTTCATAAAAATCCACGAGCTCTGTGAGATCACCGGTAGAAAACATGCGGTTCGCATGCTGCAGAGTGTCGTATGGGAGAACTTCCGCAGCTATGTAATTAAAGAGACGCTCGCTAATGACCTGTGCACAGGCCGGTCCATGGTGGCCGTCGAATACACCAAACAGCATTGCATTGGTCAATGTACACATAGCAGCACCTCTACGATCCTCAAGAGGGTTGTTAGATGCAACCTGGTTACTCACAAATGAATGCACAGGGAGATCATCCTTCTCGACGTTGACGCTAAATTCGTGTCGGTGTAGAATTTTACTAACTTGCTCTGGTGAAACTGATAAATGACCATACCAGCTGCATGACGAAGATGTTTGAAAGAAACGGCGAGGCTGACAGCTTTCAGTTACACTGTTGGAATTGTGAACAAATGGTTTGTTGGGAACTCTAGAAAACTTGCCGACTGATGACAGATTACTCAAAGACAAATGGCAAGGTTTGGCATGCCATGGTTTTTGAGTTGTTCCATAATTACGTGAGTAGCTGACGTCTTGCTTTACACTATGTCCCTGCCGCACTCCCTGGAGGAAGTATCTCTCACGAGTAGCTAAGGTAGTCACCGGGCGCCCGCGGGTTCTTCGGCCGAGCGTGAGCGAATATAACCGGTGTGAGTTTTGCCCCGACACGCCTCCCAAATACCGGACATTCTGGAAAATATTTGCCATCCAAACGTTGGAAAGATTGCAATGTTTCTTACTCATCACAGCAGAAACAGTTTCCACAATCGTCCACAGCCCACCAGTCATGCTGCAGTTTCTTTGTCACTTAGTAACACAGTAGCTTCGGAAGTTGTTTTATTTTCATTTTTCTTACAGAATCTGCTTACAGAATCAGCACATCTTTCCAAAACGTAACAATTTATAAAGAAGTGCGCCCTCTTCATTCTTTAAAAATATTTTGCTTTTGAAAATATTACGCCACGTGAGGGCGTATTTTGTTTTGATGTCGTCGTTCTGAAGTTACAACGCCGAAAGACGTCACGCGTAGACGACTTCGATATTTCAGTACAAATCTTATTTTATCTGAACCAAACATCATAATAAGGAGTTATGTTACCAGCATTTTGCCGAAGCTCTGTGGGAGCTGTACGGAATGTCGCTGGTGCTTCAAGACGATACCTTTTGCAGCAAGCTTCGCCTGTTGGAGGGGTTGCAGTGCAGGGTAAATTTTATTTTAAAAGCATTCGGGGATTCGGGACATAAAAACGTGTGCAGCATTAAAGAAGTACATGTAACGCGCCCGCGACACACATACGGTTTCAGTTGAGTTGTGTAATTTGGCCATATTATATAGGCGCATTGATTGAGCTGAGGTAGCCTCACAAATATGTGTGAACCCTTATACCTCAGGGCCTTACCCTTCCTTACCTTAGGCTTAGCCATTGGCACTAACTAAGTAGCAACATTATTTATCTGATAATGACTTTTTCTGACCACACATTTTGTTGATGATTTTCCAACACGGTAGCACTATATACCGGAAAACACCGGAAAACACCGGAAAACTACCGGAAAACACCGGAAAACACATGAAAACTACCGGAAAACACATGAAAACAAATGTTCACGTTGTTGAGTGAAGCGCGCCCTCATTTGGCGCTCGTCGCACGATCTCTACACTGGTTCCCTGTCTTTTTTTCACATGGATAAAGAAGGTACCACTCGCCAACGGTAGCAACAATAATTATTTTGAATTAAAAGAACAAACATTTCTTTCAGTGTGAATAATGCTTTACTTGACTTACTACTAATAATAATAATAATTCTTAATATAGCGTTTTACATTAAAAATCTCTAAACGCTGTGCAAGAGATCAAAATTAGATAAGATTGTATTTGTAATGTATTTTTTTTTCCCCCACTGGATATAGTTCTTATTTTTTGTCAACGTCTACAGTACTGCAAAATCTCGTCCACAAATTGTATGATGAGTCGCCACCCCGCACGCGCACTGCTCGAAGAGATCGATGTGCAGGGTTTTGGATGCTGTATACATAGCACAGTTCTATTCACGGGACATTAAACGGGAGGGGGGGCCCTCACCCCCCAACCCACCCCCCCCCCCCCCCCCCCCCCCATCCCCACACTTTTTAAAAGGTGTTGATTCCCCCAACCCCAACCCTCACTATTCGGCACTTTTTGGGTGTTGACATTTTTTTTTTAAATAGGTTTAATTGTTTTTCATAAATATCGTTGGCTTCATATCCTTGTGGGTGTTTTCCGGTGAGTACTGGGCGGGGTACACATGGCGTGTCCATGTTGCCTGTCGCTGGAATTTTATTATGTGAACAATGCGAAGTTGACCGACACTACATCCTAAATTGTAATTTAAACCTTTGAGATTAATAGACCGATCCATTAAGCCCCGCCCACTAACAATTCCGGACCACAAGCCGCGCGTTTGATAAGCCGCAGCGTTGTCTTTTTTGTATTTTGAGATTCTTTGTTATTATATAAGCCGCAAGAAGATCGTGGACAATTCACGCACAACGGCGCTTATAAAGCCAACCATTATCAGACACAAAGGAGGGAGATCGGGTGCTCGCAAACAGGCCGCAAATCGGGTAAACAAAAGGAGCGTTCTCGAGCAGGGGCTTGCGAGTTCCTGCAACTTTATTATTGATCTCGCGCCTAAGCTGCCTTTAGTGGCGGTAAACTAGAAAGGAATGTATCATAATTGCGGGGCACTCAATCGCAGCCTGTGTATGGCCGGTCAGTTAGCCTGCGTTTGTAAACAACTCACGTAGCGCTAATAGCTGTGGTACAATGAAAGCAGTCTATTGGTTGGATCACCAGGAGCGTTGTAGATCCTCAGTGCAGAGATCGTGCGACGTGCAGCGCCAAAGGAGGGCGTGAAAAAAATATTTCTTGTGTTTTCCTGTGTTTTCCGGTATATAGGGTGTTTTCCGGTATATAGGGTGTTTTCCGGTATTTTTCCGGTAGTTTTCCGGTTGTTTTCCGGTGTTTTCCGGTAGTTTTCCGGTATTTTCCGGTGTTTTCCGGTGTTTTCCGGTATATAGTATCACCCTTCCAACATGTCAAACTTGAATTAAGCATGAATTTAATTAAGATAGCTTTTGCTTTCCACAGTGTTATGTTTTGCTTTATGCTGCTTAATTAAATCACTTCCTAAGAGGATGATTTACTGGAACTCAATGTGGTTTATTCTATGTCATTCATGCATCAAAGATGGCGACTGCCACAAACTTATATACACATGTGACCAACATGACTGAGGGCGCTATAACGATATATATAGCGGTATCGTAACACACAGATCTTTACTTAACTTTAGTTAGTTCTACTACCACGGTTGTACACTAGTCACTAGTAGTAGGTAGTAGTACCACTCCCAACCAGTCGTAGCCCCACTTGTGTGGCCAAGCTCTGAGCTGAATCCTTGGCCACACGTCGGGGCCATTTTTTGTGAAGCTAAAAAAAGCCTACAATTAGCGATAACAAATTCAAGGCGCATTCGCTAACTGGCCTGTCGGCTGTTTTTAAAAACAAGCTAAGTATGTGTTCATTTTAGCCCCATATTAATAGTGCCAATACTCTGGACTTCCTCCGGGACTTCTTCCGATCAGAGGAAGTCCAGAGTATTGCTTTGGCACTAGTATTAACATGATTAAATGGGGCTAGTGTTCACCTAAAGAGTTTTATACATCATGTAGCTCTTAGTCTTAGCATTCTTAGCTTGCCTTGGGTGTTTTGGATGTTCAAACAAATAACCTTTTAAAAAGATATTTCATACAATAATTGTGCAACTAATACACATGTACTTTTGTTTTCCCCCTTTCTTAGAGATGGTGACAGACACGGAGGAACCGTCTCCCGGGAGGGCGCTCTACATGGACGCACAGTCAACTACTCCTTTGGTGAGTTTTATTACACTAGGTCAAAAGAAATCCGTCGCTCATGTTGCTACAGCCACAATACAAACAGGTTGACCCTTTGCATGTTCATTGACAGATTCCCTGTACAATGTATGAGACATTTATGCAACATGATGTACAGCTCGAGGGACCAAATTGTTTTTTCCTTCCAGCCTCATGATGGCTGAACCGTTATAACAGTTACATGCCCTCTGCAATCCAACTCTGTTTCTCATGTATTTCGATCCCAGCATTTCAGCCCTCCTAAAGAAAGTCTACATTCTCTGCTTAATATTATCAGTCCGGCCGAAAATAAACTCTGCAAACTAGTCTCATGCGTAGGCTGTTCGAACATTTTTGGGACTATTTTGGTCCCACTTACATTGCCCTGGGGTTCAAGCAGGGTATAGTGCACAGCCGACTAAAGTCGCCCTTGGGCTAAAAGGATTAACGTATGAAAGAAACAGACACGCGCATTTTAACGGGTCCCAATGTTCGAATATGCGCGAGACTCGCACTGTCTGTAGAGTATCATTTCAGATATATACTCCGAGGGGCAGGAATGTATGTGTCGCCCTTCAATACATCAAACCAAACTAAAATAAAAGCAATGATCAGATGATGCAATTTGAAAAACTTCCCATATGACCCGTGTAGTATCTTGCCTGTATCTTGCCTGCCAGGAAATGCCCTTAAATTATGTACAAGAAGGTCACTCTTTTTGTAAACAAAGGTTACATACATGTAATGTATTCATTTGAATTTATGCAAAATTTACATTGTTTATGGAATTTGTCTGGAACAAATTTTGTGATGTATCAAAAATCTTGTGCAAAACAATTCAGTTTGTTTTTAATCTTGATGATAAAAAAAGAAGTGTACTCATCCAAAAGCCAATGGCATGAATGGTGTACTGAACCAAAGCATTGAGGTACACTCTGAGCTCATGGTAAAGATTTGATTTGTATTATCTTTGTCTTTTTTTGAAGGATCCCCGTGTTCTTGATGCGATGATGCCTTACTCCTTGGCATACTTTGGGAACCCACACTCAAGGACCCATTCCTACGGCTGGGAGTGCGAGGAGGCTGTAGAGAAAGCCAGGGCTGTGAGTATCATCATCAAAGAAGATCATCTAATAAATTAACACAAAATCAAGATAACATCTCTAACCACCCATATTGATTGATTGATTGATTGATTGATTGATTGTTGAATGTGATTATTATTTGTGATGTACCCATACACCAATGTGTGTAAAGCAGTGTATAAACCTTTGGGCAGCCATCTTGTTTTAAACCCATTTCTAAATTATTGTAAACCAAAGTTAGGCTGGAATGGCAATAGGTCTGGTCCATTTTGTGAAGATTTGAATAAGTATGCATTAACCCTAACTCCCAAAGCGTTTTTACTAGAATCCACCCCTAACCCAACACATTCCAACAGCTTATACTACCATGAGATGGGAACTGTGCCCAATCTTAGGTGGACGATACACAACCTAACAAACTCCAACAGGCTTTTTTTGTTTGATTTTGTTGGAGTGTGTACACTTGGCATGTGCAAAAATTTGATCAGTGAAATCACACAGTACCCAACATAACATAATCCAACAACTATCTCATTAGACCATGGAGGAAAGAGCAATGCCAGACATGTACATTTCACACATCCACCATACCCACTCAATCAAATTCCAACACCATTACTTGTCAGCAAGGATACACAATCCCACAGAATCAAACACCCAATCCTAACTTCACTGTACTTAACCTAACAAAATTAAACACTTTGCCCTGTTTGAATTTGTAGGGTATGGGAGGGTTAGGGTTAATGATATTGCACACAGTGGACTTGACAAATATGGTGTCAGCATGATGATAAAGGTCTATTATTTGGTTTTACCCAATGTGTGTAAAACACTGTGTACTCGGTACATTGTCCGGAGTCCTGTAAAAAGAACATCCACTTATATTAATGGGGCTGGATTTGAACTCCAACTTTGCCAAATTCTAGAGCAGTTGTCAATTACCACTAGACCACTGAGTTTGCCGGATACATGTACATGTAGGTAGAGGCACTTCTAACATGTATAATCCTGTATTTTAGCAGTGGGTACTGAGTAGGCCTTTATAGTATAAAGTACTGAGTATATACATGTAGTGCTTTACACACATCAGTGTATGGGTAAAACCAAATAGTATTCTGTACCCAGGATGCAAATTCAACATCTGAAAAAAAAAGGTTTACATTCATGCTTTTGAGAGGACATTGAAAAATCCCACAGGCATACAATGTACATGTATGTATTAACCCTCTTGCTGTCTGACCATTCAATACCATTCACTGTGGTTTTGAATGATAGATAAGCTATGCCAGCCTTGCAATATGATACCATGAGGGAATGCATGTACACAGTACACAGTTAGTTCTGTGCACAGTTGTGCCACCATACACAACTTTGGCAGTTGAATGGTTTCAAATGGTTGGTCAACTCACTTGAAAATGTTGCGAACAGTAGGAGGGTTAATAGCCTGTGGATTTTTTTTCTGGACTTGGGAGAGTACTGAGTATGAGTGCTTACACACATCGGTAAAATACAAATAATAATAGACCTTATGCATATGACGTCATTTGAGTAGTGCGCCCTCACCTAGAGGTCAAAGGGAAGATGCTCATTGGCCAGTCTTGTGCGCCGCGCGTACAAATCAGCGTGTTTCCATTGTTTCATCATCAGTTTACCTCTAAGATGGCGGCTTGGTGACGTCAATGCATAAGGTCTATTCTTTATCTTTGATGTAAATTTAACACCTTGAGCTTGATTTAAAAATGTACATTTGTAAGTTACATGTAGTACTGCTCAATGTAAATGTACTTACACCGGGCCTGACGCATTACACTCCAGAGGCAACGGCAAAAGAAACTTGTAATTTCCTTTTAGAGGTGCCCTTAACAATATGTACAAAGGAGAAAATGTTTTGGTGCCTTTGCCCTTTCAAGAACGAAGTGACATACATGTATTTGACCAAATATGAAACACTTTGGTGATGACGCTTAAGCATGTAAATTTTCTTTTGGGAGGATACATCCTGAATTAGTTTGACAAAAACTCGATACGATAGGCCATGCCTTGGGAATAAAGTAGTCCAAATCTCTTCAGTCAAGTTTCTCAAACTATTCTTATATAATTTTGATTTACAGCAAGTTGCTCGTCTGATTGGAGCAGATACAAGAGAGATCATCTTCACAAGTGGTGCAACTGAATCCAACAACATCGCTGTAAAGGTATGTACCTGTGATATCACGCCCACCCCCTCACCCTGCCAGAGATACATACCAACATTCCACTTTTCAAATGAAATCCATTTGTCAAATATAACAGGCATGACTTGTTTAACTAAAGCATCATATACTGTGTACTTAACATGTACATTATGGGTGCGTTCGTTTAGCTTCCCTAGGTTGACCCCGGTGTGCTCATCCGGGTGAGCCCCTGACATGAGCTAATTGAACTCCAACTTCCCCCAGCATTCACACCGATGCATCTTGGAACAGCCGACCAGAACTACTTTCTTTGTGTACATTACATGTTCATGTACGTCCAAAACTTGTTGTGGATTCACAAAAAGATAGTAAAAGAGTTATTCTCAAGTTAAAACTGCAAGGTTAAATAAATTTTACAAGCCCACAGTGATACAAAAGTACCCGGCTTCGAATTAAAAAACAAATTATTGCTCACCAAAACGCTGCTTTAATGGTGAAAATGTGTGTAAAACTTCCTGAAAATGTCCCGCTGAATTACAAACAAAATGGTGGCCATTGAGAAAGGTTTGCCGTGACGTCATGAACCAGTGTCAGCCCCAAGTAACCTGCTCCACAAGAAGGGCACTTGGGTCTGACCTGGTGGGCCACAACAATGACGCCAAAGCTTATCAAAGGCACTTGTGTTAGACCTGGGTCAACCCGGGGATGCTAATTGAACGCACCCTTTATTTAAGTGATATTTGTAACTTTGCATAGTGTGGATAATAGGAGGTGTCTATTACTTCTGGTGCAACCATACATGTAAAACTCTTTTTGGAGGAGTGTTGACTCTGCAAAGAGCCGTTGTTGTGGTCCCTTCTTTTCAAACAGTAGGCCCCTATACAGTTAAAATCTGCTCGTCCTCAGGAAAATGCAGAGCGCTTCTTGTAGAGTATCTTGTTCTGAACGTTGACCACTTGGGGTCGGTATTCTGAAAAAGTTCCCGTGCTTGCCCCCCCCCCCCCCCAGTTTTATTTTTTGGAGCTTGTGAGGCTTCTGGAATAATAGTTGTCATTGCCACAATGAAACACTGACTTCAAAAAATAAAAACACCAAAGGTTCTCATAATTAGCACCGTGATTTGATGTTTGCGTGTGAGAAAACTGAGAACCTTGGCATGAGTCACCCCTGATATTCTGCCGTGTTATGTTTGAGTCTCAGGACGCTCGGACTTGCCTCCCATTGAGCCAAATACAATGATAAACAGTATTGGCAGTATGCCACATTTGTAACAACAGGACAAAACTCTGGAATCGGGGGTTACACAAACTCCTGAAAAAGGGATATTACAGGGCATGTTTTTCAAAACATAGTGTCCATCCTTACGGGTGGAACAATACGTATCACAGTAGGTTTATGCCTTTACATGCTATACTTTACAAGTTTGAGTGGATATTTCCTTCAGCCGTCCGGCTACCAGCCAAAATTTAAGAGCGCTTCTTAGTTGTTCCGGTCTTAATAAACATTCCACCATAAGTCAGGCAAGAATAATTTTGCAGATAATCATGATATCCAAGGTGAAGTGGTTAAGACCATACCAATGACTCTTTTCAGAGCCAACACTCCTCGCATAAGATATCCACACGTATAGTTGCACCCACGAGTTTACCTATTAACCCTCTTGCTGTCTGACCATTCAATACCATTCACTGTGGTTTTTTGAATGATAGATAAGCTATGCCAGCCTTGCAATATGATACCATGAGGGAATGCATGTACACAGTACACAGTTAGTTCTGTGCACAGTTGTGCCACCATACACAACTTTGGCAGTTGAATGGTTTCAAATGGTTGGTCAACTCACTTGAAAATGTTGCGAATAGTAGGAGGGTTAATAGTTACTTCCTACATGTATTTTGTTCACATTTTTTCCCCAGCACCTAAGTGGTCATTGTGTTGTACATATATGTAGACTGCCTGTATACATCACTAAGTTGTATGAATGATATTAATGATCAAATGAACTTTTTGAATGTTTCCATATCTAGGGTGTCTCCAGATTCTACAAGTCCCGTAAGAAGCACATCATCACTACTCAGACAGTAAGTGTCTTTTCACTCCTGAGATGAAACAACCCCATTTTCAGTTTATAAGTTGGATATTTGTACACGCAATGACTGAGTTTTTTGTTGGTGAAGTTACTGTTTTTATCATAGAGTGTCATGGCCAAGCGATCTAGTGCACGGACTCAAGTTCTGACTTTGCCAGAGTGTGTGTTTGTGTTCTGGTCGTGGCACTTCTGTCCTTGAGCAGGATACTTAACCATACATGTACTTCGAGACTCAAGTGGGAATTTAAGCTGGAGGTCCCGTGTGTCGTGTAATGCTTAAAGAACCCTGAACACTAAGTGGAAAGAGAAGGGAGGGTTGTCCTGGTGTTTCTGGCAGTGTCTGGAAATTAAAACAATTAGATGGCGTGATGGCGTGACGTGGCTGAGTGGATAAGAAAACCGTACTCAAGCTCTGGTGTTTCTGATCAGCAGGGTGTTGGTTTGAGTCCTGGTCGCGACACTTGTGTCCTTATTACTTCACCATTATTGCTGCGGTCAATTCCTTGGCATATATTTTGATTCCCTAAATGGCAGGTAAAACAATTAGATTTTGATCCCTCGAGTCCAAAACCTGACGTTTGAAAAAAGTAAAAACAAATGTTTGTTATTCTTGTGACTCAGCTAACCAATTGAGCTTAAATTTTTAGAGGTTTGTTATTTTACACATGCAATGCATGTATGTTGGGTCACATAAAATGCCAAATTCATAGAGCTGCTTAAGCACAAAAGTATCTATGCACAACAAAATTGTGCTTTCCAGAATAAGCTTACCAGCCATAATACCTTTTCACATGAACTATCTGTGACCGGTCTCCTGCTCAATTTTGCTTAGGCCCCCCCCAAAAAAAGTGTTCTGTTTCCAGTTACCCGACCGACCCTAACTTTATGCCACGACCCTAAACTTTTTATTCGGCTTGGAAAAAAAAATAATAATAAATAAATAAATAATAAAACAATATTTGAAAAATGAAGGTACACTGTACCATAGACCAAATGTCAGACTTTGACCAAACTAACATGTTTTTAACAAAATTGAACTAAAAAACCAG
This sequence comes from Leptasterias polaris, assembly GCA_037783415.1. NCBI lineage: Eukaryota > Metazoa > Echinodermata > Asteroidea > Forcipulatida > Asteriidae > Leptasterias > Leptasterias polaris. The sequence goes on along the minus strand of JAZGTN010000005.1, from coordinate 1,687,416 downwards.
AACACATCCAGACAATTTTAGTGATATCTCCATGATTTGGGTCTCATGATTTTGTGATCCACGGTCGTCGCATCGTGTTTCCTGAAGTACCCAGCGAAAAATACCCACAATTCAAAGCACAGCGCGCACGTGTGTACACGACAGTGCGCAATCTGAAGATTGCTCAAACTTTTGCTCAATAGGCAAATGGAGCTGCCGATTCTGCATAGCGCAAACTGCAGATTGCGCAAGAGTTTGTTCAATTCGTTGTGCAAATCTGTTGATTGCGCTCCACAGATGAACGAGAGTGGACTCAACTGAAGTCGCAAGCGAACAATTTGGGGCAACCTTTTAGCCGAAAATGTATCTTTTTTGAAAAATATCTTACACAATCATACCTTCATATTATTGCCAATGTGGTTTTTTCGCAAGCCTGAGAAAACCTGTAGATAAGGTTGTTTGCTTTGTGAACCAAAAACACCGAAGGTAACCCCTATTCTTCCACAATAAGTGTTCTTGGTTCTTTTATACATGCACTACCAGTCCTAGTACACGGGACCTACGGTTTAATGTCCCATCTGAAGGACAAAGCAATTATTGTAAAACATCTTGCTCGAGGACATAAGTGCCACGACCGGGACTCGACCCAATTGAAGCACCAGAGGTCGCATCCGGTGCTCTTAACCGCTTGGCCTTTACTACACTCCACATGCTTAAAGTTTCATCCATACTCTTTTACTGTCCTGTCCTCTAGGAGCACAAGTGCGTCTTGGATTCCTGTCGGGCTTTGGAGGCTGAAGGCTTTGAGGTGACATACCTTCCTGTACAAACAAATGGTATTCTGGATCTGAAGGTAAATTAATATACTTGATGTGAATTGCTGTAACTGAGAAATTTCCAGGCCTTGCCTTATGTCAAATCTTGTTTTTAATCATGGTAATGTATTAATCGGTCTTGCCACAAACTGACGCATGGTGCACTCCAGCTAAAACTGAGTTTTAAGAAATTCACGGGTGAAGTTGAACTACTTTTCAAACTGCTGTTTCGGAGACTGCTTGACTTTTTTTAACAACAATTTTGATACCAAAGTAAAGCTGACTTCTTTAGTAAAGAACTATCAATGTGTTTTCAATCTTTCAATTGGTTTGATGAGTGATTAAGTCCTTAACACATATATATGTCACTTTGTGAAAATGAAAAATCTAGACGTGCACGCAGAGCGCTGTCTACAAACCAATGCATGCGACGCTCCATGAAACCACTAAACTTCAATAGGTCAACAGATACGCCACTATGCGTACAAAGCTTGTTTGGCACTGCGTCAGCGCTATTTGTTTCAATGCATAAAGTGGCGTATTGTAATACTTCACTTCATAGAAACACAGAATGGCAACTCTAGTGATATGTCAGTCATGGTAACAGTGCAATACAAAACTATAGATAGTTCCCAGTAGACGCCATCTTTACGGGCAAACCACATTTTGGCTTGCAGGTGTGTCAAGCGCTCAAATTATTAATGCAGCCGCTTCATTCACAAACCAATCATGCAATGAGTTTGGTGAAATGTGCGCGTGCTGCACGCCGTTCTCACGTATAACAAATGACTGTGTGTTCCAAATTGCCTATAAAGATGGCCGATTTACGTCATATTGCAACCCATCTATTGCGTGTTGGGTCCTGAAACTTGTTGAAAATGTGAAAGTAAAAAATAGTAAGTGGCCTGGCGTTTCGACCGTAGCAGAGTCTTTCTTGAAAAGTAATTATTATATCCGATTTGCAAAATATTGAGATTTTCAATCCCAAACGTCATTTCGTGTTGTGACTGACAAAATAGGGAGACTGCTAACATAGGAGCTAGATAGCTCACTTGGTAGAGTGCTGGCACATTAACCGGATGTCGTTGGTTCAAATCCTGCTCTTGTCAAATTTTCTTTGTTCAACATGTTCAACCCCAAGTTACATAATGCATGACATTTTTAATAGAAGTTGGTAGCCGTTCGAACACCAAGCTTTGTGACCGCTCAATCACGTTTGTTGATATTCATCCATGTAATTGTCAATTGGTCTTATTTGTAGGTTTTCGAGGAGGCAATACGTCCAGACACGGTACTGACAAGTGTCATGATGGTTAACAATGAGATAGGAGTCAAGCAACCCATATCAGAGATCGGAGCAATCTGCCGCTCCAATAAGATCTTCCTACATACAGACGCTGCCCAGGCAGTCGGCAAGATCCCAGTAGATGTCAATGCTATGAACATAGATCTCATGTCCATTAGTGGACACAAAATATATGCCCCAAAAGGTAAGCAACTGTGTTTTATTAGCATTGTCTCTTTCAGATGGTGTAAGTCTTGCGATGAAGAGATGACCATTGAGCTTCCGGGCTGGCACCTCTGAGCCATTAGTTAAGGGAGGATGAACTTTTTGTGTGATTTTATTTTTGTTACATCAATTTTTCCACTCCCCAAAAACATATTGGTGGAATGGAAACACAAGTTGAAGTAGGAAAATTCAAGTTTTAAGTTAAATCTCCCACCCAGGTTGAAGTACCTCGGACATCTTGGTCATTTAGAATGAAGGAGTGGAACGTACAAGTACACAGGTTTTATTTGAGTCTTAGTTACTGCCTGACAGCGTGGAGATGGATTTACACTTGGGCCCAGTTTCATAAAGCTGCGTAAGCACAAAAAGCATCTTAGCACAACTAAGTTATGCTTACCAGAATAAGGTTACCACCCAAAATACTGTGTCACATGTACAATCTGTGGCGTGCATCCTGCTTGATTTTGTTTAGCAGAAAATATTTAAGCACTGTTTTCTTCTTAAGCAGCTCTATGAATATGGTTTTACCAGTTGGGCCCTGGTTGTAGAAGACACAGATTGTGTTGAAGTTTCTTGCTCAATAACTCGGACCCCATGACCGGCATATGAAATCTACATTAGCTTCTTAAAGGGAAGATATATGTTCGGTTGTCACTCTTAAAATTAATGGCAATAAAAACTTACTTAGTTAGAAGTACGGCAGCTTTCGATAGTACAAAGCTTTTTGAGAATCATTTAACTTCGAAGTAATGTGGTTATCAAAAAAGATATCAGTTTTTATGCCCCAAAATGTGAATCTGAGAAAAGTTTTTGTCAAAAAGGTTCTCAGCTTGTGTATTCCTATAGGGATTATTCTTCCTGCATGGACATATTCGCTCCGTTTTTCGGCGATATCTCAAAAACGCGCCCACCTTTTGAAGTGAAATTTTTTTAGGTTGGTTTTGTTGTAATATCTAAATTTATATAGGATTAAAACAATCGAACGGTTCAAAAAACCAACGGTATACTTTGCCTTTAATGTTTTAATACTTTTCCTTTGACAGGCATCGGTGCATTGTACGTCCGGCGTCGACCTCGCGTCAGGATTGAAGCACTCCAGAGTGGTGGTGGTCAGGAACGAGGGATGCGTAGTGGAACTCTCCCAGCACCCCTCATTGTGGGCCTAGGGGAGGCATGTGAAGTATCGCAGAATGACATGGAGGTGAGACTAGCTTAGAACAGGAGGGGCTTGCTTTCACTTGAAGCATTTTGTTTTTGAGAAGTAAACAAACCTACTTTACGAACATTTTGACTTTTGAGAAAAGAAAACAAAATTATTGTTTTGTTTACACTTTGTAACTAGTAATTGTTAAACACATACAAACTGTATGGTAATGTTTCTGCTATGGAATTATTTCCCTCATCCTCCAACCTTGCATTGGATACTGACCTTTGTGGTTAACCCTCCTACTATTTGACCATTTTATATTATCCACTGTAATTTGAATGATGTATATAAACTATGCCAGCCTAATGGGTAAAATGCATGTGTACACAAACATTGTGGTTTGAAGAACGGAATAAAAGAGTAGGCGACGAGGTCTTAAACGGCAGTTCAAATTTGGTAGGGTCGTGGACGTGTGATAAAAGACTGAGCTGAAGGCAACGTCCTTTTTTCTCCTTGCCAGGAACCACCTTATTCCCATTCATAAATGGCCTTCTGTTAAAAACCTCAAAACTTTGGAAAGTTGAGAACAAATTTGTCAGTTTTGCCTCAAATTTCTATCCATGTGGAGTGTTAACTAGCTCCTCAAGGAAGTTTTGAACTTGTGCACTTCAGTTTCAAACTATGACTTGCAAACTTCAAACTTGCATGAGCCAAATATTCGACCTACCCACCTAAATTGGGACGTGGAATTTGCGCGTTCTGCACAATCATCCGGTATTACCCTCTTATGACTAAATTTTCTCAGGCTGTGTTTTAACACTCCTCACCATGTTTGTATCGCATGACCATGTGATGTCCTCTCGACAAATCAGAATGGCTACTCTGTCCCAAGTTTTTATGAATGATGGAGAAATTATGCCAGCCTGCAGTATGGTATCATGTCGCGAATTATGACACAGTACACAGTTAACCCACCGGTCTGACCAACCATCACATATCTAGGCATGATATTCTTCCCACTTTAGTCTGATTTCCGATTTATTTTGCCTCTGAAAAAATCAGAAAAATTGTGATTAAATAGCCTGAAAAATATATTAAACCATATACCATATGTCAGCCCTTGAGCTCAAACATTATTTCCCTACTTTTTTCCAATCACCAAATATCATGCCTGCATACATGTATCATCCACTGTGGTGTTGAATGATAGATAATCTATGCCAGCATGCAATATGACATCATGTGTTGAATGCATCTACACAGTCCACATTGTACACTGTGTGTTTTGTGCCACAGCTGTGCCACCATACACAACCCTGAGCAGTTGAATGGTTTTAACTAGATCATAGATGGTCAACTTACTGGTAAATGTTACCAAGAGTTGGAGCATTTTTATTCTGTTATGAATGCATGGGTATAATGTAAATCCAATATATTTTTCATCAAAGGGTGTGTAAAGCATTGGTAAGATTGAATAGAAATATTCACAGATTTGCACTTTATAACTTGGTATAAAGATGGTCATGGTGGAAAACTTCCCTTGAAATAGCTTTGCTTGAAATGCTACAGTTTTGAGGAAATAAGTAAAACAATTTGTCTCAAATACTCAGGCATGATAAGTTCGATGTTTGAAAACAGTGAAAATATGTAATGGGGTTTTTCGCTGTTTTCTCATGACTCTGAAGACCGATTTTGCTTAAACATTCACATGTTTGTTATTTCAAGTATTTGTTAAAGTCACATCAAGTGTGGATATAATGGTTGATAATGGTCTTTAACATCTACCAATGTTGTACATGTGCTTTGTGACTAGAGTTCTAAGGGATCATGACTTTGTTTCTGGTTCATAGCAAGCATCTTTGGCTGCAATTTCATCAACTGGTCTTAATAGTGATATAATTTTCAAACCATAGTACGATCATGCTCGCATCTCGGCACTGGCAGACCGTCTCATGACTAAGATCAATGGGAGCCTGAAAGACGTAATTCAAAACGGCGACCCAACACATAGATACCCAGGCTGTGTGAACCTCTCCTTCGCTTACATCGAGGGGGAATCACTCCTCATGGCTCTGAAGAACATTGCCCTGTCGTCCGGCAGTGCTTGTACCTCGGCGTCGTTGGAGCCCTCATATGTCCTCAGGGCCATAGGGGCAGAGGAAGATCTTGCACATTCTTCCATCAGGTAAGGTCTTAGTTTACACATTTTATTGGAGTGCTGAAATTGTTGCAGTCTTTTTCTGACATTCTGTAATTGAGAGTCACCACGGTATTCCTTGCCAACATCCATCAAATGAAAAATAGCCCTTCCCCTTGGGGTTCATCACTGATACTGCACCCAGACTATTCAACAATTTGGCATGCACATCATATTCCAAGATCGTGATGAACACACCTTGATGCTGCAGTCTCTGTGTGGACTGTCACGTAAGAAACTTCAAAGCCTTAAGATGAAAATTGCAAATTAAGTTTAACCTCTCAAATACCAAATGCTCTTCCAGTACTTAATATTGATATTGCTTATTCATCTCTTAAATGGCAATGGATATTTACTATGTCTGTTGTTTAACTGCAAGTTCTTTTGTTTAGTTAAATACATAAATGTGCCCTCAGCTAATTCTTTTGTTTGTGCTTAATTGATAAATGATTGTCGGAACTTTTATTGTTCCATCGTGAATTTTATGTCATTGATGCCACTACCTCTATGTTGTATGTTTTTATGTATTGCTTGATTTGACTTGTCTCATTGCTTTAACTTTTTGTTTTACAAATTACTTGCTTTTCATTTCTTTCCACTTCTTCTGATGCTTTAGTGTACCTGTTTATGTATGTTGTGTTGTCTCTTACCCTTCAAGAAGGACTCTGCTAGGGTCAAAACATTGGGCCATTAACTATTTTTTTGCATTTATGATTCTGTGCTCCTTATTACATTATCACATGTACTTCTTTATGAAATGAATATATCATTGTATTAAAATTTAATTATGTGCTTTAATATGACATGAATGTTGTATTGAATTTGAGTTATGTACTTCAATGTGACGTGAATATTGTATTGAAATTGAGTTATGTACTTCGATACGACAGAATATTGTATCGAAATTGATGTACTTCGATATGAAATGCATATATATATATTTTATGTATTGATTTTCAGTTCGACTGAGGTTATGGAAATGTCTGCATTATTTAGTATTTTTCCTGTTCTAGCCAATGCTGTAAAAAAATCTGTATACTGAATAAGTCGTCTATCAAAAACAGGCTTACGCACAGGACCTTGTGGGGTTTTTTACACAACGGAACAAATCTGCCCCACAAAGTTCTATTGCTTCAACTTGTACCCCACTAGGGAATTCTTTTGCAAAGGGAATGATAGAATAACAATAGCAGGACCCCATAAACCTGATCCATAAGGTTGTGGGTTCTTGTGTTAACTTTGACTTTGATGTAGGATATCATTATTGTGACTTGTCCGCCATTTTGGGTCAAGATTTGTAGGCCCTTTTTTTTAAATCACAGCTTTGGGTTTGGTTTTGGCTCAGACTTTTATTTTAGCAATTTCCACTTCCAATAGGGAGCCTCAAACAGGCAGACAGAGTCTACCTGTAAGGCAGAGCCAAAGGCGAAACTGGGGAATCAAAAAGGGCTTTAGATTGTACATGTGTACACATGTATGTTGCCCCAAATGCAAACTGTTGCCATACCTATAGATTATACCTACACTGCACATGTACATGTATAGTTGCGACAGTTTCAAACCCTCAAACGTACCAAAATAGCATGGCTAAGCTAATAATAAGTTAAGGGTCGTGTACAACAAATGTATTTCATGTAGTTTGCCCTGTACAATTGCCATTAATTTGTATTTTCTTATGAATTATTTAAACTACAATCAGTCTTTTCAGTGTTCACATATTGTATAAAGATATTGAGATTGAATGATGGGACAAACATTTTGACAGGATGTTCCAGTTATTTCTTGACTTTTTAATATTGACCTTTGTGCTTCTGATTGGTACTTCTACCCCCTAGGTTTGGTATCGGACGATTCACCACTGAGGCTGAGATTGACTACACAGCAGAGCAGTGCATCGCTAAGGCACAGACACTGAGAGATATGAGGTAAGTGATAATTGGGGGTAATGTAAGGGTTCACTGTGTTCATCAAGAAACATTTATAAAAATACTTATAAACTAAAGTGGGACTTAAACCTGCAACCTCTGGATTAACGTGGAGGTGTTCTACTAACTGAATATCTACATGTAGCCCTTTGCTTTCTGCCGATTCCGAAGATGTATCGTAAGCTTTGGTGTGATACCTGGCTATGCGGCAGTTACAGGTGGTATGGCTTCTGACTGGCACCCCAAACAAAGATGTTAACAAAATAGGGAGACCCCTGCATAGGGCTAGATAGCTCAGTTGGTAGAGTGCTGGTGCGTTAATCCGGAGGTCACAGGTTCAAGTCCTGCTCTAGTAATTTTTTCTTTTTCAACCCCAAATTATTTAAAATACTTGAGGGCGGAATTGTGTGCATGGCAGAAAAGAAAGAAAAAATTTGTTCAGCCATGTGCTGTACGTAAGGTTCTCACTTTTACAATCAAGCTGACCTGTTCTAAGTCATCTATTGAAAAGGTCAAATGTTTTGAGAGACAACAAGGCCAGTCAAGACAATGGCAATACACCGATCCATTAAGCCACGCCCATTTCTCATTGACCAATCACAACCGAGAAATTTTATCACCATTTGAGCCGTTTGGTGATCTTTGCACTAATGGTGATTGGGTTTCGCGGCTGTGATTGGTCAACTCGTAAGGAGGCGGGGCTTAATGGATCGATCTATTGAGACCATGTCCTCTGTCGTCTTAGCTGAAATTACAGGCCTGGTTGTGAAAAGATGCAATCAGCAAAAGAAAGCTTGTGAGTGCAAGACATAAACTGTTGGGATAAGTGTCTGAAAAACAGGGATGCACTCTGTTTTCTGCTGGAACTTGCTGTTTACTGTTTGTTGGTATCTTTGGCAATATTATTATTATTACATTGGTCATTTCCATGTGGACCAGGTACATTCAAGGTGTGAAGTCTAAACGCATCTGGTTTTTCCGTTAGTAATGAATGTTGAATTTATTTAACATTGTTTTTATACAAAATGCTCTCTATTTTATGCTTTGCACTGTTAAACAAGGAAGACTGTGATGATCTAATTAACTGCAGATAAATGTTTGAAGAAAATTGCATTTTAAATTTTAACATCTTGTAAACTACAAATAATTATAATGTGATATGTTCTTTATTAAGATGCTCACTACTTTATTTTGTAACCCCCCTTCCAAACAACCTTTTGATTGGTTAAGAGCGGGTCACATGATATGTCTTATTTTTACGTCAGAAGCGATGCGATAATTCACACAGCAAACAATGTACTATACTGGTAGCAACCAATGTATACCCATAGCAACAGCAGCTTCTTTACACCTAGACATCTAGGCACAATATATGTGTGGGATTAATAAAAACAAATACTGACTTCTTTTCCTCATGATATGGTTAAAACTACGACTCCCTGGTTGGTACCCGGAGCGGTCTACTTTCCAGAGGCTGCCCTGCGGGGAAAGTAGAATGTGCTGAGAACACCTCAGGAGTCGTACTTTTAATCATAGCACTCGAAGCAGTCAATATTTGTATACTACGTACTGTTAAACAAAGAAGACTGTGGAGGTCAGATTAACTGCTGGTAAATATTTGAAGAAAGTTTTGATTTAATTATTAGTATTTTGTAAACTACATATATAATACATTACTGTTTTTTGTTGGTACTGTGAGGCTGATTTACAGTTATTATTGTTAACTTTTATTCTGCAGCTTTTGTACTGAACATCTTTTGGGCAGTTTTTATTGATTCCCCCATTCCCTCCCCCCTTCTCCCGGCCCCCATGCTCTCTCTCCTTCTGAATCACTTTGCAATACGAATCAGGACTTGTATATCCCATTGTTCTTAAGTTTCAATCTTTAATTAACATTAGCTCAAATAAAGTCACGTTAATGCCCGTTGAGATTGTTGAGTGTATGCTGGACATGTTAATGGCATGTCAAGGACATCTTAAGTGCTCAGGTTTTCCCTGTCGTTTGTCATGTATGATTCAAGGAGGTTTTTTTCCTTTCCATTTTTATCTTTTCAGTCCTCTGTGGGAGATGGTACAAGAAGGCATTGACATCAAAGAAATTAAATGGTCCCAGCATTAGGAGGGCCCTTCACAAGAGATGAAGAGGGTGAGGATTGCTGGGTGGGGCGGGCGGGAGGTATGGGATAAACGGGAAATAAACCAAGAGTTTTTGTTAAACACATTTTATGCTTGTATTGATATTGGGGGATTTTTCTTTAGAAGACTTGATTTGGAAACCGAGGAGCAAAAGTAATGTCAAAAAGTACTTTGGTTCAGCTGTTGTTAGGAAACAGGTTCGTTTGACATTTGATGTTTGTACATCTGATCTTAGTGGAGGGTTGGAATCCAGTGATCTAGTGCCCTGGATTCCTGTTGTAGGTCACAATGGTCTTTCAGACCTCATAGCATTGTGTCTTTAGGAACAACACTCTGCCATAATTTGCTTCTCCTCACCTAGGTGTATCGTTGGGAACTCTTTGAGTGTTGAGATCGAAATACTCCATCCCCAATGAACAGTACCTGCATGTTTTACTGCTCATGAGGATAAAGATAAATACACAAAGAGTTGTGGTCTGTAGAAAAATACAATTCTACTATCATTCTCATTACCATAAAATATTTAGTATTGGCAGTGAAGATAATGCGTACTTCGTGTCAAATTCTTAATGAGGACTGTTAATTTTGTCTAAAAATACGTAAATATTTCTGTAAAAAAGAAGAGAAGCTCCATACAAAAATAAATTATCTTGTTCCGTTCACCTTAAATAAATGATTGATTTTATATTGCTACTTTGTTGTGTACAACTTAAAGAGACACAACCACTTGGGAATACGGATAGACATGGTTGAGTCCTTTTAAAATGCAAAATGCTGTAGATACATGCAGTCATCTGGAATTGTGACATTGGCAAATAATTGCGTGAATCTAGGTGTGAAAACACCTGAAAGACCCATAGAAAAACGCAAAATGGTAGTCGGGGAATTACCCGTTCAACCAATGCATGCTCTATCCGATAACGCAAAATGGAGACACCATGGCACATACCTTAACTACAGAACCACACGGATGATAAACTTCAGACTTTTATCTGAATTAGAGTTTTTATGTCTGCTTGGTGAAACAAAAACAGCTTTTCTTCAGATAAGACTAACTGAGGATACTGTTCCCAGAAGCTTCTTGAAATCGTTCTTCATTTTAGGGGAAACACAAATTCCATTATGTCAACATACTTCTTAAAATTTGGATCCTAGTTTCAGGCTTTTTTTTTTAGCCGTGACAACAGCGTAAACAATATTTAGTCTTAGCTTCATCGTTGACTACCCCGAAGCAAAGTAATAAAGATGTTAAGTCAGATTTTTGACTGATTTGACCCGAAAATTTAGATTTAAACTTTACATAGGCCTAGCTATTTTTTGTGTATAGATTCTCAAAAGTTTTAAGCTTTCATTTAAGATGTTGCAAGGGGGGAAAATCCGCAAATGATAACTGTTATTAATAGATAAAAAGGAATTAATGTTGGAATCCCGACCTTAAACCACGCCCATCAGCTGTGTACAAACAGTTTTTGTGTATACACGTAGCGTGTATTTTGTGAATTTTCCGCGGCATGGTCAAAAGTTGTTAAACGTTTTTCGATTTTTAACAGCATCAACTGTCACCATTCATTTAAAGGAAAGGGTATTTTAAACAAACCTCTCTGAGAAAAACGGATCATGCAGCTTCAATTAGTTCGGACTACTCTTAGGAGTGTACAATATGTAAATATGGTAATACAGCATAATTAATCTCTCTGTAAATTGTGTTTTATTGTTGATCCGAGAAATGTTCCGGTTCCACCGTGTATTTACATCAGCAGCCATGATATGTAACTTGGAGCCCAGCATGGGATTCCGTATGTACGGACAACCCGGAACATGCGTTCCGGTTGTGCGTTTCTTCCGTAATATGTAATGCAAAGGGTAGATGCAGGGTCTACCGGACAGTAAGGAATATGGGAATAGGGAATGTGGAGGTTACACGCCTATACTTATACGTGTTGCTATTAAGATCTTAGTAAATGTTTGTAAACTAATAAATAAAGACCGATGCTTCGATATTTAAAAAACAAAAAATTAATAAAAAATACGTGTATGTTTTCTCCCTCTGCAAATGATTTCGTGACGAGAGTCACTCCCGCGGGAAATTACATACCATGCATGCGAATTACATAGTCACAGGAGTCTATAAACCAGTCAGGTCAATCCACTATCTCGATATGTATGTCAACTATTAGGCTTGACGTTGTGATTTCACATATGAACCTTGCATGTGGATTTGGTTGTTAGGTTCTCAACTGTAGTTTTTGTTTCGACATTTCAACTACAGACTACCGGGGTACATCTGTACGCGTTTTTGAAGTTACCGGAATTATAACATAATCAACGGCTGCATTTCTGAATTTCAAAAACCCTCGAAGTTTTAATGACGCAGTCTTCCTGAAAGGGCAATTTACTTCACTTTGTCATATTCCATTAGAGATTCGTTCAATATTTGTTGTTGATTCGTCTCGAAGGCCCGACGATTCTAACAAAATGACACCAGAAGATGAGATACAAGATCACAGACAGTGGTGTTTTCGTTGGTCCTTTTTCTGGGGCCATCAGCATCCCCCTTCCCAACCCCTAAGCCCCCTCCCCTCCCCCAACATAATTGTTTAAATGGTGTGTGTTCCATTTTCCAAAAGTTTACTAATACTTTTCTTCTCGGCCACCTTTTACTTTGAGATATCCAAGCTGTGCCGCTGATGCGTGGCCCAGGTTCTACATTCAAAAGCTTATGAATATAGATGAAGAGATAAGGTGGACTAATAAGTAATATAAATAACGGAGTGAAAGGGCACATCCGATCGGCAAACACGAACCTCCGCTATTCGTGCATTCACGTCATTCTTCAGTGAGAATATTCTACTTTCTCGTGATTATATTTATAGTTTAGGCCTATAGTTTATGTCGATTTTGGAAAAGCCACCCTCGTATGTCTTCCTTTTTCTGCAAAGATTCACGTTTGTATGTAATGGCAATTGTTCTGACGTCGGTTGCAAGGTGCGAACAATATCTAACATGCCGACTTTTCCCCCAAAAGAATGCAAGGTAAAAAACGCGCATAATACTAATTTGTTTACTTTATTTGTATAACGTGAAGCTTCAACGTAATAAGATCTTTTGATCGTGGGTTCTCTGTGGTAATTAACGGTGTCCAGCTCGGCTCTAACATGGTATGTTTGTGAAAACCCAAGAGTGTTAACTTGTTCATTTCTAGATATCAGCCTTTTCAGTAGCGCGGCTCCTTCAAAACAGTGAAAATCTATACGCTTCCCCCAGTAAAAACTGATCCAATGTTTTCCGTGTGTTACGTATTGGAGACTGCTTCCAGCTGGTTCGGTTTCCATTCGAAATCCTACTGGAATGAGACAACTTTTGGGGTGTATTCTTTTAAATGGCAAAAGCTATTATGTAATTGTATTATATTATAAATGCCCTTTACAACCTACATTGCGGTGATGTACCGGTTTAAGTGTACACCGGCGTATAGGGAAGTATTCATGGTTAATGCATTATAATTCAGCTCTGGGTATTCAGCTCCAGGGTTGATGTTTTTAATTATGAAGCTTTAGATGGGGAAGTTTTAATGGTTAATGCTACTGAGCAGCTCTTGATTGTTATTTTTTAGATATATAGCTTAATAGTTTCTAAGTGTACACCGGCGTATAGGAAATTATTAATGGTCAATGCATTAATGCAGCTCCGGGTTGATGTTTTGTTTTGTTTAACTACGAAGCTTTAAATAGGGAATATTTAATGGTTAATGCAGTGCAGCTCTTGATTGATTACTTTTAAGTATACAGCTTTATGTAGTTTTTCTAAGTGTACTCCGGCATAAAGGGAATTATTAATGGTTAATGCATTAATGCAGCTTTTAATTATAAAGCTTAACTCGGACTCTGACACGACAGCCCGGTATAGCACCCCGGCACATTCAAAGATCAATGTGTTTGTTTTAAGTCTGTATAGTTCCACTATAAATGGTAAATAATTAAATGCATTTCTTAGGAGGAAATGAGTTCAAATCTGGAGGCCATTTGTATATATCTGTTAACTTTAACCTTACTCCCATCTGAGTCTCTGCTCAAAAATGTACTTTCCTATAATTAAAATAAATGTGTAATATGAGTCAGAAAAGTGAATTTACTGCAGGGACTATCACCCAACACTTTGGGGACCTTCTCCTCCTTACCCGTCCACAAACGGAAATAAAATGCCATCCAATATTCATTTTCTCCATTACTTTACTCATATAAAATTCAGCAACGTATACAATGCAAACATCGTCCGCACGTGGAGTGGAGAGAGAAAACAAAATGCCGGTGTTCCGGACTTACCCGTGGGTATTTCCTACCGTGCCGCGCTTAGACTTTGAGGCACCAGCGGCTGTCCTTCGCATGAACACGCTCTGCGGCTGTGCCCTCGAAGAAGAAAACAAATAAAACTTCATTTTAAATATTGTGTTTCCTCTATCCCGCCCGTGTGAAGAATTTCGGCTAATTAAATATCTCAACACGACTGCTGGGATTTAATTTCATGTAGGCCTAGCTACTGGACTTGTATAATAAAAAAATAAAATATTAAAAGGGACTCAAGAACTTATTTATCTTTCGGAGTTGATTAAATCAATCATCACGCCGGGGGGGGGGGGGGGGGGGGGGGGACTGGTTAATGTTTATATTCACTCCACGACATGCCGGGTTCTGAGGTCCTAACTTAATACGGTGTAGGCCTACATTAAGTTAAATTAATTGTTGCTATGATTTAATTCACGTTTGTCAATTCAGTTGCGTCTTTCCTGTGCCTTGCAACTAATCATCCCTTTGCAGTTTGCAGTAACCGTTTCAACATTTGAAATGACTTGCCCCTTGATCCCCATCTTCAGTATGTATTTTATAGCGCGTCGGTGTGTTAATGAAATTTCATGTAGTGATAGATTTAAAATTAAAATAATGATTGGAAAGGGGTGGCTACGGAGAAATACTTAATTTCAGAATTAGATAGCAATCACAGAAAAAACCCCTCCATGGATGCCTATTGAGCTGAAACACCGAACAGAGAGGAGTAGAGGACGATTATTAGCTTTAAAACGGAGCCCCAAGGTCAAATTGAGTTTTGTGATGCTCTCATTTTCCAAAAGATAGTGTCCTCATGGAAGGGGGGGGGGGGGGATTGACAAAGTCTCTAATCTTACGTTAAAATGATGTGATGTTGTTTTATTTGATACTCTTTCGGATTGAAATTTGAAACATGACGTCTTCGAACAGCCCCCCCCCCCCAACAAAAATGAGTCTGCACAATAGTCAATACTAAGAGAAATTTCTGCGCCATTCAAATGGTCAAACTCGATGCCGATTTTTATTGAATATCATCAAAATTCAGGAATATACTGAAAAATCTCTGTGCAAATAAAAAGAAAACAAATTATTCGAAATGTGCCGTCATCGGATTTTTCCAAAGATTGCAATTAAAGGTAATCAAACACTGTTGCATATTGCACCATTTTAACGTGAGGTTAGAGACTTGTAATTCCCATCTTCATTATAAAGACTCAATCTATTGGGAAGTGGGGGGGGGGGGGTGGTCACGAGACTGAAGTTGACCTTGGAGCTCTGCTTTAAATGAGTGTTAATCATGTATGTTTTTGCTACATGTATGTTTGGTGAGGCGTACACACCATTTTCTTTGGCTGCTATATATTAGCTATCCAAAGAGCTATGTACTTTTTGTGTAACCAACCCCAAGCTGATTTCTTTTTTGCAACATTAAACTTCGCAAACTGACTTAGCATTAGTTTCAATTAAATCATGATACTAAGATTGAATTAAATTGGGTCTATGGCAATCTTGTCGGAGATTACGGGTAGACGTAATTCCATACCCCCAAATGGGCAAGCCGGAAGCCGGGCAGCCGGGTTAACTGTAACCCGGTAGCGGAGGGAAGGCATTGACATTCTCAAGGTGTAATTGACTTTCTCGAGTCACATCCTCTCAAGTCTTTTCCAACATCTTCTGGTCGAAGGGCTGTATTGAGTAGGTTATTTGATCACAGCTAGACCTTCAGAACTAATGAGTTTTCTTAGTTAGATTACGGTAGCGTCTCAGCTGATATCTACTTGTGTAAGTGAATTTCGTGTTTTTCTTTAGGAACGCGTTGTTGAGCTTATGTGTAGTTTCACAGCTATATATGGATTTGTTTGTTTTGAAGTTTTTTTACACTAAAGTGTAAGGACCAGAGGACCAGTCATTGAACTTTGCACGCCACTTGGAATTTTGGCTGATAACACAGATTTCGCTTTTGTGAATTCATGTTCTTGGAAGGTTCATTCTAAAAACTAGCGGGACAGAATTGACCCGGATTCGGTGTCCTAGAGGGCCTGACTCACTTTCGGGTGCTGATCCGGGAAGTGGTTACACAATGGGTGTTTATCTCTGGTTATGCGTCATTTTGATTAATTTATGGGTCATTTTGACAAACATTCCGGGTCAGATAAGGATAAATTCTGACCCGGAAGTTTTTGAGGTGTTTATATCATGAAATGAAATTAAATTTATAATTCATTTATATTTGCCCTTAATTTAAGCAAACTTAATAAGAACAAGTAGGGCCTATAGGTCTGTTTATGAACTGTAAAAAAAATTAAATAAAAAATCATTCAAACATTAAACGTGGGTCAGGAACCAATAAGTTCCCCCACGACGCAATATACATAAGCTGCGACGTGAGATTTATCGCATCAAATTAAAATAAATAAATCAAAAAGTAAGTGAGTAAATAAATAAATTTGGTTCCGGCAATGCAATCTGTTGGTCCAATGAAAACTATGTCTGTTTAAAGGGTGTGTACAACATTAGCATTTTTGTCAAAGACCAGTATCCACACATGATGTGACCCAACATATGCATGAAAATAATAACAAACCTGTGAAAGTTTAAGCTAAATCGGTCTTCAGAGTCATGAGAAAACAGTGAAAAACCAAACTATATGTTTTCACTGTTTTCAAACATCGGATGTTATCAAAGTGATGTTATCGGATGTTTATCAGTGATAAAGACTCTTTTTTTTTTTTTACTCATTTCCTTAAAATCTATAGCATTTCAAGCAAAACTATTTCAAGGGAAGTTTTCCATCTTTCCCCATGTAAGTTATGTGCAAATCTGTGAAAATTTATATTTCCAATCTTACCAATGTTGTACACACCCTTTAAAGCCACCTTTAATAATTGCATCGAGTATTGTTTATGTTTCTATTGGAATTGAGGGCAATGATAACTAACTGTAAGCCGCCGGGTAAAATTTCAAAGCAAAACAATGCGTGGGCGGACTGCATTAACGGATGAATTGATTAACTAAGGCATCAATACATACATTACGCGAAATGCATTCTAATAACTTTTGGTATAGCTGCTAAGTATGCAGCTGAACTAATTTTGAAGCCGATATCACCCAATAATTTGTCTGGGATTGTTTTCGTTTGAGTGACGCAGTTACTTTATCGGCAGTCGTTTACGGAGTCTACTGGTTTGCGGAGCCTAAAGATACCTTGGTGGAAAGAAATGCAAAGTTCGTGTATTGAACATACACCCCTTGGGGTTAAAGTGGGTGTTAGATTTGCGAGTCAATATTGCACATTCAAAGACAGAGAAAGAAAAAAACCAATGATGGTAGTTGTAGACAGGCTCGAGATACGTCACCGTAACCACGCTACGTTTATTATGCCTGCAGGAATAAGCGCAACTCGCTAAAGATTTTATCTCGGTGATTTATGTAATTACAAAAAAAAGCTGACCGGGCGAGCGTTTGCGTAGCCGCACACAGAGCAGATAAAATAGTAAACGGTTTTCGTACGAGCAGCCTACACCAACAAAGAGAAAATTCCTTGCGAAAATGTTTGTCATTGATAACCCCGTGTGTGAATGGATATTGCCGTAGGTGGTACACATAGTTCGTGTGCTTGTCTATTCTAATGCACAATTGTGAACCCAGAGGAATTGATGGATGAAGGGGGTATTTCGTATTTTTCCCTTCTCCCCTTCTCACTCTCCATCCTTGCTTTGCTCTCTTTCACCGTGTAACTAGTAGAGCAATTACAGCCGCATTCGATCTGCCAATTTCCCACAGGGCCGTCTTATTTGACGGCGAAGTGAGCGGATGGGAGGACGTTGTTCTGAGCAGTGGTGAGCGGGTCTTCTTGTTGCTAGCCGGAAACTGAGTTTAATTCCAAACCCTGGCCGTTGCCATCATCGTCATATTCATTAGCTTAATTCTCTTCTCACTGAAATCAGTGGAGAGGATCGAGTGAATCGCATCGCAGTGCCAGGTTGAGCTGTTGTCGGGGAAAGTAGAAGGAACGATGGAGACAAACCTGACCAACTGGAGTGATTTTCTCGTGCTTGGAGTGTTTCTCTTTTTCTTGGGGATTGGGTGGACGTTTAGCCGGTGTTATCGAGAATTCTCGCGGGAGTGCGATTCTACATGCCGGAACAATATGATGGATACGTGCTTTGAACGGTCGTCATTGGAGGCTGTCGCCGTGCTATGCTTCACTGGACTGGTACTCTTCATTGAGCTTCTTCGGAATGGATTAGGTCGGAGTTCCGGGCATCACAGCAGGTGGAACGTGTGGATGGTGTGGGGGCCGTTGATCCCTTACTCTTTTGCCCGGATTGCCGCGGACCGGTGGTGGACGCCGAGCGCATGGCGCTGTATCAGCCGACTGTGCCTAGCCGCGACATTCCTATGCCAGTTCGCAGCTCTGAAGGACCACGTGTGTAAATTTCCAGTTGGAACGGACCGCGCGATGTACGAGCCCCAACTGCTGCTCGCCTTGGCGACTGCCATGGTCATTTTCGGGGAGACCTTTCTGCCCAAAATGCAACGCATACGATGGATTCGCTGCGGCTGCACGATGGTGCAGGGGATTTGGTGTATTCAGGTGGGGTTCACACTCTGTGTGAGTGGTAGGGAGTGGCATAATGAAGACGCTGTCAGGCTAACGGTCTGCCTTATTTTCGCATGGCATTGTGCCCTAACTTCTTTGATTGTATATTTTGTGCGAAAAACTGTAAAAGCTGCCCTTTGTGCGGACCCGTATATCGAGGGTGAAATGGAACCTTATGATGAGGACTATGACTTCATGAGTGTATACGACGATAAGGAGGATATGGAGATTAAAACTGTACTATAAAACAGGGCTATTTATTTAGTATTAAAACTACCTACAATTTTCCAAATGGAATCTATAATATTCAAATTTGTGAAGGCTGTCAATGGGAAAGTTTGAAATTGTATATACACCAGAATATCGCTAATGTTGCCAAAAAATTAAAGTTAAAGTTTTTTAAATCAGTTTACTTTGAAAATGAGGCTGCCACAACTAGTTGGGTCTGATGTACCGCTTTAACAATGTAGACCATTCAGGTTACCGTAAGTCTCGCTATGCAAACGTTGTGCATGTTTTTTTTTTCCTTCCTTATTGTCATTATTATGAAGAGGGAACTATACATCTTTATCATGGTGTGGCCATCTAGGGTTTTCCCCCCATTCAAATCAATGTATCCAAAACCGAAGCTGGAAGGAGAAATAGTCTGGTTCTTTTTTTTTGTACAGTGAATATTGACATTGATTACTGCAACATGACCAAAATGGCGGTAGCATGATAATGATCATTTTAGGCCTAACAACCACTTCTTGGATGCCAGGTCTATTTATTCCCACAGTCATAGACTTCCCAACCTCATAGAACTACCACATAGGGAGGGAGAGCAGAGGTCACGTTGTAAACTAGGTTGAGCTTTGTTATAGACATATACACTTACCAATTACGATGGTGCAGCTGATCCCGCTGTGACGTCATAGATGTAGTCCCGAATGGTGCCGGCAATGGGTACTGTACCTTGATTGGCAAGCATTGAAGAGACTATTAACAAGTTGTCGACGTTTTCATAGTATAGCCCGTGAAGGGAAATGGCTTTGTACGTGCAAAGAATGCACGAACTCGTTGAGATAATATTGTGTATCAAAAAACAAGATTTGGAGGCAATCAAAGATCATGTAACTTGGAAAGAATTACCTATAAAATGACCGTATACGATCCACAGTAAATACCGCAACAGCGTTAAAGGTATTATACATGAATGGTATTGAGCTGACAAAAGTCGCAGACAGTGTCCGTGTTTTGTGTGATCAACCATATACATGAAATAACAAACCTGTGAAAAGTTTGGCTTAATCGGGTTTTTTGAGTCGGGAGAAAATTGTGAAATCGTACACAATTTTCAGATCGTCTTTAATTTTTGTTGTAACAACCGAAATCAGCTGTTTCTTATTGTAGGTTTTCAGATACAGTTTTCTGGAATAACACTTCATTTCGGGGGAAATATTTCACCGGGGGAAAAAAGGGGTTCTAGTATGAACTTAATTATCAGTAAGCTTTCAGACTAAAATTAAACAATCTTGATGGTTTTTGTTTATCATTACCATCCTTAGAATACTTTAAAAAACAAAAACAAATCTTTATATCATTGTCGATAATTTATTGTAGGATTCAAATAGTAATTTGGTTGACAGAAAAACAACATCTCCCATAAAATGTACTTGAACATTTGAATAATGTAAAATGGAAATCCCATCTATGTACCCTTTTTCAGACAAAATGTCATACAGATATTTATTAAAAACTAACCCGATCACCATAGAGGATACAATGTTGTTGTGATGACACAATGTGTCTTAAAAAAACTTTATTGCAGGAAAGAATTTATCATTATTAATTCACCGTTACCTTTCATTACATGTTGTCACTGTAGCTTTCAATAATCAAAACGAACCGCCATTCAGTGGACATTTTATCAAAATACATGACCACTCTCTTGAGTAAAAAGCTGAAATGAATGCATAACGATTCCAGCGGGCTGTTTTTGATTGAGCTTTATCTAATAAATAAAACTGAGTGTGAAGGGAAAGGTATCTTAACATTGAGTATCTTAGACGGGCCCGCATCCTGGAACAGTCTTCACTCTTATCAAGTTTGTAAAATAGACCCTTCACATGAAATATGCTAATTACATTCATGCATGCGTAAAGTCACCATTGGTTGGCAAACGCCATAGAGATGTGCACTAAGCAGACACACAAATGCGTCTGCGTCACGACACCATCAGCCCCATACAAAAAGGCGGAATGTTCCATCTCTTTGCCAACCAAAGTGTTACTGCGCAGGCGTGATGTGTAGTTCACATACTTAGTGGGAAGGGTTACGTATATTATAGAATCGGATTAAACAACACCTGTAGTCATTCAAAGCTATAGCAGAGCTGCTACCTGATTATGCAATAATAAGTTCTCTGAAAATGAACCATTCTTTCTACTGGAAAGCTCCCTATTTATGGAAACTGTTTCCCTCACTGGTTGTTGCTCACAATCTCATTGACTACAAGATGCAAATGTTGGCAGCTCTGCTATATACCATTGTGAGTTTAACGATTTTTAGTGTCACAGAAGTAGCTCAAAAATTTGTGAGTTGGAAGGTTATGAAAAAACCAAAAACAACAACCATTATTTGGAAAACGGAAGGATCGGAACTAATAATGCACACTCTCCGAGAGATCCTTCTGCTTGGGGCGTTCATTTCTTTTAGATGACGGTTGAAAGAGTATGGCATATTAAAAACAAATTTCAAACCTGGAGGTTAGGTTTGAACACTGGGTTGTCTGCCGACAACTTAAGCGTGTTAAATGTGTTAATCATGCGGCATATTGCCAAATCCTTATTATGAATAAAAATGCCAGATGGTTAAAACAAAATGGAGAAAACAGTTTTCAAATTTACTCTTCCTTATTTTTTAACGAAAATGGCTATTATACCTCCAGTGATTTGTCTTTCAAATCATTCGAGTGTTGGTTTTGAAAACCGGTTTACCCTTGAAGACAAACAAAGTATTATGGACGAAACGTCGTTTTTCTTGTTCGCTTTTAGTTACACAACCAGCTCTGTACCATGTCTATATACGAAAAGAAAAAAATTATGCACGTGGTGTAACCGCATACCATTTTCTATAGTGTTTATTTACCTTCTGCGCTCAGGTTCTGAAGTGAGGTAGATTTAGTTTCGTTGAGTATCGAGTTCATTAAATAAATAAATAATAATAATAAAAAGCAGCAACAACAACGGAAACATTCTCAAACAAGGTGCTCAGTGCGCCAATTGCAGCAAAACAAATACAAGTTAAACAATTCATTCAACATGAGGTGGATTTTGCGAGATGTTTTGAAAGAAATAAAATAAAATTTTAATCTATAAGCGTACAATTTAAAGAAGTAGTTCCACTCTTTCTGTGTAGATTTTGAACGAGAATGGCTCGAGCACACCTCATGTGATTTGTTGAATTTTAAATCACATGGGTGTTGGTTTTGAATGGTTTGTAGGGTTCTGATTTCAGGGAAGCAGACGTGGTGCCTAATGCATGAATGATCTGTGCGAAGATGGGAGGCAGGGTGTACTTTTGGTTATTACCGAGTCCACAAGTTGATAAAAATTATAGCAGCGGGAAGCTGTTGATATTATAAAACAATAACGACCCCCTTTGAAATAATGTAGAAAGGTAACATTTCTCCCCCAAAAATTGATTATGAGAAAGGCTTCAGACATGAAACCTTTCTCAGGCATCTGGAAGCACACAAATTATTATTTTTTATTTTTTCCATTATTTTCTTGCAACTTGTTAGCCAATGTTTTATTTACAGATGTTGGGATCATACACCAAGTGAGAATACTGGTCTTTGACAATTACCAAAAGTATACCCTGCCTTTATTTGCCAGAACAAGGTTGTGGCTTGCTGGAAGTAGGGGCTTTCCCATGTAGAGCTTTGGAAACAGTCAGCATCGGCTTATAAGTAATTGTGTATGTGTTTCAGGGAGTCAATGCAGATTATCTAACAGGACAGGTGTTTTAAAAAAAATATATAAATGTTTCCCCAATAGGTCCTATCCGAATATGTTGATAAAGCTGAACTCATGGTAGCTTTTTATTTTTTCCTTGAGGTTAATCAGAAAGACCTTTATCACGTTGTATAGTCGCGTTATAATTATTACCTCAATCACCTTTATTTAGTAACCACGGAGGAAGGAAAAGCAAACACCAACATGCAGAATATGTTAACACTTTTATGGAAGAATGAACATCACACCAATCACTTGTGTTATTTCGCACACTTAGAGCATGAGGGTGAAAGCCTGGTGGAGTTGTGTAATTTGACATTTATGTGGTTTTCACGATCAACCAAAGTCGTTAAAGTCGACTTTGCAAAAGTACCATCACCCTACGGCTATTCCACAGGCCTAATGGTAATAAGTGTTCGAGTGAGGCGTTCCTTCACCTCTTATAAGCACTTGCTCCTTTTCTCCCCGTCTCTCCTCATTTTTCACCTTTACGCGAAACAATTTGACCGTATTCCTGTGGAGAGGTTTATTGCTTGCACGATTCCTTCGGAGATCCCGCTATGTCTTGCTCTTTCTCATGGGATATTTGAGTGGCAATTGGCAGGAAGCTAAGTGCAGTACCTTGATGTGTTCTCCACTCGCTGAAACACCAGGACTCTATTGCGTTATTGCTTACCGTCTGCCGTATGCACTGTAGCGTAATATAAAACCAACAACATGTATGTAGCAAGATTGCCCTACAACAATCCCGGTTGAACCTTTGTTAGAGAAAGAAAACTAATAAAAAATAACGAAAATACAGTAAATACATGGGAATTATTGAAAACAAATAAATAACCGATAGTCTTGGAGCAAAACAAGTTGGGCGTTTTAAAATGAAGTGCAGACTTTACTTAATATTGAACCGTTTTCAAAGGGATTATACATTTTTGTGAAACTGAACTTTTATTCAAAGCTACCAAACACATTAAAAGTACCTTGTATCATTTAAAAAACATTATAAAATAGACGTTGTATCTTGTTAGTTACCGAAATAGGTATGTTTGATATGTTTTATTGCAAAGTTCCAATTCAAGCCTATTTCTGTGGCACTTTTGTATGAGACGTCTCTCCACCCCCAATAGTATCGTCGTTTGTAATAATCAATCAAACATGCATAGATGGGTGTGGGTGGAGGCGTTTGTGTTAAGTTGGCGTTTTAGTGATAGAGACTAGTCATCAAATAACAGTATAGAACATCTGAGAGTGACGTATCGGTGCACTTGATGGTTATCGCGACAGTTTATCGAATAATTGATATCATCCGCATAATGGTTCGCCTCATCAGAACCATCACTTGAGGAGAGATTTCTTGCCAAACAGAAACTGGTCTCCCCGTAGGTTTCACGATTAATGACCACTTTAGGTGCAAAATAGAATAAGGTTTCGTCTACAAGAGTGTTCAACAATCTCAACATAGCCACATTTAGTGATAATAAACACCCCACCTCCCCCTCCCCCGCGACTTAGAACTTCCGAAAGCAACTCCTCACTTGTTCAGTTTTTTCAAAGCGCTTGTGCAAAATCAACATTTTTAAAGACGTCGAGTTCCATGCTCTTCGTGTCCCTCGCCATACCGCTGTGGTTAACACGTTGAGAGTCACTCCTAAGATGATCGCCAGTGATGATTTATCTAGCCTGTGAGCAGAGTTGTTTGAACTACCGGTACTTGAGTTTATATTAAAATAAATAAATAAATCAAGTACCAAAGTCAAACTGGAAACGTGGTCGACTTAATTCGTGAGAGATAAGAGGGGCAGAGACGACGTTAGTTGGAATTAGAAACACATGCACGTGCTTAAAGAAAGAACAAAAGAAAGACACAAAAACACTGGCAAGTGTATAGTAGCTTGAAATTTCAATAACAACCACAAGAAGGAAAATAGAGATTTTCTTTCTGATTTATTCTCGAGTGCTGTTTTTGAAAGAGAGCCTCTATATAAGTTCACAATAAATTTACAGACGTTGATATTGAACGCGGGTATGCACAACCTCGTGTGTTCCAGGAATTAATGCACATTGTGGATTTTACTCATACATGAGGTGAACACCCTATTGAGAAGACCTCTCCAAAATGTCAGGACTTAATCTCTTGAGCGAACCGGCCTGAAATCCACACAGTTCGAGGCGGTAATACTTTTTAGTTGTTTAAAAAAGCCGCACAGTTTGCATATCGGTGACATCATCATCCAAAGACAGTCGCAGCCTGTACTAATGTTTTACCCTTATCTTTTGAGATTCCACGCAAAGATTCCCTAACATTGTTCATAAACGTCAAGAAGCCGTGAAATTGCCCATGTCGACGGTGCATTAAATTATGTAGACTCGCCATCAAGATTCAGAGTGCACGATGCAGCCCCTTTCCCCCTATTATAGCGTCCAATACACGCTTTGCCAAGTTGACTTTTTATGAGGCGCAATTAAGCTTGGTGTGCATGATGGCATCTTACTCGTAATACAGTTAGTGCATTGGATGCAGGCAATCGATGGGTGAGAAGTAATTACAAATTAAAGAAATGCTGCACTGCATTAGTCTGACGAGTTTAAATGTTTTCTCTTCTCATGAAAGCCAAGGTCAAATTAATTCGCCTTCGAAAGTAGTATTTCGTTACTGGAAAAGAATTTCATTATTTGGAGTAAATTAGATTTTTGATCTTAACAAACATATACCTGTCATTAAAAACTAAAATCCAATAATACACATATTTATATAAAAACTATACGTATTGATTGTTCGGTATTTCAGGAAAATGCACATTAATGATCACAAAATGTGTTCCTTGGTACCTCAACGCGAAGTCAGGTTGGTGTAGTCAGGTTGGTGTAGTGGTCGCCTTCCACCTCTGGGACCCCGGTTCGAATCCCACCAGGGGCACTATGTGGATTGGGTTTTCAGTCCCTCCCTGGTTGCCTGAGAATTATTCCCTGGAATAATTCTCTGGTGTTTCCTCCCACATCTAAAACTGAAACTTCCTTCATGATCGTCTTCTCTCCACAGGGTCCCTGGCTAGTACAGTGATTAACTTCGCTTTTCTGAGAGTCCCATGGCTTCACAACCAGAATAAATAAAGAAGTAAAAAATAAATAAATAACATACGCTTGCTAGTGTTTTGTGTCAGAACGAAATCGTACATTAATTTTAACAATTCCAACCCACAGTTGTAAGATAATTGACTAAAACATGGGGAGGGGGACAGACGGTGAAACAGATCGGGTTTCTTCTCTCAGGGGAAGTTTGATTTTTATTCATTTATTTGTTTATTTATTTGTTTAATATTTTATTTATTTAGTTTTTGATAATAAAGCAAATGAACTTAGGACATGGTTTAAATAACGCCCGTGTTTATTTTCCATCCGAATTAATTAATTAACGTGTATTTAAATGTTTTATTATTGTTGTTATTTAAAACATTAACCGGTGATTATTTTAAAACAATTGATAAAATGATAGTAATTTTAAAAACGCGTCTGGGTACATCGGTTAATTCAAATCAAGTCTAGCAATCAATTCATATGCCCTCTTCTAAAAAAACCAACAACTTGTATTTAAGACACAAACCTCTTGTTTTTACAATGTCACGGGCGAATAAATACTCAGCCAAGATTTTCATTAAAATAGCTACCCTTGAATGTATAGCGTAGGCATTCATTAATGTTGCTTTTTCGATCTCAATTAAGTTAAACTTTTGGTTTGCAATCGAAGACGTCGATCTTCATTATATAGTAAGGTGACCCAGATGTAGGTTCCGTGGTGACCTCGCCATCTTTTTAAGGGGGAAAGTAAATGCCATGTGGTTATTTTACCACTCCCGAACAGACTATAGATGCTCATAACGGGCTCTTTTTTAAAGGGGCACGTTGCCTTCGGTTTGGGTGCTTTTGGCTATAAAAAGTTCTGTTTTGAAACGAGTTATGGTTGGAAATAACTTAGAAGTAGAATATAATAAACCACATAAATATCAATTTAACTAAACTGGGGTATAGACAAGTAGTGGTGACCATTCTTCGGAAGATGACAAGTAGTAAACATTCTTGCAATTATATAAACAGTGAACATGACAAAATGGTGGCAGATTGGAATGGTTAGGTCATGGTGGCTTCTTCCTCCATGGTTAGGTGTAATATTTCAATTCTATAAACCAATCACATCGGGTGCTGTTTTTTAAGCTTGAACTGCTCATGGTTTTTGTGAAAACGGTGACGACTGCTTTACAACGAAAGACAAATGTATTCCATTTAAACCAAATCAAGCAAACTGAGGCTAAATTTATAATAATATTTCCCCGCATTGTCCGTGATCCATAAGGGCACCTAGGATTGATCTTTGGAGGGGACTGTGAAGAAAGTTCTCGCATAAACCTCGGGGCGAGAGGAGTGGAGGGGTGGGATGGCAAGTATCGTGTTTGTCATAGATGGGCCCTCTGCATGCCTTTCTTCACTGCTCGGTTTGGGAACACTCGTTTTTCTCTTTTTATTGGTTACAGGAACAAGTGATTGAACATTTTCAAACCTATAGTTGCCCCTTTAAAGCACAAGGAAAACATTGGTAATTTGCAAAGACCAGTACCCACAGTATATGTGATGACCCAACATATACATGAAATAAACTTGAGGAAGTTTTAACCCAATCAGTCATTGGAGTCACACAAACAAATAGTCAAAAAAAAAAAAAAAAAAAAAAAAACCCAGATCAAAACTAATAGTTTTTCTCAACAACTGCAGTATTCCAAGCAAGACTATTACAAGGGATGTTTTCCACCATGACCACCACCATGTGACTTGTATGCAAATCTGTGAATTTTAATATTTTCACTCTTACCAGTGTTGTACAAACCCTTTAAGGAGCTGGTAAAAGCCAGCTCAAGATCTTATACGGGAAATTTTAACTCTCGTTCAATCAATACACGTTAGGTAATCAGCGCGTGAAAATGGCAGCTTATTGCGTACACTGACATAAACAAGAATTCATGGTGAATTCTTGATGTACATGTTGTTATAATTATTCAATCACATGTAGAAATGACAAAAGGTTTTGCCGACTAAAGAAAAGAACCCACTATTGGAGTTCCCGATGATTATCGTGCTGACGAGTCAGGAAATTGTGTTTTTTAATTGAACTCATGGTCGACCAATAAATATCATTGATGCAGGTGGATTGTGACCATTTTCTTTCTTGCCCTCCCCTTTGTATTGATGTAACTGAACTGAAACAGGAAGGGCTAATGGCGTTTTGTATCGTGAGAAACTGATATTAAACCGAAGTACAAACTTGATTGCAACACTAAAGGTTGTACCGTCCAGTAATAATCCTCCAGAGAAATGTCTGAAAAGGAGCATTTGAAGACATCCCCAACCACTGGAGCTGCTCTCTGTTTGCAATATTGCAGCAAACATGTGTATGGACTTGGTCTTTATCGCTGACAAATTATAAATCGTTTTCATTCTATAAAACGTGAGCACCCGATTAGATGAGTAGTCATCGGTTACACTCTAAACAAAACAACAGGGTCAGAATTCATCGGGATTCTGGTTCCTTTCGGGTCTGACCCATTTCTGGGTCAGTATGACCCGAAATCTGTGCAACAATAACCCAGAAATGGGTCAAATTGACACAGAATCCGAGTTGGAATCACTGACCCCTTAAATCAATTTGCGGGTGGGGTCAGGTCCCACGGGTACCCGGGATCCGGGTCAAGTCTGACCCGGGAGTTTTAAGATTGTTTATGGGAATATTATTACTCTTCCAAGTTTCAATGATGCGACATACAGCTAAGATTTCGTATTGACAAAAAATAACGCAGTATTTAGCCGAAATCTCGAGGGATTTGCGGCTCTGCCATAGTGAATGATTTTAGCTATTAAGTGAATGATGTTTTGAACAAGACGCTTGGCACTACGGTAACGTGATGTATATCTTGAGGCATATGAAATATTGGAGTAAGCGATGTTTTCATAAGGTGGCTCTAGACAGAATATCCGAACCCCGCAGATATTTACCTAAATACTTAAGTTTTTGGGTCTATATCGCAAACTATCATAGACGACGCTTATAATATTTACGTAGCTATTCACGTAAATATTTACGGTCGTAGGCATACATAATTATCACACAGTTTTGATTGTTGTACGGGAGCAACGTTACTTACGAAGGACTTTTTTTTTTTTTTTTTTTTTTTTTTTTTTTTTGCAGTTCACAATGCATATTTTATTGGGATCAGTTGACTTCAGGAATGTGTCGTTATTTAGTGTGGCCGCCATCTTGTGAATGTCTAACTACGCATAAGGTTTGTGCACTTGTTGCACATATCAATGGCCCATCGGTGGAATGCGATAATAAAAATGTAACAAAACGTCAGTAACAGTGATGATGTTATTATTAAAAACTCACATACACGTCAGCCTGCAGAAAGTTGTAAGCAATAATCAAGATATTGACTGGTAACTGGATGAAAATTAGGAACGTTGATTTCGAAGGACTTACTGCACTCTTTGTTTGTGTTGTTGTTGTTATTGTTGTTGCTGTTGTTGTTGTTGCTGTTGTTGTTGCTGTTGCTGTTGCTGTTGCTGTTGCTGTTGCTGTTGCTGTTGCTGTTGCTGTTGCTGTTGCTGTTGCTGTTGCTGTTGCTGTTGTTGTTGGTGCTGCTGCTGCTGCTGCTGCTGCTGCTGCTGCTGGTGTTGTTGTTTTGATGCTGTTGCAGTTGTTCTCGTTGTTATTTTTTTGAATGAATTAGAACCATGGTACCAAACTTAACATGAAAAGGCAGTTTGCGTGTTTGCTGACTCAATTTATCAAAAGCAAGTTCTTTATAACCATTGTTGCTCCAAATTATATTGAATGAAATTGCAGTGTGTAAGTGTTTTGGGGTTCCATTTTATTTGATTCAATTTCTAAATTCTTACCGTTTGTCCGGTCAATGTCATTGCCCTACTCTCTGTCTGAAATTTTACAATCAAGGTAAATTCAATAACATGTTTTTACTTGTAACTTCTTGATGTGAAAGACATATGGTTGAATGATGCTATGTTATAGCGTTTTGCGACACCTACAAGGAGCACGAGACCGGTATTGGAGGTCTCAATATAGCCCCATAACTGTATTACATGCACGTTACAATGTTTCGGCCACATTTAGAATCGGGCTATACATTGAAGTACAGTTTTGGGGATACATATAAATCATGTGATTCATGTATACATTAATGCCCAGGGCTACAGTTAAGCATTTGGTTACATTTATGTATTGGGCTATATACATTTAGGTTCTGGTCTACATTTAGGTCCTGGGCTCCATTTTGGTTCCGGCCTACATTTAGGCCCTGAGCCACAGAGGTCACGGGCTACAATTAGGCTATATTTGGGTCATGGGTTACATTAAGAGCCTTGGCTACAGTTGTGTCGTGTCACGAGCTGGGTGCTGCAAAGACGTTCAAGCTCGTTCTCTCTTATTTCCTTTTCAGTTATAAAATAATAATTTAAATTACCGATCAGCATGAAAAGAAACGAAATAATTAGTACGATATCTCGGTGGAACTATCAAGTAAATTTGTGGAAATAGATGTAGGCCCATCAGCAATACATTTTTAAAATGAAGTCGCCCGTTTGTCTACCCGATACAAATGTATTTCAAAACTATCAACTCAGTATTCGTTGCATCAGTTGATTTTAGATTGGTGAGGCTGCGTCTCAACTCTAAGTGCTCTGAGCTTTGAGAAAACTCGATAATACAAATGGGAAAAGTGGTTTGCAAAAACTTAAACAATGTTTCGTTTCGCTGTGAGAACCACTCTAACCTGTCAGTATTGTGATCGCATGCAAGTGCATTTTATCAAGCCACGATTAATGAGACTCAACGGACATTGATATTATATACACTGATGTTTTACAATCTCTTGAAATATAAAGAAAGATGACGAGATATTTATGTTGGAGTCATTGCTGACAAAATGAAACCGAATCAACACTTTCCTAAAGTTGTATGACTTGACGTGACTCTTCATCAGAAGATCAAGCCTGAAAAGGTAAATGTCCCTGCTCCCGGGTCAGATTTACGTCGCTATTGGACCAGGGAAGAAAAATTACTAATTTTGTTTTGTATTTTTCTTTTCGATTTATCGATGACTTACCCGGACTTATAGTTCAATTTGAATTTACTCCTCACTGCTCCAGTGGTCATGATTTTACTTTTCGATCGGCGGGAATAATGTTTTAAAGAATAGAGCTTTACCAGCCGTGCGTACGTCCATCTTGCGTTTCGTAAGTTAACATCTGCCAAACCAAAACTAGGCTGGAAGGAGAACCAATTTGAACTCTTGATATGATTTAGAATTTGTACTCTCATATTTACTGTGTGTACAGGTTACCTGACCACACCTTGTTTTAAAAGCTGAGTAGACAGTGCTCTCACTACGTTACATCACAGCCAGACACGGTCTTGTTATTTTCAAGCAATTATTCACGGCCTTTGTATCCTTGACACTTTTATCGTGTGTCGATAAAATGTTTCCCCGAGTGCTTATAGGTCGCAAAAACAAATAAATCCAACACTCGAATTAATCCAATCTGAAGCTCGTCTTCCTGGCTTGTATTTCGTGTTTGAAAAGAGGATTCACAAGGACATGCTTTGGAAAGAAAATCATGCAGTGTAGAGAAATAAAATCAAGTTAAAAGCACGTGTTTTATTGCATTATTTGCCTCCCTATCGACTCGCCGCGCACGCACTTGGCTGAAAATTACCTTATGCTGCGACAGCTTGTTGAACACGGATTTGTTGCGTGACGCGAGATGTCTTTCATTTTTCTTTTTTTCTTGTGTTAGCTTGCATAATGGAGAGCGCGTACATATTCGGCAAATTAACGGCTTTTAGCACGATAGGGGAACTGAACACCTTTAGGGCGGATTCATTATGATACTTGATCCATTTCGATTCCAACTCTTTGACGATTGCTGAAGTCTCTTGGGATCGCGGCTATACCTTTAGGACACTTGTAGCTTATTTCGTTAATGGTACACTTTAAAAAAAAAAATTTACCGAGTGGGGCAATTCAATTTGGAAATATTCGTACATTTATCGAAGCCATGTCTCTGCCTAAAGATATGAGCAAATTAACTAGAAAGCTAGAGAAGTTAAAGCAAGTACATTTTTAGCAACCCCTGCATTTTTTTTTTCCAGTTGGATGACGTAAGTTGTGTTAAATCCGTTGACGTCAAATGTACTTTGTTATAAATCCATACTTTTTATTCTCCATCACACCAAAGAATAAAAAGTCGGCTTTAAACTGCAAACATGAATAACGTTCATAGTGACCAGTTTAATACAAGTGTAAATAACGTTTGGAAAGAACTATAACGATAAAGTGCAACTACGCTCATTTTTGAAGAAGTAATCATTTATTCAGACGGCCTATAGCTCTGAAAAATTGCCACTCTTCGGATAATTGAAACCTTAAGGCGGTTGTTTGGTTTTACGCATCAATGTACTTATTTCGACCGCAACAAGGAGAAATTGCCCAATTTCTCCAGGGTGACAACATCAACAGACAGTTTCTTGATAACAGGTTGATTGAAATAACGTTTGGAAAGAACTAACGTTTGGAAAGAACTAACGAAAAAGTTCAACTACGCTCATTTTTGAAGGAATCATCATTTATTCAAACCGCCTACAGCAGTCCTGAAAAATTGCCACTCCTCGGATATTTGAAACCCTCAGGCGGATGTTTGGTTTTACACATCAAACATGTACTTATTTCGACCGCAACAAGAAGAAATTGCCAAATCTCTCCAAGGTGACAACATCAACAGACGAAGATTTTATTTCTGAGAACAGTTAGATGTTCCACCAGCATATACAGGAGTGCGCTTTACAGATTAAAAATTTGTTAATTTATTTTATTCGATAACCACCAAAACTGTTCCAAATGTCTCGGGGGGCTTTTTTCCCTTTAGATTGTACTTATGAGAACAAGTTGGAGTGAATCGGGTTGAGGTAAAGGGAGCTTTATGTACAACCAGATGGCAGCATGCTTCTTGTATCAAGTGATAAGCATCTGGTTGCCTACTCGCTAGAGTCGACTGAAATTTCTTGTTTGCCGTCCTGACCGACGGGCATAACCGTCATTTGAGAATGGTACACGGCTCGTTGGACCTCAAATTGAATCATCCTAACCGAGAATTTCCAGCAATAGGCAAAAGACCCTCGGCTGTTTTCCAACACATTACTGTGGATATAGTGCAGAATGAAACCAAGGTTGGTTTGAGCGAACGTATAGTCAGATCTATTGAATGTATTGGCAATTGGGATGTACTTACAAAGATGGCGGCTACACTAGCCCAGTCCATACATTCTATCGAACTTGAAAGTTGAAGTTATTGGAGAAAACACTCGTCTAGTTTCTTTGTCTATGACGAGACACAAACCCGAAGGGAACCCGACGAAAAAAAAACAAGAACAAAAAATGTTTTGTTGGTAAACACAACATCCGCTTGACTTCAAAGAGAATCGGGCAATAAGGTGTGGCTCCTCGTTTTGTGACAATAGTTTGGAAAGAAAAATAGTATACAAGGAATTTGTCAAAGACTGCAGCGACCTGGTACGGTAAGGTTTAAAGTATAGATACACGGTCTATGGATAAAGGGGGAAAACACGTCAAATTCCAGTGTTAGTACTCACTCGGTACTCGTACTCGAGTACATACCGTTTTGATGGTACTTGTACTCTTATTTGTACTTGGCTTGCAAAATACTCGCACTCAAAAAAGACTATACTCAATACTCGACTGCCAAATAACCTGCACTCAAAGTTATGTACTTGATACCCGACTGCAATATTGTACAATTGACTCCGATTTTAAGTATACGTGGTAAAATACCTTTCCGATTTCCTCGTGCGTTTATTCAAGGAGTAAAGGAAAAGGTCTGGAAAACGTAAAATTGAAGTTGTGTATGATGTAATCATGTTTGAGTGATAGTTTTCATAACGTACACCCTACATTGTTCTCGGGAAACAAGTGAACATAAAAAACAAAAACTAAACCAAACAAACAAACAAACAAACAAACAAACAAACAACCATTCAAACAACCCGACAAAAACAAACAAACAAACAAACAGACAAACAAACAAACAAACAAACAAACAAACATATTCGTACTCGGAGATCCAAGTACTTGGTACTCGGCTGTTAGACTCAGTACTCGGATATATGCTTTGTGCTCGGGCACTTGTTCTCGTAATCGATGGCCCAAGTACCCGTACTTGAGTACTTCTTGGCCACCCTTTGCATTCGGCAGTACGTGATACTCAACCGAAAAGTACCGGACTACTTTCCTTTCAAATTCAAAAGTTAGTAAGTGACGTTTCGACCCTAGCAGAGTTTTTCTTTCAAATTGTGAGAAAACATACCAAATCAAATAAGCCCTTAATTACAATAAACACCTTTGGCGCGAAGCTTATTATCCCATTCACACTATTCAAGTTCGCTCACCCTTCTGCAATAACGCCTTCCATGGAGGTTTTTAGCACAAAATGTATTTTCTACTGCCGAAACGGGAAACACCTTAAAGGGACACGTTGCCTTGGATCGGGCTATGAAATGCATATGGTTAGAATGATGTTTTAAAAGTAGAATATAATGATCCACACAAATATGCCTCGAAATTGCGGGGTTTTCCCTTTACATCGTGAACTAACACGGCACGCCATTTTGTGGAGTCATTGTATTCTACTTTTAAAACATCTTTCTAACCATACGCATTTTTTAAAAAACGGTTACAAACGCTTTTCATAGGTCAACTCGCCCGATCCAAGGCAACGTGTCCCTTTAAAGGGATAGTTACACTGTTGTATTTGTTGATGGTTTTTTTCGGGAAGAGCTAAGCCATTTTCAAAGTATAGGATAAAAACATCAATGTTTAATTCTAGTCTGAAAGCATACTGACTATGAAGCTCAATACTAGAACCACGCTGTGAAATATTGCCCTCTAAAATGAAGTAATTTTTCGAGAAAACTGTATTTAAAAAAACACAACAGTTGATTGTGTTTGTTACAAAACTAAGATATTGACAAAATATGGAGACCGCCAACATAGGGCTCAGTTGGTAGAGTGCCAGCACGTTAATCCGGAGGTCGTTGGTTCAAATCCCGCTCTAGTCAATTATTCTTTGTTCAACCCAAAAATCATTTAAAATTTTACCCAGTCAGTTTCCCAATTGTGGTTTATTATTTGAAATCAAAAATAAGGACAGTGTTTTGACATGCTGAAAATTGTGCATGGCTTTTCACTACTTTCTCCTGACTCACACTACGAACAAAGCCCAAATTGTCATTATAGGTTTTTATTATTTCATGTATCTGGTTGATCACGCAACACATGAACACTGTCTGCTACTATTTTATCAGCTTGACCAATCCTGTATAATAATTTTTTAAAAGGGACACCATACCAGCTCCTTCAATTGCCATCGTATTAGGCGGTTACTGCATTGAAAAGACCCATGTTTGCATGCACATGTTTATTTCAATTACTGTATTCGAAATTGGTGATTTGGGGGTCTCCCAGACAGAACTATTTTTCTTTTGGGGTTGGTACTGGTACTTCGGATCGAGACTATTCACTTTTGTTTCCGATTGTTATCAATCCTCCTCTCCATCATTTAACTGATCTTCAGTTTCCTCATTTTATCAATTGCCATGTAATTTCCTCCCGTGTGTTTTTAACCCCTGAGTGTAAACCTAATGCTAAATTGATAATCAACGCTGGAAACTACCTCTCCATTTACCATTTACATAGCCGAAGGTTGCTGACCAATCCATTAGGCATGTAAATCTATCGGCAATGAGGAATGCCACTACATTGGGTCCTTGACTGTCACTCATACAGCATTCAATGACCCAGAGGTACAAAAAAATGCAGCCTCTGTACTCATGTTTTCGATGTTTTTGTTTTCGGTCTTTTTTTATATTTTTTTTACGGATGTGCAACGATAATTGCGAATTCTTTTAAGTGATGTGTTGTTTAGTTAATACAAAACAAAACTTTGTCATGAAAACAGCTAAATTAAACGTTCGTTTCTGACTATTAGTCAGACATGTAACATTCTTTATGTTCGACACGCGCAGTATTTATTTAGTCCGAAATTCACCATTCATTACGTCCGACATTGACCATTCAGTACGTCCGACATACACCATTCATTACGTCCGACATACACAATTTATTACGTCCAACATGCACCATTCGTTATGCCCGACATGGAACATGCATGTTGTCTAACAGCGTATTTAAACCATTGTGCCCGACCCACATGCTCGACGAACCATTAGCGTTCGACAAAACAACCCTGCCAATAATGGTCCCTATGAAGTTTGTGTGACACAGTGAAACATAATGCTCTGTATGAAACAATTGATCTGAAGTTATGGATCGACATAGAGGCCAAAATCGGTTTCTTTAACAAGCCATGCATGGTCCATAGATGATTGGTATACAACTTCATACAAGATAATGATATAAAAAGTTGTCATGTACACTGATGTGAGAAAAAATTTCCCCAAAAGTTTATTTTGCAGTGCATACAATCCCTGATAAAAAAAAATATTGTGTTTTGTAGATTGTAGATTTGTTGTCGTCAAATTATATGATTTGATGATATGTATACCAGTGTGTTTATTTGAAAAAGGGTAAAAAAGACTACGAGATTATATATATTTATGTATAGACCTGTACGCCTTTATCTTCGCAGCCATCTTGATTTTGATTCCATGCAAATCCCTGCAGCCAAAACGAGCCTTTAAGCTTTACTTGTATTCAGACATTATGTTCTACTGATATTATTATTACAAGGGTCCTCATGGTGTGTTATTTTTCTATTCATCTTTTGACTCTTCATTGCACAAGAAGATCTTCTACAATAGGCCTTCGTCAAAATTTATCAAATTACGTGGTCCTCAGTGGATTCTAAAATGTTTGCCTAGACTAGCACGAGGAGACGGCGTTCAATCGACTTGTTTTTTGTGTGTACTCAGCCACCTCTAAAGCGATTAAAATTGAGGCCAAAAACCTCTCAAAATTGTATTCATCAATTTTGTCGAAACTCTAGAGTTTCAGTGGGATTTAAGTCCGCGATGATTTTCTATTTTATCCACCATAATTTGATTTGTTCTCGGTTAGGCTGTATTCATTTGTTACTTCTGCCCTATTTTCCCCCCGTGCATAAAGCTGTACTTTTAAGTGTCGCCAGCGAGGTTACTTCCCAACGAAGCATGACATTGTACATGTATGGTGCCATTCATGGGTGTGTTTCTTCTAGGTTTGACTTGACATTAAGCACAAATGGAGAGACTACTAAATGTATCTCAAGCTACGCCCACTGTATGCACTTCTGTATTCAACTTTAAAAGAACAACTATACAGTATATCATTTCATGTAGAGGGGAATAACCTGTTTATCTTTACAGCCTCAGCTCCAAAGTCAACTTGAGTTCTGTGATGCACTCATTTTCCAGTAGACAGAGTCCTTATGAAAATGGTTGTAACAAATTACAAGTCTCAACCTCACTGTAAGGTGATGTAAAATGCCACTGCGTTTGATACCCTTTAGGTGCATTTTTTGTCAAAATCCAAAACCGTTCGATGACGTCACAAATTTCAAATAATATGGTCTGTACATTAATTGTGTACAGAAAATGTTCATTTTATATCAGATTTTTGACGGTATGCAGTCAATACAGACTATGTAGTTTGGCTATAGTGCAGACCAAATCACCACAATTCACTTTCTCCTGTGCCACTCCACACCACATTGCTTGGACCATAGAGCAAGGACCAGAACTTGCTCTATGCTTCGACTTAGGTAAGTTTGGAATGCCTGACCCTGTGATAAGCAATGATTAAATGAATGAGCCCAACGGCCCAAGTCGTTCCGAATTCTTCACTTTGACAGTTGGACATTGGAACATGGCCGAGTGGTTCCCCAGCCCATCCAATTGTGAAGGGGCCCACTTCGTGACCACTGACCACCTCGATTTGCAAATATCATCATCTTGCACTGAAGCTTTGGTACAAAGGAATTACTATAATCGACAAATATTCAATCGGTGTCATTGAGCTTTTCCCCCCCTTGAAATGTGCGTGCCAAGAGCTCGCAATTTGGATGTGTAATCGGACTCATCGTGCATATGTATGCAGCACTGCTGCATTCTTGTCCATTTGCAGACTGCATCAATTTAGCTTCGGGCATCAATTTGAAATGTTAGCACCTCGCTCAGTTTATCAGCCATGCAGGGGAAACACTGTGGCTAATCATAATACAGTTCTATACACACCGGTGTATTTCGAACACTTGTGGAATCCCTGGATAGAAACCGTGTCCCAAATTGTTGACAACTGACAGGGGCTCAACCAGTGGGGGATCCCCCCGCCCACTCATGACCCTTGCCCCCTCCCCCAAATGAATACAAAATGCATCAATGAATTGTTTGATACATTGCAGCCTCTAAATCAAGTCTTTAGTACCCCGCTTGTCGCCCCCCCCCCCCCCCCGCCTCGCAAATGGAAATGTCTAACTCAGTACTATATTTTATTACTGACTTTAAAGCTGTTTTAGCATGATAAGGGCTCTGCTTGTGACTTGTCTTCTTTACTAAACTGTCAATGACAAGAAGTTCACTTGACAAAGTAGGCCTACATTAGTGGTAGTGGTGCAACAATGACACCACACAACACACTCACGCACGCTCCCTAGTGAGATTAACGGCACATTCTTGTACCCTCATCTTCACTGGGAAAATTAAAAAATACAATTAGTGTTATTATAGTTTGTTTGGCTTTCACAATTAAAGTCTGTCTTATTACACTGTAAATTGATTAAGAGCCTCATTTTAAGCATTAGTAGGGAACCGGACTATAGTTTGATTACTACCTCATTTTCTGCACAATAATTATAGTGCGATGAAGGTTTTTGGTATGGTAAACAACTTTGGTTCATATTACACCGATCCATTAAGCCCCGCCCATTTCTCATTGACCAATCACAGCCGCGAAATCTGATCACCATTTGAGCCGTTTGGTGATCTTTGCTCTAATGGTGATCAGGTTTCGTGGCTGTGATTGGTCAACTCGTAAGGAGGTGGGGCTTAATGGATTGGTCTATTAGAAAGCAATTTGAAAGTCTCTCCTTGTGAGTTGCGGTGGTTCTGAAAGGAACTTATGGAAAATAACAACTCGTCGTAATATTGATCAGTATACTCTGAACGTCTTTCATGTAGGCCTACGTGGTGTTATCGCAAATCTTACTTGATTGATTTTCCACCATCGTGGACAGTTTCAAATCCTACTTTTGCATAGATTTTTAAAATGCATCTGAGCGTTATATAGATAGGTTGCAGTATGACGTAAATCGGCCATCTTTACGGGCAATTTGGAACACACAGTCATGCGTTACGCGTGAGAACGGCGTGCAGCACGCGCACATTTCATAAAACTCATTGCGTGATTGGTTAGTAAACGACGCGGCTGCGTTAATAATTTGAGCGCTTGATTCGCTTGCAAGCCAAAATGCGATTTGCCCGTAAAGATGGCGTCTACTGGGAACTATCTATACAGACATGAGTTGGTGCAAAATGTCCAGATTGCAAGTCTCAATTTCAGCGCACATTTAAGGGACAAGTAAACGGCGTTGTGAAGATCTAGGCCTATACATTTATATTCGAGCAGCGCGGTGAAAAAGTCTCTATTGAAACAAGGTTGGGGGTTCAATGGTTCAACTGGAGAAGCAATACGCAATGTCTCAAGACGTCACTGCGACGAGGTGAAGATCGAAGAGCGGTGTCAGTGTTTACTCTATGAGTAGTCAGGTGATACGACCCGTCACTCTACGCTGGGCGGACTCTTCTTCAGTTCGGGCGATTGATACATAGCATCGGCAAATTCCAATTACATGACTTTTCCTTCATGGATGCACGCAGTGAATACTAACGAGATGCTTCAATATGCTTAGAAAATAAACAAGTTTTCAATTGAATGTCTACTCCTTTGTCCGAAATGCAAATTGCTCTATAGCGCAAGTTCATATCATAATGATGTGGCTGGAAATTTGATTTGTGATATTCTTTTTCTTTACATTCCTGGTTAAGATGGGGCTCCATTATTACCACGGCACTTTTTAGAGGATTTTATTGTCATAAATGTCTCGCACTGCTGCTCGGTGCTTCGATAACGCAATTAAAAAACCGAGACCGCCGTCGTTGATCTTCGTTAAGTTGCACAATAATGTATGTACCATACTTTCGGCAAACCATATCAATTGTCATTGCGTGTCATGCAGAATGCCGTCTCGCCTGGAAAAGTTTGGCTTATATTTATTAGGCCTAATATTTGAAGACTAATTTTGTGCTACTTTTTGTCATGTTTCATTGCCAACGCTATAGTTCAATTTGGTGTCAGATACAGTATGGTATTTTTTGTAGAAATGTTACCAAGTTGGACAATAGTTTCTGCAATTTTCTGCAAACCAATTTCATTTTACTATTGTGTATGCCATGCACATTATTATCTCGACTGAAACAGTTGGAACACATTATAAACACTCATTTCATCTAATTTTTGTCATGTTTCATTGTCAACACTATAGTTTAATTTTGTGTGAGAGATCACCAATTCTCTAACCCTGATTTAGAGATTAACATACGGATATTTCATTTTGCACAATTACATTACTGTCTAACGGATATCCTCCTCAGTAAGAAAAGCCAAAAAAACAACACATATATTATTATTATATATATAAATACAAATTAAAAAATATTCTGTACACAGTTGTCTGATTGAGTCGGCCGGTGCTATAGTGACTAGTGAGACCCAGGAGAGCAATTGGTGGGTGATGTTACGAGAGACGACGAATACACCCTGCATGGTATTATTGCCCATAGCTCATCTTGAAGTATCTTGACAGGTGAACAGCTACGAAGCTGAATCACACCGTGTAAAGTAGCAATGCAACGGGTGCAACTTTAATTATAA
The DNA here is from genome assembly GCA_037783415.1 of Leptasterias polaris. NCBI lineage: Eukaryota > Metazoa > Echinodermata > Asteroidea > Forcipulatida > Asteriidae > Leptasterias > Leptasterias polaris. Next base: position 1,646,731 of record JAZGTN010000005.1, on the reverse strand, counting down.
ACCAACTGCAAGTCGAAAATAAGGACCTGTGATTTTCATTTAGTTGTTTTATTGCCCATAAACCAAAAGGTTTCGTACTGTTATGTTTGTATCGAGGAAAAAAAAGGTGTCCGTGTGAAATATGGTATTTGTGTCCTGATCAGTAATTTGTGTCCTGTTGAACTTTCCTTGTGAAGTAATATACAAATAAATATTGACTGCTTGTCGAGTGCTATGGTTAAAACTATGACTTCCGAGGTGATCCTTGGCGTGCTCTATTTTCCCGAAGCAAAGCCCCATGAAAATATACCACTCGGGGGTTCACCGAGGGAGTCCTAGTTTTAACCATAGCACGACAAATAGCAGTCAATATTTTGTTTTATAACACCCCATATATATGTTTGTTGTGCCTAGAGGTCTGGGTACAAAGAAGCTGTTGTTGCTAAGGCTATAGAACGTTGGTTGTTATGTGTATAGTACACTGGTTGCTATGGGTATAGTACACTGGTTGCTATGGGTATAGTACATTGGTTTTTATGGGTATACATTGGGTGCGGGTATAGTTGATTGTTGTGTGTATAAGCGCGACTAGTTCGCGCGGCTTTCTAGTAAAAATAAGACCTATCTTGTGACGCGCTCTAAACCAATACAAAATAGCATCTTTGGAAGAAGTGGTTTTTCAAACTAAGACAAAATGCAGAAATGGTAATTATGTAATAAAAAACAGTACCGTAAATGCAAAGTCACTGATGACAACGTTCAGAAAAAAAAAGTATCTCTGAAAAATACTTTCATGTCAAGAAATTAGAAAACGAAGACAACCAAAAATATCACGCCGTTTATTTTGTTTTGCAGGTTTCGTTATCTTTTGAACGAGATCGACTTATTTCACGGAAACTCCCCCAAAGTGCTCGTATGGTGTGCTAATTGGAAATAAGTGGATTGAAATAAACACTCCTTCAAAATCAATGTAATGCACAATTAATGGCATTGCCCTGGCGTCTTAGATTATAGGCTCAACTTTTGCCACCCATTATTATTTTATCTCCGTGCAAACACGTGCCACGACTGCTGTCACGACAGCCATTCACTCCGTGTGCATGAGACATGTTCACGGAGTCCGTTTACAGATTTCTAATTCGTCAAGGTAACCCAACGTTATGATGATTGTTAAAAGGCTGCTACGGACGTGACGGCATTCATAAAAAGAAGTCAAGGTGGTTGCCGTAAAAGGGCATATGTACAGTGTATATTTTAATTAAATTTAATATAAGTTGTTCGGTTTCACGCGAGTCATTAATAATTATTTTGCACCGTTAATATAAATGCCAATAATGGCAAGAGAATTTGCAAAGTTGCATGGGGTGACTGTTTTTCACATAGGGCACAGATTTATCTTAACTCCAAATGAATAATTACTATCAAAGTGTGAGATCACAATACAATTCACTGTGGTAATACTGACATCTAATTTTAAGATGAATATGGTGCTTTGTGGAATCGTGTGCTGGTTTAGTAGCCCTGTGCTCGATTAGAGTTAAAGATTGATCTTTAGTACAAATCAACTTTTGCTTAACAAAGTTTGATGTCACAATGCAAATCACTACGGTAATACTGACAACTCAGTAAGTTTAATGTTAGTTCTTTGTGAAAGCGGCCCCTGGCCATATAGTGATGGCCAAGTATGGAGGTAAACATTGTCGTCGTTGTTCAATTTGGTCCAATTGTTTGACTTCACCCAAATTCAATCTGAATGTCAGCAAGTAACAAATCCTTTAAGGACAAACCAGACCATGAATACACTTTCCCAATGACAAAATACTAAAATGCCCTTTCTGTACCGACACCAGTGCGAAACGACCCCCTTTGAAGTAATGTAGTTTTAAGTAAAGAGGTAATATTTCACCCAAAATTTGAATATGAGATTTTTTAATTTTTTTTATTTTTTATTTTCAATAATCAATTGAGCCCAAATTTTCACAGGTTTGGTATTTTATGCATATATTGGGATACACCTAGTGAGGGTACTTGTCTTTGACAATAACCAAAAGTGTACATAGCCTTTAAGTCCCCGAGTAGTGGAAAAGTGGAGATTAAACTAAAAGAAGTTACCCATCTCGGATATAAAGCGTTCAACAGTATCTGTGAACGAATCTTTGGTAATTGAACCCACGCGTATAACAACAATCTCAACAAAAACGTTTCAGTTGATTGCAAAGTTGAAGGGAAAAGTGAGCTATTATTCCTTTCATGTACTGTAGTGACTATTATACCCCAGCCTACAATACCTTGGCGTGCGTGCACCAATCAATTGGAAAGTGAATGCGTTATTTGTCTGCCATTGGGATTTGATCTGGCGAGCTGGGGAAAGGGAAATTGTACGATGTTGGAAATTATAATGACTCTCAGGTAATCAATGTGCCATGTTTGCTGCATTAATCTTGTATGGTCGAGCGTGTGCTAAACGCATTTCAAATAAATGACATGGACTGGAAAATGTGGACATCGAATTCCGCTCATGTTTTGGATGGTCTTTTATTGTGCGGTATGGAATCCATTATTCAAATTTTTTGATTCATATATTTTCCCAGTAGTGCTCTTAGGCGTATGGAATGCTTTTATGGAATTGCTGTCAAATGTTGATGTTAACGGAGGTTGTTTTCCAGGGAAGTGATTTAAAGCGGTCTTCCGGTGCGATGTACCGATGGTGAAAAATTGTGAATCTGTAACCCCTGTAGCTCTCTTTAAAGAAAGGAATCGTTTTTGATGAATGTATTGTAAATGTAACACATTCGATATAGTTGTTTTGCTCGGGAAGCGGTATTTAAAAGAACCCTTTACAGCCCACAAAGTAATATTATTTGATCGCCATTGTCGTTGACTTCATATTTAGATTTGAGAGACATAATATAGGAATTGTGCGAATAGTGCTTTAAAATAAATGGTATCTTCTCAAGTTTAGTCGCTGGTGTATTAGGCGTTAAAAACATTTGTAACGGTACACTGCTGAAGTGGTGTACTAGTCGGCATACCGCCTCGGTCTTGATATCAGACGTGGAAGATAAAGGAATTGTATGAATTCAAGTGGTGGCTTCAAAGGCACAATTTGTCTAAATCTTTATATCGAGACGTGGAGGAAATTAAATATGTCAAATGTGTTAACATTGGAAAGAGTAAAACATATAAGTTTTCACATATTTGAACACAACGTACATGGTATAATGTTGGTCATGGTGGGAAACTCCCTTTGAAATAATATGTTTGCTTGAAATGCGAAAGTTTTTGAGAAATGAGTAAGTAAAACAATTAGTTCAGTTTTGATCTTGCAAGTCCAAAACTCGTGACCTCAATGACCGATTGAACTTTCACAGGTTTGTTATTTTATATTGGGTCACATCAAGTGTGGATACTGGTCTTTGACAATTACCAATGTGACACATGTGCTTTAAGTGGCATAGGTGGTTATATATTTACCGGTTGCCATAACTATTGTCTTATTCTTTAAACATAGAATACTCTAGAAATTCGCTAATAATTGACTGGTTTAGCCTCAATAATCGTTTGATTTGTTATTTTCGAACAGTCTAGAAGAACATTTGAACTACACATGTTTGAGGGGTGGCAATTGTTTTTATTGTTTTTATTTTTATTTTGAGGGGGAAGGGGGGTAGGTAGAGCGGCCAATGAAGACGAGATTACACCCCCTCTCAATGGGAAATAAATCCATAATCGGACTTAATTTCGTAGGAAATACAACAATACAACGTTTGTTCCCGGTAAACTTTGACTGAGTTAAGAAGCATTTTTTTCATCCACTTTGGAGTTAGAACAATTTATTTTATTTTTATTTTTTTTAAGAGAAAAAATAAAAATAAATTACAGACTCGTGAGCAAAACGTGCTACACTATTCTTACCTCTAATTAAAATTAAAGTAACCCTTGTTTAAGTATAAGCTAGAATGTTAGGTATGGTTCCCTTTAAAACCTGTGCTTCTTTTCCTCTCGCAGCTATATTCAAAGAAGCAAGGAAATTGCCGCCCGTGGGTAGACCATTTACACCTTAAGTGCACTAAGGATTGTCATGCATTATAAAGCAATAATATGTGACGTGTGAAAACTGTACGTGCCCTGATTGGACAATAACGCACTGCACTATTTACAATGATAATGATATTTTTGTTTTGTGTCCGTGTGTACGGTCAGTGAACTTGCGCAACACTCTGAAAACTCCCGGGTCGAAATTGACCCGGTTCCGGGTGGCTCCCAGTGGGTTTAAAACAATTCCTGGGTCAGTTTCACCCAAAATCTGTGTCAAAATTACCAAGATATGGGATAAACTAACCTAGATTCTAAGTGAAAATAAATTCTTGTTAAACCAGATTCCGGGTCACACTGACCCAAAATAGGTCATGCCCCCTGGGGACCCAGAACAGGGTCAGGTCTGGTCTGTGAGCTTTTAGAGTTAATGTAAATGTTCATTACTATTACTACAACAATTGTCATTAGATTGAATTAGTCCGTTGTTAGTGATAAGATAAATGCAATGAATTCAAAATTGCTTCTTATTTTGTGTTTAACTCTCCTAAATATTAATACGTACAAACCCAGCATGCCAAAGCCATACCCTCTAAAAACATCCGGGTCAGAGTTGACCCGGATCCTGGTCCCATTGGGTCTGACCCATATTCTGGGTCAGTGTGACCCGTAATCTGTGACAACATGATCCCAACTGATGCAGTGTCCATGTTTAAAAAAAATGAAACCTATTTCCGGGTCAGACTGACCATGATATTTGTTAGGCACTTTTATATCTGAAATCCGTGCCAATTCGTACCCGGGAGGCTTTGGGAGTCTAAAAATCCTTACAATATACGTGGAAATGCTTTAAAGTTTATTTTCTCACGACGATTTACTTGGAAGAATTCCCGTTTCTGATAAATGTTTCTGTCCGTCATCTTGGCTCCTGTTCTGGTTCCGGTTGATGCTCTTTCTTCGGTTGATGTTCCGTCTCCGGGCACCGTTTGATCTGGTGTTGTGTCGGAGCTCCTAGCAAATAGATGGACAATTTATATAAAATACGTACAACCTGACGGTAAAGGTGTACATGTTAAGTGTGAATATGTGTAATTTAACATTGCCTGGACAAAAGATAAAACAAAACAAGTAAACCAAAAGTAGATAAAAAATGGCCCCGGACATTTACTCAAAAAATATTAAGCATGTTTTAAATGCAAATATAGGCCTACTTTAAAACTGTGCGTAAGGGTTTGCGAAAATCATGAATCAACAAAATTAAGGTATTTAGCCAAACAGAGTATTTTTTCTTTAGCCGGTTTTTCCCCTCTCTTCTTCTTATCTCTCTCTTCTTCGTCTTCTTTGTCTTTTCTATTTCAGCTGGATGAGCTCCCTCCCGGCAGTATTATACTTTAATTAGTGCGTCAAATCCTGTGTCCAGGTCAATAATTAAAAAGGCAATAAACGAGCACTTAATTGGATTTAAGTCATTCCCAAATGAACTCTGTAATGTGACATAATAGAGTGGTTGGTTAAATGCTGTGGATGGATTTTGTCCCTATTGATTTTTCCCCCTTACTCTTAAGCCATTTTGAACTGCATTAAAGGGGCAATGTGGTTGTAAGTAATTCAACTGTGGCTATATTTAGTCAGGCGCTTCGTGCATGACGTCATAATTATAACGCCGACAAATTGTGGAAACAAGCGCGCAGATAAGAACGTAATCACTTAGCACGAACTACTCGGGAATTAATTACAGCTTAATTAAGACAATCGTACTAGAGTTTACTTTTATAACTTATGTTTTATATTATATCAATCTTTCATCTGAGCGGTCTTTATGTTTCAACCTAAGTCTCCAGAAGATAGGCTAATGACACCAGAGAGAAAACCAGTGTAAAAATCAATCTAGGCCCAATATCGTGTAGGTGCTTTTAGCACAAAAAGCAGCTTAAGCACAGAACAATTTTGTTTACCAGAGTATTGTTACTAGCCAAATTATAATTTCATGGGTACCATCTGTGCCTGGTTTCCTGCTATTTGTTCGCTTAGAAGAAGATTGTCAAGCAAAATTTGCTGCTAAAGCAGCCTCTGTGAAATTGGGCCCTGGTTTAGGTTTAACGTAAGCGGCCATTCATGAATTTCACGGCAGCGTCCAAATGAGTGGCCGTGTCTATGGCCGGTGTGGCTGGAGATTCTGGCACCCCCAGAGGTTTCCCTCCCACTCCCCCCCCCCCCCCCCCCCCCCAATACGGCGAACTGTGTACAATCTTCTTCTGGTGTAGCGCCCTCTTTTGAATCATCCTCCTTCAGGCTATGTTATTTTCCCATAACAGGGGGACACAATTTCCCTTGGACACAAGATCGCCATGAAAGGTCCCGTTTCGTTTTGCGTTTGTCATCACAGCCAAGATTAAGATTCAAAAGTTTGCATGACGATTATAAAAGTCATCTTGATGTTTAGTTTCTCTGACGAAACAGGATTCTGTAGATGGGCATTGCAAAAACAGTACGTGACGTCATGAATGAAGCAACAGCCCTGTGTTCCCTGGTCTCAAATTCATTATTTTCGTATAGTGGTGGGGAAGATATGGGACATATTTGGGTGAATTGTGTCTTTGATATTACAAGCGTAAGTCGAAGTATGTCATGAATGGCTAATAGTGCCGTTGCAGATTTGTCAATTTGAAAATAAGTGTCATAATGTAACGTCATAACGTACCTGGGTGCCTATATACCTTGTCTAGCTACACCAAACAACAAGTCCGCCTGAAGTGACCGTGATCTTGAAAAGAATATTTAACATACGGCGAGCGAAATTATGAAAAACTAAAGTTCAGTTAAATTGTGTTGGATTTAGTTGAACAATTCAAAGGAAGGCATTATTCATGCATTATAGGCTACTTGCACCGAAGCAAATTATGTAAGGACAGGCAAGCGATGCCAATTCCAGGTACTACGTTTGATTATGTTTCTTGACAATTAAAGTCACCTGGAAATATAATTTTTTTAATTTTTTATATAAGAGTATATGTATATTAACAATAAAACAATTTTTTGAGTAATTGTTTGTCAGTATTTATATGTTAAAAAAATAGATAAAGTTGTTAGGGGGCGACTCCGCCCATCCCTTTTTGTGACGTCAATCGAGGAAGACTTCGCCTCGATTGAACATCGACCCGCCTCGATTGAACATCGACCCGCCTCGATTGAACATCGACCCCACTCGAACTTGCCTGCATTTACGTTGTATATACACGTGCAAGTAGTGAGATTGTACGTTTCGTTTGGTTATCCAAAAGGGGGTTTTTTCTTGCATTTTTCCAGCGAAAATTGCTGCTGGATGCAGCAAAACGACTAAAGATGGGGTCAGCCAGCATTTTTTTCCTGCAGATCCCAAATATAGGCAGTTACGGTCATCGAAAGTTAGGCTAACGAGGGCAAAGTGGTCCGGTCCGACGTCGTTTTCAGCGCTATGCAGCGAACACTTGGATAGCCCGGGGATTTTTTCGTTGGTAGTAGTGTGCAAGGGAAGTTGCAGTGAAGCTTAGGTTACCAGCGAAATGTTTCTGGTGGAAAAACAATACCTCGTATTATCCGTGTTCTCGTTATGACCATGCTCGTATCTTCCGTTTTTAAGACATAGAAACGCGCATGGGACAGTTCGGGACCGGTGAAAAACCTCGTATAAACTGGCGTCTCGTATTAGTCGACTGTACACTGTCCTAGGATTGCATTGGGTGGTGACGTCCGAATACGAAAACGCATCATACTGATCAGGTACCCAGACGTAATGTACGGGGCCAGACTACACATTTTCTCCTGCCTCGATTGACGTCACGAACAGCGCCATGTAAAGGGGGGCCTATTTTTTAATTTGTAGTTAAAAGAAAAATACAATTTTTTAACCTTAGTAAATTGTTTATTCACATTCCACTCATAAAAATGTATATATTAATGACAAAAGCTTTATTTTGAAAAAATACCACTGCCAGGTGCCTTTAAGGATGTCGCACTCTTCCCAACTCCAATAATGTTGGCATATGAATCTTTACGTTCTCACCGATAGCTAGCTTTCTTTCATCGGAAAGTAATAATGTTCGCTTCCAACATTTGTTACAAGGATGTCTTAATAACAAGTTAGCCGTACATCAACAATATGACATATTACAAGAGCAATTCTACCCCAAACCTACTTAATGCCACACATAATTTCATAATTATCGACCCGCCGATACATGCCCTTTACATCGCTGGAAAACAAAATCACGCTGGTCGGGTTACACGATATTGAATTCTGTATCTCACCGCGGCTGTAACGATTTTTCCTTCTTCTCTCCCACCCTCTCTCTCTCTTCCTTTGCGCGGGCGTTGCGTTTCAGCTGTGGGGTGTCCAGGCAACAATTCACGGTGTTTACTTACTCCGGCAAAAAGAGAGTTTGTCTCGTTTCCCCTTTCATCAGAGGAGCCCCCGGATCTATTGTAAGGGGATCACTATAAATGCGTTCACACAGTCTGATGCGATATTAATATTGCAATACATGTGTCGTGAATGTACATTAATAGGGGGACCAGTCTCTTAGCTTAGGCGCTACACTAATGCGGTTTTATTAGAATTTAGTGATGCGCGTACGATGCGGCGAGGGTGCAAAAACTCGAAAGTCATATTGTAGTTTATCCTGGATTCAGGAATCACTTAAACATTATGGTTTTTGTAGAGAGGAACCAGTCTTATTTTATCCACATATGTAATAGCTCTGTAATACTATAAGGAACCAAACTTCAGCTTGGAATGCAGTGCCGTGGTTTTTCTTCATTGTTCATCATCATGGGCGGATCAATACGTCTTTAAAGGGGGGGTTGCGCCAAGAGAAAGTTTTAATTAGTTCTGAAAATGCAGTTCCCTTTTAACCAAAACGGAATAAAGTGGAATCTTTTAAACTAGTGAAAAGTGTATCTGACTTTGGAATGGGAATACTGCACATACCTTTCTTTAAAAAAAGGCTCGATTATGATTAAAATTACCTTCGTCATGTTGCGCAAGTGAAAGTAAGAATACCGTGGTGGTTGTGTTCTTTGTGTGTGCAGAGGGAGTATAGAGAGTATTACATTTGACCCCAACGAGAACACTTGCTACTCCTACTCCTAGACCATAAAAGGTATACGTTCATGTTTGTGTTTACGCAAACTCCACGAGTGCCCAGCATTCAATTTTGGAAGGCGTGAATTTGTTGCAAGCTATAATCGTGTTTTGCATTTTATTTAAAGCATCCATGTTTAAAGCGAGGCTGCCAGTACAATGACTGGCCCTCGCTAATTGAAGATCAGGCTTACATACGTCAAGCGACACAAAATACGATGAGCACAACTATCTATTTATGTACACACGGATAATCAATTGCCGCATCGGAGTGTGTGAATATAGCATCTCGCCCTCCTCTGTGTTAGAGAGAGCTACGGGTAACTTCATAATCGGGTAAAAGGCTGGGACACGCAGACAGGCTGGCGCGTTGTGGCGAGGCTACGTGTAGACATCGTTTATCAGCTCGTGTTGAACCTGAGGGAAGGTGGGAAACCGGGGGTAGGATGGTTTAGTCTGCCAGAGCGAGTGATAAGTAGGTCATCTTACGGGAAAATAATGTAATAACTTTACGGATGATGGGTTTAATTTGAGATGTGGACATTAAATGCATACGGTTGGACTACTGCGTCGATTTGTATTGGAAGGGGTTTATTAAAAAGGACGTCAATTTGTGGGGGGGGGGGGGAACAAAAACTACAAAGTTCGATGATTACGAAGTAATTTGTTTTCTTCTGCTTCTCAATCATACGTAATATCCTTTAGCTATATTTAAATGTGTAGAACATGCATATCATTGTAATCGTCAACGTCAGAGACCAGTATCTGCACTTTTTGTGACCAAACAAACCGGTGAAAGTTTACGCTTAGTCAGTCATGGAATCACACTATAGTAAACACCAAACTGTATGTTTTCACTGTTTTTGCGAGATCAAAATTAGTTGCTGTTTTACCTATTTTCTCAAACAACTTTATCATTTCACGTGTACATTTTTGTGAGAATTTAAATGTTCAATCTCACCAATTTTTGCACACCCTTTAAATGTATACGCCTATGAGAGTCAAAATAAGAAAGAAAAATAATTAATAAATAAAAGGGATGAAGCGATTGAAGGTAAGGTATAAACAGAAGTACACCTACCTGATTATCAGTAATGCGATTTTCTTTTTTTAAATGGTCGCTACATTACATTACGATGACTGTTTTATTCGCGAAGTCATTTTGTGTCCTTTTTTACTCAAATCTTAGTGCGTAAAGGTCAAATTAAAAGCAATTAGGCACCCGAGGGTTAAAAAGGCACGGCTATAACAACACTAACCAAACAATTGTTCATTGTCTCGGTACTTTTCATTATTTACAAATTTCGCATTTTTTTAACTCCATTCTAAGTGCGCAAAGGTCAAACTTAAAAGCAATTAAAAACGAACTGCATTTCACTAACACTATAAACCAAACAATCGCTCATTGTCTTGGTACTTTTCACTATTTGTATTAACAACTAAAAATGCATCGTCCTTAACGGTACTGCCTCTTACAAAACACACACCAGAAAAAACCCAAAGTAATTCAATTCGACATTCTTTGAATTTGTCTTGGGTGGAGTGGTGAATCACGTGACTGATTATGTCATTAAATTGTCCGGGACAGACAATTTCCCCTGAAATCACTGAGTGAAAGGAACACAATCACAATGAAACCTTGGGACAGTCAATTACATTAAGCACAAAGGGTATTTGCTAAAAATGCAGTCAACATAGAGGAACAATCTTACCACACTTTATAATGCAAGAATTATTACCCACCGGCTCAATATTTGGAGTAGAAAACGCATTATTTCTACATGTATGATTTTTACACACATTTTACCATTATTATTATTTTCACATTTTATTTGTTTTCCCCATTCTCTGTTTGTTTGGGAACGAGTATAATTATTGGCTTGAAAACCTGACCGTGAACATTTAAATTCATCTTTTGTAAATTTTTGTTAAAATATTTAACTTTGTTTGTGTTCCATTTTGCTCACTCATTTCAATATCGTACAGAAAATGCAATACTACCCTTTATATAATTCCCTGTTTTTAATATGTAATTTTTTAATTTTTTTATTTATGAAATACAGTTTTCATTATTGTACACCTCTCTTAACCTCCTCCCTATATACAATACTGGTTTTTACTTATGAAATGTAATTTAAATAAGCATCAATCTGTATTTATTTTCCTGATTTTCCTTTAAAAGACTATTCCACTATGTTTTCTTCTTATTATTACAACGATTTATAAACCAAAGATGTTTGCAGATTAAGTCAGTTCAAGCATACAATAAATTCTGAAGTCAATGTTTGGAGAATATTTATTGTCTGAACATCATCATCAACAACAACAACAACAACAACAACAACAACAACAACAACAACAACAACAACAACAACAACAACAACAACAACAACAACAGCAACAGCAGCAGCAACAACAACTACAACAACTACAACATCAACATAGCACACTCTAAAAATAACCTGGTCAGAATTGACCTGGAATCCAGGTCCCAGGGGCCTGACCAAGAAATAGATCAGGCTGACCCGGTCGTAAAAAAACTATAAAACAAATTATTCGGATTCTGCATCCGTGGACTCATTTCAGAGTCATTTTTACATTGATCCCGGATCAAACTAACCAAGCAAGGCGTCATGTGACCCTATCATGTGACCCGGCTACCGGGTCACTTATGGACAGAGAGTTCCTCGAGTAAGAAGATTTGAGTGAGTTGTCAACTCAGTAAATGACACGAAGTCGAAGGATGATAAAATTAAAAGGATTCTAACTTTTGCAAATAAATAAATAACATGAAATAAACATTATTGTAATCGTTGAGGAGCCGAAAGTTTATTTTGGCAGTTTGGACTGATTTCTTGCTTTCACAACATATTTTCTCTCAGTGATTTTTTTCCTCATAATGGGCACCGAAAATTGACTTTGTTAAATAAAGCATATGGAGCTTCCCTTTAAAAAAAGGTGACGCTGTGAACGACGAAAACCAATTCAGGTTTTATTCCCCCTTGATCTTTGCGCTGTGAATTATACCGCAGGGTTTGTTGAAGTTTTCATTAAACACGGCTTTTTTGTCAGGTTGCCATGGTCGGTGGCTCTTAAGCCCTCCCCGCTGGTCAGAAGCTCATTATTTAAGAGGATTAAGGATGTATATCTTGTAGTGGAAAGTGGCACGAGACACCGCGAAGAGAGAAGGGGAGACATTCGCCTCCCATGCATAAGGAGACTGAGTAAGACTAGGAGATCCCTCGCAGAGATCTTTTCAATTTTCCCGAGTGCTCTTTTTAAGGGTATTTTTTTTTAATGGGATCAGACAACAGAGGTCCCCTCGAGTTGTGAAATCCACGGAAGTTGTAAATAATATAACGGCGAGGGATGGGGACTGATTGAAAGGGAATGGTATTTAGCATACGTTTTACGTCAGCATAAACGATATGATTAGCTGTCAAACAAGATGGTTGAAGCTTTCAAGTGTTTTGTATAAGTATTCTTTCTTTCCAATTTGGAAGAATGCATTTCAAAAAAGAAGAAGAACAAGAAAAGGGGACAGAATATGTTAGTTATCACAATTTGCTTAGGCCTGTTAAACTGCCTGACCACATAGCTGTAAAGGGTCATGGCAGTGCAGTGGTTACTTCTAAGCCAAGTTGAACATTAACATATTTCTAAATATAAACTTAAAAGAAAAAAAACTAAAAAACGAACTAAAATTAACAATTTCTCTGTGATCGTCATACTTATTATATAAAAGGAAGCCACCCAAGGTATTTTTGAGCTTGTATCGAAGATGAATCTTAAAATTCTTCGTGAAATTGAGCTATAAAATCACTAAAAACGTTAAAACAAATTCACCCTAGCTCAAACAAATGGTTGCCATGGTAACATCTGACCGGATGACTATTTTGTTTCTAACATCATGACCCTTTATTAAAGATAAATATCGGGCATTTAGTGCTGTTTGAATGCAGGGTTAAAAAGCGACGGGCAAAAATGTGGTATGCTAATAGGGCGGAGCACTATGCCCGCCCAAGTCAACAATGACGAAAATCCATGAGCAAAAAAATCAAAACAGTAAAATATTATGGAAAGTAAATGCAATGCATTGCAATGCAATGTGCACACAAAAAGTATACTTTCAACATTAACAAGATACATAAACAAAGTAAACATAAGTTTGGGTTCGATTTCCTTAGTATTGAACTAAATTTGTCATTCTTTTTCTGTTTTACGATGATACTAAAAAACCGGATGTCTTCTCTGAAAACTGCCTAGTGTGTGACAGACACTTGGTGGCGCACTGCACTTTGGACATAATACAAAAATACAATTAAATAAACGCTTACCTTTTAAAACAAAAACATAGCGTCTTTGTTTTTATCGTATATACTACGTTATTCTACACTCATAAAACTTTCATAAATGTGGCACCGATATAAAATCGCCGGTTTTGTAATAAATTGTATCAAATTCAATGTTGTTTTAAATCTAATCGCTTCGGTATAACTCTGTATTGGTACTAAAGTTATTGTTATTGTTATTATTAGGCCCTATCACATGTACTTTCTGAAGTCGTCTTTAGAGCCTCAGTCTGACAAGATCTATCGGTTCCACATCCTTCAGATTCGAAACTTCTATTCGAAACACCCCCTTGTTCCGCACTGCTCGCTGCAACCGTAGCTTCATAAGACGGGGGTTCGTTGGTTTCGGTATACGCGGGTAATCGTGGTATCGACAACACAGAACATGGTCCGTAAAGCTCATGTTGCTGTTGTAGATTCAACCCGCAATTCACCGAGCTGGTATTCATAATTATCCGACGAAGCGGCTCGTCGATTTGAATTTCGTTGGCGGTCCTTCACTGCCATCCATACACACGATGAGACCGCTACCGTTATAAGAAGCACAGCAAATGCAATGGCCGCGATAATAATAATAATAATAATACGCAGTTCTTATATAGCGCTTTATACTCCCGATGGGTGTCTCAAAGCGCTCAGTATTTTTACAGAGTTACGTGTTGAATTATGAGACCTATTCCTTTGCATAGCACCATGTAATGGTTTACAAGGTGCTGTGGCGCAATATGCAGCCAATCAAACCAGGAACACCGGGGCGAACCCCTTCTCTTTACGATAAGTGCACTGGGTAATTCTTTTACGTGCATTACACAACACACGGGACCTACGGCTTAACGTCCCATCTGAAGGACGAAGGGCGATGTGTGTGTTATCTCCCCCTAAAAACACATAAAATCAAGATCATTATTAATGTGCCAAATTGTAAATACTTGGGGCAAGAATGACATGGTGTACTACTCTCCAAAAAAACACCTTCTTGGTCAGAACTAACCTGGATCTGGGGAATTTCTATCGTTTTATTTGAATATTTTCTTCTTTTTTTAAGTTAATGATATTTGCAGACGGTCGCAAAAGAAAAATAACTTTAAGAGCGTGTAAAACTATGTTTTTGAACGTCAGCAACAGCTACCGCACCGATGTGTAGTGCAATTTGATATCGCTAAGCCTTGAGAAGTATACTGGAGCACAATATAAGCTTAGATCCCATTAAAAAAAAATAAAAAAGCATGCATGTTATTTATTTAAATATATAACTAATACAACATTTATGAAAACCATCAACAGCAACAAAAACTGCAGCAGCAGCTGGAGATAAGAACATTACAAATTTAAATATGTATTACCAAATTTAATGTATATTTAATTCTCAACTCGAAAAAATAAAAAAACTGCCAAAAACCTTGTGGTGGTAGCATTGTTCCATTGTGTAAAAGGTGAGTAAAGACCTGAAATCGGGACCTCCTATTTGGCTGTCGCTCTTTTGTTGTACTTTTTTGGCAGCAGCTCCCATTTGTTTTGTACACACTTTCCGACTCGGGACCTTTAAAACACCGGGGACCAATTGTCCTATTTTGTTTATAAACATGTGTTGCTTTACGTACCGGATGTAGCCATTGTTCCTGTCGACGCACAGCTAGTCATCGTTAATAAGATAATCAGGTGAACTTGATACGAATGTCCTCCGCGGTTCAACGTGAACATGTCAACCATATTTAGCAAAAGGTCAGCAGCAATAATGATAGTGTGTTTGTTTTTTTCTGCACTCTCAAAGAAAGTGCACGCGACAGCCTCATGAAGAATCCGTGCTTTTTCAAATGTGTAAACATTTGTTGTAATATTAATAATCCTAAATGTAAATGCAACGCTTTGATATCACATAAATTATCTTTCCCAATCAGTTTAAATAAGCAGCAATTAACCCTTCCCGTGAAATATGCTAATTGCATTTACGCATGCGTCGAGACACTATTGGTGGCCTGGCAAATGCCATATAATTTGTTTCTCCGCAATTTGCTTGTAAAAACGATACATATTAAGTTAGCGTAGCTGTTTCCAAGCAATAACCTATGTTAGGGAATCCCTCGTGGATCGTCTTAGTGTTGTAAGGTTGTCCTCCTTTGGCCTTGTTTCAGTTCAATCAGAGGTGAGGAGAGTCAGTTAGCGTGTTATGTGGTAGTGACCTACTCCCATCTTGGCTGATACTGATAGGCAAGTCCAAACATCTTTGATCCGGTTATCGCAAGGATGGTGATTGGGTCATATTTCTTTTACACCCACAAGCTGTCCGAGGCCAGATCGAGACAGTCGTGGAGAGACTGAGGTCACTCATGGTGGCTGCACCACGAGCTCGAAACGTTCCCCCTTCGCTCCTAGAGATCTCTAAACAACCTCATAACTACACTGTACAACTGTAAACAATTATACACAAATTATGTTTTGTTTGCAGTATACGCTGTGGGAACCAACTGTAATTTTGTCTCAAATCTATTTCAAATAATTTACCCCATACTATGGGGTAAATTTGAAATAGATTTGAGACAAAAGGAGTCCTCCGCCCAGTGACAAATAGCATGCTTGTATCAGAAAATGAACACAACAAGCAAACTGTGATAACTGCTGGAATAAAATGCTCTAATGCCTTACTTCAATATTGTTATCGGCAGTTTGCAACACGTGTTGTCCAGACACAGCCGGCAATCGACTGTTGAACTTTGCCATCACCAACTAACCTGATTATTGGTGATAGTATTTTAAAAGTATCAAGGCCGTTTTTTGTTTTTTTTACTTACGGGGACCGGGTTGCGATTTTTTTTTTCCCAAACAGGTTTGCTATTACGACCCTTTCGACCGATCAAATTCAAGGTGACGTCATGGCGATTTGCAGGGCTAGCGCAGTGGGTCAAAGTGGATGGCTTTCCGATCGGAAACGCTATCCGGTGTGGAGCAGTTCGAAACCCACAGGGGGATATTTTATTTTATTATATTTTTATTTTATTTTTTTCTTCCTTTTTCCCGGGAGTGACTTTTGTCATGCTTAATTTTTCTGGCTAACACCCCACACCCCTCAGAGTTACTTTTTTCTTAAAGGTATATGCAACTCCAAGCATAGAGAAGAGGGGGGGGGGGGGGGTAACCTTACCCAACATTCACGACTCCGAGTCCCTGTGGTCCTAACTTCCGAAGCGCAACATTATGATGCTGCAGTAATGACATGTTTACATTGGCCAGGGACTAAATCACCGTATAGCTTGTAAAATTATCTACCAACAGCTGTATGTTCCTCACCAACTCAGGCTCCTTTGTATTTGAAACAAATTCAGTCAGTTCTTCATTTTGTCTTGAACGCGAACAAAGATTCGTGGACGCCGCCATTGCTAATGACGTAAAACATATCAGCCAATCAGAAGACCGGAAAGATTAGTAATAGCAAACCTGTTTGAAAAAAAAAAATCGCGACCGGGTTGGGGGCATAATGCACACCCCCCCCCCCAGTAATTTTAAAAGTTCTCTAGAAATTGTTTTAAAAACTTGCTACAATTATTTAAAAAGTTTTGTATTTTGTTTAAATGCTTTGCATAAAACTGTGTAAACCTGTTTACCAATAATTGATTGTCGAAGTTTACCTTGGAAGACCCAGGTCTGTCAAACCTTCATGGTATACGTCCAAACTAAAGAGAAAGGCCTACAGCCCATGGTCACTTTTCAGTGTTAATACACACCAGTATCTTTACAATGTTATTTTTCACCCTTCAATATCCCTTCTTCAATAAGTTGTCTCAGTGTGTTAATGTGAAGAACCCAACCGCGTTCCTAAACAGAAAGATAGGCCTATATATTATTACCCAATCCAAAATGTTTACTTCTGTAAAAGTCCCTTCCACTCCAAATCGTTCAGTTATGAATCATTATTTCGCAGGTGCAGATAATATTTTCATGTATGAATTGAATTTACAAGCAAGTGTTCAAATAAAAGCATCACTCTTGAACTTTGATCTGTGCCGTAGTTTAAACTTGGACTTTCGTAATTATACTCGTATAGTGTGAAATTGTGTATTGGTGCAGACTTGGTGTTGTGGCGGCAAACCTCGCCCGAGCAGACATTTTCATGTTGTGCAAACGTAGAAAGAGGCTGCGTTATTTGATTGTCTGAATAAAGTAATTTTCAAGCATGATGATTGTGTATGCAATTTTGGTCATATTGGCCACATTCGGGCTAGGAATGGCGGCAGGTAAGTACCTTCGTGAACAAAACCTTGAAATATTTTGTGATATTTTGGCTATAGGCTATCTGGGTTATAAATCGATGTCCATGTAAAACTTTCAACACATGCTCGTTAATCAATACACTAGTATTTCACGTGAACGGTTAACTCCTCAACATTGTTGTGAAAATCTGTTGAAAACTTAAGTGTGTCTGCGTTTCTGGAGTCCGTCCTCAGAAGAATTTTGGACAGCCATTCGTTGTGTTTAATCAATGTTGTTTCAACAAAAGTATTATTTAAAAACGAACAATGAAGACTGCTATTTTTCTCCTTGGTATAAATTATTAATTATGTTTTAATATCGCTGGAATATCCTATATGCGTACAATTTCCTGTGTTGAAAATATATCTGTATAAAATGATTCGGTGTATTTTTCGGCCACAAAACAGAAGGCGATTTAGTGCTCCATGGCGGCAGTGACGAAAACAGCGGCATTGTCCTTATCGAATTTGGCGGAAAACAAGGAACAGTGTGCAACTACAACTGGGACGTGTACGCCGCCGACGTCGTCTGTAAAAAGACAAGGGGGACCACGTCAAAAGCGACCGGGTACTTCGGTACACCAACGTTGAAGGATGTCGGGGTGTTCCTGGATGAGGTGCAATGTCATGGCAACGAGGGGAGTCTTTTGGATTGTAATCACGGGAAACTGGGTGGGTCGAGTTGTCCGATTGAACGGAGTGCTGGGGTCATCTGCTGGTCACCAGAAGAGTATCTCGGTAAAGTATCAAATTCATCACCTTGTAAAAACATATGACATTATCTTTCTAGGCAACACACTGAAATTTTATTGAAAGGTGTGTGACTGAAACCTTAACATATTGTTGTGATTTTTTTCAAAATTTCTTTTCCTGTATACACTCCTACTAAAACAATGTGTTTCTTTTTCCTTTGAATACGTTTGATTTGGGAAAATGCATTAGTTTATTTTGTTGCTTAATTTTTCACTTATAATTGTTTTATGTTCTTGATATTTACATTGGACCAATATAATTTTTATTTTAATTTTTATTTTTGTTTAATTATTGTTATTATTGTGTACTATTTTAAGTTTCCCCTTTTTATTGTAGATATAGTTAGTAACTAAATTTGAATGTTTAATGTACACTGGAAAACAATTTTCAATTTATTAGAAACTGTGATGAACTACGCAAAATTGAAATTCAAATCGAACTGAAATTGAAATCATGATAATATAATTATTCCTTTACTCCGTATTAAAAATGTTCACAGCTAATGAAGTCGAAGGAAGCGTCCGCCTCGTTGACGGTCAGATTTCCCAAGAAGGTCGCGTTGAAGTCTACCTCACCACCTCATGGGGACCGGTCTGTGACGATAGTTGGGGCACCTTCGACGCCGATACGGTGTGCAAACAGCTCGGCTGTGCCGCCTCCGAGGCCGCCACCACTGGCTCGGCGTACGGTGAGGGATCCCTCGATTTTAAACTGACGAAAGTGGACTGCGCAGAATCCAATGAGCGATTGGTGGACTGCCCATACAGTTTTGTTGAGAACACGACGGAATGCAATCATACGATGGAAGCTGGGGCTAAATGTAATTGTGGTATGTTCCATCTGCTCTGTTTTTGTCACAATAAAACCACTTTGGGGAATAGTTCGACGATAGGTGGCAGCCGACTTTCAAGCTGGGTGCGCCACATTCAGTCAATTCCCCATAGCAACCAATGCACAACACTTATTTAATTCACAAATTGTCTGAATATTTTTCGAAGTCTCTCGGCCTCTTGTAAACAAATCAAATATAATTTCGGACTACTAAACCTCAGATGTCTTTGTAATATTTGGCAAGGCAGCCGTTTGGAATATTTGCTAATTACCATTAGAAAGTAGCACCCCGGATTTGTTTTTTCCAAACCAACTTTGAAGCCTAAACTTATCAAGAATGTACACAAAATGTTGAAGCACGTAAAACCCAAGAAACCATAGGCAGGTTTTAAAACTGCACAATCTATTATTGCGTAACCCCCTCCCCCACAAAAACTATAAATTTATAAATAAAATAAAACAATATTAAAAGTGACAGATAAATGAATAAATGAATACATAAATACAATTCAAATGAAATTAATAAATAAACAAAACATTTTTATTTATTTGTAATAACAAAAAAATAAAAAATATTATCCCCAACAAGTTGTGGGTTTACAAATTAGGGTAATCAGCTTGGTGTATAAATTGTTATCTATTTAGTGAAGTGCACTAAGGTTCATTCATTAATACATGTGCATACAAACAACTGAAACTGAGTTGGTGGACTATGTCTTGTGCCACCTAGCAACGGGAATACTCGACGCGAATTGTCGACGATTTTGCCGGGCATTGCATTAAATCGCGAAAGCCGCAGGCCGTTTCCGAATTGGTGGCTATAGCTATACGGCTACAACAGTTGCTAAGGGTTTTGCTAAAGACGTCGTGTACTTCAAAGCATGACGACGCAGCGTCCTAGGCGTAAGGCTGCAGTCAAAGCCGTCAATACTGAGACAGCCATTGCTATAAAATACAATCATGGACATAATTTGTTGCCCCATCCTCCTCCCCCTGCCCCGATCAACTATTGGCTCTCATTGCGCTCTCTGCGCCCTAGTTGGGGTTGTTACTAATAAGTAAAGACCACTCCAATGTCTAAAAAGTGTCTTGGAATTCCACTTTTTAGAATAGATAATCTAATAATGGAAGAAAGAGGTAATTGACTTAAGCATTTTTTTTTACATTTTCCCTGTCAATTCAGGTGTAAAAGTTACCGTCGGTGAAGACAATTCCGGCAGCGGTTTAGTGAAACTGTCACCCGCTGGTAGAGCAGAGATCACCATGTGCTACGATGGCTTTGGACCACGGACTGCCGACGTGGTTTGCCGAGAGGCTGGGTTCGTGGGGGCGCTTTCGATATCTTCGGTTCAGAGGACCACCAACACGCTCTCCGATACGTCTTATACTTGTGACGGGTGGGAGATTTCTCTGGTAGCTTGCCATACTGCACCTTTTAACGTGTCCGATTGCACGGAAGGGAGGGAAGCTACTGTTGTATGTCAAATCAAAGGTGGGCGATTGATGATGATATATAAATTTAAAAAAATATATATTGTTGTTTAGGGGGGGGGGGCTTATTATGTGTATATTTACATTTATATATTTACAAATTGTTTTACTCAATCGAAAACACACTGACGGTTAAGAGCACTGGACTCAAGCTCTCGTGTTTCTGATAAGCAGAGTGTAGGTCCGTGTCCCGTTCGTGGCACTTGTTTCCTTTACAAGATACTTTACGATAATTGCTTTGTACTTCGGATGGGACATTAAGCCGCAGGTCCAGTGATAAAGTGATTGGTAGCTAGTGCACGTACAAGAACCAAGAACACTCAGGCTCACGAGCTAGTTCACTTTTGAGGCATCCTGGGTTTCATTACTAATAATAACAGAAAGAGTGCATCATTCAACCGTTAGGTAATTGTGTTTTGAGAATAACATAGAGAGTTTAAAAGAAATGGTCATGGAAACGTTATAGATCTATTGTGACCATTGTGTCCAACTGCAGATTCAGACTATTGTATATCTCATCTATCTTATCCTAAAACCAATATGTAAGAAATGCGTCTGAGAACAATAGTCAACATGTGGATAAGATTGGTAGTCGGTTAATTTGTCTCCCCCGAAACGATAGGGATCTGCCAATATGCAAAGTCTTTGACCTTTGCACATAATGTCATCAATGGACCCACACGTTAACTGACGTCATCCCGCCGCCAAAGATGAAAAACGGCGATGAAACATTGGAAAAATGCGCAGCGATGTGCCCGTGCGGCCTGATGGTCAATGAGCAACTTTTGATATAATTTTTTAGTATACGTAAGGGCTCCCAACTGCAGACGTCCATCAGAGCTGTGTAGTTGTAGCCTTTTGTCAAGGCCTTCGTGGCTTGGAGCCGCGATCCCAAGCGACTGAAATGGGAGACCACGCACGCGAGTGGCGAAGCCACGAGGGCCTTTTCCAACTTGTTTGCGGTTTCTAATGTGTTTCTTTATAATCTCGACTTTTGCTACCCGAAACGGTAGCAAAAGTCCAAACCAATCAGAAGTGCATAACGCACGTTTCATACTTCATGAATAATTCATAAAAAAAACACGCAAACAGTTGGAAAAGGCCCTCGTGGCTTCGCCACTCGGCTCGCGCCCGTTCCAGTCGCTCCACTGTTTACAGAGCTGTCCAAGCCACGATGGCCTTGACAAAAGGCTATGTAGTTGCGACACAGAGGGACCAGTTTTCGTTGGCCACGTGGTCGCTGGACGCCATTTTTCGCTCCAACTGCAGCACAATCCGATGTGCAGTCTGAAACCCTGTGTACTTTAGTTTGTTTTTCTGTCTGTTTTGTTTGACCGAAAATTGCTTCTTTTCATCAGGTATCTTTTTTGTTTGTCCATTACAGATGAAACGGTGCCCTCTGCCGAGCCTTCGCCAGCTCCTTCAGGTTTGAGTACAGGGGCGGTAGTCGGTATCGCCATCGGTGTGCTCGCCGGTGTGCTGGTACTTGTCGTGCTAGCCTGCGTCGTTTGCAGAGGGCGGAAGGGCGGACCAGCTTCTATCTAATAATGTGATTACAGCATATTATACTTTAACATTTCAACTTTTCAACTTTACCACAATGTCAATGTGTCATTTTTTTTACTTTAAAATCTAAATATGGAACTGTATGGACGATTTTAACATTAATTGCAATTGAACGTTTCTTGTTATTAGTTCTAAAAAGTGCCTTCTCTTTTGCTAAGTATACCTTATATTTTGTAGGGGGACAATTAATTGTGACTGAAGCTTTCCCCTTTTTAAAAACATCGTTCACTGCAAGTTATATATTCAAAAAATAAAAGCGTTAAAATACATATCCGGAGATTTAAAAATACAACATAGGCTAACCGTTTTATTTAGTCCTTGTGCCTACATAGCGCCCTCAGTTTTCGTTTAGAGAAAAAATAGCACGAGTGTTGTGCCAAACGCTGTAATTTTAATATCTGTTAGCTACATGGAAAGTAGGCCTATAACATTGAACTTTGAAGCGATGGTTCAGACGTTGATAATACAATTTCAAAATATTTGAAGTAAAATATATCAAACTCTTTACACTGTAAGATCTCCCTGCTCTATATTTGTTATTGTGTTGACTCTCTAATTATTATTCTCACAAACGTGTTGGTTTTGTTTATACAAAATGTGCTGAAGACTTATTATTAAAAGAACAAACCCAAATAATGTCCGCCCAGCATATTGTAAAACATAACATTCTTCAAGACGTTTTGCTGGTTTCACGTATCTCATATTTGTTTGTATCTGGATCTATTGACCCGCGATACATGGATGTTCCCCATCTTCCATCCTCAGGCTTGTTATGTGCATTCATATAATTATATAAGTTCGTATATTTCTTCTGTGATGCATTCACATCTCAAGTTGTGACATTAAAGTCATTTAACTAAACACTAAATCGTCTATAAAGGGCCTATTGGTGAATAAGCCCAAAGCCCAGTCCATACAGTGTGTTTACGGCAAATATATTGAAAATAGATTACGTCGGCTTCAGTCTACAATGTGAGTTCTGTCGGGTCCCTCAAAACCATTTTGACGGTTTTGAAAAATTCAGCAGGTTTGAAATTAATTAATGGAGGCAGTAGGATCATAACATAATCCATCAGTTGATTTGATAAATTGAGTCAGTAATAATCCCCTACCACAAGGCTTTGTAACAAAACCTCGATAGGCAAAATTACAGAATCATCCCCTTCCACTTGGTTTCGAATTTCCAATATCGTTCCCATTGTTGTATTTTCTTGGTCATTGTCTGAGCGCTTTGCAATCCTAGGAAGGCCCTTTAAAATGCTGTCATTATTAATATTAGGTCAACCGTACAATTGTCTTCCCTCATTTAGTTCGTTGTTGTCGGACGTCACCAAGTTCAAACTCAATTCCCACCACGAGTGGATGGTCCTACATTTATAATGAAACGAGTAGCCCTATCTCGTCGGTAATGATGAGCACTCGTTATATGTGTGACGTGTATCGATCGAAAGACCCAAGGTTTGCCACTATAACAACGGGACCAGCTGGCGCAATTTTATCGCATGATGTCGTTGATTATATTTTACACTTTGTATTCCCATTTAATAAAATGGCCATTGTGTACAGCAGGCTGCCATATAATTGTTGATGTTCACGAACATCAGTCAGACAACTTGGTGTTCATATTAACAAGAACACACAAACAGCAGACTGAAGTTTGTGTTCGACGTGTAATTCTTGCATTAAGGTTGCAAAAAGTCAAGTAAAGCAAACTGGTAGATTAAAACTAAAAAAACAAAAAAACATTTGTGTTTGTAAACCAAATCGTAAACCTGTGTTGCAGCATGATCTGTTAACGACTGTTTGACGTTTTGTTCTGTAACCTTTGCACACAAATAAACGAAATGCTTTTGTATAAACTCTCATCCATACGAATGAGAATGAACTGAATTTGAAGCTGGTTGAAATTATACAATAGTTGAGATAAAAATGACAAAAACCTGTTAGATTTTATATTATTATTGATATTTTGTTGTTGGTAAGGTAGTGTAGTCCTTTCGCACATACAACACTTTTGCAGGAAGAGGCCAACATTTATCCCACAACATCGATTCAACACCAATGTTGTCGTACATTGCACAAAGAAATATATTGTTTAATCGGAAAAAAGGAGCTATACCAAACACATCAGGTTATTTGGTATTATAAAATGTATATGTATTTTCTCTCTTCAGATAAATTCGTTTGTGGTTACATTAACAATAGCTTGCTGCAATATACCAGTAATTTACACACACCGTACACACACACACACATGTCAGGTAAAGCTAAACAGCCACACACTCTCGTGTTTATGGTGTCAACCGAGGACTTCTCTTTGTTCTCCCATTGTTTGGACATAGTTTTTTTTTTTTTTGAGACGTCCCCATTGGTTTTGTACACGAAATCGAATCGAGGACGTCCTCGGTGTGACTTTTTCCCGGATCCCTTTTGTTAAAACCCTCTCCAAGTCCTCGGTTTGAATGCGTGGACATGTTCGTTAAACTGGGTTCATGTTAATGTGATATGCAAACTAAAATACCATTGATTAAAAATGTGCAAAAGTACGATGCGTCCGCAATTCATGCGATTGAATAATCGTGGTGAAGCTCATCACAAAGTTTGAACATTTTGAGGGTTCAAATACAGTTGGAGTGGGATGAATAAAAGCATAACATATCACCACATAGATAGGCCTACATAGGCTAAAGGGTTACCCGCATAAAGGATGTGTACAACATTGGTAATTGTCGAAGACCTGTATCCACACTTGATGTGACCTTAACATATACATGAAATAACAAACATGTGAATGTTTAAGCTCAATCGGTCGTCGGAGTCATGAGAAAACAGTTAACAAACTATTATATGGATTAATTTTTTTCAAACATCAATTTTTTGTTCCCCTGCGTGATAAAGACTATTGTTTTACTCATTTCCTATAAACTACGGCATTTCAAGCAAAACTATTTCAAGGGAAGTTTTCCACCATGACCGTCTTTATACCATGTAAGTTATGTGCAAATCTGTGAACATTTATCTTTCCAATCTTACCAATGTTGTAAACACCCTTTAAATAGTGATGGGTCAAATAGACTCACACTATTTGTTCTTCTCAGATCATTGCTCACTGTTTTCGACCGGTTGCAATCGACTTTTAGGCAACCACGATGCGTTTGAATGGGTTTTGGTTTTACTTCAGTCTATTAGAAAACATGTTTGGGTCACTAAGTAGAGTGATTAATGATTATTTGTGGACACAGCTCGGGATGACATTAATATGTTGTAAATGTATGATGTTATGTTGCTCACATTTGTGTCGTCATTTCAATTGTGTTTGGCTAAATACCTTTTGGATCTCAGTCGTAATGTTTTGTATTAGGTTGAATGATACTGACTGCGTGCTTATTTTGCTGACTTCACGTTGCTTATTTGGGGCGTGTTTTTGCCCATCAGTATTAAAATTGAGCTATGCTATCTATTTCACATACCATTCTGGAGGCCACGCTTTTTATGAACTTTACATCGTATAAGGCATTGACAATCTGAAATATATATATTTACAAAAGACCCGGAAATATGTCAAACTGACCCAGTGTCCGAATCTGAATCCAAATTTAAAACTGGTTTCTGGGTCAGCTTGACCCATAATAGGGTCAAGTCCCCTAACCTTGGACGCGGAATCCGGTTCAATTCTGACCTATGAGTTTTGAACTGTTTTCACAGGGCCCCACCCGTGTGATGTATCTCTAGACTAAATTAAATCATAATTGTATAATCCCTTTTTTTTTAATATATATGTCATTCAGTTTTCCTCGCGGTTTAGGCCTCTGACTTGATATATATATTTACAATATTGTTAGGAAGTAAGCAAAATGCAAAATTACTTGGAACTGTAATAATTAATACTACACCAATCAGGGAGCTACAGTTGCGCTTCGACCATTAGAACATTATGCTAAAACACTCTGATAGATTGAATACAACAATTAACAAATAAAAAGCCCCAGAACTGTTGTATCAGGCGACCTTCTAATGTGAGATACCATGCTGACACGCATGCGCTATCCGGTATGGTACCACCTGCTCAACGCAGTCGTTGAAAACTGTGTACATTATCGTGTGGCGGTGTGCTGTGTGTAACGTATAAACGGCGCATAACCTGGGACTGTGACCTCACTCTGCTATCTTACCCAGAAAGCACACGCTATCGCGCTCATCGTAAAACTTGTATACAATACAGCGATAACAGCTTTGTCATCAGTCAAACCTACTCATAAGGGATACTACTAGTAACCCCGAAAAAACCCCAGTTCAGTCATATTTTGAAGAGCCCGCTAAATAGCTATAATCATGGATAAGGAATCAGCTATAGAGAACATGCGAAAGCAGTTTGAGGACATGACTGCGGAGGACTTTGCCCAGACCTGGAACAAGTACGATGCCGACGGTATGTATTTAGGTTGATTCAATTTAAACCACTCCACGTCACATTTGTTTGTTAAAACGTTGGAGGGCTCATAGAGCGCTTAAGACAACAGTGTCGATGGTTTTGCGAGTGGTTTGTTTGTAGTGTTTCCTTGTTTGTTCGTTAAGTTATAATTATTTAACCGATGAATTTGATTGGAGGAGAATGCCTCAGGTGTAGCGCAGGTGCGTTTAAAAGGGTAAAACTAATTTGCTTGCACTAATTCTGGAGTGCATTTAGTCTCTGGTATTACATATCTGTTGTTCGAGGTGGCGGAAGGAGCATAAATACCGAAAGCTTTCAAAGCACGTACATTATGACAGGAGGGATAAGTATTGCAGATGTTTATTTTAGAATTATCTTTGAAATGAAATGCGTAACAAACAACAAAATATGCTTTTTTCAACGCCCGAAAGATTCAGCAAGGTCTTTCTATTCTCGCCAACACATCTCCTGGAGGTATCAGGGGCGGGGAAGGGGGGGGGGGCGGCTTGTTGACAATGTAGGCGAGGATCAAACATTATATCCCTCATGTGATTTCAAATATAAATCGTTAAGGTGTGTTTTTTGTTTATTGTAAGACAATGAATATAGCATGAATTTATTATTCAATGCACGATCATCGACATACAATTGTTTGTGTGATGGGTAGAATCGCTCAACTTACATAAAAGTTTATTAAGTTTGCAAATTGTGCTGGTATCTGAATATTACAATCGTCAATTTCAAGGTAACACAGTATAGGACCTACATAAACCGCTCCATATCCTGACCACCTGCATAATTTTAAACAAATACAATTATGACTCAAGACTCAAGGCTTTAGCGTAAATGACATTGGACATTTTGCCTCAACACACTAGAACCGTCAATAAGCAAAGGTATTATAGTGCGACTAGTTTGTTTGCTGTCGTTCAATGTAATCAAACCGACGATGGAATGCAACACGGTCTGGCAATTTATTTAATTTGTATGTATTTTTTTTAAACTAGACATCAGTTGTCCATGCTGTGGCGAAAAGGGAGCCAGGCAGTGCTTGCGATTGCTGAGAGTATAAAACATGTTTTGTTTTATATCAGATATAGTAATTTTGTCACCAATGTGACCACTGCATCCTGCTTGATGGTCCTTGTGAATCCACAGCCTGAGTACCGGCTTATGTTTCATCAGACACTCTGAAGCCATGTGCTCTCCAGTAGATAATTCGAACTTCAAAACGGTCGAGCCAAAGCCTTAAAGCCACTTGTTTGGCTGTGGCTGTTAAAGCGTGCAGGTCAATGCTGAGGTATGCACCAGTCTAGCCAAAGCCGCTTCCAAAGCCCTATATTCAGACACAGCACTCAGTTTAGAAAACGCAAACAACTGAAAATCATCTTAATGTGAATATGCGACGATTTCCATGGTAGCCAGAATATTCTGCGTGTTTGCAACGGGTAGCTACGCCCGTGAGTGCCATCGCTATTTTATTTTCGAGAGTTATATGTATTTTCAAGAGCAGTTAATTATTGTTTTCAAGTGCATTTTAATTTCTTTAAAGAGCCTTTTATTATTTCGAGAGCAGTTTCCCCCCCAAGAGCAGAGGTAGTCGATTACCAGCGAGCCCTAAGGCGATTCTTGCCTTGTTGGGGTTAGTGCTTGACATAAAGGTCATAAGACGCGCAGTCTTTTTTCAGTTACAAAGAGCAGTTATTATCATTCTTATTTTATTTTGGAGAGCAGCTGTTTTTATATTGGAGAGCAGTTTTTGTTATTTTGTATAGGGCTGTAATTTTTTATTTTGGAGAGCATTTATTTTTATTTTCTTCTGCCTTCGTTCTACCTGTCTGTCCGTACGTTCTTGTTCCTGTTTACGTTCTGTTTGTCTGTCCTTCAGGCATCTCACCACAAGCCTCAGCTTCTAGATGATGCCTACACACTTAATTAATTTTCTACCTTGTAAAAATTTCGTTTTTGGTTATGTACTGTTTTGGGAATTATTATGAAGTATGGAAATAAATGTGAGTTTTGAGTTTTTATTTAAGGGCAGTAAAAAAAAAATTCCAGCTGATCTAGAAAACAAACATAACTGCTCTCCTAAAATAAAATAGCGATGGCACTGATGGGTGGTCGTAGGTACATCACCTCTAAGTTACTTTATTTCTCTCGTTCTAACTACGAAATTAAATGCAAGGCTCAAAAATATGTGTTTATTTTCCTTCTTTCAAGGTTTTAATGATCGAAACAATTTGGCTCTTACAGTCTGTCACTTGCTGCATGCAGCATGCTAGCTACACTTAGTGGTAGCAAACATTAGAACCTCAGCCATAAAGACGCAAACAACGAAGTACGCAACCATCCACTGTTTATGAAAGCAAACGAAATGTATTGAGGTTGAATTAAACTTTTGTTTCGTTTCGGTTTTTATTACACGGCAATCAGCGCTGACTCTGCAAATGGAAAAAGTCAAAGATGCATCGGACAATGATACACAATGCTGTGACCAATTATTGTGAAAATGGGTCGACGTTTTCCATTAGTCTTAAATCCTATCTTCGTTAATTATGGAAATAAAGACCCACCACTGAGCCTAGATGCACTAAGTGCAATGGTGCATATTTTATAGGATTGCCATTCAATGTCACAATCAGCGTTTAAGCCGTAATGCCACCCTCTGTTTTAGGAAAGTAGATACAATGATAATATCGATAACTTTCGTTCTTCTGTACCGCACAATCGATGACAGGTCGGGACTTACGTCATCATTGTGCAGCCATCTTGTTTTGTCTTCTATAATCAATTTATGGTAACCATGCAGCTAGTTGGGAAAAAGTCCAGTCGTTTTTTTTGTTTTTTTGTGGGTTTGTTTTGTGTGTTTTTTTCCTTTGGGGGGGGGGGGGGGGGTGGGGGGGGTTTCAATAAGAAGTAAACTTATCAAAGTCAGGGCACTTTACACAATATTTGTGTTGAGGGTTTTCGGACAACAGAAGTTGACTGTGGCCTTGAACGACGATTTACGCCCTCCTCCCAAAGAAATCGTTTTAACTGTCACTTTCTTAAAGAAAGTCCATCAAACCCAATGTAGGGCACAGAGTACCGCACCAATTGTTGTGGTCAATCTCGGATTGAAGTCGGGTCAACTCCGGGTATTAATTTGTCAATACGGAGAATTTAATCCAATAACGTGGAATCCGTAACTGTGCATTGCGAAAGCATCTCACGTCATGCATGGAGCCCCTTGCTACAGCTACTATGCAGCTAGGCCCAAAACATATGCATGTACCCCGTACAAGCGTACTCATCAAGTAGGAAATATTTTCCTGTGTATACGTGTGTAGTTAAATTATTATTATAAGTATTTTCATATACACAGCTAGTGCACTAACATCAGATACAGTTTACCCGTCTCAGGGAACGATCACAAAATGGTACCAGTATGAATTTCATAACCTATATCCTAATACCAATCCTGTATAATAACTTTAACCTTTAACAAACATTGTTTAGTACCGGTATGTACAATCCTCTTTGTATCTCATATTGAATTTAAAAAATATTGACTTCTTCTTTTTCGCCAGGCAATGGTTTTATCGAAGGAGGTGAGCTCACATGTTTCTTCAGGGATCTGGTTACGGCCAAAAAGGGATCCTCTCAAGAGGTGGGTCGCTGTAAATGAATTGTTTTGGTCAGTGTTTCATGTATTTGATACTCTACATCTTCACTCTACACTCTGACATTGGTTTTTCTCGGCTGAGTTTCTATATTGTTCGTTTGCTGTTGCTGCTTGCGTTAGTGCTGTTCTTTTGTCACAAATAGTTTCCATGAAAAGATATTTCACTTTTCATGTTACCATATTTCATTTCTTCAATTATATTCTTATGCATTATTTTTTCCAAAGATTGTATCTGTACAGTCTTTTAGCTGGAGTTCAACGACCAGACTTGGTCTCTTACATTTAATGACAAAATACTGCTTGGTCCCCAAGCGTAACACTTAACCATAATTGCAACCCTCCACCTTGGAGTAAATGGGTATACTTTCATTTTTAGGTAGACAAGAATGACATAATTATGTTGTTTTTATCTCCCCCCCCCCCCCATCCCCTTTCCACACACAAAAATGTTTGTGGTATTACATTAATTTCTATCTTGGAATTGTATTTATTCAATCTATTACTTTGGGTGCAATGACCAAAAGTTTAATTACATCAACTGGCGTTTCCTTCCCTGAGCGTAACAATTAATCACAATTGAACTAACCCCCCCCCCCCCCTTCCCCATTACTCGCAAACACACGCAAGTGTGTAACAGCCTGCAATCGTGGACCCTCCTTTCACACACACACACCTGGGAGTAAATGGGTATGTCCTCCATGAGAGCCAGGAGACACTTTATATTGCCACAGGGAGCCTATTGGCTGTAAATCAAATAATAATATTTGAACCAACTGCCTGGCAATCTCGCAAAGTGCCTTGGTGTCATTAGGTTGTTTTTTAGAGTGCACGGTAAAGACCATCAATATATATGATTTTTTTGTTACGATACCAAACCAGGAGTAAGCGAGCTTCAAAACCTCACTGACTGAAATTTTGAATCAGTAAACAAATTTTCGATATTAGTTCTTTCCTTCAAGTTTTTCGCTAACGTTTTTTTTAATTTTTTATTTTAAAAGGGGAAGGAAGGTGTGGGCAAAATATTTGCCCTTAATTATTTCCCCCACGATTTTGATTCGAAAACATTATATTTATGATTATTATTACATTCAAACAATTGAAACAGGTGGCCCAAATGCAAAAAATGCTTCAATGTGCATAAGGTTTAAACACATTGTTTGAATGTAAAAAAATTGACAAATTACAAATTACAACAAACATGCACAGCAAAATTGAAAAAAGTTCCTGTTGTTGAGGAGATGAAGTATATATTATAGTATTCACAGGGTTCCCCGCTGGAACTTCATTGTAACTTTAAGAACCGGATTGTAGAACGGGTAGACGAAATATAAAATAAGCTGCAATCTGATTATCAATTAAAATTGTACAGTAACTCAAATAGCCACTGGTTTTTATTTTGAATGTTCGGTTATTGACATTTGTTCAATGATTTAATGTATCAATTAAAGTCACTCTCGCCGCTGAAAGTTCATTATAACTTTGATAATGTCATTGTGGAACATGTATTATAGAAAGTCAGGTATGTCGTTGAGCACACACACATAACACAAAACATGTAATACAATCCTTCTACGGACTTCAAGTGTGCACCCTAACGCATTAAGAGGTGTAATTGCATAGCGAAGAAGTCGGGTTGCTCGACACTCAATACGTGGTGGCATCATTGACTACACAGAGTGGCTGAATCCTGATGTTTTTGTCCGTGCACCTTAATGTACTTCATTTCACCTGAGACGGCTCAGTTTATGCCATTTGAGAAAACGAAACAGGTTGTTTTTCTCTCTTTGTGATAAGAATTACAATCTGGGAGGTGTCTGACGTGGCCGTTTGATTCAACACCTCCGTCGTGACAGATAAAATGTTGCAAGAGTGAGGAGGTCTAAAGCCATATGTATTCCTGGATATCTGTTAATCATTTATTGTTATTTGTAAAAAAAAATTTGATGCATTGCATTGTCTTTTTTTAGAGTTATTGGTGGTTCTGGGAAGAAAGTGGGATAAAACCCCACATTCTGTAATATTTATCAACGTTCCCACTTGCATGCACTACTCTTCACTTGTTTCCCGTCGTGGTGATCCTAACCTTGACGTTTAAGTTATAGTAATGTAGACATCTGAATTATTAAATTGTGTCCTTTATCATGCATTCTGTTATTTTATTAACTTGTGCATTCATGCTCAAATAAACAAATAAAGGTTTACACAGAAATGGTAGAGCTGACAAAATAGTCGCTGACAGTGTTCATGGTAAATAGCAAACTTGTGACAATTTGGGCTTAATACGGTGTGTGAGTCGGGAACAATTTTTTTTTTTATGCAAACATTTCAGCATGCACACATAAACAAAATTATCCTTTAAGTCAAAGTATACATTTTGCTTGTTGAAGCTTTCGATTGTTTTAATCCTAAATCCTGTTATATACAATAAAACTTACCTGTGAAAGTTCCGTATCAAAAGGTGTTCGCGTTTTTAAGATATCACCGATAATGTCCACGCAGGAAGAATAATCCCTAATAGGAATACACCATCTGACAGAAACGTCTCGCAGATTCAATTTTTGATATCTTTTTACATAATCACAAAACTTCGAAGTGAAATGTTTCTCAAAATGCATCATACTATCGGAAGCTGCTGTAGGCTTCTTAACAAGAGGTTTTTATAGCCATTCATTTTAAGAGTGATTAACAAACGTATAATTATATTCCCTTTAATTTCGGTTGTAATAAATCAGCTGTTGCATTCTTAGGTTTTCAGATAGTTTTCTCGAATATGACCTCATTTCAGAGGGAAATTTTTGTTCATAGAAAAATGGTTCCAGTTCGAATTTCATAATCGGTAAACTTTCAGACAAAAATTAAACAATGGTGTTTTTTATCCTTAACATACTTGTATCATATCTTAAATTGTGTAATGATTCATGAGAAGTACGCAACAAAGGACAGTCGATAAAGAACATTACATTGTTTTCTGAAGAAGAAGCAACAATGGAAACCGTGATAGGGCTCAGTCGTCAGCGACCAATAATTCAGAAATGAGGGAGGAAAATATTAGCTTTCTAATAATATTTATCGACCAAGAAATGGTTGCTTACCGGTTTTAGGTTATAAATATCACGTCAGTTGCAAATACCATTATCAGTTACAATCTGTTACTGTATCGTGTTTAGTTTTTGCTCAACAGAAAAGTGTTAAGCAAATCAGCAGCTCTATGAAATGGGGCCTTGGATTCTCCTTTCACAGGACACTGGTGTGGGAAGGCTAGCTATAAGTGGACTCGAATCTCGATCGCAAGAAACTTGTAATATTTTGCCATTGCACCTATGCATATAGCGATGTGTCTACCACTGTGTATTGTGCTTAAAAACTGCCTTGCGAAGCACTTTCTTCAACTCACATAATTTGGCACAGTTGCTTTAAAAACTCGAGTAAATATTTAGAGCTGTAGGCCTATATGGATGTAAACATATGTACAGTACAAACCATGTATTAACGTATCTTCTTTAAACAGTAATAACGATTATTCTCAGACGACACCCCACAATAATATAATAGCAAAAAACATAACTTGACTTTTGGCGCAGCTTCAACTGCTTTTATTTTGTAACAAGATCTGGCCAATTACCAGTTTAGCAAATATGTACGAGAATACAATAAAATGCAATACTTATTAAAACTCATGACATAATCATGACTTAATGAAGGGCAAATGCCCAAGGGCAGCTTGCCCATCAAAATGTACCGGGCCCGGATTACTTGGCAGCTTGCCATAGATAAAATGAGGGGGCAGCTTGCCCAGCCTCTATATATAACACTAGTTAAACAGCAGTGCTTTAAAATAAAGACATAAAAGCGGACTTAAAATGATTGTCGATAAAAGAGGTGGCAGCTTGCCCGCCCCTATAAAACACTAACAGCAGTGTTTCTAAAATCAATGATATAATTACATAATCATACAAGGTTTAAAGTGATTCCACCGCTGGTACATGCGGTTGGATTACTCAAACTAGCCCCACCTGAACAAGAGGGTGCTAGTGTTACCAAATAAACATTACAACGTTAACATTTCAGACAAACCCCCATTTGTTTGACCCAAAGCAGTGGCAGTCCACTTAATTCCTTAGAAAATAATGCCAAACGCGTGAAGCGCGCCCCATAGGTTGTTATTATAAGTTCTGTGAAATTTTGCATTCATTAACACTCTTGTATTGTTTGCCATTATTAGGCTATGTCATGTGTAATGTTGGAGGAGTTTGCATTCATTAACACTCTTGTATTGTTTGCCCTTATTAGGCTATGTCATGTGTAATGTTGGAGGAGGTGATCAAGCAGTACATGGATGCCTATGATGATGATGGAGATGGCAAGATTGGAATGGCCGAGGTAAGGAACATGAAACAGTTTGTAAAAAAAGAAAACTGCCTTTACTCGATCTACATCGCGCGAATCTCTGTTTAAAGTGACATCCAAATTGTTGATACCCCGAGATAGACAACTCTGATGTCGACATCCTACCCCACATAAAATAATAATGATGAAAAAAGAAAACAATGACTGCTCTGTACTGGTATTGTCGTCATCCAATAAAGAGAACAAATCCAAACAACCAAACAGATATTTAAAAAAACTAAAAACAAACAAACAAACAAACAACCCAACACCCCAACAAACAAACAAATAAAACAATTTTAAAATAGCAAAAAAATAAAATAAAAAAATAAAACATAAAATAATGAGTCGTCATCCCGAAATATATCTCAAGTTATTAACATAATGTAGGATATCGACATTCTAAGATGACTATCTCAACGGATGTCGACTTCTCGAATTAAAATATTTCAGCATGATGACATTAGACAGTAGGATGTCGACATTCTAACGGTAAACATTTTGGGATGACGACATCTTGTCAACAAGATGTCGACGTCTCGAGTTTAAGAATCTCAAGATTGTGACATTCTATTCTAGGATGTCGACATTCCAGCCTTAGTCATTTTAATGTCGTTTTGCTGACTTAAATTATCTGTGAAGTCCTCAGGCAACTTTCAAGTTCCCGTCATCCCGAGATAGTGATCTCATGATCTCAACAAACAGATGGCACCTCCAGAGCTCCGTACCTTTTCGGCCTCGGTGTGTGAGTGAATTTAAAGCCACTCCATCGTCGATTGCCATCCTATACGAAAGCACTGACACTGAATAAACTTTTATTGTAGATCAGTGCCGATTGAGTATGTTGACAAAGAACTTGACGAGGAGTTTAAAATAATAACGATTTTCTCCCGTTCTGCTGGTTCTATAGTTATTAGCTTTTTTAACTCCCAAAATACAATCAACACAATCGACTTATATACAGAAACGGTCTTGTGCCTATCTTGCCACCATATTATTTGCGCACTGCAGCTCATGGGTATCCGACTTCCCTATGCAGGGTTCCTCAACCGCTATTCACAGGTGATCGACCCTTTTCTCACGGTACAATCAATCTATGTTGCCAGCTTATAAGTCCGGGCAGCTTGAGTGAGGAATTGAATTAGTGTTGTTACCTTTGTGTGTGTTTCTTGCAACCAGTGAGTGACAAAAGCACATGTAACATTGGTAATCGCCAAACACCGGTATACACACTTGATGTGACCCAACATATATACATGCAATAACAAACCTGTGAAAAAAAAAGCTAAATCGGTCTTTGGAGTCATGATAAAACAGTGAAAAAAACCATTATATTTTTCAACTGTTTCAGTCAAACATCGGATTTTATCACGCGTGATAAAGACTCATTGCTTTACTCATTTCGTAAAAGCTATAGCATTTCAAGCAAAACCATTATAAGGGAATGAGTTTTCCACTTTAAGCATCTTTATACCATGTAAGTTATGTGCAAATCTGTGAACATTTACATTTTCAATCTTACCAATGTTGTACAAATCACCTTATAACTGGAAAGCCTACAAAAGATCATTGCG
This sequence comes from Leptasterias polaris, assembly GCA_037783415.1. Classification (NCBI taxonomy): domain Eukaryota; kingdom Metazoa; phylum Echinodermata; class Asteroidea; order Forcipulatida; family Asteriidae; genus Leptasterias; species Leptasterias polaris. Next base: position 1,610,305 of record JAZGTN010000005.1, on the reverse strand, counting down.
TGACCGCAGTATACAGATATTAAGCAATATTGGGACTACGTAAATTCATTATAATTCTGTCCAGGACATACTTATTAAAATATATAGATCGCTTCGATCGAAAGTGCCGTTATTATTGACAAATTGGCAGGGAAAAGAGCATTCTGCACATTTTAATTTACACATGGTAATTAGTTCAGGTTGCGATGCCTTCAAATGCATCCTTCGTCAGCCCAGCATAATTTACAGTGAAGACGGCCGATCGACCCGTGAACACCCCCAATACAGAACGGCTACCCCCGAGTCAGTAATAACACCCAGTCAACGCCTCTAAAAGAGTTTAATATGACGGCTGTTCCATGCTTGATATTAGCTCTATTATTCAGACGAGCACGTCAGATTGTCACGCCCTATACCCGCGTAACGGCCGTTTTCTGATGCAGATACATTAGATCTTGAAGTCGTTGGCTCATAATGTATAAGTTTTCCTCGAGCCACAAGAAGAACAATTAACATTTCGTAGTTTTCCCCGTGACCAAAAAAATCATTCAAAACAGAAAATGACAACTATTGCAAATAAAAGGTGTCTTCAAAAAAGTAATAAAAGACAAACAAGATGACGATTTGAACATTTTCAACAATTTGGTATAAAAGAGCGATTATGAGTTAATCTAACAATAATCAATTGGAATTTCCGTGTCAGTGTGAACCTGGTAATATTTCAAGACTATTTGCTGCTCACAAAGTTGCTTTTGTACCAACAAAGTTTCACACCATGTTATTAAGTGATAATGTTTTTAATATTATAATTTCTTTCTAATTGTCTTCATGTTGTTAGACAGTTATATTTGACAAATCGTTCTACGTGTTGTATGTTCTAAGACTTTTGCACTATAATTTAGAATCGATACAATTTGAGTTTGAAGTGCTGCATCAAATAATTATAGGAAAGAGGTATACCTTATTTCTTTGTTTTTTTAGGGAAAACCATAATATAGTTTTCCCCTGGCCCCATGATGGCTATCTTGTGATGTGTTGAAGCAATTATGCCACTTAAGTCAAGGTGTGAATAGTATATTGTGTCGGTCTCCGAGGATCGTGCAGCGAAAGTCATTGTCTGAAGTTAATTAAAGCTGAAGGAGATTGGTGATGTTACGACACTAAAGCTATGAAAGCTATCTCGATCATCCTCTTTTAACTTCACGCTGTTTTTCTGCATTAACTATAATCTATTTATAGACATCTGTCATGGTGATGTTACCTTGTTTTTTCTCCCATTCGAATAAATACAAACTATAAGTTTAAAGGCATAATGGTCAGGCTCTATGTTTGTTAGTTGGGAATCAGTATTCTTTTTGGGGCCTTTACTATACTGAGTACATAGCATAACTTTGTCTACAGAAGTTTGTCTAAACAACAACAAAAACGACAACAACAAAACAACATTCAATTTCAACATTTAACAACAACAGCAACAGCACCAACAACAACAACAAACACCAAGAGCATTTTGATCATTGCTAAATCATGGAGAACACACAACAAAAATACAATTGAAAGTCTCCTGAGAATTTTCTGGAAATCAAAGATGGGGAATATTATTTTCCCCGAAGACCAAAAGCATCATCTTTCTGATTAAAATTACGGTATTTTATGATGGGAAATATTTCATCATATCCGAAACGGCATTGAGTCAAAGGATGAGTGAATTTATATCAAGCGGCAGCAATTGGCCTTGCGACTGAAGACAACGGTGTGTGAGAAGTACTGTAATATTAATAGGATCAGGATTTGGTTACAGACTATACGAACATTTGCGTTGGGGCTATTTGATGTTTAAAGTGATACCAGACAGTGCTCTGGAACTTCACAATGTAATGATGAGCCACCAGACTATGACGTTGAATTGTTACATTTAACGCTTAGTCATTTATAACATATGACATATTAAATTAACTTTGACAAATAAACGTGAAATAAATTGACTGTGATTACTCATTCCCCAGCAAGTTCATTCAAATTTATCCGTAATATGACCTCATGGTGGACCTCGGGTTTCTCATAGGCTAACACAGGTTAAACATTTAGTATCTTCGTGGCCAAGGTAATAATGTTTGCAAATATACGTATACATGTATACATGCACAGACGTGCTTGATTGGCACTGGTATAGCTCGATTCAACATTTGACGAAGCAAAATAACACGTGCAATTTGTGGATATTGATATGGATGAGAGATCAGGCTCTATATGGCCTTCCTTCATCAGTTTACATGTTGACTACCCTTAATACTGTTCTGAGTTGTTACTGCGATATTTTGAAGAATTGTAATGACGAAATAGCAATGACCTGTGACCCTTTCGTACGACAGTAAACAAGTTGTTTACGTCATAAAAAAAAAAAAAAAAAAAAAAAAAAACTACAACAGATGATGGTACAGAAAACTTGTAATTTGAATACAACAGTAATTACACTCTCAAAACTCCCTGGTAAGAATCGACCCGGGTTCCGGTGACCTGGAAAGTGATTTTAAAAAATGTGATTTTAACTCGGAGTTTGCGTAATTTTTTACCCATTTCTGAGTCATTTTAAATACAATTTCCGGGTCTTACTGTTAGGCCATACGGGACCCGGATTTGAGACAATTCTGACCCGGAAGAATTCTGACCCAGACGTTGTTATAGAGTGGATCCATGTAAAAAATCTCACTTGACACGCGAGGCACTCCCGAAATCAATCACAGTTTAATATAAACCCTACATTTTTGAGAGCTGTTTCGTCCGTTTGGTTGTTGAAGTTTAATTCGTTTAATTCTGAAAAAGCACGAAATATTGCACACAGTTTACTTTACGAAGCATTGAACCCAGTTTAATTAACTTTAATGCACTAAGTGGAATGTGTGCAAAGTGTTGCAAACATTGGTACGTTAATGATTTAATTACCATGTTTAAATTAGTGAAAGTAATAATCACCCCGCCATTAACATATGGCTCCGTTTGCAGACATAATGCTTGAGTGCTATGTTAAAATGCAACACGGCAGCCAGCAATCAATTGCAATTATTTTGAGTTACTGACACGTCGCTCTTTATATTAGCGATAATGATAAATATTAGCGATTCTGGCAGCGTTGGTGTGGTAAAGTGCGGTCATTTCCCTTGGTGACTGATTGTCAGAGAGTGGTGGTGATGCGTTGTCACTCCCTTGAGTTGAAGACGTGTTGTTACTGTCGCGGTGACGCGTTGTCACTGTCTCAGTAGCTTGCAGCCGGGATAGGTGCCGTCGTAGAGCTTACTGTCGTGTAGATGCTTAAAAGCACACTGTTCAGCGATGCTCACTCTATACAATTGTGTTTTTTCCACTTAATATTGACACTGCATAATGTAAATTGGTCTTCAGTGTGCTCCTAAGTAGTAATACTTACCTTACTTTGTACTTGTAGTTCTAAGTGGTTTGTTATGCACATATTTGCTTTTCTTTTCTTCCAGCGGCTCTGAATTTGTTTGTTCATAAATATATGGCGCTCTACAAATGTGTATTATTGTTGCATTTATTATCATTGGTGTCATTATACTGAGAGAGTACAGTTCCATTTTCACAGCCCGCCTAAATGAAGAAATTGTCTATTCACTCCCATCACTCCAAAATTGGGTTGAGAAGAAGGATACCCATTCCAGGTGCAATTACCATGCACTGAGGTATATTGTCCCAATCGTTTATGATTAGCCTTTCACCAAACGTCTACGATTGGCAGATTGGTTTACAAAACATCATCTGCATTGAATATGTAATTGATATATTTTAATGTCTGAAACCGTTTTAGATGAAAGCACACTGGGATATCATTCTGACCAGTGTGGTCACGCCATATTTTACATATTTTCATCATAATAATCATCATCACTGAACAGTGAACAGTGCAGTAAAAGAAAATGACATTTACTGTTCAGTTTGTTTTGCGTTGGATAAGTTTCCATTTTTCTTATCAGAGTTAATATTAAGTCAGAATATTTTCCTCTCTAATTGCGGAATTATGAATCATATGACACAGGTGCTCCCGCTACGGCACCTTAGGAATACACGCAAGCGGCCGGGCACCCCGGGCCGGGCCCCTTACGTCGTGCTACTTAGACATTCACATCAACGCCACAGGCTAGTTCTAAACATAAATTGACAACTTGAATTTACTGTGGTAGGTAATCACCGACCCCCTTATTTGTTCTGTGCCCCTTTTTATGGTTTGATACGATGGCACATGATTAATATGGATTCGGACCAATTACCCTCCAAGGTCATCCCAATTGAGCCGTGTCATTATAATTAACCATAGAGTCACTATGGAAATATCTAAACCACTTCCCGAGTTATTGCTATCTATTTTACTTGGTTTGATGCATGCTGGAACTCGTTTGCTGGTGATCATTGATAACTACGTTTCGCAGAATAATGGTCCCAAACCTTGTAGATTTGAAGTAATTAACTGACGGTGCTAGAAATTTCAAGACACCTTAATGTGTGATCACATTATATGGTTGTATCGGGTTTATAGGTTTACTTTATAACCTCATGAATGATTGACTGTAATTACATTTGCGTATTTTATACATGCGGTCTCTCTGGCATGCAGGGATTAGCGCTCCGTCAGTGCGCTTTAGGTTTGCTCGAGCATACTTTGGTAACCGGGCTAGTGCAACGCCGCTATAGATGGATTGCAATACGCGTCATTGACCGCCATTCTTTGATGTAAAACAATGGAAAAGTGCACGCGTGTACGCGCTACGCACGACTCTCAGCCAATGATAGCTCTTCATGCGTGCACAATATTCATCAAAGATGGCGGCCAATGACGTCTATTGCAATCCATCTATGAAGTAAAATCCCCGTAACGGTTTTGCCATAACGTGGTCGTTATATAGCGGCTGGACGTTCAATACGTTGTTTTGTCATGTCGCATTCATTTTTGTTTCGTTACCTTCATTGGCTTGTCGATGCAACGGCTTCGGCTTATACTAGGCTAAGCCAGCAGTTTTGAAATCGTGCGCTCTCAGGACGGAGCTTCACAATAGCAATTTGAGCTGCAGCCGAAACAGTTGTGTCGGATGAAAAATGCTTAAAAAAAACAAAAAACAAAAACAGATGCTAAAGGGGAAAAGGTCCATGTCCAATAATTAGTTGACAAATAAATGGCACTTGCTGTTTGGGATTAAACAAATATGGCTACTCTGTGTTTTAAACAAATTGTTTAATCCACACACAAAGCAAACAGAAGTTGTATAATCAATGAGTACGCAGTGTTTACCACACGTTTGGTGTACGTGGTAAAACCAAGATAAAGAAAAACAACAATAGGCCTACAATCAATAAACTCAATTAAAGTTCAATCATATTATGCATCCATCATGCAACTCATCGGCACAATATAAATGGTGTATAGGAAAACACATGTTTACACAGCACTATTTTGAATGGATACATAATTGTTATTTAATCGGAATACGTTATTTTCACTTTGAGATTGCGTTAAATAAACTTGGTGCCACGCACTACTCATTTTCCCTCGGGATATTTTAAACTGTTTAACCGCCACGTGCACGCAGAATGTCCGCAATGCTTTTTACAAGCAGAATCCAAAATGTGACCACTGAATTTGAATGACATAGTGTTCACAAATTATTAGTTTGATATAAATTATTACACTCTTGCAAAAACTTACGATTCATCATGCATTTAAAGGGATAGTAATTACTGCAAATATTGGTGATCATACTTGGTAAGAAGCGCCGCAGCTGTTAATAATAATAACATTTTGAGAAACGATTCTCTATTAAGGAATTTGGTTTTAGAGAAAGAGATTCAAACGCTTCTCAATCTGCTCAGAAACGTTTCATGCATGAAACGTTTCTCAGACTGTGTATTCCAATTACGGATCCGTCTTCCTGGTGGACATAACAGCTCCAGATTTTCGGCGGTATCTAAACAAATGTTACAATTTTTTTAAATGAAATTGACAGGTTAGGGTGTCATGGCCGAGTGGTTAAGAGCATCGGATTCAAGTTCTGGTGGTTTAGTCATCGGGGTGTGGGTTCGAGTCCCGGTCATGACGCTTGTGTCCTTGAGCAAGACACTTTGCTATAATTGCTTCTCTTCACCCAGGGGTATAAATGGGTACCTGCAAGGGTAGAGGTTGATATTGTGTTTGAAAAAGCCTTCGGAGCGCCATCACGGCAGCCCGGGCTGCATACTCCCCAGGGAGCTGAGAAAGATTAAAGGAATGTTATTGGCCCAATGACCAGGGCACTAATGTAAAGCGCATTGAGACGTTATTGTGAAATGCGCTATATAAGAACTAGTTATTATTATTATTGTTAGTTGTATTGTATATATTTACATTTAATCGAACGGTTATAAAAACCCAAACGTATACTTTCCCTTTAACCATCCACATCCATGTAGATGCAGTGGTTCGAGATAAGCACAAGAAACAGATTCATCATTAGTCCCGTAGGTACGAACTGATGGAATTTAAACATGGCATGGTCTCTTAAGTGCCATCATCGTCCACCGGGACAGCGGCGTCGTCTGTATTCATCTAAAAAGACTTCCTCAGTCAGGAACAAGACGACTCTTAGAACATGTATTGCCTCTTTATGCTGTGAATACTTTATAGCAGTGTGTAAGATCGAGCCGAGAGAATAACTGATTGGTTATTTCAACTACGGAATTATTCATTTAATTTGTTCGCTTGAACCCCCACCCCCTCCCCCCCCCCCCCCCAGAAAAACAACAAGACCTTGCTCTTATAACAGTCATCTTCAGGGTTGTATATTTAAATATCTTTATATTTCTATTTCTATGGAACCCGTTTGCAAGGTCGTTGTTCGTATCCCGACTGCTCGGAAGATAATTACATGCATCTTTATCATTTCAACATGTACCTTTTTGAAACTTATGTTTCAAATGCGACCGTTTTGCAAGGCTAGAAAAAAGAAAGAGTATTTTCAAAAATTTGCTCGTACCTATACTAGGTATTGTATTTCCACACCAGTTAAGGTTTTGAATTGTGAAAACTATTTAAAATAATGCGATCGTCTCCACTGTCAGGCAAATGCAAAATAAATGTAGAAACTGATTGTTTTGTATTTTTTTTCAAAAACCTATATAGCATTTTAAGCAATAAAGGGATGTACAAATCTGTGAACATATTTTCACTCATACCGATGTTATGCACACCCTTTAAACTCAAGGCCATCAGATTCCTTTCTATTCTAGTTGGCGAAGAAGCAATTATACCCGAACTAACCAACCAACCGACCCGTCAAAACGTCCGTTCAGTAATGTTCATGCATATCAGATAGACCATGGATAGACAACATGGCATGCACACTCCTCATTCCAATTACATGTCAGTGTTGAAGTACAAACGCGTTAAAGAACAGAGATGTGTATTTAGTTGCGACGGGGGAGGGGGGGGACCACCAGTTTTCTTTGGTCACGAGGTTGTTGGACGCCATTTTAGGTCCAAATGTAGCACATTAATCCAGTGTGCAGACTATAATCTTTCACCACGAGTGAGCGCACATGCGTTTTGTAGTGGCTTCTAATTGCATATTGTCTCCATGAAAACAGCTCTAGAAAGTAGTTAAGCAGCTGGTGCTAAACATACTTGGGGGGGGGGGGGGGGGGGTTCAGAGAGAGAAAGCGAGACAAACATGTATAGATCATTATTTTTTATTATTTTCGAGTTGCTATGAACTGCCACTGTGAGAAAAACACTCAAGTCTTAATTCGATTTCCCAGATTGAAATAAGCGCAGAAACGTGCAACAAAATGTCTGGCAGACTGTTACCAATAATCATGAAAACTATAGTGGTTTTATATACTATGTTAAAAGCTTGTGTATACACTCCGGGGTCAGGACTGACCCGGATTCAAGGTTCCATGGAGGCTGACCCATTTCAGGGTCAGGTCGACCCAGAAACTCGTTACAAATAGTGAATCCGAGCCAAAATCTGCGTCAAGTTGCGTCTCAGTTTGACACAGTGTCGGGTCAGTTTGATGCACATACCGGGTCATAATGATTAATAAATGAGTTGGGTCAGCATCTGACCCGGGAGTTTTTAGAGAGATCAAAATGAATGACCTCTTCACTGAACAAAGGATTGTTTAAAAAAAAAATATGTCAATGTATCCTCTTCAGTGCGATGTTCAGACACTCGATGTGGTTGTCTTTTTTTTTACCGAAGAAATAACTGAGCACAAACACTTCAACTCAGTTCATGTGAAGTCTTTCAATAACATTTGTCATTGAGCGATAGGATTCCATGGTCCATGAAACGAGCTGTGCTACGGTTGTTGTATCCCTTTTTTGTCTCCTTATTGTATTCTATCTAAAACGATTCCCGAAAAGAAAATGCTGATTTCTAAAACGTCGTTCTTATCATCGCTTCAACAGGAAGTGTACACTTTAGGTGAACATTGATAATGGAATTGTCAGATGCAGTTTGTTTCTAGTCATAATCAGTTATATTCATTTTAGTCACTCCTTTTGAAATTCGTTATACTTTTGTCCAAAGTTAAAATACTATTTTAAGGCAGGTGCAATGAACTCAGTATTTTTTTATTTTTTATTGCAGTGGCAAAGAAATCACACTAATGACTAAATTGTCATTACGGCGTGTGGAACTAGAATCAAATTCATGGCCGTTTTAAGTGTCAAATTAATGAGAATAATAAAGTCCACCATCTTCACAAGCTATACATTCCAACTCAGTGGAGATTAACCAATCATAAACAGACCAAGGGATAACCCAGCCCCGATACATCCAGGGAAGTGCCAATGTGTACTTACTGGCACTCGTCATGAGTGATGGGAGATTCATTGGCTGACGTCAAATCATAACTTCATTTTGAGTACTGTTAAATTTGCAAAGGTTTACATGCAGTTCAGTTGTGCATTAGTTCAGTATTGCCTTTGGGTATAGACAATGTGACCTGTGACATCATAATATGTTTACAAAAGAGCCACAGAGCCTGGACTTCCTGCAGGCATTTGTACACCTCTATGGAAGAATACAACAAATCTTATGTTTTATGGAGATTGCATTGTCTGATTTTTCTCAACTTTTGATATGAAGAAGGGGGGGACATCTCAAAAGCTGTACAGCTGTTGCTGTTGTAAATTTTGAATGTATGTGAACATTATGACACAAAATGTAAATTTTCCCACATAGCCTGTGTAGTATCTTGCCCGTCAGGAAATGCTTTATAATGTACAAGGTCAGCAATCTGTAAACAAAGGTAACATGGTCTATAGGAGAAAGAACTGATAGGGGTGGTCAATTCATTCACCGGTAAACTTATGAGAACTAAACTTATGAGAATTAAACGTTAATTAACATGTGTCGATAGAAGGTATAGTGCCAAGGATGTGGTATGATAATAGTTAAACATTCGGTGGATGACAGTAGAGCAGAAAGGGTACACTTTTTTTCTCTCGAGATCTCCACAGCAGTGCCCTCAAGCCGCCGTTCGGACTGCAAAGGGCAACACTGCCCAATTATTATGCACGCTGCTCGCTATAAGAGGGAACATTCTAACACATTTTCAGTGGTCTTCTCCCTCGTCTGGCTTGAAGTATTTCTCCCTTCTTTTTCGTCTTCTTCTCATCATCATCTGTGATACTTGTCAAGGGAAAACTCTTCATCAGGCTTACGCCACGGTCCAACGGCCCCCTGGTTTTCAGCACCGATGTCAGACATAAAGACGATTTACCGTGGTCGGTCTTGGGTGACATTGACTAGGGGGGAAGCCTTGCATGTGTAAGTAGATTAGAGAGCTGAGAGTGAAGCGCGTGTGCAGGGACACCGTGTGTACCGCAGCGGACGTCTGAGGACATTACGTTTTCATCAACTCATGGGCTTGAAAAGCGAAAGGAAAACACATTCTTTAAAGTGAAGTTCAATTTGTAGTTCACTTAATAAATAGAAGTAAAATAGATTTCAATTTGTAATGAATACAATTCTACATATATATACAATATAAATACATTTTACAACAACGTGATTTCTTATAAATATGTATTTATTGTTTGTTTGTTTGTTTAGTTTTTACCTCTATTTTTGGTAGAGAGACAAATTAGTCGCAGACAGTGTTTATGTTTTGTGTCATCAGCCATATACATGGAATAACAAACCTGTGAAAATTTGGGCTTAATCCGAATTCAGCTGTTCTGTTTTTGTAGGTTTCAGATACTGTTTTCTCAAATATGGACACAAAACAAAAACATTGTATATTATAGTAAGTATGAACTTCATATTCAGTAAGCCTTCAGACTAAAACTTGAATTATACCAGTATAATACCCCTCCCCATTTTTTGTAAAATAAGGTTAGCCATTTATGAACCTTAATTTCAAATGAATAAAATAAAAAAAAATAAAAAATTAGAACACAAAATAACGAGAAACACAATAACATTAAAAATACTATCTACATAAAAGGGAGTGGGGAGAGGAGTGGGGAGAGGAGTGGGGGTACACCGTCTACTCCAGTTATTATTTGATAAAAGAACACGCTCTAGCAGAAACTCTTTTAGATCTACACGAACCGCAGAGTCCGTGAACAGAGATTGTTTTCAGCGAAACATCTCCAGAGGGTCACACTAGTTGTCAAGATGAATTACAATGTGGTGGAAGGATACTTCATTGTCACCCCCACTCCTCTCCCCACTCCTCTCCCCACTCCTCTCCCCACTCCTCTCCCCACTCCTCTCCCCACTCCTCTCCCCACTCCTCTCCCCACTCCTCCCCCACTCCTCTCCCCACTCCCCTCCCCACTCCTCTCCCCACTCCTCTCCCAACTCCCCTCCCCACTCCTCTCCCCACCCCCCACCTTACCACATACTGCCTTTTAAGTGCCTGCAATGAGGGCCGTTGTCAGCACATAATTGACATACTTTGATACGTCCATTGTCTTAACCATCGCACCTGTGGTCAGCTCGTGTGCCATATGATATCCTAAGCTGGACCATGCCACACGTTCTTGGGGATTGGGGGGGGGGGGGGGCGGGGGGGGGGGGGGGCTGGGTGTCAAACAACACGGATCAGTGATAGAACGGGGGGAGGAAAAAAATCTGCCTGCATCCCTTGTGTACAATATCGGTATGTCAAATGCCAATGGTAGATTAAACCATTATAAGACTTAATTACTTTTTAAAGTAACACAGGCAACCCCTGGGACATGTAAACAAGACACTTAGATAAAACAATCATTGAACATGCAAAGGAAACACTCTTATTAACCTATGATAAAGGCTTGCAAGCATGTACTGACAACCGTACCACAGGGGCGTTGCAACTATAATGGTCTCTCGCTGCAGGTTATTTTGACTCCGTCCTTTATACTCAAAATTACCATCTTGCCTCGGTTTGGTTTACGGATGCAGAGTAAGGAGAACACCACGAGGACCATACAACATGATGTACTTTGAAACGGAATTGACTTTAGATATCATCTTCTGCATCGAGATTAAGGCTGAAGGAATTCAGTATTAATTTTACTAAAGTGTTAACCCAAATAAAACCTTTCATTTGGTGTGTTGCCTTTTCTTGCATCTGAAACTTATATGAAATAAATCTTACTTTGATCGAAATAAGTGAACATACATAAATATACATTTTTATAAATATATATTCATAAATATATATTTTTACGTACAACCGGTAGTCCTACCTTTAAATGGCTCAGGATTGATCTTAAATTGAGTTAGAGAGAGAAAAACACAGAATTAAATTTAAGAAAACTAGGCTGCTCATTCAGGTATGGCTAGGTTTACCTTTCATTACAACTAACATTTCTATGCGTCTCAGCGATTACACAATTCTAATACAGCACTGTACGGCATGATCCGTTCGGGCGATAATCTAATAAATGAACTGGTTAGGTCATACGAGTGGAAGACAGGCAAAGAGAAAAGGGGGAAAATCGAGAGAGGGGGAGATATAGGTGGGGCTAGACCCGAAAAGCCGGACGCGACACCGTATCAATTGATCACGTTTTCGTGTAATTTATTCAATGATCCTCCCCTTCTCTCTCTCTCTCTCTCTCTCACACCCTCTTTTCACCCTGAATATTCGTCTTCTCTTCCCGCGTGCATGACCACCCCAGCCGTCACTGCATGAATAACTCAGTTGGCCGTGCGGGCGTGAATCGCTGAAGAGTTGGACACGTTTTCTTTGTATCCGGGAAGGGACTGTGTCAAACAGACACCCAATATAACGATAAGAAGAATGATTAATGATAGCTATATATTGTATAATAACAGTAATGCATACAAATCAATTAAATTTATATCAAGTCTTATTAAATCCCCCCAAAAATACAAAAAAATACAAATAAAATAGAGAGAGACGCACAGGAAAGCTAATGCAAATGTTATTTTTATTTATTCGCGTAAGATGAGAGAAATAATGGTTGCAGGGGGAATAATGAAAACAACACGGAACCCGTTCCACTTTTTGTTCGAAATTGCCTTCTTTAAGGCTTAGAATAATGTTAATGAATTGTTCGATATTTGTCTACAGAAACGCAAGTTACGCTAGACTCTCTCCAAGAATGATTCTTTTGTCTGGCCCCAATTTCATGGAGCTGCTTAAGCAGACATTATTGCTTAACAATTTTCACCCTGGCGAAAATGTGCAGGATACCAGTCACAAATGCAACATATGACACGGTATTTGTCCGGTAACCTTATTCCAGTAAGCATCATTTTGTTTGTGCTTAGCAACCGTTTGCGCTTAAGCAGCTCTATGAAATTGGGCCGAGGACTCTGTTAATATAGTTCTCATAATTCGCACTTCGTCTTTGTGTCTTTCTCCCCAAGCCAGTATGACGTAAGTTTCACAAACTGTCCCCACCTCTTACTTCATCCCATGGTCAATGTCCTTACAAGGTCTAACGACCGCCAACCCATCCCCAACCTGCCCTAGCTGCCCGCCGCGTCCCACCTCAACCCCCTTGACAAAATGCACAAACCCATGGGTGACATACTCCTGTATCCATCATGCCAGTCACATCATGAATAATTTAACCCTTTTTACATTCTCATCGGGACTTCGTTGTAATTATCACCCAGTTCATTCACCGAATACCGAATTCCATCCGGAACTCGTTGGTTAATTAATGCTGTGATATCTGGCTGCTCGCTGCCACTGTTTTGACTAATTAATGCTACGTGGCACTCTAGGGAGTAAAATGAAAGAGAGATGACACTACATCGGTAAAACGTATAGGCTTACAATTAAATATCAGCCTTCCAACCTTCCTCCATGGCATAAGCAAGAATCCTCGATACGACAAAATCTGCACTCGTCACACAAAATGACGGTTTGCATTTGGTGGTTTTTTTTTTGTATGAAGTGTTTATTCGATTTAAATATCGTAAAAATCTGAAAGTAGGCCTATGACTATGAGTCAAATTCAATTTATATTTCACATCTTTGATTGTCAAAACCTTCTAAATTTGCACGTAATAATATGCACATTATAATTGTAATAGCATGCACTATAAACGTCACTGTTTTCGAAATAATTTCCTCTTATCTCCCTTTTTCAAGAATAATGTGAACAAGATGTGTTGAGAAAATATTTTACTCGATATGAGTACGGTTGAACATAAACTAAAAGCTACCGTTTTTATAATGTTTTTTACGAAGTATCCGTGTCACTGTGATCGAGTTGTTGCAATCACAAGTGGGTTCGAGATCTACCAAGTTAACCGCTGATTCCACAATGACTAGAAGAAGTATTGTCGTCCAGTTACTGAATCACACTTTTTTGATTTGTGCAATTCATAATCATAGACATTAAACAATGTTTGTATGAGAGGGATGTTTATATCCACTTTTGGGTTCCTTTGATGGTTAGATCATTGAAACAAACAAACAAACAAACAAACAAACAAAATCGTTTAAAATCAAACCTTTGAGGACTGAAGGTTTTTTGCTCCAAACGACAACAAAGGAGTCTTGCACGAAGCTTTCAAAGTACTAAAAGCCTGAGCCTATGCACGGCTGTTGTCATTATTATTACCCTCAATATTTTCTGAATTTTGACATGGTTTATAACGTTGATGTGAAGCCAAACTGTTCGGTTCTCTGGTCATAAATATTGTTCGTCTGTTGAATAGATATTGACATTGCCGGATGATGAAGGTTTCCCAATTTGGTAGTTAGGCATCGATTCATTGCACAACGTGCACTGGTATACCAGTCAATAGAATAATAATTTTTTAACGATTTTTATTTGCAGTAGAAACGTCAGATTGGCCATTTTGCAAATGATAAGCTCCCTTTTTTAACGAAAGATGAGCGCCCTTTCAATGGGCATAAATCAAGCTACCCGTGACAGATTGATAACTCACGGGACCAATGAATGATTAATAGACGACTGTAGATTGGAGATATCGAGGGAGTTATCATGCACTTCGCATCATCGTAACGAAATGCATTCAAAAGATAAACCCCATTCACCCATAATTACTGTTTGCACTTTTTGTGTGTGAATCATTATTGTACAATTATTCTGGTGAGATCGTGAGAATTGTTTTCAATTCTTATTATTATTTAAAGTAAATTTTCTCAATCGCTTGTGTACTTTGTTGAGCGGCATGATCGTCCATGCGTGACGGAAAAGTGCGATTCATAAGAAGCCACTATTATTAATATTATACGCCAAAATGATAACATCATAATGATATTAAAGCAAATCACCCATACGGAAGAAGAAGAAGAATAAGGAAAGAACAAAGCAAGCAAAACAAATGGGGGAAAAAGTAAGTTACTTTCTCTTAGTCTTAGCGTTACTTCACTCCCCAAATGGGATCTGCCCTATAATAATAAACTAAAAACGAGATAGGTATGAAAATGCCATCCGAGACATAACGTAGAAGACAAGGCCCTTCCAAATCAATAATGTATTATAAACTGACGGGAACACCTGTGTAATATCCGTTACGGCGATAATGATAATAATAGGACGTATTAATAAAAGACTGTCTTAAGAAACAGGTGGAGATTAATGGATAGGTGGGAAGGTTTTTTCGCACGGTTGGCACCGTAGTGTCTACGGCATTTCGAAGAAGATCTTAATTTTTTTGTTTCTACACAGAAGCTCCAGCTGGAGCTGAGGCATGCATTTTCAAATACGATTTATGTGCACAACCAGACTTGTTATTCTCAAGCCTTCCATGCCTGACATGGAGAAGCAACGAACATTACTTCTAAACGATTTTCTAAAGAAGAAGAAGAAGAAATTTTAAAAAGTCAATAATAAAAGCAAAAAAATAAGTTTAGTAAATAAATAAAGTAAAAATCAAAATTTTAAAAAAATGTCTTACGCTACAGGCGATTAGAAACATTTCAAAACTAGATACAAGTAGAGATTGTCCAGTCATTTTAGGCAAATAAGTGCCCAATTTAAACGCGAAACTGAAAGCGAAATTTCACTGACAATTACACATGTAAGGTTGGTTTTTTTCGCGGCATGTGATTAGAAAAAGATAATTTCTTAATTTAACAATCCTGTGTAGCCCCATTCAAATCTCAGCAACTTTGTGCAGAAATCTCTACTCTGCTGAATTATATGCCGATTTTACATGGCTAAAATCAATGCCTTAAAAGTTGAATTGAATAACTATATAAATTCGAATGCATCAAAGTAAACTGAATGATGGGTTCAATCGAAAAGGAAAAATCGCTTTAACGAATGCTTGAAAATAAAATGAGCTGCTTTTTGCCGGTGGAAGAAAATGACAGGAAAAACCTATTAAAATGTAAAGTGTTCAGCTTTAAACATTTTACTATTATACAAATATAATCACTTTATTTACTAAAGCTTAAGTCGTTTGATGAACTCATAAATTGACATTTTGTCCTTGGCTAGAATTAATATTTAACGTAGGTTGCCAGTAAGGTCCGAGCCGCTTTGAGCAGGTCGATTCTGTTTGGCTCGCTTAAGTGACATGATGGTAGAGACATTAAGGAATCGTTCATTAAGATCTTGCAATGACGTCAGAGATTCTTGAAGTGTAACACGTACGGTATTAAAGGGACACGTCATTGTTTTGAGTAGAGAGTAAATTCATTCAAATCCAGTAATTTTCAACAGTCACATCCAACAACTAACCTGTTAATTGTTCTTGAATTTTAAATACACGAACCAAAAAGTGATATGTTTTCTTTCTTTTTTTCTTTTGTCCTTTCTTTTCCTTCTTCTTTTTCTTCTTCTTCGATTGTTATATAATATATTTTTTTATCTTAGGGAGTTTGTGCACGCCCCTAAAAGGTGTGCTTCAATCGATTGCTGTGATAATACAACTATAAGCAATGCTGTTTTGAGATCTTCATAAAACATGTACTAGATTTCTCAGAAGGTTTTGCGTTTCTACGAACTTCGTCATAACTGAGACTTCAGAATAAAACCAATCTTTATTTTTAAAAAAATTGTTAATTATAGTTATAATTATAGTAATAATCCTATATTATTGTACTGCGTTACCGACATTACGACATTAATTCATGGAGTGAAATATCAAGTGTTTCCCCAAATTTCACCACAGAAGTTTTATCAAATAAACGAAACACAAATAATGGTTTAACATAAATATTCACCATTTGCTATCCTAATGTGTTCACATGTTTTTGTTACTACCTTTTGTAGCATTTGCATCAACATTCAAAAAGGGATTTTATATTATTTAAAGGTAACATTCTTGATGCTTTAGATTTATATCGAAAACTGAAATAAAAACTTGAAATAAACGAACACTTCCATCAAATCAATAAATTACTGTTCATTTAAATATAGTTCTATATGCATATTATTTAATATAGGCTACATCATCAGTATTATTTTTGACTTTCACGTTATCAGCACACGTTACAGATAAATCAGTGAAAAACAGGTGTGTGAACCTGGCACATTCACAACATGCATCGACATCAACTTTTTATTGTCAACACAAAAACATCTAGTTTTGTCTTGAAACGTTACTCAGTCCCTGTAGACACAAATCTAATCTTTTTAAAATAAAAACAACACAATTTTGTATGTTTTTCTCGATCCGTTTACCATAATTATTCTAACTCTAACCTTTGCTGAAGATACAAAAGAAAATATTAAGTTGTATGTGAAGCTGGTGTATAAAAACACAATGGGAAATCCGGACTAAGATGTCACTTCAACACAATAAATTGGGTGCCACAGATGTCTGTACCGACATACCATTTTCGTATTGATATTGGATTTGACATTGATTATGAGCACATTGTACACGACGACAAAAAAGTCCTATAGTAATCTCATTAGTATTGTTGTGTACACAATGCATAATGCACTGGCGATACGGTCAAGGCTGGTAAATGCATCTATTTTTGTGTTGATACAACGACAGTTCCCATCCATGGGGTCGCTTTGGGAATGTTTACCAATCTACAGCCTGCTTGATTAAGTTCTAAGAATCAACGCAAAGTCCATGAATTAAATTACTACTGAGTTCGGTATATTAGATTCAATTGTTGGCGTATAGATGATAAAAGGCGTTATGATTACTGGCCATTGCCCATGATTCAGTCACAATAAATGTATTATTACTCATTAATTTCTGGTAATGAAAACAAGAAACCCTTAACAAATATGCATTGAAAATGTTTGTAACTCGTAGCTCTGAAGATACCTGTATAAAGAGAAGAGTTGAAGAAATATAAGTTTTTAAGAAATCTCAATAAGTCATAAAAGTAATAGGCCTAAATTATGTACAAGCGCCGTCTTAAAAATACCCGCAATGCAAACAGTTTTCCACCATGACCATCTTTATACGCTGTGTGCAAATCTGTGAACATATTATATTATACTGTTACTCTTACCAATGTTTATAATCACACCCTTGAAACGTTCAACAGTATGTTGGAGCATAGAGCTCACATGCGTGTGCTTGTTGAAAACTAGAGGTTTGCCGTGAATTTACTCTTCCATAACATACCGATGTAATTATACATTTAATGATTTTTATAAAGCACCTTATCTGTCCACATATTTGTCTAGACGAAGATGATAGCAATGCCATCCGAATGTAAACAGCCATATTGAGCGCTTCTTGGATGGGTGAGCCAAGCGTTGTCACCTTCAGCGTGGATTGTACTTTTTCTAATATACACATTTAGTGAGTTTTTGATAGCGCATTGGGCAAGCATTCAGGCATAAAATAATACATCAACGTAGACTCTCGACGAGCGTTGGAAGTCCTTAAAGATGCAAGGTGCGTTTTCTTGCCGATTTGATTTTTTTTTATTGATTCGAAGAAGTTATAAACTTCCATTTAAGGTATTAAATTGTATGACCAAATATCAGCCAAATTATATTATATCACGTCTATCGGCCATGCACTATCTAGCAGTTAACATTCGAAAGTGAGAGAGTTTGTGTTTGTGTTTTCGTTTTAAAACAGTATTTTCTGTCACAGACAAAAAAAATAACAACATTCTTACGGCGAAGTTAATGTATTATCTTATTACAGCTTTCATTAAGGTATATAGTGTACGGGGAAAAATCAGCCAAATGAGTTGTAAGTGGTATGTTTACTTAACAAATAATGTTGGGATCCCTACATTATCTCAAGTCCGTTGGCCATACACAACCAATTGTGCATTTAACATGCAAAAGTGCGAGAGTTTGTGTATGTTTTATCGTTTTGAAACAACATTGTCTTTCAAGGGTTGTTCAGAGGAAAATTATAAAACTTGTTTTACTACAAAATTTCGGGCCGAGAAAGTTCAAACCATCGCAGTTTTGGTGCATCTAAATCCTTGTTGCAGTCCGTAAACACTATACCTCAATGCATACTGAACCTTTGCACACCTTCTTTAGCTGATGCGCAATGATCATAAGCATTCAGATCTTATTATATTTCTTTGTGGTATATTATTTGATATCTTATTTTATTTCGAATTATTCATCTTTAGATAAATTATATCAAAAAACGTTATTGATTCTAATGTATGCATCTCACAGATCAACGAAAATAATATCAACGGCCTCTATATAATGACGTTGTTGCAAAATTCAGCAACGGTACTTCCAAACTGTCATTACCGCTTCATGTCCAACCGATACATAATCAACCAACGGAAAATCAATTTTAGCTTTTCTCTGAAGGGCCTTGAGGAAACGTAATCCACGCAGCGTTACAACCACGCCGAGAGCGGCTTCAACCCTTTAGAAAAAGAAAGATAATAGAAAAGTGATTGAGGAGAACAAAAATAAAATAGCCCATAGAAGCAGAACTCTATTCCGAACACGATCTGTCGTGCATCCTCATACACTTAAGTGTGTTATTTCTGCTCTGTTTTGAATTTAATGAACAACGTACTGCAAATATTTTCTTAGCTTTTCATAGGATACTTAGGCGCCTCTAAGCTGTCAGAAAATGTGTTCTTTAGCAGCAGGAAAGCATGCACTGCCAGGGAGTTTTGTGTGTAACCACACGGGGTTCTGCGGGCATTATAAACTCGGGGATTGGTTTGCGAGCATTTTGCAAGTTGTTAATGTCATGTTTACAAGAAGATTTGGCGATATTTAGAGCAAGGTGATGCAATTTACTATATAATGTTGATGCGATAAAACTCAAACGAGATAATAAGTCAAACTTTTTTGCTCTGTTTGAGATAAAGGCTGATTGTTTTGAGACTGGTTTTTTTTTACTGGTAAAACTAGATTAGATATACGCAGACCATTAATTGCAGAAGGATACAAACATGTCAAAATAACTAACTAAACACAGTGACATGGAGAGTACCGCTGGATGTGGGATTCCTATACACATTATATGTCCGTTGTTGTTGTTCTTTATTTCATAACTAGCAGCAAACTATTGCCTTTTAAACATGTGTAAATTTTTTTTTTTTTTTACTATCGGCTGCTTTAATAATTCGAATGTTTTTACACACAAAGATGACACTTTCCTTTTCAATCAACTGAAGGGGAACAAATATCTTTACCAGTTCCTCTGTTTAGACTTGCCAGTGCTGCTTTGAAATGCTGTTTTGTCCGATCTTAAAAATTAACACCGAGAATTAAAAAAAACACGAAAAACCAAAACAGTAATGTCATTGTTTTAAGACAAAATCATACCTTTTAAAAACTTGAACATCATAGCATTGTAGGCAGCATTTACTAGATAGAAGAATTAAATATTCGTTTTCAAGGTAAAATTGTCCATGATTAAAAACAAAATGACTGGCCTTATCCGAATAATTACAATGTTATACATTTCCTAATCACACCACTGGGAAAACTTACCAGTGTACTCAACTGCTCGTAATTGTTTGTAGTATTGATTTCAATTTTGTACCTGCATCGTCCAGGCACCGTGGATATTTCTCGCATAAGTATATGTAGGACATAACATCCAAAGCAGTAATTATTGCAATAGTGGCAAAGTCACGTTCGCACCTGCGCCAAGAATTGACTTCGTCTATGTTTCACCTGACCTGTAGCTTGCCTTAAAAGTCATGAGTAATATGTTTTGCTGGTTTTTTGTTTGTTTGTTTGTTTGTTTGTTGGGTTGTTTGTCTGTTGGGTTGTTGGGTTGTTTGTTTGTTTGTTTGTTGGGTTGTTTGTGTGTTTGTTTGTTTGTTTGTTTCTAGATTTGAAACAAAAGAAACCACGCCCAGCAACAACAGAAGGATGTGAATGAACAGAAACAGAAACAAAAACAAAAACAACAACAACAACAACAACAACAACAACTACAATTACAACTGCAACCACAACCTCTACTGTATCAACAGCAATACCAATAACCACGACAACAACATACGCCGTTTTACCCCTATTCCTTTGCATGAATGAGCTTACACAGTGAGAGCGACAAATCCATTGATTAGTATTAAACAATACCGGTGTACGCGCATCAGCCACGCTGAATCATTTCTAGTTGTCGGCCAATGTACTTCTCTCTTGATTAGCGCAACATAAAGTATTCGTTTTAATTAACACATTTTCACCCCCAGAAGCAGTTTGCGAGCTGCCCTTAAAGCTGCAAAACCCATCGATTCGAATTAAACTAATGCATGATTATGCCTGATTAATCCTATAAGCACACAGTAGACAAATTCGGTTTTTCAAAATGAGGCGGAGTTAAAGCGGAAAAATAAAAACCAGCTGCCGAAGTAAACTCACATGATGTCGGCCAGTTCTCCGGACCCCCCCCCCCCTCCCCTCTCTCTCTCGCTTTCTCCATATCACTGTGATGGGTTCACGGCCAAGCCCTAGGGACGGCTAGCCTAACAGCTGCTGTTCCCTCGCTCTCCTTCACACCTCTGATAGAATATACACCGCTTCTGATAATGGAATTCACTGTTTTGACCCACTAAAATATGATGTGAATCTCCTCAGTGGCAATTTGAAAAACTCGATTAAATAGACAAAACACTGATATTGTGATAACCTATTGTGAAGATTATCGCATGATTTAAAAAAAATAGTTGTTATGCTTTTTAGTGCAAACTGTAATCTTTCAGTTGCAAGAACTTCTCATCTATTGTAACTCAAATAAAAAAGAGGACATATCTTTCTGTCAGAGACGTTTTACAAAAATATTTCAGTTTAAATTTTTGTAATATATTTTATGTATTTTAATTAATTTTTCCTTTTTTTTTTACAGATCGGTACATAACAAACATACAACCTGTAATACAATTATAGTTTGTTTTTTAAGATAGGCAAAAGAGCCTAAAATATTATTGTTAACGTGGTGGACGATAGACCCACTTTATCACCATGTTTCCTTCTGTCTGCAGTTCAAAACAACGAACACCATTACTCATTAACGGAATGGGGTCAGACCCTCTGTCCACAGCTTCAGTCTGATTCGATTTCGAAGGAATTTAAAGGATGTAGGCCCTACGTCATGACGGTCCCCTAAAAATAAAATATCAATTTCCTAGAAACTGCTGGCAACAAAAAATCGGCAACGGGGAAGAAAACGCCGTTCCGCTCCAATGTAATCAATACCAATGCTAGACCACCGTCATTCACACACTCATGATCACTACCGTCACACGTTGCAGTCTGTATACTCTAATTTTGTTTTAATTTTGAAAGAATTGCGTTTGCACGAATAAGCAACGCAGTGGCACATCTTTAAATAGTGTAATTAACTATGGTTCGGACATCTTCAGACACATTGTCTTGTATTAGTCTATATCCGGCAGGCGGTTAATCTACCCGTCGTAATTTAAGACTGACACGGTAGGTAACACCGAGGAGCGTTCGGGTATTACGGAGTTATTCCAATCCCATTACAATTTGGAATCATGATCTGATTAAAGGTAGTTTACAACATTGAGTTTAAAAAACAGGAAACTAATTGTATTTTATTGATTGGGAAGACTAAATCGTACAAGAATATGCACGTGTTGTTGTTGTTGACTATGTTAATATTTGTTATATTTTTTATTTGTCTCTACAAATAAAATTACACCCGAAAAAACCCAAAGTAAAACAAGTAAATAAATAGATATGGAGAAAGCTACACTGAAAAGGAAGATGAAATATTTTCCTATAACCAATCTGCCAATGAAGTAATTTCTAATAGACAGGCAGGATACATGATTGCAAAGACATAAACAATCATAACTTCCTAGTAAAAACTGCGTTTATCGGTCAGCTATCTTTCAGCGTGATTTGTTACACTGCGAGTAAATTAACCCAGTCACTTGCTCGTTACTTTGTAAATGGCGACACTAACGACAACCCACCCCCCTTTAACCGTACCATCCCCGGCCCAGTGCCGATATAGCCAGATTGTATTAAACATTCCAACGAACTTGCACAGTAGAGTTTACTGAACGTAGAAAATGATTTGCAGAGTTACTCTGATAGTGGTCCGGCCTAATACAAACACAATTGTTAAAACGCTCCAAGTTTGAATGTCATTATCGGTTTCTGTACCTGGCTGAATAACTATGTATGAATTGTAATCGTACTATGGGTCAATGTTTAGGTGTTTTAGTCCATTTCAAAACACAGGCAGAAGTGTTTAACTTGTATTGTGTGCATATTTTATTGTTGCATAACCGCTGATGATTGCTCTTCATCATTTTTTTTCTTTCTTTTTGTTTCTTCTTTTTCTTGTTCGTTTGTTGTTTTATAGTTGCTGTTTCCTTTTCTCAATGCAAGTTTGCAGTAAGCAATGCTAAAAGCAACTCTTGGTAAGGAGCTACAAGAATAAACTATTGAGTGAACGTGCGCAAAAACCATTGACAAGTCAACCCCGTGTGTGTCGCTTTAAAACTAACATGTGTCAGCCTCGTTTGATGGCATTATCTCAATATCGTGGTGTGCTTGGTTTTCCCAAATCGAGAGGATGAAAATGTATCTTCCAAAAACTAAGGATGTATTGTCCATTCATTAAGCTTTCTCTTTTTGTAGTTGAACTCTAAACGAAATCCAACAACCTCGGTCAGCAGTGATTTGTATTCCTTGAAGAATACGGTCACGGTTTTAATTAAAAATCAGGGTGCGTCGGCGACTCATTAAAATTTATACAATCTTCCAGGTCAGTTAGGCGACGAAGGCACATTATTAATTCAGTGACATTCCTAATTAGGTTAAAGGAAATACACACAACAGGACAATTCGTTCAGTTTTCAAAGTAGGCCCTGTTTGAGTTTCAATACTTTATACCAGGTTCCCTTTGTGACGTCGAGATACGGCCCCCTCAGTTGTCTTTGATTAAAATGTATTACTTTTTAGACTTTGCTATACAAGTGAAACGGAAATTTAAAAAAACTGCACATTCTGCCAGAAGTTTATATCACGTCTGTTTCAAGAAATCCCACGTATAGACAAGCAGCATGTGGTTTTGTGTATTATAGCAATGGGGTAAATAATGGTCGCTTACACCGTGGAAGAAGAAGAAATGAATATATCCAAGCAATTTTCGAACATAAGGAAATGTTTTCATTACATGCTAGATACCCTGATTGAGAGTTTGTAGTGAATCCCAATCGGCTACATTTATTACATAACATGACTTTTAAAGAGGTTGTCCAAAACATTATTTATGGTGCAAACTTTCATAATTTTGTTTTACTTGAATGAAAGCCTTGTAATTTTGGTGGTTCGTTCTGAACAATATAATCGTTTTGATGCTTTCAATTTTCACACTTTCATTAGGACTGCCTATCTTTTCGAAAAAGAGGTCATCACAAAACTGACTTCGACCTTGGAGCCCCTCTTTAAAGATGGGCGTCATTTAATCTGACATCTGCATTCTGGGTCACCCAGAGGTTTGTGCCCAGCTCAGTGAATCGAGGAACTTACATGAGAACTAATCAAATTGGATTGCATAAATCCTTCCTATCCGATTGGAAGGATCTAGTGACGTCATTGAAGCCAGGCATGATAATCAAGTATTATCCTTGAGGAAGGAAAAGGGGGTGGCAGACCCTGTGGGGTAAGGGTGGGTGGGGATTCTCGTAGAGATTAGGCACTTACAAAATATCTGACTTGGCAGATGCGGTGTACCAGCTTTAATGCCGGTGTATTATTACACATTGCTGATCGGTGCCCCGCTACTTTCTTGTTTTTTTAATATATGTTGTGTGTTTCTTTTGCGAAGCAAAACAAACATCAAAGTTTATGGCTCACCAGCTTTTTGAAATGATGCCCCTGTTAACTAAATAAAATAAATACATACAAACGTCGAACAACTAAGGTGCAAAGAAATTAATAACTTTCGTAACCTTGTTAAAAATTCAAATGTTACACCGTGACGATTATACCTGACGTTGTAATTAACAATAAGTCGAAGATGTTTAGCTGGATGTCAGGTCGTGGTCATCTTCGCTCAAGTCGCCGGTCATCTGTAAACCATAGACTGTAATTACTATTCAGCTCTCATGAATTACAAACCCCCATCTTAAATGGCATGGTCCGGAAGACAGCAACGGACATCAGTTCAATGCAACTCACAGTCTTGATGAAAAAAAAAATGCTACATCTAATTAGCAATCGGCTCTATTCTCACATTAAGCATTCTACACCCTCCAGCCAAATACGATTAAACATTGGTCCACAGGCGTAGAAAGTGTTAGATATACAATATGCAAACTAAGTTACTAGCCGGGATTCACTGCCGATCTTCCTCCAACGGGATGATGCAGTTTCTCGCCCCCAAAGCCTGGCTCCAGCGTTCATCAGTTGCAATTTATTTTAATCTTTGAAGATTTAACGCCACAAGTCGGGACTGTTGGAAGTTTTGCATGACTCTAATTACGGTGTTTCGTTCTGGAAAAATACTACACATGAATTTGTATCAAATTTATTTATTTTTGCATTCACAAAATGACTGTTTTGTCATAAGTGTTACCTTAACAAAATTAAATTAAACCCTGCAGTGATGGCTGCTGTCAACACAGTCTGACATGAAGTTGCCATTGTCCTAACCACACCATAAACACCGTTCAGCTCATCATATGCCATGATATCCTAAGCTGGACCATGCAACACATAGGGGGGTATCAATCAACATGGAAACTCTGCCAGCGACCTTTGTGTACAAAATCGGTGTGTCAATTGTCAATGGTATAGATGCAACCAAATTAAACAACTAATTAAAGCAACCAAACAAGTTTAAATAAACCCAGGCAATACATGGACATGAAAACAACACTCTTAGATAGTAATATATTAAAACAATCGTTGAAAAAGCAGAAGAAACTCTCCGTATTGAAAAAGCTTGGAAGCTTACGTCAATTGAGTATTTCACGGGTTAGCAGGGAATGTTTGCTTGTGCGCGTGCGTATTCCACGTTACTATAGGCACTGGTCCCTTGCTCGAGTGTTTACATTTCAGATTGAAATCATCGTAACAGCTGGGTTCTTGATACAAATATTTATCTTCTGTAAAATGCAAAAGAAATTTTTTGTTTAATTTAGTTTGTGTTTTTCTTTGTCGTGTCTGCAGTTGGCTGAAATCCTAAAACCAGAAGAGAACTTCATGCTGATCCTGAAGACCCAGGACGCCCAGCTATCAAGAGCAGAGTTCGACAAGGTCAGTGCTGTACAAATCGTTGAAACTATAGGTCTACAATAGCAATGATGGACAAAATTCATGCTGGCATGCCTCCTCCTCCCACACACCCGTATAGTACGTCAGGAAGGTGATGGAACAGTGCCTTTGATGATGCCTGGAATTTGGCTAACAGTCAGAGTATGCCATGCCATTGTATCAACAAAGGCATCATTCTCCCAAATATTTCCCCTGTCTGCCCCCACTAGCTTGTTCACCGATTTGGAATAATTGATGTTGTTTGTGCCTCGGACACAATTGGTGATCGATATGTGGCATGGTGTCCACTTCTTATTGTGTCTTCATTGTGTTGGTGAATCCTAGGAATTCTTTAAAGAAGATTTCAGGGTGGGTATACTTCAGTACAGTTGGAAAAGACTGTGTTGAAGTATGGAAACATTTGGGGGGGGAACACGCCCTCTGCCATATATCGGGCTTTTAAACTGAAAGATGACCCCAACACACACCACCACTTAACTGTTATTATTATTATATATATTTGTTTTTATTGTGGGTTTCATTTTTAAGTTTCTTTCCTACTTATTTTTAAGTTTCTTTCCTACTTAATGTATATGTAGATCTGGCAAACGTACGACAACGATCAAAACGGATACATCGACACGGCCGAGCTCAAGGTAAATACACTGTGGGTCATAAACATTTTTCAAAATTCTCGAAACATCTGCTCATTTAGTATGAATTGAATA
The DNA here is from genome assembly GCA_037783415.1 of Leptasterias polaris. Classification (NCBI taxonomy): domain Eukaryota; kingdom Metazoa; phylum Echinodermata; class Asteroidea; order Forcipulatida; family Asteriidae; genus Leptasterias; species Leptasterias polaris. The sequence goes on along the minus strand of JAZGTN010000005.1, from coordinate 1,583,491 downwards.
ACGCTTAAAAGCCTATGTCCTTTGAAAGGTACGTCGGGTTTTTGATTTGAGAAATTGAGCTATAAAGACTTTTGTCTCTGGGTAGGACCGAGTCAATTAAGATTTCCTGTTGCAACCAAAAAATGAAAAAAAATAAAAAAATAAATCCTTTCCCCGTTGAACAGAATAGTGCAGTAGGATGTCGTTCCTATTGTCATTTTGTTTCACTGGAATACAGGCAGGTATACATACAACATGGTGGGCACCTGTCTAATGGTGTGTGTGCTCGCGGCGGCTGGTTACGAATTTATGCTCATTAACATGTTTTGATGTTTCTTTCTTTCTTCAGAGTTTTCTTAAAGAGGTCCTGAAGGAAAAGAAGCTCAACGACGCCACATTGGAAAAATATACTGCAGCTCTTGTAAGTAGAAGACATGACTCGTAAATGCACGCAATTTCTGTTCTTTTGCATACGGACGTATACAGACTGAACCATTATAATTTTGGGTCAGAGTGACTCTGCCCATGGTTATGATGAATTGCTCGTTCCCGCCCCAAAATGGAACCCTGAGGGAGGTGCCATGTTTCTAAGATGATCCGCACTTACTCATAACTGTCTGTTGGGCATCCCCGAGGCCAAGGGAAATGTAACAAACATAACGGTGCAGCTAAAATTCTGAACTGCGTTTATTGTCCCCCAAATAGATTTTAGATTGAAATGCAGTCCTGCCTATTACACTTTAGGGACAAACTGAGATAAAGTGTCCCCGATGGATCCCTCTGATAAGTTTGGACTGACTTTTAAGTGCCGGTGGAGTGTGTTTTATAATCTAGCCAGGGTAATTGTAGAATAATATATCATGATTACTGTTTTTACTTTTCGTTGTGCTATATAATTACACTTCTTTGAAGAGCTGAGATTTCTTCATTGAAGTATGAACTGCAGATGTAACTATAAATTCAACCATTGGTCACATTTATTTCAGATGAAATATTAAGAGTTCTATGGATTTCCAATCAATTTATGTATTGATGAGGGTTCACTTTCTTTTGTTTCGTTATGCTTCTAGCTGTTCCAAAACTGTCTTAAATTATTTTATTTTGCATTATCTGTATTTTTAGAGCATTAACGGAATTTTACAATATTTGTTATTTGTTTATTTGTTACCCTTTCTTTATTGTTTTTGTATGATGTATAGTGCTCTTCCCTACAAGTATCGGCTTGTTTGAACAGCCTCCTTACTCACTCGATTCTACTTAATATTTTCATCTTTTTCATCTTTTTCATCTTTCACATCATACTCTTTGCTTGTAATGTACTACTATATTTGTTGTCCAAAAATGATTCAGTCTTTTGTTATTGTGAGTACGGATATAAATTGAATAAAGTAGAGGTGGGTTTTTTAGCCACACAAATAACTAATGTTATGGTAAAACTATTTAACCGGGAAGTTTAATTTTAATGTCGTGATGAAATTAATTATGTTATTCCCACTTTAATTTTTCTACATCTGCTATAATATGTGGACAATATATGGTATTAACTAAGAATTTCATCCGTTTTTGTTTGGCTTTTTTAGCTCAAAATGTTGGATTCCAACGACGATAAAAAGCTGGAAAGGGGAGAAATGAAAAAGTGAGTCAGATATTCTAAAGGTTCTATCAAAATGATTTGTATGCTCGTAAATATTATGAAGATATACAATGCTGCTTGCTTGTGAATGTTTAATTGATAGGCAGACTGTAACATTTTGATAAAGGTTTTGTAAAATGGGTTTAGGTTTCAAAATGCACTTGCCGATGCGCATCAACTAGGGCGCTGTTTTAATCACACCAGGAATTCAGTGTAGAATCGTGAGTTATTAGCAAACGAAGTGGAGCGAATAACTAGACGTGTACGAACTTGCAACTATAAATTATCCAATAAGAACAAAGCAAGAATTAAGACAAGTGACTTTGGGAGTGAAATGCTACAGGGATTGCGATATGTTATGGTGTACGAATCAGTAGTGATGTTACACTAATAGTCATGGAATATCATCACACTACTAATGAATTATTTAAAGTCCTTGATTAATTGCATATATCCAAAGATCTTCAAGAGTATCAAGGGAAGCAATTCCAATCGAAAGAGGGACGAAACTAGCAGCATGCACTCTCAAACTTCCTGGCTCTGAATTGATCTGGATTCCGGGTCCCATCAGGGGTCTGACCCGTGACCTGGAAAGTGGTTAAAAATGGGACTTTAACTTGATTTCTTTACCCTTTACTTTGACCCTTTACCTTGACCCTTTACCGTGTCTTTTTGAGACAGATTCCGGGTCATCCAAGCCAAAATTTGGTCAGGCCCCACGGAACCCGGGTGTGGTGCAATTCTGACTCGGAAGAAGTACGACCCTGAAAACTTCTGATCCGGAAGCTTTTAGAGCGTATACCTAAATAGTTTTCAGGAAACTAATCCGTAAAGCATTGGCCCTTTAATACGGTGACAAGTTATGATGTGATAATCTTACTCCCATAAGCGAGAACATAAATAATCAATATTATTCACCGGCGAATGCGAGGATTAATTTCTTGGCATTGTCACATCATATATACATGATTGTGCTTATTGTTTTTTAAGCAGCCTTGACTCAAGTAGACTCTTTTAGATCGCGCCACACCTTGGATTATCAATTGAGATTCTTATAAATAATATTGGTTGTTTTTCTAAAATACCCTTTTTTATCTTATTGTTTTCTGCAGGTTTTTCTCAATTAGAGAATAAGGTAAGATTTGTATATCCTACCCATATGCTGTCTTTGGGCTTCTTAGCTTTTAGACCATGCAGCCTTTAACAAAATTGACCCAGAGCCTGGACTTCCTGCAGGCACATTTTGTACACAGCTGAAACATTTGAGGTGGTTCTAAATACAAAGAATCCGCTGTACAGTACTTGTTTCCCGTTAACTCAATCACATTATGTAAATACGTTTTGGCATTTACAATGCTTACTTAATTCAGAATTCCAATCAATGTTAAACTGGAATTTAGATGAGGGTTGTTGTTTCTGAAATTCAAATTTAATTATTCTTCATTCATTCTGCATTCTAAAATCATTATAAAAACACCGATCAGATGATAATAAATATATTTTACATTGAGTGGTCTACCCCATCATAGGAGGAGATATTATTTGCATTTAAAGAGTCTGATTGAACGTGCTTTTCGGTTTGTTAGCGAGTAGTCTATTAAATTACCTTTAGTCTAGTCAATCTGTGCCAAAAATGGCTTGACCTAGACAAAATTGCAACAGAAATGATTTTTGTTGCAAGTGTCTCTTGAAACCCTCCCAAACAACATATCAAAAAAGTAGAAAAAAGGAAGTAGGGGAAATATGCCTAATTAGCATAAATTAAAAATTGCCGCTTTTGCCACTATTTTCTGTAATATATGTACGCACACCCTCTAATGCTAGTAGAAATCTTATTTTTTCCGCACAATATTTTCATGGGTATGGTCACTGCATATTCTCCAAACACAACGAGCAAGACAAAAATCCAAGATGGCTGCCATTTTTCAAGATGGCCACCAAAGTCAAATTATTGCTAGTTCCTTCAAAGGAGGCGCCTGTTTCGGCCTAACGTATTTTCGGATGATTGTCGGTCGTGACTGGCACAAATAATCAATCGCTTAAGATGGCTTGCAAGGGCTTATTGACACCCCTTTCAGACTGTGTCTAATGGTACTGCTGAGGATTCCATGGACTATGCCTGGGATTTACCACGTGGATGCTGTTATGTTTTTCTTGACTTGTGACAGTCGCATTGACAGCCGAACTATGAATGTATAGATAATTATACAATCTATTCTCCAGCAAGTAACACATTAGGGGAAGAGTGAAATCATGTAGCCGTGCGCAAACAAACCGTAAGATGAGACTAGTGTGACCACATGAAACATTTTGATGGTTTTAGATATAATTATGGATCATATAGAGTGTTTTTAGAGAAGGACACGCAAAGAAAATAGTAGGACCGGAACACACTCAAAGTGTTCAAAATATATTAGGTTAAATATTTATAAAAATTCTTTCCTTGTTGATGGAGAATCATGTATGTAAACTAAAGCTTTAAAAAACGCATGAGGCGTCATGTGTATAGTTCTTAATAGGGAAGGGGGAAGAAAGTTAGAGGGCAAAGGCACAAGGGGAACAGGTGTTGGTTGGGGGTGGGGTTTGGATAGAAAGGAGGGTGTGAGAAAGAAGAAGACTGCCCAATTAAACTTAAGCGAAATAGCACTGTGATTCGGGTGGAGCGGGGAATTTGGAACTAATTCCGGTGGTAGCAAAAGATAAATGGGCAGAGAGAGGTTGTGAAAAAGAAAACACATATTTTTGATGTGGTCTCTGGTAATAAATCATCCCCTGACTGTTTGGATGTTGTTTTTGGTGGGAGACAAATGTCTCCGTTTTCCAAATAATCAAGGCGATGGTTAAAACAGACGAAATCTTTGATGTTTTTATGCATTTTCAAGGGGGAGGTTTAGAGTAAGGGGAGGGTTTTTTGGATGGTGAAGGGGTTGTTGGAACTCACTAAAAAGTGTGTAAGGGGAAGAGTGAAATCATACATGTAGCCGTGTGCAAGCAGACCATGAGATTAGACTAGTACGACCACCAACAACATTTTGATGGTATTAGATAGCCTATGTGCATCATTTATAGAGTTTTAGAGAAGGACATGCAAAGAAAATAGTAGGAGCGGAACGCACTCAAAGTGTTTAAAAGGCTTTAGGTTAAATATTTATACAAATTATCCCCCTGTTGAGGAAAAATCATGTATGGAAACCAAAGCTTTAAAAAACGCATAAGGCGTCATGTGTATAGTTCTTAAAGTGATGGGGGGGGGGGGGGGGTGAGAGGGCAAATCCACAGGGGGAACAGGGGTTAGTTGAGGGGGGAGATAGGATGGAGGGTTTTTAGAGAAGGACACGCCAAAAAATAGCGTGTGTAAGGGGAATATTTAACCTAAAGCTTTTTGAACACCACTTTGAGTGTGTTCCGGTCCTACTATTTATTTCCTCTGCGTGTCCTTCTCTAAAACTCTCTATATCATGCATATATCTAATAGTATACCATCAAAATGTTTTTTGTGGTCACACTAGTCTCATCTTATGGTTTGTTTGCACACGGCTACATGTATGATTTCACTCTTCCCCATACACTTTTAGTTCACAAAACTCTTTAAACCAAGTCATCTGGGCAGTGTTACAGCAATTCTGTATAAAACCATCGTTTTTCATATTACCTTTAATAGCAGCAATATCTGTTGCATAGGCCTACCTATTACATTATTTAAATCTATGCAAAATTCTTAATTGTGATTTTTCTGAAACTGGGATAAACTAATTTATGATTACATTAATTTTGGGGGTCATACACTTTATTGCAGCCTTTTCCTTTGATGGGAAATTCAACCTCTCAATTGTTTAAACACGTGCATGGAAGTTTGAATGATTCCTGAAAGTGTAATAAAGTTGACAAGTGTTTATTCAAATACCTTTGGCATAAGTGGAAATTGTATATTGGGATTACTAGTGATAAACACTGTAGAGAAATGTCATACCACCGAGTCTGAAACATAATGTTAGCGCAGCGATCATTCAAATCAGATTACTATCTTACTAACTAGTGAGAATTTGATTTTGGCGGGAAAATGGCGGCCATCTTAAAAAAATGGCAGCCATCTTGGATTTGTTCTTGCTCAGATGTGTTTGGAGAATATGCAGTGACCCTACCCATGAAGATACTGTGTGGAAAAAATAAGATTTCTACTAGCATAAGAGGGTGTGCGTACATATATTACTGAAAATAGAGGCAAAAGCGGTCATTTTTAGTTTATGCAAATTAGGCATATTTCCCCTACTTCCTTTTTCTACTTTTTTGATATGTTGTTTTGGAGGGCTTCAAGAGACACTTGCAAAAAAAATCGTTTCTGTTGCAATTTTGTCTAGGTCAAACCATAGAATGACTAGACTACTTTGCCATCTGTGCGACGTATTGCTTTTTATATTCAGTTAGACTTCTCTTATTATTCGTTTGTTTGTTAGTTTGTTTTCATCTTTTTTCTTTTGTTTTCTCAAGACTTTGGGGTGTTTTCATGTTCAGGGCTCGATTTTTTGGGGAAAATCCACAAGACCTCGGGGATTGTAGCTCAAAATGTTTTCTGGACCAGATTTTATTTTACAAGATTACAGTTAATACGAGAACAGACTTCCTGACTCAATTTAACATTTAAAACTGATTTTATTTGAAAAGAGATGTTATCTCATTTGTCTCTATCGGTATTAAGTATTACTTAATTACTGAATGGAATTGAAACGTACTTTTTAAGACTTAAAATCAAGATTTTACAAAGTGAGCCTGACCTCCTCCCGTGATTTTGTTGTTCCTTCTCCAAAATGTCAATGCCATGACTAACCTTTGTATAGTAATGCATCAACCGAATTTGTAGAATAAGTAATGCGGAGGCCTTTTACTGAATATCGACTGTGCATTGTACATTTGTGTGTATAGACTTTGACATTATCACGATTCAGCGCTAGTGTATACATTAAGCAGCATGATATTGTACACTGCAGCCATAAGCAGATCTTGAGCTGCTTAGTACAAAAAAACAAATGAGCTCAGCGAAGACAGGTTACCAGACAATATACAATAACATTATCGTAGTTACTGGTCTCCTGGGCCCAATTTCATAAAGCTGTTTAGCAGAAAATACTGCTTGACAAATTTCTTTGCAAAGCAAAAAATGAGTGGGCCAGTCACAACAATGCAAACAGTATGTAATTTTGGCTGGTAACCTGTTTCTGCTAAGCAATACTTTTTGTGCTGAGCAAGTTTTTGTGCTTACAGGCTTTATGAAATTGGGCCCTGCTAAATATTTTCTTAATATTCCTTCTTACTGTAATTGCTTTCATAGAAACCATAATGTAGGAAAATATGTTTCTTTTTATCTGGAAATCTCATTGATCTCCTATTTCCAACATTTGTTTTTTGTAGATTTATGAAATGTACAGGTGAGCTTCACGAGCATCTATCTACTCTTCTCTTATGCATTGTTCAAGCCTTATACTGGATTATAGAATTCAACAATTTAGCTGCGACATCTTTGGTCATGAGCTTCGGGCTTCGTTGATGTACTGTACAAGATCGGTGATGATGCTGCTTTGAACTTGCTCCAATCTACCCGTGTAATCAAATCAATAAAAAAAAAACGAGAAAGGTTCACCACAAGACAAGTTACCACTCAAGTTTGGTTTAGGTTTAAAGGCTTGTGTGTATAAAAATTGTTCACAAATGGACCTAGTAAAAGTCAGTAATTGTCACTGTCAGCTTGGCAGTGGTATGAGTTATATTCATGGTTTGAGGCTTTATTTTTAATGGATATAACTATTTCAGGTTTGGAAATCAAATGAGATGAATATGTTTATAATTCTTAAAACTTCTCATAATAATTTCCATGACTTATTTGGTAAATAACAATAATGAGGAATTCCAGTATAATGTATCTAAATCCGACACGGGGGAATTTAGTGAGAATCAGCGAGAAGGGTTGACTTCTACAGCTATGCATTAAACTATTATAGATCGTCGTGAATTGAGCCAAATCATTTACATTCCTATCTGTAATTCTGTCCCTTTTCTCTAAATCTGTTCTGACCAGTTGATTCTGCAATCCATTCCAGTAATCCGTTTTTAGATAGTTTATTTAGATGTCCAGCCAGTGGAGGTTTGCCATGCAATAATTAAAACGATCAAAGGGCGACACTCGGTGTAAGCATTTCGCGCGACTAACATTAGTGCGCGACTAACATTACTGCGCAATTAACATTACTGCGCGACTAAAATTACTGCGCGACTAACATTTCGCTCGACTAACATTACTACGCACCGCCAAGAAGTCCTCCGTAGAGGTCAATAAAGTGGACAAACAGTAAAAATAGCTCATGAACGCGAAGGTGAGTTTACTGATAAGCAAAATTAACTAATAACTCATAAACTTAATCAGTTAGCAACGCTTTGGTTTTCAAAAGCTAAGCCCATCTGTGTTGATAGTATTTGACGATCTCTGTATATGCAACAAGGCGAGCACTGTCTACATTGTCCCCCATAGTACACTGTGAAAAAAATGACTTCATGCGTGGCGAACTAATGGTGGCGCACTGTGCTTTGTTAGTCACCCATACTATTTTAGTTACATAGCTTTATTACTACTCGTCTTTGGTTAACGATGGATGCTCGAACGCGCTTAATATTTTCACAGAGCTGACATTTTCAGTGTCCAGAAGAGGAATCAAAGGTTCCTCAATATTTTAAGAAAAAAATTCACAGAAAAGGAATGGTTGCCTATCAAAAAATATAAACTATCATTTTCCTGTCAAAACAAACTACAGTTAGGCCTAACTAGTATAAAGTCAGTTTAGTCTGATGAACAAAAAAACAAAAAACAAAAAAAACATGCATACAAACAAACCAGAAACAAACAAACAAAGACACACTTACATCGTGCATTTTCCATTACATAAACCAGTATCAATGACGTCATCATTTAAAAAGTACAAGTTTTTGCACCTCGTTAATTCTGCTTGCTAAACTGAACCAATCCGATACTGTACAAATAATGTCCACAACTTTCCACTATTATTATGTGTCATCTTTGACCGCTGACTAGTTTTGATGAATATCCGTCACAATAAATTGGGAAGCAACTCACAAAATCGGTGGGATTGAATTGTGCCATTTGCTTTACATCCTGAGACTTGTTGGAACTGTTTGCATGTACCTATAGACCTTTCCATTGTTGATATTAAACAAAGTGCGCCGGTTGGTATGGACGGCCTTATGTAGCAAAACACTCAATCGTGTTAACAGATGTTTCAACAAAATTCAAAATTTTCTGCAAACTTTCAATTAAGTAAAGTATTTACCATGATTTGTTGCTTTGTTTTCAATAAATTCAATACTATTTTTGAATATTTGTGTAACATTGCTACAAACTATGAGTATCTGTTTTTGATTTGCAGTTATGGCTTTCCATAGTTTTCCAACCTCGGGCTGTGACGTTGCAATAGAAAGGTCTATAAAGAACACATTTTCCAAAATCTGAACACAAGATGATGAGTTTTTAACCATAGTATGAGGTATAAACGACATTTTAGTCTTTAAAAATTAAACCCCTCTATCTGTCTTTCTCTCTCTCTCCACACATAATCAATTAGGACTAGGGCTACTATAGGCCTAGTCACGAGCTATTTAAAGCAACAATTTTACAACGATATTTGAACTACATTAGGCTATAAATAGATGAAGACACGGTTTTTTTATTTGTTAGATATCAGACTTTTTGAAACTTTTGAAACGTTGACATGGTAACTGAAATTTATATGTATTGTATAATGTAGTAAAAAGTGTTTTGTGGTGGATATTTTAAATGGCAATTTTGAAGGTCCAGACGGTAAATGAGGCTACCATTTCGCGTTCGAACTGTAGCTAATATTTGGGCCTTATAGAAGGAGCTGAAAACATGGCGAGGTACCAATAACTGTTCTTGTTCGTGAGGGTTCAGTGGGTGCCTAGTTTATCTAAATCCGCCACACTGATCTTCGTATTTTTGGGTCATTTTGTGTAACATTAATGTTGTTCCATTATTCGTATATAGTCCTTAATAGGTTAATAATAAGGGTTCTTTTTATGTAGGATTTGAATACAGATCTACAAATTGCTCATTTGCTGCACTATTTCCTGCTCTGCTATCTGCTAATATCAACAAGCCCGTCAATATTTTGCAACTTTAAAACAAAAGGTGTACATCGTGAAGATCCTGTACATGTATTTACAAACCTCGCTGTAATAACAACTGGATCTAGACTGAAATCCACATCCCATTTTAAGTCAACAGACTTGGCAACACATATTTGAATATGTGCATTGCTTCATATTATGTGCTATATATTAATAAGCTGCTATGTCATTGCTCTTAAAATAAAACTATTTTGAACTCAACTAATCCAACTCACTCAAACTCAACCATATAATCAAAAATCACAAGCACCTATTATGGTTATACTTCAAAGTACAGTAAAGCTGATCTGTTATAAATAACAAATAAAAACACAATAAGACACTATTTTTTACTATTTGGACGGTATACGGTTAGTTAGAGCGCTTGTCCGTTTATTTTGGGGTTTGTATCCAACATGGGGTTTTTCATCTAATATTTCATCCATCATCGGTATAACTATATATTTATTTGAATTATTTTAGAGACAATGGCAAAATTACACAAAGCTGGACAGCTTCAAACAGACAATATGCATAATGTTGCGAATGGAGTCCAAGTATTGGATATATTTGGTAATCAACGTTTTCAGCCTGACAGCTTTGTGAAAAGGGTTTGTGGATCAATCTATCGCGGATTCACTTCAACTTAACACTGACTTTAAGTGCAACTTTTGGGTATGACTTGATTGTTTGGTTATTATTATCATCATTATGTATTAGTATCAAACTAATTCTGACTATTCATTTGTACATTTTGTCACTCTTTCACTTTTTTACCTTTTTAATTTTAAGCATATTAATAATATTTCGAGTCGCAGTAACTTTATGTATAGGTCAATTATTGTTGTTTATAATAACTTTTCTTGTTTAATAAAAATAATTAGTCAATCTTTCATGTCTGTTTAATTTTGTTCGATTCAAGAGCAAGGACGTAGTGTGTAGTGCGATCGAGCTCTGTAGAGCAGCATGCAGTAGCTACAACATAATAATATGAAGGGATGGTAAAACATGTACAACAAAGGGATATTCCAAAACGTCTTGTTAAAACTTCCCTCAAAATAATATCCTGAGCTATGAAGATGTAGTAGACTATTACTACTATAACGAAAATACACTTTAGAGGAACTTAATGAACGTCAACACTGGTTTATTTCTGGGCTAAACTTCTGTACCATGTAAGTCATGTCAATACTTGATCCAAAGATGGCGGCGCCCACGCGGACTACGTGACCAGAACATTACAGAAGACAACCAGATAGATAAAGACTATCTGCTTATAGCCCTTCAATGAGGAACCTGATTAGATGCAACACACCCTTGGTACCTTGTCGGTGCTCCCAAGCTTTTTCCACAGGTTAAGAGGGTTTGTTTTGCTGTTTTTAATATTATAATTGTTTTATTTTTTTTATTAGTGTTTTGTTTACATGTCAAAATAATGCCCTGGTATATTAACTAAGTTTTATCATTTGGTTTCATCTACCATTGGAAATTGACATGCCGTTTATTCAAACAACTGATGCAATCAGAGTTTTGTCCTGCCCTCCTCCTTTTATACCGGTACCCGGTTGAGTTGTATAGACGCAAGCCAACCACCGCCTTGCACTGAATTTGATCCGTGTCGATGGACGCGATAATCGTTGTCTCACTGGTGGGATACATCAATAGACGACTTCCAAACATGCACTGGTCACTGTGTGTTCTGGCTGTGGGGTTGCACTTGAAAGGTTGAGTTGTTAGTGTTCTCAGAGAACACAATAATTTGAATTCTTTATATGCAAAGGACTTTGTGCTTACAAATTTAGATAATTACTCACTAAAATTTATTTTGTACCCGACAACATCAGCTGGGAACTGGTAAACATAAAGCAACCCTTCATTTTCGTGCACTGTATGGGATCAATCATGATTATTGTTGCAAAGCCAACAAGTGAGGGCCTAAATAAGACGTGAAGGTTTGCATGGTGGAAGGTAGTCTTGGTTCCAAGACGCTCCAGTTGTGTAGTCACGAAAACCTAACCGCTATCTAAACCGCTATCGCCCCAAATAACCACTCGCCACTAGAGGGCGCTCTCATTCCCGTAACCGCTAGCACACCACGAACCGCTCTCACAGGAGCCAAGACTAGGTGGAAGCTTCGATAATAAACATAAGAACATTAATTTTTTGCGGTGACATGATGTAGATGGATCTCCTTTGAGTGATGGTGCTTCTGAGAAAGTGAGGACCTGTTTATTATTGTTGAAACCTTGCTGATGTTTTCGTTATACTTAATTTCTGGGGAAAGCTCATAGTTTGATGCCATCTTTAGGAGCTGAGAATGGAGTCTCGCAAAGATTGAGCGGAATCTGAAATCGACGAGAAAAGGAAACATTATTCCCTGGAATATGATGACAGTGCAGGCCTACGCCACAATTATGACGCAGACAGATATTCTCGTCTGCCGTGCCGATTAATGTGTTTGTACAGAATGTTCCTCGTGGAATGGTGTGAATACTTCTTGTACTATAATACTACTGTGATAAGATCTACTTCATCCATGAGCCTTCGATCAACATCCAATATTCATCTTCAACTTTCCAATGGCCCACGCACGAACACCCGCTATGGTGAAAGAGCATTCTCAGTAGCTGCACCAGCTTGCTGGAACAAGCTCCCTCTACACATCCGTGACTCATCTTCAATCAGCTCATTCAAGTCTCAGTTAAAAACACATCTTTTCAGACAATGTTAAAGCGGTTTGTAACGCCTGTGGAAAGCGCTATACAAATGTTATTATTATTATTATTATTATTATAAGATCTTCGATTGAATCTCTTATCTGCAATGTATTTACATAATAACTCGGTTGCTAGTCTTCGGTATGTTAGGGGCTGTCTGAACTAATCAAGGTCCAACACTTTTGAGTCTATAGTATGTAAAAGCTATGTGCAATACAGTGAAATGCAAAATGACTATAAACAAGACTGTGATTTCACAGCTTGACTGGCTCAAGCAGGCTTCCCTTCATAGACTTGTCCTTTGTGGAACACTCAGTTTTGGAAGTGAGATTGTATCATTTACTGTTCTCCGTACCTAATTTGTTTCTGTACACACATCCCAGCGGTACATCTGCAGTACACGCACCAGCGCCATTTTGGCTTCCAATAATGCAAATCGCATACCAATGCAGTTACGCGGTCCAAAGCCGAACGGCACGTAGGTGCAAGCCTGGATGGAAGATTTCCTCTCTGGACTGAATCTGTGTTCAAAAACAATATAAAGTAATTCCTATTATCTTAAAGATAATAAAAAGCATAGCAAGATAAATGTTCGGAGACCTTGTCCAAACTTGATCAGAAGCTGTTGCCCTAAATCGTTGCTTGTATATTGCCTGTTTTGAACTTTAACTCAGAATCTGCTTGTTCCTGTACCCCTACCCTTACGATTGTGGGTTAGTTTGACACAGATGGTGGTTCGCTTAGACCCCCCAAAAGAACGAAGCCAATCACAATCCCAGCCACACCCAGGAAATATAGCAGTTGGAGTGGGGCCGTAACATTACCGACTCTAACAGTCGTTTTGTTTTCTTCAAATCCAAGCTAATTCTTTTGAATTTTAGACAGCAATGTGTCTATATCAATAAGAGTAAGGTGGCCTTATAGGGTGCCGAACTAAACATACCTCTCCGGATCAAACTTGTCTGGATCGGGCCAATACTGCTCATCACGGTGGATACCCCACACGTTCATAAACACATTCACTCCCTCGTCTATGGTCAGGCCATTGTATGAAAACTTCTTGTTGCAGACGCGTGCAAATCTTTAAATGAAATCGAATTATAACGCATTTAGTCCCATAAATCAAGTAAAACGTATTGCAAAACTCAACACACATTGTCGGCGAAAAAGACAAAAAAATTATATTTATCAAAAATGTTGTTGTTTTGTGCATCTTAAAAGTCCAAACACTCATTTCGTCCTATTATGAAAGGTTCTTTGTAAGAAAAGATGCAAAATCAGAACCGCTCCCCCATGTTCCTAGTAGTAAACAAAAATTACACTGATGCTGGTGGATAAACTCGCAGGGCCTCACATATTACCATATCGAGGTACGTCATCTTATTGACGACGTCATAGCCTACGACGTCACGGCTGGGGGCTTTATCTTGGATCTCGGCAAACAGTTACTATCTTGTACGTCGGGGTTGAGGGCAAGAAGGTACGAAGCAAAGCCGAGCAAGGTGCTCGTTGTCTCGTAGCCTGCTAAAAAGAAAATCAGGGCCTGACAGATGAAAGAAACGTAAATTTGCAATCATGATAGACGGGAGTACATTTTGAATTCACTTTGTTGGTAAAGCACCGTCACAACAGACGTGACTTGATAAAAGTGCCGAGGAAGGGCCTCGAGATCCCCCTCAGTCGGCCCTCCTTGTTTCAGGTACAGCAAACAATTTCTTGGGCCACCCAGTCATCAGTGCAACAATGCCGTATCAATGATTAAGCATGGATCTTGATCCACGGTCTATTGAGACCACATCGTATTTGTTATTTAGGTATTTTATTTGTTTGATTGAAGAGCTCAATGGTTTGACAATACCTGTGCTGTTACTTCGTCATTTGTTAGCGCCCTCTTGCGTTTCATATTGTGTAGCCCGTTTCCGGCTACGTCGTCTGTTGGGTCGGGAGCTTCGTTGTGTGCGTTTAGCATTAATTGTAACATGTCAATCTTCTGCAATATGAAACAATGAATCTTTTACAACTGTTTAAGGTTGGTTTTGAAATGTGCAGGGGAAGAACCAATCAAGAACTTAGTTTTCTAGCAACACATAATGAAGTTGTATACAAATCTTTCTATAATAATGTATACGGGACGGTGTCGTTTGTGAAAAACTAAATTATTATTGTTCATCGCAGCATTTTTGGTTGGTAAGCATCCTCAACGATCTTCTATTGTGCCCAAATCGAGGTAACTTGTTATGCTTTCTTTCCAAAATGTGCCAAGCAATCTCCACTGGAAGCACATTTTCTGCCTCCATTATACATTCACGAATCTGACCAGGACAAAGTCAAAGCCCCTGTCCCTTAAACCAACTACACAGCAATGTTGTAGATCTGGTAGATCAGGGTCTCCCCTTTGAATGTCTTGAACACTTCCTTGGTCTGGGTCTTGGACTTCTGGGTCTTGAGTACGATACAGCATACGCTTTATGAATGATTCTGCTTAGCTTCATCTTTTTGGTCGGTTTATCCTTTAATTTGGGGACCCCCAGGAATTACAATGCGGGACGGTTCCAGTAGAATTACTGGCTCCCAAGTAAACCAATAAGTTTGATTGGTGGGGAAGGTCTGGAAATCTCAAAACCTAGGAGCACAGGCTCTCAGCAGGCCAACTGGCATGGAAGCACCACTTTATCAGATTGCTAGAGCTGAGTAAGTCTGTAATAAAGGAGAGCACTACACAACTTTGGGACCTGGGACCTGATTTCCCTATTCGATATGTGGAGTGGTCCTGTCTAGGATATTATAGACTCCCCCGGGGCTTTGCACTTTTGAGAAAAAAATGACTAACTAGTGTTACCAGCCCTCACTTCTCAAAAGAACGTGACAAACAATGTCAATTTAATGGGTATATTATTGAAGAACTCGTGTACAAAATGGATGTGTTGGTGTTGTTTATAGAAAGGCGCTAAACTTGTTACTCATTATGATCAAGTCTCACCCTAGAGTTGGTTGAATCGCTTCCCTGCTCTTGGCGAAGTTTGCATGTTTCACTTGTCACTCTCTCGAAGAAGCTAATAACGTCTATCGGAATGGTGCCCGTATTAAAGTAGTTAAGCACTGGTCTAATCGGTGGGAACAAATCTAGAAATTAAGATGAAAAGGGTAACCTGCTAGTACCAGTATTTTATCTTTAAAAAGCCAACGAATAACCACTCATTGAGAATGTCATTGAAGACGAAACTACACCCACAACTCATTCTCATTTCAAACTAAACTAAGTTTAGATATTAAAAACCTTTATTTTAGTGCCTTTAAAACACATGACTAGGTTGAACTTATTTCATCATCAATTAGCCTATTATCATCCGGCTGTGTTCGTGCAATGTTTGATGAAGCCCTCCTCGTGCCATTCTCTTCTCATTCTTGCTTCACCCACTTATACCAAATTAACAAGGGAACAGACTATGGTTACTTCTGTCATGGTCCTGCCTCACTCTGATTTCTTGTGTTTGTAAATCCTACAGATGGTCATTACAATAGAAGTTTTGATGAAAACAACGGTAAACTACACTTACTTGAAATCAGAAGATTTAAGACTGACTCAGTTGATTTGAATGCTTTCTTCGCGTTGACTACAAACTCGTGGTCTTTGGTTACCTGTGAGTCTACTTTCAGCCCGAAACCACACCATGCTACCGTGTCCATTGTGAAACCACCGTACAAACTGCAGTATAATTAAAGTTCCACTAGTAACTTTTACAATAACAATTATTTTTCTTATTGTTTATTCCTTGCTTTGTTGGGGTGTTTGTTTGTTTGTTTGTTTGTTTGTTTGTTTTTTTGTGTGTTTTTTGTGTTTTTTTGGGGGGGGTAATTTTATTAAAATCAACATTCATTGATCATAAAAGACATCTGTGTGGATGGGGAAAATGGATCATCATTCTTAAAATTTGGAACACGTACATTTCAGTACTATTAAGTATTTGAGACCCACTTAGAAATAATCTCCATGAAGAGACCTTATTGAATAATATATAGTATCAAACACATGCTGCAATAATACAAACAGAAGTAATGTGTCTCAGCCGATTTCCTGACCCTCTCACCAGGTATGTAGTTAGTAAGCATGAAAGTTCTTTTCTGAACTAAGTAGTCTCACGAATTCCACATCAGTAGAATAAATAGCAAGATAAGCTCTCAAAACAAATCTACACAGCAAAGTAGATATATTCCCAAGGTGTTACCGAAATTCCGCAAACCGAATATACCTTGATACCATGCCAAGCAATGCCTCAAATCCCATAAATGTAACAGTTGCTACTTTGTTTTCCAGAAGTGTGAATTCTTAAGCTTTCTAGAATTAGCAACAGTTTGGTATTCACTCCAGTGTCTACGGCTCTACTCTCAACAGTTCCAGAGACTAGCAGTACAACTGCTCGTATAATTATATTTATTCATGTTTTTCTTTCAAAACTGCCATTAATGTTTTCGATCCTGTTAACTTAAAAGTTTCTTGAAGAAACTAGTCCCCTTAAAGAAAAGGCATTTTATTAACAAACAACCACGGTCCACTACCCACACCATCTTCATTTTGACAGCGCTGAATGCCGGTGTGACGACGGATCTTACTTCCTTCCACTCTTCACCTTGCAATAAAAGCAAGCCCTTGCCTAAGATTCCGGCATGTGGACTTTTCTCCTGGGAAAAAAAATAGACCGAAACAATGTCCAAAACAATTGACGTATTATGCACATTCATTTCTGTAAAAACAAAATGCCAAAGGGCTTAGATTGTCCAATTAAAAAAACCAAAGGCAATAATGGTGTACCCATACATCGCATCTTTGCTAGTCCGATCAGAATTCCTTGAATCCAAGAATATTGATACACAGGTTCCAGTCCGTTATTCCAAGTCAGTTTGACGCGGAAACCATGTTGGCCCAGATAAGAGTCTGGTCCTCTTGCATCCGGGTCAGAGTTGAATCGAGTCAAAGTTAACATAAAGTCAATGCATACGTTTGCCTATGCTGATGTTAAAATTAATAAAGAGACATATAACACCGTTAAACTTAACACTGTACATCTACTATGCCTCATTTGGACCCACTACGACTTCAACAGATCTTACTGAAGGGCATGAAGTTGTAACTGCTCGATCGGGAGCCTTATTGTGGATATCACACTCTAACAAGTGTCGAAATTGACTGAGACATCTATCCTTCAAACGTTCACAGTAAACAGGTATTGGGTTCATATTCCAAGTCACGTTGACCCTTAAATGGTTCATAGACCCCCAAAGTACTCCAACTCCCCCAATGGACCCCGATCTGTGTCAATTGTGACCCCATGACTTTGTAGAGTCTAAATATACCCGCAACTGGTTGTTACTGTGTGTTTTTCACCACCCCAGCCTTAATTCTTCTTGATTAATGTTTTGTTTAACACTCTTTGTCAGCATGGATTCCCCGGGCAGATTTCACAAAGCAGTGAGTCCCATCTGAAGATGAGTTGTTGATATTGCCATAGTGATTTGTATTGTGACCTCACACTTTGCTTACCAGTTACTAAGAGTGATTCGCCATGAATTAGCTCTTTGTGAAAATTAACCCTGGTCTGGACATAGACTCTGTGTGGCACAGCCTATGTGTTCATGGACACCTGAACTTAGTCAGTTCTGACCCAAGATTTTCTGTTGACCGAACTAATTAGAATGAGTCAACGTACCCTCCGATTGGTAAAACTGGAGAAATCTTTCACCACAATCTGCTTGATGACGTCAGCATCCGTCACGGCAATGATAGGCTTTCGAAACAAGTACCACCTGAAATATTAACAAATCTTGAAGTAGGTTTCATAAAGCATATCCAAGTAATAAGTCTAGTGAGATTTAATAATAACAAAAATTGTTAAAAACAGACAAAACGCACACATTTCCTCTCGATAACAATACTATTGCAAGCATTTTTATGCGATCAAAATTGATTGGTTGGTAAAACTAAAGTGATGTGAATACTGGGTTCCTTGGCAAAATCCAACAACATAAGAATCTCATCAACTCTATAGACCCATTGCACAACGCGCAGCGCACATACACGCGCGTCTCCTGGCCGCCATTTTGGGTGTCAAAACGTGCACAAAAGGATGGTACACGTGTGTAAACACGTGTACCATCCTTTTGACACCCAAAATGGCAGACAGGAGACGCGCGTGCAAGTGCGCTGCGCTTTGTGCAATGGGTCTATAATGTGTGACTCCTTTAGGCTGGCAGATTATGCCTGACACCTTGTTAAAGCGTACACTTCTGTTTTCCAACATAATCCTGCAGTTTTTGTTTTTCGTTGCCATGAACGCGTGGTAAATGCTGAACCAGGGTGGAAATGGACTGCATACGAACTTACTTAAACTTACCCAAATACTCTTCCATACTTGTCTTTAAACTCAGGAAACTTACATCGCTTGTGGTCACATTTTTGTTTCACGTCGCTTGTTTAACCGCCGAAGCATACATACTTTAATACTAAAATAAATAAAAAATCATTTGGAAATGGAGTCGGGACCCTTTCTAGACCAAGGTGATAGCAAAGTCAATAGATACAACAACAACCTTTCTACGATGTTATTCATTAATCATTTTGCGTTTCTTAATAAATGTAAATATTGCAAAGTGTCCGGTGCTCCGGCAGTTTATTTAACAGTAAAACAAAATTCTTACGCCAAAAACAAGACAATTGCAGCTATATGACCAACTTTGAGGTAACCGACGACTGTTCAATGCCTTTCAGGATATCCATAGTGAAGTTCTGCAGAGGAAAGTTGGGTTTTTATAAAAATACATTAGCCTACAATCGATGTATCATAACTACCTTTTTCAAGTTCAAGATAAACTCTTAAAGCTCCCGAATCAGGTTTGCCCTCATTCCGGTTCCTGTGGGACCTGGTCCATTTCTGGTTAAGTTAGACCCCGAATCTGTGTCAAAAATCACTCACAAATGGGTCAAACTGAGTCCACATTTAAATCCCATTTTTAAAAACTCCAGGTCAGCCCGATCCACAAATTAATGGGCCAGGCTCTCTGCGACCGGGCATCCGGGTCAATTTTGTCAAGGGAGTTTTTACAGTGTCACTACTTAGGGTACAATTCGAGGCAGAGGTCGCACTAATCTATGTTGGATAGATAATGTGACTTAAAAGTGGAGTGGTAGAAGTGTAGGAGAGCTGAGAATAGCAGCAATTGAAAGAGAACAGGTGATGGCGGAGAGTCCAGGAATGCGCCCCCATTACAATTCGAGGAAGAGGCGGCCACGGACGCATGCCTTTGCCGAATGATGATGATGATTATAGACTCATCATAAAGAGTCTAGAATTATTGGTGACAATGTAGTAGCACATTTGTTTACGGCTAGAATTATGCTCTTGCCCCCCCCCCCCCCGTTACGCCACTGTCAACTTCGTCTCTGGATCATCCGATATACAGCAATCCTTCACCGATCTTGAACTCTTGGTGGCAGCAGATACACCTCCATTATTGCGGTGGTACCTGGGTGGTACTTGGGTGGTACTGCGCTGCCTAGCGACGGGTTTAAGGGTTGGGCTACACGGCGACCATCTGATCAGTCACGGGTTATTGGACTTTTACTTTGCAAATCGCTTAAACCCGTCGCTAGGCAGCGCAGTACCACCCAGGTACCACCGCAATAATGGAGGCGTATCTGCTGCCACCAAGAGTTCAAGATCGTTGAAGGATTGCTGTATACATCCATAAAACTGTAGAACCATATAAAGTAATGAAATACGACTTATCCAAATAGCGAGATGACTTGAATCAGAAACAGAACCAATAATTTCAAGTTCGACATAAACTCTCTCGAACAAGAACGTGTTAAAATAAAATTATTTGTATAAAGTACATTTTTGCAAGATAAACTATCCGGACAAGTACCACTTCTAGGTCAATCAATCGTTTTGATAGAAATTATCACGGTAACTCGATTTAAGTCAGATCAATAAGTCAACTGGGTGTTTTTATTTTATTTTATTTTATTTTATATAGTATTATTAATTTTTTTAAGCTCTTTTTCATACTTTAACATTAAGCAGACACCTTCATCGAAGACATCATGATTTAACCTATATTCGAAATTTCCGGGAATTTAAAGGCAGATTCATAGTGAAATAAGATGTGGACTGTTTACCCTACAAACAAGTACGAATGAAGACTCATGTGTGGTTGTAAATTCACATGGACTTTGTCAAGCCTCATGATAGAGTCATAGTAACTCAGTGTTTGAACATCAAACATATGCACCTCGTGTATAGTGACTTGAGTTGTGAATGATTGATCACACATTATGCCTCGAAATTTTCAATATTTATTTTGTCAAACTACTGCAATTTTCCTGCGTCAAGTTAAAAAGAAAAAAGGGGAGCAAAACATCAGGATATTGCATCGTAAGAGCACAAATTAGTTCGATATTTGGCCCAAATTTGATAAAAGTGCTGGACTCACGTAGTTTCAATTTTCTTTTCAAGTTCGATTTCAACTTCAAATTTACTGCTACAGATATTAGAACATACGGCTCAAATAAAACAATTGTACCAAATCCACCTCCTAAGTTATACACAATGTACAATAACTGGCTGCTCCTTGACATACACAATTGTTGACAAACTTCGTCACGCAACACGAACTATACCATGTCAAAACTTTGTACCATAATGGTCATCTTTCCTGACTTACCGACCATAATTAGTTGCCTCACCTGCAACTGATTGGTTAAACTTTGCCCAGGCTGCTGAAAACTGCTGCAAGAATTCCCTTCTCCTTGTGAAAGAAACTAACTCTACTCTATGGGTGCGTTCGATTAGCTTACACGTGTAACTAAAACTTACACGAGAGCGTTCGATTAGCCATCACGTGATACTCGTGTCTGCCCCGGGTGTAAGCCACCACAACCCCAGCTCGCGAGCGGGTCTCTCTGGTGGCGGCCCAGGTGTAATGACGTATCATACCAAGATGGCGGGGACAAGTTGAATTTGACGTGAGAACAAAAGTACACAAAGACACAGATTTATCGTCATGAAACAAATTATGGGGAATGGAAAGGAAACGTACTTTCAGAAAAACAAACAGATGGTGACTTTGTGCAAGTTATTTAATATTTTATAATTAAATTGTGTCGTTACGGACATCGACATTTTCCAAGTGAACAGACGACGGAGCTTTCACTTTTGTAAAGTTCTACCGCTACGAGAAAAACGTTTGACCTTAATTTTCCCTGAGTGCCAAGCGAAAACACCACAGCGTTCGATTAGCCTCGTTGCGTGGCTAATACGAGTGTAAACCCATGTACACACGGGGAAGCTAATCGAACGCACCCACGCAGCTTAAAGTAACTCCAATTTGTCACAGCTCAAAGATCAGACCGTATTCCTCGGT
The DNA here is from genome assembly GCA_037783415.1 of Leptasterias polaris. Lineage (NCBI taxonomy): Eukaryota > Metazoa > Echinodermata > Asteroidea > Forcipulatida > Asteriidae > Leptasterias > Leptasterias polaris. The sequence continues at coordinate 1,561,558 of JAZGTN010000005.1, read as the reverse complement.
CAAAGGTTTTAAAACAGCATGAAAGAAAAGACAGTCTGTCCATCCTGAACTGTCACCTACATGTATAGCTGCTTTTGTTTGCACAATGCAAACAACGCACGCATGAGCCCCTCGTAATAAACTGGCTGCGATTGCGTTGCAGAACAGTGTTGTTATGAATAATCGTTCTTTAATATAAACGATCAAACGAAATGTAAGTGAAAGGGCAATTTGTGAAATTTTCCTCAGACCTTAGAGCAAGGACCAGACTGAGCAATTGCCATGAAGGTTTCACTAGACTAATTGGGACTCGACTGGAGCGGATTACTTTGATAACAACATGACTCATCACAATGGGGTGAACCTTTAACTACTTTTAATGAAAGGTGCTCATTGCAAATATAGAGGGCGTGCACCACACTAAATAAACTCCCCATAGCATACAGTGTAAAATGATAAATATTAAAAAATACACAAACAATTACTTAGAAGCCTCACAGCTTGTTCCTGTAAAGGGGCAATTATCCCTTGACTTTTGAGCTTTTACTCTCTGCTCAATTTGACACGGGGAGTCCCTGGGCCCGTCGAGTTATTCCCCCCTCCAAATAGAAAAAAAACCCTGCACCGGTGTAATTTTTTCAAACGTCCGAGCATCAATCTCGAAAAATGTCCCTACACCTCTCGGCAAATTGTACCATTTATTTCAGGGCCTATGTCATCCAAAATACCTCACGTTGGTAGTCAACAACCCCCAGGTCACAATTTGGCAACAGTTTTCCACTGTATCCCTTTTATTGCGCTCTCAAATCTGTCTAATAGAGAATAATTTGAGGGGCTGAAAAATATTTATGAGGACGACGATCTGTTTTCTCCCTATTTAGTGGGGTTCAACCTATAGGGGAAGTCATTTTTAAGCTACAGTTTGAAAATTATCGTCAGGATCATTTTTCTTCAGGATTTTTTTAAATTTTGTTTTTCGTTGATGAATGGCAGCCTTAAAAAAATACGCTTATAATATGGTGTTTTGATTTCATTTTCAAAAGAATTGAAAGTGCCTGCATGTATACACACAAGTTTTTGTATTGCAAACAACATTAACAAATTAGTAAATTAAGCAAATACAAATAACTTGAACGGCACATACAAGGTGTTTTTCAAACAAAAATATTATTCCTCCAAACTACCAAAAACTACACATGCTGACAGGGGTGCAATCAACCATTTTGTAACATTTTAAATTTCATTTTCCTTTCAATAAACTAATTTGCCCAGTAAAAGATTGAAATAATAATATTATCGCTGGATTAAAACAACAATCAATATAACAATGATTTTCAATTTACAAACAATGACACGTTTAAACTCCATCAAGTTATAAAATTATGTCCGACACCGTTTTTTACTTAATATAGGGCGAACCCCATTAATTAAACTCCCCACAGCATACAGTATAAAATGCTAATTATTCAAAAATACTTTGCAAAATACTAAGAAGTCTTACAGCTTGTTGCTGTAAAGGGGCATGTATCCCTTGGTTGTTGAGCTTTTACTCTCTGCTCATTTTGATATGAGGAGTCCCTGGGCCCGTCGAGGTAATCCCCCTCCAAATAAAAACACCCCTGCACCGGTTTAATTTTCCAAACGTCCGAGAATCAATCTCGGAAAATGTCCCTACACCTCTCGGCAAATAGGTCAATTTTTCAGGGCCTATGTCATCAAAAATACCTCAAGTTGGAAGTCAACAACCCCCAGGTCACAATTGGGCAACTTTTTACACTGTATCCCTTTTATTGGACTCTCAAAATCTGTCTAATAGAGAATATTTTGAGGGCCTACCAAATATTAATGAGGACGACGATCTGTTTTCTCCCGATTTGGTGGGGTGCACCGTACACCCAGTTCCACACGATTTAAAACAAAAACAGAGGACAGAGGTTAAAAAGAGCAATAGTTATAGTTATGTGTTAATACACTGGTCGAAATTTCGTTTCTAGTGCAAATTGTGCTCCTGCCAAAGTGTGTAAAATATATATTATTATATTTTTATATATATATTTTGTTTTGAGGATTGACAGCAATGCCGGAAATACTACGAGTGAAGTCGCCTTGTGATTTGTGGTCTTCTGGCACCCCCCCCCCCCAGACTTCGTGGGTACATCACCATAAGATCAAGAAATAAATCACTACATATTAATCCCGATACATTCATAGCAAGTCTCTCGTGCATTTATACAAACCCCTCCTTAATTAAATGGTTCAGTCCAACAGCTCTTCCAAATAATACTTTTTAATACGTGACCCAAAACGGCGTTCTCAACTCTAAAATTTGGTCGAGAGGCCTCAAGTTATTTGCGAAATTATCTGGATAAATGGGGTGCACCACTCTCGATATTTCTCGGTCATTGTTGGAACATATGATTTTAATTCGTATGGGCAAAGGTGTGTTTTTAATGCTCGTTTTCGTTTTGAAGAACTCTATTTCACATTGGTGTATTCAAAATGTTAATTGTAGTAATTAAACTTAATGTTTTCTTCTTTTTTCGTATGATCTCTCGACCAAGGGGAACATTTTATTTATAGATCGGTAGTTCAACAAAATTCAAGCCGCCCGTTTGATGGTATCCTCGTCGAGGATGAGTCCCTGCTTCCCCTTTGGTGGTCTGAAGGTCATATATGGCAGTCAGGAATGATGTGGTTGATAGACAGTGGTCTGCCACACTTCTACAGACTTGAGATGGTTAGATTTAAGACAGGTGGCCCCAATGCTGTGGAGGAATGAGGCATTACGTCTCCATCCAGTTCTGAGACGATTGAGTTGGACTTAGGCCCCATGAGGAAGATCCCAGCACGTAGGTCTGAAGGATGGGGTTTGAATGAAGTCTTGGGGTCGTGTTCAGGATGTTGCCCAGGCTTCCTTCCATTGATTCAAGGTCCGTGATGGGGAATGAGGGTGAGTGGCGATGATGTGGAGTGCTGCTGAGTCAAAGTGCTCCCCCAACGTTTATATTTAGTAATACTATAGTCTGAACTCGGGTACAATACGTCTTTTTGACACTTGTTCCTTTTGTTTTATTACCATTTCCATTTAGGGGTCTATCCAGAATCAAGAATTAAAAAATCACAATACACTGTTTTTCTGGTTTAGTGTTTGAAACTTGTGTTGATATTTTTCTCATTCAAACAGTAGTTCCCAGGAAACGACTTTGTCATTACAAAGATTGACAGCAACAATAACGTTGCAAATAATTGGGAACTGGTAACATTATTGTAAACCTTCCTTTTTTGCACCAGGAATCAATCTTGGTTGTTGTTGTGAAGTCACTGAAAGAAAGGGCAGTTCAATAATTGTTGAAACCTTGGTGGTGTTTTCGCTCTTCTCATTCTCTGGCGAAAGCTCGAAGTTTGATGCCATCTTTAGGAGCTGAGAATGAAGTCTCGCAAAGATTGAGCGGAATCTGAAATAGACGGAAAAGGGCAACATAAATTCATCAACTGTTATGTCTTGAAATGTCTTGAAATGACAGTGTAGGACTGCGCCACGTTTTGTGGCACACTCTGTCCTAAAGAAGTTATACAGCGAATATTGTGATCAACTTCCTTCGGCCCATGTTGATTAACTGTAAAGGGACACACACACACACACTTTCCAACTGTGGACCTTTCCACAACTGTGGACCTTTCCACAACCGTGGACCTTTCCACAACCGTGGACCTAGTGTCCTCTTTTGTTATAGGTTCCCGGTTTGAATGTGTATACCTTACTCACCCCCACACACCAAAATCACCATTGAGTCGGGGCTTATAATCCTCGTGGAATTTCTTGTACTCCCTTACTATTATACTATTGTGGTAAGATCTTGGATGGAATCACTCTTCTGTAATGTGTTTACATGACAGTTTGGTTGTTAGTTTTGAGTATAATACTATAGGGTTGTTTAAACTCATCAAAGTCCAAAATCTTTGGGGACAAATACGATTTAATTGACTTTTGCAGGTAAACTGTCTGAAGCATGTACCCCTTATTCGACTTGTAAGGTGTGAGATTGTATCATTTACTGTTCTTCGTACCTTTGTTTCTGTACACACATCCCAGCGGTACATCTGCAGTACACGCACCAGCGCCATCTTGGCTTCCAATAATGCAAATCGCATACCAATGCAGTTACGCGGTCCAAAGCCGAACGGCACGTACGTGCAAGCCTGGATGGAAGATTTCCTTTCTGGACTGAATCTGTGTTCAAAAACAATACAAATTAATTCCTATAACAGTAAAGACGTTTTATTAGGGATGTTGCATATCTTAAAGATAATAAAAAGCATAGCGAGATAAATGTTCGGAGACCTTGACCAAACTTGATCAGGCTGTTGCCCGAAATCGTTGCTTGTAAAAATTGTATATATTGCCTGTTTTTAACTTTAACTCAGAATCTACTTGTTCCTGTACCCCTACCTTTACGATTGTGGGTTAGTTTGACACAGATGGTGGTTCGCTTAGACCCAAAATATACGAAGCCGGAAAACATTACCAAGCCACACCCAGGAAACATAGTTGGAGTGGGACCGCAGACCCTAATGGCCGTCTTGTTTTCGTCAAATCCAAATTAACTTTTTGAATTTTAGACAGCATGGAATATAAAATAGTTTCTGTCTATAACATTAAGAGTAAGATATAATTTTACTCGACAAACAGGGTGCCAAACTAAACGTACCTCTCCGGATCAAACTTGTCTGGATCGGGCCAATAATGCTTATCACGGTGGATACCCCACACGTTCATAAACACATTCACTCCCTCGTCTATGGTCAGGCCATTATAGGAAAACTTCTTGTTGCAGATGCGTCCAAATCTTTAAAACGAAATCAAATTTGAATGCATTAGGCCCTATATGAATCAGGGATAACCAGTAAAGAAATACCCAGAAGAAATATTTTGCAACAGCACCTTGTAAACCATTACACGGTGCTATGTCAAGTAGTAGGTCTCATACTTCAAAAACTTAGCTCCACATACCTTGCAGATAAAATACTCAAAATAACAAAGCGCCTTAAGCGTCACTGAGTGACGGTTATGAGAGCTATATAAGAAGCCATTATTATTATTATTATTTACACTGTCGGCGAGGAAAACTTGATTGAGAATGCCCTTAAGCTTCTATTGAGCTTCTCAAAAGTCGAACCAGCACATTACGTCTTACATGAAATGGCATTTTAGTGAAAGGAAAATACAAAATCAGAACCGCTCCCCCATCTTCCAAGTAGTAAATTAAACTTACGTTGATGCTGGTGGATAGACACGCAGGGCCTCACTTATTACCATATCGAGGTACGTCATCTTATTGACTACGTCATAGCCTACGACATCACGGCTGGGGGCTTTATCTTGGATTTCGGCAAACAGTTTATCTTGTACGTCGGGGTTGAGAGCAAGAAGGTACGAAGCAAAGCTGAGCAAGGAACTCGTTGTCTCGTAGCCTGCTAAGAAGAAAAGCAGTGCCTGAAAGATGAAAGAAACGTCCATATGCAATCATGAAAAAGGAGTAGCATTTTTAAATTCATTTTGATAAAGCACCGTCACAACAGACGTGACTTGATAAAGTGCCGAAGAAGGATAGATCCTCCTCAATCGACCCTCCATGTTTCAGGTAGAGCAAACAGTGTCTTGACATCAATGCCGTATCAATCATGATTAAGCATGGATATTTATCAGATCTTTTGAGACCACATCATCATATTTCTGGTTTTAAATGTGTTCTTTTCGTTGAACTCTATGGTTTGATAATACCTGGGCTGTAACTTCGTCATTTGTTAGCGCCCTCTTGCGCTTCGTGTTGTGAAACCCGTTTCCGGCCACGTCACCTGTTGGGTCTGGAGCTTCGTTGTGTGCATTTAGCAATAATTGTAACATGTCAATCTTCTGCAATGAGAAATAATGAATCCATACAAGTATTTGAGCGGGTCGGTTTTGATATCTTCAGGAAAACAACCAATCTAGAACTAAGATTTTAGGCAACACCATTGAATTATGTGTACGGGACAGTGGTGTCTGAAAACAATTCAACAGCATAATTTGTTGATGGGCATTCTCCGTAGTCTTCCCTGTTTTGTATCAGTCTCTTTAAAGGCTTCCACTTCAATTCTTAGTGTTGTTCAGTTCCCGAAGTAAGTGAACTTGTACTCAATCCCAGCCATGCTCTCATCAACTGCCTGTAGATACCCAGTTCTTGCTTATCAATTTGGTCTGTTTTCTTAAAATAGTAATAAAGGCTAAATTTTATTAAATCTACGGTCGTTTCAAAGCGCTTCTTTATATTTATTTTCAGAAATGCTCTTAAGTTTCGAACTAGTGTCTAGCGTTCTCCAGCAGAACAATTTTGTCTGCCCGTTATCTCGTTTGCATCTGCCCAATAACAAAGCAAATCCCCTTAAATGTCCTTGGCGCTCGGTCTTGGTCTGGTTTTCAGACTTGGTACGTTGACTCGCAGTAGAGTAGACGCTTCATGTGTGATTATAGCTTCATCTTTGTAGTCGTTTTGTAGATGCTACTGAGTGAAAACTACTTCAAACTGAATGTGTTGATGTTGATTTTGGACAGGAGCTTTTGATCGCACCGGGTTTTGATTCGTTACTAATAATTATGATAAAGTCTCACCCTGGAGTTGGCTGAATCACCCCCCTGCTCTTGACGAAGTTTGCATGTTTCACTTGTCACTCTTGCGAAGAAGCTAACAACATCTTTCGGAAGAAATCCCGCATTGAAGTAATTCAACACCGGTCTCATCAGTGGAAATATTACTAGAATTGAGATGAAAAATTTACCCTGCATGATGTCTTTCCTAAAATGTGTAACTTTATATTAGTAATATTAATATTAATTGATAATGTCATTAACTCTATCAGGATCGGTTTTTTGGGTGGTTTTTTTGTCTCTCTTTTTTATTCATTTATTTGGTTTTGATCTCCTTTTTATTTTACTTACAAGGAAGGGGGTATGTGTGTGTCGCCCCCTTTTATTTTTATGATGGCCGTTCTTTTAAAAAGTTTTTGTAGGACCCTCCGTTGAACTTACTGCGAACAATCCCTCTTTCATTTCCCCCAAACCGCAAGATTGCGTTTTTCCTATTAGAGTTTCCTTATTTGCTCTTTTAACACTCTTCTTAATTTTCCTTTGTGTTTGTGATGGTCGAATAATGAAAACAAATAATGATATACACTTACATGCAACCAGGTTACGTAAGATTGACTCAGTTGATTTGAATGCTTTCTTCGCATTGATTACAAACTCGTGGTCTTTTGTTACCTGTGAGTCTACTTTTAGCCCAAAACCACACCAAGCTACAGAGTCCATTGTGAAACCACCGTACAAACTGCAGTGTCAAGAAACATGATTAATTGAAAAAGGGTTATATATAAATATATACTTAGCCAACTCATTGTCTGTAAATTAATAACTTTGATTGGCTATAATCTTCCCGCTTTTTTCTGGATAGGCCTACCTTCCCCTAATCCTTTGCTCCTCTTTTTGCTATAAATGGATATGTTTTTGTTTGTACTTGATAATGCCTCTGAAGAAGGTCCAGTTTGGATCGAAAGCTAAGTCCATCTACCCTACTAATTTAATATATACATATATATATATATATTTTTTTTTTCTTTCTTCAAAATGATTTATATTAATTTCACAAAAACTAATTAATTATATAAATAAAACAGAAATATAGACGGTTTCCAGAGAAGACCTTTGTATTAGTTGTAATCACTCACTCTCTGCAGTTGATGTTACTACCGTCCTGCACTGCCTTCTTGATATTATCCAGCATGGTGTCACAACAGTCATTGATCATAAAAGACATCTGTGTGGATGGAGAAAATAGATTTTAATCATTCTTCAAATGAAATATATTTATTTCAATACTTGTAGGTTTTCCATGGCATATTTCAAATAATCTTCATTGAATACTGTTTTAAGTAAATTGGTCTATTTCACCAAAATGATCAAGGGCATCAATGCCACTCTACTAAAGACAGTCTCCGAGGTCAAGTTCAATTTCATTCAATTCAAGCCAACATTTATTTGAAACTTCTCTTCTCAAAGTATAACATAATTAATAAACACAGAAAGTTACATAGCAAAGCGAGACGACACGCACAGAATATGGCAGGCATGGTAAAGTATTAAGGTTCAGTTTTGTAATGCTCTCATTTAACAATATATAGAATACTAAGAAAAGTGGGGGAAATTACATTTCTCTGACCTCAAGTTAAAAGTTGACAAAATGTGTCTTGGGTTGTTTCAATGTGGTGCTGGGTGAGAGAGTTGACATCTACTTTCATTCATTAAAGTTATTCGACTGAGTTACTCGTCTAAAACTGACTCTCACCTTGATCTTTAGCCTTCAAGTAACACATATTTTCTTACAACAAGTGCATAGTTTTTATTCATAACTCCATGTGTGCACCACATACCGTTTTCATTTTGACTGCGCTGAATGCCGGTGTGACGACAGATCTTACTTCCTTCCATTCTTCACCTTGCAAAGATATTAAGCCCTTGCTCATGATTCCGGAATCCTGGCCTTTCCCCTTGAAAGATATGCAAACATTTAAAGAAATGTCAATAAAACTTCTGTCACAGGTTTTTACCTCTATTAATTTAGAGCCTGCGATCGGTTCTATGTTGTGTAAGGGAAACTTGCTCGGTAAATAAACGCAACGGACAGCTATATATGTGGGTTGATTCTCCAACTGGAATCACCGTATTATTATTGGTTCATACGAATAATGCCAACAACAGTATGTAAATGATAAACAAGCAATTGAAATATAAAGAATTTGATAAATACAAGTGTAGGTTAAAATACAATAGCTTCAGTTAGAAGTTATTATCATCAAATGGAATACGATCTAACACTTGATAAAATATACAAAAATACATCGGTGAAAATACATGGATATTGGTAAAGATCTTAGCTGGGTTTATCTGCACTTCTACGGCTGGGGATGGAAGGTACACGTCACTCAGATGGGCTCCAAGATGACAACTTCAAGGTCCAGGAAAAAGGCGATGAAAGGGGTTGAGAAGCGGGGCAAGGTGGAGAGATGAACCGGGTCATATCTACCAAAGCGGACCTGGGGGCTAGTACATCTGTATCAACAGAGCACGTGAAAAAGGGATGCAATAGTTTAGGAACCACTTTTAGGGAAAAGTCGTCGCGTTCCAATCAAGTCAAGACAAAGTGTATAGCGGGACACTTTTTCTGACTTAGCATCTCAGGACGTTCTCGCTTCTATATCAATCAATTATGCAAAATACAACCAACCATAGAAAATTGAGTCTAACTAATTATAATAAACAAAATATCACTCGTTCAATGAAATTGGCGACTTGAACATGTTCTCTCAGGAACATAATAATCATGTGGAAAACACTTGGGCTTCGAAAAGGAATATTGAATAAAACATATCAAGGATATCGCTCAACGTAGATCTTTGTGTGTATGTGTGCGGAACATAGGTGGTCAACCGGTCAAAGATCCCAATTGTTTATAATCCCAAACAGCAAACAGTCGTATAATCTACTAGTTGAAAATAATGTGCATGACCATGCTATACGAGTGTATAATTGTTACAATCAATAAAATGCTATACAACTAAATCAAAGATATAAGCAACACAAAAATCTAACGGTAATTGGACGGAACTCCTAAAGCTTTTCCGTATACGTAGTGAGCAATAAGAAAGGTTACACAAAGATTATTTAGTGATCCTATACATCTCAAAAAACAGTTAACAGCATTGTTCAAACAATCTATTTAGAAACTCATATTGGACTGTTCCATCCATCTTGAGTTTGTTTTCAACCACCTTGTTGAACAATCAATCAATCAATAATCAAATACAATTAAGGAATAAGTTTATACATAGAAAATAACATGAAAAGTAGCTTACCTGTATCAACAGAGCACGTGAAAAAGGGATGCAATAGTTTAGGAACCACTTTTAGGGAAAAGTCGTCGCGTTCCAATCAAGTCAAGACAAAGTGTATAGCGGGACACTTTTTCTGACTTAGCATCTCAGGACGTTCTCGCTTCTGAGGAGCCAGGAGCGAAACATGGGTTTAAAAACCCGGCTGGTCACGCACTCGGACAGAAATAACTATTTGATTGGTCAAAGTCTTAAAACAATGATGTCCTAAATGAGCTTCAACCAATCACAAAAAAGACTAGTGGACTACATTTTAAAATAACTTCGTGGTCAGCAAAGACGACCAAATTTGGGCAAACTATTTAAGACAAAGAAACTACTGAGCTTGCGAGAGGGGGAAATTCCGGACATGGCAATTAATGTGCTGTGGTCAGGAGAAACCGTGGGAACAGTAACTCTAGGACGTGGTTTAACGATCGTTTGTTTTACGACTGATAAGGAGAAGTCTTCAATTCTACCTCCATGCACTCACACATGTGGTGTTTGTCTAAATAATAAATCTTCGTCGGACTAGTCTAAAAGAGTTATAATAATATTAATATGAAATGTGTAACAGAGTCCGACACTTCAATGAAAGTTTAGGTAGAAAAGGTGTTTGTTTTCTCCTTCTTCTATCCAGGTCCATCGTTTTTGCAATCCCTACCGGAATTTCGCTTCATCCCCGAGTGTTTGTGTAAGTCACGGTGTTCAGGTCCGTTTTTAATAATAGTTTAAACCGGGAAAAGTGTGATGCTGACTGGATATGGGCCTGTATGATCACCTTGCTCCGGATTCAGAGCCAGAGCCTGGACATCAATTGATGTCAAAATTAAACACTCAATATTAAACTCCCAGGTCAGCATTAACTCAGATCTGGGTCCAATGGGGCCTGACCAATATCCTGACCCAGAATGTGTTTTTTATCTTTTTCTTCTTTTTTCAAAAATTACCCAGAAATAAGTCATAATGCAGTATTTTTTTTTTTTCAATAGGCCAGGCCCCATGAGATCTGGATTTCGGGTCACGACCTTGAAGTTTTTATAGCGTAACGCTGCTCACTAATTGGACTTACGACTTCCCATGTCTCACTGGAGTGCATCATACACTGTTACTAATCAGGCAGTAATTAAGCTTCAGTTGTTACACTCCGGGTAAAAATTAGTCACTTGAAGCTCTGTAAATTCACAGTTACAGGTTTTTGACTCAGATTCCAAGTCACACTGACCCGTTCGCGCTGAAACTGCTTTCTGACCAGAAAACTGCCCTGGCCCTCTATTGGACCCAGTATACTTGGTCAGTTCTGACTAATTGTCTTTTGGAATGATATTTGAATTTATCCCATTATTTGTCTCTATTTATATAGTTTATACAAAATGGTTCATTTCACCTATTAGTGGTAATTAGGTCAAAGGCTAAGTAATTGCTTTACAATTCCTAGGGGAACACCAGGAGAGCTGGTCCTTGGTGTATTTTCTTTTTCAGTGAAAAACAACCCCGATGGTAACAAGACAGTTTGCATGCTATTTGTCTAGGTGTAGTTGGGGAATATGGATTTTTTTTTTGAAACAAAACAATTGCGGAGTACTGACCTTTTAATTAAAAACTGCTACTCAATAATTCCACCACGGCACTGTGCATGGTTAATGGTTGTTACTGATTTATCACAACATACAGCGTTTGTTCCTATACTTTTATATAAAAAGTCGTTATACTCGAATATCAGCACGGATTCTCATAAGTCATAGTCCGTTTGTAGGCTATAGGCGCTGTGTGCCTGTGGGTCTGGCACCTGACCTTAGTCAATTCTGAACCAACCATTCATGTTGACCAAACCATAGAGCAAGCTGTCCTTGCTCTATCACCAAATGTACAATGAGTCAACGTACCCTCCGATTGGTAAAACTGGAGAAATCTTTCACAACAATCTGCTTGATGACGTCAGCATCCGTCACGATAAGCATAGGCTGTCGAAACATATACCACCTGAAGTAACCAAAAATTAAAGCTCAACCGACCAAAGTTAACATTATTGGGGATATAAGTATATTTTTCTTTAGGAAGTTAAACGAGTGCGAAATGATTAGGTTGTTATATTTTTAGAAATAAGGAAATATGTTTTTTCGATCAAATTTCTACTAAATTACCAGGAGGATAACTTCACACTTATGATCGAATAAAAACTAAACACAAAACATAGGCCTACAAGGATAAACAGCCAAATTAGTTTGAGTAATTTTGTTCTAGTTGGTCTTTAATTACATTATGATGTTAATGTGTCTGGTTAGAAACCCAGTCATTTCCAAATAAATTGTCTGGTTCTGGAGAAGTTAACATTTTATTATCAAATTGTTAAAACGGACCGAACGCACATTCGGATACGTTCTCTTCCGATATCAATATTTTGCATGTGACGTCATGTGATCAATGACTTTGTTGTTCAAGTTCACATCGATATGAATATATGTACCCAAGATTTACGAATCCATCATCAAACTGTTGACCCTGACTAGGGTGGTAGGCCTACAGGCATTTTTGATATCAAAAATCAAACATTTGACTTTTGACAGTTCGTGATCTTGCTGATCACTGCATCAAAAAGTCAAACGAACTCACCCGAAAACCCTTCCGTACTTCTCTTTATACTCCGGAAACCTGCATCCGAAACCCTGACGAGAATGAAAACAAGAAAGGGGACGGAATGATATATCAAACGAAACAAAAATGTTTGAACCCTGACGAAAAGAAGCCTGGGTGCCAAAGATGAACATGACTCTGCTAATAGAATATGAAAATCAACTTTCAGAGGAAGAAGGGCTGATTGACGTTTTCTCGGTAGAATTAACCCCATTTACCACACACCCACCCCCTCGTCTCTTGGCCAGTTTGATCAGCAGAAAGATGATGACTACCTACGAAACACAAATCTAAAGTTTAATGGATTGGGATCTTTCTCCAGACCCGAGCTGATGCCATATTTCAGTTTGTTAACATCCCTTCCGCACACCAGTGCGGCCGGAAAGGACATCCTAAAACATTTCCCCCATAGGATTTTGTGTTAAAAACTCAAAATATTTCAAGATTAAAGGTTTTTAAAGATGTATACCGCGCAATGCGTTCATGTCGGATCATGGCCCCAGTAAGATCGTAACCGCGAAAGGAAAATTGAGTGAGACTTACTTTTCGTATCTGATGCAGGCTGCCTATAAGTGGTAGATAAGACCCAACCCGTATGCCTCGACGCTGAAAATACTGGTGACACCACCAATCGTATCTGCAATATAAAACGCTAGTTAATTATACGACAAGTAGTCCAAAGGCAAAGCTAAGGAGGAGGGGTATAGGTGCAGAGCTGCGTATTGAGAGAGTTGTGACAAAGAGGGACCAGTTATTTTTATTCGGTCACGTGGTTTCTGGACGCCATTTTCGTTCCAAATGCAGCACAACCCAAGCTCTCTCAGTATATAAGGTACGGCTCTGTACAGGCGGTACAGAGACTGCCCTCAAGACCCACATATTGGTACAAATACAAGTATATGTGCATTAACTTAACAGAATGAATTTTTTAATGACGACCACTTGGTCTGCAAACTTTAAAGATAAGTTGACATTAGCGTGACAGAATCGTAATAAAATTACACAATTTGTTATATATAAAAGAAAACTAGATTTTACCCCTTGCAACTACCGTTTCTGCATGAATTTTTGATGATGAAATATTTGCATTAAAGCTTAAGTTATGACTTGTAATGATTTTGTGTTTCTAAACACTGCATCGAAATGGTATTTAAAAAAAAAATTTCTTACACCAAACACAAGACAATCGCAGCAATGACTAGCTTCGTGGTGACCGACGACTGTTCAATGCCTCTCAGGATATCCATCGTGAATTTCTGCGAAAGAAAGATTGTGTCAAAACAAATTAAATAATGTTCCCATCCAGGGTTTTAATGAGATGCAAACAACTAACTTAGATTTTTTAAAAACAATTGTTGAGAAAGTACAAAACAAACGCTTGGAAGTATGTGCTGACCGTCTTACACAGACGCGTTGCAACCAAAAAAACACACAACATCATCATCAACAAGAACAACATTAACAACAACAGGTAGGTAGACAACATGTCGTAAATTATCTCGCAAAGTCGACTGCAGTTCTTGCCAAGAACTTGAACTGAAGCAAGGTACTCGATACTGCGATAATTTACTTCAACAAAACAAGTTACTGGACCGAACTTGAGTCGAATTCTTAGTGAGTTGTCTTCGTGGGATAAACTTCCAGGACAAGTCGATCAACTAACACCTGGTTCAGACAGGCGCTCCAGAGTCGCACCGAACCAAGATTAGGAGCGACTCCAGGTTTAACCCAAATGATTTTTGGACAGGCGAACTTTTTGTAAATTGGCTGGAGAGAATAATTATTACAAATAAACGCGCCAAACGTGCCAAACAATAATAGCACTTTTCATAGGTTTCATGTTTGCTGAGTGTATTAGCTGAACAGAGAAAAAGAATGCTTAAAATTATAGCATTAAGCAACCTTTATTCTAATTACCATACATTAACATCTTGCAATAGGTTCGGCTAACCTAGACGCTCAGAGTCGTTCCGAACAACTATACAACAGTCGATATTTCGACTTCCAGCGCGTCCAGTCGTGCTTCGCTGGAGGTCGAAAGACCCGATGTTGATCACTTCGTATCCAAGTCACTTCGTGCCAAAATATCATACCCAGGTCACCTCGTACCCAAGTCAAAAAAGTATCAGTTGTTGTGTGCAGTAATCATTCGCGCTTAAAAAAGACGTAAGATGAACCATTGAGGAAGGACATGAAAATGTGGTACTTCGTAATTAAAATGCCTAAAACGAGCGATACTTGCTCATCTTAATAGAGTAACAACAGGACACTTTACACCATCTATGTTCACACGAAGGTTGGTTTCAAAAGTCGTACCCAATTCACGTCATACGCGTATGACTTGACTTGGTTACGAAGTGACTCGGGTACGAAGCGGTACGGAAGGACTTGGGTACGAAGTGACCGACATTCGTTTTATAGACGTTGAACCTGTCATGTACTTAATTCAATAATTTTGAGCGCCTGTCTGAACCAGGTGTAAGGTTCATTAAATCGCCGTGAGATAAGCTATCACGGTAAGTTGATTTAGTCAATAAAACAAGTCAACTTGTCAAGGTGTCGTTCTCTGGATAAGTGGTTATACCCTTGGCTCACCATATAGAAACTCATGACATTTACTTAAACGGGTTTTGTTTTATTTTATTTTGACAAACAAACAATTTCTGCAAAAGAAAGATTGTCTCAAAACAAGATTAAATAATTTTCCCATTCAGAGTTTTAATGAGATGCAAACAACTAACTTAGATTTTTTTTAAACAATTGTTGAGAAAGTACAAAACAAACGCTTGGAAGTATGTGCTGACCGTCTTACTCGGAAGCGTTGCGACCCCCAACAAAACACACAACATCAACAACATGTTGTAAATTATCTTGCAAAGTCGACTGAAGTTCTTGCCAAGCACTTGAACTGAAGCAAGTTGATTTACTTCAACAAAACAAGTTACTGGACCGAACTTGGAGAGTCGAATTCCTAGTGAGTTGTTTTCGTGCGAAACTTTCAGGACAAGTCGATCAACTTCTAACACCCGTTTCAGACAGGCGTTCCAGAGTCGCACCAAACCAAGATTAGGAGCGACTCCAGGTCAACCAAAATGATGTTTATACAGGCGAACCTAATGTAAATTGGCTGAAGAGATTATTACAAACAAACGCGTCAAACGTGCCAAACAATAATAGCACTTTTCATAGGTTTCATGTTTGTATTCGTGTCGCAAAACGTGCTCCGTACCACGGTTCCATCCAATATTTGGTAATTGTAAACAACAGCGTCAACAACAGATGTCCGTTTTGCCATGTGTTATTTTGCTTATAAAAAAACCCCAAACAAAAACAAACAAACAAAAAACGTGAACTTAACAATGTGGGGAGCCAATTATGCAAAAAGCCTCTATGGTGCTGAGTGTATTAGCTGAACAGAGAAAAAGAATGCTTGAAATTATAGCATTAAGCAACCTTTATTCTTATTACCATACATTAACATTTAACTTGCAATAGGTTCGGCCCATGACAAGATTTCGACGTCTGAAACCCAGACGCTCCAGAGTCATTCCGAACGACTACAGCGGTCGATATTTCGACTTCCAGCGTGTCCAGGACGTCGAACTTGTGAAGTACTTAAGCCCCCATCACACCAAACTCGTTGACACTACGTTCTGAAAAATTTAGCCAAACGGGCTTAAACTGTGTGCAAACGGAGTGGACGTAGTAGCAACTTGTTTAATTACGAACTTCATGGACGGGCTCGGACGGATTTTATCGGAATGGTGCTCCGGAACTTTGAGCCTGCTCAACATTTTCGGGCGACCATCCCGTCCTGCAATTATACGGAATGGCAACGTACTTAAAACGAGATGGACGTACTACGAACGGAATTGCCGTACTTGGAACGAAGTAGAACTAGTTACGAACCGGTTTAAACTGACTATACAGACGGGCTTGGACTGAGGTGAACGGGCAATTTTCCCCTATCTGAAATTGATATAAACGGACTGTAGACGGGATAAAGACGCGGCTGGACGGGTCACATTATCTACATTGGCCGGCCAAAGTTGTACGTTCTAGCCAGACCACAACCAGTTTTACGATTTTGTTAGGACGGGTTCGGACGTTTTAAAAACTAGTTTGGTGTGACTCAGGCTTTAAATAGGAAGGGAAGTTACCATTTCAATTTTGTGATGAACTAATTTTCCAATAGATAGAGTCCTCATTCGAGTGGGGAAAAATTAAAAATTGCTAACCTCACATTAAAATGGTGTAAAATGCCATTGCATTCAATACCCTTCCAGTGCAACAACATACAAAAAAACTGATGACATCATTCTGAGAAAAATTGGTCACTACACTTTTTGTACAGGGATGTTTTTGTTCATAGGCCTAACTGACTTTTACTGAGCAACAACTAACAGATTTTTACATTCCAAGGAGGAATTTTCGACAGCCATGATGTCACATTCAAGGCTGTTTTGATTAAACTTTATTGAAAGTCTAGTCAGGACTGAACCAAAAAGTTCCCGGTACAAAAATGTTGAGGCCCATTTTTCTCAGAATGACGTCATCAGATGTTTTGGATGTTGACAAAATTTGCACTGGAAGGGTATTGCATAGAATGGCAATTTACACCATTTTAAAGGGTGTTTGTAACATTGGTTAGAGTAAAAATATAATGTTCACAGATCCACACATAACTTACATGGTATAAAGATGGTCATGATGGGAAACTTCCTTTGAAATATTTTTGCTTTAAATGCTATAGTTTTTGAGAAACGAGTAAAACAATTAGTTTTGATCTCACGAGTCGAAAACTCGATGTTTGAAAACAGTGAAAACACTTAAGGTTTTCCCCCACTTTTTTTCTGGTGATTGCAATGACCGACCGATTGAGCTTAAATTTTCACAGGTTTGTTGTTTCATGTATATGTTGGGATACACCAAGTGAGGATACTGGTTTTTGACATTTACCAAAAGTATAAACTCCCTTTAATGAGAGGTTAGAGACTTTTAATTTGTCCCCACTCACATGAGGACTCTGAGTACAAAACAAAATAGAATTGGTCACTTCCCTTTCTCTTTAATTAAATAATTTTGAGCACCTGTCTGAACCAGGTGTAAAAGGTTCTTTAAATTTACGTTGGATAAACTATCCCAGGTGTCGTTCTCTGGATAAGTGGTGTCACCCATGAGAGACTCAAAACAGAGAGACTCGTAGTTGGCTCACCATAAAAAAAAACATGGTATTTACTAAAATGGGTTTTGTTTTAGTAAGGGTTTGATAACACACACACACAAAAAAAATGCTGATAAGTTTATTGATTGATTGCTTGTTAGATCCATATTCAAACGATTTAACACATTACACAGTGAACACTCTATATTCAGCCCAATTAACACTTAAGCGTGTATGCAACTTCAAGCGCAACAATCCTCAAGAAGAACTATACCCCATCACTTGTTTTTTACGTTCTAGTCGATGGGACTTCACACCCACTACAGGGCTGTCATAATTTTCATCTAAACAAACATACTAAAACCTTAGGTTAATTATTTAGTAACATAATTATTTATTGAGAACATAGAATTAGCTGCTCACCAACCAAAATTACCTGTGGTATAAACGCAAACATTAGTTAGTGGCCTGACGATTCGACCCTGTATAGCAGAGTCTTTCTCGAAGGATTTTATGACAAAACAAAACACATTACGTTTTTTATCTGTGTTGTGTTGTCATTTAACATTCGACAGACTCTGCTAGGGTCGAAACCTCAGACCACTATATATTATTTGCAAGTTTTTTATTAACCAATTTCGGATTAGAAGTCCTCGAAAGTTGTAATTTTTATTCCAATCATTGAATCAGTCAACAGCTTATGACACATATTCTATTATGTGCGAAACTGAAAAGCTTAATATTGCTAGACTAAGACATCAGAAAACTTCTGAAATATAACATTTTACCAACTCAAACTCCAACACTGGAACATGAAATAGAAACAAGTATTATACAATGTACAACAATTGCCTCCTACTCAATAAACGAACAACACGTTAAGAGAACACAAACTGTAATTTTAAAACACCCTCTCCGTCCTGGACTTACCGAACGTATGTCAGTTGCCTCACCTGCGAACGATTCGTTAAACTGTTCCTGAAAAACTGCTGCAAAGTAGGGGCCTAGACCGTTCCTTCGTGAAGTCAAACTCGCAATAAAATGGAGTACAATTTTGTACGAGCGTGGGCTATTAACATAAAATGGGCGTGTTTGACCGTAAAATACCCTCGCGCATGCGTACTTTTCGACCTTGATTGTAATAGCACATGCAGTAGTACTAGTAGGCTGTAGGTAGGTAGCTTATGCTGTAGTACATGTTGGCGAGACTTGGCCTGGTGCCAAGTTCCTGGGTACACATTATTGTATAGCCATGCTTACAGGAGCCTGACTGTAGCGCCACGTACTCCCTATGTCACTAACAAATTGTTCACAACTATGACATCACCGCAAAGGTATGCGACATGGTATGCAATAAAATTCACGACATCGCGAATATATTCGCACTCGTGTGCGCACATATTCGCGAATTGTTTCACGACATTGCATACCGTGTGCGCACATACTCGCGAATTGTTTCACGACATTGCATACGTGTGCGCACATATTCGCGAATTGTTTCACGACATTGCATACGTGTGCGCACACATTCGCGATTTTTTTCACGACATTGCATACGTGTGCGCACATATTCGCGAATTGTTTCACGACATTGCATACGTGTGCGCACACATATGCGATATGCGATGTCCCTTCAGGGCCACCATACTTATTAGATCATTAGTCACATGATTAAACACAATACACCGTGAACACTCTCTATACTCAGCCTATTTAACATCAAGAGAATAAGTGTGCATACAAATTACAAGCGCAATAGTCCTCAAGAAGAACTACCCGTCACTTGTTTTTTATGCTCTATTGTACATTACACATCGGTGGAACCATGGAGGTAGGAATAGATAAGCAAGTGGGACTTACATTGTACTTTCACACCAACTACATAATTAAATAATTTTCAACTAAACATAAACTACTAAAACCTAACCACACATTTCCGTTTAACCAGCCAGTATCAATTTTAGGGGAACATGAGACGGACATTTTCTCTTTAGGACAATTAGTAAGGGTTTTATTCACAGATTTCGGATTAAAAATCCTCGGAAGTTGTAATTTTTATTCCAATCATTTAGTCAGTCACCAGCTTATGACAAAGATTCCATAGGTGCAAAACTGTAAAGTCTATTGGTAGGACATCAGAAAACTTCTGAAATATAAGATTTTACCAGCTCCAACTCCAAAGCTGGAACATAATAACAAGGAGGTAGAAACCTCCATGATAATAAGTATACAATGTACAACAATTGCCTCCTGCTCAATAAACGAACAACACGTCAAGGGAACACAAACTGTAATCTTAAACATCCTCTCCGTTCTTGACTTACCACCGAACGTACGCGATCAGTTGCCTCACCTGCGAATGATTGGTTAAAAACCTTTCCGAAAAACTGCTGCAAAGTAGACCGTCCTCTTCGTGAAGTCAAACTCGCAATAAAATAATGTTCAATTTTGTAATGCTTAAATACGCGTACTCAGCAGATTAAAGATCACCACTTACTTTAAAACGAGAGGCTGTTTGTCCTTCCTGAACTGTCACCTACATAGCTGCTGTTGTTTACACAATGCAAACAACTCACGCATGACCCCCCCCCCCCCCCCCCCCCCATGGCTCCGATTGCGTTGCAGTGTGTGTATGAATAATCGTTCTTTGAATCTGTCCTTGCTCTATGTTTGAATAAACGATCGAACGAAATGTAAGTGAAATAAAAGGGCAATTGTGAAATTTACCTAAGACCATAGAGCAAGGACCAGACTGATCAATTGCCATGAAGGTTTCACTAGACTAATTTGGACTCGACTGGAGCGGCTTATTTTGGGGTGAACTTTTAACTACTTTTGATAAAAGTTGCTCATTGCAATCATGTTGCAATGTAGAAACGAAGGTCGTGTATCATGTCGAATGGAGGCAATTTAAAAGCAACCACTTCCGCTCAGCTCAAAACAAAAAGGAAACACATTCACTTCAAGTATATTTCAAGTAATTTGCTTGATGAAAGTATACTGCAATATATAGCTACTTCTAGGGAGTTACACTGTTAGAAACAGCGTGTCTAGGTGCTTCTATAGACCATGTTACATTTGTTTACAGAGTGGTGACCTTGTACATTCTAAAGCGTTTCCTGCAGGGCAAGATACTACACAGGCCATATGGGAAAATTTACATTTTGTGTCATAATTTTCACATAAATTCAAAATTTACAAAAGTAACAGCTGTACAGCTTTTGATATGTCCCCCCTTTCTTCATATCAAAAGTTGAGAAAAATCAGACAGTGCAATCTCCATAAAACATAAGATTTGTTGTTTTCTTCCATTGAGCTGTGTACAAATGTGCCTGCAGGAAGTCCAGGCTCTGTGGCTCTTTTGTAAACATGTGATGTCACAGGTCACATCGTCTATAGTGTGTTTCTGTTTTGTGGTTGGTTTTTACGAATGTAGTTGTCCAACCATGTTGTGGGTGCATCACCCTTAAATCACTAAATACCATTCTCAGTTTACAACCAACGCTAATAATTTTTCAAGAGTTTTGTTATTAATTTCAAGACCTCAAAAGTTTAAAAGACAAAATATCACACCAAAGACTTTCTGTGAGAGTTTAAGTAGAATCGCCTGTCAAGCTTTCCAATACAAAAAGAAGACCAAAGCACACCAATGTGAAAGCCAGATGGGCTGTGAGCTAGTGCACAAAAGAAGTACCCACTTGTTCAGTACCCGCCCCTGCACTAATCCGAATTACTAAATTGGGGGGTACATATTAACCTCAGGGAATGCTATTGTATCATTCAAATAAAATTCCTTCAATAAACGACCTTCAGAGTTTAGATTAACAGATAATAATTAATACATTGCTACTGTCTGATGTGCGGATTTTGTGATAAGGTCTCCGTATAGTATTACCGTTGGCAACGACCTCTACAAAATTGTGAACAAAATTTGTTGAGCAATTAGGCGTTACGAGTTTTCTTCGCCAGGCACAGATCTCTGCCTCTTATCTGCCGGGGGCAGACTATTTTTTGCAACAACTATTGACATTTTGTAATTTTGTAGGCATCACTTGTATGAAACATGGGATTGTTTGCATTTGTTTGTTTGTTTGGACTTTGAAATTATTTAACAGTGCTCATTCAAAAATGAACACAAAAAATGGGAAATGTCCTAAAAATGTTTTACAGTAAAGGTCATTTTAGAGGGCTAGTTTTACCCCTAATTTCTTCATATGAAAACCAACACTCCCCGAGGTCTCAGTATTGGACATTATTTAACATTCCTTGTACAAGCCAAGACAAAGTTGTTATCACTTGGGACATCTGAAATATCCCACTGTCAACTAGAATGTATCGTTGATTCATTGATTAATCACGTTGGTTGGGAAGACCAGAGAGAAAGGATACACTTTCCGATTGTCGTATTCCATTGTAGGTGAAAATGTGTCGTGTCTCCTTGATAATAATTATCTCCCCACCACCCCATGCGGGGCCCAAATTTCATGGCTCTGCTTAGCGCGGAATTATGAGCTTACGGCACATAATTGTGTGCTTTACAGGGTGCTGAAGCGTACAATTATGTGGTAAGCAGATTGACTGCATTACAAGTCCTTGTGAGAGGGCCTAACTCAATCACCTTATCGGCTGGGATCTATTCGCCATAAGGGAACTAAACATGTCTGGTTGTCAATTTTGGGTCAATGAATCGATCCAACTAGCTAGGCTTTTTTTTCCCAGGCTATTTCGCTATGTTCCAATAGGGAACTTATGGATTTAAAAAAACAACAAAAAAACAAAAAAAAATATGGCGGAGTCAACTTTGGTTTGCAAACGGACTTTCAAAAAGGGGCTCATGCCACACGGCAATGACACCATCGTCTCTTGCAAAGCCAACGAGAGAGGGGGCGGTTTAATATTGTTGAAACCAAGCTTGGGTTAGTTCTCGCTCTATTTTCTGGCGAACGCTCGAGGTTTGATGCCATCTTTAGGAGCTGAGAATGGATTCTCGCCAAGATTGAGCGGAATCTGAAATGTACGAAAAGGGCAACATTATTCCTGAACTAATGACGACAGTGTAGAACTGCACCACATGTTGCGTCACACTCATCAGTGTTGGTATGTGGTACCGGTGTGGAAGGAGGTTTTTTCCCCCAAGAAATTATAATGTGTCTCAGATCACCTCCCCTACAGCGAATTGTGTAAAGATTTCGTCTGATAGCGCCCAGTCAACTTCCGCCAGCCCATTTGATTTACCGTGCCCAGGCACCACAGTGGGAAAAAATCCCTTATGACACCGATATCATGCATGCTCCTTGTTGGACTTCTTGCCCTCCTTGTACTATTTACTACTGTTGTAAGATCTTGGATGGAATCACCCGGCTAAAATATTTGCAATTTGCATGATGGTTTATTTCCTATAATCTTATAGGCAAAGTATACCTTTGGTTTTTGGAACCGCTCGATTTTTAAAATCCTGTATGAATGTAGATATACAACTAAACTAACTTGTGAAAATTTAACCTCAAAAGGTTGTCGCGTTTTTTAGATATCGCCGAAAAACCGGAGCGAATAATGTCCACGCAAGAACAAAAGTCCCTGAAGGAATTAACGATCTGAGAAGCGTTAACGCTTCTCAGATTCAAATTTTGGGGCCTAACACCTGATATTTTTTTCCATAACCACATTACTTCAAAGTGAAATTATTCTCAAAATGCTTTATACAATCGAAAGCTGCTGTAAGTTGTAAAAAGTAAGTTTTTATTGCCATTAATTTTAAGAGTGATTAGCAAACGTATACATTCCCTTTAATCGATAGAACGACAAATTTACCTGAACTAATATTTTTTTGTTAAATTCTCAAACTGAACATTTTTCAGTGATGTTTTTACTGGACCTTCGACTGGAGCAGCTCTTATGTTGCACTAAATGAAGGACGACCGCGCCCCTCATAATGTACTGGGATGAACTTTTAACTGTGTTTTAATAAAAAATGCTCATTGATTGTTTGAAATACGAGTACGTTTATTTTTTTTCGAACGAGGATATCTACATGCAACCAGTTCTTCACAAATTTTTAAAGGACACACAATCACAATAAATTATTCTTGATAGTAACACAATAGTTACATGGGTAAAATGGTAATTCACTGGAAATTATGTACCGCGCTATAGGCCCTATATCAATTGGAAACCTATGAGGGCTGGTAACACTAGGTCATGACACATGTTTATTATTTCACTGTTTTCTCCAAAGTGCAATGCCCTGGGGAGTCAAAATATCAGTCGCTTGGGATCGCGGCTCTACAAAGCTGTTCAAGCCACGAAGGCCTTGACAAAAGGCTAGCGATCCGGTCGATTGCACGCCGGGTGTTTACGCCCTCATGTGGTTGGCTACCATTACGAAAAAATAGCATAAATAAAAAAACTAAAACGCGTTTAGTTGATTGAAAGGGCAAATAAATATGGCAACCAACACGGCGACGAGGTATCGAAGAGAATTTATTTGTTTTTGTTCCAAAACGCCATCTTGTCATCAAAGTGACGTAACTTCGTAAATTGACTAGAGAAACAGTGCTCCGGAGCTAGGTTGATCCAGTTGGAATAGCTGGTTCAACCATGCAGCTTTGCCGGAGTGACATCTAGATCGACTATGGTCACTGCAGCCAACCTAACTTGCTCCTGTATGAAATTGACCTTGATGTGAACGGGCCAAACGAACCGACTGGGCCGTCAAGTCCTATGAAAAGTTAACTGTACTTTCACCACCCCGGGGGGGGGGGGGGGGGGGGTCGATTTGTTCAACCGATCTAATTTCGACTCCTGTCTAAGAAAAAAGGGTTACAACAAGGGACACAACCAGGGCGAAATCTTCCTTCATGAAACAACCGGTGTCGGATAGCAATTTCAACTTCATCTTGGTTTCGAGTTCTATTTCATTTTTACGATATTTAAAAAGGTCTATTCAAAAAATATATATATATAAAAACTGAATCATAGATCTGGAACGTGAGTCCATTTTCAATTGTAAACCATTTAACAAAAATAGAAATAAAGAATCAAAAGCGCAAGTGTGAAGCAGGCAAACTTTTTCAACTCCAGTTACCTCCGTATAAAATGATCCTATCTGTGCAAACAAAAGGACGGTATATTCATAACCATAGAGCAAAGATAACCATGGATCCTACCTCCATGGGATAACCACCTACCTCGATGGGATAAACATGGAGGTAGGTAACCAAGGAGAACCACGCATTCTAATTCTACCTGCATGGGATATCCAACTACAGTACCGGACGCATTCACAGGTAAACTGGTAGTGTGTATTTTTCAGTGGGCATTATGAGGTGTATTATTAGCTGCTGCTTTTGCACTGTGTGTGCGGTCAAACGTGTCAGAGGAATTTGTGTAATGGTATTCCATACAAAATTGAACATAAACGGTGTACGCATGGATATGTATGCGGACGGCTGTGTGGGTTGTTTATGCACTGTACAGTATTCACAACTGTCAATGTGGATGGGTGAGCATGTACGTGTACACGACGCACACATGGTGCAGTTAACCACCAACACTCTTGACTAAACCACACAACCGATGGCAAGGTCACGGAGACCACTCTGATGTAGCTAGCTAGCTAGTGTAGTACTACAAGTACATGTAAAAAGCACCCAACCACAGTACCCGAAAAGGATCTAACTTGGCCATTTTCGAAGGGACAATTTATTCCATTGTCGTACTGTGTTAGGATATCTTTGCTTGAGTTGACCGAGATATTCTCACTGCCTTCCTCCAGCAGTAGTCACAATTGAATCCAAGCACCATCCAATACTTGGATGGACGGATTCAAAGTTGCAGAGTAATATTTTCAACTACACGTACTGCTGCACATTGTCTGGCGTCTGGTTGCGTGGGGAACTAAATTTTTTGTTGACAGCAAAGGCTCGGCATGCACCATTTGAAGGCAAGGTAGTCCAGTTAGCTGTGTGTGGGGATTTGTCATAGTCTGCAATCCAAGTTCATTGCGCGAGTCAAAAACCGGAGTACCACAGGGAACACCGTTGTGTTTATGCTGAAAGTGAAAGTAGGACAACTCCCCCGAAATACTCGTTGTTGCTGTAGTGGTGGAAGGCTATTTAACTTTGGTTTGAAAGTTTGAGGTGAAGACGACGACATCATGAACAGCAAGAGGATTCGTAAGAAGGAAGGTGTGCTGCATGTTAAGTTGTCATCACGTTCGGCTCTGGGCAAGGTGAGTTCCTAGACACATCTTGGAGTTAAACATAGCAATGTCTCTTTCTTCAGTTGCATAACTCTTCTTATCAGTTGCATTCGTAATCTTAAATTGCATGGTTTGGCTTAATAAACTGTTTTCAGTGACAAGCAGCAGGACCAGTGAGCTTGTTGTTTCACTGACACTAGTCTGCCAGTTTTTTCACTGGTCCATATGTTATGGTTTTCTTTCGACATTGTCATGAGTTTGGGACTTGTTATTAGACCACTGTAACTGTTAAGAGAGAGGGATGTATTGTATGCCCACCCCACCCATGCCCTGCCTATATATATACATCTAGAAACATATTTTAAAGGCACTGTACACGTTTGGTAATTACTCAAAATATATATTGGCATAAAAACTTACTTGGTAATGAGCAACGGAGAGCTGTTGATAGTATAAAACATTGTGAGAAACGACTCCCTCTGAAGTAACGTAGTTTTTGAGAAAGAGGTAATTTCTCACTAAAATAATAAGACTTCTGGCCAGAAGCCTTTTATTCCTATCTGAAAGCACACTAATTTGTACAACAAGGGTGTTTTTTCTTTCATCATTTTCTTGCAACTTCAATGACCAATTGAGAGCCCAAATTTTCACAGGTTTGTTGTTTCATGTATATGTTGGGATACACCAAGTGAGGATACTGGTCTTTGACATTTACCAAAAGTATAAACTCCTTTAATGAGAGGTTAGAGACTTTTAATTTTTCCCCATTCACATGAGGACTATGAGTACAAAACAAAATAGAATCGGTCACTTCCCTTTCTCTTTAATTAAATAATTTTGAGTTATAAATTGTTTTTGATGCAAATTGTTTTTGATGCAAAAGGATTTGAGGTGTTGGATATGTAGGGTTACCTGGACAACTTCAAAATGGGGTTTACATGCAGGGGGGGGGGGGCTTTTATAGTAACGGTGATAAATGTTCTTCAATCCTAAAAGTATAACTGTTTTCAACAACTCCAGTTTCGAGAAACTATTTTTGAAGATGTCAATTTGGCATTACACCTTGTACTCACATTCCACACTTTTTCCACGGTCTTACGATTAATTAATGTTTTCAATTTCACGTCAAACTTTAGCTGTCGTACTCACGTGTATGTTTACCCTTTTTCCACATGCAATTACTGCTTTGATAATGTTGTTGTTAGACCTCCATGTGACCGTTCTAATCGCGCGTGTTCCCTTATGTAAACAATTAGCATTACTATCAAAACAAACGATATTTTGCGAGAAAGAAGATCTTTCAAAATAATAAAATCAGTTTACACAAAACAGCATATTTATTTTTTATTTTTCTTCATTTCAAATCGCATTCCACGCCTTTAGCATCGATTTGGTAGAAATCGATACTTCATGGCCCGTCTCATTGAAGTTGTTTTCCTGTACTGTTAATCATTTAACCCATGCAAGGTTGTGGTTTGACCTGATTGTGTATAATTTAGTTATTTTGTTGATTTATAAAGTGACAATAATGATAGCGGAATTTGGACCTTGGAACAAAACCAGTTTTCCAGGTTGATCAAGTCGTCTTATTCATGACTTTATGTGCATAGCAATTGGGTGACTAAAGGCCTAGTTATCATGGGATATGGGCATTTAATGTGCAATGCCAACCACTACGTACAGTACTACTACTGTTTGTATATAGTTTAGTTCAGGCATGTCAATCGCCCTGGCCTATCCCTGTGGAATGTTTACTAAACACGATAATCCATTGATTAGATAGAAGTTGTGTGGCAAAAAGGGGGGTCATGAGTCCGTGACAGTGCACCCCTCAAATAATCCGACTGCCCGTCATCACGCACTGTGCGTTCGCTTAACAAAATAATCTTCACAATTGCTGAGGTTTTTTGAAACTTGAAATATCTAATGATGGACAGTTTAAAAAAACAAAACTTAAAACAAAGTTTACCTTTCGTTTGTGGAACCGTGAACGATTGTTTTAATCCTGTGAAAATTTCACTTCAAAGGGTGGTCGCGTTTTTTGAGATATCACCGAAAATCCGGAGCGAATAAGTCCACAGGAAGAATAATCCCTAATAGGAATACTCAATCTGAGAAACGTTTCTGACAGTAACGTATCTCAGATTCAAATTTGTGGGTCTAAAACCTTTTTACATAAACCACATTACTTCGAAGTAAACTAAAATGTTTCTCAAATGCTTTAAACCATCGAAAGCTGCTGTACTTCTAATCAAAAGTATGCTTTTATTGCCATTAATTTTTAAAGGGTGATACCAAGCGTCCCTTTTAAGGATAATAATTTTTAAACTTTGCCAGACAATGACATTTTTTCTTGTTTATCCAGGAGAAACATTTCAGTTGTGAAACATTGCTTTTCAGTGACGGCAATGATTATTTTTAATAACACACTATTTCTGTTTGAAGTTTTTCAGTAGTGTAGACAATCAGGAAAAAGAAAAAGAAATCTCAAAATGTTACTAAAAATTTCTAATTCTATACTTAACGGAAGGTTTGTCATTTTATGTGACTCTTCTGTCAGCGTTCTCCATCTACAGTGGTCCACACTGGCCAAATCCTAGTTATGACCAGTCACAATTCCATTCAAATTGTCCGGCTGATTAGAAATGCTTCCCTTTTTATTTAAAATTATGGACTAGTGAAAAAGCTGACGGACAAGTGAAATGACAAGCTAACTTGTCCTGCCTGCTGGCTAGTCACTAAGTAAAAGGTGAAGGGCAAAACCTGTCTGTTCGTGTGAACAACCTTGTGCTGTTGTGTGATTCTTACACTCTACACCTGAACTACTACAAATAATTATGCAGTCTTATTAAGAATAAAAAACAATTATAATAATTTAATAACAACAATTTCACCTTCAAATGTGACACAATCAAAATGGTTGATGTCTTTTATTAATAAGAAGACCTTCATCGGTGAATTCATCGTTCCCAAAATCCAAGGTATTGTTTAGTATTAAATGTTCAGTATATTCCTTATTTGTGATTAGCCTACTGGATGACGTCATTTGTTGATCTCAAACCTAAACATTTTCTGAGTTGGTAATCGAGATGTTTAAAAAGCTTTGGTTTTTAATTAGGATGTTTTTAGTTTTAATGATCAGTTTATAGTTTGAAGCCACAATTAATAATTAAAAAAAATATCACATCGGTATAAGGACATTGTCACTCTTTTTATATTTCGAATGAGAAATAATTGATCAGTGAATCGAACTTGAGAAAGAACTGATTTACAGCTGGAATCTAATCCAGAAAATTGGCCGGTTTCAAGTCCATCATCACGTTGGAGCAAAATTGCATTTTATATTCTCTTTTAAGCTGATATTAGTGATAATTCTAACATTTTTGGATGAACTGTCATCAAACCATATAAACACTACGGAATGTAGTGTTTTCCGCTGAAAACGAAAACAAAGGGGAAAATAAATGAAATTGTGTTTTATGGTTGAACTATACAGACTGTATGATTAAAATAAATGCACTTACCCAACAAAAGTAAAATAGTTATTTTCTTTGCTTTAATATTTGGGGAAACGTGACCTTGTTGCAAGACTGATAGTAGCACACATGTCAATTTCAAAAAAATTCCCGATCGCATACTTCCCCTCGTATAATATAGATATGGATATATTGTTTTACCAGATGGAATTTCTAAGACGGGGAAAGATATTACCCGGTAGCAGCCCCAAGGCCGGATGTATATATATAGGCATATAAGTAAATGTTGTTATTCTATTTTATGAGTTGCAAGATATAATGTCATCGTTTAGCCTTCTTGAACTTGACATGTCCACTATTATACCAGTTGGGAGAGGTGTATCTTAGGCATTGTAAAGAGTTCTTCCATGGGAGTTGGTCGTCTTTATATCGAGCTGGGAAGTTCTTATACATACCTCCACGTGTATTAGGATATCTTTACGTCCCCTAATGGAGTACTGTCACTAAAGAGTTTTATTAGTAGAACCTGAATTTAACCAGACTACACCTGAAATTTAATCCATCAAACTAAAATACTGACCCATCAAGCAAAAGCAATGATGTGAGAATTAGCCTGCTAGGGTTTTAACGTGGTTTTAGTTAGCTTAACTACAGCCGTGGACTGTATTATGTATGTCAACCGTGCTATAATATACGGTTATTTTGTGTAAGGGTGTTTCATTGAAGTCTCTCTTGAGAAATATTTCGGTTAATTACTACTGGCGTGAAAGTATTTCAAATTCACAGCAAGAGCAAGTGCCAGCAGGATGCACCCTACGTTGATATACTGAGATATGACCTGGTTGCCCACGGTTCATGAAGCCAAGTAAAATAATGTCAGTTTGTCACGGGAAACGCACATGGTCAATGTCCACCATAACTTAACTTCCATTTTTAGAACTGTTTGAATCAAGTTTACATGATAATTTGTTTACACGTTTTGTGAAAAAGAAACACGAATACATATTGTGGTGTAATTACAGAGTCGGGGCGGTTAACCACTTCACGTCAGTATTCTGAAGAAAACAAAAATCTGTGCCCATCCGCGTTTTAGTATTTTTTAAAGCTTTTTGAGTAATCGTATTCCCTTAAAAATCTTGTTGCCACAATAAGACAACAAAGGTTCCCATAATAAGCTTCAGTGTTTGATGCTGTCATGTGATCAAAGTAATGTACATGTAAGTAGGCCGTTAAGTGCATATAGGACCATAAAGGCAAGGGCACTCGCCGTGATTCGTAAAGCCTTGGCCTTTGAGGAATCACGGCTTAAAATCTGCCTAGGCCTATAGAGTTACTCAGAGGCATCTGAAACAGAAGTTGCTTTTTGTACATGTGCATGCTGACTTTAATTATTTGTAGTATTTTGTCTGCCAGAAAATGCCTTGGAAATTGGGAGACACAGTGTCACTCCTTTTTGTAAACAATAATGTGTAATGGTCTATAGATTTGAATAATTATGTGCCTCTGTGCCAATGAGAATGGCATTGCCCAATACACAGCACAATTACCACCACCTACGTTGTTGGTCAGTAACAACACAATGATAAGATTACCATTCATGATATTCCAACGTGATGGTGTGCTAATGTGTTTTAAAGGCACTGGACACGTTTGGTAATTGTCGAAGACCAGTATTCTCACTTGGTGTATCCCAACATATGCATAAAATAACAAACCTGTGAAAATTTGGGCTCAATTGGTCATCGAATTTGCAAGAGAATAATGAAAGAAAAAACACCCTAGTTGCATTACTTTGTGTGCTTTCAGATGCATAATAAAAGGCTTCAGCAAGAAGTCTTTTATTATTTGAGTGAGAAATTACCTCTTTCTCAAAAACTACGTTACTTCAGAGGGAGCCGTTTCTCACAATGTTTTATACTATCAACAGCTCTCCATTGCTCGTTACCAAGTAAGTTTGTACGCTAACAATTATTTTGAGTAATTACCAAAAGTGTCCAGCGCCTTGTTACTCGTACGCGACCCTGTTTTAGGCTTGCTGATTCACTGAAATGTCAGCATTTACTTGAAAAAATTGTTATTTTTACTTGAGAGTCGCTTTTTAAAATGTTGCTGTCGAGGACATTGACCTCAGTGGGGAAAACTTTTACAAAATCAAATAATAGGTGGAATTGAATAATATAAAATTAAATATGTCAATTGAAAATTGCATTTCAATGCCAATTTGTGACTTCCTCGGATGAATACGTTTGTTTGTTTGTTTGTTTGTTGGGTTGTTTGTTTGTTTGTTTGTTTTATGTTGGGTTTTCTCAAGTTTGTATATTTTTTCCTCTCTTTTTCTTCTTCGAGGTATCCCTCAAAAAAGTATGACTATATGGCATTTGAGTTTTTTAATATCAGTTTATTTATTTATATATATTTTTTTAGTTTATCAGAATCCAGACCTTACCAAAAAAGAGGGAAACTGATCGGTTACGAGATGATGTCCATTTATTGTTTTAAGAAGAATATGGGCACAAAGCTAGCTGTTGTAATGTAAGGACGACTCTTCCAAAAACAATTATGTATTGGGCAGCGTTCTCCCTTACTGTGGTCCGCTAGCCAAAATGCCAGTTAAAACACAAGAGGACCAGTCAAAACTCACTCAAAGTGGGCCGGCTGGCTAGTTCAGTGTTGAAAAACATCTCTATTTAGTATGAAATATGGACATGTGTGATGGACTAGTGGAAAGACAAGCTATGCTGGGCACTGAAAAGGTTAAGGGCAAACCCTGTTGGGGGTTTTATCTTTAACTGGAGGGTGAGGTTTAAAGAGGTGGTTTCTGAAGACGATTGGTAACATGCCACTCTGAAACTTTCCTGGCAATGATTGATCAGGATTCCGGG
The DNA here is from genome assembly GCA_037783415.1 of Leptasterias polaris. NCBI lineage: Eukaryota > Metazoa > Echinodermata > Asteroidea > Forcipulatida > Asteriidae > Leptasterias > Leptasterias polaris. The sequence goes on along the minus strand of JAZGTN010000005.1, from coordinate 1,529,263 downwards.
TCCCAGGGGATCTTACCCTTTTCCGGGTCAGAGTGACCCGGGAAGGAGTTAAGAAATGCTGATTCCAGGTCAAATTGACCCAGCAATTGGTCAGGCCCCATGACCCTGAAGTTTTTGGAGTGTACTTTGCCATTATATCAAGATAGCTTTCACTTTACCTGGTAAAATAAATCTCTTCATGCTCCATTGATAATCAACCAAATGGTAAGAGTATTTGTTGATTCATTTTTCTAAATCTGTTTTCGTTGGTAGGCATCAAGCCATGCAACTTACGCGTATTGGCTTGTGCAATTTGGGTTCTGTTTTCATACGATTGTACGTGAAAATATTAACAAGTATCATGAACAGATTTACATTAGAAAGAAAAAATGTATCCAGTCAGAAACTCTAACTGGATATGATTCCCATTTATCTGTAATACTCGGCGTTCTCATAGTGGTTCGCTCGCCAAATGCTAGTTTATAAAACAAACAAAGACCTGTCGAAATGCTCGCAAGTGGTCCGGCTAGTTCAGTATTGAAAAACATGCCTATCATTATGAGTAATGTGCTGGTGAAAAAAACCTGACGGGCCAGTGAAAAGTTAAGCTTACTGCGGTCTTGCTGGCTAGGGACTGAAAAAGTTAAAGGGCAAAGACTAAATAGTGTTACACCCTATTTATTACAAAGCTTAAAGGGACACGTTGCCTTGGATTGGGCGAGTTGGTCTATGAAAAGCGTGTAACCGTTTGTTATGAAATGCATAGGCCCTATGGTTAGAAAGATGTTTTAAAAGTAGAATATAATGATCCACACAAATATGCCTCAAAATTGCGGGGTTTTCCTTTTTAATCGTGAACTAACACGGCACGCCATTTTGTGGAGTCAAATTTTTGACTCCACAAAATGGCGGACCGTGTTAGTTCGCAAAGTCGTGGCAATGTCGTGGCATCTTTGTGTGGATCATTGTATTCTACTTTTAAAACATCTTTCTAATCATATGCATTTTATAACAAACGGTTACAAACGCTTTTCATAGACAAACTCGCCCGATCCAAGGCAAAGTGTCCCTTTCACAAAGTATGCATCGCACGTACACAAATGCTCAAGAAAAAAACCCAGAAACAAATTGAAGATATGTGAAGAGTGTTTGGTCACAACACAGATCTGGAAAAGCGCTACCAATTGTGGGACATCCTGGATACTGATATTTCGTGTGGATACTCTTGCCTAATGTTCAATTCGTTCCAACCACTTTACTGAACCTGACACTTGCTGCGTGATACTTTGACCCCCGCTTTTCCACACGCTGAGAAGGTCAAAACGGAAAACCAACTTGGAATGTGAAGGGCGCCTGCCTAGCAGCTTGCTCAAATTGATTCACATTAAAGGGAGAATATGCCACTGTCCGAATCCCAAGTTCGGAATGGTTGGAAATATTTCGTGTAAATTCACTTCATGGAAAGTTGATATATGTAGGTCTAGGCCTGCGAGTCGTCATCAACTGAAAACAATGTTTTAGCCAGGATTTGGTAAAAGGGTGTTTAAATTTGTTGGAAATTTTAAAACTAACTGGGTGTCCACATTTTCCACTTACAATCCATTTACATGTAAATGGCAGATAAAACAAGGTGTCCAAATTAAAAACAGGGTATCCAAAAGACACCCAGACAGCCCCTGGCTGTACACTTTGACTGAAACACCTCATTGCATCATCAATGAGGAAAACTCTTAAATAAAATGTGTGTGTAAAATATTACTTTGACATGTTTTGAAACCAATCATACAGCGTTCTGCCTTTGTGTCTGTAAAGCTTCAATCTTTTCCATTTTGTCGTTTCCGTGTGACAATCCTGGCTGTAATTTTGTTGTACAACCGTCATTATACACCCCAAATTCTCCCAGGTCAGAGTTGACACGAAGGCTATTGTGGGTCCCATGATTCGAGACCAAATTTACAATGTGTTTTGCCTTTGTCTGTAAACTTTATTCTGTTTGCATAGTGCAATTTCCGTGTGACAATCCTTGCTCAGTAAACATTTACAACCGTTGTTATACACTTTTAAACAGTCTCGGGTCAGAACTTTCACATGACCCGGATGCCGGGTCCCAGGCGGCCTGACTATTTTCTTGGTCGGTGTGACCCGGATTATGTGTCAAAATGACACAGAAATTGGTCAAGCTGAAACGGGATCTGAGCTAAAATAAAACACCATCTTTTAACAAGTTTCAAGTAAGCCCCTTACCCAGGAATGGGTCACCCCCCCCCCCCCCCCCCCCCGACCCGGGATCCGGGTAAATTCTGACTAGTGAGCTTTTGAAGTGTAGTTCAACACCCCGGAGAAATTACTCCTGCCTGAAATGCTATTGTTATGGTTTTTGAAATGAAATTTAGTTTTGATTATTGAAAACTTGAGGATGAAATGAATGAAAAATACGTTTGCCAAAAACCAACAGTTAGTATAGAACTATAATATACCAAGTCATCGTACCTCCCTTCCCATCAGTAAATGGTAAGTGTAATACAGGGGGTGGTCGATGAGTCAATTTCATGTAACCTTTGATAATGTTGAGGTATAACACATTCAGTCATGACCCATTTTCAAAAAGTTGCTCATCAACAAACATAGCTTAACACCAAAACACAAACTGAAGCGTACGCAGAGGTGGACCACTCACATGTATGAACATCTCACGGCAATTTAGCTGGTAACAAGGTTAGTGCTAAGCAGGGCATCTTTGTGCTAAGCACCGTCATGATGTCAGGCCAATTTTTTTCTTGAATCGGTGCCAGTTGTTATTGCTCAGCCCCCTTGAGTGAGCTGTTTGGCACAGATCTGACGGTAAACTAGGAAATTAATGTCTAGACTAGTGTAGAGGCCATAGATGAACGTGTGGTGGTGGAAAAATACACGAAGACCCAAACTGCACACTCGACTGGCGTTTTATTCATTAACATCACTTTGTTCATTTTTTTCGCACTATTGACTTTGAAAGGAAGAAAACATTTGTTCAACTCGCTTGGGGTGTTCAATGGAGACTATATAAAACGTAAACAAACCACAACGACTGAAGTTGTTATGTACTATTTTGGTGTGAGTGAGCAGGAAATGGCCTTTTTGACAATCTGGAATACAAATCTGATAAATGCAAGATTGACTTGAATGGACACACGTTGTTTGATGTGGTGGTATCCGGTTCTTAGGGAAAAGCTGAAGTATAGTCTCCTGATTTTGAAATGTAGCTTCTTCTTTTTTCGTGTTTACGATTTCCTAGTTTAGAATACACATGTCTGAAATAAGTCTGAACTCTTTCTCGTCACGTTGTTATACAGATTGTCAGCTGATGAATGATATTGCTTTGTCTAAAATGATTTGCAGGCTGTAAGTCTGTTTCGTCTTTAACACTTGGTGTCACGTGTGTAGTATGTTTATTTTATTTACACGTTAACTTCCATGATCCAGAACCTCTTGTCAGGTTTTTTTTTTTCACACTGTGAAATTTCAACATGCAACCCACGCCAATAGTGAGTCATGCCGTCATGAGAAAATGATCGGGGTTTTCTGATATAACGGATGGGGTTACACCATGGAGCTAAGGTTGCACTGTGTATAACCATGGAGGTAGAAATAGCACAGACCCATCAATGATCAACTTGTTTATAAAGTCCTTCATTGAAAAATGAACTGCGAGGAAAGAACATAATATGAGCGTTCGAAAAGTTTCCGCGACTTCGGAATATCTGATAAACTAGTATGTTAGTATCATATTTTTGTAAATAATTATCAACTTATTTTTAAAGTAGAACTATGACGGGGGAAAAATCCAGGCGTTCAGAAAGTTCCTGCGACTTTGGAAGATACTGATAAAATTGGTGTTAATATAGTAGTAAGAATTAATCCCTGTCGTGACATATGAAGGCTACTATGTGTAGCTCGTGGACTCATTTTCCAGGAATTGTTTGTTATTACAGTGATCTCATGCATGTTGCTTAAATTTGTATCTGTGGTCATTGCACATCGTGTTTTTTGTGTGTTTTTTTGGTGTTTTTTTTTTATCTGGTGTCAATGTCTTAAAAGATTGCGAAACAAAGTTCTTGTTTACCATGTGTCTCGATACGTTTAGGAAACATGTTTTTTTTTGTATGTAACTTGATAGTTTGGGGAGTCTTTTCAAAGATAAAATAATGGTTTTACACGTATCTAAAACTTTATTTAAAAGACCAGGAATTGTCACGAAAATATGTCTGCAGAAAGGGTTCTGGTCTTGCAAAAATGATCATTTTTAAATGATCGTTTTAAAAAATAAAAAATAAAAAATAAAAAATAAAAAATAAAAAATAAAAAATTAAAAATTAAAAATTAAAATAGAAAAATAAAAATTTAGTCTAGGTCTTATATATAGATAGTTTTTATTGTACAAAACACCTAAATACGAAGTGTGGTAAAAAAAAAATGGAAACCCCGAACAGGCACGCGGGCCCATTGAATGAGGACCCTTGTTTTACATGTTAGAAAAAGAAAGAAAAAAATAATAATAATAATAATATACAAACAAACAAACATTCACAACAACAAGCTACACAAGGGAGAAAACTACTTAAAGGGACACACCGGCTTCGTTGGGCTATTTTCGCTACAAAATAGGCTAAAACATGACTCCAAAGGTCTTCCAGGAATGAAGAAGAACGGTTCCTAAAAGAAACCATCAATTTTGGCCGTTTTGGGGCATTTAAAAATAACGAAGGTCACGTGGGTTATCCGAACCACTTTTTTGGTTCGGATAACCCTCATACGTGATCTTCGGAGTAAGTTTTACTTCCAGCCGTATAAAAATTAATTACTGCACCGAATTCAACTTTGTTTTTTTTACAAGTAGGCTATTCATGAGTAATTGACAAAAGACGTATCCAAATTATGGATTCAAGTTGTAAATAACTTTACAAAATCGAACGTAAGATTTTATTTCAGAGAGTTCGAGCAACGGAAGAGTATTGTACAGTGCACTAGCTACACGTAAACACAGGGGCATTCGCGTAGCTGGCGGGCAGACTGGTGTCTCTGCGGGGCTATAGCGCGACGGAAACCCCTAGCCAAGAAATAGCTGTACCTGGAAGCTCATGAACATGTGGGAGGGGTAGACCACCAACTACATTGTTGTAATTGCGGGTTTGCCAGTCGGTACACCTCGCTGATCGAATCCGCCGTTTCAAAATCGCAACGTTTCAATGCTCTGTGATACGTTCCTTCCCCCGATTTGTACTGAATTTCTTGGTAATTAAATAAGATTTATGTCAATACATACGAATACCACTTTGGACGGTGCAATTAGTGTAAAAAAAATTTGTGATCAAAAAAATACAAAAAACGAGCCCCCCCCAAAAAAAAACCAAAAAAAACCCAAAAAAAAACGCAGCCCCTGAAGGGACAGGTGAAAAAGAAATACGCTTTCGTTCTCTAAAAATACGCTTTCGTTCCCTGAAGATACGCTTTTGTTTCCTCGAAATATGATTTTGTTAGCCCGAAATATACTTACGTTCCCCCGAATTGAGATTTCGTTCCCTAAAAAAAAGCTTTCTTTTCCTCGAAAAACGACTTTGTTCGCCGAAATATACTTTCTTTCACAAAAAATATGCTTTTGTTCCCTAAAAATACGCTTTCGTTCCCTCGCAAAGAGATTCGTTCCCTAGAAACATGCTTTTGTTCCCTCAAGATATGCTTTCGTCTCTTCGAAATACAATCAGAACAATTTGTTACATTCCCTTGTGAGGGGCGACTTTGAGAGGGGCGGGTTTGTATGTGAGGGGGTGACTTTGCTAGGGGGCGACTTTGTAATTGGCGACTTTGCTGGGGGCGAGTTGACTTGTTTTCGTGTCCGTTGTTTATACACACTTTCAGATGGATAACGTAGACTGGATCCTCATGCCTTGCCATAGTAAAACATTTACATAAACAGAGCACCAGTCTACTTGCAACATTGCGCAGCATGTATCCCGTAAATTTTACACTTGCAACGGCTGGTAAAGCGTATACGCTGACCTTTGACCGCTTTTGTTTATTTCGGTCATTTCTCGTTAATTACGTGATTATTTTGTAAAAAAAAACAAAAAAACAACAACATCTAGAATTAATTGTCTATGATTCTACATGACTAAATTACGTGAACAGTTAACCGGTGTGTCCCTTTAAACAACATTTTGAAAACATGGAAGTATAGGCCTATAATAGTTTTAAAAGTAAAATATTAATAATGATATTGTCAGTTCACGCGATGATTGAAAACGTGAGTAGTGGTTACGTTTTTAAATACTTCAGGACAAGTTGGAATGATTGACACAGATGCATTTCCTCAAACTCATTGTTGTACACAAATTTTTCTTCAAGGTACAATCCCTACATTGCTGCATATTATAATTATAATGTGCCCTTTTCATTCTTTGGCACCTACTGCCACAAGAGAACCACGTACAATAATGTATTGGAACACACATCTATACTCACAATAACCCAATGTGACAAAACGTAAATTGTTTTCCCACATTTCTTGTTATAAAAGTTCTACCGCCTGAAATATAACACATAAAAGGAAAGAGGAAAGAGAAGGAAATGAACGGGGGAGTTACGTTGATATCTTTTTGGCATTTCGAGTTGTGGTGTCCAATGTACAAGCAGGAGTGGCAGCACATTGTTCGGGTTCATCCGCCATCGCAACCCGCATGTTCCAGGCAGCTGCACTCGAGAAGTTATTCCAAACCAACATCCTTGGTTTTCAGTAGTTGTCTATAGAAACTGTATTTAAAATAAGATAAAATATTTGTTCAAATATTTGAGCAACGCATGATGATTGATGGCTTTGTTTCTTTCCTGTTTTTCACGAACATTTCACGAACATTTCACCGGTATATATGCATACAGACTTATTAACCGAAAGTTTACATTGGTATGATAATATATTGAAAAATGAGCTGCTTTCGAAGGGATTGTGACGTCAGTAGTCTTGATGGGCTCAGCTCGGGCGGTACATTAATTATTATTATTATTGTTTTATATTTCTGGTAATGAAACAATGCTGCCTCATAAGTGAACTTAATCACTGTAGCTTGCAATCCTGGGGAAACCTGTAAACAATGGTGCTTGCTAATGTGAACCAGAAATACAACTTTTTCACGATATAACACGTGTTATGGGTTTTTCTTTACGAGAGCTACCAATTCTAGTACATGTTCCGTGGGCCGACCAAAGATGCGCTGGGTAGACAACATCCGGGAATGGTCAGGTTGTGATACCACTGAACTCGAAGCAGCAGCACTTTAAAGGCGGGCTGTGGTGGGTCCCAGTGATTCCAGCGGGGTACAATTTAAGGAGGAGACCACGGGCAAATGCCTATGTCTATGGGACCTATAGGGCTTAATGTCCTACGCATCGAAAGGACAGAGCAACTATAGACCATGTTACATTTGTTTACAAAAAGAGTGACCTTGTACATTCTAATGCATTTCCCGACAGGCAAGGTACTACACAGGCCATATGGGAAAATTTACATTTTGTGTCATAATTTTCACATAAATTCAAGAGTTACAAAAGTAACAGCTGTACACCTTTTGAGATGCCCCCCTTTCTTTATATAAAAAGTTGAGAAAAATCAGACAGTGCAATCTCCATGAAACATACGATTTATTGTTTTCTTCCATTGAGCTGCGTACAAACGGTGCCTGCAGGAAGTCCAGGCTCTGTGGCTCTTTTGTAAAGATGTGATGTCACAGGTCACATGGTCTATAGATAAAGTATCTTGCTCAAGGACAAGTCCCACAACTCGGACCCGAACCCCCACTCCGATAATGCGCTTAACCGCTCGGCCACGACACGCCTCAAAACCTTTCGTCATCAACCAATGCAACACAAACTTACGGGTATAAAGCTCATCGTATTAATTATTATTTTTAAATTGTTTGTTTGCTAATGGCACTCCCAATATATAGTCCTATAACATTAAATTAGGGGATTAATTCTATGACTTAGTTCCATGACTATGTTAGCTCACAAAGATGCATGGAAGAGGGACAATTACTTCTCAGCGGCCGGTGTGTTATTGTAGACAATAGTATTTAGAACCCTTTCGTAAAAAACAAAAATGCTTAATTAAATTATTATTAGAAATATACCGACCAGACGTCGATTAATATGAACACCGTGCAGCTTCCGGATGTTAAATTTGTATGTCCCAAATGCCACGGGGAAGTTAACATATATTTTATAAGTATAGGCCTATATATTTGTATTTTATTATATTTGTATTTGTTTGTTCATCTCCCTACTGTTATAAGCTAAGTGTTTCTGACGGCTTCTGTAATTTGCCTGTTTTGTGTTTTTGTCGAGTTTGGGGTTGTTGTTGTTGTGTTTTTTCCTGTATTATCACAACTCGTTCTGACCGTCATATTTGCCTATACTATCTCAATTAATATGAAGGAGACGCTATTCAGGACTTTATTGGGTTTATCAACCTGTGTAATCATATGGGCAGTGTTTACCCGCTTATTTTAAATAACACGCCTTCTGGAAACCGAAGGGCGCCCTCCGTGTGTGTGCCTGATCTAACTTTCCAATTTGCACAGTAAAACATATTCTTGAAGGGAAGGTATACATTTGGTAATCACTCTTAAAATTAATGGCATTAAAAACTTACTTTGTTTGAAGTACAGCAGCTTTCGATTGTATAAAGCATTTTGAGAATCATTTCACTTCGAAGTAATGTGGTTAAGGAAAAAAATATTAGCTTTTATGCCCCAACATTTGAATCTGAGAAACGTTTCTGTCAGATACGTTTCTCAGATTGTGTATGTAGCGATTAATCTTCCTGCGTGGACATTTTCGCTCCGGAATGTTGGCAATATCTCAACGTGACCACCTTTCAAATGAATTTTTCGCAGGTTAGTTTTGTTGTATTAAAAAAATCGAACGGTTTCAAAAACAAAAGGTATACTTTGCCTTTAATTTTACATCTGGATATCGGTGTTGGATATGATTCATGTGTAAAAATAATATTCCAATCATTGTTGAGCACAGTGCTTTGTGTCAACTGGCATAGCACTAAACTTTGTCTCCGTTAATTTTCCCGCCCCAATGTTTAATCATCACGTGGAGGGGTAATCTTCCTGAAAACCCCAAATGGGTTGTTTTGGTTTATAGATATTTTGTCAGATAAATTATAGATGAATCATTGTTGTAATGTACTTCCAGCCTTGTGTCGAACTTTCACTTTCATATTACCCTGCCAGTATTAACACTGTATGGCCTATAATTCATACATTGTGTCTTGTTGGTGAATAAAAGTCAAATGCAATGTAGTAATTTTATTTTTTTAACATTACATCTTGTCGTCATATTTTTAATACTTGAACCTGTCCTTATACAAAACCCTTCTATTTTAAAACAGTGGCAATCTTTCTTGGAACCTTATAGTCGGGGGATCTGATATCAAATTTAACCCTATAGATAGGTTGCAGTATGACGTAGGTCGGCCATCTTTACGGGCAATTTGGAACACACATTCATGCGTTACGCGTGAGAACGGCGTGCAGCACGCGCACATTTCACCAAACTCATTGCGTGATTGGTTAGTGAACAACGCGGCTGCGTTAATAATTAGAGCGCTTGACGCGCCCGCAAGCCAAAATGCGATTTGCCCGTAAAGATGGCGTCTACTGGGAACTATCTATAGTCGCCTACCGCCTTTCAGTCTACGTTTTGTTTGAATTATGTAATGTAATTGTTCTGTTATTGGTGTGATCCTTTTTAACCACTCATTTCAGCTGTGGTTTGCAGTGTGATCTTTAATCAATCTTGCAATGAATAAATGAAAGATTAAATAATAAATAATTCACTTTTACTACGGCAGGAAGGTGATGGGATTGTGCCTTTGGTGGTACAAGCATGGAAATTGGCACACACACAAAATATTTGGCATAGGACCATTGCAAATTTGCCCTTGACAAAATATAGGTAGAATAGCAATCAATGGCAGCCATTGTGAACATTTATGTAATTGCTTGTTACTCTTTTTAAAGTTTTTCAAAGGACAAATTTGCCGTGGCAGTCAAATGCTTTTTCATGACATACCCTGACTGTGCCAAATTCCAGTGTATCGTAAAAGGCATATGATTCCCCCAAATATTTCCACTATTTGCCCCACTATTTGGTGTTTGCAATCGTTCATAAGAACCTTGTTTGTATCATTTGATAATAAAGGCATGGAAGCGCAAGTGGGTCGCAGTACAGCAGAACACCTCTTCATCTGGTAAATCTCTCCTCTTGGAGTTGTACGTGGAGAAAGGTGCCTACGACAAGACGGTCACCAGCCTCCTCCTGGAGGGCGTCGTGAGTGTTAGACGAACTCGGTCCAAGACCCAGGAGCACGCTATAGAGATCTCCTCTGCCTCTAAAGTTTTGTTGGGGGTGGGGGCGGAGAGCGAGACGGACGCACAGGAATGGCTGAGTATGTTCCGCATGAACCTGTTGCCGCCAGTGAAAGAGATGCCGTGCCCACCTGGAATTTCAGAGGGTAAAGTAGCCATTCAACCTTTTTTCCACGAGGTGTATCAATCATCAAAATGCACAAAGACATTTACTGGCCTTTGATGAAATATAAAGCGCTCTCAGTCTCAGTGGTGTGTATTCGTTTGAAATAATTGAATATTATGTGTAGTGCTTGTTATTTTCTTTTTGTGGAAAATTCGACAGGATTTTGAGTCGTGGTTGAGTAAACTGCACACTCCGTGGGATTGTGTGCTGAAGGGCATGTTAAAAATACCATGTTCATGCATCCATGAAACATTTCTGAATTTGACGGAATCTTGTTCCGATTGTGTGGCTACGGCTATGGATACGGCTTGATCACCGCGTCATCATGAGTTGAAGTATAGGACGTCTGCATCAATTGCAGCCAAAGCCGTAGCTGCCAACTCGGAAATGGCGTAACTTATTACCTTGCAAGGGTATATTCATTTTGGGGAATTCTTGGACCAGTGGCGCGCCCTCTGAGAGGATCTGCGAACCCCCATAAAGAGAGGAAAGGAACGTTTAAAACATTGAAGGATTGGGATAGTATGTCAACAAAACGGTGACTGCTCTATGTTCCGAAAAAAACATTTCGCTATTTATGGTTAGGGTTTGGGATTAAGGTTAGGATAAGGAAAACACACTTATAGGGTTCGGAACATAGATGTGTCTGATCATAGGGGTGTGTTTGAATACCTGTGTGTATAAAACAACAAAAACATGATTCTCCATCGAAATAGTGTATCAAGACATTATTCCCTCCCCTCATAATGGGTGTACCACTGTCTGTGACACTCATTCCGAAAAAGGTTGTTTCGAAGAAGCATTGAAACAGTGACAGTGATGAAGTGCCTTGATGTTGGGCCTTGTCATGTCAAAGCCTCTGCCTTTGCCTTGATCTAGAGGGTCAAAGCTTTTGCCTTTGCCTTGATCTTGCTTTTTGGGTCGAAGCCTCTGCCTTTGCCCTAATCTTGTGGGTCAAAGCCCCTTGCCTTTGCCCTGACCTCGAGGGGCAAATCCTTATTAACTTTACTGTATTGTTGATCTCGACAGATTTTGTACGAGTGAGTGTGGTTCCCAACAAGGATTCGGAACGTTCCAATGTTTCTGGAGATTACTATGCTCATATCTCATTGACTCATATCAACCTGTATGACACGTGTACAGGCAAGATCGACCTGGACTGGGACTTACGGCATCTAAAGAAGTTTATGCTCATCTCAAAGTGTCACCAACTGGACTTTGAGAAGATTGTGCATATCATGCCGAGCAAGTAAGACAGCTCTCTTTTTTCTGATAACAAAGTCTACAAATGAACAGTTTACCTGTAGACCACCTTCCCTCCTCCCCTTTTTCAGCCTTTTCTCATTTTTTATACACAATCAACCACTTCCTGCTTCTAGATACAAACAACAGCTATCTATAATCAAAACTTAAAGGGGCACTGTCGCCATGATTATAGTCTACTACTACACTAGTGGCTGGACATGGAAACATTAAAGAGGAAGGGATATGACCAACACAATTTTGTGATGCACTAGATAAGAGCCCTCACTTGCTTGGGGAAAATTTACAGATCTCTAACATCACGTTAAAATGGTCCAAATTGCCATTGTATTCACTAACCTTCAAGTGGATAATTTTTCAACATCCGAAACATCTGATGACATCATTCTGAGAAAAATGGAGATATACATTTTTGTACGATGATATTTTGGTTCAAAACCGAGCAAAATTAAACATGACGTCATGGATTTCAACGACTAATAAATCTTTTCTCTACAAGGAGAAATTTTTCGTCAACCAATAGGTCAGATTCGTGGCCGTTTTGATTGGATATTATCGAAATCAGGCGTGATCCAAACCACTGAGAATGTCGGAAAGGTTAATTGTATTGTGTATGACAATGGGAGACTTTGGTTGAAGCAGACTTAACAGGTAAATTTCCATTGTTACGGAGTTCAGAGCATGCTCACAATTTCTGAGAACAATGGATTTACCCGGAAAGTCTGCTGCCAGCCACCTAGTATCCCCAAAAGTCTCCCATTGCATTCCTTAAACAACTTTCGGCAGCACTGCAATGAAGTTTGAGCATCTTTTAGTTATTTTCTTTGACTCAATTTGTTTCAGACGTTCTGTGAATGGAGAAGGGGAGTTTATCTTCTTCAGCTCCAAGGGGAAAGAGCTTGTGGAAAGCTTGTATGAGAGACTAAGCAACGCCATGACAGTGAAATCCCGCCGATCTAGATCTACATCCATGCTCTTTGAGATCACCGCTCAAGAGCTCGAGCAGATGTTCAAGGATGCGGACCAACCCCCAGAGAAAACTCTCAAGGAGGATGAAAGAGAAGAGGCAGAGGCGAATGGGGAGACGGTTAACAGGAGTGTCCCAGAAGATGTACCGGTTAGTAATGGGGAAGAACCCGATGGAAAAGATGGAGCAGAAACACCTAAAGAGGTCGTCGAGCCAACCCCAGATGAGGAGCAGGAAGATGGGGTTGAGGTGAAAAAGAAGCAAGATGAGAAACAATCTGATGAAACTCAGAACCAAGAGGAGGTTGCTCCAGAGATTAACGAGAAAAAGGATGTTGACAATGAGGTCAACAATGATGAGGAACCGAGCAGCACAATAGCACATGACACCAATTTAACAGACGTTGCACAGCAACTTGAGAGGGTCAGCTCGCAAGATGAAGAAAACCTGATTGAAAGACTTGCTGAGGATTCCCAAGAAGATAACAAATGCAATCAAACCAACCCAGATGAGATGGATATAGGAATACAAGCATCAGCCGGTCCCACAGAGGAGCAGGCCACGCCGCCTGACGCTGTTGTAGATTCAGACTCAAAGGGACCCGAGGAGCTTGATGTAAGCTTGAGCCAAGGTAACGAACAGTGTGCTGCTTCTGATCAGCAGGAAAACACAATAGACTCTGGGGCTGGTATAGAACAGAGCAAAGAATTAAAGGATTCAACCGTTCAAGATGGACAGAGTCAGTTGCCAGCAAACGTCCACAGTGTTGAAGAAACTGTCACCGTTGTACCAACTAGTGAAAACACTCAAGAGACTGTGAATCAAACTCAACTCACGGCTTCAGTAGCTATCGCCCAAGAATCAGCAGAGCCCCGAGACGATGAAACAAGATTAGATGAAGAGAAAGCAGAAGTTCAACCTGTAATAAATGTACCAGACTCCAAAGACCAGCAGGAACTTACAGAGCCTGCCACAGAACACCAACAAGTTGTAGCAGAGCCAGTTGTAACAGACGTCGAGGCAGTTGTTACGGAACCAGTCAATGCAGACGTTGAGCTGGTTACAGAAGTTGAAACAGAACGTGTAGCAACGACTGAAGAGCATTCTGATAAGGCCATTCAGAACATTACAGACGTGGCCGAGGAGCAACCAAGTAACGAGGTGGCGGATACCGAACATGGTACAAAGCCTGAAGAACATTCCAACATTGAATTACAAGAAATTACAGTAGGTAACCAAGAACAAAGCACACCCTCTGTTGGAGAATCCATTAATACTGATAGTAAACCTGACCCATCTACAGTCACCGACAAGGAACATGTCGCAACCTCAGAGGAGAAAACTAGTGAAGCAACTTCGGAACAAACTGCAAAAATGATTGTACGCGAACACGAGACTTCAACAGACGATCTTCCTAAAGAAAATGAAACTGATGTCGCTCCGACGGCCGTTGAAGATATAGCAGTTGTAATACCCAAGGTATCAGAAACTGATGCGTTACCATTAAAGAGTGAAGGTAGTGTTGAGACAGAGGTGGAACCCTCTGACACTGAAACTAGCACCAAAGAAGTTGCAAGTGAGAGTATTCCTGAAGTAAACTCTAGTTCACAAACTAAGTCTGGTATGGAGAGTTCATCGGAGGTGCCCCAGAAGAGTTCATCGGAGGTGCCCCAGAAGAGTTCTCCTGAAGTAGAGGAGACTAAAGAGGATGAGTTAAACTCCAACCAGAACAACAGCAATACAGGCAGCACTGGGGTGCGCAAAATCAGCAAGACGATCCCCCTGCCGAACAGTCTGACCTCGAGGATGGCTTCGGCACTCCGGAATGCCCAGAAGCGCAAGGTGTCAAACACTTGCTCCCCCTGTCAGGAAACGCAGACTGAGTTCCCATCGGAGAGTAGGCCCACTGATGATACACCAGGTGAGAATGTGTTTTCTTTTTAGTCTTTGAGAAAGACTCTGCTAGGGTCGAAACGTCAGGCTATTAACTGTTTTTTGCATCTTTAACAATTGCTCAAAATAAATACCATGTGCTATCTCCCCAGAAATGCAATCTCAATCAGTGACATGATATTATGATTCGTGAATACTTTGTCGCAAAATTAAAAAAACAAGGTGAAATCTGAACTATTCCTTTTCACGAGGCACAGCCGAGTGAAATGGAGATACCAGATTTCACCTCGTGATTTTATTCCGCAACAATGCACGAACGAAATGCATTCAATATTTGTTTTAATTTATACAACTCTACAAAGATCCTTTTCATTTGAACATATTTTCCCAAAACACACACAAAAAGACATAGAAACTCATCCACCCTACACTCTGAAAATGCTAATACCCCTTCTAAACATGTAGACACCATCCCTGTCCGCTGTGGCACGACCTTGCCTCGTTTTGACAAACAGGCGAGGAACGATTATTTTGGAAACCACGCTTC
The DNA here is from genome assembly GCA_037783415.1 of Leptasterias polaris. Taxonomy (NCBI): domain Eukaryota; kingdom Metazoa; phylum Echinodermata; class Asteroidea; order Forcipulatida; family Asteriidae; genus Leptasterias; species Leptasterias polaris. Next base: position 1,514,039 of record JAZGTN010000005.1, on the reverse strand, counting down.
TGTAAAGTGCCACGAGCATCCTATATTTATCAATATAGGACTCAAATATTAAATTTTGGAGCGTCACGCGTCGTGGTGGTAATGACAATGATCTGTGTGTGCAGTTTATAAATGTGCATGCAGTCCGTTGTCCATGGAAACGAGGTTGCAAGTTTAGTATCGTGCTGATTGCCCTTTTCAACAATCGTAAGTGAAACCTACATGTAGTCTATAAATGGAATAGAAATCTCCTAACGTGTTATTTTTTAATATCCAATTTCTTTCAGAAATAATTGTTTAGATGGGCCTGGTGATTGTGGCTTCATTGACGGAGATGTCGTCCTCTATTGTTTCTGCTGAAATCGTCAGTTTGGAATCCGTGCAGGTGACGTGCTGAGGGACTGGGATGTCACTTTCGAATGACGTTATTGAATTTGTCTCGTATGACAGAATGCCCACGACTGAACTTGAATAGTAAGACTTGAGAATACCACAAACTTATGATGTCATCTGTCGCAAAAAGGGAACTTAGAACTTAAGCATTGGCTTACTGAATGAATCAGTGATTAAGTACATATCGTATTGCAGACGTTGTCTAAGGAAAAAGGTGTAAACTCCATGAAGCTACTGAGATATCGTTGTCTTATGTTACATGTATGTACGGTTGATGTCACATAATATGCGCTTCTGATGCTGTCGTAATACGTTTTTGACGTGACAAAAAGGAGGACATCGTCACTTGGAGATATCAAAATCTTACTATTTGGTTCCATCGTTTGTGATGACATTATTACTTAAGGATGATGCTTATCTGAGGTGTGGACAATTTGTGTCGATTATGTTGCTCATTTTTAAATTGAAGGAAAATAGTTGTGCCAATTTTTTTGCAGCAATGTCTGTACTCCACAAGATACTCAATATGGCTTAAAATAGAAAGCAATTGTTTTATTTTGGCAAGAGCTAAAATCACATGTCTTTGTCCAGCATGTGTTTAGAGATAAAGGGTTTGTTTATGATCTACTTGCTTTACTTATGTCCAGCCATTTTGAACTTAAACATTTAACAGAAAACAAGAAATTTCACACTTGGCTTTTGCCTAAACTACTTAATAACCAAAAGCTATGAAAAACAGCTTTGTGTTTTTACACTGAAACTTATTTTAGTGCTGTCTTTATTTGTTGTTTTGCCCAATTGCCAAAATAGAGTTGTGACTCTAAATATTAGCCTAGTCCTTGTTTAACGCATGACCTAGCATTGTTAGCAGTGTAAGTTATTACTTACCACATTTGTTGTATGTGTAAAACTATGCTCTATCCCTGATGTAGGTTATACATCATGTGTTGACTTAGTCTAAATGATTGGGTTGTCTTTGTTGTGCGAGAATGTAGTTTACGTTAGTTAGGCCCAAGTACAAAGTAACATGTTTTGCTACAGTGAAAACAGGACCCAAAATGATGGCTCTGCTTACCGCGGACTTATGTAGGTACGGCCCATAGATTTACATACTTTAAGTGTGAATTTCTGTGGATAAGCAGTGCCACGAAATTAGAACCTGTTCTTTTACTAACATGCATGAATGTTAAGCATGTAAACAGCTTTCAAAAAAAATAATGCGAGAAATTAAGAAGTATAATGTACATCAACGTTTCTTTTAATCATTTATTAACCAAAAGTCAAAGTACAAGTGACAAAATTTGTTTCCAATTTGCATTTATACATTGATTGGTTTATTTTTATAATGCATGTGACTGGCTTTTGTATTCTACGGCATGTACTTGTACCATATATTAAATATATATAACCAGGAATATGAATTTGATAAGGGATAACCGTTCTAATGACTTTGAAACAACAAATTTATGTTCTCTTTTAATTTATTTATTTTTATAAAGGACCCAGTTTTAACTCTATACTTTATCCTCTATATTAAAACATGCTGTGTTAAACAAACTGTTAAACTGAATTAGAAATGGATCAAGGATGAAGGATTCAGTACAATGTTAAGAACGATTTAATGTAAAACAACATTTTGATTTGGCATAAAGTTCACCTAAACAACTCATTGATTTTTACTGTCTGCATTGTAAGTGAAGTTAAGGCATTTATACCATTTTCGTACCACATGGAGATTCTAAATGGTTGCTGTAATTTTGAAATAGGGGGTAAATTTCAAAGTTCTACGCTTTCGAGTTAGAATTGACCTGGTTTCTGGTCCCAGGGGGGTTGACCCATTTATGGGTCTGTATGATCTGGAGTCTGTGTCAAAATAACCAACAAATGGGTCGAACTGATGCAGAATCTGAGCTAAATCTCTTCTTTTTTTAAAACTAGTTTTCCGGGTCAGCCTGACCCAGATACGGGCCAGGCCCTTGGGACCCAGGATCCGGTTCAATTCATAACTCAGGAGTTTTGGGAGTGTGTTTTAAAAAGTGCAGATACGTTTACCTTGAGGAGAACCAGAGCCACTAATAGCAGAAACTACCGCTCAAATTTTTTTTGTTCAGCAAAAACAAGCTTGACAATAGTCACAGAAGGTATATGTGACATGATAATTTGGCTGATAAACATAATCTGGTAAGCATAACTTTGTTGTGCTTAGCTACTCTTTTTTTGCCCTGTAAAACTGGGCACAGATTATCAGCCGAAATAAAATTTGATTCACAATGTAGTGGTTCCATTTTTAATTTTTTTTTTTTGGTACCAGGTTACCATCAAATATGTTTTTTCCCCACACAAAGGGCAGTGAAACAAGCAAACCAATCTTAAGGGTAGGCATAGACCTTAATGCATGTATGTAGAAGACTTTATCTGAAGCAGAAACTGTTAAAAGTAACATCGGCCATGTACTATAGGCAAAGTATACACAATGTGAGAAACGTTTCTTGCAGTAACATTGAACTTGTTTTAAATAACTCTCTCTCTAAAACAACAATCATTTGAAGGGAACCGTTTCTCAAAATGCTATGCAGTGCTCTTACCAAGTAAGTGTTTATGGTGATTTATTTAAAACACTTGTTTCCATCGGGCTACGGAGTGGTAGGAAATGGAAAAAACAAACAGATACCTTAGTTCTGTCACAACACGCTTTCTTCTGTCTCCTCAATGACCAGGGCCTATAGCTCTGCTTTACAGGGCGCTGTAAGCGCTTAATTCTGAAATTGGACCCAGTTCAGATGTTAATCCCTTTTGCTAAGTTGAATTAATTGTGAAATCGGCATATTAATTGTATAAATTAAAATAGTGTATTGCATGCTTGCACGGAAATTCTCCTCCAGTGTAGGACCAAGAAACTGATGACTTGAATTGATTTGATTTTAATTTAATACGAATGCCATGTGTATCAGGTCTGCTTACACACAATGACAACGAATATTTATTTATAGTTTCACGTATAGAGGGACCAGACTATACCTTCAAGCCTCAGTTTGGTGACATTGAGTTAGATAGATGAAGGGTGTTCACACCAGGATAAAGATCTCTTTAGATTTCAGTATTTCTCAACAAATTTCGTGTTGTTATCCATTCATAAAAATAAACGACAATGAAAACGTCTGAAACCTTACGTGTGTTTGTAGACTCATAGTATAACTTAACATGTGTACACTTGACCCCACATACATTATGAAGCCAAAGCCTTTTGGTTATACTAAAATATAACTGTTTTTATTTTCCAACAATTTCTGGTCAATTACCACTTTGGCAAAGTACGATATGTAAAACCTGAAAATGCAATACTTAATCATGAATTAGCCACTTTTGAGTTAGTTACTCAATGGCATTATTTCACGTACACGAAATTTTCATAAAGGTCAGCCCCCTCTGTCCCGAAAAAAAATCTTGGCATACCTTTTTGGTCTACGTCCAAATCAACTTGCATAGCCCCTTTAATAGTTTTGGTTTGTTTATGAAGTGCGCCCTCTCTAGATCAAATGAATACAGTTTTACATGGAGGGGAACTACAGTGTACTGTTATGATTATCGTTTTCCAAACTTCGACCAAGAAATGTTCCTTTTGATACAAACTATGACGCTGTAAGGTTTATCTGGCTGTCCATCAAAGGCAAGAGAATCACTGGATGTTATAAAGGTACGTTTTGGATTGAAATATAGGCAGATTTTTGAAGGGTTTTCTGTTTCATTTTTGATAATGGAGGTAGAGACTAGAGGTTGACGTTATTGTAAATAATACCGTTGTTGAACCAACCGTAGCCCCATTTATAGTGCCAGACTATATTGATCATTATTTCAATTTGTAAGACACCACAAACAAACTCACAATCTTCACACGATCACTCGTCCCGTTCCCGTTGCTCTGTTGCTATGGACAAGTTAATGTCTGTCGCCATATTTAATAAGAACAAGTACAATGATACAGAGTGGATTGGCCCTATTCATCTGGGGATATAAATGTATCAGCCATCAGAGGAATGAGGCTGCCTGTGGATTCACGCCTCCTCTAATTCAATACCAATCTTGTTAAAGCACCTTAAGTTTATTGTCCTTGTTGTCGTCATTCTTTTTGTCCAGTGGCCACTTATTCTTCACTTTTATTTCTTACGCACCTTGCCTGTGACGTCACTTCTGCACCATTCTAGTATTAGCTTCAGCTGAATAAGGATATCACCACTCAAGAGTCAAGACTACACTGTAGTAACCACCACAAGTGTTTAGTGTAGTATGCAATTATTGACTGCTTGGAGTGCATGATTGATTGAAACTTTGACTCCTGAGTTGATCCTCGGCTTGTTCTATTTTTCCAAGGCAAAGCCAAGGGGAAAATAGACTGTTCCGGGGATCACCAAGGGATTGGTACTCGATAGTTTTAACCATAGCACAAGTAAATGCAGCCAATAGGGTTCATTTGTTTTATAACACCCCATACAAACATTGTGTCTAGAAGTCTAGGTACCACAAACCAATCCAGAGGCAAAATCTTTGTAAATCGTGTTGTGTAATAATACAATATTGAAAGTAACACAGTTATAAGGCTCCTATTGGCATTATACAAAAATGTGTTCTATGGTAATGACAAAGTTTCTAATGATCGTTAATTGACATGTTAATTGTTGGTTTAAAGGCCAGCATCTAGCCATGCTTGCTTACCAACATTATTGACAGTTTGTACTTTTTAGGCATTTGATCTCGGCTTGTGCTTTTAGTATTTTTTGTTTATGACTCTTTCTATCTCTTTTAACATTTGGCAGTTGTATTTGTGTGATTGAATTCCGAGCAAGTCCAGTCTGTGCCAACATCTGAAAAGCTAACTCTAGGTACTATTGAGGGTCTCAGAGTGAAGTTGATGGAAAAACAGAGTCATAAAATTACTTTGAGGAGCTCACCTGTTAGTGATAAAGCTGTGAGATGAGGCAGAAGTTGATCAAGAGTGGAGACACCTCAGAATAGAACCAGTTGATAGAGAGATATCCCCAGAGGTGTGCAACATGTTTTACAGGTCAAAATCATCACGTCTTCTTCTTTTTTTCTCCCTTTTAGGAAACTTACGTTTTCTCTCCTTAAAACTTTTGATCAAAATGTTTACAATGCTTGATTTTTTTTAAAACAAATCATCAACAGCTCTTGTAAACAGATATTCAACAGTTTTCTAACTAAACTAAGAATTTCAAGTTTAATATTCACAATTTAGGAGTTTGTTTGTCTGTTTGTTTGTCTGGTTGTTTTTAGCTTTTGTGTGTGTTTTTTTTTTATTGTTTGATTGTTAGTGTGGGTGTTTTTTTGTTTTTTTGTTTGTTTGTTTGTTTTTGTGGGTTTTCTTTGTGGGTTTTTTTTTTTGGGGGGGGGAGAACCCGTGAGATTACAGAATGGCAACCAATTATAATGATGTTCACAAAGACAATAATCAGGTTGCTGTTCCCTTTTTACAACCTTTACTTGAAAATTAGTTAATGTTTTACTGTTTATTTTTGTGTGTACAGGAAGAGTCAATATTGTTCACACAGTGAGCTTTGTAATCTACATCAGGAAAGGAAAGCCACTCTGCAGCCATCTGTAGAATGCAACAACAAACTTCAGTTCCAGTTGATTAGGTGTTCGGGCATTCCGCCCGAACAACTCTTTGTTATTGTTCGGTTTTTGATTCTTCTTCTTTGTTTTACTTCTCAGTGGGCTTTGTCCGCAAGCAAACGCATACAAATATATAAGAACTATTAAATAAATAAAATATAAAGATTATTTTTAGCTAGGAGAAAACATATTATTTTAGTTAACTCATTACAGATCAATTAAATTTCACCAATAAAAACTGAAAATTAATATATACTTCATCTACATCAATGCAAACAAAAATAAAACATAAAATAAATGGTTCAGTCAACATAAGAAATTTTAACAATGCCTTGAAGGAATAAATGTTTAAAAAAGTCTTGTTATCTGACCTGAAGTTTCATTGAATTTAACTGCACGCTCGTGTTTTTTTAAAAGAAATTTTAACAATGCCTTGAAGGAATAAATGTTTTAAAAAAAGTCTTGTTATCTGACCTGAAGTTTCATTGAATTTAACTGCACGCTTGTGTTTTTTTAAAATAAATTTTAACAATGCCTTGAAGGAATAAATGTTAAAAAAGGCTTGTTATCTGACCTGAAGTTTCATTGAATTTAACTGCACGCTTGTGTTTTTTTTAAAAGAAATTTTAACAATGCCTTGAAGGAATAAATGTAAACAAAAGTCTTGTTATCTGACCTGAAGACCTGAAGTTTCATTGAATTTAACTGCACGCTTGTGGTTTTTTTAAAAGAAATTTTAACACTTTTAACAAGGAATAAATAAATTAAAAGTCTTGTTATCTGACCTGAGGTTACATAGAATTTAATTGCACGCTTATGTTTTTTTTAAATGGAATTTTAACACTTTTAACAAGGAATAAATGAATAAAAAGTCTTGTTATCTGACCTGAGGTTACATATAATTTAATTGCACGCTTGTGTTTTTTTAAAAGAAATGTTAACACTTTTAACAAGGAATAAATAAATAAAAAGTCTTGTTATCTGACCTGAGGTTACATAGAATTTAATTGCACGCTTGTGTTTTTTTTAAATAAATTTTAACAATGCCTTGAAGGAATAAATGTAAACAAAAGTCTTGTTATCTGACCTGAAGACCTGAAGTTTCATTGAATTTAACTGCACGCTTGTGGTTTTTTTTAAAGAAATTTTAACACTTTTAACAAGGAATAAATAAATTAAAAGTCTTGTTATCTGACCTGAGGTTACATAGAATTTAATTGCACGCTTGTGTTTTTTTAAAAGAAATTTTAACACTTTTAACAAGGAATAAATAAATAAAAAGTCTTGTTATCTGACATGAGGTTACATAGAATTTAATTGCACGCTTGTGTTTTTTTAAAAGAAATTTTAACACTTTTAACAAGGAATAAATAAATAAAAAGTCTTGTTATCTGACCTGAGGTTACATAGAATTTAATTGCACGCTTGTGTTTTTTTAAAAGAAATTTTAACACTTTTAACAAGGAATAAATAAATAAAAAGTCTTGTTATCTGACCTGAGGTTACATAGAATTTAATTGCACGCTTGTTTTTTTTTAAAAGAAATTTTAACACTTTTACCAAGGAATAAATAAATAAAAAGTCTTGTTATCTGACCTGAGGTTACATAGAATTTAATTGCACGCTTGTTTTTTTTTAAAAGAAATTTTAACACTTTTAACAAGGAATAAATAAATAAAAAGTCTTGTTATCTGACCTGAGGTTACATAGAATTTAATTGCACGCTTATGTTTTTTTAAAGGAATGTTAACACTTTTAACAAGGAATAAATAAATAAAAAGTCTTGTTATCTGACCTGGGGTTACATAGAATTTAATTGCACGCTTGTGTTTTTTTTTAAAGAAATTTTAACACTTTTAACAAGGAATAAATAAATTAAAAGTCTTGTTATCTGACCTGAGGTTACATAGAATTTAATTGCACGCTTATGTTTTTTTTAAATGGAATTTTAACACTTTTAACAAGGAATAAATGAATAAAAAGTCTTGTTATCTGACCTGAGGTTACATATAATTTAATTGCACGCTTGTGTTTTTTAAAAAGAAATGTTAACACTTTTAACAAGGAATAAATAAATAAAAAGTCTTGTTATCTGACCTGAGGTTACATAGAATTTAATTGCATGCTTGTGTTTTTTTAAAATAAATTTTAACAATGCCTTGAAGGAATAAATGTAAACAAAAGTCTTGTTATCTGACCTGAAGACCTGAAGTTTCATTGAATTTAACTGCACGCTTGTGGTTTTTTTAAAAGAAATTTTAACACTTTTAACAAGGAATAAATAAATTAAAAGTCTTGTTATCTGACCTGAGGTTACATAGAATTTAATTGCACGCTTGTGTTTTTTTAAAAGAAATTTTAACACTTTTAACAAGGAATAAATAAATAAAAAGTCTTGTTATCTGACCTGAGGTTACATAGAATTTACTTGCACGCTTGTTTTTTTTTTAAAGAAATTTTAACACTTTTAACAAGGAATAAATAAATAAAAAGTCTTGTTATCTGACCTGAGGTTACATAGAATTTCTGAGGTTACATAGAATTTAATTGCACGCTTATGTTTTTTTTAAATGGAATTTTAACACTTTTAACAAGGAATAAATGAATAAAAAGTCTTGTTATCTGACCTGAGGTTACATATAATTTAATTGCACGCTTGTGTTTTTTTAAAAGAAATGTTAACACTTTTAACAAGGAATAAATAAATAAAAAGTCTTGTTATCTGACCTGAGGTTACATAGAATTTAATTGCACGCTTGTGTTTTTTTAAAATAAATTTTAACAATGCCTTGAAGGAATAAATGTAAACAAAAGTCTTGTTATCTGACCTGAAGACCTGAAGTTTCATTGAATTTAACTGCACGCTTGTGGTTTTTTTAAAAGAAATTTTAACACTTTTAACAAGGAATAAATAAATTAAAAGTCTTGTTATCTGACCTGAGGTTACATAGAATTTAATTGCACGCTTGTGTTTTTTTAAAAGAAATTTTAACACTTTTAACAAGGAATAAATAAATAAAAAGTCTTGTTATCTGACCTGAGGTTACATAGAATTTACTTGCACGCTTGTTTTTTTTTTAAAGAAATTTTAACACTTTTAACAAGGAATAAATAAATAAAAAGTCTTGTTATCTGACCTGAGGTTACATAGAATTTAATTGCACGCTTGTGTTTTTTTTTAAACAAATTTTAACACTTTTAACAAGGAATAAATAAATAAAAAGTCTTGTTATCTGACCTGAGGTTACATAGAATTTAATTGCACGCTTGTTTTTTTTTAAAAGAAATTTTAACACTTTTAACAAGGAATAAATAAATAAAAAGTCTTGTTATCTGACCTGAGGTTACATAGAATTTAATTGCACGCTTGTTTTTTTTTTAAAGAAATTTTAACACTTTTAACAAGGAATAAATAAATAAAAAGTCTTGTTATCTGACCTGAGGTTACATAGAATTTAATTGCACGCTTATGTTTTTTTAAAGGAATGTTAACACTTTTAACAAGGAATAAATAAATAAAAAGTCTTGTTATCTGACCTGAGGTTACATAGAATTTAATTGCACGCTTGTGTTTTTTTAAAAGAAATGTTAACACTTTTAACAAGGAATAAATAAATAAAAAGTCTTGTTATCTGACCTGGGGTTACATAGAATTTAATTGCACGCTTGTGTTTTTTTTAAAAGAAATTTTAACACTTTTAACAAGGAATAAATAAATTAAAAGTCTTGTTATCTGACCTGAGGTTACATAGAATTTAATTGCACGCTTATGTTTTTTTTAAATGGAATTTTAACACTTTTAACAAGGAATAAATGAATAAAAAGTCTTGTTATCTGACCTGAGGTTACATATAATTTAATTGCACGCTTGTGTTTTTTTAAAAGAAATGTTAACACTTTTAACAAGGAATAAATAAATAAAAAGTCTTGTTATCTGACCTGAGGTTACATAGAATTTAATTGCACGCTTGTGTTTTTTTAAAATAAATTTTAACAATGCCTTGAAGGAATAAATGAATAAAAAGTCTTGTTATCTGACCTGAGGTTACATATAATTTAATTGCACGCTTGTGTTTTTTTAAAAGAAATTTTAACACTTTTAACAAGGAATAAATAAATAAAAAGTCTTGTTATCTGACCTGAGGTTACATAGAATTTACTTGCACGCTTGGTTTTTTTTTAAAGAAATTTTAACACTTTTAACAAGGAATAAATAAATAAAAAGTCTTGTTATCTGACCTGAGGTTACATAGAATTTAATTGCACGCTTGTGTTTTTTTTTAAACAAATTTTAACACTTTTAACAAGGAATAAATAAATAAAAAGTCTTGTTATCTGACCTGAGGTTACATAGAATTTAATTGCACGCTTGTTTTTTTTTAAAAGAAATTTTAACACTTTTAACAAGGAATAAATAAATAAAAAGTCTTGTTATCTGACCTGAGGTTACATAGAATTTAATTGCACGCTTGTTTTTTTTTTAAAGAAATTTTAACACTTTTAACAAGGAATAAATAAATAAAAAGTCTTGTTATCTGACCTGAGGTTACATAGAATTTAATTGCACGCTTATGTTTTTTTAAAGGAATGTTAACACTTTTAACAAGGAATAAATAAATAAAAAGTCTTGTTATCTGACCTGAGGTTACATAGAATTTAATTGCACGCTTGTGTTTTTTTAAAAGAAATGTTAACACTTTTAACAAGGAATAAATAAATAAAAAGTCTTGTTATCTGACCTGGGGTTACATAGAATTTAATTGCACGCTTGTGTTTTTTTTAAAAGAAATTTTAACACTTTTAACAAGGAATAAATAAATAAAAAGTCTTGTTATCTGACCTGAGGTTACATAGAATTTAATTGCACGCTTATGTTTTTTTAAAGGAATGTTAACACTTTTAACAAGGAATAAATGAATAAAAAGTCTTGTTATCTGACCTGAGGTTACATAGAATTTAATTGCACGCTTGTGTTTTTTTAAAAGAAATGTTAACACTTTTAACAAGGAATAAATAAATAAAAAGTCTTGTTATCTGACCTGAGGTTACATAGAATTTAATTGCACGCTTGTGTTTTTTTTAAATAAATTTTAACAATGCCTTGAAGGAATAAATGAATAAAAAGTCTTGTTATCTGACCTGAGGTTACATATAATTTAATTGCACGCTTGTGTTTTTTTAAAAGAAATTTTAACACTTTTAACAAGGAATAAATAAATAAAAAGTCTTGTTATCTGACCTGAGGTTACATAGAATTTAATTGCACGCTTGTGTTTTTTTAAAAGAAATGTTAACACTTTTAACAAGGAATAAATAAATAAAAAGTCTTGTTATCTGACCTGGGGTTACATAGAATTTAATTGCACGCTTGTGTTTTTTTTAAAAGAAATTTTAACACTTTTAACAAGGAATAAATAAATTAAAAGTCTTGTTATCTGACCTGAGGTTACATAGAATTTAATTGCACGCTTATGTTTTTTTTAAATGGAATTTTAACACTTTTAACAAGGAATAAATGAATAAAAAGTCTTGTTATCTGACCTGAGGTTACATATAATTTAATTGCACGCTTGTGTTTTTTTAAAAGAAATGTTAACACTTTTAACAAGGAATAAATAAATAAAAAGTCTTGTTATCTGACCTGAGGTTACATAGAATTTAATTGCACGCTTGTGTTTTTTTTAAATAAATTTTAACAATGCCTTGAAGGAATAAATGAATAAAAAGTCTTGTTATCTGACCTGAGGTTACATATAATTTAATTGCACGCTTGTGTTTTTTTAAAAGAAATTTTAACACTTTTAACAAGGAATAAATAAATAAAAAGTCTTGTTATCTGACCTGAGGTTACATAGAATTTACTTGCACGCTTGTTTTTTTTTTAAAGAAATTTTAACACTTTTAACAAGGAATAAATAAATAAAAAGTCTTGTTATCTGACCTGAGGTTACATAGAATTTAATTGCACGCTTGTGTTTTTTTTTAAACAAATTTTAACACTTTTAACAAGGAATAAATAAATAAAAAGTCTTGTTATCTGACCTGAGGTTACATAGAATTTACTTGCACGCTTGTTTTTTTTTTAAAGAAATTTTAACACTTTTAACAAGGAATAAATAAATAAAAAGTCTTGTTATCTGACCTGAGGTTACATAGAATTTAATTGCACGCTTGTGTTTTTTTAAAAGAAATGTTAACACTTTTAACAAGGAATAAATAAATAAAAAGTCTTGTTATCTGACCTGAGGTTACATAGAATTTAATTGCATGCTTGTGTTTTTTTAAAATAAATTTTAACAATGCCTTGAAGGAATAAATGTAAACAAAAGTCTTGTTATCTGACCTGAAGACCTGAAGTTTCATTGAATTTAACTGCACGCTTGTGGTTTTTTTAAAAGAAATTTTAACACTTTTAACAAGGAATAAATAAATTAAAAGTCTTGTTATCTGACCTGAGGTTACATAGAATTTAATTGCACGCTTGTGTTTTTTTAAAAGAAATTTTAACACTTTTAACAAGGAATAAATAAATAAAAAGTCTTGTTATCTGACCTGAGGTTACATAGAATTTCTGAGGTTACATAGAATTTAATTGCACGCTTATGTTTTTTTTAAATGGAATTTTAACACTTTTAACAAGGAATAAATGAATAAAAAGTCTTGTTATCTGACCTGAGGTTACATATAATTTAATTGCACGCTTGTGTTTTTTTAAAAGAAATGTTAACACTTTTAACAAGGAATAAATAAATAAAAAGTCTTGTTATCTGACCTGAGGTTACATAGAATTTAATTGCACGCTTGTGTTTTTTTAAAATAAATTTTAACAATGCCTTGAAGGAATAAATGTAAACAAAAGTCTTGTTATCTGACCTGAAGACCTGAAGTTTCATTGAATTTAACTGCACGCTTGTGGTTTTTTTAAAAGAAATTTTAACACTTTTAACAAGGAATAAATAAATTAAAAGTCTTGTTATCTGACCTGAGGTTACATAGAATTTAATTGCACGCTTGTGTTTTTTTAAAAGAAATTTTAACACTTTTAACAAGGAATAAATAAATAAAAAGTCTTGTTATCTGACCTGAGGTTACATAGAATTTACTTGCACGCTTGTTTTTTTTTTAAAGAAATTTTAACACTTTTAACAAGGAATAAATAAATAAAAAGTCTTGTTATCTGACCTGAGGTTACATAGAATTTAATTGCACGCTTGTGTTTTTTTTTAAACAAATTTTAACACTTTTAACAAGGAATAAATAAATAAAAAGTCTTGTTATCTGACCTGAGGTTACATAGAATTTAATTGCACGCTTGTTTTTTTTTAAAAGAAATTTTAACACTTTTAACAAGGAATAAATAAATAAAAAGTCTTGTTATCTGACCTGAGGTTACATAGAATTTAATTGCACGCTTGTTTTTTTTTTAAAGAAATTTTAACACTTTTAACAAGGAATAAATAAATAAAAAGTCTTGTTATCTGACCTGAGGTTACATAGAATTTAATTGCACGCTTATGTTTTTTTAAAGGAATGTTAACACTTTTAACAAGGAATAAATAAATAAAAAGTCTTGTTATCTGACCTGAGGTTACATAGAATTTAATTGCACGCTTGTGTTTTTTTAAAAGAAATGTTAACACTTTTAACAAGGAATAAATAAATAAAAAGTCTTGTTATCTGACCTGGGGTTACATAGAATTTAATTGCACGCTTGTGTTTTTTTTAAAAGAAATTTTAACACTTTTAACAAGGAATAAATAAATTAAAAGTCTTGTTATCTGACCTGAGGTTACATAGAATTTAATTGCACGCTTATGTTTTTTTTAAATGGAATTTTAACACTTTTAACAAGGAATAAATGAATAAAAAGTCTTGTTATCTGACCTGAGGTTACATATAATTTAATTGCACGCTTGTGTTTTTTTAAAAGAAATGTTAACACTTTTAACAAGGAATAAATAAATAAAAAGTCTTGTTATCTGACCTGAGGTTACATAGAATTTAATTGCACGCTTGTGTTTTTTTAAAATAAATTTTAACAATGCCTTGAAGGAATAAATGAATAAAAAGTCTTGTTATCTGACCTGAGGTTACATATAATTTAATTGCACGCTTGTGTTTTTTTAAAAGAAATTTTAACACTTTTAACAAGGAATAAATAAATAAAAAGTCTTGTTATCTGACCTGAGGTTACATAGAATTTACTTGCACGCTTGTTTTTTTTTTAAAGAAATTTTAACACTTTTAACAAGGAATAAATAAATAAAAAGTCTTGTTATCTGACCTGAGGTTACATAGAATTTAATTGCACGCTTGTGTTTTTTTTTAAACAAATTTTAACACTTTTAACAAGGAATAAATAAATAAAAAGTCTTGTTATCTGACCTGAGGTTACATAGAATTTAATTGCACGCTTGTTTTTTTTTAAAAGAAATTTTAACACTTTTAACAAGGAATAAATAAATAAAAAGTCTTGTTATCTGACCTGAGGTTACATAGAATTTAATTGCACGCTTGTTTTTTTTTTAAAGAAATTTTAACACTTTTAACAAGGAATAAATAAATAAAAAGTCTTGTTATCTGACCTGAGGTTACATAGAATTTAATTGCACGCTTATGTTTTTTTAAAGGAATGTTAACACTTTTAACAAGGAATAAATAAATAAAAAGTCTTGTTATCTGACCTGAGGTTACATAGAATTTAATTGCACGCTTGTGTTTTTTTAAAAGAAATGTTAACACTTTTAACAAGGAATAAATAAATAAAAAGTCTTGTTATCTGACCTGGGGTTACATAGAATTTAATTGCACGCTTGTGTTTTTTTTAAAAGAAATTTTAACACTTTTAACAAGGAATAAATAAATAAAAAGTCTTGTTATCTGACCTGAGGTTACATAGAATTTAATTGCACGCTTATGTTTTTTTAAAGGAATGTTAACACTTTTAACAAGGAATAAATGAATAAAAAGTCTTGTTATCTGACCTGAGGTTACATAGAATTTAATTGCACGCTTGTGTTTTTTTAAAAGAAATGTTAACACTTTTAACAAGGAATAAATAAATAAAAAGTCTTGTTATCTGACCTGAGGTTACATAGAATTTAATTGCACGCTTGTGTTTTTTTTAAATAAATTTTAACAATGCCTTGAAGGAATAAATGAATAAAAAGTCTTGTTATCTGACCTGAGGTTACATATAATTTAATTGCACGCTTGTGTTTTTTTAAAAGAAATTTTAACACTTTTAACAAGGAATAAATAAATAAAAAGTCTTGTTATCTGACCTGAGGTTACATAGAATTTAATTGCACGCTTGTGTTTTTTTAAAAGAAATGTTAACACTTTTAACAAGGAATAAATAAATAAAAAGTCTTGTTATCTGACCTGGGGTTACATAGAATTTAATTGCACGCTTGTGTTTTTTTTAAAAGAAATTTTAACACTTTTAACAAGGAATAAATAAATTAAAAGTCTTGTTATCTGACCTGAGGTTACATAGAATTTAATTGCACGCTTATGTTTTTTTTAAATGGAATTTTAACACTTTTAACAAGGAATAAATGAATAAAAAGTCTTGTTATCTGACCTGAGGTTACATATAATTTAATTGCACGCTTGTGTTTTTTTAAAAGAAATGTTAACACTTTTAACAAGGAATAAATAAATAAAAAGTCTTGTTATCTGACCTGAGGTTACATAGAATTTAATTGCACGCTTGTGTTTTTTTAAAATAAATTTTAACAATGCCTTGAAGGAATAAATGAATAAAAAGTCTTGTTATCTGACCTGAGGTTACATATAATTTAATTGCACGCTTGTGTTTTTTTAAAAGAAATTTTAACACTTTTAACAAGGAATAAATAAATAAAAAGTCTTGTTATCTGACCTGAGGTTACATAGAATTTACTTGCACGCTTGTTTTTTTTTTAAAGAAATTTTAACACTTTTAACAAGGAATAAATAAATAAAAAGTCTTGTTATCTGACCTGAGGTTACATAGAATTTAATTGCACGCTTGTGTTTTTTTTTAAACAAATTTTAACACTTTTAACAAGGAATAAATAAATAAAAAGTCTTGTTATCTGACCTGAGGTTACATAGAATTTACTTGCACGCTTGTTTTTTTTTTAAAGAAATTTTAACACTTTTAACAAGGAATAAATAAATAAAAAGTCTTGTTATCTGACCTGAGGTTACATAGAATTTAATTGCACGCTTGTGTTTTTTTAAAAGAAATGTTAACACTTTTAACAAGGAATAAATAAATAAAAAGTCTTGTTATCTGACCTGGGGTTACATAGAATTTAATTGCACGCTTGTGTTTTTTTTAAAAGAAATTTTAACACTTTTAACAAGGAATAAATAAATTAAAAGTCTTGTTATCTGACCTGAGGTTACATAGAATTTAATTGCACGCTTATGTTTTTTTTAAATGGAATTTTAACACTTTTAACAAGGAATAAATGAATAAAAAGTCTTGTTATCTGACCTGAGGTTACATATAATTTAATTGCACGCTTGTGTTTTTTTAAAAGAAATGTTAACACTTTTAACAAGGAATAAATAAATAAAAAGTCTTGTTATCTGACCTGAGGTTACATAGAATTTAATTGCACGCTTGTGTTTTTTTTAAATAAATTTTAACAATGCCTTGAAGGAATAAATGAATAAAAAGTCTTGTTATCTGACCTGAGGTTACATATAATTTAATTGCACGCTTGTGTTTTTTTAAAAGAAATTTTAACACTTTTAACAAGGAATAAATAAATAAAAAGTCTTGTTATCTGACCTGAGGTTACATAGAATTTACTTGCACGCTTGGTTTTTTTTTAAAGAAATTTTAACACTTTTAACAAGGAATAAATAAATAAAAAGTCTTGTTATCTGACCTGAGGTTACATAGAATTTAATTGCACGCTTGTGTTTTTTTTTAAACAAATTTTAACACTTTTAACAAGGAATAAATAAATAAAAAGTCTTGTTATCTGACCTGAGGTTACATAGAATTTAATTGCACGCTTGTTTTTTTTTAAAAGAAATTTTAACACTTTTAACAAGGAATAAATAAATAAAAAGTCTTGTTATCTGACCTGAGGTTACATAGAATTTAATTGCACGCTTGTGTTTTTTTAAAAGAAATTTTAACACTTTTAACAAGGAATAAATAAATAAAAAGTCTTGTTATCTGACCTGAGGTTACATAGAATTTAATTGCACGCTTATGTTTTTTTAAAGGAATGTTAACACTTTTAACAAGGAATAAATAAATAAAAAGTCTTGTTATCTGACCTGAGGTTACATAGAATTTAATTGCACGCTTGTGTTTTTTTAAAAGAAATGTTAACACTTTTAACAAGGAATAAATAAATAAAAAGTCTTGTTATCTGACCTGGGGTTACATAGAATTTAATTGCACGCTTGTGTTTTTTTTAAAAGAAATTTTAACACTTTTAACAAGGAATAAATAAATTAAAAGTCTTGTTATCTGACCTGAGGTTACATAGAATTTAATTGCACGCTTATGTTTTTTTTAAATGGAATTTTAACACTTTTAACAAGGAATAAATGAATAAAAAGTCTTGTTATCTGACCTGAGGTTACATAGAATTTAATTGCACGCTTGTGTTTTTTTAAAATAAATTTTAACAATGCCTTGAAGGAATAAATGTAAACAAAAGTCTTGTTATCTGACCTGAAGACCTGAAGTTTCATTGAATTTAACTGCACGCTTGTGGTTTTTTTAAAAGAAATTTTAACACTTTTAACAAGGAATAAATAAATTAAAAGTCTTGTTATCTGACCTGAGGTTACATAGAATTTAATTGCACGCTTGTGTTTTTTTAAAAGAAATTTTAACACTTTTAACAAGGAATAAATAAATAAAAAGTCTTGTTATCTGACCTGAGGTTACATAGAATTTACTTGCACGCTTGTTTTTTTTTTAAAGAAATTTTAACACTTTTAACAAGGAATAAATAAATAAAAAGTCTTGTTATCTGACCTGAGGTTACATAGAATTTAATTGCACGCTTGTGTTTTTTTAAAAGAAATGTTAACACTTTTAACAAGGAATAAATAAATAAAAAGTCTTGTTATCTGACCTGGGGTTACATAGAATTTAATTGCACGCTTGTGTTTTTTTTAAAAGAAATTTTAACACTTTTAACAAGGAATAAATAAATTAAAAGTCTTGTTATCTGACCTGAGGTTACATAGAATTTAATTGCACGCTTATGTTTTTTTTAAATGGAATTTTAACACTTTTAACAAGGAATAAATGAATAAAAAGTCTTGTTATCTGACCTGAGGTTACATAGAATTTAATTGCACGCTTGTGTTTTTTTAAAATAAATTTTAACAATGCCTTGAAGGAATAAATGTAAACAAAAGTCTTGTTATCTGACCTGAAGACCTGAAGTTTCATTGAATTTAACTGCACGCTTGTGGTTTTTTTAAAAGAAATTTTAACACTTTTAACAAGGAATAAATAAATTAAAAGTCTTGTTATCTGACCTGAGGTTACATAGAATTTAATTGCACGCTTGTGTTTTTTTAAAAGAAATTTTAACACTTTTAACAAGGAATAAATAAATAAAAAGTCTTGTTATCTGACCTGAGGTTACATAGAATTTACTTGCACGCTTGTTTTTTTTTTAAAGAAATTTTAACACTTTTAACAAGGAATAAATAAATAAAAAGTCTTGTTATCTGACCTGAGGTTACATAGAATTTAATTGCACGCTTGTGTTTTTTTTAAAACAAATTTTAACACTTTTAACAAGGAATAAATAAATAAAAAGTCTTGTTATCTGACCTGAGGTTACATAGAATTTAATTGCACGCTTGTTTTTTTTTAAAAGAAATTTTAACACTTTTAACAAGGAATAAATAAATAAAAAGTCTTGTTATCTGACCTGAGGTTACATAGAATTTAATTGCACGCTTGTTTTTTTTTTAAAGAAATTTTAACACTTTTAACAAGGAATAAATAAATAAAAAGTCTTGTTATCTGACCTGAGGTTACATAGAATTTAATTGCACGCTTGTTTTTTTTTTAAAGAAATTTTAACACTTTTAACAAGGAATAAATAAATAAAAAGTCTTGTTATCTGACCTGAGGTTACATAGAATTTAATTGCACGCTTGTTTTTTTTTAAAAGAAATTTTAACACTTTTAACAAGGAATAAATAAATAAAAAGTCTTGTTATCTGACCTGAGGTTACATAGAATTTAATTGCACGCTTGTGTTTTTTTAAAAGAAATGTTAACACTTTTAACAAGGAATAAATAAATAAAAAGTCTTGTTATCTGACCTGGGGTTACATAGAATTTAATTGCACGCTTGTGTTTTTTTTAAAAGAAATTTTAACACTTTTAACAAGGTATAAATAAATTAAAAGTCTTGTTATCTGACCTGAGGTTACATAGAATTTAATTGCACGCTTGTGTTTTTTTAAAAGAAATTTTAACACTTTTAACAAGGAATAAATAAATAAAAAGTCTTGTTATCTGACCTGGGGTTACATAGAATTTAATTGCACGCTTGTGTTTTTTTTAAAAGAAATTTTAACACTTTTAACAAGGAATAAATAAATTAAAAGTCTTGTTATCTGACCTGAGGTTACATAGAATTTAATTGCACGCTTATGTTTTTTTTAAATGGAATTTTAACACTTTTAACAAGGAATAAATGAATAAAAAGTCTTGTTATCTGACCTGAGGTTACATATAATTTAATTGCACGCTTGTGTTTTTTTAAAAGAAATGTTAACACTTTTAACAAGGAATAAATAAATAAAAAGTCTTGTTATCTGACCTGAGGTTACATAGAATTTAATTGCACGCTTGTGTTTTTTTTAAATAAATTTTAACAATGCCTTGAAGGAATAAATGAATAAAAAGTCTTGTTATCTGACCTGAGGTTACATATAATTTAATTGCACGCTTGTGTTTTTTTAAAAGAAATTTTAACACTTTTAACAAGGAATAAATAAATAAAAAGTCTTGTTATCTGACCTGAGGTTACATAGAATTTACTTGCACGCTTGTTTTTTTTTTAAAGAAATTTTAACACTTTTAACAAGGAATAAATAAATAAAAAGTCTTGTTATCTGACCTGAGGTTACATAGAATTTAATTGCACGCTTGTGTTTTTTTTTAAACAAATTTTAACACTTTTAACAAGGAATAAATAAATAAAAAGTCTTGTTATCTGACCTGAGGTTACATAGAATTTAATTGCACGCTTGTTTTTTTTTAAAAGAAATTTTAACACTTTTAACAAGGAATAAATAAATAAAAAGTCTTGTTATCTGACCTGAGGTTACATAGAATTTAATTGCACGCTTGTGTTTTTTTAAAAGAAATTTTAACACTTTTAACAAGGAATAAATAAATAAAAAGTCTTGTTATCTGACCTGAGGTTACATAGAATTTAATTGCACGCTTATGTTTTTTTAAAGGAATGTTAACACTTTTAACAAGGAATAAATAAATAAAAAGTCTTGTTATCTGACCTGAGGTTACATAGAATTTAATTGCACGCTTGTGTTTTTTTAAAAGAAATGTTAACACTTTTAACAAGGAATAAATAAATAAAAAGTCTTGTTATCTGACCTGGGGTTACATAGAATTTAATTGCACGCTTGTGTTTTTTTTAAAAGAAATTTTAACACTTTTAACAAGGAATAAATAAATTAAAAGTCTTGTTATCTGACCTGAGGTTACATAGAATTTAATTGCACGCTTATGTTTTTTTTAAATGGAATTTTAACACTTTTAACAAGGAATAAATGAATAAAAAGTCTTGTTATCTGACCTGAGGTTACATAGAATTTAATTGCACGCTTGTGTTTTTTTAAAATAAATTTTAACAATGCCTTGAAGGAATAAATGTAAACAAAAGTCTTGTTATCTGACCTGAAGACCTGAAGTTTCATTGAATTTAACTGCACGCTTGTGGTTTTTTTAAAAGAAATTTTAACACTTTTAACAAGGAATAAATAAATTAAAAGTCTTGTTATCTGACCTGAGGTTACATAGAATTTAATTGCACGCTTGTGTTTTTTTAAAAGAAATTTTAACACTTTTAACAAGGAATAAATAAATAAAAAGTCTTGTTATCTGACCTGAGGTTACATAGAATTTACTTGCACGCTTGTTTTTTTTTTAAAGAAATTTTAACACTTTTAACAAGGAATAAATAAATAAAAAGTCTTGTTATCTGACCTGAGGTTACATAGAATTTAATTGCACGCTTGTGTTTTTTTAAAAGAAATGTTAACACTTTTAACAAGGAATAAATAAATAAAAAGTCTTGTTATCTGACCTGGGGTTACATAGAATTTAATTGCACGCTTGTGTTTTTTTTAAAAGAAATTTTAACACTTTTAACAAGGAATAAATAAATTAAAAGTCTTGTTATCTGACCTGAGGTTACATAGAATTTAATTGCACGCTTATGTTTTTTTTAAATGGAATTTTAACACTTTTAACAAGGAATAAATGAATAAAAAGTCTTGTTATCTGACCTGAGGTTACATAGAATTTAATTGCACGCTTGTGTTTTTTTAAAATAAATTTTAACAATGCCTTGAAGGAATAAATGTAAACAAAAGTCTTGTTATCTGACCTGAAGACCTGAAGTTTCATTGAATTTAACTGCACGCTTGTGGTTTTTTTAAAAGAAATTTTAACACTTTTAACAAGGAATAAATAAATTAAAAGTCTTGTTATCTGACCTGAGGTTACATAGAATTTAATTGCACGCTTGTGTTTTTTTAAAAGAAATTTTAACACTTTTAACAAGGAATAAATAAATAAAAAGTCTTGTTATCTGACCTGAGGTTACATAGAATTTACTTGCACGCTTGTTTTTTTTTTAAAGAAATTTTAACACTTTTAACAAGGAATAAATAAATAAAAAGTCTTGTTATCTGACCTGAGGTTACATAGAATTTAATTGCACGCTTGTGTTTTTTTTAAAACAAATTTTAACACTTTTAACAAGGAATAAATAAATAAAAAGTCTTGTTATCTGACCTGAGGTTACATAGAATTTAATTGCACGCTTGTTTTTTTTTAAAAGAAATTTTAACACTTTTAACAAGGAATAAATAAATAAAAAGTCTTGTTATCTGACCTGAGGTTACATAGAATTTAATTGCACGCTTGTTTTTTTTTTAAAGAAATTTTAACACTTTTAACAAGGAATAAATAAATAAAAAGTCTTGTTATCTGACCTGAGGTTACATAGAATTTAATTGCACGCTTGTTTTTTTTTTAAAGAAATTTTAACACTTTTAACAAGGAATAAATAAATAAAAAGTCTTGTTATCTGACCTGAGGTTACATAGAATTTAATTGCACGCTTGTTTTTTTTTAAAAGAAATTTTAACACTTTTAACAAGGAATAAATAAATAAAAAGTCTTGTTATCTGACCTGAGGTTACATAGAATTTAATTGCACGCTTGTGTTTTTTTAAAAGAAATGTTAACACTTTTAACAAGGAATAAATAAATAAAAAGTCTTGTTATCTGACCTGGGGTTACATAGAATTTAATTGCACGCTTGTGTTTTTTTTAAAAGAAATTTTAACACTTTTAACAAGGTATAAATAAATTAAAAGTCTTGTTATCTGACCTGAGGTTACATAGAATTTAATTGCACGCTTGTGTTTTTTTAAAAGAAATTTTAACACTTTTAACAAGGAATAAATAAATAAAAAGTCTTGTTATCTGACCTGAGGTTACATAGAATTTAATTGCACGCTTGTTTTTTTTTAAAAGAAATTTTAACACTTTTAACAAGGAATAAATAAATAAAAAGTCTTGTTATCTGACCTGAGGTTACATAGAATTTAATTGCACGCTTGTTTTTTTTTTTTAGAAATTTTAACACTTTTAACAAGGAATAAATAAATAAAAAGTCTTGTTATCTGACCTGAGGTTACATAGAATTTAATTGCACGCTTATGTTTTTTTAAAGGAATGTTAACACTTTTAACAAGGAATAAATAAATAAAAAGTCTTGTTATCTGACCTGAGGTTACATAGAATTTAATTGCACGCTTGTGTTTTTTTAAAAGAAATGTTAACACTTTTAACAAGGAATAAATAAATAAAAAGTCTTGTTATCTGACCTGGGGTTACATAGAATTTAATTGCACGCTTGTGTTTTTTTTAAAAGAAATTTTAACACTTTTAACAAGGAATAAATAAATTAAAAGTCTTGTTATCTGACCTGAGGTTACATAGAATTTAATTGCACGCTTATGTTTTTTTTAAATGGAATTTTAACACTTTTAACAAGGAATAAATGAATAAAAAGTCTTGTTATCTGACCTGAGGTTACATAGAATTTAATTGCACGCTTATGTTTTTTTAAAGGAATGTTAACACTTTTAACAAGGAATAAATAAATAAAAAGTCTTGTTATCTGACCTGAGGTTACATAGAATTTAATTGCACGCTTGTGTTTTTTTAAAAGAAATGTTAACACTTTTAACAAGGAATAAATAAATAAAAAGTCTTGTTATCTGACCTGGGGTTACATAGAATTTAATTGCACGCTTGTGTTTTTTTTAAAAGAAATTTTAACACTTTTAACAAGGAATAAATAAATAAAAAGTCTTGTTATCTGACCTGAGGTTACATAGAATTTAATTGCACGCTTATGTTTTTTTAAAGGAATGTTAACACTTTTAACAAGGAATAAATAAATAAAAAGTCTTGTTATCTGACCTGAGGTTACATAGAATTTAATTGCACGCTTGTGTTTTTTTAAAAGAAATGTTAACACTTTTAACAAGGAATAAATAAATAAAAAGTCTTGTTATCTGACCTGGGGTTACATAGAATTTAATTGCACGCTTGTGTTTTTTTTAAAAGAAATTTTAACACTTTTAACAAGGAATAAATAAATTAAAAGTCTTGTTATCTGACCTGAGGTTACATAGAATTTAATTGCACGCTTATGTTTTTTTTAAATGGAATTTTAACACTTTTAACAAGGAATAAATGAATAAAAAGTCTTGTTATCTGACCTGAGGTTACATAGAATTTAATTGCACGCTTGTGTTTTTTTAAAATAAATTTTAACAATGCCTTGAAGGAATAAATGTAAACAAAAGTCTTGTTATCTGACCTGAAGACCTGAAGTTTCATTGAATTTAACTGCACGCTTGTGGTTTTTTTAAAAGAAATTTTAACACTTTTAACAAGGAATAAATAAATTAAAAGTCTTGTTATCTGACCTGAGGTTACATAGAATTTAATTGCACGCTTGTGTTTTTTTAAAAGAAATTTTAACACTTTTAACAAGGAATAAATAAATAAAAAGTCTTGTTATCTGACCTGAGGTTACATAGAATTTACTTGCACGCTTGTTTTTTTTTTTAAGAAATTTTAACACTTTTAACAAGGAATAAATAAATAAAAAGTCTTGTTATCTGACCTGAGGTTACATAGAATTTAATTGCACGCTTGTGTTTTTTTAAAAGAAATGTTAACACTTTTAACAAGGAATAAATAAATAAAAAGTCTTGTTATCTGACCTGGGGTTACATAGAATTTAATTGCACGCTTGTGTTTTTTTTAAAAGAAATTTTAACACTTTTAACAAGGAATAAATAAATTAAAAGTCTTGTTATCTGACCTGAGGTTACATAGAATTTAATTGCACGCTTATGTTTTTTTTAAATGGAATTTTAACACTTTTAACAAGGAATAAATGAATAAAAAGTCTTGTTATCTGACCTGAGGTTACATAGAATTTAATTGCACGCTTGTGTTTTTTTAAAATAAATTTTAACAATGCCTTGAAGGAATAAATGTAAACAAAAGTCTTGTTATCTGACCTGAAGACCTGAAGTTTCATTGAATTTAACTGCACGCTTGTGGTTTTTTTAAAAGAAATTTTAACACTTTTAACAAGGAATAAATAAATAAAAAGTCTTGTTATCTGACCTGAGGTTACATAGAATTTAATTGCACGCTTATGTTTTTTTAAAGGAATGTTAACACTTTTAACAAGGAATAAATAAATAAAAAGTCTTGTTATCTGACCTGAGGTTACATAGAATTTAATTGCACGCTTGTGTTTTTTTAAAAGAAATGTTAACACTTTTAACAAGGAATAAATAAATAAAAAGTCTTGTTATCTGACCTGGGGTTACATAGAATTTAATTGCACGCTTGTGTTTTTTTTAAAAGAAATTTTAACACTTTTAACAAGGAATAAATAAATTAAAAGTCTTGTTATCTGACCTGAGGTTACATAGAATTTAATTGCACGCTTGTGTTTTTTTAAAAGAAATGTTAACACTTTTAACAAGGAATAAATAAATAAAAAGTCTTGTTATCTGACCTGAGGTTACATAGAATTTAATTGCACGCTTGTGTTTTTTTTAAAACAAATTTTAACACTTTTAACAAGGAATAAATAAATAAAAAGTCTTGTTATCTGACCTGAGGTTACATAGAATTTAATTGCACGCTTGTTTTTTTTTTAAAGAAATTTTAACACTTTTAACAAGGAATAAATAAATAAAAAGTCTTGTTATCTGACCTGAGGTTACATAGAATTTAATTGCACGCTTGTTTTTTTTTTTAAGAAATTTTAACACTTTTAACAAGGAATAAATAAATAAAAAGTCTTGTTATCTGACCTGAGGTTACATAGAATTTAATTGCACGCTTGTTTTTTTTTTAAAGAAATTTTAACACTTTTAACAAGGAATAAATAAATAAAAAGTCTTGTTATCTGACCTGAGGTTACATAGAATTTAATTGCACGCTTGTTTTTTTTTTAAAGAAATTTTAACACTTTTAACAAGGAATAAATAAATAAAAAGTCTTGTTATCTGACCTGAGGTTACATAGAATTTAATTGCACGCTTATGTTTTTTTAAAGGAATGTTAACACTTTTAACAAGGAATAAATAAATAAAAAGTCTTGTTATCTGACCTGAGGTTACATAGAATTTAATTGCACGCTTGTGTTTTTTTAAAAGAAATGTTAACACTTTTAACAAGGAATAAATAAATAAAAAGTCTTGTTATCTGACCTGGGGTTACATAGAATTTAATTGCACGCTTGTGTTTTTTTTAAAAGAAATTTTAACACTTTTAACAAGGTATAAATAAATTAAAAGTCTTGTTATCTGACCTGAGGTTACATAGAATTTAATTGCACGCTTGTGTTTTTTTAAAAGAAATGTTAACACTTTTAACAAGGAATAAATAAATAAAAAGTCTTGTTATCTGACCTGAGGTTACATAGAATTTAATTGCACGCTTGTGTTTTTTTAAAAGAAATGTTAACACTTTTAACAAGGAATAAATAAATAAAAAGTCTTGTTATCTGACCTGGGGTTACATAGAATTTAATTGCACGCTTGTGTTTTTTTTAAAAGAAATTTTAACACTTTTAACAAGGTATAAATAAATTAAAAGTCTTGTTATCTGACCTGAGGTTACATAGAATTTAATTGCACGCTTGTGTTTTTTTAAAAGAAATTTTAACACTTTTAACAAGGAATAAATAAATAAAAAGTCTTGTTATCTGACCTGAGGTTACATAGAATTTACTTGCACGCTTGTTTTTTTTTTAAAGAAATTTTAACACTTTTAACAAGGAATAAATAAATAAAAAGTCTTGTTATCTGACCTGAGGTTACATAGAATTTAATTGCACGCTTGTGTTTTTTTTAAAACAAATTTTAACACTTTTAACAAGGAATAAATAAATAAAAAGTCTTGTTATCTGACCTGAGGTTACATAGAATTTAATTGCACGCTTGTGTTTTTTTAAAAGAAATGTTAACACTTTTAACAAGGAATAAATAAATAAAAAGTCTTGTTATCTGACCTGGGGTTACATAGAATTTAATTGCACGCTTGTTTTTTTTTAACAAGGAATAAATAAATAAAAAGTCTTGTTATCTGACCTGAGGTTACATAGAATTTAATTGCACGCTTGTTTTTTTTTTAAAGAAATTTTAACACTTTTAACAAGGAATAAATAAATAAAAAGTCTTGTTATCTGACCTGAGGTTACATAGAATTTAATTGCACGCTTGTTTTTTTTTTAAAGAAATTTTAACACTTTTAACAAGGAATAAATAAATAAAAAGTCTTGTTATCTGACCTGAGGTTACATAGAATTTAATTGCACGCTTATGTTTTTTTAAAGGAATGTTAACACTTTTAACAAGGAATAAATAAATAAAAAGTCTTGTTATCTGACCTGAGGTTACATAGAATTTAATTGCACGCTTGTGTTTTTTTAAAAGAAATGTTAACACTTTTAACAAGGAATAAATAAATAAAAAGTCTTGTTATCTGACCTGGGGTTACATAGAATTTAATTGCACGCTTGTGTTTTTTTTTTAAGAAATTTTAACACTTTTAACAAGGAATAAATAAATAAAAAGTCTTGTTATCTGACCTGAGGTTACATAGAATTTAATTGCACGCTTGTTTTTTTTTTAAAGAAATTTTAACACTTTTAACAAGGAATAAATAAATAAAAAGTCTTGTTATCTGACCTGAGGTTACATAGAATTTAATTGCACGCTTGTTTTTTTTTTAAAGAAATTTTAACACTTTTAACAAGGAATAAATAAATAAAAAGTCTTGTTATCTGACCTGAGGTTACATAGAATTTAATTGCACGCTTATGTTTTTTTAAAGGAATGTTAACACTTTTAACAAGGAATAAATAAATAAAAAGTCTTGTTATCTGACCTGAGGTTACATAGAATTTAATTGCACGCTTGTGTTTTTTTAAAAGAAATGTTAACACTTTTAACAAGGAATAAATAAATAAAAAGTCTTGTTATCTGACCTGGGGTTACATAGAATTTAATTGCACGCTTGTGTTTTTTTTTTAAGAAATTTTAACACTTTTAACAAGGAATAAATAAATTAAAAGTCTTGTTATCTGACCTGAGGTTACATAGAATTTAATTGCACGCTTATGTTTTTTTTAAATGGAATTTTAACACTTTTAACAAGGAATAAATGAATAAAAAGTCTTGTTATCTGACCTGAGGTTACATATAATTTAATTGCACGCTTGTGTTTTTTTAAAAGAAATGTTAACACTTTTAACAAGGAATAAATAAATAAAAAGTCTTGTTATCTGACCTGAGGTTACATAGAATTTACTTGCACGCTTGTTTTTTTTTTAAAGAAATTTTAACACTTTTAACAAGGAATAAATAAATAAAAAGTCTTGTTATCTGACCCTGAGGTTACATAGAATTTACTTGCACGCTTGTGTTTTTTTTTTAACAAATTTTAACACTTTTAACAAGGAATAAATAAATAAAAAGTCTTGTTATCTGACCCTGAGGTTACATAGAATTTACTTGCACGCTTGTGTTTTTTTTAAAACAAATTTTAACACTTTTAACAAGGATTAAATAAATAAAAAGTCTTGTTATCTGACATGAGGTTACATAGAATTTAATTGCACGCTTGTGTTTTTTTAAAAGAAATTTTAACACTTTTAACAAGGAATAAATAAATAAAAAGTCTTGTTATCTGACCTGAGGTTACATAGAATTTAATTGCACGCTTGTGTTTTTTTAAAAGAAATTTTAACACTTTTAACAAGGAATAAATAAATAAAAAGTCTTGTTATCTGACCTGAGGTTACATAGAATTTAATTGCACGCTTGTTTTTTTAAAGGAATGTTAACACTTTTAACAAGGAATAAATAAATAAAAAGTCTTGTTATCTGACCTGAGGTTACATAGAATTTACTTGCACGCTTGTTTTTTTTTTTAAGAAATTTTAACACTTTTAACAAGGAATAAATAAATAAAAAGTCTTGTTATCTGACCTGAGGTTACATAGAATTTAATTGCACGCTTGTGTTTTTTTTAAAACAAATTTTAACACTTTTAACAAGGAATAAATAAATAAAAAGTCTTGTTATCTGACCCTGAGGTTACATAGAATTTACTTGCACGCTTGTGTTTTTTTTTAAACAAATTTTAACACTTTTAACAAGGAATAAATAAATAAAAAGTCTTGTTATCTGACCTGAGGTTACATAGAATTTAATTGCACGCTTGTGTTTTTTTAAAAGAAATTTTAACACTTTTAACAAGGAATAAATAAATAAAAAGTCTTGTTATCTGACCTGAGGTTACATAGAATTTAATTGCACGCTTGTTTTTTTTTTAAAGAAATTTTAACACTTTTAACAAGGAATAAATAAATAAAAAGTCTTGTTATCTGACCTGAGGTTACATAGAATTTAATTGCACGCTTGTTTTTTTTTTAAAGAAATTTTAACACTTTTAACAAGGAATAAATAAATAAAAAGTCTTGTTATCTGACCTGAGGTTACATAGAATTTAATTGCACGCTTGTTTTTTTTTAAAAGAAATTTTAACACTTTTAACAAGGAATAAATAAATAAAAAGTCTTGTTATCTGACCTGAGGTTACATAGAATTTAATTGCACGCTTGTTTTTTTTTTAAAGAAATTTTAACACTTTTAACAAGGAATAAATAAATAAAAAGTCTTGTTATCTGACCTGAGGTTACATAGAATTTAATTGCACGCTTGTTTTTTTTTAAGAAATTTTAACACTTTTAACAAGGAATAAATAAATAAAAAGTCTTGTTATCTGACCTGAGGTTACATAGAATTTAATTGCACGCTTGTGTTTTTTTTAAAGAAATTTTAACACTTTTAACAAGGAATAAATAAATAAAAAGTCTTGTTATCTGACCTGAGGTTACATAGAATTTAATTGCACGCTTGTGTTTTTTTTAAAACAAATTTTAACACTTTTAACAAGGAATAAATAAATAAAAAGTCTTGTTATCTGACCTGAGGTTACATAGAATTTAATTGCACGCTTGTTTTTTTTTTAAAGAAATTTTAACACTTTTAACAAGGAATAAATAAATAAAAAGTCTTGTTATCTGACCTGAGGTTACATAGAATTTAATTGCACGCTTGTTTTTTTTTTAAAGAAATTTTAACACTTTTAACAAGGAATAAATAAATAAAAAGTCTTGTTATCTGACCTGAGGTTACATAGAATTTAATTGCACGCTTGTTTTTTTTTAAAAGAAATTTTAACACTTTTAACAAGGAATAAATAAATAAAAAGTCTTGTTATCTGACCTGAGGTTACATAGAATTTAATTGCACGCTTGTTTTTTTTTTAAAGAAATTTTAACACTTTTAACAAGGAATAAATAAATAAAAAGTCTTGTTATCTGACCTGAGGTTACATAGAATTTAATTGCACGCTTGTGTTTTTTTAAAAGAAATGTTAACACTTTTAACAAGGAATAAATAAATAAAAAGTCTTGTTATCTGACCTGGGGTTACATAGAATTTAATTGCACGCTTGTGTTTTTTTTAAAAGAAATTTTAACACTTTTAACAAGGAATAAATAAATTAAAAGTCTTGTTATCTGACCTGAGGTTACATAGAATTTAATTGCACGCTTGTGTTTTTTTAAAAGAAATGTTAACACTTTTAACAAGGAATAAATAAATAAAAAGTCTTGTTATCTGACCTGAGGTTACATAGAATTTAATTGCACGCTTGTGTTTTTTTAAAAAAAATTTTAACAATGCCTTGAAGGAATAAATGTAAACAAAAGTCTTGTTATCTGACCTGAAGACCTGAAGTTTCATTGAATTTAACTGCACGCTTGTGGTTTTTTTAAAAGAAATTTTAACACTTTTAACAAGGAATAAATAAATTAAAAGTCTTGTTATCTGACCTGAGGTTACATAGAATTTAATTGCACGCTTGTTTTTTTTTAAAAGAAATTTTAACACTTTTAACAAGGAATAAATAAATAAAAAGTCTTGTTATCTGACCTGAGGTTACATAGAATTTAATTGCACGCTTGTTTTTTTTAAAAAGAAATTTTAACACTTTTAACAAGGAATAAATAAATAAAAAGTCTTGTTATCTGACCTGAGGTTACATAGAATTTAATTGCACGCTTGTTTTTTTTTTAAAGAAATTTTAACACTTTTAACAAGGAATAAATAAATAAAAAGTCTTGTTATCTGACCTGAGGTTACATAGAATTTAATTGCACGCTTATGTTTTTTTAAAGGAATGTTAACACTTTTAACAAGGAATAAATAAATAAAAAGTCTTGTTATCTGACCTGAGGTTACATAGAATTTAATTGCACGCTTGTGTTTTTTTAAAAGAAATGTTAACACTTTTAACAAGGAATAAATAAATAAAAAGTCTTGTTATCTGACCTGGGGTTACATAGAATTTAATTGCACGCTTGTGTTTTTTTTAAAAGAAATTTTAACACTTTTAACAAGGAATAAATAAATTAAAAGTCTTGTTATCTGACCTGAGGTTACATAGAATTTACTTGCACGCTTGTGTTTTTTTTTAAACAAATTTTAACACTTTTAACAAGGAATAAATAAATAAAAAGTCTTGTTATCTGACCTGAGGTTACATAGAATTTAATTGCACGCTTGTTTTTTTTTTAAAGAAATTTTAACACTTTTAACAAGGAATAAATAAATAAAAAGTCTTGTTATCTGACCTGAGGTTACATAGAATTTAATTGCACGCTTGTGTTTTTTTAAAAGAAATGTTAACACTTTTAACAAGGAATAAATAAATAAAAAGTCTTGTTATCTGACCTGAGGTTACATAGAATTTAATTGCACGCTTGTGTTTTTTTAAAAGAAATGTTAACACTTTTAACAAGGAATAAATAAATAAAAAGTCTTGTTATCTGACCTGAGGTTACATAGAATTTAATTGCACGCTTGTGTTTTTTTAAAAGAAATGTTAACACTTTTAACAAGGAATAAATAAATAAAAAGTCTTGTTATCTGACCTGAGGTTACATAGAATTTAATTGCACGCTTGTGTTTTTTTAAAAGAAATGTTAACACTTTTAACAAGGAATAAATAAATAAAAAGTCTTGTTATCTGACCTGGGGTTACATAGAATTTAATTGCACGCTTGTGTTTTTTTTAAAAGAAATTTTAACACTTTTAACAAGGTATAAATAAATTAAAAGTCTTGTTATCTGACCTGAGGTTACATAGAATTTAATTGCACGCTTGTGTTTTTTTAAAAGAAATGTTAACACTTTTAACAAGGAATAAATAAATAAAAAGTCTTGTTATCTGACCTGAGGTTACATAGAATTTAATTGCACGCTTGTGTTTTTTTAAAAGAAATGTTAACACTTTTAACAAGGAATAAATAAATAAAAAGTCTTGTTATCTGACCTGGGGTTACATAGAATTTAATTGCACGCTTGTGTTTTTTTTAAAAGAAATTTTAACACTTTTAACAAGGTATAAATAAATTAAAAGTCTTGTTATCTGACCTGAGGTTACATAGAATTTAATTGCACGCTTGTGTTTTTTTAAAAGAAATTTTAACACTTTTAACAAGGTATAAATAAATTAAAAGTCTTGTTATCTGACCTGAGGTTACATAGAATTTAATTGCACGCTTGTGTTTTTTTAAAAGAAATTTTAACACTTTTAACAAGGAATAAATAAATAAAAAGTCTTGTTATCTGACCTGAGGTTACATAGAATTTACTTGCACGCTTGTTTTTTTTTTAAAGAAATTTTAACACTTTTAACAAGGAATAAATAAATAAAAAGTCTTGTTATCTGACCTGAGGTTACATAGAATTTAATTGCACGCTTGTGTTTTTTTTAAAACAAATTTTAACACTTTTAACAAGGAATAAATAAATAAAAAGTCTTGTTATCTGACCTGAGGTTACATAGAATTTAATTGCACGCTTGTTTTTTTTTAACAAGGAATAAATAAATAAAAAGTCTTGTTATCTGACCTGAGGTTACATAGAATTTAATTGCACGCTTGTTTTTTTTTTAAAGAAATTTTAACACTTTTAACAAGGAATAAATAAATAAAAAGTCTTGTTATCTGACCTGAGGTTACATAGAATTTAATTGCACGCTTGTTTTTTTTTAAAAGAAATTTTAACACTTTTAACAAGGAATAAATAAATAAAAAGTCTTGTTATCTGACCTGAGGTTACATAGAATTTAATTGCACGCTTATGTTTTTTTAAAGGAATGTTAACACTTTTAACAAGGAATAAATAAATAAAAAGTCTTGTTATCTGACCTGAGGTTACATAGAATTTAATTGCACGCTTGTGTTTTTTTAAAAGAAATGTTAACACTTTTAACAAGGAATAAATAAATAAAAAGTCTTGTTATCTGACCTGGGGTTACATAGAATTTAATTGCACGCTTGTGTTTTTTTTTAAAGAAATTTTAACACTTTTAACAAGGAATAAATAAATTAAAAGTCTTGTTATCTGACCTGAGGTTACATAGAATTTAATTGCACGCTTATGTTTTTTTTAAATGGAATTTTAACACTTTTAACAAGGAATAAATGAATAAAAAGTCTTGTTATCTGACCTGAGGTTACATATAATTTAATTGCACGCTTGTGTTTTTTTAAAAGAAATGTTAACACTTTTAACAAGGAATAAATAAATAAAAAGTCTTGTTATCTGACCTGAGGTTACATAGAATTTACTTGCACGCTTGTTTTTTTTTTAAAGAAATTTTAACACTTTTAACAAGGAATAAATAAATAAAAAGTCTTGTTATCTGACCCTGAGGTTACATAGAATTTACTTGCACGCTTGTGTTTTTTTTTAAACAAATTTTAACACTTTTAACAAGGAATAAATAAATAAAAAGTCTTGTTATCTGACCCTGAGGTTACATAGAATTTACTTGCACGCTTGTGTTTTTTTTAAAACAAATTTTAACACTTTTAACAAGGATTAAATAAATAAAAAGTCTTGTTATCTGACATGAGGTTACATAGAATTTAATTGCACGCTTGTGTTTTTTTAAAAGAAATTTTAACACTTTTAACAAGGAATAAATAAATAAAAAGTCTTGTTATCTGACCTGAGGTTACATAGAATTTAATTGCACGCTTGTGTTTTTTTAAAAGAAATTTTAACACTTTTAACAAGGAATAAATAAATAAAAAGTCTTGTTATCTGACCTGAGGTTACATAGAATTTAATTGCACGCTTGTTTTTTTAAAGGAATGTTAACACTTTTAACAAGGAATAAATAAATAAAAAGTCTTGTTATCTGACCTGAGGTTACATAGAATTTACTTGCACGCTTGTTTTTTTTTTAAAGAAATTTTAACACTTTTAACAAGGAATAAATAAATAAAAAGTCTTGTTATCTGACCTGAGGTTACATAGAATTTAATTGCACGCTTGTGTTTTTTTTAAAACAAATTTTAACACTTTTAACAAGGAATAAATAAATAAAAAGTCTTGTTATCTGACCCTGAGGTTACATAGAATTTACTTGCACGCTTGTGTTTTTTTTTAAACAAATTTTAACACTTTTAACAAGGAATAAATAAATAAAAAGTCTTGTTATCTGACCTGAGGTTACATAGAATTTAATTGCACGCTTGTGTTTTTTTAAAAGAAATTTTAACACTTTTAACAAGGAATAAATAAATAAAAAGTCTTGTTATCTGACCTGAGGTTACATAGAATTTAATTGCACGCTTGTTTTTTTTTTTAAGAAATTTTAACACTTTTAACAAGGAATAAATAAATAAAAAGTCTTGTTATCTGACCTGAGGTTACATAGAATTTAATTGCACGCTTGTTTTTTTTTTAAAGAAATTTTAACACTTTTAACAAGGAATAAATAAATAAAAAGTCTTGTTATCTGACCTGAGGTTACATAGAATTTAATTGCACGCTTGTTTTTTTTTAAAAGAAATTTTAACACTTTTAACAAGGAATAAATAAATAAAAAGTCTTGTTATCTGACCTGAGGTTACATAGAATTTAATTGCACGCTTGTTTTTTTTTTAAAGAAATTTTAACACTTTTAACAAGGAATAAATAAATAAAAAGTCTTGTTATCTGACCTGAGGTTACATAGAATTTAATTGCACGCTTGTTTTTTTTAAAGAAATTTTAACACTTTTAACAAGGAATAAATAAATAAAAAGTCTTGTTATCTGACCTGAGGTTACATAGAATTTAATTGCACGCTTGTGTTTTTTTTAAAGAAATTTTAACACTTTTAACAAGGAATAAATAAATAAAAAGTCTTGTTATCTGACCTGAGGTTACATAGAATTTAATTGCACGCTTGTGTTTTTTTTAAAACAAATTTTAACACTTTTAACAAGGAATAAATAAATAAAAAGTCTTGTTATCTGACCTGAGGTTACATAGAATTTAATTGCACGCTTGTTTTTTTTTAAAAGAAATTTTAACACTTTTAACAAGGAATAAATAAATAAAAAGTCTTGTTATCTGACCTGAGGTTACATAGAATTTAATTGCACGCTTGTTTTTTTTTTTAAGAAATTTTAACACTTTTAACAAGGAATAAATAAATAAAAAGTCTTGTTATCTGACCTGAGGTTACATAGAATTTAATTGCACGCTTGTTTTTTTTTTAAAGAAATTTTAACACTTTTAACAAGGAATAAATAAATAAAAAGTCTTGTTATCTGACCTGAGGTTACATAGAATTTAATTGCACGCTTGTTTTTTTTTTAAAGAAATTTTAACACTTTTAACAAGGAATAAATAAATAAAAAGTCTTGTTATCTGACCTGAGGTTACATAGAATTTAATTGCACGCTTGTGTTTTTTTAAAAGAAATGTTAACACTTTTAACAAGGAATAAATAAATAAAAAGTCTTGTTATCTGACCTGGGGTTACATAGAATTTAATTGCACGCTTGTGTTTTTTTTTAAAGAAATTTTAACACTTTTAACAAGGAATAAATAAATTAAAAGTCTTGTTATCTGACCTGAGGTTACATAGAATTTAATTGCACGCTTGTGTTTTTTTAAAAGAAATGTTAACACTTTTAACAAGGAATAAATAAATAAAAAGTCTTGTTATCTGACCTGAGGTTACATAGAATTTAATTGCACGCTTGTGTTTTTTTAAAAAAAATTTTAACAATGCCTTGAAGGAATAAATGTAAACAAAAGTCTTGTTATCTGACCTGAAGACCTGAAGTTTCATTGAATTTAACTGCACGCTTGTGGTTTTTTTAAAAGAAATTTTAACACTTTTAACAAGGAATAAATAAATTAAAAGTCTTGTTATCTGACCTGAGGTTACATAGAATTTAATTGCACGCTTGTTTTTTTTTAAAAGAAATTTTAACACTTTTAACAAGGAATAAATAAATAAAAAGTCTTGTTATCTGACCTGAGGTTACATAGAATTTAATTGCACGCTTGTTTTTTTTAAAAAGAAATTTTAACACTTTTAACAAGGAATAAATAAATAAAAAGTCTTGTTATCTGACCTGAGGTTACATAGAATTTAATTGCACGCTTGTTTTTTTTTTAAAGAAATTTTAACACTTTTAACAAGGAATAAATAAATAAAAAGTCTTGTTATCTGACCTGAGGTTACATAGAATTTAATTGCACGCTTATGTTTTTTTAAAGGAATGTTAACACTTTTAACAAGGAATAAATAAATAAAAAGTCTTGTTATCTGACCTGAGGTTACATAGAATTTAATTGCACGCTTGTGTTTTTTTAAAAGAAATTTTAACACTTTTAACAAGGAATAAATAAATAAAAAGTCTTGTTATCTGACCTGAGGTTACATAGAATTTAATTGCACGCTTGTTTTTTTTTAAAAGAAATTTTAACACTTTTAACAAGGAATAAATAAATAAAAAGTCTTGTTATCTGACCTGAGGTTACATAGAATTTAATTGCACGCTTATGTTTATTTTAAAAGAAATTTTAACACTTTTAACAAGGAATAAATAAATAAAAAGTCTTGTTATCTGACCTGAGGTTACATAGAATTTAATTGCACGCTTGTGTTTTTTTTTAAAGAAATTTTAACACTTTTAACAAGGAATAAATAAATAAAAAGTCTTGTTATCTGACCTGAGGTTACATAGAATTTACTTGCACGCTTGTTTTTTTTTAAAAGAAATTTTAACACTTTTAACAAGGAATAAATAAATAAAAAGTCTTGTTATCTGACCTGAGGTTACATAGAATTTAATTGCACGCTTGTTTTTTTTTAAAAGAAATTTTAACACTTTTAACAAGGAATAAATAAATAAAAAGTCTTGTTATCTGACCTGAGGTTACATAGAATTTACTTGCACGCTTGTTTTTTTTTTTTAGAAATTTTAACACTTTTAACAAGGAATAAATAAATAAAAAGTCTTGTTATCTGACCTGAGGTTACATAGAATTTAATTGCACGCTTGTGTTTTTTTAAAAGAAATGTTAACACTTTTAACAAGGAATAAATAAATAAAAAGTCTTGTTATCTGACCTGGGGTTACATAGAATTTAATTGCACGCTTGTGTTTTTTTTAAAAGAAATTTTAACACTTTTAACAAGGAATAAATAAATTAAAAGTCTTGTTATCTGACCTGAGGTTACATAGAATTTAATTGCACGCTTGTGTTTTTTTAAAAGAAATGTTAACACTTTTAACAAGGAATAAATAAATAAAAAGTCTTGTTATCTGACCTGAGGTTACATAGAATTTAATTGCACGCTTGTTTTTTTTTTTTAGAAATTTTAACACTTTTAACAAGGAATAAATAAATAAAAAGTCTTGTTATCTGACCTGAGGTTACATAGAATTTAATTGCACGCTTGTGTTTTTTTAAAAGAAATGTTAACACTTTTAACAAGGAATAAATAAATAAAAAGTCTTGTTATCTGACCTGGGGTTACATAGAATTTAATTGCACGCTTGTGTTTTTTTTAAAAGAAATTTTAACACTTTTAACAAGGAATAAATAAATTAAAAGTCTTGTTATCTGACCTGAGGTTACATAGAATTTAATTGCACGCTTGTGTTTTTTTAAAAGAAATGTTAACACTTTTAACAAGGAATAAATAAATAAAAAGTCTTGTTATCTGACCTGAGGTTACATAGAATTTAATTGCACGCTTGTGTTTTTTTAAAAAAAATTTTAACAATGCCTTGAAGGAATAAATGTAAACAAAAGTCTTGTTATCTGACCTGAAGACCTGAAGTTTCATTGAATTTAACTGCACGCTTGTGGTTTTTTTAAAAGAAATTTTAACACTTTTAACAAGGAATAAATAAATTAAAAGTCTTGTTATCTGACCTGAGGTTACATAGAATTTAATTGCACGCTTGTTTTTTTTTAAAAGAAATTTTAACACTTTTAACAAGGAATAAATAAATAAAAAGTCTTGTTATCTGACCTGAGGTTACATAGAATTTAATTGCACGCTTGTTTTTTTTTAAAAGAAATTTTAACACTTTTAACAAGGAATAAATAAATAAAAAGTCTTGTTATCTGACCTGAGGTTACATAGAATTTAATTGCACGCTTGTTTTTTTTTTAAAGAAATTTTAACACTTTTAACAAGGAATAAATAAATAAAAAGTCTTGTTATCTGACCTGAGGTTACATAGAATTTAATTGCACGCTTATGTTTTTTTAAAGGAATGTTAACACTTTTAACAAGGAATAAATAAATAAAAAGTCTTGTTATCTGACCTGAGGTTACATAGAATTTAATTGCACGCTTGTGTTTTTTTAAAAGAAATGTTAACACTTTTAACAAGGAATAAATAAATAAAAAGTCTTGTTATCTGACCTGGGGTTACATAGAATTTAATTGCACGCTTGTGTTTTTTTTAAAAGAAATTTTAACACTTTTAACAAGGAATAAATAAATTAAAAGTCTTGTTATCTGACCTGAGGTTACATAGAATTTACTTGCACGCTTGTGTTTTTTTTTAAACAAATTTTAACACTTTTAACAAGGAATAAATAAATAAAAAGTCTTGTTATCTGACCTGAGGTTACATAGAATTTAATTGCACGCTTGTGTTTTTTTAAAAGAAATGTTAACACTTTTAACAAGGAATAAATAAATAAAAAGTCTTGTTATCTGACCTGAGGTTACATAGAATTTAATTGCACGCTTGTGTTTTTTTAAAAGAAATGTTAACACTTTTAACAAGGAATAAATAAATAAAAAGTCTTGTTATCTGACCTGAGGTTACATAGAATTTAATTGCACGCTTGTTTTTTTTTTTAAGAAATTTTAATACTTTTAACAAGGAATAAATAAATAAAAAGTCTTGTTATCTGACCTGAGGTTACATAGAATTTAATTGCACGCTTGTGTTTTTTTAAAAGAAATGTTAACACTTTTAACAAGGAATAAATAAATAAAAAGTCTTGTTATCTGACCTGAGGTTACATAGAATTTAATTGCACGCTTGTGTTTTTTTAAAAGAAATGTTAACACTTTTAACAAGGAATAAATAAATAAAAAGTCTTGTTATCTGACCTGGGGTTACATAGAATTTAATTGCACGCTTGTGTTTTTTTTAAAAGAAATTTTAACACTTTTAACAAGGTATAAATAAATTAAAAGTCTTGTTATCTGACCTGAGGTTACATAGAATTTAATTGCACGCTTGTGTTTTTTTAAAAGAAATGTTAACACTTTTAACAAGGAATAAATAAATAAAAAGTCTTGTTATCTGACCTGAGGTTACATAGAATTTAATTGCACGCTTGTGTTTTTTTAAAAGAAATGTTAACACTTTTAACAAGGAATAAATAAATAAAAAGTCTTGTTATCTGACCTGGGGTTACATAGAATTTAATTGCACGCTTGTGTTTTTTTTAAAAGAAATTTTAACACTTTTAACAAGGTATAAATAAATTAAAAGTCTTGTTATCTGACCTGAGGTTACATAGAATTTAATTGCACGCTTGTGTTTTTTTAAAAGAAATTTTAACACTTTTAACAAGGAATAAATAAATAAAAAGTCTTGTTATCTGACCTGAGGTTACATAGAATTTACTTGCACGCTTGTTTTTTTTTTTAAGAAATTTTAACACTTTTAACAAGGAATAAATAAATAAAAAGTCTTGTTATCTGACCTGAGGTTACATAGAATTTAATTGCACGCTTGTGTTTTTTTTAAAACAAATTTTAACACTTTTAACAAGGAATAAATAAATAAAAAGTCTTGTTATCTGACCTGAGGTTACATAGAATTTAATTGCACGCTTGTTTTTTTTTAACAAGGAATAAATAAATAAAAAGTCTTGTTATCTGACCTGAGGTTACATAGAATTTAATTGCACGCTTGTTTTTTTTTTAAAGAAATTTTAACACTTTTAACAAGGAATAAATAAATAAAAAGTCTTGTTATCTGACCTGAGGTTACATAGAATTTAATTGCACGCTTGTTTTTTTTTAAAAGAAATTTTAACACTTTTAACAAGGAATAAATAAATAAAAAGTCTTGTTATCTGACCTGAGGTTACATAGAATTTAATTGCACGCTTATGTTTTTTTAAAGGAATGTTAACACTTTTAACAAGGAATAAATAAATAAAAAGTCTTGTTATCTGACCTGAGGTTACATAGAATTTAATTGCACGCTTGTGTTTTTTTAAAAGAAATGTTAACACTTTTAACAAGGAATAAATAAATAAAAAGTCTTGTTATCTGACCTGGGGTTACATAGAATTTAATTGCACGCTTGTGTTTTTTTTTAAAGAAATTTTAACACTTTTAACAAGGAATAAATAAATTAAAAGTCTTGTTATCTGACCTGAGGTTACATAGAATTTAATTGCACGCTTATGTTTTTTTTAAATGGAATTTTAACACTTTTTAACAAGGAATAAATGAATAAAAAGTCTTGTTATCTGACCTGAGGTTACATATAATTTAATTGCACGCTTGTGTTTTTTTAAAAGAAATGTTAACACTTTTAACAAGGAATAAATAAATAAAAAGTCTTGTTATCTGACCTGAGGTTACATAGAATTTACTTGCACGCTTGTTTTTTTTTTAAAGAAATTTTAACACTTTTAACAAGGAATAAATAAATAAAAAGTCTTGTTATCTGACCCTGAGGTTACATAGAATTTACTTGCACGCTTGTGTTTTTTTTTAAACAAATTTTAACACTTTTAACAAGGAATAAATAAATAAAAAGTCTTGTTATCTGACCCTGAGGTTACATAGAATTTACTTGCACGCTTGTGTTTTTTTTAAAACAAATTTTAACACTTTTAACAAGGAATAAATAAATAAAAAGTCTTGTTATCTGACCTGAGGTTACATAGAATTTACTTGCACGCTTGTTTTTTTTTTAAAGAAATTTTAACACTTTTAACAAGGAATAAATAAATAAAAAGTCTTGTTATCTGACCTGAGGTTACATAGAATTTAATTGCACGCTTGTGTTTTTTTTAAAACAAATTTTAACACTTTTAACAAGGAATAAATAAATAAAAAGTCTTGTTATCTGACCCTGAGGTTACATAGAATTTACTTGCACGCTTGTGTTTTTTTTTTAACAAATTTTAACACTTTTAACAAGGAATAAATAAATAAAAAGTCTTGTTATCTGACCTGAGGTTACATAGAATTTAATTGCACGCTTGTGTTTTTTTAAAAGAAATTTTAACACTTTTAACAAGGAATAAATAAATAAAAAGTCTTGTTATCTGACCTGAGGTTACATAGAATTTAATTGCACGCTTGTTTTTTTTTTAAAGAAATTTTAACACTTTTAACAAGGAATAAATAAATAAAAAGTCTTGTTATCTGACCTGAGGTTACATAGAATTTAATTGCACGCTTGTTTTTTTTTTAAAGAAATTTTAACACTTTTAACAAGGAATAAATAAATAAAAAGTCTTGTTATCTGACCTGAGGTTACATAGAATTTAATTGCACGCTTGTTTTTTTTTAAAAGAAATTTTAACACTTTTAACAAGGAATAAATAAATAAAAAGTCTTGTTATCTGACCTGAGGTTACATAGAATTTAATTGCACGCTTGTTTTTTTTTTAAAGAAATTTTAACACTTTTAACAAGGAATAAATAAATAAAAAGTCTTGTTATCTGACCTGAGGTTACATAGAATTTAATTGCACGCTTGTTTTTTTTAAAGAAATTTTAACACTTTTAACAAGGAATAAATAAATAAAAAGTCTTGTTATCTGACCTGAGGTTACATAGAATTTAATTGCACGCTTGTGTTTTTTTTAAAGAAATTTTAACACTTTTAACAAGGAATAAATAAATAAAAAGTCTTGTTATCTGACCTGAGGTTACATAGAATTTAATTGCACGCTTGTGTTTTTTTTAAAACAAATTTTAACACTTTTAACAAGGAATAAATAAATAAAAAGTCTTGTTATCTGACCTGAGGTTACATAGAATTTAATTGCACGCTTGTTTTTTTTTTAAAGAAATTTTAACACTTTTAACAAGGAATAAATAAATAAAAAGTCTTGTTATCTGACCTGAGGTTACATAGAATTTAATTGCACGCTTGTTTTTTTTTTAAAGAAATTTTAACACTTTTAACAAGGAATAAATAAATAAAAAGTCTTGTTATCTGACCTGAGGTTACATAGAATTTAATTGCACGCTTGTTTTTTTTTAAAAGAAATTTTAACACTTTTAACAAGGAATAAATAAATAAAAAGTCTTGTTATCTGACCTGAGGTTACATAGAATTTAATTGCACGCTTGTTTTTTTTTTAAAGAAATTTTAACACTTTTAACAAGGAATAAATAAATAAAAAGTCTTGTTATCTGACCTGAGGTTACATAGAATTTAATTGCACGCTTGTGTTTTTTTAAAAGAAATGTTAACACTTTTAACAAGGAATAAATAAATAAAAAGTCTTGTTATCTGACCTGGGGTTACATAGAATTTAATTGCACGCTTGTGTTTTTTTTAAAAGAAATTTTAACACTTTTAACAAGGAATAAATAAATTAAAAGTCTTGTTATCTGACCTGAGGTTACATAGAATTTAATTGCACGCTTGTGTTTTTTTAAAAGAAATGTTAACACTTTTAACAAGGAATAAATAAATAA
This sequence comes from Leptasterias polaris, assembly GCA_037783415.1. Classification (NCBI taxonomy): domain Eukaryota; kingdom Metazoa; phylum Echinodermata; class Asteroidea; order Forcipulatida; family Asteriidae; genus Leptasterias; species Leptasterias polaris. The sequence continues at coordinate 1,471,090 of JAZGTN010000005.1, read as the reverse complement.
AAAGTCTTGTTATCTGACCTGAGGTTACATAGAATTTAATTGCACGCTTGTGTTTTTTTAAAAAAAATTTTAACAATGCCTTGAAGGAATAAATGTAAACAAAAGTCTTGTTATCTGACCTGAAGACCTGAAGTTTCATTGAATTTAACTGCACGCTTGTGGTTTTTTTAAAAGAAATTTTAACACTTTTAACAAGGAATAAATAAATTAAAAGTCTTGTTATCTGACCTGAGGTTACATAGAATTTAATTGCACGCTTGTTTTTTTTTAAAAGAAATTTTAACACTTTTAACAAGGAATAAATAAATAAAAAGTCTTGTTATCTGACCTGAGGTTACATAGAATTTAATTGCACGCTTGTTTTTTTTTTAAAGAAATTTTAACACTTTTAACAAGGAATAAATAAATAAAAAGTCTTGTTATCTGACCTGAGGTTACATAGAATTTAATTGCACGCTTGTTTTTTTTTTAAAGAAATTTTAACACTTTTAACAAGGAATAAATAAATAAAAAGTCTTGTTATCTGACCTGAGGTTACATAGAATTTAATTGCACGCTTGTTTTTTTTTAAAAGAAATTTTAACACTTTTAACAAGGAATAAATAAATAAAAAGTCTTGTTATCTGACCTGAGGTTACATAGAATTTAATTGCACGCTTGTTTTTTTTTTAAAGAAATTTTAACACTTTTAACAAGGAATAAATAAATAAAAAGTCTTGTTATCTGACCTGAGGTTACATAGAATTTAATTGCACGCTTGTGTTTTTTTAAAAGAAATGTTAACACTTTTAACAAGGAATAAATAAATAAAAAGTCTTGTTATCTGACCTGGGGTTACATAGAATTTAATTGCACGCTTGTGTTTTTTTTAAAAGAAATTTTAACACTTTTAACAAGGAATAAATAAATTAAAAGTCTTGTTATCTGACCTGAGGTTACATAGAATTTAATTGCACGCTTGTGTTTTTTTAAAAGAAATGTTAACACTTTTAACAAGGAATAAATAAATAAAAAGTCTTGTTATCTGACCTGAGGTTACATAGAATTTAATTGCACGCTTGTGTTTTTTTAAAAAAAAATTTAACAATGCCTTGAAGGAATAAATGTAAACAAAAGTCTTGTTATCTGACCTGAAGACCTGAAGTTTCATTGAATTTAACTGCACGCTTGTGGTTTTTTTAAAAGAAATTTTAACACTTTTAACAAGGAATAAATAAATTAAAAGTCTTGTTATCTGACCTGAGGTTACATAGAATTTAATTGCACGCTTGTTTTTTTTTAAAAGAAATTTTAACACTTTTAACAAGGAATAAATAAATAAAAAGTCTTGTTATCTGACCTGAGGTTACATAGAATTTAATTGCACGCTTGTTTTTTTTAAAAAGAAATTTTAACACTTTTAACAAGGAATAAATAAATAAAAAGTCTTGTTATCTGACCTGAGGTTACATAGAATTTAATTGCACGCTTGTTTTTTTTTTAAAGAAATTTTAACACTTTTAACAAGGAATAAATAAATAAAAAGTCTTGTTATCTGACCTGAGGTTACATAGAATTTAATTGCACGCTTATGTTTTTTTAAAGGAATGTTAACACTTTTAACAAGGAATAAATAAATAAAAAGTCTTGTTATCTGACCTGAGGTTACATAGAATTTAATTGCACGCTTGTGTTTTTTTAAAAGAAATGTTAACACTTTTAACAAGGAATAAATAAATAAAAAGTCTTGTTATCTGACCTGGGGTTACATAGAATTTAATTGCACGCTTGTGTTTTTTTTAAAAGAAATTTTAACACTTTTAACAAGGAATAAATAAATTAAAAGTCTTGTTATCTGACCTGAGGTTACATAGAATTTAATTGCACGCTTGTTTTTTTTTTAAAGAAATTTTAACACTTTTAACAAGGAATAAATAAATAAAAAGTCTTGTTATCTGACCTGAGGTTACATAGAATTTACTTGCACGCTTGTTTTTTTTTAAAAGAAATTTTAACACTTTTAACAAGGAATAAATAAATAAAAAGTCTTGTTATCTGACCTGAGGTTACATAGAATTTAATTGCACGCTTGTTTTTTTTTAAAAGAAATTTTAACACTTTTAACAAGGAATAAATAAATAAAAAGTCTTGTTATCTGACCTGAGGTTACATAGAATTTACTTGCACCCTTGTTTTTTTTAAAGAAATTTTAACACTTTTAACAAGGAATAAATAAATAAAAAGTCTTGTTATCTGACCTGAGGTTACATAGAATTTACTTGCACGCTTGTTTTTTTTAAAGAAATTTTAACACTTTTAACAAGGAATAAATAAATAAAAAGTCTTGTTATCTGACCTGAGGTTACATAGAATTTACTTGCACGCTTGTTTTTTTTTTAAACAAATTTTAACACTTTTAACAAGGAATAAATAAATAAAAAGTCTTGTTATCTGACCTGAGGTTACATAGAATTTAATTGCACGCTTGTTTTTTTTTTAAAGAAATTTTAACACTTTTAACAAGGAATAAATAAATAAAAAGTCTTGTTATCTGACCTGAGGTTACATAGAATTTACTTGCACGCTTGTTTTTTTTAAAGAAATTTTAACACTTTTAACAAGGAATAAATAAATAAAAAGTCTTGTTATCTGACCTGAGGTTACATAGAATTTAATTGCACGCTTGTGTTTTTTTTAAAACAAATTTTAACACTTTTAACAAGGAATAAATAAATAAAAAGTCTTGTTATCTGACCTGAGGTTACATAGAATTTAATTGCACGCTTGT